>CM075268.1:2175000-3660000 GCA_037678475.1 x Bolboschoenoplectus mariqueter
ATAAAAAAAATAGTACATCACATGTATAAAATACTAAATTGACAACATATTAATTCCTGGGCTGTTTAATTAACATTCATGCCCAACTGAATTTTAAATTTCATTAACATTTCTAGACTATATGAATCTGGTAATTAAGTTCACAATATTTCAGAAGAATGATTTATTATATATCCTTGTTTAATTTTTGTTAAACTTAATTCGGCATCTGAATTTGAATTGGATCTATCCACTAAAATAAATTAAAAATATATAAATGATCAAAATCCGTCCTAATTTCAGAGCAACCCAATATGAATTCATTTGCAAGAAATAGATATTTGTTTGAACAAATTTTATGGATTTTTTTTTACATTTGCTACTTGCACAAGCCTGGTGATTTCACAATACAAAACCCAAAATCATTCATATACGGTTTCTTCTTTACTTTTACAATAACCAAACACTCTTTTTCATATCTAATATGAATATATATATGATGGATTGAGAGACATATCATTCTTGAGTCATCAGGTTTAGAACTCCAATAAGATCAAATTTGATGAAAGACATTAATCTTTTTCATCGCTAAAAAAAATTTATGACATATCAAGTTGAATTTTTTTTAGGTAATTTATATCTTATGAGTATCTCCTTGAAATTGTCAAAATGACTTTTTTTTATCATAATAGTCTTAGCAATAATCCCTCAATGAATTTGAAATCATTTTCATCTTTAGAATTAATTCTTATTTCAATTGTTTTATTATTATTTTTATTTCATGCTCTATATATATTTTCTCTAATTGTCAAATAATGTGTCACTTTTAGCAATATTGTTTGCTAATTGGGAATTGCTTCATATCAGTGCAATTGGGATTGTAATTTTCACATCAGGATTTTCAATTTGTTTGCAATTGGGATGGAGATGCTAGCTCCAAGATAGTCTTCAACTCACATATAAAGTAATTGCAAATGCTGATACTACAATTGCAATTTCAATTAGAGAGCTGACATACAGATATCGTCATTGATACCGTTATCGATACTGACTTTATTATTCAGATTAAATGAGTTATTATTCATGTTAGCGACTTTATTATGCAACTTATTTCTACAATATTTTTATTATTCAGTATAAGTGAGTTATTATTCCAATTAATGATATTTTAATTGAATAATAAAGTACTATATAAAATAAGTTACATAATAAATTCATTAACTTTAATAATTAAGTTTACATTTATAATAAATTCGGTATCGATGACAATATCAACAATAGTATCTCTCAAATATTTTCCTTTCAATTATATAAATATAAAGCAATTCATAATTACAATCATGTAAAATTTGTATTTGCAATTAGCAAACACCTCTAAAATTGTAGAAATGAAGATAATTGAAAAAGTTACTAATATGATAAATGATTTTCTTTTACAATTTCATAATTGGAGATGATCTTAGTATACTAACATTGATATTTGTTTGAGACCATCTTGTGATCAACCTTGCAATTTTAGAATCTTTTTGTCACATCAACAACTTTAAAAATTATGAAGAGACCAAACCTTTGCGCTAGTTGGATGTGAGAGATTGTATTTTTGAAATGCAGTTGGAGATTCCTTGTATACTTAATTAAAATTAGATAATTTTGACATTCATTTTTATATTAAAAAAACACTTTAAAAAATATACCTTAGTCACTTTTAAACAACCTTTATCCTTGTATTTTCATTCTAATTTCAAATTGTGACACATATTAAATATTTTAGTATATTTTCAAGTCTTTGGAATCATTTTAATTTCTTTGCATCTCACAAAATGGTGTTTAAAAGCAATATATATATGACAAATGATGATGAACCACTTTTAAAAAAGATTATTAATATATTAAAATTGCTAAATTAACAAGTACTCTGTATTTCTACAATACAATTTACAATTACCATATATATTAATATCTATAATTTATTTGCAATTTATTTGTGTGTGACATGGAGATATATATGCTATGATATTTAAAGTCTTATACTTCGTTGTTGTGCTTTCACTATCTATATTGCAAGTTGGAAGAAGCTTCCTTTGTGCTTTTTCCTAGGATAGATGTGGTTGAGCTAATTAACGGAGGTATATTTGATTGCAAATTTGCAATTAGTATTTGATTTTCTAAATCACGTGGCTTAGGCTGATCAAATATGACTACGTTAGCAGCACGTCAAGATTCTATCATTTGACATTATATAGCTAGGGGTAGAAACGTAATCTGCTCGATCCCATTAATTTTTACCAAAAACTTCATTTATGTTGTATGTAGTATCTTCATTTCTACAATTCTTAATTCAATTGTAGATTATCACATAATTAACTTAGCAATTATTTACATAATAATTTCAAAATATCTTCATTTTTGTAATTGTTGATTCGTTGACATGACAATTTCTAATTCGTAAAGAAAAATATGTTATACAATTTTAGGGATGAAGATGCTATCATATCACTTATAATAAATGCTGATGTGATATTTCAAAAAATAGATTGTTAAATTAATAAGTGTTCTTCATCCTTGTTGTACTTGTCACATCAGATTCAGCAAGTCATTAATTTACAAGTGGGATGGAGAGCACTTGAATAACAAAATCTAAATAATAATTTACTTAAAATGAATAATAAAAATGATGTATAAAATAAGTTATGTAATAAAATCATTAATATGAATAATAATTCATTTAATATGAATAAAAAAATCAATACTGACGACGATATTATTGATCATATCTGTATATTAGCTGTCATATTTATTAATTATATATGATATATATTTTTAATCTTTTTCTCAACAAAAAACTCACAAAATTTAACCACTAAAATTGTATGAATTCAACTAATTTCAAATTAATTATAAATTGAAAATTTCATAACTCATAATAAACACAATAATTAATTCATAATTGGGTTAAATGAGAAAACATTGATAAAATCCGAGTGATCCGATGATCCATGGATTATGATCTTCTGCTACACAGTACTACGCTACATAACGTACAAATGAATAGATTACAAGAGTTTTTTAAGTCTATTTTGCACAAATCTCATTAAAACCGAACAAACAATATACTGCGTTACACGATGTAACACACAGAGGATACAAATCCATGATCCGTACACACACCCCATTTGACGTAGACGGCAGTCATCCCTTGCAAAGAAATTAATTAATAAATTATTGGATGAATATCCACTTATATCTAGCTAGTGCTAGTAGCTACTGCCTAGTGCGCCTGTGCGCGCGCGCGCGCGCGCATGATTTATTTGGGGACCACATGCATTTTAATTGGTTGGTACAGGAAATTAAAATCTAAAACTGTAGCTAGTCAATTCTGATAAGGGTAACGATGGCCTACGTAATAGGCAAGTATATATTTGTCTCATGCTCGGATGCAAAAGATACTTCCAATTCTTCTTCGAAAAAGTATATGGATACTGCTTCAAAGTAGACATTAATTAAAGGCGTGATTTGATGATCTAAAATAGACTGTCTAATTAAGCGTGTGCGTTCATGACTTAGCTTGATGGTATATATGTATATATATATATATATAGAGAGAGAGAGAGAGAGAGAGAGATAACACTAGTGGTGAGTGGTGACTAACGGCTGTTGATTGTCCTCCGCAAATTATAAAGTTTTGTTTCTCCAATAATAAATTGCTCTTTTTTTTATGTAAAATGTATTGAGAAAGTGATGAGAGAAATTCATGATATTCCATGTGTAAATTTTTTAAAAAAAATATTATGTAAAGATTGCAGATAAGGTTAGGATGTCTCTCGTTGGTACGGATCGGATTAAGTTATATAATTGAAGATATCTTCGAATAAAAAAGAGAATGTCCAACATTATCTATTTTTTTTTCCAAAATTTTATTATTTGAAATTATTTCATTTTCATATTTGTGATTAATTACTAAGAATAAGTAGCAAAATATCATTTCATTTTCGAACTAATAGCGCCGTAGCATTTGTCAAGCATTTTTGTTGAAGTTTTAGTGATGTTATGAGTACTATACTAGATACAAGTAAATTCATACATGTTCAATTAATGGATGTCTTGATGATCATTAAAACATAAAACGACACCAATCATACTAAATCTGCAAATTATTCGTACTAACATAATCATTTTCTTAGTTACATAAGCAATCTTGGGTTGTAAAGAATGAGAAAACATGCGATTAAGAGAGCCATTAAGGAAGGCAATGGATCACTTGATGATGATTATTTTGATGGTCTTTATTTACAATGAGATTTCCAAAAAAATTCAAAAAAAATAAAAAATAAAAAATAGGTATATCCTTAAATTTATAGATTAATTGTATTTCAACTTATTCTTAAACTTATAAACTTTTTTCCTTTTTAATTTTTATGAATTTATTTAAAGTTTCACTGTCAAGGTTGTCAAAATAAATAACCATTGTCAAGCATCTCTCCCCCATTAAGGAAAGTCCACATTAAGTGAGAAGGAGTTTCTCTGGTAAGAAATCAAGAACAAAGACTTTTGTACAATCTCCTACTTCAATTTTTTTTATGATCTCAATATTTTTGAAAATATAGTTTAAAATCACAAAATAAGAAATTGGTGGGTGCATGTATTCAATAAATTTCTTTTTTTTTTAACATGTCAAATTCAGAAACATCTACATTTATCGTTCGCTTTCAACATTTGCTATATCAATCACTTTCCTGTTATAGTGACATATTAGAAATGAACCGCAAGCAATGCAAAATGCTAATAGCTCCATAGCATTTGTCAAATATTACTGCTAAAGATAATATTGATGGGTGTTATGGCAACTACTAGAAACTATGTAGATAAGATAATAATATTTTGAATTGAGAACTAATTTTTGATCTGATAATAAAGATAATGTTCTTGACAACAGAGGTCGTAAGTTCAAAATCGAGATAGGAATTTCTTTATGGACATTTAAAATTTAAATGACATAAATCCCATCTCTTCTATAAAAAAAGACAAAAAAAAAGACAATATTGTGAATCTAGATATGTGATTGGTTATGAATTTGGTAGGTATAACACCAATTTGTGCAATAGAAGTAGCAAGCACAAATATAAATTTGTGATGTGGGTAATTGTAATTAGCAATTTATTGACTCGTCAAATGTAGTTTATGTGTTATAAATAAGAAATGAATCATGGAATGAAGGAAAGTTTTATTGATTGATCCATAGATGAGAGAGGGAATAATATAAAATCTTACACTTCAATTTAGAGGATACACACATGAACATTGTTTACATAGAGCACTTCCTCCTCACCTTTTTCCTTCTCTCCCCTTTAATTTTTTTTTGTTTTTTTTTTGTTGTTGAGAAATTGGTTAAATGCCCACCAATTTCTATTTCATTTCGGAAATTTAATACAAAGTTTATCCTACAGCTACTATGTCAAGTATAGAGAAATTGAGAGGAAAAGAAACCCCCACAAACCCCTCCAAATATCCATAAAACTGTATATAAAGCAAGTAGCTAGCAATCAAACACAGTATAAGCAATCAGCTAAACATAGCCTGTAAAATTATGAAACATAAAAAGCACAACTAATGGCCAATCTCTCCTTTAAATTATAATGTATCCAAACAAGTAATTAAAAGATAAGTTTGGATAAATTTGGTCACCTATCCCTTTTCTATCTTCTTTTGAAGATAAGCCTCACTTTCTCTAATGCATGTGCAACAACATACAATTATTGTCATGTGCATGCACAGTTCAATGTGAAAAGTGGATAATTTGCTCAGTTAGAATAGAATTGAATGTGTGTAATTATTGATCTGTTCATATCTATTATAAATTTATAATAAAATTTATTATAAGTAGCACACTTGGACATTTTATTTTACACTCGTTCTGAATGAAGAATACATTTCAACATTTAATTTAATGTTGGAAATTTTACTCTTATCTTTATCATAAAAAAATGAAAAAAAATTGACATTTATTTTGGAAAAATGAACTTAACATTCAATTAATGCGCCAATTCACGTGTATCATGAAGATAGGGAAAATTAAACTTCCCCAAGAAAGTTTTTATAATGCATGATAGATAGATAGATATTCTTTATAAATACATCCAATAAAATTAATTAAAAATTCACAAAACCATACACTTTATCTTGACCAATTAAATGTGTACGTAACAGAAGTTATGCTATGATTGTCATTAAAATCACCATCAAAACGAAAACGAGACGCCATAGGGGAAATCAAACAGAAAAGTAATTAAACTGTGTGAAAAATTGACCAACAAACCAACAAATTAATTAAAGGTTCTTATTAATTAATTAATTAATTAATTAGTGCTTCTAATTAACCAGGTCCAGAAATTAAATTTATTAAAACTAGGCTTATCTGGTACTGTCTAATGAAAAAGATAAATAATAATTGAGAGCCGATATACAGATACCATTATTGATACCATAATCGATACCGATTTTGTTATTCAAATTAAATGAGTTATTATTCATATTAACAATTTTATTATGTAACTTATTTATATAGTACTTTTATTATTCAACTTAAGTAAGTTATTATTCATATTAATTATATTTAAGTTGATAATAAAAGTACCATAAAAAATAAATTGTATAATAAAATCATTAATATGAATAATAATTTATTTTATATAAATAATAAAATCAATATTTATTACAATATCAATAATATCACTCAAATATTTTTCATAATAATTATATTAAATTAAGCAAGTGCAATTATTTTCTGATTTTTTTGTTGCTTGATTGATAGAAGCGTGACATCTAAACAGCTTGAGCTTGACAATGACCAAATTGAGAGAGCCATCAGATCTCATCACTTGTTGGATTTTCTGTGGCCTTTCTCATGTAGCAAGATTTTATTTTCTTAGTGTTAAGTATGTTTATATATTGTTTGACACTTGAAACCTATACTTTTTTTTGAAGTAGGAGATGAGATTATATTCCTCGACATACTCTAGCGACATGCATTTTATTTTGAAAATATTCCTTTCATATAAAATATTAATATTTTAGTCAACTGCGTTAATCATATATATATACATATATACATATATACATATATACATATATACATATATACATATATACATATATATATATATATATACATATATATATATATATAGATGTTGACACTTGAATAAAAATTTGTATGGTTATATATGATATTTTATGAATGAGGAGGGTTTTAATGTTTTTTTCATTCCTTTACTTTCTAATTTTCTAATAACAAAAAATTTAGAAATTAAAGTGTCAGATATAATCTATATTATTTCTTTTCAACATACATAAATTTTATTTCCACATCAAATGCATTTTTTATAAGCTCTTGATGTCAAATAAAATAATGAATAAATGTTGTAATTTTTTATGTGTGCATAAAAAAAGTGATGTAGATTATATTTAACGATTTTATTTTAACATTTTAGCTTTAAAAGTGAAGGCATGATGAAAACACGAAAAGTGAAGATATTTAAATCCTTCTTTTTTTTATACCAAATCCATTCGATCTAAAATATAAGAACCAAATCAGATGAGATCACACATCCGATTATTTTTTGAAAACAACTTTATACAATCTTATCTGTTTGTTGTTGATATGAAGGATTATTAGACTTGGGAAATAAACAAAAAATAATAATTCAAAGAAATGAATCTAATCCAAATATATGGTTAAGATTACACATCTGTAGATTACCTCTATTTAATAATTATTCAAACTATTTTCCATTTCATCATAAAAAATAAAGATACGACACAAACATCTTTTTCTGATTCGATGTGTTGTATACATGTCACTTAAAAGAAGAAAAAAGAAGAATTTACAACAACAAGAAATCCAATAAAACACACAAAAATTGTAGTAGTGATTATCATGTATATTTGTCTAATTATAACATTATCATCATGAGGCCGTCAACAGCCCAAAGAAAACTTGGGTTTGTTTATTGGGCCCAAAAATTAAATTTCCTATAAAAATTGATATATTTGTACATATGCTCTTGGGTTTGAATTATTATATATGGGCTACCCATGTTTAATTTTAGAGCAAATTGGTATACAATAGTTTTGGTACCAACCATAATTAGTATATATTATGGGTTTGTAGAATTTGATTTAAGCCTAATTGGACCTCTTGAAGCCCATGTTAAGACACTATATATTGGGTTTATATTGATTAATGTATTGCAAAATAAATATTTTTTGGACTGACATAATGTTTTTCTCTCTGAGGCAGAGTCTAGCTCTTTCCTCTTCAATCAATTATTATAATTAAAGGTCCCAATTCATGCCATAATAAGAGTTATTTGAAAATATATATATTAATAAAATTTTGGACTCATTTGAATAAAAAAAATAGTTTAATGTTTAAAAATAGGATTTTCTCAACTAAGAGAAACAGGAAAGTACCCTTTCTTGGAACAAATATATAAGCACTTGAAAATAATTACACAAATGCATTAATTACCATAGTTTCTAATTTGTCCTCACAAATATCTCTCTTTAAGTTTCAGCAACTACAATGGATAGCTTGTATCAAATGACCCCCCCTCCCCCCCCCCCCCCCCCCCCCCGGCGGTCCGCAAGTTCGGTGGGCCCAAGAAGGCGGTGACCCATGTTTGACAGCTCCGTGGACTTGGATTCACTGCAAAGCACTGAAAGTTGTGAGTAACAACAGACATTTATTAAGTTGTAACGACTAGCACAGTGAATAGTCACTTTACATGTCTGTAAAGGATCCTTCATTCAGATTTTAAACCTACGATTTTTGATGCGGAAAGCATTATTTTTATCACTAGATCAAATTAGGGCTGGTTCTCGCAATATTGTGTTTTGACTTTAGATTTAATTAATTACAGTGTTGATCAACAGCATTACTGTTATGATTTCTACTGTGATCTTATAGTAATAATAACTGTAGACATAGTGTGGTTGATATCTCTATATATTTTGTTCTGATTTTTAGCTGTGGGGTCTTTTGTAATAAAGGTGTTAGTTGTGGGGTCTTTTTTTGGTAAAGACCTAAAACATTGCAATTAAAACATGTAATACATGTGGTACTGATGAAACCTGTGGGTTTGATGAGATGTGTGGTACGTGGTATAAACACTTTGGTTTTAATTAATAGAAACCTATGGGTTAATTTCTCCCGTAGCCTTAGCACGTTAGTAAATATATTTCGTCGTGGATTCAAATCTCGTAAAATATATTTGAAAAGAAATAAATGCTAGGGTTAATGGGAGCCCTTACTTAAAAAAAAAATTCCGCCCAAAAAATAGAAGAAGAAGAAGAACATGCGTGTGGTGACTTATTTTTCAGTCATTGCTGAAATATAATGAATTTTTCTCTTGAAGCCTTATCCCTCTCTTTTCCCTTAATTTTCCTTTTGAATTTGAATTCTCTTTAATTTGTAATTATACTCTTTTGCAGGAAGCAGCAAATAAATTGCTAAAATGTTTGGATCATAAAAAATGGTTCTTTCTTGAAACAAAAATTGGCCATTTATTGTTTTACTTCAACCAAAAATTTTCAAAAAAGAAACAAGAATATCTCTTGGAAATATTAGTACAAAGGAAAATCTTGGAGACTACTTAAACCAGAGATCGTATATTTAATATTACACATAGATAACTTTATTATACGAGTACAAGCTTCATTTAACACTGCATAATTTTTTTTTTTTTTTTGAAGGGACCATCTTCACCTAAGCATATCAATCTCCTTGCTAGTCAGAGCTTGAATCCGTAAGATTTCCTTCGGTTACCCAATTTACATACACCAATTAATTCTACACGCTCAGAATTTTCCGTTATCTCAGCGGTGGAAGATGGAGATCTCAGCTGCCTTATTGGCCAGAAACGGGATCGGTGCCTCGTAAGAGCTAAAGAGACGGTATGAGGAGATGAGCGAAAGTAACACGTAGCACACCACTGCACCGAAGGTGATACCTACGGATGTAGTCGCTTTACTGCAGAATGTGTCGAAGACATTGCACTGCTTGCTCCATGTCACAGTTTCATCCCCGTTATATGCTAGGTAGAGTATCTCTGACGACATGGTACCAGCAGCCAAGGTTAAGTAGGTCAACACCTAAAATTACGAAAATGGTGTCAGCTAAGATCAGTAGCGGACGGAGCAATCTTTTTCGCTGGTTTCAATTAAGTTGAAAGGAATTAGTTACTAAAATTATCTAATTTATCATATTTTCAAGATAAATTTGCAAATTTTCAAATTCAAATTTAAAATTTATGCAAGTTTTTGTTATCTTTATTTGGTACAGAGATAGAGAGAGAGAGAGACCTGGTCGAAGAAGAACATGGTCCAAGAACGGGATAGTGTTGACGGCCTTGGCACCACGGTGTAGAAGGCAGAGAAGAGAGAGTAAGCGGCGCAGATGGCATTTGCATACACCAAGTACCTTTTGTTTCAAGAAAGATTTTTGAGGATGCAACTATTATATCCATAAAATCTAAAATCAAATATGAATGTAATAAAGAGCTTCTATAAATTATGTAGCTGCTGCTAATGTTGTTAATTTGCAATATATTAGGGGATATATTAATTATTTTACATGGACTATACAAAAACTGTATGTATAGATGCAAGAAGTAACTCTGCAAATAACATTTTTGAAGATTAATTGTTTGTGCCTATAAATCAATGGGCTTGAATGGAGGGTGAAGGATATTTAATCACAATTTTAAAATTTGATTTATTCATTGAAAAGAAACTTTTAGTGCATTTTTAATATTCTTGAGAAAATAGTTGGATTGCAAAAAATTGGACGCCTATTTTTGTTAGTTAATTATGTAATTCTACATTATCTTTGCTGATTTCAGAGAGAAAATTAAAGAAAAGCCCATAGATACCCAAGTAATAATTGTATTTATGATCTAGTACATGAATGATGCATGCATGCTCAACCTCTGGAATTTAATGTCTCAGCTCACCTTGCATGTTTAATTTAAAAATAATAATAATTGATGAGTACAATTATTCTAACCTGTTCTACAATTAATGCACTATTACAATTAATTGAAAGTGGAAAATATCAGAAGCATTTCCTGGTTAATACAAATAGATAATTGCCCCCAATTAATACAAACAGTGAATAGACAAATATTGCTGCAGAAAATCAAGTATAATAAAAAATTTGCAATAGCATGTTTTGATAAATTTCCTGAAGAAGGTTTGCTAATTTCAGTAATTTGATTAATTTTAACAAATTTAGAAATAATTCCCGGATGACTATATTATGCGTGTGCCGTGTGGCGATCGAGTTCATGTAAACCGAGAGATAAATATATATATATACAAACAAATAACATACTTAAAAGCGCCTAAATCGGAGTAGGAGAGATCCCCGAAGTCGTCGTTCTGGGAGTTCTTAAGCATCACAACCAACGCCGCCACGCATAGACCCATCGGCGCCACACGTAGGAGCGTCTCCGCTGTGCATACACTGTTGAAGCTGTGCATCACCTCTTTCTCACTTGTACTGGCGCCTTTTTGGGACATCTTCCCTAGCTCATGATCTGCCATTTCTTTCTCTTTCTTGAGAGAGAGAGATAGAGAGATGTTATAAATTTTGAAGAGAAAAAGAGAGAGAGAGAGAGAGATAGAGAGATGTTATAAATTTTGAAGAGAAAGAGAGAGAGAGAGAGAGAGAGATGTTATAAATTTTGAAGAGAAGAAGAGAGAGAGAGAGAGATAGAGAGATGTTATAAATTTTGAAGAGAAGGAGAGAGAGAGAGAGAGAGAGAGAGAGTCCTTGACAGTTTCTATCAAGTTTTCAAAAGAGAGAGAGAGAGAGAGATGATGTATTAATTATTCTCTTTCCTTTTTGTTAGGGTTGGAGTTGAGAGGTGCCAATATTTGTAGGAAGAGATCACATGAAAGACAAAAAGATGGTGAGACAATTTGGTTAGGTTTGGACTGTTTGCTTTAAGTGCCAAAATTATTTCTGGAGGTTAAATGAAGGTGAGTTATAATTTGACTGAGAAATAAATGTTGAATACTTGCATAATTAATTGTACATCAAACATTGTTTATTGGACAGACTTCATATATATGTTTCCATTCATACTTCAAATCAATTTATAAACATAATAAAAATCTTCATTATACTACCTATTTCCACATCCAAAGTAAAATAAATGATATGTGTACTATATATAAAGTAAAGCTAGGGTACGTGAGCTTAAACTCACGGAGTTGGTGAATTTAATTCAAAAATTTTCATATGCAAACAATGTTAGATGGATTTTATTACGTTACAAAATTATATGGCAATATTTAATATAATATAATATAATTTAATTTAACTTAATATAATATAATTTAATTTAATTTAATTTAATTTAATTTAATATAATTTCATTTGTAATTTCATTTGTAATTTCATTTCATTTAAGAGGGATTAATTGATTAATTTGAGCCTCTATATTTGAATTATAATCCAACGGTCCCGGGCACACAATGCTGGTGGTAGTGACCACCATTCCATTTTTTGAACAGTGCATATATGCAATGAGGTTGACATTTTTATGTAATTCCCTACATATGACAGATTAATAATAATTAATTTCATATTTTTTTCTTAATTGGATTTCTCCCTATTTCTACTCGATCAATAATTCAATATATTAATTGTCGTTCTTTTGACAATAGAAATAAATGTGTATAGGATCCATGGATTGAGGCAAATTAAATTGGTGGTCAGCATTAATTGAGAGCACAGTTGAGGTAGTTGATAAGAGAACCTAATTAAAGTGTGTTAAATGCTTTTAATTTTTTTAAGAAACTATTTCAATTGCATTAGGTTTATCCATAGGTGGTTCAACAAAGGAACACTAATTAATTAGAAAGGTATGGTAGTAGGACCCATTGTCAGTTTAAATCTAAAAATTCTGATCTATAATTAAGTTCATTGTAGATGAATTTTTTTTAGAAGCAATTGATTAATAATAGTATTTCAAATCAAATTCTCTAAAAAAATCACCTCACTAATTTTTCATGTTTAACAAAAAAATACATTCATATATACTAACTTTTTGTTTTTAATTAAAAAAATATGTTTATTTATTTGTTCAAATATAAACATTTTCTTTTTTTTTTAATCCATCTTCCACAATTTATCTCTTTTGCATGAAATTGCTTTCCACTATGCAACTTGTTGATATTATTGCCAAAGAATGGGAGTGTCCACATATCTATGCAAGCTTTAATTGCACATTAATTAATGGAGATGGGTCTTTTCCAAAAGAAGAAAAAAAGAAAAATAAAGAGTTGGTTTTCTCCTTCTCCATGCATTATTAAAAATGGAGAGGATTTTTTCTTTTGCATTTTTTTATTTTTCAATGTGAGATAATGGTCAAAAAAAAAATTAGCTTTTCTTTGGTATGATATTGAATTTCAAACTAGTTATTTTTCAAGTAAAATAGCAATGATTTAGTTTTTTCACATTTGTATATTGACAAAATTATATGGTTTGTAGTGTCAATAATTTCGGTGTATAATTAAATGAGTAAAATATTTGTAGAGTAATTGTCTTCAATTTTAGTTAGTAAGTATTTGTTATATGCTATTCAAAACATACACGCTTGTTTAAATTTGACTGAGTTATAGAATATAAGCAGCACACGTCAATAAATATGTTATTTTATATAGATTGATACTTCATCATGTATTAAAATTGTTGATATATATGTACTCATTTTTGGTACGGCATAGTATTGTGCTAGTGTAATTTTTCTATTGCCATAGAAAGAAAATTAAAAAAATAAAAACTAAATATTAGGAAAAAAATAAGAAAATGTTGGAATTTTTTATAGCTAATAACCCATAAATTTTTTTATTTTGTTCTAATTTTTCTAACTTTTTCAATTTTTTTTGAGAAAATTTTGAAATGTAAGATAGGAAAACAAATGTTAATTATTTCAATGTCTTGTAATATGTTTATAATTTTTAATTATTTTACAACATTTGTAATTTTACTAAAAATTTTAGTGATTTTCAATAACATAAATTATAATAAAAATATCACGCAAGACATGCACTCATATATACAACACGTTCCATAATATTTGTGCTCGTATATACCCAAAACAACTGTTACCTTTTGAAACGACACATCACGTAATAGACTCTTATTTATCATGTTGGCACACACATATATATCAAACACATTTTATTTGAAACAACAACAGCAACATAAAACACACTTTTTCCAAAATCTAACTATGATCTCTACATAATTAAAATGGCACTAATACATCTGTCACGGAGCGCAAAGGACGCCTCCATTCTAGTTGAAACGGAGAGGATATCTTCATCCCAACTCACACAAAGAACAGGTCTACGTGTACACGTGTCACCTTCACTGTGCATCTGCAATATATCCAAGATTAAATTTTAATTCATATTAAAAAGTTCATGTTCGATAATTTTAATTTACGTGTGAAAACTAAAGAAGTTTAATCGGGGGCGTTCTTAAGGAACAGACAAAAGGAGGCTACAGTAAAGATTCTTAATCTACGCTAAGAAATATATATTCGAAAAAATTAACCAATTAAAAAAGTTAAAAAAGATTTTAACAAGGCTAAAAGAGGGGATGCTGAACGGCACCATTAGTAGGTGACTAGTAGTAGTAATAAGTGCAAATTTTGCAAAATGATTGGTTTTAAATTTAATTCTTGGTTGGTTTAGAGAAAAGGACTTGTTAACTTAATTTACATTTAGGAGCACCTAATTGTTTGTCGGAACCTTTTTTTTGAAATTTTTTGAATTTTTGAATTTTTTTCATATTTCTAAATTGTTCTTTTTGTAGGTTCTTGTTCACAATACAATAAATGCTAACAATATTTCTAAATGTAATATATTATAAAAAAAATAAACGAAAAGTTTGGATTTGGAAAAAGAGAAAATTAAAACAAATTAATGAATCTTAAAAATTAAAACTAAGTATGACACCCATTCAAAAATTGAAGAACAAATTAAATTTTGCAAATGGAACCATAAAGTGAAAATCAATGTATATGATTGATACAATTATTTTTTATTTTTATTCTTTTTGATGCATGTGGTAAGAATTTAAAGAAATCAACCAATATAAATTCATCACATCTTCATATTTAATAGGCCATTTAATTCTTTACATATACAATTCTTTAATAGGCAAATAATTATGTGCCTTACTCTTTTCTTTTTATTTATTTTTCAGATTTTGAGAAGATGTCATCAGATTTGTTTCAGTTGCTATGTATCAAATTGTAACTTCTAATAACATCAGCAGATTTGTTTTCTCTGATATTGGGAAATTGGAAGGCATAGCATTAAATTTCCCAATTTGGATTATCTGATACAAAATAAATTAGAGACAAATGTTTTATAAAGGGAAATGTTATGGAGATATTATTGATACCGTCATCGATACGAGCTTATTTATATACATTAAATGAGTTATTATGCATGCTAATGACTTTATTATGTATAATATTTCTATTATTTAACTTAAATACCGTTAAGTTAAATAATAACTCATTTAAGTTGCATAATGACAATACTGTATAAAATGAATTTGCATAATAAAGCCACTAATATGCATTATAATTCATTTAACTTGCATAATAATAATATTGTACAAAATGAGTTTGCATAATAAGGTCATTAATATGTATAATAACTCATTTAATGTGTAAAATAAGCCCGTATCGATGACGGTATCAATAAGCGTATCTGTGTATCAGCTCCCTTTTATAAATTAGGAGGGACCTCTTGACAACTATTATCTTGATAATTTTGATAATTAATTTTTAAATAATTTTGAAATAATTTTTAAAAAATAGAAAAAATAGAAAAAAAATTGACAAACATATTTTTTAACTTATAGATTGATTGTGCTTCAAATTTTACTTAATTTAAGGGTCATTTGATATTCCATCAAAGACCGTTAAATATGGACCGTTGTAAATGTCATGTAATTTTGATGACCTTTGATTAAGTATCAAATAATACTTAAATTATATGAAATTTTAGACATAATTGATCTATAAGTTAAAGAATATGTTTATAAATTTTTTTCTATTTTTAAGATTTTTTTTGGAATTATTTGAAAATTCATTGTTAAGATTGTCAAAATAATAGTTGTCAAGAGATCCCACCCTTTATAAATTTTTATATTTTATATTGAATTCATGTGGATTTGATATTTTCATTTTAAATAAAGGGGCAAAATGATCTCCTTTTCGATCAACCATAATTCATTAAATGATCAATGTAAAATTCAAATTGTTCGTACTTAGATACAAAATCAAATTAAAATTATACTGAATTTAAATTGAACGTTCAAATTAAAAAAAAAAACATAAAAACAATTTTTGTGTAGTGCTCGATCGCATGGTGTGGTGTCACAATGGAACCCTTTTTTGATGCCTTGATAAAAAAATTTTGCTAGGGTTTTAAGATTATCAATATTCAAAATTTAGAATTCATAAAAAAATGATTACAAAAGCCCAAAAGGCAAAAGCCCAAAATTCACAACCATGAAATCGTGCAATTCTGATCTCTCATAATGGTTAATTTAACAATTTTGACGATGTTTTTTAAGTAAAGTAAATGTAATTTTGAAAAATAGAGAATAGTTTTTAGATGTATTGTTAGCATTACAAATAGATTGTGTCTAAAATTACAATCTTGACGATATCATTTAATAGTTCATTAAAATAACTAAATATATATTACTGAAAAATACAAATCATTTTATGAACAATAAACTTACATCGAATTTCATTACTTTTTTTTATGAATATAATATATGATGAAACATTCCAATTGGACTTAAAAAATAAAAAAAAATTATTCTAACGATCATAAAAGTTGTCATATTTAATTTATATGCCAATTAATACAATTCATGTAATTTGATGCAACATTAAATTCTTTACACATACACAGGTCAGACCACTATTTATTTGTACTGTAATGGACCAAGATGGCAAGATCCAACTTTATCTAACCCGACCCAATAACATCAGGCCTAATTCAAACTTTACACTAATATTGGGCCGAAATTGAGTAAAGAGTTTCGGGCGAGGTTAGTCCAGAATCCGGATCCATGATCCATCTGACCCGATTCGCTTTTCTCTCTTCTGCTTGCGCCCAAAGCAAGCTCCTCTTCATTCTCTTCCATCTTCTCTAGGTTTTAATACTCTCTCTCTCTCTCTCTCTCTCTCTCTCTCTCTCTCTCTTGTAAGAGCAAATCCATGGCGACAGCAACCGCACCGACTCCAATGGACACATCGACGGAGGACGATCAGCTGGCGTCGATGTCGACGGAGGACATCATCAGAGCCACTCGCCTCCTCGAAAACGAGATCCGTGTTCTTAAGGTAAAGGCGAAACCCTAGTAGATGTGTTTTTTTGCTATCCCTAGGTTTAGATCTGTTGTGGATTGGATTTCGTGGCTCAATGCTCTAATTTCCAGCGTGGATTAGTCAAAATCACAAAGCCATAGGTGTGGGATAGTTGTGCTGGAGAGGGAAGGGATGGGAGATTCTTTTTCCGTTAATTGTGCACTTTAGTTTGTGGTTATTTATGTGGAGGTCAAAACCTTGGGTCTCAGGTTACTTCTCCATCGGTGTGTCTTAAGCTCATTTGAGGTTTATACTGGTAAAATTAGGCTTTTGTCAAGGTATTGGCACGCGACTATTGGTGATGATGTGCAACATATTAATATGTTTTCATTGAAGAGAAACTTATTTATTTCCAATTAACGGTTGTTGATGTTTCAGAAATCACAGTCATTACTTAAGATAAGGAAACTTACTCTGTTATAGTATTATTTCACTCGACTAGAAAGGTAAACCCATAAGGAAGCTCGGAATAAGTGGTTTCATATGGAACTTAGTGTGCAATTTGCTCCCATAAAGGTCCTTGGCAATGGATAAGGCCAATACCCGCTTTTGTCCTGAACACTCTAAAAGAGTATCTAATGATATATGGTAGTTTTTAATTTCTAACTCTTCTGGTTGGATAATTGTTTTGTAGGACGAGTTGCAAAGAAACAATCTGGACTTAGATTCATATAAGGAGAAAATAAAGGAGAACCAGGAGAAAATCAAACTGAACAAGCAGCTCCCTTATCTCGTTGGCAACATTGTTGAGGTACTACTAGTTCTCAAGTGATTTTTGCATAACCGTGCCTAAATATTCTACAATTTGCATGTTTAAATACTTAAATGAATGGTTTGATATGATCTAGATACTGGAGATGAATCCTGAAGATGAGGCAGAGGAAGATGGTGCAAACATTGATTTGGACTCTCAGAGGAAGGGCAAGTGTGTTGTTTTGAAGACTTCTACTCGTCAGGTGATACAATTCATGTTTTTCATGTACATTTATTATACTTTCTTGAGAATACATTTCTGCATCAGCACTACTAATCATGAATATACTATTTAGTCCAGCATGAAATTTGTTTGAAGCTTCCGCAATACTGATTTGAGTACTGTACCATTATTTGTACAAAATATATACTGTGTGTATACTATTTCATTTCAGGATAAATTGTACCTTTCTTACTATGTGCTGCCTTTGTATATATTGTGCTAGTTTCCATAACCATAGCGTTTTTCTATGAATGTGCTATGTTTTTGTAGAGTATTTAGGAATTTGGAAGCACATTTAGATGCCTCTATAGATGTACTTATGCTATTTTTTTTTTTTTGCTAATCTTTTATTGTTATTTGTCAACAGACAATATTCTTGCCAGTTGTTGGTCTAGTGGATCCTGATAAATTGAAACCTGGTGATTTGGTGGGCGTGAACAAAGATAGCTACTTAATACTCGACACATTACCCTCAGAGTATGACTCACGTGTTAAGGCCATGGAGGTTGATGAGAAACCAACTGAAGATTACAATGACATTGGTGGGCTCGAGAAACAGGTAAAACATCTTACCAATCTACTCTTGTACTATCATGGGATAGGTGCCAAGGACTTTTAAACATTCTCGGTTAACTTGTTCATTTTGTGTTTTTTTAGTCGAATGTTTCCTAATATGTGGTCCTCAGTTTGGCTTTGGGAATTCACAATAGTAGGGATCATGTGGTCAACTAGGTACTGAAATGGCGGTGGATGATGAGGGGAATTAATACTGGAACTTTTGCTTCATCTTTTTTCTTACTTGACCTGACATAAAAATATTACATGAGTCCAGATACAAGAGCTGGTGGAGGCCATAGTATTGCCTATGACACACAAGGATCGGTTTCAGAAGCTTGGTATCAGACCACCTAAAGGAGTTCTTTTGTATGGTCCCCCTGGTACCGGAAAAACTCTGATGGCACGTGCTTGTGCTGCTCAAACCAATGCCACTTTTTTGAAGCTCGCAGGACCACAGCTTGTCCAGGTATATTGTGTGTGTATTCGTTGTTGTGAGGTTGTTGTAATTGTTACTGAAAAATCGGTAAAACCCTTAGATGCACATATAATGTTTAGTTCTATAGCAGTCTGTTGTTAGTTCCTTCTCATAAAATTTTGAAACAAAATGTAGCTAAACAGTTGAAATTATCCTTGAATGCTCTTTGTGATTATTTTCTTAGTCTGATGTTGGTCATGTCCAGGTAGTAACTACCAGTTCCTTTGGTAACTAACTGATTTCTTCATTCTTTCGATTTATGTAGATGTTTATTGGAGATGGTGCTAAACTAGTACGCGATGCATTCCAGCTAGCCAAAGAGAAGGCACCATGTATTATCTTCATAGATGAGATAGATGCTATTGGTACCAAGAGATTTGACAGGTACACTACATCAATCTTGTAAACTGAAAATATACGTCTTTTGCAATTAACTGAAATACAGATCTATTTAGCTCTGGTTATACTGAAGTTGTAAGACTAGTCAATTTCTTGTCAAAGTTCTCCCAAATTTACAATCCACCTTTTAGTTAAAACAATTAATTCTTATTGTTACTCCCTAACCCAAATGAATCTACAAATTTTGCAAATACCTCAAATAAAACCCAATGAATTGTTACACCATAAACTGGGAACTTGTACTCTGAATGACCCCAATGTTTTTGTCAATTAATCTTAAACCATGCAATTGTGCCTGAAGCCTAACCTAAATCATTGGAAATTAAAATGTTATAACAGTGAGGTGAGCGGTGACCGTGAAGTGCAAAGAACTATGTTGGAGTTGCTTAATCAGCTTGATGGCTTCAGCAGCGATGAGCGGATCAAGGTCACTGTTCTTCCTTTCTTTTCTTTTTTTTAACTTCTTCCTTTTCTTTGTACGAGTGATGAAATTTTTTTACTTGTAAACATAAAAGGTGATTGCAGCCACAAATCGGGCTGACATCCTGGACCCTGCTTTGATGAGGTCTGGACGTCTTGACCGCAAGATAGAGTTTCCTCACCCCACTGAGGATGCCCGGGCCCGCATCCTTCAGGTCATTATCTCTCTCTCTCTCTCCTCTCAGTTTCCTTCTTGAAAATCATCCTTGATACTTTTTCGCTCTGTCAAATTTGCTCAGAGGGGTCCAAATAACTGCACCTTCTTGATTCGTTAATGGTGATTCCTAGAGGTGGTTCTTTTTGGGGGAATAAATGTTGTGATTATTGTGTCAGATTACTGGACTGTCTTGAGAAGGACACTTATGATACATGTTGTTGTTGTTGTTTATAAGAGTGTATTGGAAAAACACCCTTTTCCTTGAATTTTGGTTTGTCCTCTTAACATTATCCTTATTATTCTTGAATTATCTAAACATGTTACTGACTCGTCAAAATAATAATAAATTAAACAGATACACTCAAGAAAGATGAATGTTAATCCTGATGTGAATTTTGAGGAGCTGGCTCGCTCCACTGATGACTTCAATGGGGCCCAGCTGAAGGCTGTCTGTGTGGAGGCTGGTATGCTTGCTCTGCGCCGTGATGCCACCGAGGTATCTTTTTCTCATTCTCTACCGACAGGCACACAGCACAAACATACATTGATGTTGTTTTCTTAGGTTGACCGTGATCATTTGGCATCCAATGTCTATTTACAAGTGATGTTAATGTTATGCATCTACCAGTCAGATCCCGTACCATCTTAATAAATAGGGTGCTGGTACTATATAGGTGGTTGAATGGAGAATTGTGATATTGAAACAACGCCATATCTTTGATTTCTATGCAGGTTACTCATGAAGATTTCAATGAAGGGATAATACAAGTGCAGGCTAAGAAAAAGTCCAGCTTAAATTACTATGCTTAGTATTCGTTGCTATTGTTTTTTCTTGCATGCTAGTCAATGCGGAAATAGCGTGGGTCACTTTATAGTTTGTTTGGGTATTTAGTGTACCACCTACATAATCCCTCTGCTGTAACACTTCTGTAATGCTTAAAAAATATTTCTTATTCTCTCTCTCTCCCTCTCTCTCTCTCGAGTTCTGATGAAATATTAGATCTTAATATTTACTTTGAGACATTTTAAATTTTGTAGTAAATTATCCATGTAGTTCCATGAAGCATTCTGTAAGACGGTTCCATCGACCATTGACTGAACTATGTATTATGTAGTATAACATGGCAATGGGTGCACACAATATGACATGTCATTTTTAATCTTGTGTATAAATGTAAGTGTTGTGTTAATGATGGTGTGATGTTAGAAATGTTAGTTAGTATCAAGTTATCATTGGACTTCGGTCGCTGTGCAATTGTCAAATTGTAGCAATAATATTTATATGAGATAAGAGCAAAAGTTAGATAATAAATTAAGTAACAATTATATGTGTTTCATTATAACTTTGAAATACATTTTGGTACATCACAGACATGCATACAACATATGTCTCTTAATTATTAAACAGTAATAAAAATAATGGGAACCGATCCAAATAATTAATTAAAAGCATGCTATGTAAATATCAGAAAACATAAACAAATTTAAAAAAAATACAACGCTACTTAGAAATGGGCATCTCATATCTGTCATGACTGATACAGATGATAGATATCATCAGAGCATAT
Source organism: x Bolboschoenoplectus mariqueter (assembly GCA_037678475.1). Classification (NCBI taxonomy): domain Eukaryota; kingdom Viridiplantae; phylum Streptophyta; class Magnoliopsida; order Poales; family Cyperaceae; genus x Bolboschoenoplectus; species x Bolboschoenoplectus mariqueter. The sequence goes on from CM075268.1 coordinate 2,197,064, forward strand.
TGTTGCTTTGCTTATGAAGAAATCCAGTGCCGTATGTCGAGGCCACCATATCAGCAAGAAGAGGAAATTGCAGCATGGCAAAAAGCGTCACCGGAAGACATGCCATAGCAGCCACTGGCCCAAGCATCCAGAGTCCCTCATGGCAAAACAAAAGATACAGCACCGCTACAAACGTCACCATCATTGATGTTATGGAAAGAAATATAGTAATGAGACCAATAATCAGTCTCCGAGGTAAGGAGACCAGAAAATCTCCTTCCGCATGGCGTGCAGTAAGAATGGACAGGAACATCAGTAGTGAAGATGTGGAGAAAAATAGAGAGAGAGAGAGAGCATTTGATATGGCAAACAGTGTGTAGGCGAACTCGTTCACAAGGATCGGTACACCGAGTACCAAATCGGTACCTCCAGGCACAGTAATGGAAGCAGCAAATGTGATTGTTACAATCAAAGCTGAGGTTATCGAGCATGAAGTTGCCGTATCTTTCATCCATTTTTCTCCTTCCTTTACCAGGTCCTAGTGCTCCCTGGTAAAAACAACTGCCGGTGTCTCACCGGACTTATTTTTCTTTTCCTTGTAATCTGGTCTGACAAGCTTCTCCACTCCTTACACATTATAAAGAAGCCCCAGATAACTTTTAGTTCATTGAAATCAATATATATGTACATATTATTAATTATTAAGCCGAATGAAAGCCCATGAAAACCAGCTCCTTATATATGCTGATGGAGGCTTGGAATCCACAACTACAAATTTTTAAGTGTGGGGATGATCCATTCATAATGGCTAACTTGACGATCTTGACAATGATACCCAATTACCGTGCCCTTTCAAAGAATGCACGTGGTTTTTTCCTGGTCTACACTAGCCGGCTTTCTTCAATATCTGAACTAGCTTGGTATATCCCTCCGTCCCAAAATTGATGGAAGATGGATACCCAATTACCCGTCTACTTAAAACACTATGCAGTTGTTTTGATTTTTAATCAGTTCTCAAATGTTTTTTTTTTTCCTAAAGAAAACTGTCCTCAAATATTCTAATTATTTTGCTGTATCCAAAACAAAATTAAGTACTACCAGAGCGTTAGGTCCGAATGGACTTATGCCAGTATAGGTTACAGCTTAACATTTGAGGAGATGAGATGAAATTCCAATTGTACAAAATTTCCGAGCCTTTTGAATGAAATGTTAGAACAATGAAACTGACCATCCAAGGCCACGTTCGCCCCTGTAGCAAGCCGATCTCTTCTCTCTTCAGCTGACAAATCAGAATAATTGGATCATACAATACATTTTTTGTTTGTACCAGTACTAGTAACTATCAGTTTGATGGTACCGGTTTGTTGAATGCTTGTGGAGTTTTTTGCTGGTGATTGACTCTGCATCTACTGCTATAATGAGAACAGTTTGGTAGTACAGGTTTTTTTTTTTTTTTCCTGTACCAGAACTTTGTCATAGTTGTGCAAAGGCCCTGCTATCGAAATCGAAATATTCAAATCAAATACAATTAAAATCCTTCAGAATCATGGTGTAATGCGAATTCCACTCTTGTTGTACTAAATGTTAACCGTTCATGACATTTAGATGTCATTCCGCGACAAAGAGAGGTGTTTAGATCCTTCGGTTTGAATTGAAACGAAACGGAAGATTCCATCTCATCTCCTTTGGCTCTTTCAGAGATGCTTGTTTCTGCTTTTATTGATGGTTTTTTGGCAATTATATACACAAAAATGCATGGACTGGTCTAATTAATTGATCATGGGCCTTCATTTGCCTATACAAATGACTACTTTAATTTTCATATTATCATGTATAAATGAGTAAATGACTATAATTTTATTTACTAATCTAAAGTTAACGGTAATCTCACTTAATAAAATTCTAAGTTGCAAACTGGTTTCATGTATAAATGACTACTTTAATTTTCATATTATCATTTGATATCTATCTTACTTTTTTTTTCCTCTAATGTGCCCTTTCTTTTATCACTTTCTTTCACCTTTTGCGCGGATTTTGCTTAATTTTTATTTTCTATGAAGCCACATATTTGACATATATAATACATGGGAATTGCAATGAACAACTTGAGGAAACATATTGCTTGTTTTCACCTTTTGTCTAAAGTTTGCTTTATGTTGTATTGCTATATATAGACATAATACATGGGATTTGCAAATTTGCAATGAACAACTAAAGTCAACCAATTAATTAGGAAATCCTTTAAACAAAAACAAAAGAAAAGAACAACACCAAGGGAACGCTTTTAGTATATTATCTTCCAATGAAATAGTCTATAAATTGAATATACTAAATTCTATAAACTGAATTATAATGCTATTAATGTGGACCCTAAAGATGGGTAGCGGTAATATATAGTAACAATAAAATTATAGTGTATCTGCTCCTAAATTTAATTATCTTGAATTATATATATATATATATATATATATATATGTATATAATCAATCTAAAAATATCACTCATTTATCATTTTGATCTCTAAAGTTTAAAAATTATTAATTTGATCCTTAAAGTATTACTTAATTATCATTTTGATCCTCCAAATTTTTAATTTGTACCAAATTGGTCGTACATTTAATATCCATTGAAAAAAATGATAATTTATATCTATCATAGAGTCTTTTTCTTAGTATTAAGATTAATTTAGATATAATTATTAAACAATACAAATAATATGAAAAAAATATAATTATTCACGATATGAAATATCAATTAAATTAATATTAACATTCGTGTTTGTACCATCATAAATTAATTGAAATAAAATTTCCATATATTTTTTCATGAATATAAATGTAGGACCAATTTGGTACAAATTAAAATTTTGATTAGTATAATTATCATTTTTTTATGATAGATATACTTATCATTTTTTTCAATGAATATTAACTATAGGATCAATTTGGTATAATTAAAAACTTGAAGGACCAAAAATACTTTTGAAATTTTAAAGATTAAAATGATAATCAAGTAATACTTTAAGGATCAAATTGATAATTTTCAAACTTTAAAGACCAAAATAACAAAGAAATAACACTTTAGAGACTATTTGTGTAATTTACTCTATATTGTTCTGTGCTAGTTTAAATTATTCACCAAGCTGGGGATTGTAGAGCTTGTGCCAGAAAATGAATCTTATTGTGTAAAAATCTTAAGAAAACACTTTGAAAAATCAAAAGAACAAATAAAAAATAACACCAAAGAAACACTTTTATTTTTTTTATCTTATTTCAATGATATTTTGAGCGCCAAAAAAACGAACACATGACTTTCTCCAGTACGTACATGCACTCGAAATCTAAAAGAACAAAACATCCAACTTTCTGCATCTCCTCATTAATTTCTCCATCTCTTAATTATTTACAATATTGAATGGTGATTATTTGGTGAAGCAGCTAATTATACGTTTATGCAGCAGCATATCTTTTTATGAAAGAGATATCTTTCATATACCTCAATATTATTAATATATATAATAATTCATGTAAATTATATAATTATAATACTATATAATAACTCATGTAAATTCCATCTCATTAAAGAGATATCTCTTCTCCCTCTTTCCGTTCTCCTTTTCTCTTGCACGAGGAAGGCGAACTCCTCTCCTTCGCGCATCCACAGGCGCCTCAATCTCCTCCTCTCTCTCTCTCTCTCTCTCTCTCCTCTCTCTTGTGTACTCTCGATCGATCTCCTTCGCACACGCACGGACGCCTCATTCTCATCCTACTCTCTGTCGCACGCGCACACGCACACACAGAGGCTTGGTCAGCCAGTCTCTCAATTTCGGTGATTTACTTCTCCATCTCGCTGTTCTAGGTACGTGTATGCATCTCTATTTTGCTTTATTTACGCTCATTGATTGTTGTGTTATGGCAGCGGATTGGAGCGAACTAGGGTTTTAAGTTAAATGCTTGGAACGCAATCTATTAGAGTCGGCGCACGATAGAATCTTTTGGGATGATTTATTGCGATGTATATTCAAATTTGTGAAAAAAGAAGGAAGACATTGTACATGATTTTATGTTGGGGTAACTAGGGTTTATTGATCGGATGATGCCTTGTTTTATTGTGTAGCTAATATTTTTAAAAAATTGGGATTTGTTTGTTGAAATGATATTTAGTAAAAAAATTTGGAGTGATTTGATAATATAATGTTTAGGGTTTGGTGTTTGTTAGCTGAAAGTGTCCCATTTTCCTTTTTAAATCTTGCAATTATCTTATTTCTTGTTGGATTTCTGGGCATTTAAGAAAGTTACAATCTTTCTAATATGTGTAACATAGTCATGAGCGCTGGAAATCCAACTATTTTCTGATATCTTAGAGGCAGCTTTAACCTAAAAGGGATGAATTACCCCTGATTTTCATCCAAATCCAGAATATATAATGCTAATTTCACAAATAAATTTAGGTTGTTGCTACAATGGACCAATTGAGAGCTCTATCCACCTTCTGGCCGGGTGTTGGGTTTGACCCGACAGATAAGCAACTGATATATGATTACCTGAAAAGAAAGGTACATAGTGAAAATTTCGAGCATGATATTATCCCAGAGATTGATGTTTACAAGTATGCACCGTGGGAATTACCTGGTGTTTGATTCTTTTCCTCATATCGGATATTTGTGCTTTTTGTTTTCGTTTTGTTTACTGTGAAACCTGGCTGCTACGGGTGATGGTACATTATAGAATTAGAGATGATACCGTATCTTTTTAGTTCTACCTAGTATTTCTTGTAATTTAGTCATATGCTAGGTGATTTGCCCTAATTAACCCACAAAAATATGTAAAAACATGTGCCTTTACTGAACCGGTTATGTGCCTTGAATGGGCCAATGTAGGTAACCAATTCATTTGTAATGATAAAGCCCTCTCAAAACTAGCATAATTACTCTCTTTTGTTGTATTCCTATGTTTATTTGGTTGTAGCAAAATGCAATGTGCCTACAAGTTCTGAAAATTGGCACTTCTTCACGCCTAGAGAAAAAAGAGACAGAGGAGGGCCTGCCTATATTCGGACAACAAAAGAGGGTTATTGGCAGAGATGCAAAACGGTTTATATCATGGACATGGAAAAAGTTATAGGCACCAAGGTTACCTTTTATTTTTTTAAAGGCAACATAGGTTGATACACAATAAAAACGGAATGGGCAATGCACGAGTATTCTCTGGACAAGAATGAATGCGAAGATGTTGCCCCTGAGTCGGAGGTAATTATATATTTAGGTGTTAATTAGCTTTTGGATGGGAAGTTTTGTGATCAAATTTCTCATGAAATATGTTCTTCATTGTGCCTAAATGTACTCTTTGCCACAGTAAAATACAATAGACTTTGCAAGAAATTAAGTGTTAGTACACATCCGTCAAAAATTGAAGTATTGTAACCTTTTTGTTGTCTTGTTTAGCTTTGTCCCCCTTTTCTGGAGTGATATGTCTTATTTAACTTGTTTTAAATCCTACACTTAGGATCGAATTGTTATTTGCCAAGTCTTTAAAATAAAAGAACTAGACCAGTCAGATGCCGACCCATCTAATGATCTTGTGGAGCGGAGTGGAATGGGCGAGCCGGGGCAGCGGAATGGCATGTACGGAAATAACAAATCTAATGACAATAATAAATGTCAGAAGCAGCATATAGAAAAATCGTTGCAGCAGAAGTTTTGAAAAAATTGTACAGGTGGGACCCATACCGGCGGCTCCTGTGCCTGAACCAGAGTACTACTCTCTTGGTGAAGGTTTTGAAGATAAAGAAGATATCCGAAGCTTGCTCAGCATGGATAATCAAGAATATACCCAAAACCTCTAGCTTTTTAGAAGATGAAACTATGGTACTGAGGATGCCGGGACGGCCAACTTTCCGTGTCAAAAGATCAAAATATCCTATTTTCGTTAAAATTTATTTGTATTTAAAATTATAAATTTAAATTGTTAGATATGTTATATCATCTCCATTAATTACATGCATATACAAAATCGTAAAATTCTAACTTCTATTTCAATAGTTATCAAGATGGATATATTCATCAAAATTTGGATCATTGCTTTTATTAGTATTAGTTTTTGACGAATATTTTAATAAAGTTGAAATGATTTTTATTAGCTTCCGATGAATACTTAAATAAAGTTGAAATTATGTTTATTCTATAATGTGTGATACGTATAATATACTTAATTAATTAGTCTTCTTACAAATGGTACGTAATGGTGCGAAACATATTTGAAAATAAATAAATAATGCGTTAATGGGACAAAGAAGGTAGTACCACGAACAGTGATAATATGAATTTTAGTAAGTGAGATTACTGTCTACTTTAGATTAGTAAATAAAAAGAAAAAAAGTCATTTACTCAGTTATACATGATAATATGAAAATTAAAGTAGTCATTTGTATAGGCAAATGAAGGCCCATGATCAATTAATTAGACCAGTCCATGCATTTTTGTGTATATAATTGCCAAAAAAAAAATCCATAAAAGCAGGAACAAGCATCTCTGAAAGAGCCAAAGGAGATGAGATGGGAATCTTCCGTTTCGTTTCAATTCAAACCGAAGGATCTAAACACCTCTTTGTCGAGGAACGACATCTAAATGTCATGAACGGTTAACATTTAGTACAACACAAGAGTGGAATTCGCATTGCACCATGATTCTGAAGGATTTTAATTGTATTTGATTTGAATATTTCGATTTCGATAGCAGGGCCTTTGCACAACTATGACAAAGTTCTGGTACAGAAAAAAAAAACCTGTACTACCAAACTGTTCTCATTATAGCAGTAGATGCAGAGTCAATCACCAGCAAAAAACTCCACAAGCATTCAACAAACCTGTACCACCAAACTGATGGTGACTAGTACTGGTACAAACAAAAAATTTTATTGTATCATCCAATTATTCTGATTTGTCAGCTGAAGAGAGAAGAGATCGGCTTGCTACAGGGGCGAACATGGCCTTGGATGGTCAATTTCATTGTTCTAACATTTCATTCAAAAGGCTCGGAAATTTTGTACAATTGGAATTTCATCTCATCTCCTCAAATGTTAAGCTGTAACCTATACTGGCATAAGTCCATTCGGACCTAACGCTCTGGTAGTACTTAATTTTGTTTTGGATACAGCAAAATAATTAGAATATTTGAGGACAGTTTTCTTTAGGAAAAAAAAAAACATTTGAGAACTGATTAAAAATCAAAACAACTGCATAGTGTTTTAAGTAGACGGGTAATTGGGTATCCATCTTCCATCAATTTTGGGACGGAGGGATATACCAAGCTAGTTCAGATATTGAAGAAAGCCGGCTAGTGTAGACCAGGAAAAAACCACGTGCATTCTTTGAAAGGGCACGGTACCCGTTCTATCATATCGGTAGCGATATCATACCTATAAGGCCTACCATGCTTCCTAGGATATAAGAAGTAAATACAGTTCCCCTTGAATCCATCAGTAGGCCTTGCGCGTATAGAAAAACCATTCATTGTATCCAAGAAAATCATTTTGTCGCCGATGTCGCAGATCTGTACCCATTTATGATGCCCATTACCGACATGAAAATAGAGTCTGTAGAGAAGAAATTTACACGAGTTGACGTCTTGGAAGTTCCGCTGAATCCAACATACACGCAAAATCACTTCGGAGCATGCAATGAGATGAACTGTTTCAGGTTCAAGATATACCTCGTCGTCAGGCGGCGGAAACTCGTGCAACAATTCTGTAGTCTTTTCACAAAAAATATGTGTGTCGCCGTATAAAGATGTAGTAAAGAACATTCCCTTCATATAACAGCAAGTGCAATAATAGTCGAACGTCGACGGCAGCATCATAACCCATTCCTTATTGTGTGGATTATGGATGGCCAGCCAGCCTTCACATCTATCAGTCGTAATAAAGAAGACGACAATTCTTCTTTTACTAATTGGATCATTGCCGTTAGTCCAGACTGGACAGTAGGGTTCGAAAATTCCCTGTGGATGCGAGACGAAACCTTGAGGCACATGTGCGAGACGAATATAAGAGTTCGTGAGCGGATTGAACAGTGCAAAGCATTGTTCGTGGTAGTACCTTCCTTGTTCATATCTAAGAAGAAGGTAGTCACGACAGGGTCCAGCAAATGTCTTGCCGCGGTAGTGCGGTTCTATATTGATTGAACCAACTTCACCAGAGGAAAGCGAATAGAAGTTTTGTTTTGCTGTTAGGACGGCGGCTTCATCACTAATATCTACGTACCAACAATCAAGAAGCCACGGTAGTTGTTGCTGAGGAGGGTCGGAGAGAGGAGCTGACGAGCGCCAGCTCTTGCAAACAGCGCGAAAGCGGATGAAATCGAGAAGGTCGGGAAGTTTCTTGTAGATGAGATAGAACAGGTTCTCCGGGAGCTCCGTCCAATCCCTTCCGTCGCCGATGTCGGACATTTCCTCGGCCATTACTTCCCAAATATAATTGAATTCAGCAGAAAGGCTGGAATTCATGGAACCTAACAATTAATGCACCAAAAGAAAAAAAGCGCAGCTCATTTATAATTAAGCTGATTCATATATATTTAGAGGCTATCTTGGTTTGGCTAAGCAAAACAGGAATATTGTTCACAAAACATACATCCAGAATAGAATTGTTAGAAAAAAATTAGGACATGTTTAAAAAGCTACTTTTAGATGTGCATTTTATTAGGTTTTATAAGGATAAAAATATACAATACAATATGCTCGAGAATTAAGTTGGGATCTCATTAACACACACACAAATATATATATATATATATATATATATATACTTTTTGTTGTTTCTATTGTTGCTATTATTTTTAGCATTCACTTTAATAGCAGTACTTTTCAGTTTATAGAATTTATTAATTTAGTATTCAACATATAGACTTTATTTTTTAATTAATTAAATTCTACCGGCACTGTTTTTTTTCTCTTTTGAGGAAACCAACACTTCGGTTTTGGATATTTTATCTGTACTCAAAATTTTAAGTATAAATATTTTTCAAAAAAATATATATTTCAAAATTTAAGTTAGAAACTATGAATAGTTTCAAATACTTAAGGTATAAATAAAGGATATAAATATCACTCCTCTATTTGATATCCAACAATACTATATGCATGATCTATATTAATGCACATATCATATTTATAGAAGATAATAAGATTTAATGTATGTTTCGCCACATATCAGGAGACTTAATGTTTTAATGGTCTAAAACTAACAGATATTGTTGTATATAATACTTCAGTTGCATGGAATTTTATTCTTAGGATGTCTATATGTTCAATAACATACTTATAAATTTACTTTTTAAATTTATTTATTTTCTTTGAAAAATTATTGTCAAAATTATTTAAATAACCATAATTTATTCTGGAGCTCGTTTGCAAAGATAAGGATTAACGTGTAAGGGCCAATAATTAGACTTCATCTTCTTTCAACATTATATAAGAATAACAATAACAAACGGACATTAAAATAAAATAAAAAAATCATTGGAAACTAAGCCATATATAGTTGTATTGATGGAGAACAATACAACTATATAGGGGACTATACATTAAATGTGCCTCAAGGTTTCATCTACCTAGCTAGTGCGTGGGCATGGAACGCGTGACATCTGTGTAGACCGGAAGAGAAGTAATCCAGGGGACTATACATTAAATGCTCACCAGGTGCATGCAAGTTGGCACGTGAAAAGTCGCTGTGCGAACCTGGAGCACCAACTAGACGCGATTCTTACCCCATGACATGTGGGACCCGGTCATAAATGCTCTTTTATAGCCTATACGGATGTAAAGAACGCGCGCAGAAATTATGAAATTTGAAAGATAGTCGCAGTTGGGAAGAAGACTGAGTTCCTTCCTTCCCTTTAATTTGCTCTCCTCTCTCTCTCTCTCTCTCTCTCAGTCTCTCCTCTCTCTCTCGAGCTCTCAGTCTCTCCTCTCTTTCTCTCTCTCGAGCTCTCAGTCTCTCTCTATTGAGCTCTCGATCTCTTGCTCTCGTCAAGACTTCCTCACAACACCAAGACCTCTCTAAACAAAATAAAGGTAGAGTCTTTTCCCCCTCTTTAATCAATTTTGTGCTAAAATTCTTCAAGGCACTCGCAAGAATGCTAATTTTTGCTCCAGTTGCTTCTTGGATAGCCCGTTCCAGTTTCTTTGATTTCTTGGATAGCCCGTTCCAGTTTCTTTGATTTCTTGGGTAGCCCGTTCCAGTTTCTTTGATTTCTTGGGTACCGTATTCGAATTTCTTTTATTTCTTTCTAATTGAAATTGTTACGGTATTTACAAAGGTACCCTTTTCCTAATCTTGCATTAAAAAAGCAGGGTTTTGGTACCTGGAGAACCCTATTTGCCTTTCAAACAAGCAGGATTTTGTTATCTTGCATTAAAATCCAACTTTTTTATAATATCTCAGAGGCAGCTTTAACCTGGCAGGGCTGTATTACCCCCAATTAGCATCCAAATACAGAATATCTAATGCTGATTTCACGTAAAAATTTCTGTTGTTCTAGAATGCAATGGAACAGTTGAGAAATCTATCCATCATCTGGCCAGGCGTTGGGTTTAACCCAACAGATAAACAGCTGATTTCTAATTTCTTAGTAAGCAAGGCAGGTGGTGAAGATTTTAATCACGATGCTATTCCTCAGCTGGATATATACAAATATGAACCATGGCAACTACAAGGTGTGTGTTTTTTCTTCCTCATTTTGGATATTTGTGTTTAATTTTTTTACAGAAATGGTACAGTATAGAGTTAACAGATGAGATGGTATCTTTTCTGTTCCGTCTAGTATTCATTGTTAGGAGCTCTCATTAAACCTTAGTTAACCCCTAATTTTAGTCATATGCTTGCTAGTGTACCCTAATTAACCCACCAAAATGGTGCATTTGGCATGTGCCTCTCAAAACTAGCATAATTGCTCTCCTTTGTTGTATGATTACTGTCCTTTGTTGTAGACAAATGCAACGTGCCTTCTAGTTCTGGAAATTGGCACTTCTTCACGCCTAGATACAAAAGAGGTCAGCTGAATGTCACAACTCGACACACAGAAGAGGGTTTTTGGCACAGAAGCTCAAGCCACATTATCAGGGACGAATGCAAAGTCATAGGCAACAAGCTTATTTTTTTTTATCACTTAGGAAGAATACCCCGAGAGGCAATAAGAACGGCATGGGTAATGCATGAGTACTCATTGGACTACAACCAATATGAAGATGTTCCTGCCGAGTGGGAGGTAATTATGATATTTATGTATTAATCAGTTTTTGGATGGGAAAATACGTGTTCGTAACCCTCAGGGTCAACATCATTATTGCAAATTCTCTGATCACATTTCTTGTGAAATATGTTTTTCATTGTGACTAAATGTACTTTTTGCCACACTAAAATGTCATGGACTCTGCAAGAAGTTAAGTTTTAGCACCAATCTGTAGAAATTGAAGTGCTGTAACCTTTTTGACGTCTTGTTTAGGGTTTTTTGTTTTTGCTCTTCTTTTTTTTTTTTTTGAAATAACATGTTTTGTTTAAATTGTTTTCCAGGGTCGGTTTGCAATTTGCCGAGTCTTCAGAACAGATAAGTCAAATGCCAACCTATCGGCCTCTCAAGTGGGACTAGGGCAGCCAAGTGGCATGGCTGAGCCAGGGCAGTCGAGCCGCATGGCCGAGCCAGGGCAGTCGAGCCGCATGGCCGAGCCCGGGCAGTCGAGCCGCATGGCTGAGCTGGAGCAGTTGAGTCACATGACCGAGCCGGAGGACATAGAACGATGCTTCGACGATATAAACAATTGGTTCCAGCAGGAGGGTGCCACTTTTGATCTCTCTTCCATCGTTGATAAACAAACACCCGTAAGCTTTTCTACATTAACAGGAATAACATTCATCGCTGAAATTGTAAATTTTTAGTTCTTGTTTTGTCTTGTTCGGTTGTTTTTTTGGATTCTGTCTTGGAGGTTGTCACCTAGTCCCAGATAATGCTTTTCTTTCGGAAACAGAGAATTGAATTGCTATTTGTTCATCCTTGCATAGAGTCCTAAGAGCTGGAGATTTGAATTTTACTGAAAAATCCTACAAATGAAGAAATTGGGATTCTTTGTGTTATGACCAATATAATTCAAAATTTAATTTTCACTAAACCAATGTTACAGGTGGAACCCATTCCAGCAGCTCCCACCAACCTTGAGGATGCTACACAGGATGGGGAAGTTGGTGTGCGCGAGGACGGAAGCATGTCAGACGATGCCGAAGAGAGATAATAAGAGGGTTTTTTTGTTGTTGTTGCTATGGGTACCTTAGTTCTCAGTGCATTGAGAGCAATTGCAGCTCTGGTCTTCAGTGGCAAAATAATAGTTTTATGCCATTTTGACAGTTTATAGCAAATTGCTTTAGATTTGTACATGATTCTCTTTAAATGAGATTTACCACAGTATAAAATAGGGTTAGATTGACAATTCAGTGTAAAAAAAAATAACTCTTTCTTCTATTAGTTTGTTCTTTTTGTACACGGTATTGTGGATATTATTTGGACTGGTATAGTAATTCAATTTTTTTGCCTTTTTTTTTCTATTTTGTCATGTATGGTCTTGCCGTGTTTGGTGATTTTAAGGACTCCTGTTTTTTTTCAATGGAAAGGAATTAGTTGAAATACAGTTAATTTGTTTGTGTTTCACCATAATTCAATGGATTTTAATTTTAATTGTATTTAATCTGAATAATTTGATTTCAAATAGAATGCCCAATGTGCAACTAAACTGATGCGTTACCAGTACCATACTGACAAAAGCATTATTGTACTGTGATTCCTGGTGCGTGAGCTGAAGAGAACAGAAATCAGCTCTGGGTTTTCTTTGGCAGTACTTATTTTCGCTTTTGGACAACAAACGATAAAAAATAGCATTTGAGAACTCATGAGAAGTTAAAACTAGTTTGTGCATTCAACATTGGCAAAGGAGGACTTACCTAGTCCGACTTCATACCTTTCTCTATTTGAACGATCGAGAAGCCATGGTAGCAGCTGCTGAGGAGGGTCAGAGAGAGGGGCGGACGAGCACCAGCTCTTGCAAACGGTGCGAAAGCGGATGAAATCATGAAGGTCGGGAAGCTTCTCGGAGATTAGATGGAGCAACTCATCCAGTAGACCCGTCCAATCCCTTCCATCACCGATGAACTTCTCCTCAGCCATCGCTTCCCAGATATTATTGAAATGAGCAGAGAGGCTGGAATACATGGAACAACTTAGAGTTTGTGCTCTGTTGAATGTTGATGATTATTCTGCTCACAAATTTAGAATAAGAGAGCTAAGAAGTTTGGGACGCTATGATTCATACATAGAAGGAGAGGATTATGCCACAAGTCTATCATCTTTTGGGAAGGCTACTGAGAAAATATACTTCAGTGATTTCATTTTTAGTAAGAAATATTTTTAGGAGCTGAACAATATATTTGTAGGATTTTTTCAAAATATTACCTTTAGATGTGTTTTTTTATTAGGTTTTTTTAGGTTAGGAATATAAAATACATAATGAATATATTGTGCAAGATAATTACATTTAGACAAAAGGTGAAAGCAAGCAATATTTCTCCCTATGTTGTTCATTGCAAATACTCATGTATTATATATGTCGAATATGTGGCTCCATGGCAAATAAAAATTAAGCAAACTTCAGATAAAAGGTGAAAGCAAGTGATAAAAGAAAGGGAACATTTTTTTTTTGGGGGGGGGGGGGGGGGGGGGGATGACATAGAAATCAAATGATAATATGAAAATTAAAGCAGTCATTTATACATATGAAATCAGTTTGAAACTTAGAATTTAATGAATGAGATTACTATCAACTTCAGATAAGAAGAAAACAACTACATAGTGTTGTAACTAAGTAGATTGTTAATTGGGTATCCATCTAGTTCAGATTGAAAAAAACCCAGCTAGTGTAGACAGGAAATAAACCATGTGCATTCTTTGAAAGGGCACGGTACGTACCAGTTCTATCGTACCAGTAGCGATGTCATGAGTTTTCACAAGATAGCCCAAACAAAAGACTAATATTACAAAGGAGCCCTTCCATGTTTCAAATATATAAGACTACAAAATAGCAAAAATACATTCTTTCCAACGGATATATTTTCCAAAAAGAAAATCAAAGAGATTCTTTACCGTACAATTGAATACATCCTAGAAAGAGGCTTTAATTTCAATGTGTAATTCTGGAAATTTTTTTCAAAAATTATATATGCTATTTGAAGCTTTCAACTGCTTGTTTAATTAATTGTTGTTTTCTAATTAGTTGGTATATTTTCATGGGCATGTCAGTTGAGATATAATACATCTTCATTGAGTTTCTTTGGTTTTTATCCATTGGATTTTTGTTAAGATTTATTTGGACTTTTAATGGCCTTCCTTGTTTCTTAATTTTGCCTTTCAAGGGTTGGTCTGCTGATGTTTCTTTACTATTTTTTGAGATAAAAATAAGAGTTTCTTTACTATTTTTTGAGATAAAAATAAGAGTCTGACCTATCTAATTTTAAGCATCCATAAATAAGAAATTATGTTTTTTTGAGAAGAAGTGAAAAACCGATTTTTTTTTTCGCATTTTTCTCCCCCACTTAACAAGCAGCTTTTCATTTTTTGCCTCATTTATTGCTTTCTTGGTCACGATGGTCAGCGATTAATGGGTTTATGATGCTTTATTTCCTTTACAAACTTGATGTCATGATTTATCATGTGTTTTGTGAAAACAAGAGGAGAAAGAATGAACCGGGGGACGTGTCTCGGGGATGAAGTTTGGGGATATAAATATCACCTCAAAGGGGAATCTTTTTTTGGGAAATAAAAAGTCCCATTAACTTCTGCATTATTTATTTATTTTCAAATATATTTCGCACAACTACGTACCACTTAAAAGAAGACTAATTAATTAAGTATATTATACGTATCACACATTATAGAATAAACATAATTTCAACTTTATTTAAGTATTCATGGAAAGCTAATAAAAATCATTTCAACTTTATTAAAATATTCGTCAAAAACTAATACTAATAAAAGCAATGATCCAAAGTTTGATGAATATATCCATCTTGATAACTATTGAAATAGAAGTTAGAATTTTACGATTTTGTATATGCATGTAATTAATGAAGATGATATAACATATCTAACAATTTAAATTTATAATTTTAAATACAAATAAATTTTAAATAAAGAAAAGATACGAAGAAAGAGTTTTAACGAGTAAATAGGATATTTTGATCTTTCGACACGGAAAGTTGGCCGTCCCGGCATCCTCAGTACTGTAGTTTCATCTTCTAAAAAGCTAGAGGTTTTGGGTATATTCTTGATTATCCATGCTGAGCAAGCTTCGGATATCTTCTTTATCTTCAAAACCTTCACCGAGAGAGTAGTACTCTGGTTCAGGCACGGGAGCCGCCGGAATGGGTCCCACCTGTACAATTTTTTCACTAACAATTAAAAATTTGAATGTGTTTTTGAAACAAATTAAGCATTATAATGGGACTACACAACTATCTCCAACACAAAACAAATATTACAATTCCAGAGATGAATGTAGTTCCTGTTAATGTAGAAAAACTTACAGGTGCAGCACTGCATCGTGCATCCAGATGTGAAGGCTGATTGAAAGCGCAAAACTTCTGCTGCAACGATTTTTCTATATGCTGCTTCTGACATTTATTAGTCATTAGATTTGTTATTTCCGTACATGCCATTCCGCTGCCCCGGCTCGCCCATTCCACTCCGCTCCACAAGATCATTAGATGGGTCGGCATCTGACTGGTCTAGTTCTTTTATTTTAAAGACTTGGCAAATAACAATTCGATCCTAAGTGTAGGATTTAAAACAAGTTAAATAAGACATATCACTCCAGAAAAGGGGGACAAAGCTAAACAAGACAACAAAAAGGTTACAATACTTCAATTTTTGACGGATGTGTACTAACACTTAATTTCTTGCAAAGTCTATTGTATTTTACTGTGGCAAAGAGTACATTTAGGCACAATGAAGAACATATTTCACGAGAAATTTGATCACAAAACTTCAAGCAACAATTATATTGAACTTGAGGGTTAAAAACACCTAATTTCCCATCCAAAAGCTAATTAACACCTAAATATATAATTACCTCCGACTCAGGGGCAACATCTTCGCATTCATTCTTGTCCAGAGAATACTCGTGCATTGCCCATTCCGTTTTTATTGTGTATCGACCTATGTTGCCTTTAAAAAAATAAAAGGTAACCTTGGTGCCTATAACTTTTTCCATGTCCATGATATAAACCGTTTTGCATCTCTGCCAATAACCCTCTTTTGTTGTCCGAATATAGGCAGGCTCTCCTCTGTCTCTTTTTTCTCTAGGCGTGAAGAAGTGCCAATTTTCAGAACTTGTAGGCACATTGCATTTTGCTATAACCAAATAAACATAGGAATACAACAAAAGAGAGTAATTATGCTAGTTTTGAGAGGGCTTTATCATTACAAATGAATTGGTTACCTAGATTGGCCCGTTCAAGGCACATAACCGGTTCGGTAAAAGCACGTGTTTTTACATATTTTTGTGGGTTAATTAGGGCAAACCACCTAGCATAAGACTAAATTACAAGAAATACTAGGTAGAACTAAAAAGATACTGTATCATCTCTAATGCTATAATGTACCATCACCCGTAGCAGTCAGGTTTCACAGTAAACAAAACAAAAGAAAAAGCACAAATATCCGATATGAGGAAAAGAATCACACACCAGGTAATTCCCACGGTGCATACTTGTAAACATCAATCTCTGGGATAATATCATGCTCGAAATTTTCACCATGTACCTTTCTTTTCAGGTAATCATATATCAGTTGCTTATCTGTCGGGTCAAACCCGACACCCGGCCAGAAGGTGGATAGAGCTCTCAATTGGTCCATTGTAGCAACAACCTAAATTTATTTGTGAAATTAGCATTATATATTCTGGATTTGGATGACAATCAGGGGTAATTCATCCCTTTTAGGTTAAAGCTGCCTCTAAGATATCAGAAAATAGTTGGATTTCCAGCGCTCATGACTATGTTATACATATTAGAAAGATTGTAACTTTCTTAAATGCCCAGAAATCCAACAAGAAATAAGATAATTGCAAGATTTAAAAAGGAAAATGGGACACTTTCAGCTAACAAACACCAAACCCTAAACATTATATTATCAAATCACTCCAAATTGTTTTACTAAATATCATTTCAACAAACAAATCCCAATTTTTTAAAAATTTTAGCTACACAATAAAACAAGGCATCATCCGATCAATAAACCCTAGTTACCCCAACATAAAATCATGTACAATGTCTTCCTCCTTTTTTCACAAATTTGAATATACATCGCAATAAATCATCCCAAAAGATTCTATCGTGCGCCGACTCTAATAGATTGCGTTCCAAGCATTTAACTTAAAACCCTAGTTCGCTCCAATCCGCTGCCATGACACAACAATCAATGAGCGTAAATAAAGCAAAATAGAGATGCATACACATACCTAGAACAGCGAGATGGAGAAGTAAATCACCGAAATTGAGAGACTGGCTGACCAAGCCTCTGTGTGTGCGTGTGCGCGTGCGACAGAGAGTAGGATGAGAATGAGGCGTCCGTGCGTGTGCGAAGGAGATCGATCCAGAGTACACAAGCGAGATAGAGAGAGAGAGAGAGGAGGATATTGAGGCCCCTGTGGATGCGCGAAGGAGAGGAGGCGGCGATGGAGGAGTTCGCCTTCCTCGTGCAAGAGAAAAGGAGAGAACGAAAAGAGGCAGAAGAGGTGGTACTATGGGTGATTACAGAGGGAGGCAGGTGCAGGAACAGGTTTAGCTAACTTGCCTCTCTCTATGGTTCTTTGGTAGCTGATACATAATCAATACGAACTTAATTATATAAAATAAATAAATTATTATGTATGTTAATGATTTTATTATATAAATTTATTTTATATAATATTATCATATACAATTTAAATGAATTATTATGTATATTAATAATTTTATTATACAAACTTATTTTATACAATACTATCATTATGTAACTTAAATGAGTTATTATACATATTAATGATATTGAAGTTAAATAATAAAAATATTATATATAATAAAATCATTAATATGTATAATAATTCATTTAATATATATAATAAAGTCCGTATCGATAACGGTATCATAACATTTTCCTAATTCTTAATATAACCATCAAAGCTTTTGAAATTGCCAATTTCCGTTTCAAAAGATCAAAATATTCTAACTCAACATTCTTTCTTAAATATATTTTCTTTGTTAAAATTTTTAGTTGTATTTAAAATAATACATGTCACGAAGAATGGAACATGCATTGCTTGAACCAAAGAAAATAAAGCATATAAGTACTTTTATTTTTGGAAGCAAATTAACATAAAATTGAACAGCATTTTTCTTAAACTTGAATTGAACTTAAATTGACAGAATTAAACCACTTTGGATTGTCAATAATATAAATTATTCGAGACTATTAATTATTCCCAATCAATTTGTCATTCATAGACAGAAGAATGAAATGAAAATCAAATTATATGGAAGCCTCACATAATGAAATCATGCATGCATATCATACTTTGAGAAGGTCCAGCAATGTCTTCTAGCTCAGCCTAGGCAGAAACCAAGAGCAAGCTTTGAAAGGATAAGTTACCCTCTCAAAGGTGCGAGATTCAATACCGTACTCACAACATGTCTTGCGGTAATAATCGAAGAAGTAGACCCAATTTCCTTTAAACCCGGCAATCGACTTCATCGAGAAACAATTCTGTGAATCCAAGAACAGTATGTGGTTGCCGATATCAGTAACCTTGACCCAGCAAGGCTGTCCATGTCTTCCTTTAAAATTAAGTTTGTGCAAAAAAAAAAAATAGATTCTTCCACATTGTGACAAACAGGAAGATAGTGACGCACCCGCAGAATCTCTCCAGATACCTCGACATGGTAAATACCGGACCAACAATCATCGAAGTGCTCGCGCGACAAGATGGTGTACAACAATTTTTGTGAGTTTCTATTGAAAAATTCCGTATCTTTGTCTTCGTTTATTATGGTAAAGAACATGCCGTCGTAATATTAGCCATTTTCGTAGAACCCTTCTATTAAATTCCATTTCATGCTATCAGGATCATAGACAACCAAACATTCAACGTAATCGTCAGGATCATTAAATTGCCTATAGGCAAAGACGATGTTCTGATTCGGAACTGGATCGGAACCAGTCCACATAGGCAAGATGGATCTGACATTACGAGAACACAGGGACGAGAGAGAGATGTCAGCATTAATAAGTGGATTCCACAGGAAAAGTGCACCGTCTTCCCATGAGCAGATTAAAAGATAGCCAGTGCACGGTCCGTGGTTACACGACACAAATTCATTGATTTGTTCCCGAGGGATACATATAGAACCTGTTTCATGTGTGGAAAGAGAGTAAAAACGCAGCTTGTTTATCAACGGAGTATCAGTCTCATATCTTGCACTCCAGTCAAGAAGCCAAGGTAATTGCCGGGGAGGATCGGAGAGAGGAGCAGAGGAGCACCAGCTCTTACAGATGGTGCGAAAGCGCATGAAATCGGTAACATCAGGAAGCTTTCGGGAGATGAGATGGACCAAATCCGGCGGAGGTCCGCCCAATCCCTCTTCTCGTCAGACCTGAAGATATATATCTCTTTCATTTTCAGCATGACTTAACAAGCAATTAAGAAGCATATGAAAGATATCTCTTTCATAAAAAGATATGCTGTTGCATAAATGTATAATTAGCTGCTTCACCAAATAATCACCATTCAATATTGCAAATAATTAAGAGATCGAGAAATTAATGAGGAGATGCAGAAAGTTGGATGTTTTGTTCTTTTAGATTCCGAGTGCATGTACGCACAGGAGAAAGTCATGTGTTCGGTTTTTTGGCGCTCAAAATATCATTGAAATAAGATAAAAAAAAAATAAAAGTGTTTCTTTGGTGTTATTTTTTATTTGTTCTTTTGATTTTTCAAAGTGTTTTCTTAAGATTTTTACACAATTAGATTCATTTTCTGGCACAAGCTCTACAATCCCCAGCTTGGTGAATAATTTAAACTAGTACAGAACAATATAGAGTAAATTACATAAATAGTCTCTAAAGTATTACTCCTTTATCATTTTGGTTCTTAAAATTTGAAAATTATCAATTTGATCCTTAAAGTATTACTTGATTATCATTTGAATAAGTATATTTTTGTCATATTATTTGTATTATTTAATAATTATGTTTAAATTAATTTTAATACAAAAAAGACTTTATGATAGATATAATTATCATTTTTTTTCAATAGATATTAAATATAGGATAAATTTGGTACAAATTAAAAACTTAAAGAATCAAAATAATATTTTTGAAACTTTAAGGACCAAAATGATAATCAACTAAATACTTTAAGGATGAAATTAATAATTTTAATCTTTAAGAATCAAAATGATAAAGGAGTGATATTTTAGAATATATAATCACCGAAAATAATATAATAATATATATATATATATATATATATATATATATATATATATATATTATATTATACAAGATAATTAAATTTTGGAGAAGATACACTATAATTTTATTGTTACTATATATTACCGCTAGCATCTTTAGGGTCCACATTAATAGCATTATAATTCAGTTTATAGAATTTATTCTATTCAATTTATAGACTATTTCATTGGAATATAATAAACTAAAAGCGTTCCCTTGGTATTGCTCTTTTCTTTTGTTTTTGTTCAAAGGATTTCATAATTAATTGGTTGACTTTAGTTGTTCATTGCAAATTTGCAAATCCCATGTATTATGTCTATATATAGCAATACAACATAAAGCAAACTTTAGACAAAAGGTTTAAGCAAGCAATATGTTTCCTCAAGTTGTTCATTGCAATTCCCATGTATTATATATGTTAAATATGTGGCTCCATAGCAAATAAAAATTAAGCAAACTTCGCATACAAGGTGAAAGTAAGTGATAAAAGAAAGGGCACATTTGAGAAAAAAATAGTAAGATAGATATCAAATGATAATATGAAAATTAAAGTAGTCATTTATACATGAAACCAGTTTGCAACTTAGAATTTTATTAAGTGAGATTACCGTTAACTTTAGATTAGTAAATAAAATTATAGTCATTTACTTATTTATACATGATAATATGAAAATTAAAGTAGTCATTTGTATAGGCAAATGAAGGCCCGTGATTAATTAATTAATTAGACCAGTCCATGCATTTTTGTGTATATAATTGCCAAAAAACCATCAATAAAAGCAGAAACAAGCATCTCTGAAAGAGCCAAAGGAGATGAGATGGAATCTTCCGTTTCGTTTCAATTCAAACCGAAGGATCTAAACACCTCTTTGTCGCGGAACGACATCTAAATGTCATGAACGGTTAACATTTAGTACAACACAAGAGTGGAATTCGCATTACACCATGATTCTGAAGGATTTTAATTGTATTTGATTTGAATATTTTGATTTCGATAGCAGGGCCTTTGCACAACTATGACAAAAGTTCTGGTACAGAAAAAAAAAAACCTGTTCTACCAAAAGTATTCTCATTATAGCAGTAGATGCAGAGTCAATCACCAGCAAACAACTCCACAAGCATTCAACAAACCTGTACCACCAAACTGACAGTTACCAGTACTGGTACAAACAAGAAATTTATTGTATTATCCATTTATTCTGGTTGTCAGCTGAAGAGAGGAGAGATTGGCTTGCTACAGGTGCGAATGAGGCCTGGGATGGTCAATTTCATTGTTCTAACATTTTATTCAAAAGGCTCCTAAATTTTGTTTAATTGGAATTTCATCTCATCTCCTCAAATGTTAAGCTGTAACCTATACTGGCATAAGTCCATTCGCACCCAACACGCTGGCAGTAATTAATTTTGTTTTTCATACAGCAAAAGAATTAGAATATTTGAGAACATATTTCTTAAAAAAAAAACATCTGAGAACTGATTAAAAGTTAATTAAAACAACTACATAGTGTTTTAAGTAGATGGGTAATTGGGTATCCATCTTCCATCAATTTTGGGATGGAGGGATATACCAAGCTAGTTCAGATATTGAAGAGAGCCGGCTAGTGTAGACCAGGAAAAAAACCACGTGCATTCTTTTAAAGGGCACGGTACCCGTTCTATCATACGAGTAGCGATATCATACCTATAAGGCCTACCATGATTCTAGGATATAAGAAGTAAATACAGTTCCCCTTGAATCCATCAGTAGGCCTAGCGTGTACAGAAAAACCGTTCATCACATCCAAGAAAATCATTTGGTCTCCGATGTCGCTAATCTGTACCCAGTTATGATGCTCATTATCGACATGAAAATCGAGTCTGTAGAGAAGAAATTTACACGAGTTGATGTCTCGGAACTTCCGATGAATCCAACACACACACAAAATCACTTCACAGCATGCAATGAGACGAACTGTTTCAGGTTCAAAATATACCTCGTTGTTAGGCGGCGAAAACTCGTGAAAAATTGTGTAGTACTTTCACAAAAGATATATGTGTCGCCGTATAAAGATGTAGTAAAGAACATTCCTTTCATATAACAGCAAGTGCAAAAATAGTTATTCGTGATCATCGGCATCATCATAACCCATTCCTTATTGTGTGGATTATGGAGCGGAGTGAACAGTGCAAAGTGTTGTCCGTGGCAGTACCTTCTGTGTTCATATCTAAGGAGAAGGTAGTCTCGACAGCTCCAGCAAATGCCTTGCCGCGGTAGTGTGGTTCTACATTGAATGAATCAAGGAAAGCAAATAGAAGTCTTGTCTTGCTGTTAGGACAGCGGCGTCATCACAAATATCTACTTACCAACAATCAAGAAGCCACGGTAGTTGTTGCTGAGGAGGGTCAGAGAGAGGTGCTGACAAGCACCAGCTCTCGCAAACAGCACGAAAGCGGATGAAATTGAGAAGTTTCGGGAAGTTTTCTTGTAAATGAGATGGAGCAGCTCCTCCGGGAGCAACGTCCAATCCCTTCCATCACCGATGTCAGACATTTCCTCGGCCATTACTTCCCAAATAGAATTGAATTCCGCAGAAAGGCTGGAATTCATGGAGTCTAATAATTAATTAACTGATTTATAATTAAGCTGATTCATATATATTTAGAGGCATGCATGCAGAGTATTACGTGGTAACATATATCTTGTTTTGGCTTAGACAAAACAGGAATATTGTTCAGAACATATACATCCAGAATAGAATTGTCAGAAAAAGAAAAATTAGGGCATGTTTAAAAAGCTACTTTTAGACGTGCCTTTTATTAGGTTTCTCAAGGATAAATATAAAAAATATAATATGCTCGAGAATTAATTTGGGAGCTCATTAACACACAGATATCTTGTTTGTCTGTTTCTATTGTTGCTATTATTTTTAACATTCACTTTAATAGCATTTTCAATTTATAGAAGTTTATAGAATTTATCAATCTTTTTCGACCAACACTGAGTTCTCTCTTTTTTTTTTTTTTTTTTTTTGAGGAAACCAGCACTGCATTTAAAATTTTAAAATTAATAGCAAAGGAGACCAAAAACCAGATTGAAGGTCTATCACTCCTAAAACCATTTTTTACATCCAAGAAAAGGATTTTTCTGCAGAGGTGTATGCACATTGATGAAATGGGATCAATTGAACTCATTCTTTCACAAAATTTCTTTAGTTGCATGTTATTTTTGTATACTTTTAAAGTAAAAATGTTATGGGTAATTAAAAGTTGACCCCCATACTTTTTTGAAGAATTTTTTATGATGACCACCATACTTTTTTCATGAATAATGTTTAGTTTTTATATCGCCTGCAACTAACTAGAGGACTCATAAAATATTTTTAAATTTTTTTTCCCTACCAAAGTTTGACATGGCAACTAACTAACTTACTCATTTTATACTTCTCTTTCACAGAAAACATTCAATACCAATTTCTCAAATCCCAATTCTAAGACTAATGATTATCGATGCATTGTCAAATAATACTTGATGTATTATCAAATAATACTTCAGTTGCATAAAATTTTATTCTTAGGCTATCTATATGTTCAATAACATATCTAATACAAGAGTAAGATCTAATCATGTGCAAAGACTAATGCAACAGTAAGATCTAAGCAAGAGTAAAATACTTATATCATCAGCAAGCAAATAAATGATCAAAAGATATACGCAAGAGTAAGGGAGATAAATTAAAGACATCAGACATTATACAAAGTAACTCCGAAACGTTGTCAATCAAATACCAAAAAACCAGTAAATTTTGTTATTAGATCACATTGCAAAAACCTTTTGAGATATGTGGAATTTCATAACTAGGGTTTCAGTTGGGACTAAGGAACTTCTAAAGTTGCTGATTTGTTTTAGGTGCTTGGTTGATCAAACCATACCTGGGCTGATCCCCTATGATCCCTGCTACGAATTTCCAGAGAAAAATTATGCACCAAATGCAATAAATGAACATGATACATATACATACATATATAAATTAATTATAAAGAACAAATATTAGTCACCTTAAGTTTTGGAGCCGCTTTCAATTAAAAAAAACGAGTAACTGGGTAAATATCATATAGAAGTTTGGTCAATGAATAATTTTGTTAGTGATGCTTTCTTTGGTGTAAGGAGTAACCCACAAGAGCTGACAACAATAATGTCCAAAATACCTGCAATCGAAATATTATATATAAATATAAAAGCACATTGATTTAAAAAGAAAAAGTAAATTATGAAAGATGGTTATTGTGTGCTTCTAACTAATATGTAGCACCTGAACATATCACACCGCAATCAGGCACTTTAATCCCTGGTCACAAACACGAAACACAGTGTGACACTAGCTTCGGTACAATCCTATTAGGAAGAAATAAAAGGTGTAGAGCTAGTATCGTTCACATGGTAATAATTAAGAACTAGAAACTTTACCATGTTAACAGTATTCCATCTCTCAAGCCTTTTAATCCTACACTGCATATCTTCCAAAAGGGCATCAGTAGATGAACTTCTATGTACCATTTCAGAACCAAAATTACCTCCCTGTATTTTTTTAAAAAATAAAAATAAGTAACAAGAAAAAGGTAATGTGCAAATCGAAGTTGTCACATTTAAAACATCAAAAGGGAATATCTTATGAAAAGGTATATTTGCAAATTAAGTAGATGTTTTAAGGGTATATATAGATAATGTACCTGGGATTGAATGAACTCGACCAACTCACGCAATCTTGCTGCTTGTTGGTTATGCATTCCAGCTGTGCTTTTTTCTATTTCGGACAAATTCTCCAGTATAATTTGGAGATAACTCTGAAAAGAGAATTGTAAAATTCTTTTTGAGTGTGATAAAAACTTAAAAGAAGGGAAGCTTTAGAAGTGACATCTATACATTATTCTGTATTTGCTAGAAGAGCCAGCACCAGCAGTAGAAGGTAGATTGAACATGCTAGTCATAGGCATTTGTGCAAATTACCAATTCATGAGAACAATGCTTGTCCAAATAATAATAATGATCAATGATAGAAAAGAACAATAAAGAAGGGAATCATTTGTAAGTTGTAAAACAAAAAATTACCTTTGTGGTATAAGAGCCATCCAAATTTAGCATCGAAGCTGCAGCAGATACTATTTCCTTGTTGGTGCCTTTAATTTGTATATAGGGGCTGGATACTCCGTGTAGATGGTCTACCTCTATAAGTATCTAAATTACAACCAAAATTAAATGATGTAATATGGAAGATTAGAATGTAGTACTAACAACTAATACATATTTAAAAGGACAGTAACCTTTCCGTCCTGATAAATCAAGGCCGAGGCTTCTATGTATGCTACTGCTTGGTATCTGGAACCAGGAAAGGGAACATATTTTAAGTGCATAGAGAGAAAGAGAATGGGATGGGGGAAAGAGAATGACAGAGTATGACCCGAGCTTGAGAAGACCAGCAACTGTACTTGCACTTATATCAAAGTCAACCTTTGGTTGAATAATAAAGTTCCCCTCTCTTATTGGCTGGCAAAAAGTAAAGGAACTACCGTGTTAGAAAAAATAGATAGTACATAATCGAAAACAGCAACCTTTTAGATGTAATTTTGTCTCGCACATGCAAACAGTTCTATTCAGATTTTGTGGTTGCAAACATTAACAAAAATATAAAATAACTTTCAATTCACCTCACGTATAAGCAATGCAAATCGACCTTCACAGATCCTGACCCGTATGCAATCAGACTCTGACAGCTTTCCGTTGGGTAGGGCCCCAGGCACAGGAAGCTTCAAATAAATATCAGTAAAATTCTGGACTGAACTGCAAACTTTCCCAGGATCTAGAACTTTCAATAGGTCCTGGTAGAGCACCTACAATACATATTCAAAGAAAGAACAAAACTTTAAGTATCAGAGAAAGGCCAACCATGTTTCCTCAGAAATCCATCAATACCCCAAATGCCCTCCAAAAGTTTTGCATTTGGATCTAATCATTCCAAAGTCCAAACACAAAATGAGAACTGTGGACAAGAATGTGTCTCTCCTCTAGTAAGCAGTATAACAGAAATACTTATATTGCAGTTGATGGTTGCAAAACCAGTTGACACATACTATTGAGTTGTAATTGCTTGTTGCTGAATACAATGTCAGTCTGGTCCCAGTTATTTCAACTTTAAATCATTTTATTTTCCTTTATGTCAGATCTTGCAAGACTGATCCTCATGATCCATAGAAATACAAGTTTCAATGGGAATATAAGAGAAAAAAGAAGCCCCACAAAAATTCACACCTTCTTGTTACTTTTCAGAACAAAAAGTGAACTTTCAGGAGAGAGCACCGGATCAAAATCATTCCTAATTTTAAGCTGCAAATATATAAAAAGATACGTGAGTTTTTCTCAGTTAAACAAGCAGGCAAAAATCTTGTTGATACCTCTGCAAAATGTCAAATGTCATGTGTATGCTTATTATAAGAGAAATATGATGCATAGCATTCACCACAAACAATTAAAATATATCACTGATACTCCAGAAAGTTAGATTTCTCCACATTCTTCCCTCATTAATGAAATATTGAGTTGATGGCCAAAAAAGAAACAAACCATCATCTTTATTCTCAACAAAAATTCAAAAGCAAGGAGTGATAGTCCGAACTATTTTAAATGAAATAGATGTGGTGTGAGGTAAATGACAATATTGAACGAAATAATATGAAATTTGCACCTTAGCAATTCATATAACATTTTACTGGGGACAAAAATGAAAGTTGTACCAACATGTGCATGGACAAGATGCGGTTCAATATATTGCTGAAACATGGGAAAAACAGTTGTCATGATTTCATGTTGCGAGATTGAGAAGCTGACACGGCTCTTGTCACGCTGTACTCTTGCAATTAGGTGTGAGTGGACCCCACCTACCTAAATTCAAAATACATAATCAAATCCAAATCAAATCCTATTTGAAATAACATGCACAAGAAAACAAGAGAGCAGTGGGTGAGACTTACAACAGCAATCCATAGATCAAGTGATTTTCGTATTACTGGGTGGAGTGCATAAACACCTTCAAATATTACCTGAAAGTGCCATACAAATACGAAAGCATATGAAATGAAATAATAAAAGAATGGAACATTTCCCAGCTGAAGGAAAAATTATGCGAGTCCGATACTAGACTTAATTCTTACTCTTTCTATTCCTAAACTACTTTGGATTCACCAGGATAAAAAGGTTGGTATCCAAATCAACTGATAGTATTAAAATCTAAATTTCTTCATTAACTTCGTACATAAAAGTATTTTGGCATATGCATGTATATGAATAATCTAAAAATGTATTTATGTATGTACTTTACCACACCACATTCTTCTGAGACTTGAAGCTCCTTGAACCCATTTCGGCAGAAGTTCTCAAAATCAAAGCATGGAACCTTGGCCTTGTGCTTATTCCTTATATCCTCTATATTCTGCAAAAGAATAGCATAAACAAATTTGTATATCCTACCTGGAGAAACTGTAATAATAATAATAATGACAACTACAGATGATTCGGAAAATAGCAACACGATGGGAGATTTAAGACACAAACCAATAGTTGTAACTTACCCACCTGCAGCCAGCCTAACACAATCTTTTGAAAAGTCAACAGCACAGCACTAATCAACACCTTCCAACAAGACTCTATACTTAACCAATGACCTGATCCCACCTAATCTGAATCTGATCAGACCTAAACCTGATCAGATCCAAACCCAACCACCGTAACATAACACAGCCTGCTACAACAACACCACCCAACCTGACAAAACAATCAATCTAACCAAAAAAGTCAAAAAAAGAAAAAACTCAGCTGAAACTCCAAAACCAATATTTCTGAATGGTCATGCAAATAACCTGGTTCTGAACCTGACTAATACAGAACTCAACCAACCACAGCCCACACCTGAAGCAACCCAAACCACATATCTAAATTGAGCTCATTGACTGAAACAGAGAGGCCCCAACCAGAACACCAGTTTGCACGGTAACTATACACACCATAAGCCAAGTAGCAGGCTACATAAGATCTTATGCAAATAAAACAATACAAGGTTTAAGCAAAAAATGAGTGTAAATATGCTAATAGAAGTTGACCTTGAGAAGCAAAGAGATATCCAAAGATGCAAACCCATTAGACTTAAAATCCTTGGCTTGTTCAGGCTTATAATAGCTCTCTAGAGAGATCACCTCACAACCAACTATATTGGCCATTTTGTGTGCCAAGCTTGTTTTTCCTGACCCACTTGGACCGCCTTATTAAATAAATAAACAGAGTAAATAAAATAGTTAGATTAGAGAAATGTACAATTTAAACATTGGACAAATGTTGAGATGGGGCTTGAACATTACCTATTCCAACAATAACTGGAAAGCCCTTGTTCTCCAGTAATGCCTAAAGAAAATTAATAGTGAATTAAAAGCAATAAAGATGACGACAGTGACAGCAATAGGATAACAATGATAACAGTCCCAATAAAGATGACTATAGTAACTAGCAATGGAAGAAAATAAACCTGAATGGCTTGTACAGAAAGGAGGATGCCTCGGTCGAAGTCAAATGAATCTGGCATTGGTGCCAGCCTAATTTTACCTCTAGCAGATGCATCTATATTAAAAGAGTTGTAATTTTGTTCTACATGAACAGAATATGTTCCATTTCGGAAAGGAAAAAATAAAAGAATAGTAATGGTTAACTGGAGGCTCTTGAGAGGATTAGCTAAAGACCAACTTCAACGTGCATCCTAATAACATATAGCCAAACCCAGTACCTTTCTGTATTACAACCTAAAAACTCTTTGAGGGATGTCAACTATAAAACATCGTGATGTACAAAACAATTCCTTAGGATTTATTGATTTGCATGAGGTATTCAATCCTCTACTAGGTCATTGCTTATTTACTCAGCAGAAGAACTGCACCTGGTATAAGATGCCATTTTGCTAGAACAGGCTCAATGTCAGATCTCTTGGTAGGAGAGCGTGTCCACGGCTGTGAAATCTCTTCCTCCAAACTGGATTCAATTTGAGAAGAAAGACGAATTGGTTTTGGTGCCAGTATCCTTTTCTCCTGGCTCTCTGTCAGAAGTGTGCTAGTGACAGGTGGTGGTGTGTTGAGGCGTGGGATTCCTGCACCAATTATCAACAGTTTCAACCGTCAGAAGAAGCATAACATCTTACCAGCACAAAATTATTCTGGCCAGTATCAGGATTGTGTACATGCTTGTAGTGGCTTTAACTATGCCGCTGATAATAACAGGCAGCACAATAAGCTCTGTTGCTTCAAAGCAAATAAAAAATAGTGTCGTTTGCAGAAAGGCAAAACATTGGTAAATTTTATTAAAATTCACATGTGATGTAGGTCTGCACACTATCATAACCACACACCTTTACTCTCAAGAATCATTTCCAAGTATGATTTCGTGTTCCAAGGCCCCTTTATGCCCAGCTCAGAAGCTTTTTCTCCAACAACCTAATTGCATTAGGAACACAAAATTTTGAAAAAGAATATATACTTTTCAATTTTAGTCAAGTACAATGAAACAAAAACAAAGCCTCATAAGCCTTCTAGTAAGAAAGGGCCTTAATTTCAGCTGCTAAGCTGAAATTCCAGCAGCTATGTGTTGTACCAACATAGTGCAGTAATTTTTTTTTTTTTGGGTTATTCACTGTCTCTTAAGTTCTCTGGCTGTCTGTCAACACTATGGTGTTTAAAACATGAGCAGAATTAGTGGGAGTTCTATCCACAAAAAAGATTCAGAGAATTGAAGCAGACTAAAAGTATATAGTGTTTCTTTTTTTAGGCCATCACAGCCTAATTGCCCTCATTTGTATTTCAATTTTCTTTTTAGAAAATAGGACTTCAAACCTGTTCCATTTTTCAAAAGTAGATAATCTTCACCACTACAGCGGCTAAAATTTCATGCCACTGAGAATTGAGCAAAGAGTTTCCAGAATTAACCTAGAACTCTACTTTTTCTGAGCTCTATAAACGTATAAATTGGGCCCCAAATAAAGAAAACAAGTACATAATATAAAACAGTGAACAAGAAGAAATATATTGGGCCTAACAGGCCGATTACAAGAATTTGAGTATGTACCTTACGGCTGGTACCTTTGAGCACCAAAAAAGTCTCATTGAGGGTATCTATGCTCTCCGCTGCAATTACAACCTGGTCACATTTAACAGACGTACATGTTCGCTTGTGGCTTACAACTACATTGTAGCCTAGAGCTAGGAGTCCACCTAGGGTTGTTCTTCCAACCTTCACAAAAATTAACAGTTATTATAAATTAAGGTACAAATTTATTTGCAGAACCGCGAATGTCAAAATATCATGCTTACCCCCACCAAACCAAGATATATTAAATATATCCTAGATTGCCACATCTTAAACATTCCCATTGACCCCTACTTTATGCCACTCACTTTGAATGATGTGGAAGTAACTTCTTGGTTACTGTTTAGGAGGACAACAGCTAATTTGTGTATTTTGGAAAATATCTATATAAACATACAGGATGTGATACATGTGATGTACTGAATAAAGGAGTATATGAAATATTTCTTGTTCTGAAAAGCATACAAGGTATTTCATGTTTCTTTTTTTTCCTGCATGCATGAAATTGTTCTTCAATGAACTTAGGATAGCAAAGAAAAAAAAGGCATAAAAGATAATAAATGAACTTGAGCTTAACCCTGAAAGTATCACAGCTGTGTGCAGATCATGAAAGGTACCAGTTTCTGTATCAACAGTATCAGATGCCAACAGCAGAGAATAGGTACAGCATTATATTGGTTCATCCAATTTTGCCTAAATTTAACCTTCAAATCTATCTTTCTAGCCGTCTAGTAATCCTCGGTTATACAACTTTGCAATTAGTTAGAAAACAAGAAGAGAACAGGCACCTCGAATTCAGCTTTTGGTCGAATAATGAAGTATTTATCTACAATTCTCTGGTCTCCAAGGGACAAATAGTATCTTATACCGCATTGTCTCACTTTAATCCAATCATCAATTTTTGCCTCTTCCGATGCAAACGGTGGCCTCAGGTACATCTCTAGAAAACTATAAGTTCAAACATAATATAAATTTATAGAGGAGAAAGGTGGACTCTGAACCAAAAAAAATAAAAGCAAATAAAAAGTTTCTGACGCACCTCTCAGTTTCAGCTTCTTTTTCGTCAAAACAGTATAAGACTTGGCCATTAGGTGACTGTCAAATGTGAAAAGAAATACTTTAAAGGAAATAAAAACAACTGTAATACCAGAATAATGGTTATGTTTAAAACAAACTACTAGAAAAAAGATTGTAGTAACATCAAAATTTCACCTCATTTTTGCACTTTAGTTTGTAAAATGCCTCTCTGAAAGATGATACAAAGCTATTATCGATCCTAATCTGAAATATAAGGCTCTCAATGAGGGAAATAAACAACATAATGATAAATATAATGCTATACTTTGCATCTGAATTGCACATAGGTTGCTGTAGGTACTACTACTTATGTGAATCAAGTGTTATAATAGGAGCAAGTTTAGCAACAGATGAGTACAGATGAAATTGGAAACTTGGAAAAATTTATATGCAAAAGAGGAAAGTATCGAATATCTTGCCTGTGCATGGTGTAGGTCTGGCTCAATATGTTTCCTAAACAAAGGGAAAATGCTGTCTATAAGGTAATCCAAAGAGCATGAATCGCCTATGTCATGCCGCACTTTAGATAATAGGCTAAAGTGGACCCCACCAACCTACAAGAAAGTATAACATAAAAGAACAATACAAAAGCTGTAGGACTGATTTTTCATTGTACTACACAAGTTTCCTAAATTCTTCACAAATTAATTTTTGCTTCATAACCTTTAATTAAAGAAAATTAAATACTAGTTGTTCATTGATATATCATCAAAAAAAAGGGTGCAAATATAATTTACTTATACAAGGCATTTAAGAGATTTTAGAAACAAAAATGTATAGTTTTAGAAAATAATTACCACAGCAACTCTAATATCCAAGAGAGACCTCAAAGTTGAATGTAGAGCATATGCACCATCAACTATCAACTGCCCAAATAACTCATGGCATCAGAATTAAAGGGAATTAGTTAACTTTAGTTTATAAATATGTGTTTGTGTGTATATAGTGTTCATGCTCATGATCATGTTTTCAAAAATGCACATGGATCAACACACATTCACACACACACACACACAGATACGCACAGCGAGAGAAAGAGATGTTTAACGAGATTCGCACCACACCAGACGGAGAAATTTGTAATTCCTTCCACCCAGTACGCTTCTTCTTTTGGAAATCAACCAGGGGGACCATTGTTGATTTGCCCTTTACTAGATCCTAATTAAATGAGAAATAAATAAAATATATCGCATTAGATGATTGATCTTTGAAACAAGATACACAGTTTTAGCACAGTACATCCAATGGTGGTTCCAAAACTAGGGTTTACCTTAATAGCTTTTCCGGTAAAGGAATATGTGCACACATATACAGGTACAGATCCAAGCAGTCCAGAAATGAAGAAAAGTAAACTACTTCAGTATCAAGCTAAAACAGGGAAGACTGGTACTAGACTGGAAAGCATCTGGTATAACTTGTACATACTAATTCCGGTCCTGATAGTACAACAGAAAACCGTTGGACATATCCCAGTTACTATATTCAAGTATACACAGTTTTAGTACCAGCATACACCAAAGAAAGGGATAGTATACCTGGATATCTTTAGAGAGAGAATCAAAATCTATAGAATCAATGTCATTCCCATCATCAGAACCGGTACGATAATTCTCCATTGAGATCATAACAACACATCCCAGAACCGAGGCCACTTTTTCTGCCAAACTGAGTGAAATAAAAAATTCGAAAAAGGAAAAAGGT
The DNA here is from genome assembly GCA_037678475.1 of x Bolboschoenoplectus mariqueter. Lineage (NCBI taxonomy): Eukaryota > Viridiplantae > Streptophyta > Magnoliopsida > Poales > Cyperaceae > x Bolboschoenoplectus > x Bolboschoenoplectus mariqueter. The sequence continues at coordinate 2,230,551 of CM075268.1, forward strand.
AAAGCTGGAATTGTTATTCCAAATGCTGTTGGAATGTCTAACAATCATACTTCCAAGTGTGGGAGCAAAGCTGGTAGACAGATCTGATAACAGCTACTCAAAATGCTGTCGGAATGTTTATGGATCATACTTCCAGGTGTGGGAACAAAAGCTGGTAGAAAAATCTGATAACAGCACCTTCTAAATTCTAGTACCAATAGTTTACCTAACTATTCATGTAAAACACCAAGCTTTCCTGTCTAGTTTAGGTTTGTACCAGCCTTTGGTACTGAACACAAAGTCAACAATCAGTTTTTATGAAATTCTTTTCTCTTGTTTGGAATTTCATTTTTCTGTGACCAGAAAATCAGGTTTGGTACCAGTACAAACCAACTGCTAGCTCACCTGGACTTGCCAGATCCAGTGGGTCCACCTATACCAACAACCACAACGCGTCCCTCTTTTCTCTCTCTCAGCTCTTGTATTGCTTTCACAAGCAGGTAATACCCATGATCAAATGACTAAAATTTCAAACAAACATAAAAAAAGAAAAGAAAAATACAAGGGTCAGCTGTAAACATCAGAATTACTTTTGTTTGTAAAGACTGTGTTATGGTAGTGGAATTAGTGAGAGGAAAAATTGGAATAACAGAAAAACATTGCAAGTGAAGTTAGTTTGCCCCTTACTTCAAGTGAACAAATACAATATTCAAGCTTGTTAGGAACAATTCATGATCCGTAATCACTTTAATGTTCACCTCCTACACGATATCAGGTCAGTTCCAAGCTCCACTTGGATCAGGGTATTCAGGCAAAGAATTTGACTCCGAAATTGTATCAGCTTTTTACAGTTTTCGTCACATCAATTTGATTCGCTAAGACTAAGATCATGCAATACTCTTTTCTTTAGCCACTGAATATTCACTCGTAGAAGTAAAGAGAGAAGAAGAGAGATACCACGTGGAGGGGGAGGGAGTGGAGGATGGAGGAAGAAGAGGAGGTGGAAGGTGTGGGTGTGGAAGGAGGTGGTGAATTGGCGGGGAGAGCGGAGGGGTACAAGTGAGGGTAACTTCTCCCCCATTCCATCCCTCCTCCTCCTCCTCCTCCTCCTCCTCCGCCTTGCATGATTCTACGGAGAAGATCCTCTTCCATCGGCGAATTTCCGATCGAGGGAGAGAGGGAAGGAAGAGAGTAGAAAGAAAACAGTAACTAAAAGGAAGGGAGAGGAGGAGGAGAATTGAAGAAAGCGACTCCGCCAGAGCTCGAAGGGACTATCGGGTCGGATCCATAACGCCCTCATCCGAAATTGATTCGCTGAATGTTCAGTAAAAAACTATAACAATTGAGACCTACAAGAATCGCAGATCTAGCAATAACAATCACATTTATTTACAAAGAAATATAAATTTAAATTTTATAAAAAATATTTTAAAAAAAATAAATAATAAATTAAAAAAATTGAGACATATATTTCTATCTAAAATTTAGAGAAAATTTTCTATCCTTCGAGAAATCTTCGAAGTTGCTCTAATTGTTTTTAACTGTCGTATTTCAAATCTTTTTTTTTTTCCTTTCTCATTCGCTTTCCTTTCTCGCGTGCTCTCTCTCTCCATTTCAAATATTTTTTTTCTGATTCTACTCTCTCTCTCTCTCTCTCTCTCTCTTTCTCTTACTTTCTGATTATGCTCCCTCTCTCTTTCTCTCTTTTTCTCTTCATTTCTCTTTGTCGATTTTCACCGATGATTTCAATCGGCTTGAACCGCATCTGATTGTACATCTGTTTCTCCATTTCCTTCTAATTACGAATCTATATCTCTGATCCCATATCTACTTCTCCATCTAATTGCACATATCCATCTTCTTCTGATTGCTTATCTGCACGTTATCGAACATCTGCATCTTCTCCGTACGATCTCTTCTCGTGATGATTGCATATTTATTCATGCTCTTCTTCAGTGATCTCAATCAACTTCAAGTATTTGTTCTTTGACTTATTGTTATTTATATTGAGAGTTCATTTGTTCAGTATTAAGACTTGTTCATAGTATTTATGAACTGTTTTTCTTTTTTTTATTTGATTACACAAATCTAATTTGATCTCTCAATATTAATAAAACCTTATCTCCATTGAAATTGCACAGAATTTATTTCATCTCTCAATATTATCAAAATTGCAATTGAATTAACGAAATTATATATTGCTTCATTGAATTATTATATAATTATATTTATTAGCTCTGGTCTATATTACATACATAAACATTGAAATTATTGTTTTTCTGAAACTCTTTACTATAATTGATATAAATTTTGTTCTTTTTAAAGAATCTAATTTATATAATGATTTTTTGTGTTAACTATTAAGACTTGAGTAGTTTAGTATAAAGACATGTTCTTAATGTAAAACGGCATTGAAATTGATTCAATAAACTCTTTGATGTTATATGTTTTCTATAAAATTTTATCTGTCATTTATAATAATTGTATTTATCATATTTACTGTCAATTTACTAAAATTATGTTTATTTTATGTGACAAAAATTAAATAATATGATGGCTTTCGATTTGAACCGACATTTTGGAGTAGATGATAATTGGCAAGATGTACCTGTAGAAGAAGATCCAGTTCATCTAGGTATTGAGAATGAATATGGAGGTTTATATGAAGATAAAAATGACGGGAGTAAGAGGTGTACAAGTTGAAATAACATATTCATGAGGTGAAGGAAGAGCTGTAAATGGAGATGGAGATGGAGAGGGAGAGGAAGAGAAAGATGGTGCAGATGATGAAACAATTGCATTAAGCGCGCACCAACTATTGGATGTAGTTTGATTCCATTAAAGAAGCATTACATTATTTTAGACTGTATGACAAACAATCTAGTTTTGTTGTGGTATCTATCAAACCAAAAAAGATGATAATATCCATCATTGCTCATTTGCATGCAATAAGCACAAGAAATTCAGTGTCAGATGTGTTGATAAGCCACAAATCCCAAATAGGAGAAGGGCTATTGTGGGCATTGTGTATAAGTTTTGTATAACTATTAGAGATTATGATGTGACAGAAAAATGAGTTGTATGTACAATAAATTTAAAGCACCATTATGATCTTTTCTCCTGATTCTGCCTTCTTGCTTCCAACATATTGATATATTCCATTAAAATTCCAAAAAATGTTAGAGTATAATGAAGATTAAGGTCTGACGCCAAAGGATAATATTGATATTGTAAAAAAAAAACTGTTGGGGGATATGGGAAGTGTACCTTTACTCATAGAGATGCTGGGAACCATTTACATAATAAATACAGGAGTAAGAAACTGATGGCACTTGGAGGAGATGACGCCATATTGTTGGCTGATTATTTTGAAATGATAACTATCTGATCGAAACTTCTTCTATTCTTACAAATTTACTGACGATGGGTGCTTGTGGAATATTTTCTGGATTATTATTTTTATAATTTGTATTATTAAGATTTTCTTACATAGGTATAATGACATTTTATTTCAAATATTAATCCTTAATCAGAATGTCTTATTACTTTTTTTGTCTTTCAAACGTTGGACCCTTCAAATTAGAAAATTTGACTTGTATAAGTTGGTATTAAGATATGCAATATAAGGTATTGAGACGTTGTGTAATAGGTTTAAAAACTTAATCGTAAATTTCATCTATTAGTATTCCAAAACATTGGATCATTTGAAGTAAAAAATATGATTTGTATAGGTTGGTATTAAGATTTGATATATGCGGTTTTAAGATTGTATGTACTAGATATAAATACTCGAGTGTAAATTCTGCCTGTTGGTATTCTAGAATGTAATCAACTCTGTTTGTTAGGGGATTGAGTCCGAGGGCTATTATCTCATGCCAAAAATTTATATAATTATCAAGAACGTTTAAAACATTTTTAAACATATGTATATATGTTTTTAATTAATTTAGTCTCATTTTTTATTAAAATATCATCACAATTCATACATAAATTATTAGACATATTTATTAAAGTTCACATGCATATTTTCGATACTAATCTAAAAAGATACAACCTATATTTTGTGTAAAATCATATTAGAATGTCTTTAAAAGGCTTTAGAACATATTTATACGTGTTTTTAATTAATTTTACATCATTTCTTATTTAAATATAACCGTAATTCACACATGAACTATTAGATATGTTTCTCAAATATTTATATGTATCTTCCGAGCTAAACTGAATAAATGCGACCTATATTTATATGTATTAGGATTCATAATAAATAATTTTATTGTAATGTCAGAAATATTTTGGATGTCTTAATTTCTAATATTAAATTTGTTTCAACTCTATTGCTGTAATTTAAAAGAAATGAAAACTATTTGCTCTTGAAATAATTTTTAGTTAAAGACAAACATATTTATATTAATAAGAGTTAAGGTTTACAAACATGTTTATCTTTGAGACAAATCTATTTGATTGATTTTATGAATGCAATCAAAATGTGAAAGAGTAAAAATCATGCTAAAATGAGATATTAAATGAAAGAATTCAGCTGAAAAGATGCAAGTGCTTTCTTGACATTATTACATGCCCAATATGTTTAAAAGTTGAAATTTTATATTATTAATGTGTCCCCCCAACTCTTTTAATTCATACAAAAATTTTCCATGAGAATTTAAGCTTCAAAACTTTGATGTAAACATGAATAAAAATCATGAGCATGTTATAATGCATTTTCTACATCCAGTGGAATGATGAAATGCTCAAATGTAAAACCTCACTCTCTAACGAGGTTCTGATAATAATAATAATCTATTTAAATGAATAAAAAAAATATAATTTTTTTCAACGAAAAGCCTATATTATCTTAGACTAACGGCATGCGTTGTATATCTGTGATTCTGAACATCAGGACTAAATAACATGTTTTCTATGTCTGAATATTATGTGATACATACATTTGATCCTGAATACCTACGTCTGAACAACATGTCATTCATATTTAAACGGTATGAAATATATACTTATCACTCTGAACATAATAAATAAATGACATATATTCATATTCGAACGTCATATATATAATCCATGATTTTTGATTACCTGATAATACACGAACCTCACAACCCTTTTTGTCTTCGCAAATTGAACAGTTGAGTGGCAAGCTCTGTGATTTGATTACTGAAGAGGGGTAGTTTAGTAACCCTTAGCACGTCATTTATTGCGGAGGGTTTCCAGTTTCTAGATTTTTCGCGAGGTGTTGAGAGCAGAGAGCGAGGAAGGAGAGAGGAGAGAGGAGGGAGATCGCCATGGAGAGGACAGAGGAAGGGAACGAGGAAGGATCGAAGAATGAGATCTCAGGTACTTTCTCCTCTCTTGTATCGATCTGGTATTAGGAGATTGTGTTGATCTGAGTTGGGATGAGAATGAGATTTGTGTTGATCCATCACTCCACACACTCCCCACCCTCTCCTCCTATCGGCTACTGTGATGCTGTTGCATCGTGATTCTCTTTTCTTTTCTTAATTTCCTGTGCTCAGTGATCAGTTCCAGAATTCGGGATTATTAGGAAGAATGGAATTACGGTTTGATTGAGAGTAATGAGGGTTAATTGGTCTTGATTTTGTCTCAACTTGTAAATTTGGAGGTACCTAGTCTAGACTATTAACAGGATCTGAACAAGTGTCAGTAACTGTACCAGTAATAGTACCAGTACTGCTAATATCTATGCTTATGTAGAAGTTGTAATGCGGCTATAACGCTCAGAACTGCCATCTTTTGATGATTAGAACATTCATTTGGTTTATTTAGATGAAAATGGAGACAACGAAATAACTGTGGAGAGTACCTCAGTCGTTCGAAATGAACCAGTACAAGATAGTACCAATCTGCCGAAGGTCGACTCTTTAATGGAGGCCCTTCATGAGAAAGTCAACAAACAAATTATTAAGGAAGGCTATGGAAAACAACCGTCTAAGCTATCCACTTGTTTCTGTAAGCAGTTTATTTATTTATTTTTGTTCTAGGCATACTGTACCTGTTTTGGTAAAACTCAGTCTCTGTATGAAACCGTAAATGATAAAATATATCAGATTAACATTGTACATTGCAATTTACTGATCCTGTATTCTGACCTTGATTTTACAAACTTATTTGACAAAGATTAAGCAAAAATCAGATGAAACCATGTCCTGTTGTTCCCAAGAATATTTTACATAATTGTTTACCTTATCTTTCTTTCTACTTGTGTAATACAAGAAACTTTTCATGGACAGAGTGATACCAATTTCATCACTTTTTATTTATTTTTATTTTATCTTACTGTTATTACTTTTTAATTTTTATGTGTTAGTGCACTATAGAGCATGGGTTAAGAGCACTTTACATAAATTTGAAGATACATGGCAAGAACAACACCCAACTGAACTCGTTCTCGGAAAAGGTACATCAATATGCTCTTTTGGTCTTCTGATTATTCTTTTCCAACTTATACCAAGATATTATGCTGTCGCAAATTGCACTGAGTATCTTTCAAGTTTTGCCATTAGCTCCGTTCTCAACATTATCAGGCTATGTGGTTAGTAGCTAAGAACACTTGACCATAAAACCAACGTCTGCCCCATAAAAGAGGTTTAAAGGATAGTCAAATTTCTGTTAATGTTTTAGGGAATGTATCTTTAGATCTTTAGATCACTATGATATACAGTTGGGTGTTTGTGCAAAAATCTTTTACTTTTCTGTGATTTGTAACAAAACACTTGTAATTTTGTTGTTGAATATTTCACCAATTTGAAGTGATTGATTACTTACTATAAGCCATTTACTAATGGGCTTTGTTTCCAGAGAAAAAGGAGATGGCTGGGTTAGCAATGGGGATAGCAAGCATGAAAAGCGGGGAGAGAGCACTATTGCATGTGGGGTGGGAACTGGGGTATGGCACAGAGGGGAGCTTCTCCTTCCCCAATGTGCCTCCCATGGCTGATCTCTTGTACGAGGTTGAGCTTATTGGTTTTGATGAGGCCAAAGAGGTAGCACTCTCTCTCTCTCTCTCTCTCTCTGTTTTTTTTTTCTTTGAAAATCTTGCAGAAGCGAGGTAGCGCACACATGCACACTCTCTAACAATTGACAGATGATTGAGATGTAGCAGCGACACAAATTGTGCAATTTGACCTCTTTACCTCAGACAAGAGAGTATGCGTCAATGATTGAATTAATGAAGGATGATAAGAGATAATTAACGCAAGTATCACTGGGATTGCCTAACCAACTGAATCAAGCACATAACATTAATAGACGTTCTGTTGTCTAATTTGATTTAATATGCATGCTCAAAACTAATTGAGTAATCAACCCTTTCAGTTTAACAAACAAAGCGACTACGGTAACTATTTCGATTCAATGCCAATTATTTCTTTTCGTGCATAATCAACCCAATGCATAAGTCGTTCTTATGAAGGAAGTTCCAGCTTTGATGAGCATTATTTGCTCTAGTCATCCAAATTCAAATCAATCGATACTCAAATTAAGCAAGAAATTAAGAAATGGAGTTCTGCTTACCTAAAGACTGTCGATCTAGTCCAGTCTGGTGGAGCATGCATGCTTTCCTGAAGATGGTCAGTCGAGTCTAGTCTGGCAGGTAGTAGATCTGAAAGGTACTGGGTCAGATCTTGAGAAATTGGCTTTAGGCGTGGAGTCATGTTTCCTTGCTCCCCCTTCTCTGGATTATTGCTCCTCATTGATATAAAGAAGAAAATGGTTAAATTCATTATTATCTTGTTGTATCATTGTAATTTACTAGTTTGTATTGTGCCAGTGTGAGATAATGTTAGTTCTTCTCCGCAAAATACGTACCTAATTTTGGGCATTGCTTTGTGGGAATCTTTTTTTAATAAAATAAACTTTGACAGTACCAAAAATAAATAGGGAAAGGCAAGAAGTGACATGACAGTAGAAGAGAGAATAGAAGCAGCTGACAGGAGAAAGAAAGAAGGCAATGCACTTTTTGCTGAAGAGAAGCTTCCCGAGGCCATGCAACAATATGAAATGGTACTGAACGCCATATTTACTCTAATTCACTCTACTTCTTTGATATTCTTTTATACAAGGAATTCTGTTGCTGGCTGGTATACATGTAGTTTTGGGTGTTTAATACGTGTGTCTGGTACTCACTTTTCATAGTTTGGTACTGGTACCTACAGTTGGGATTCTTAAGGGTCAAAGATTGGTTGGTTTGAAAAGTTCATTAGTATCGATTTCTGTTTATTTTCAAGGTTGTTTTTTTTTATCCCCTCTTGTGTTAAAAAGAAATAATGATAGTTTGATTTCTGTAATCATGTTGGCTGGTTTTGGTAAAAAAGATGAAAAGGCCTTGTTTACCATTATTTGTAATATATTTTTGGTCAATGTGAACTCTTTGCCCGGTTGATGGCACCTTTACTTTTAAATGTTTTATTGAAATTTCTCTCTTTTCATCTCCTTGTTTACTTTTAGGCGATTGCATACATGGGGGATGATTTTATGTTTCAATTATTCGGCAAATATAGAGACATGGCATTAGCCGTGAAGAACCCATGCCATCTTAACATGGCTCAGTGTCTAATCAAGCTGAAGCGGTATGATGAAGCCATAGCGCAATGCACTATTGTAAGTTCTTGACTTCTTGTTTTTATTTTTCTCTGTTGGGTTACACTAAACTTATCATGAATAATAAGGCCTAACAGGTGCCACTTGCATCCCTATCCTGTAAATTTTGGTTTCTTTGGTAAAACCCGTACCCTTCTTTTGATTTAGCGTTCAGCTTGCTCACCAATTAACAGTTTCTAACTTTGGTCAATCAAAGTGGACATTTTAGTATGAGGTAAAATCAACTTGTGTTGTTGCTAATGGAAGAGTTCTCCTTGATGGTTTGTCTATGCAGTTGTAAATGGTAAAATGTGAAATGTTTTTGTTTCATACTACCAATGAAAGTAAAAGCAAAGTAGCTTTTAGCAACTCTGTCCAGTGGCAAATTTGAGGCAAAAATTCAAAGATTGATAATTCAATGAAAGTAAAAGCAAAGAAAGTAGCTTTTAGCAACTCTGTCCAGTGGCAAACGTGAGCCAAAAATTCAAAGAGTGGTGATCAAGTATAGTTGTAGCGACAGGTTACCTAATCCTAAGACTGGTGCATGGAGTATATACCATAACACTGGTACAGCTGTACTTACAGAAGCATAATGCTATCATACTAACGTTTACAATGGTTGTAGTATAGCATAATACTGGTACAGCTGTGCTTTTAGAAGCACAATACTGGTGCAATGGAGTATGTACCAGCTGTTATCTTGATGCCATGAGTCCTCATCCTAATCCTATCATACCAATCAGGTCTTGTCAGAGGATGAGAACAATGTGAAAGCCCTTTTTAGAAGGGGCAAGGCCCGAGCAGCCCTCGGGCAAATGGACTCCGCCCGGGATGATTTGCAGAAGGCCCGAAAATTTGCACCAGAAGACCCGGCGATTATTCGAGAACTCAAGTCATTAGCTGCGCATGAAAAGGAAGTTTACCAAAAACAAAAGGAGCTGTACAAGGGTTTGTTTGGGCCTAGACCAGAACAGCCTAAACCCAAGACGAGCTCAAAAAATTTCCTCATGGTATTTTTTGCTTGGCTTTTTTCTTTGCTTTCTCGGCCCTTTAAACATGCTGGTCGTAAATTAGATTAAGCTTGCTTTTTTATTTTAGATGCTGGTCTCCTTTTTTCAGGGGCAATAAGTCGCTAGACAGTGTTGTAATTTATGGAACTATATTATTTTTAGTTTTGATCATCTACCTATTTTACTATATATTGATATGTTCTGAGTGAAATTAGCTCTAGGTGAACATGAAACCTGGTTATTTTCAGAGTTTATTAGGGGAAGAAAAAGAGTATGCAAGCTGCGTTGAATGTGTCATACCCAAAATAAATAAATAAATAAAGGAAGGTAGAAAAAGTCTTAGCAAATTTTATAATAACTCATGATCTACTGATACTAAGAAACAAGTAAGACTATATTCAGATAAGAAATTAGAAAAATAGATATGTATATTTTTGCAGAGACTATATATCAATAACAGTTAAATTACAAATATTAATTAATTAACTATGCATTACAAATTATCAGTGTAAACCACCTGAAATATTAGTAGCTTTCTTAATTAACCATGTGCCAGCCCCCCAAAAAAGCAAAGGGGAAAAATATTTCCTTAAAAAATTCTGAAAAAGTTATTTGAACCTGGAGAATGTAGTGTTCATTAAATACTCTGCAACTATTCTACTTGTCTTCTCCGTAGGATGTACAGCATCCCAAAATATGTATTTACTTGCATCTGTACAGGTAAATGGTGTATACTCATTGCACAAGTAACCTAATTCATATGTCCCTGTGCCACAACAACCATACTGTGCATCTTCAAACCCTGGAAAATAACAAAATTAATGCAAAATAAATATTCTTATCAGTAAAAGAATCAAAATCAAACAAATGTTTATTTATAAGCGAAATAATTATGCAAATATAAGTATCCTATGTGTCTTTTCATAGTAGATAATTGCATCTAAAACATAATACTAGCAAATTAAGTTGTAGTAATCAACAAGATATGATTTTCATACCATAAAGATGAGGGTTTTGGAGAATGTTTGAAAAGAAGTCATAGAGGTGTGCAACTCTCAATTGCAAATCTGGCAAGGCATTGCACAGTTCATCTGTCATTTGTTGAAGCTTTGTGTTGAAATCTCTTGCTACCATGTTGTATGTCTCTATGCAAGGCCGGCCCCACACTGGATTTCTATTCCTCTCCAGTGGCAGACAACCCATCCCTGACAATCCTACAAAATTTTAAAACTTCAGTGTTAAATGAAACTTTTAAAAAATTTAAACCCTACCTTCATCCTACCAAAGTTATGAAACATCAGCAAAACAAATATTTTTTTTTTAAAACATGCCAAAAAGATATATTTTAATTTAACTTTTTCAATTTTTCCAACTATGTATTGAGTAATTAAATTGTCATAGATATGAAAAATTAAAAGTGAAAAGAAGCTACACTACCTGTGAAGCCAATCTTGCGAGCTCCGAGCATGTAAATCTGCACAATAAAATCTCGAGCAAGATCGATCAAGAACTCGACGTATCTTTCCGGCGTAAATTCAAGAAAACGAGGGGTGGCAAATGCAAAGTAGTTCTCTATGAAGTCATTTGTGCCAATGCTTATTGCATAAACTCCTTCACTTATTGTTTGCTTTGCCATTTCAGTGCCAAGATATCCTACCAGCCTTGCTTGATATTCCTCAAATAAAACCACTTGTTTCCATAGGGGTATAACTGACTTTTCATAATAAAAAATAAATGAATTTTTGTTATATATATGTATGAATATAATCCTTCATTAAGTAATTGCATGTGGTTGTTTCCGTAGGGGTATTACAGACTTCTCATACTTCAAGAATTAAAACAAGATTTCATAGAATTAATTAAGAACATGAAGTCTTACTGACATAAAACATCTGGGAATACATACATCAAAATATTACAAAGAATTGAGAAAAAGAGAAATTTAACTCATTCAAACTTTTACTGCAAATCTAAAATTAGTGCACAATGAAATAAATATTTTGGGCTATGTTAGTTGAGTGGATTTTTACTTTAATAAAAAAACGAATAATTTGGCATGTATTAATAATAATTTAGTAAAAAAAATATAAAACAAGTATGGGGATGACTACTTGACTTATACATGTTGAAAAAAAATAACATTGAAGCAATACATGTAACAAAAAAAAATACAACATTTACCAGAACTCCAGCTGTTGTCGGGTCTATACCCGTCCCAGCGGACGCAAAGCAAACACCAACTGCGAAATCCTCAATGCCGTACTCCGGGTCCAAGTATGCCGGCACAAACGATCTGAGACCATACATCTCAGAGTAAAAATCAGTGGCAACCCTGCCGTTGCTGAACCGACCCGTCGGCTTCCTGGCTTCCATGAAATCCCTCCCGTAAGGCGGGAAGTTCGCTTTTAGGGTTGTTGGTAAGACGTTATTATTGCCAGCATCCACTGTGGAGTCACCGAAGACTATTAGCGCCGGCACCTTCGCCTCGGTTTCTGCTATCCATATGAAGATTAATAATACTGTTACTATTATTTCTGTTAGGAGTAAGAGACTGTTCTTTTGTGCTGTGTTTTGCATTGCTTTCTTTAATTTTCTACTCTCTCACACTCTCCCTCTTCTATATAGGTTATAGGTTATATATATATATATATTTGTGTTAGAACCAAAGTTTATAAAAGTAATGCATCGGTTGTTGATCTTTTGCTGTGCAGAATTGTGTTTCACAGCGTACAGACGGGTGAATTATAAGGGATGTTTTTAAGATTTATTTTACACGAATCTTGATGCAATCAGACGGATAACATATTATGTTGTACGGTATAGCGCAACAGAGAATATAAATCCGTGTCTATGACAACTAATGAAGTTATTAAAATGGGGATGAACGCCGCCTATGTAGGTGGAAACAATTCTTTTATGAAAGAGGGTTTCTAGAAGGAAACAATTAATGTTTTATATTGAGTGGGAGAAATTAAATGGAGGTACACTAATTAACTGTTTGAGGTGCATGTATTAATTGGTGGCTTCTATCTAGTTCTAGTTATGGGTTGTAGATCACCTAAATAATTTGTGCTTAATTAATTAGGAGTCATATTTCAATTTATTTATACTTGTTTTAAGTAATTCTTGGATGTTGGAATATAATAAGAGCATATCTTAGAGATGTATACTATATATACTGTTTTGAACTAGATTTGAATTTTAGTATTTTTTTTATATTGCAATGTGGACCCAATTAATTGACTTCTATTAATGATTTGGACATTCATGACAAATAATTTACTATCACAACTCAACAATAGAGGTCAAATATATTTAATTAATTGCTATCTCCTTTGAAATTGATGATAATGTAATTCAGTGATCACAGATGATTACATATGATCATTGATAATACTACCGATAACCATTAATATTGGATCTCTTTTCATTGAAAAAATATAGAAGTTTAATTAAAATGAGGCACTGAGAATTTAAAAGAGTTCTTATTAACTAGAGACTTAAAATAGAGTAAATGTAGAGCCTTTGGATTTAAAAGTTAAAAAAAAAATCTACGATATCTCCGAATGCCGGAATTTGTATTTCTAAATGTCTTAAATTAAATAAAAATAATTGATTGTTGAAAGTTTTGATAGGTTTTTTTGGTTGGTTTCTTCTTAGTTTTTAATTTGTACTTTTACAATATTCTCAAAGAATTATAATGTCGCCATTAAGGTATTAATATTTGTATTTATTTATTTTTTCCGATGAAATTAATGCGGAGAGTATCCACTAATTTAGGAGAAATATTATAATTATCCTTCAAGTTCTCATCTTTCAAATAAATCTCAACTATTTTTGGTCAATTATTCAATTTGGGAACAAAATTGTATAACAAATTAAGTGTATACATTCAACAATAGTTCAATACACATTTACAATTACTTAATATGAATTATGTAATAATAAAGTATGTATTTATAAATGGTTTGAATAACGAGTGATAAAGTTCAAAATAGAAAGAATGTATTTTACAATAATCATATGTGTATTTTAGGAAGCTCAAAAAATAAATTCCAAACTTTAAGACAACTATGGAAAGTTATTAACTTAAAATTTATTTAGATAAAATCAAAACTTCTAACAACTGCAAATAGTTGTGCTTAATTAACTGAAAAAAATAAGTATTTTTTTTGTAAAAAAAACGTTGAATGTTTTACAATTAATAGTCAAATGTATATTTTATGTTGTGTGAAAAATTATATTTAAAACATTTGTTTGAAGCTGAAATCATGAGACTGGTAATAATTTGGTTTCTTTTTTTTTAAAAAAAATTATAAACAGAAATGTACGATATATTCTGCTTTTTGTACGGTGTATTAATTTTGGGTCAACTTTTCCTTGTGAAGGATAATGTTTTTATTTTTATTTTTCATGTACTATACTTTTTCTTTGTTGACCTTTTAATTTAACCAAAAGAATAATAAAGGCATATATAGACATGCACAATTTAATAACTGTTCGGTGAGAGCTTGAGAAAACTTCGATCTCCTGAGGCGTTAACTGTGTGGCATTTTGTGTTTCGAGTGGAATTCTCATTCTCTTAAATGTTAAATTTTGTTGAGTAGCACCCTTCATACAAATTCATAGAATTTGCTTTTAAATGGCCAAAAAGTTTTTAGTTTGTGAGATAAATTGCCAATCAACATCTTCAAAGAATGTGGTCCAACTGGCAATATATAATATTTAAATCTGATGTATATTTGTTGATTTCGTAATATTTTGAATTTTCAATCGTACAATGAAATATTTACTTGTTTTCATTCAGTCTATGTTTTTTGGTTCCTTTTTATAGGTGAACATTTTTTCTTTTTCTTTTTTTAAAAAAAAAGCTAGCGCCATTAGTTTCACTAAAAATAAAAACTAAAATATCCTATCCTGCTATCTTTATAATAACAAAAATCAGAACAAGCATAAAACTTAACACGTTCCATATATTTTTTCGGCCAGAAAATATTCAAATCTTACCAAAATCCACTAATATAAAAGAAATAAATGTAATCCATTATTATCTTTGGCTCTTTGATATTAGCCCCTTCCAAGTAAATACAAGCAACCCCTCTTAGTCTTGACCCATTACACAGTTGGCTGCACTGAGAGAGCCACAGCCACTGAACCAATAAAAGAATAGATCCAGCATGTGTGGAGAAGGTTTTGATGGAGTACAAGTGGTGGTGGATAGAATGTGAATGAAATTCTTTTTTTTGGAGGAATAATGTGAATGAAATAAGTGAAAAGCATGTGTACCTAGTAGCAAATTAAATATCAATTATTGTACCTGTTCTAGTCTAGTACAGATCTCCTGTTTCATTTCCCTGTAGCTATCTGTGCATATATAATAATAGAGGTATCCGATGTCAATGATTTCGATGTAAAATTGGGACCAACGAAATTATATCAGGAATAACTCTTTTTTTTTAATTTTAAAGAATGAAACTAATTAATAATATATATTGTACAAATCATGTATTATATGTACACAATGTTTTATATTATTTCAACTTTTTTATATTTACATTAAGACTAATAACATTAATGGTCCAAATTTTGATAATTTATCCCCCTCTCTTAATGGCTATGAAAATGAAACTAAAATCTTATAATTCTCTAGGTGCATGTTATTGATAAGATATACAACACATGTAACAGTTTAAATTAATAGATTAGAATATAAACAATAAAGTTGATAATGTTTGTCATTTAGAACTTAAATACCGTGCATGTCAATTTTGAATTAATTTAAATTTTTTTTGTTATTTACATATTCTATTGACAACAATAGAATTAAAACTAATATAAAATGTTAGTATATAGTTTTTCATCAACATAGTGAAAAGCATTCGGCTTTAAATTAACAAAATAAGGATTTAATTTGGCTTCCCTCTCTGATGCACACAATTGTTGCATCATGTATGTATGTATATATGAATTGGTATGTAGAAAATGTGCAATATGAATGCTGATATAATGCCTCTAATATTATCCCTCTATTTCCGCCATTAACGTTATAATAAACTCCATGCATTTAAGGGGGAGTCTCTTTTGTCAGTGATAGTTAGAGAATTAGGACACTAAATTGGAGGCATTTCATATTTTTTCTATGTAAAATGAGTTATTAGACATAGCTATATATATATATTTTCAATCCATTATCTGCAACTATAACCAGAGTAAATTAAATAAAGGTTGTAAATTGGGTTAGGCCTGGGCTTGGTGGGTAGAGAACTCTGTTATGACTTCTCTCTCAAATTAAGAGCATAATTTATTAAAAACAAATATTTTTTTGGAAATAAGATCTTTTGTTAGATATTTATTTTTTTTAAATATTTTTTACAGAATTTAAACTTATATTTCTCCATAAAGAAAAAAGATAAAATCTATTACCACTATGTTAAATATGTGATTCTTACTAAAAAAAATTAAGGAGATAAGATTTTAAATGCATTAATTAACAGAAAATTTTCTAAAACTAGACAAAAATTCAAAAGACTTGGTGAAAAGATGACAAATTCTTTATTCTTCAACTCTAAATACTAAATACTAGATAACAACTTTAGTATAAAATCTCTCCGTGCTACAAAAATTAATTAAATTTTTTTTAGATAAAGATAAAAATCAAGTAGTCAAATTTAAACATCTATAAAGAATCATCTATCTGATTTCAAATCTGCGATCGTTCTTACAGAAAATATTATCTTTATCACTAGACTAAGAAAATAACAAACAACTCGCAACAACAAACCGCAATGTTGAACACACAGAACGACCAAAATCTCACCCTTCTCCTCCCTTCCGCCACGAGGATCGGGACCAAAGCGCCTCCGAGGAGGACTGCTTGTCTCACCAGCAAGAGAGCTGAGTTTCTTACCCATGTCGGCAATAACTCGACGCTGTATACCAGCGTGACGTTGAGTGCCACGCAAGCACAGAAGAAGGTCATCACCTGCATGTTATTTTCGTCTTTTCGATTCGTTGTGCTTAGCTATATATATGCCCTATAATTAAATTTTGAATGATCAATCATATGATTTGTGAAATATATATATATAACTCATCATAATTAAGTAGTTGAGTTTTCACAAAAATACTTAATAATCAAGAGAAATTTTTACTTTGTTCTATTTGGATTGTGTGCATGCAATTCTGGCATAATCTATTAATTAAGCTTCTGTACATCATAAAAATTGATATATCATATATGCTAAACTCAGCAGCCAAGTGGAGACACACAGAAGGCTAGCAACTCCACAAAACATTGTGAGAGCAACAATGGTGATCCTTCACTTTATATTTACCATAAGGAGTAGGTTGCAACCAATGTCGGCAAGTCGGTAAGTGCGTTGTAAACTATGCTGAGATACAGGTTGGGTGCAAGGCTCCTGACCGAGAGAGGCATGCTGTAGAATACCATCCCTAACCCGGAACCGGCCATCATGATGGTTGTCAGCTTCAACAAAGTTGATCGAGTTGTCATCAATTTTTTCATCGAGGAAAAGACTTCGGAATTATGTTTTGCCTTATTATCAGTGTTCTCTTGCATGGACAGCCACCTTGGCGATTCCGGCATGACAAAGTGGATCAAAATGGCGTAACAGAAAGCAGGAGTGCAGGTCCAGAGATAAAGAGACCTCCAAGAAGACCTCCTCTCGGCATAGGCTCTACAAGAAGAGACAAAAAGCCGAGTGTGAAGAAGAAAAATCCCGACACACTTACCTCATCTCGCCACCTTTTTTTTTGCAATCTCTGAACATAAGACGAGGGAGCATATCCCAATTGCCGATCGTCCGAATCCAGGCAAAAACCTCAAGATACAATAAACCCAGATATTAGGAGATAGTGCTGCTAGGCCACCGGCCACAGACATAATCAAACAAGATAGAACGAGTAGCTTTTTCCAGCCAAGTACCGAGTCGGCTAGCGTTGATAACAACAAACCACCAATTAAGCAACCGGCAAAGAAAGACGAAGCAGGAAAAGAGGAAAGGACTTTGCCAGAGCACTTGAGGGCCCATTCGGGGATGGTTGACATGTGAGATGCTGAGATCCAAGCCCGTGAATCCGGGCGAAGGTCACATGGGTTGGAAGTTGCTCAGCAGAATAAATCAGTCAGTTCGAGGCAATGCCAAGGTGGGTCGGCATCAGTAAAGACAGTGACGAAGGCTTGTTGTGCGTCGAAAGCCCATGCAAATGCTACGAGGAGAGGCCGAAGCAGTTCAACAGGACTGGTTTGGTGATCTACGACCACTTCTTCTTTGAAAGATGGAGCATTATTTTTGGGACTTTTATCAAGCGGAAGGGTTGAGGAAGTTGTCATTTGTATATATCAGATACTGTTTTGGTTTGTGTTCTCCAAATTACAATTAATCTCTGAAGCTTTGTGTTGTGATTTTATATTGAGCTAGCTGCATGCTTTCTATATATCTATATGAAGGTCTTGCACACATATATATACATATATATATATGTATATATGAGCTTATTACAGAATGTGTTCCATTTTGCATGGCCTTTTTTATTTCTTTTTTGATGTTTATCAAAGGTCTTTTTCACAAGTGATAATTAAGTGCATGTAAGAAAAAATATTATAAGTTCTCACAATTTAAAATAAAAAATATTCGTTATAGCTATTCATGGAATATCTCCTACATGCACCAAAACAACACCCCAAATATCAAATTTTTCTATGCTTTTCAAACCCACGCAAATAACCATACACCGCAATTAATAAAAAAAAAATTGAGAGACCTAGTAATTCAATGATTCATCAAGAAACCACCAAAATCAATAGAAATTGACAAATTAGAAAAATGTAATTATATAGTTATATTTATTCTTAAATGTGCAAATTAATAATTATTCTTTTTGTTTAAAGATGTATCATGTATATGTAAACACACAGTTAGTTGTCTTTAATTAGTTATAAGCTCGTTGATTTTAACATATATTTCATAACAAAAATGTGATTGGTGTTTCTTACATTATATTAAACTAGATTTTATCGGTTTTTGATCTAATGATAAAGACAATATTTTTCATATAGAAGATCATAAGTTTGAAACTCAGATAAGGAGGTTCTTTATAAAAAAAATTAAAGTTGGATGATTTAACTTTCATCAATCTTTAATTATCTCAACATTAAATTAGGTTTTAATAAGATACTATTGTTTAAAGCATTTAGTTAGTTTCTTTTAATTAATATTTAATATTATTTTCTCTAAAATCGGTAGTCTTATACAATTATAATTTTCAAGGCGTTTTGTGAATATATGGAAGTTCAAAAATATGCATCCATGCATATGATTTTTGTATGATCGCCAAATATACATTGAGAATTATAACTATATAAATGTCAAGGGGGCCATTATTTTTTTTTAAATTAGATTAGCTAATTAAAGATTTGTAAGAAGAATATTTTTATATATATATAGTAATTAGATTAGTACTAAAAAACATACAGTATATGATTACATTTTCGATGGATATTAAATGCTAGTAATTTAGTTTTAAAGGTAATTAACTAGCTAAGTACATGGATGGGCATGCACTGCAGACAAGTATTAATTTGATAAACTTAATAACATATTTTCAGATAATTTCGAAATAATTTTAAAATTTATTAAAAAAGAAGAATATTCATAAATATATTCTTCAATTTATAGACTAATTGAGTTTCAAATTTCATTTAATTTATGCGTCCTTTAATATTCTATCAAAATTGCATGACATTTGTAAGAGTCTATATTTAACGGTATTTGATAGAATATTAATTGATACTTAAATTGCATAAAATTTGAAATACAATCAATTTATAAATTTAAAATATATCTATAATTTTTTTATTTTTAAAACTTCTTACAACAATAACTTTTTTCCTTTCAAAATGCTCCGATAACTTGTTACACCATTATGTGCCTGTTTTAAGTAACTTTTTTTATGAGATATATAAAATACGGGGATTAAACAACTTAAATTTAAATATTTATAAAGAATTTTTCATTCGAATTTCCAACTTATGACCTTCTGCACACACAAAACATTGTGTTTTAAGTAAATTTTAATTCAAGTTTTAGTTTGTGATTGTGGAGCCGAATTGTAAACTACAAAACATCATGACAGAATGATGCTAACTCCAATAATGTAGCATCTCTCTATCTCTGTAGTTTAAAAAAAAAAAAAAAAATCGTCGTTTCTACTGGAATTAGCTGCCAAAAATTAAGTGAGAGATTGATGCTCGTCCCTTCCAAACTAAAGAAATGTTTGGTCATATTTAATGAAATTTAGCGGAATTAATTAAGAAATATTGTTATCAGAACTTAGTCATTTGTATAATTCACTCAAGTTTATATCATGTTCCAACTTTTTTAGATATAAATAGATCAAATCTTTGAAAGTTAAATGTCTATAAATAAATATTTTTCAATTGAATTTAAAGTTTACGACCTCTTCTATGAAAAATAATGTCTTAGTCACCGGACAAAAGACTGAGCTCTTAATCTAAAGCTATTTGGATCATATAATTGTTATCTTCTTAATTTACGTCTTATATGGTTTCCAAACATATAGTTCAAGGTGGCATGTTAAACGGCTAAATTAATATTATTATGGTATTTTTTTTTTGAAATAAGGGCTCATGTTAATCTTGACATTTATTTTTTTTAAAATATTTTTTACGAGATTTGAATCTGTGTCTTTCTGTAAGAAAACAAAACATATCATTACTGTATTCGGTCTGCAATTCAATGTTATAATTATGGTATTGATAACCAAGATTCTAAATTGAATGAGAATAGACCATTTCAAATTTATTAATGAAGAAGGTAACACAAATGAGGGCTCAATTTTCAAATTTATTTAGCGTGTCCATTGATTCATTTGCTAATTTCAGTGCATAATTAGCTAAATATCGGTATGGTCAATTGGTCACTATTTTGCAAAAAAAAAAAAATTAACTCTGACAATTTTTTATTTATTTTTATCTTCAGTCTGTAAGATTCGTTTCCACAAATTGAATATATATATATATATATATATATCCTACATGAAATTAAGATATTGTTTTATCCAAAAACTTATTAATTAATTCTGCTCAAAATGATTAAATTTATTCTCACATGGTTGACGAGAACAATTTTTATGGCATATCGACATGTAAAGAGGAAAGATGTTCACCAAAAACATCTTCAAATGTAATCTGGCGGTCTTAATTAATTTAAACCAATTCTTTTCAAGACTTTTGTATTATTAATTATATATCATGTATCTCAGCTACTAGTGTTCTATTAAAATACATTTTGATACCTGAACACAACACGTATTTTGACACATCTTAGACACGGCATACGTATTTAAGTATCATGTGTTGTGTCATTATAAAGACATTATGAGAATATTGACCAACTTTTACTTGGCATCGCCGGATGCCAGATACGCACGTGATACTTGTAGACAAGTACAAATACGAAGTGACACGTGTAGACACATCTAAACTCATGTTTTTTTCTCTTTGAAATCTCAGTTTGTTTTGCAATTTCTTTCAGTTTTTTTTCCTTTTTCTTTTGGATTGTTGCAACATTTACAAGCAAAATATATACAAGTTCAAAGTACCTTTTGGAGTTTTTCTCAATTTTTTTATTTCGCTTAATTTGACATTAATTATTCATATATGTTTATCTACTTTTTTGTTTGTTTGCTATTTTGTTGGCAATAAGTACTCTTCTTAGTTACATCCAATGGGCCAAATCTTGGTTAATTTTCTAGTTTATTAATTGAATGTTTTTCTAATTGAATTAGTACTATTGACAGTTTTATTAGACCAAAAATTGATTAAAAGATATTAAGTTCAAAATATTCAGGAACCATATTGACAAATGTAAGAAACAAAACAAAAAAAAGCTGAAATTTAATTATGTGAACGGTTTGATAAAGGATATTTTTGGTATTAAAAAAATTGAAGAAAATGAATAATATTGGAACAATCTAGTTCTTAGTTGTTTTATATAATAGTACATAATAGATAAATATGTCATCTTAAAGTATTCTAAATTTCAGTTGATTGACTTTACAATTTGGTAAATATTTTGTGTTGTAATAATATATATAAAAAGGTACACATACATATACATTTAGCACAAATTTAGATATAAATTCTACATATTTAACTAAGGTTACTTTCTTAATTACAAGCACAGTTAAGTGCATATATATACAAAAAGATTTCATGATAGACATTACCATATTTTACAATATTACACATGCATTTATGTTTTCATCACTAAAAAGTGTAATATCATTCAAAATATACTCATCTCCAAATCCATCCAACATGTTGCAATCTTGATTCAAAGCCTGATTTTCATGATGAAAATTTTCATAACAATTTGCACCAAGAAATTCATTATGATTATGATCATTATTATTATTTCCCTCATAATTTTCTTGACCTTGATCTTCTTCCTCTATTTGCATTATTTCTGCCTTTTTCCCTGTCTTTTTCTTGAGTTTCTTCAAAAGTTTTTCTACTTTGAATTTTCCGGCGACGATAGCCCGGTGCTCTTCCATGTCAATTTTCACAGCCGTAACACCTGATATAAATTTTGATGTATAAATTAAGAAAAATATCATTGATTTAATTGGATCTGATTAAAATTAACATGATGATTGTTTGCTGTTGGTGCTATCTCAGTTTCTACTGCTGTGTATTTTTTATATTTTTTACCTAAAAAATAATTTACTTCAATTTTTAATTATTTCAATCCTTCTGAATTTTCATTTCTATCAAAAGGTGTTTGAGTCCCTAATTAATTACAGAATTATATATTACCATTTCATTCAATTCCTTCTTAATCTTTTCATTATTACCAGTCAACTATCAAACATGACTTTAATTATTTAAATTGAATAACTGATAATCATTACCAGTCAACTATTTCCTTTCTAATAACTATAAGTTAATTTATAATTAAATTAAACCTATGTCAATTATTCATACTGGAAAAAAATTTTAAACATGGACCTTAATTATTTTAACTAAAAAAAAATACAATTTCAGAGAGATAGAGAGAATTATTTACCTTTGAATTTCCTAATAGTTTTGTAAACTAGTTTTTCACATGCTGGACAATGCATGTATACTTTTAGCTCCACAATTACTTTCTACACAAATTAAAACAAATAAACACATCAAACTATATATTTAGTTAGGTTTGTACAAAAAATTAAAAATTATATTCTCAGATTTGCAAAGTGAAAGAAGGAATTTGTTAATGACAAAAGAAATATTGATAGTTATTTATGCTTGCCTTTTTGGGGATTTTTGTGGCTTTAGTTCTTGAATCTAGAAATCAAATTAAAGGATACAAAAATGTTAATAAGATAAATTCAAATTATTTATCTACAAATTCAAGAAGAAAAAAATAAATATCAAAATAGGTTGTATACAGACCTGATTTTGTGATTTCCATCCTTCCAACTTGATTTATATAATCCCCACATAAACTAATATGTAATTCACAACTCCAAAAAAAAAAAAATGAATAGGGCACCAAAAAGAGAAATGAAAAAAAATGAAAAATTAATGAGAAAAGAAAGAAGGGAAAAAAAATGGCCTATCCAATCAACGCTATGCAAATAGTACAGTTTTCTCATCTACATCTCATCTCCATTTTGATAAAAACTGGACGTGTCCTTTTCAACAAATATACATGTTACCCACATAAATTAAATAATTTAAAAGAACCAAAGAAGTATACAAACATTTAATGAAAAAAATTAAGTATCACATTATTGGAATAAGTTGAGAATTTGCCTTGTTAATGACTTCTGTTGTGTACAATTTTTTTGTAAATGGAGAGGATTAGGTTTTGACCGTTTGAAACAAGCGGTGAAAAGCACTCCTCGGCACAAAGTTCGGATTTATTGTGACTTCTTTCTGTGTGACCTTTGTATGTACCATCTGTAGTAAATAGTAATATGAGATATTGAGATGTAATATGTATTGTTTTTAATTTAATGGGGGCAAAACCAGAGGATCATCACATACATAAAAGTAACAGTGTGAGATAATCATAGAAGCAATCATATTAGTAGCAAGTTAGGGATCAGCTTTTGGCCAATTTTGCATATATATGCTCAAGTCTCCTCTCACAATTTTGCATATATATATAGACTATATTTGGATTAGATATAGGTCCCAATTTTAGGCCTGGATAAACACTTCACAATGTTTATTTTAATAATTTGATAATGAAATCTCATATATATTTGAAAAAAATTTAGAAATAAAAAATTGATGGATATATTTTTTTAATTTATAGATAATTGTATTTCAAATTTCGTACTATTTAAGTATCATTTGATATTTCATCAAGAATCGTTAAATATAGACTGATATAAATTGTATAAATTTTAACGGCCTTCCATGGAGTAGCAAACAAAAATTAAATTGCATAAAATTTGAAACACAATCAATCTATAAGTTCAAGAATATGTCCATACATTTTTTTTCTATTTTTAATATTTTTTAATTTTATTTAAAAAATTATTATTAAGATTGTCAAAATAATCATTATCAAGTGATCGCTCCCCTTTACAAAATATAAAGATAATTACATAAGTTTGCTTTATTATTTATACATATCATGATTTAGAAAATTCTTTGTATTTTTTTTTGTTTTGTATGTCAGCTTGAAAAAAATTTACTAAGAAAGAGATCCAAATTTTCTCAAAAATTTTTATTTCTCAAGAAAAGAAAAAGAAAATATCCAAATTTATTATAGTGTACCCGTGCAAATTTAAAAAAAACAAAAGAAAAGAAAATAAAAACAGAGAATTGTTATATCATTCTTGGCTTAGAAATGAACCAATATGAAGACAACAAGTTAATTAATTATCCCATTTACCAATGAGATCTCCACCAACTTACACGTTACGTTGTTTCATTTTTTATTATTTTATTTTATGTTATATTATAGAATGTCAATTCAATTCCTTTCTTTATTGTTGACTTCATTCAAAAATACTTGGGGATTGTCATTTTTGATTAATTTCTCTGATTTCAGTATTGGGGAATGAAATTAGATTTGGTCAACTTCGTTTAATTTCGTTCAGAATTGTGCCAAAAAAAAGAAAATAATATTTAGATATTTTATAAATAGATGTTATTTTTTATTATATGTCAGTTTCTAAATAAATACCTAATACAATTCAGTCAGTGTTGATTAAATGTCATGCATGTCAGCAAAAATGAAAAGCAAATCAGATTGCAATGATAGAAAGGTTCAATTGAACAAAAAGAAAACAGTAATTTACCATTAAAAAAACCCCAAAAATATTAGATCAAATATAATAGTTTACCAACTTGATTTAACAAAAAAATAATTTAGAGATTCAATATATAGAACCAAAATACATTGTTTAAGGCCAAAAAAGTACTCTGGTATGGTATACATGTAGACAGAAGCTCATTATATGTGTGGAATGGAAGAACCACTTAATGGTAAATCATCCAACTATCTATCAGACCAACAAAAGGAATTAATCTTTTTACCATACCTACTAAATATCTTTAACATTCATTTACCATACCTACCTACTAAATATCTTTTTACCATGTACAGTATTAATTCTTTAACATTTTATATATAGAGTAAAATTAAGGTGTTTCTAACTCAAAACTCTATTAAATCGACTTTAAACGAAAAATCTGAATTGCTCAATAAATTCTTCATATTAAATCTTTTAGGATACCGAAATTTTTTTATTTTTAGGATTTTCTAACTATTTGTTTCGTATTTTTAAAAATGGTCTATTTTATATACAAAAATTCTTTATTTTATTCTTATTAGAATTATCTTAAAAAATCTGGAATAAATAGTTACAAAACCCTAAAAACAGAAAATTTTGGTATGAAAAATTTATTGAGCAATTTGAATTTTTCGTTTAAAATCGATTTAATAGATTTTTGAGTTAGAACCACTGAGAAACTTCGTGCTCCTAGAAGCACCCTAGCATTACTCGTATATATATCTTGCCATACAAAAAGGGGAAACAATTATATATGTGTGTAAATTATTGCATCTTTATTGTGTAATTGATTCTTTTTATATATTTTTAGTATGTACCAGCCAGTGATAGTAAGGTTCAGTAAATCTCCATGGCCACTTAGCTAGAAGATATTTATTCATATTGTCTGGATCTAACTTTCCATGATGATATGTCTCTTTAAAAATTTTGGTCCATCAACACAGTACATAACTATATACATGTTATCATTTTCCTTGCATCCATTGACAAAGTTTTCTAGTTTTACCTAAAGGTTTTCTATATAACAATTAATGTACCTCATTAGGAGTATGTATAGATGATAACACATTATATATCACTGTTAATATTCAGTCAAGTAATAACAAATTGACTTTGATTTCATGGTTAATTTAGTGACTAATTAAGACAATATTTTCTGTATAGAAGGTTGCAGACTCACAAACTAGCTGGAGTATTCCTTACAGATATTTGAGATTAGAAAGATTTGATTCCAATCTTCATCTAAAAAAATTGATTTTTTTAATTCCATTGTTAATTTCTTTTAGTTGTTTTTATATATTAAATCATTAATTAAGGACAATAAGTAAACTAATGGAGCATTATCATATCATGGGCTTATGTGAAAAACAATCTCCAATATACATTGTTTAACCAACCTAAGTACACATGCTGAATATATAGTAGAGCTACATGCCTAGAGAGATGGAGCAATTTACATTGAATTGACTTGAATTGAGAAGCATTGTCAGAGAATAAGCAGACATGATCCAACACTTAAGTTTGTGCTCTCTTCTTCTTCTTCTTCAAATTGCATGGATTTCAACTGAGAAAAATTATTCTTACAGTAACAATAATTGAAGTCAGTGTTTATACATGAAGATCAGAGAGGAAGAATATATTTGCACATAGCCAATTATACTAGAGAGAGAGAGGAAGAGAGAGGATGGAGGGAAGCACAAGGGTATCATTGTCTATATCTCTCCTTCTCTTACTATTAATCATCTTTCCGTTCGCATTTTACGATCGAAACAAGATGCAGCGTAATTTGAAGAACTACTCTGCTGATATAGTCAACAATGGCATATCTAATTTGGCCTCCGTTAAACATCGTCAGAAACGAGCGGTACGATCAAGACATTATTTAAATTCCAAGACATAGAACTAGGTGTATATATGATCATCCTTGTGTTTATTTAAATGCAGTTATATATTTAATCTTTTCAATGTTTATTTTCCAAGTAGTTTAAACTGGCATTTATATGTTATCCTTTCCAAATGTGAGATTTAACATAATACATGTTGGACATATATAAATATCCATACAATGTTTGATTTTTTATTTTTACTTGAGCTCTTCAAGTTTTGTAATTTTTACTTATATATGCTCCTTTCTCATATGTAGATGGCACCCATTGAAGAGGGACTGTCTCGTGCCCGGTTCGAAATTTTGCGTGCCATAGCTCTAGATAACTACACTTCTAGCCGGGCAATGGATGATTTCGTGCCACGTGGTGCCGTTTATCGCAATCCTAATGCTTTCCATCAGTTAAGTCACACATGATATTATTGTTTTTGTATCTTTCTTCTTAATTTAAGAATCTCAAGACATATATAATTAACATTCTCATAAAATTTCTATACTAAACCTTCAACTCATTAACATTTTATCAACACAGAAGCTACCTTGAGATGGAGAAAAGATTCAAGATATGGGTGTACAAGGAAGGCGAGCCCCCGATAATCCATAGCGGGCCCACGGCTAACATTTACTCCATAGAAGGACACTTCATATATGAAATGGAGGATAGTACAAATCCCTTTCTGGCACGAGATCCTAGCGAGGCGAATGTATTCTTTCTCCCGATTAGCATCACAAACATCGTCGGTTATGTGTACCGCCGAGATGTGCCGGACTACTGGGGCCCGCTGAAGCACTTGGTCGCTGATTATATCGATGTCATAAAAGAGAAACATCCGTACTGGAACCGAAGCGCTGGAGCTGATCATTTCTTTGTTGCTTGCCATGACTGGGTAATTAATCTTCCTCTGTGTTATTTTTATTTTTGTTTTTATATTTCTATTTGCACTCCTTATATAGATTTACATTTATACATTATTGAAAAAAAATCAGCACATTTTCTTATGGGATTTTCAGGGTGCATATCTCTCAGGTGCTGACACAAAACGTGAGTTCTACGAAAACTCAATACGAGTAGTTTGCAACGCCAACACCTCCGAGGGCTTCATACTCAACAAAGACGTAACTCTGGCTGGGATCAACTTGCCAGATGGTCGATTCGCACGACCAGAGAGAGATCTCAACCCTCAACAACGAACACTTCTCGCGTTTTTCGCGGGAGGCGCACACGGCTACATAAGAGAAGCTGTACTCAATCATTGGAAAGGCAAGGATGCCGAGGTGGTGGTTTACGAGTACCTTCCGAAAGGACTCAATTATTATAGCTTCATGAAGAAATCCAAATTTTGCCTTTGTCCCAGCGGATACGAGGTTGGTACGCCTAGAATTACAGAGTCAATTTTCATGGGGTGCGTACCGGTGATCATAGCGGTCGATTATCCATTACCGTTTAGCGACGTGTTGGACTGGAGCAAGTTTTCTGTGCAGGTACCAGTAGAGAAGATACCCGAGATTAAGGTGATACTCAAGGGGATATCCAAGAGAAAGTACCAGTTGATGCGAAACCGGGTGTTACAGGTACAATGGCACTTCGTGTTGCACCGACCCGCGAAGCGGTACGATTTGATTTCAATGACACTCCATTCTGTCTGGTTGAGACGGCTCAATCTTAAATTGCCATATTGATAAAAAATATTGTTATTTTTGGGTCTCATATGATATATTTTAGAGTAGAATTAATTGTCTAACAGTTCCTTATATATAGAGGATCAAAATTAAGTGGCATCTCATTTAGTGACACTTGACAGTTTCTTCTAGTAATAAATGTATGTAGGATGGAGAAAATAATTTAGAATTCAATGGAAATTTAATTTTAGATCTGGTGGTCCTTTTAATTTTTTTCAGAAATTGAAGTTCATATTTTCCCTTAAAAGTGAAGTGTTTTTTACTCTCAAATAGAATCTCTTTGAATTATTTCGTTCCAATTTGAAATTGTTGTATATGATTATTTTTTTGTGCAGAATAGAATGTTTTATAATTAACTGTCGTGCAGAAATTCTAGTATGCAACATTAGATAGTAAAGCTCATTTGACTTGTTAACACTGTAATACAATTACTTCATCTGCCAATTCTCAATCACAATTTTTAAACATCTTTCTGGCAAAACTTCTACACTTTTTTTTTTTGGGTTCATAGCTTTATAAATTAGAAGACTTCAAGTTGCAAGTCCCCTTAAAATTGAACTCATTTTATGGCAAGCTGACATGAGCCATAAAATTTAGAAGATTAAACCTAGACTCATTTTATGGATGTATTTGATTAAATGAAAGGATGTATTTCTTTTGGTTAATCCAGCAATTCGGAGTAATCGCTAATTTAATTTTTGATTAGATTAGTAGAATAGTAAGAATTAGCTCGCTAATTTAAAAACTCCGAATAACTATATATCTACTCATATAAACACGAAATAACGATTCATAATAGTTACTAATCCGAAGTATTCAAGAGATATTTAAATCACACTCAAGTAACAAATGCATGATTAATCATGCAAAGCTATTATCTTTGTGTGTGTTGAAATGTAAAACTTTTCTTGATGTTGATTTTTTTATGAAACTTGCATGCAAAATGTCTTTTGATGTCAAATTTCAATTGCATATATATATATATATATATATATATATATATATATATATATATACATGCTACATCACGCTGAAAATTGTAATGTTCTTGAGTGTATAAAAAAGTAAAAGCAAAACTATTTTAAAAAAAATAAATAGAAATTAAAGGGTTAACATTTAGAAATGAAATTGTTATAATATATCAATTTATTTATGTGAATTTATTAAGAACCTACATGCATTAAAATATCAGTAAATTTAGCATTTCCTAATCCATATCTATATGTAGAGATAGAACCATTAATTTAGGCTGGAGGTTGAAAAGCCTATAATTTTTTTTAATTATTGTCATAACGTAAAAGCATGTTTTCCTTATGAATATAATTATTTTATATTGAGTATTTTTCTGAAAACAAAATTTTGAGAAATTGCATCCTTCTACAAATTAATACTGATAAGAATACTCATGAAAAATGACAATCTTTTAATATAAATTCACTTAAATTTATTGTTGATGTAAGATGAGTTGTCAAATATTACCAATGAAAGAGTTACAAATCATACAACTGTAAAGAAAAGAAAATATACAAAATAAGAAATTAATTGGGCATGGTCAATTAATATATATCACTACAAACTACAAAAAATTATAAAATATATATATATATATATCCAATCATAGCATAGGATAAACCAATTTGTATATGCTTAATTAAACGCTTTAATTATAAACACATCCAAAATATAATTTTAATTTTAATTTTCAATGCATTTGGTGTAATAGGGTCCAAATATATGGAATCATAATTGTACTAATGTAGCAACTAGTAAGCAAGCATAAATTCTACTTATATAAAACGTGCTTATATATATATATATATATATATATATATATATTTAATGGATTAGACTTCACATCATTTCAGTGTTGTTGGGTATCTCAGGGGATGTGAACTTCAACTACTGTTGTGATAAGGTACATAATTTGGATACCGATCTTCTATTGCTCAGTACTGTGTTGTACAGCGTACGGACAGATGGATACATTATGTTATATAGTGTAGCGTAGCAGAGGATATAAATTAAGGGTGTAAACAGATCGGATATTATCCGATTTTATCCGTATCCGTATCCGGAAAATAATGAAATCGGATATTCGGATACAGATATTATTGAATACGGATCCGGATACAGATAATTTTTCTACGGATATGAATACGGATACGGATATAGTTTCAAATATAATATCAAATACGGATACGGATACGGTTTCAAATATAATATCAAATACGGATACGGATCCGTATTGAATAATTATCCATATCCAAAAATATCATTTAATCATGTATTTGAATTTAAAACAATCAAATACGGAGACACCCATTTTAAGGCCCGTTTTTATGAGTCTCTTTCTCTCCTCTGAGAATATCTACTGAGACTTGAAAGCATGCACTAGCCTCCAATCACTAACAATTCCTTCTCCTAGCTCTCACTAGACTTGGCTAGAAGTCAAAAGGCCTCCATCCATCCCAAATCTATCTATCTAATTTGTGTTTGCTTTTGCTAGATATCTAACATGAGACAACATACACAAAAACTATTGATATGATATGTTTGGTTCTTGCTAGATATCTAACATGAGACAACATACACAAAAGCTATTGATATGATATTTTTGGTTCTTGCTAGATATCTAACATGAGACAATATACACAAAAGCTATTGATATGTTATATTTGGTTAGGTTATTATGCCTTATCTCTAGGAACAACAGGAAATTTTGAGCCACAGAGGAAGTTAATTCTATTTGGTATTCTCAAAATCCTATCTGGATTAGGTTTCCCATCTAAAACCTTTCCGAAAATGTCAATCTCATGGAAAATCTAAAAGGAAAATGTTTGAGAGATATTATTATTGATATTATTATTAATATGAATTTTAGTATTTATATAGAATAGTTATTATTCATATTAGCGATTTTATTATGCAATTAGTTTTCTTCATTACTTTTATTATTTAACTTGATATCATCAATCTGAATAATAACTCACTTAAATTGAATAATAATAGTATTGTATAAAATAAATTACAAAATAAAGTCATTAATATGAATAATAACTCATTTTATATAAATAATAAAATTCATATCGATAATATTATCAATCACGGTATCTATATATCAGCTCACAATTAATATTATTTGGCATTCTCAAAATCCTATCTGGATTAGGTTTCCCATTTAAACCTTACCGAAAATGTCAATCTCATATTCTCATGGAAAATTCAAAATCATTTCCAACTCATTATTATTTTTTTTCCAAGAGGTAACCTCCAACTTCCCTATCTTTGATCCTTTTGCTTAGTTAACAATTTTAGTATGAAAGGAATCTTGCCATAGTCTTTCACTCTTCAATTAAAATTTGGTATATGTTGAACTTCATAATTTCTCATATTTTTTTTTGTCTCATAGCTTTTCAATATGATTTGAAGCATCATCATTGGTTGAAAGTTAATTTTGTAAAAACCAATTTTAAATTTTCTACAAATTTATGATCTGGAGGGAAGGGGGTGGATAAAATTTGTTGAGTGTGCTTATGCTAGAAGATTTGTTAGAATAAATAAAAAAGATAAACATAAAAATAAGACAAATTTTGAAGTTTTGCATTGATAAAAAATTTCAATAAAAATAATGAAATTTTTTTTATCTTTTCCACGATAAAATCAAGCAATTCTTTTGTTCCCATACTATTATTTCCAATCCAATCTTATAGTTTTTACAAATTGATTCATGGATTTTTGTTCCGATATAATTTATCTCTCACGATCCATAGCTAGATAAACAATTCGTTTTTAAAACAAATAAAAATACAATAATACAAACCGTTAAATCGTTTCATTTGTTGTTTTATTTTTTTCAAAACAGTTAGTGTTTATTTTTATTATATCAATTTTCTTTAATTGGTATATTATTTTCAAATAAATCCTCTCGAATATTGTTTATTATAATAAGTTTTCATGTGATAAACAATAAAGTGATGTTATTAATATATAATAAATAAATGAAAACTATTTTTTATATGTTTTTTTAAAATAATTACTATACTAACTAACGAGAAAGTACTACATTAACCCTAAATCTTAAATCTTGGAAATAAATATAAAAAATATGATAAAAAAAGAAATGGTACAACATATATGTTAATTATATAACTAAATGTTTATTAAATATGGTTATTGATTTTCTCTGATCTCTTACTATGAGATTTAATAATTGTATGTAAAATAATGAACGCAATTACTAAAGAAATGCTTTTACGAAATAATTTTATGAAATTAAAAAGATAAAAGTTATTTGCCCATAAATTTAATATTTTTGTATACAATAAACAAATGATAGAACATATTGAGAGATATTTAAATAACAATCAAGTAAAACATACATGATATGTCATACAAAACTCTCCTCCCTCTCTTTCCACATATGAATAATATATGCAAGATAATAAGATTAATATTTTTGTATACAATAAACAATTGATAGTATCATTCACATATCTTCTTTTTATTTTTCTTTTCATAAAAAAAAACCATTGTGCTTATAGTAAGTTTCTTTAACTCCAATTTCAACTTATATATGAAATTTTCTAAAAAATTTTTATCATAAAATTAAACTTAATTAGAAAAAAAAAATCCCCCAAATTGGGCTTGTTAAATTAATGCTTTACTATAGCCTATTGGGCATATATTTGTGGGGCCCACCAATCTCTATCTTTTATTGAAGACCGTAGGAAAAAAATAATTTTAAAAAGAACCAGAAAGCGTGCACTAGCATCCAATTAATTAATTAGTTAATTAATATACCTTCCCACTAGAATAGACTAGACTTAAGTAAAAATTAAAGTTGAATTAAAAGCCTCCATTTCAAAATAATTGTTGTGTGTTAGGTGTCTCAAAAAGACAGCATATGTACACACAAAAAAAAATAATAATAATACATTGAATTTGAAAGTGGTTTGAATTGGAGAAAAGGTAACCTAATTTGTTTTAAATAGATTTAACAAAGTTGTACGTTGTTATTGTTTATTTGGTGATTTGGCAAAGAAAATTTCTCTTGCTTTTATGAATTGGTCTCCTCAGACAAGTTCATTTAAAAATAAAAATAATTTATTTTAAATACTTACAATTTTACATGCATGCCCAAATTTTACACACTTGATGAGGTAAAAGAAAGATTAAAAAAATAGTATGCTTTAATAAACAAATTATTTGACAATTTTATTAATATTTCATGTGTCAATTTAAAGAACATAGAAGTTGAAAAGGAGTAAGATTAAAAGTGTAATGTTGAATATATAGATAGCTCATCTATAAAATTCATACAATTAAAAAATTATTGTATGATAATTTGTTTGATCTCTGTTCGTGCCTTAAGACACATTTTCCTCTATATTAGTTTTCTTTCGCTTTTACTCACGAATTAAGTCAACCGAACATGAATTTCTTAGCATGAATTAAATTTTAATCCTAATTATATTGCCGAACAGTCCTAATATCTCTTAATTTTGTCAGTATTTTATTCAAATTTCATAACATTCTAAAATATAAACATTAATACAGCTAATGGTTACACAATTAGCTACACCACTAAGCGCCGCATTACACCTCCAATTATAATTTCGCAACATATATAAATTTTTGACTAATAATGTAACGACACGGATATCTTGTTACTTGTACTTCGCTTCCGCTTCACACTGAATTAGCGGGAAATCCTACTATTTCACCATCTCCATTTATCAAAAAAAAGGAGACCTCCAGTTGATTCGAACAAGGCGACCGGATTGATTTCCCAATGTAACTGGGTTTATGTCCATTTAAGAATAAAACGGAGAGAGTTAAAGAAGATCAGTTCCTCTTTTGCCTTATCTCTTCAGCTTGGGCCCATTCGGGACAGGTGTCGTCTTTGAAGACTGCCACGTGGCGCGCATGTATAGCTTCGGACTTGGGGAACTGTTGCGTGAACCCGGTTCATTCCGACAATCAATGACAATTGGATATTTTATATTAGTATTACTGTTTGGAGCCTTATCCAAAAGTTTGAAAAGCTAATACATATCCAAATCCAATTAGTTCTTTTTTTATTATTTTTTCTCTGTAAAGAAAAGCAAGTCAGAGACTTGTTTGGTAAACAAAATATACGTTAGAAATAAAAGTATTTTTTGTGAATTTTTGTATTATAAGTTTTGGTAATATATAATTTTTTTTCTCATTTCTATATTTCTAGCCAAATTTTGATTTGTATGATCAAATGTATATATTTACTTGTGATAGGAAAAAATTATTATTTTGTGGTGAAGCAATATAAATGATTTAATATAGTTTAAACATCTATGAGATATTAGATAAAAAATCACTAATTACAATAATATTGCCTAAATATGTATATTAAATAAATTGTATTGCTGTCCCTAGCTGATAAAAGCATATGACATGTAAGTATTGCTTTTGAAAATCAATTCTATGGAAATTATAAAAAAAATATTGTACACTAATTGACTAACTTTTAGTAGTTTGATTTGCAATTAGCACATTTCTTTGTGTATGTTGGTGCATACATTTATATGTACTTTATGTGCATTTTTCTTTACATAAGTAGCATAGAGTTTGGGTGAATATAATATATTTTTAGTGATATATTGAAACATTATTTGTGGACCCAAAAAGATTAAAATTAACATAATATATTATCATGTGGTGCATCCACTCTTTGATGTAGTCATAAAAATAAATTTATCAAAACTCAAAAGCAAGAAATTAATTTAGTCTTAAGTCAATATAATAAAATTATTTGTATGGTTTTGTTATATTTTACTTCATTTTATTTTGATATCATATTGCTTCAGTATTAAACTATATTATTTTATTTTGATTAAAATGAGTCAAACAAAGTTTCCATGGAATTGGGTTATGAAATGTTACATTATAAAGATACATGTGAATATATTTAGGTGTATGTTTCATAAGTGGAAGAGAAGCTATTGAATGTATGTGTTATATATGTTGTAGGTATATATTTGTATAGTTTTAATTAATTTGAAGACAATTCTATTGTATGATTTATGTCAACAATTCCAGGATGGTTATTTTGGTTTTAAGTTATTTTTAACTTATTAATTTTGGTTTAATAGTATAGTTGTACAATTTCTTTGATTGGCATTACTCAAAAATGTTCTTTCTTTCTAGTTTGTTAGAAATACATGATAAAATTTCAAAGTGTGATCAATGAAGGTAAATTTATTGACAATGAATTAAATAAAAAATAAATATAGATTTATGAAAATGTTCTATGATCTTGAAATTAGAAATATGAATAAAATATCTTTTCATACTCCTTTTATGTAAAGTTGAATAAATTCCAATTTCAAAGTATGTAGAATATTTTTATTTCTAACTGCATCATTAATTTATTAGAGTCACTAATTCCATAACCATTTAATAGAGGAATTGATTGAATGAATTTTTTGCTTTATTTAATTTTTTATTAATCACTATTATGACCTATTTCATTCAATTCCAATAGGCAACTATTCCAGCTTTTCATTCAATTACACCTATTTCATCCTTAATTAAATGACTATTCACTACATTTTAAAAAGGAGAATTGAAATCATATTTATGTTTTTAGTGAACTCTAGTAGATATAAAATAAGCTTTGTCATTAATATCTTTTTTTTTTACACAAAATAATTGTGAACCATAGTATTTTTAATATGTACACAAAATCCATACAATAAAATTATTGTAAAAAAAAACCACCCAATGTGGAAAAATAAAATATTATTTTTTTATTTTTTTATACATTATTACTTCAATGTGGAAAAACAAAATATTATATATTTATTCATACATTATTGTTTCTGAAAATTATGTATTCAAGGCCGTAGTCAAAATCATCCATCCTCTAGCAATTAACACTGACACAATGTTTAATTGCTCGTACGGTCATGAGCCAGGTGCAGCGAAGAAATTTAATTGTGGTGGGGGTCACCGTACCTCGCCTGCACAATCCATCACCTGTCCATTTCTCTCTCTCTCTCTTCCGTGCGGAATCGGACGAGTTCCAACGCCCGTGGGACCAAAATTTGGTCCTACGGGAAGAATCACCGTTAGATGGAATTAAGATTCGAACAAAAATTTCGCTCATGCTTTAATAATCGTGCAAATTTACGATCCAACGGTGATGTTGCCCATCGGACCAAAATACGATCCAATGGGCGTTGTAACTCCTCCCTCCCTCTCTTCCGTGCCGCTTCAGTCTTCCTTCCCTCCTTCCTAATTCCTAAACCCATACCTTCCCTTACATTAGCAAAGGAAAGGAAGGGGGTTTGGTGCGATGAGATTCTAATTTCGCCATGCCATACGATCTTTTTTAGGTATGGAGATGGAAGAGAACTTGTGCCTTTTTTTTTTGTATTATCTAAGTTGAATCAAATCTTGTGGTCGACCTTTCTTTAGTTTACTTTCTTTCTCTGTTGTAAAAGTGTAAAACTCCTCCTCCTCCGATTGATTCTTAATTTCTAACGCGAGATGAGAAAGAGATGCTTGAATCGGAATGCTTCGTGTTGATCCGAAGGTAAAAGGGACGATCGATCATCTCGATTGATCGTCCGATCGATTAGAAACCTGAGCTCGGATTGTCGCTATTTGTTCTTGAGAAATTAATACATGTATTTTTGCAAGGGCTTTTGATATTTTCTTAAGCGATCAAGTCGCTGATATTTCGCAATTTCTAGTCCAATTTCCATGAGCGAATGTTTGATTCTGTTTAGTCGAAAAGCAAGATAGTTATCAGGAACAATTTGCACTTGGTATATATATTCTTTTAATTCCGCGTATTCTCCTAAGTTTTGGTTGATTATATTGCTAGATTTTTAACATTTGCTTAAATTCCTATATATTGTAGCTGATCATGTCTTTTATTTATTCTTTTACTACTCCGGACTATTTTGTTCCCAGGAGCTAAGAGCTTCTTCCATAAATTGAATTTAGCACTATTATTTACTGTCCAAATTTGCTAAAATTTTCTTCCCTGGTACTGTACTTTGGAGTTGTTGGATGACTTGGAACTAGTCTTTACTTTTATCTTACACATCTTTTATTCTTTCCTCTTCATTTGATTCACTTGGTCAACTCTGTTGAAATTATATTGTGACAAGTTGCCTTTTGTTTATAGGAAATGATGTATTACTTTTTTAGTGTTTGCAGAAAGTAATTGAATCATTTCTGTGCATGATTGTAACAAAAAAGGGGAAAAAATTCTTAAAGATTTTTATTGGGCACACAAGAAAATTAAGGTTATTATATATTTTAATGTGCTTGTACTCATTGAAACCTTGTGGCACATTTGGATTCTAATTTTAATTCTAATTTGTTTATTTGATTAATTATTTGGATTTAAATTTATTTGCTTAATTGAGGTATAGAAGCACTAATCAGAACTGTAAAATAAAAATAAAAGATGATGTATAAGCACCTTAGATTGCTACAATTATACTATCTTTCTACATAGTGTTCCTTTTCTTAACTAAACATTTGTTTGCTTCAGGTAATGATCATGACTACCTAGCTGAAGGATAAACAGAGTTGAGGTAAACAGTTTACAAAATGGGGGGAGCTTGTTCAAGAAATAGGGCTCGATCGATTGATGAACAGGACCCACTTGGTGGTACCTCTGCCAAGTTCTCTAAGAGTGGCAGTTTTAAATGGTTGCTTTTTACCTTACCGAGAAGTGGGTCACTCGAGTCGAAACTGGAACAAGGAAAGTGCCCTACTTTGATGGAATTGTGTATTGCTAAAGTTCGTGAGGTAATTTGCTAATGGACTAATGATGAAATTTGCGTTTCGTTGTGCAGTTAATTGCTTTCTTGCCCAACTTCTGATACTGTACTGGTATTAGTGCCGTACAAGTCCTGTATGAAATCTGATTCAATCCTACTATAAGATGCTTCCATTTATGATATTTTCTCCAATATTACTGTGCCAATTAGAACTTAAATCCATAATGGACCTTCTGAGTATTAGTACTGGTGCTGACTCTACTAGTATCATTCGCAACCATTGTTTGCAGGAAGCTAAAGTATACTGCTTTCCCAATATTAGTTGTTGTTTATGTTCTTTTAATAAGTTTTATAATCTTAATTTTGGTATTGAAAGCAGGATATAAGCAATTACAGTAGCTTTTCAAGGCTACCAAGGGATATAAGCCAACAAATATTTAATGAACTGGTTAATAATCACAGCCTCACTGAATCTTCTCTGGAGTCTTTTCACGACTGTGCTCTCCAGGTTCTCTCTCTCTCTCCCTTTCACACACACAGTCACTCTGCTGTGTGTGTTATCTGGACTGGGATCACAAGTGATAAACTTTTTGGTTATTGCTGTTGATTTTTTTGCTTTGGTATTGCAAGTTCGAGTCTAGGTCAAATAATAGGGTGTGGGTGATTTTATTTTAAAAATGTTTTACGAGTCGCAGCCAGTATGCTAATTGGATCCATTCCAGGACTACTGGCAACTCATTCTGTACATAATCCATGCGAGGAAATGACAATATAATGGAAAGTAGTTCTTGTTTTGGTTGGCGTTGTTCTATCTTCCTCTTTATGCTTCACTGCAATTATTTTTGTACTTCTGGGATTTGTGTCACCTAATTGAATAGTCAGTTTTGTTTAGTGATTATATGAGAAAAAAAATGCAGTTGTTCCTTGGTACACTATGCTAGTATGAAATTTCAAACAGGTGTTTCAGTTAGGTCTTCCTTTGCAATCTAGGTGCTAGAATGCACGAGATCCTTTCCAATCTCTTTATTTTCTACAATAATAGTATGTTTCAATATATGTTTGGTACTGGAACTTATCAGAACTAGATAACAAATTCCTGATGTGTATGTAATCTAAATAATACTGATATAGTCAAACACATTGCAATACTTAAATCTTCAACCTTTTGTTTCTTTGTTGCACGTAATCTCAGATCTGGAACTAAATAACAAATTTTCTTTGTTCCACCAAACATGTACATTGATTGGATATACAAACCATAACATGGTTCCGTTGTCTTGTGCATGCATACTCGTGTAAATTGTAATTTTGTATATGTAATACATTTAATATCTATAGGATATACAAATTGGGGAGTATCCAGGAGTGAAAGACAGCTGGATGGAGGTGATAGCATCTCAAGGGGAGTCGCTTTTGTCAGTTGATATATCCTGCTCTGACATTTCAGATAACGGTTTGGATATGCTCAAAGAATGCACACGTCTCGAAACCCTAAATTGTAACTACTGTGACGAGATCTCTGACACTGGCCTCAACAGCCTATCTGGTACTTGTCCTTTTAGTAAATTACAGTAACTGTTCTTGGAGGATCCATTGGTTCCCTAGTTTATTTATGGGGTTTCAAGATTCTTAGTTGGGTCATTTAACAGTTCCATTAGTAGTAGTTGAGGTCATAATGCACTTTCCTGGTCTAAAAATGTGAACCAACATCTTTGAAAATATAGTGTGCATTTGGTCAATCTTTTGGTTGGAATAATGTGGTTTATTTTTTGTATGTAAAATGATGGTAGTATGAATCGGAACGTAGAGGGACTGAAGTATAACACTATAACTTAAGTACTTGAGATACCAAAATGGTAATGGATGATACCATAAGGTGCATTTTCTGAAAAGATGTATTTTCTTTTTCTGAAAAAAATCTGTTTTCAGTTGATATCTTGCTTGGTTGTGCAAAGACAAGTTTCAAGTGATACTGAACACCGTCATGGATTAAATATGGATAAAAAAGTTGAAATTATTGCATAAACATATATGTGAAGGGAAAGAGAAAATTAGATGATTGGATTTTTGCTGGTATGTGTCCCAAACATTTAATTTATTTTATTATTAGTCATACTTGGTTGCAGTGGACACAAATATATAGAAAATAAAAAGATGCTTGCACATCACAAGGAACGAAGATAACTATTGAAGATAAAAATATGTACAAAAATACAGGTGCACTTGCAAGAAGACTGATATGCAGTGTTGCTTAGTTTGCTATGTCAATGAAAATAACCTTTCTGTACCATTTTCCAAATTTCCAGGTCTTTCAAATTTGACTTCCCTGAGCTTGAAGAAAAATGCTGGTATTACAGCAGAAGGAATGAAAGCTTTTTCAAAGTTGATCAATCTGGTAAATTTGGATTTGGAGAGATGTTCACACATCCGTGGGGGTCTGATTCATATTAAAGGTAATTTAATTCTTAGATATTCTCTACATGCATGTACGTACAGTACTGCTATGTACCTGTAATAGTAATATTCAGCCATTGCAAGGCCAAATACTGTTTCTCAGCTATCAAATTATTTCTATTAACTATTCACTGTTACTGTCCATATTTCGTTTTCTCAAGTTTTTACTTTTGAGAGGAATTTCATTAACTTTTTGTTTTGCCTTGTAGATTTGACAAAGCTTGAATCCCTAAATTTGGGGTACTGCAAATGTATTACTGATGCTGATATGAAACATTTGTCAGGTTAACAGCAATTCTTTATTATTTACTTTCCTTTGTTGAGTTTATTGATACTTTCCATAACAATTTAGAGGTCCTACAATGATTTATAAAAATGATTATAAATTTCAGGTCTGAAAAACTTGAAAGAATTGCTAATGCCATGTTGTAAGGTCACTGATGTTGGTGTTTCTCATTTGAAAGGTATGTGGAAGGAAAAACAATTAAAGCAAGTGTGAAGATGTTTCAGTTTCTATCCCAACAGACCTGAAAATATTGTGTAAACATTGGATTGTGAAAATTATCTCATTTTCCTAACCAGAAACTGCTTAATAATTATATGGAAAAACATACTTTTTTCAGATTCATTAAAGATAGAACATCTCAATTTGGAGGGTTGCTTGGTAACAGCTGCTTGCTTGGAGACTATATCAGGTCTTTCTTGTCTTCATAACTACATTTACACTCTCTAATCAAGAATTCAACCATAAAGGTGTCAACTCTCAAATGTTATGATTTAGTTCCCACAAAATGCAATCTGATGATCTCAGGTCGATTCAAATAAAAAAAAAATTATCACGCTGAGCTATTGTTGCATATATTTTTCATTGTTTACTTGTCCTCTATCATATATTTCTTATGAAGTAAATCTTTTCATTGAACTTTTCAAATAAATAAATAAATAAAAATTGATCTGGATATATTAATATCACATATAAGCTCAACTAGAAACAACAATCAAACTGAAATAGAAGAATGATATGTAGATCCCTATTAGTATATTACTACTAGTGTTGGTACTGAATGCTGATACTGCCATGTGTTTGTACTTCAACAGTGCCTCTTATAAAAAATAATTGATGTCATAAATTAACCCATACTAAATTTATTGTTTGATCTCGGAAATATATCCATAGTAAATTTGTTGATTTACCTAATTTTTCATTTTTCATATTATGTAGGATTTGTTTCATTGGTGCTTTTAAATTTAAGCCGGTGTGGGATTTATGATGAAGGCTGTGAGAATTTTGCAGGTGAGGACAGATTTGATGATCCTCTCTGTTTCTTTCTTTTTCTCTTTGTGAGAACTTGGCTGTGGCCTGTCTCTCTGTTTTTTTTTTCTTTTTGAGAACTTGGGGGGCTGCCAAGGGTCTCTCTCTCTCTCTCTACAGCTCTCATTACAGATGCAAAAGTCACCTGTACTTGGGGGTGGAGGGGTGGGGATGAGGGCCGAAGTATTAGCCCTTGCACAAGGGGAGAGAAATAATAGATATAATGTGCTCTACTGTCAAATTGAAGACTTCATTTTAACTAATTCTTGTCCTTGAAAATAGGGCTTTTGAAATTGAAAGCTTTGAATTTGGGCTTCAACAGTATCACGGATGCCTGTTTGGTGCACCTTAAAGGTAAAATTACTTTCTATTTTCTTATTTCCTTTTATGATTTTCTTTTCTAATTTTTATACATTATTTTCTTTTCTATTTTATGCATCATGTTGATGTATTTGAATTTTCAAGGGTTGATGAATCTGGAGAGCTTAAACTTGGATTCGTGCAAGATTGGAGATGAAGGATTGTCACATTTGAAAGGTAATGTGTTTCTCTGATCTAGATCAAAATGTCGAGTTGTATTAGTTTAGTCATTTATTGAGCATTATTCTTTCTGTTAAGAAGGTTTATTGCAATTAAGAAGTTTGGTGTTGTCAGACACTGACGTCGGAAACAATGGCCTACGCCATCTATCAGGTTTGTTCTTCATAAGTCTGTTTCTTTGATTGAAATATCATTTCTTGCGTGTAGTATTACACCCAACCTTTGTTTAGATATCGCTAATAAGCTTTTTCATATTAGCTTTTACTATGATGATACTTTTACATTCTTGTTAAGTATTGATAAATTTAGCACCAATTTTCCAAATTCAATCTCCATCACCACAAAACTGAAAAGGAAAGCAGATTTTGAGTAAGATAAATGAATTCATTGTAAGGTTGTAAGTTTATTCAGTTGTCTGTCTCAATAGATTATTTGGTCCAGTTGTTCCGAGAAAGATAGGGGTAGTTTAGTCATAGTCTACTTAAGTATAATGTTAATTTTAAATATAAGATAGTTGTCCGTAGTTACTGAAAATATGGTAATGGCTTATTATGTAGAATTCAGCAATAATAGATTACTTTTGCTATTTTGACATCGTTATTGTTGTTGTTGTTATTATTATTAATATTAATATTATTTTATTTTCTAGGTCTAAAAAACCTGAAGAGTATTAATCTATCCTTCACACTGGTAACGGATAGTGGCTTGAAGAAGCTGTCTGGGTTGACATCCATTAAGTATCTCAATCTTGATTCTCGCCATATTACTGATGCTGGTCTGGCTGCCCTTACATGTACATTTTTCTTTGTCGTTATTCCCCTCATGTTATTTATCAGACCAGACTAAAATTTGGTTACGACTGGATCATGATATAGAACTGTCTTGTAATTTATGTTTGTTAATTTCTATAGTTTCTGGAGACACTAGAGAACAAAATAATAAGCATGACATCCGATTTTGTAGGTCTTAGTGGAATAACACATCTGGATCTGTTTGGGGCTCGTGTGACAGACCTCGGCACCAACTACTTAAAGTGTAGGTATCAAATAGCATCAGAAAATTGATTAAAAAAAATGCTCTTTTACCAAGATTTACCTTGTTTGCTGTGTTTTTTTTTCGGGCAGATTTTAAGAAGCTCGAATCACTAGAGCTGTGTGGTGGATTATTAACAGATGCAGGAGTTAAGAACATAAAGGATCTGACATCTCTTACCCTGCTAAACCTCTCCCAAAATAGCAACCTCACCGACCGTGCCCTTGAAATCATCTCAGGTACTTCCACACATTAAAATACTGCTTGTACTAAGTAGCTGCTTCTATTCAGAGTTTGACATCTCTCGAACCTTCTGAGAGAATTTGTTTTTGGTCATTTTAATATTACTGTATTATCTCTCATGTCGACAATGTGGAAAATATATATTTTGTATCTACTTTTGTCTCTCATAGTCTCATGTCATCCTGGGAGAATTCGGTATCTTTGTAAAATGAGCCTCTTTTTTATTTTATTTATATAGTGTCCAGTTGTGGGATATTGTTGGAAAAACCATTTGATTGATATATGTCAATTTGGTATTTGTTTGTAGGGCTGACATCACTAGTCTCACTAAACATGTCAAACTCGCGTGTTTCCAACTCGGGCTTGCACCACTTGAAGCCGCTAAA
The DNA here is from genome assembly GCA_037678475.1 of x Bolboschoenoplectus mariqueter. Taxonomy (NCBI): domain Eukaryota; kingdom Viridiplantae; phylum Streptophyta; class Magnoliopsida; order Poales; family Cyperaceae; genus x Bolboschoenoplectus; species x Bolboschoenoplectus mariqueter. The sequence goes on from CM075268.1 coordinate 2,274,797, forward strand.
AAACCTACGGTCTCTTACTCTAGAGTCATGCAAGGTCACAGCAACTGAGTTAAAGAAGATCCAATTGGCTGCTCTCCCCAACCTCGTTAATGTCAGACCTGAATGAAATATTTTCATCCGGCACCCTCATTTGTTGACAAATATATGAAAGTAGTGATCGATGCTGATTTCGTTTCTTTGATTGGGGAACATGGAGGGATTGAGATGCGGTGCGCCCCAAACTTATTTTCTTTTTATTTATTTATTGTAAGATATGTCTGTGTCAGGGTTTACTCGTGAATTGTAGATAGGTGTTTGTGTTTTGTTGTTTTCAACTTTTCTAGAAAGATCCATTTCTTGGACATCTTGTTTGTTTATTTTAAAATGTGTTGAACTCGCGAGCATGATTGCGGAGGTATAAGATGTAAATATAGATCCCTGCAATCTTGGTTGGCTTTTGAACATGGTACAGTTTAATTTTTTGTAAATATGTGTAAATGAATATACCGTGATATTTGATAGCTTATAATTTTAAATTTCTGCATCAAAATACCAGTTAAACTATGCTGGAGTCAAAACTCCAACAAGTGCATAATATGCGGTGAGTCAGAGTCTGTGACGTTGAATATTTATATAAATGTTTTCCATCTGTTCACTGTAATCAACGTATTTGCTGTTTCATAACCTAAAATAAATTTTACACATTAATAGGTAGTAGTTTACTGATGCTTTCAACAAAAAACGAATAAGAATCAAGTGTCAACGAGTGTCGCAATTTAAAATGGTTACTTCGTAATTAAATTAACCGATCAGAACTTGAACATTCGTAATTAATTTCGCAGCCAACAGAAAATATAGCGCCTGAGAGGTTCAATTTTGTATTATTTTTTAGTATTTGCATATTTACAACTGCTTTCTCAGCGTCTCAGGTCCTAAATTATTTATGTAGCAATTATGATCTCAGGAAGGATTAGTGTTATAACGACAATGAACGTGAACCATATCTTTACAATAACACATTTCGAACTATAAGCGTAATTAAATTTTCTTAGTTCACTTGTACATTTTTTTCGTTAATCCTTTGCGAGCTTTGATTTTACACATCATGTTGCACCATACATTGATGCATATGTTCCAAATAACTTCCAATGGAGTTGTACTTCTATGTAGTTCCTATTCTGGAAATGGATTTGTATGTAATTTATAAACTAGTAATATATTTACAATTCCTGGTTGGAGTTGATTTTGTGATGATTTTGATAATGTAGCATATATTTAGAATGCAATTTTAATCTAAAAAACTAAAGATTATTTTTCTAAGACATTGCTATAACAAAAGTGTTCATGATATTTACAAAGCAATAAGAAAAAAAACATTTCTGAGTTTTCTAGATAATGTACATCATGCGCAAACTACTAGCTTTATGAACTTATTCTCCACCTTTTTTCTCTATGTAATAATTTTAATTACCTGTGTAATACCTACAAAAGATATAAAAGAACTGTCAGAATTTATAGATACGTAACCATGTTAAAATGCCCGTATTTTATAAATAAAATGTCCGAGTTAAGTCCTAGCAGAGTTTGTTGGCAGTAAATTAACGTCAGTGCTTATGAAACTGTTTCCGTAAAAGATTGAACATACCTCTAGTTAAAGCTCACAATAGCATGAGAGCTGTCCATAATTAGGTGTTGTTTTATATGTTAGCTTAGAATCGCAAGTGTGGAAGGGAGGCCCCGCTGGAGCCATTCATGAAACAGTCGACCAAGCGACCAATGCCAGACACCGAAGGTTGACGAATGTCATTCTCTCTCCTCTGTAGAGCCCTCAGAAATTCGTCAGTACTAAGGTTACCATCTCCGTTCGAGTCGAATACATGAAATATTAGTTCGACAACATTTTCAGTCAAAGATACACCACAGACCTGATAAATCACAAAAGTTAAGAACTAATTAGATATAAACATCATTGTTAACTTTTCTTATTACAAGTCATATTCGTCACAACAACAATAATGAAGGATCCTCTTTTGGGCCAACAAACTCAACCTCAAAAGCACATACAGTCTTCAGTGAAACATTTGAATTTGTACAATTATATGCCTATTCAAGTTCATTATACCTTTTTATTTGATGCATTATTTATCTTAATTGAAGTCAACATGCCATTTTGATCTTGAATACTATTTCTTTCTAATTTATCCAAGATCACATTAAGATAATTTTGGGAAAAATTTTTGTTTGAATGCAGTATAAATAACTTACAAAACACATTATCATCCTTTCTTTCAATTCACTATCACCCTTGGCTCCACAGATTAGGAAATAGAACTCATACAGGTTGCAAAATCAAAACCCAAACCCACAATACAATCCAAACCAATCCACAACCGGTCTGACCTGAGTCAGAGTGACCCAAACCCTGTAACCCGAATGGATTTTGGAACCCAATATTGTAAATCTGAAAAATGAAAAACAATCCAGCATGACAAAAGAACATAAATCAATTTGCCATGGCAAGAACTTCACTCAAAAACAAATCACTCAAACCAGACCCCACCTAAACAACATGAGAGCCAAATCAACTACAACTTGATTTGACCAGCGTAGGTATATGACTAAATGATAAGTGACCCGAAATTTAAAGCAAACAGAACTGGTTGATCCATACCACCATCCAGGCAACGGGAACATAGAACAAAGAAATAAAATAAAGAAAAAGAATCTTAAGATAAGGGAAAAGGTATTACATAATATGCAGCTCGAACAAAGTCTTTCTTGGTCAACAACCCATTGACTCTGCCGTAGGTAAAAATAGCTAAGGCCAATGGTTCAAGCTTTCTTCTCAGCTCAGCAAATGCTTTGAATTCCTGTTTAACAATGGACATGACTCGTCAGATTTGCAGACTAATAGCTGCTACCCACACCCACAAAAAGATTTATACCAGCTCTTTCATAATATGTCATGCAAAACAAAAAAAAGAAAAAAAATCCTGAGTTGTAGTTTACTTTTGCTAGTTGCATTATAGCTACCAGTTTCATGACAAAAATAAACAAATACAAGTATCAGTGTGATATCTTTTTCTTTCTAAAACAACGAGAACAAGGAACTGCTATTCTTCAGTAGGATAGTTTTTCTAATGCAAACTCTCCAGAAGGATGAAATAGGAACAATACAATCAGAAACATACAACTGATTGAAGCTATTATTGGTCATCATAACAGGTATAAAAACCGAAACTAACCTCATAAGTGATCCGCACTTCTTTGAGATGAGACTGGTTGGCCAAGTCATCAACCCGGTCAAGTAGCTTGTTTATGTGATTCAGATCTGCTGAGGCTACCATTGATAATGCAAAATCTTTGGCAGAAATAGTACCACGTGACTTAAAATCATAATGTGCAAATTCTAGCCTCACGATCTGTATTAATAGATAAAGAATGAATAATCAGAACTAAGGAATACCTCATTGGCCAGTGTGTAACAGTACCTAATGGTGAACCTACTAAGGAAAGAAATAAAGTGAGTAAAGTTACAAAGAGTGAACTGTCTTATATTCCTCTTTTTTGGCTCCTATTATGTTAACTTCCATCATAACTCAAAAAGTGTTGAAATTTTTTTATGTACCTCTTCGTGCAGGCCTCTTAGAAATTCAACAAATGTATCATACTTCAACTTCCCATTTCCATCTTCACCAAAGAAAAACTGGATCAGACCACTATTCTCCGCTAATCGGTTAACCCTTAAACCAGTACGAAGGCCATTTCTCTGGGCCTTGCCTTGTCTGTTGTAGTCTCTCATCAATTCCATCACCTTTTTAAATTCCTCTCTTTCTATCTCTCTGAAACGAATAAAATAGGGGAAAGGTAACATTAGCATATAATATTGGTGGAAGAAGGGTAGACGAATTATAATCTTACCCCATAATTTTTCGGTATCCCTTTAACTGTCAACTAAAGAGAGGAGCCATTATCTGCATTTCAATTTTAAAGGGTAAACAAACAACAAAATACATTTTTATTTTTCTCTGGCTAGCATCAAATATTACTGCAAAACATGATTCCGAAATTCAAAATCCTTTTTAAGAAGTAGAATATCTTACCCATTGTGGTCCAGGTCAAACATTTTAAAAGCCACACTGAAGCTTGACTCTGGTATACTAAGCAGTGTCAGGAAAAATATGTACCTAGAAAAGATCAATAAAAAGAAACTAATAATTATCTCCTGACAGAACAGAAGTAAGTACACATAACTAGAAGTATATGGGTATAATGTGGTTAAGAAAGGAAAGCTTGACTGCAAGGATACTACAAATCAGATATGGGACAATTGGGTTTCTTTTCCAAAGAATAACCCTTCAACTTTCTTCTTGGTGCGTGTTATCTAAAATCTGTTTATTTGAGGTGCTTCTAGTTTTAGCAAGACTCTTTATTTTCAACTATAATTAGAAGTATATCCAGAACTTACTCCGGAAATGAAATAAGACCATCATTGTTTGTATCAAACAACAAGAAAAAGTCTGATGGGGCACACCGCAGCTCACCAGGATTCGGCTCCCCTCTCAACCGCCCCTCTCTGACAATGTCAGATTCAGATGGAGGAAAAACTGGTACAACCGCTCGCATAAGGTCAGCTGGTAGCATGAACACTTCACCGTCAGAGTTTCGAACCGATGCGAAGTACTCAAATATCTAGTAACAATAATAAAACTATTTGGTTCAATGTGCTGAATTCTAATAATCTGTACATGTCTGTCTTGATACCATCAAGAAACTAAGTTTTTTGTTGATTGTTTTTTTTTAATTAATGGATGAATACAACGTATTCCAGCATAACTTAAAGGGTACCATAAGTGTGAATATCCCTAAAAGTGGTACAATGCTCCATCTCTGTGTTCTTTCTGTAATCTGTACCAATGGAGAAAGCCAACTGGTAGAATAGTACAAACAGTATTGTACCAAATTTAGACCAAGCAAGTTTTTCTTTTCCTTTTCCTTGTCTTAATTAGCATACAAAAACTGGTAACGTAACAGCTGCTGGTGCAACACGTGCAAATAACCACACCAAACTACACAGATAAAATCTAGCATAGAAAAACTAACCTTTTCAGGGGGGCTTCGCAACCTAATCCTTTTCTCATAGTTGAAGAAAACCCTCCTGCGAATTGAATCTGCAAGGAATGAGGGAAAAAGGAAAAGAAATTAGTTAAAGAGGTCAGTCATTTAAACAAAGACAAAACATAAAAAAATCAATTAAAATATCTTATAAATACTAGCAATTTGCAAACAGAAATGCCCTGCATATATAACAATCATATAGATCTAGCATTTGAAAAAGGAACAAACTAAGCTTCAATTTCACATCAATTTCGCAGAGGTACTACACAACATATTGTCAAAATAACAAACAATGTTGGCATATGGACACAAGTTGATGGAACATAAAAGGACTATATTCTATCTACCTCCAAATAGAAACCTTGACTTGGAGACGGTGGGGGCTTCATCGTCTTGGACCGAGATCCGAAGGTCCTGATCGCTTCTTCCGACATGATCGCCTGAATCAGCGAAGGAAGGAAGCATCAGAAACCCTAGAAGACCCGAACCCGCCGTGGCCACCGCCACCGCCGCCATGGCCATCCTCCCACCGCCGGAATCAGCACTGGCGGAGGTGGAGAGGCGCGGATTGGATCCCAGCCGTCCGATCCCCGATCGGAGGACAGATGATCGCGCAAAGGAGAACATCCTGGCCGTTGAATTTTTCTTCGTAGAAGAGAGAGAGAGAGAAAAAGAGAAAGCGAGGTGGCGAGGCGACAATGAATTGGACGAGAAAAATAGACAATGTCAGAAACACACTCGTCGTTTTCCATCTCCAAAGGGTGTTTTATGCATATCGAAATCACGTGAGTTGCACGTGACCTTTGGATTGGAATTAGGAATCGGAGAGGGGGCGTTCCAACGCCCATCGGACCATATTTTGGTCCGATGAGAAAAGACCGTTCGATGGTATTAAGATTCGCACAAAAGTTTCGCTCCACGCTTTAATAATCGTGCGAATCATCAGAATTGATAATCCAACGGTCATTTTTCCCATTGGACAAACATATGATCCGATAGGAATACCCAACTTTCGGATTGTGATATAACTGATAAACACGGATTAGTTGGTTGCCAACCCGAATCTCTCCGAGTGGCTCGCTGACGCTTTGTGTCACCTTTTTACGAAGTAAAAGTATAGTGGGTTTTTTAAAGTACAAATTTGACCCGTTTCATGGAACTGATAGGGATGGGGGGATATTGGAAGAATTAGCTTCAGAGTGAATTTACGCGCGAAATTCGGGAAAGGTATCTACGACTAGGTTTTCTACGGAACTTCTCCATGCTCTATTCGTATCACTTGTTTAACAATGTAACCGAAGCATCTCAAAAGGAAACATGAGTTCGACTCGTTTTAACTTTAGCTACATGGATATCTTCACTGAAAATTGAATTTGGGTAGGCTCGTCGGCTCCACCTTTGATTAGTTTGACTTAATTTTTCAAAGGATCACGTGCGCTGCACGTGAGTGAATTATTTATGAGATATCAGTGGGCTATCCTATCCATGCAATTCAGAGGGCGATCTATTTCAATGGGCTTTATGCTTCTTTTAATTTAATATCTCCATCCATTAATAGATAATTATTTATTCTGTTTCCTCTTTTTTGGATTTGTATGGATGATAGGATGATTTATTGTCAACTATAAAATTCTATGAGAAAATAGAACGCGCTTCGTTGTGTTATGAAGAATTTTTTGTCATTATTTTTTTATTATATATGAAATATGATCATCAATTAATTGTATAAAAAATATGAATAATACTGTGAATAAATAGTAATATGAACAGAACTCGAAATAATATTTTTTGTACTGCAGATAAACAATACTCTTTTTAAGGATTTATATTATTATAGATGTTTGTTTCTCTTCTTTTCATATCATGCTTTATCCATAACAATTAGAATTATTTGAAAGGTGAGTTCAATAGAGAATATCTCAATTGGAATTGTATATATTGTGGAATATGTATTCAACATTTTGAAATAAAATAATATTTCTGTAATTACTCATCTCTTAAAATTTCTGTTTCTTCATAACAGAAATAAAAATGAAATTAAAATTAAGTGATTTTATTCCTTATTTTTATCTAAATAAAAAAAATATAAGATTAAATTAAAATGTGATGAGAAGATACCAAACACATTTTTTCCTCTTTAGTTAACAACCCACCTTTTAAAAAGTCATGATTTATCATTTTCAAATTAAAAAAGAAAGTTATACTTTGTTGGTTTTGGAAGAGAAAAAAAAAATGTATATATACTCTAATTCAGTGTGCTGTCTTTGTAACAACTCATATATTTTTTTAATTTTTATGTGATTTCATTTGCATTGTGTTGCTCATTGTTTAACAAAGAGATTCGTTGTCTCTATTTCGGTATGAGAGTTGATATATATATATATATATATATATCATAATTGATATCATTATCGATACTGATTTTGTTATTCAGATTAAATAAATTATTATTCATATTAGTAACTTATTTATACAATACTTTTATTATTTAACTTAAATGAGTTATTATTTATATTAGTGGTATTTGAGTTGAATAACGAAATACTATCAAAATAAGTTACATAATAAAATCGCTAACATGAATAATAACTCATTTAATCTAAATAATAAAATCGATATCGACGACGGTATCTCCCAAATATTTTTCTTTCAGTATAGGTACTTAAGAGCTTATTTGGTATATAAAACAATAATGCTACCATAGAACTATTTGGAATGAATAAATTAGAGTAGTGGCAGAATAATGTTATTCAGAATAAAAGTATAACAGTGAAATTAAAAAAATACATCCACTTTTTTTTGATGTATTTTCTAAAATTTACGATGCTATCAAATTTAAAGTGCCCTAATAAATAAAAAATACCATAATAAATAAAAGTACTCTAAAATATAAAAAGTATAAAATAAAAAAGTACCATAACAAATTTAAAATACCCTAATTAATAAAATATCTTAATGAAATATATAAGCCCAAAATATGACCATTTATGTGTGTACCTAGGTATTAATCTGACCTAGGTACAGTTCCATCATATTTTGCGATCCCATGTTATGCGGAAAAGTAATGATATTGTATAAAAAAAATCATTTTTACTATTAATATTAGCATAAATGAAAAACTTAACTAAAGAATAAACAAAGCAATTTGACTAAACACAAAGATAAACAAAATTAATTGTGTTATAATATGGATTTTTTGTCTGTAGATTTCTTTTTGTTTTGAGATGAGACTTTTTATAAAAATCTCATTTCTCTGATTAAAATTGTACTAAATAAGAAAGAATTAAAAAAAAACATGGCTAAATATAGTTTTCCCCTCACCAAAAACTTTATTTTATTTATTGTTGACATAATTATTGATTAGGACAAAAAAAAAAGAAATATATTCTATAGAAACATATCTCTCTCAATGCATATCTTTTTGTTTTACTTCCAAAAAAATCTAATGAAATTTTGGATCAGTTCTAGAATGAGAATTATGTAGTAAAATGGGTGTAGATGGATTATAAAAAAATTAATCCACCATAATATTAAATTAAAACCACTTACTTAAGTCGTTACTACAATTCTAAAGCTGGATAAATATCATTCCACTCTTTTTGTTGAATAGTTTCAAATTGTTTGATAATGTTTTTTCGACGAAATAAGTGTACTATTTCGCTATTCTGTTATTATTATATTGCTCTTCAAAATTCCTTAATAAACCCAAATTAAGTTAGAAAAAATAAGATAAGTTCCTCTACATTTAGTAATACAAATGCTCAAATTGATGCTTGGTTATAGATAACTGACACTTACTAATTTTTGCTCAAAACAAGATTAAATTACAACAAAGGAAATTATATATATATATATCTTATATTCTTATTAAAGATGAGATAAGCTTGGGCTGATCAGGCTATTTGGCCTTGTCAAATTCCTACATGTAATATGTGCTTCACTAAATAAATTAGACAATAAACCTATTTTCCTTTTAATTCATAACCTCAGCTTGCTATATATATAACTATTGAACTTTGGTATTTTTAGGGTTATATCAAAATATCTAAACTTTGTGTTGGAACAAATGTACTTCAACCTGCCTCTGAGGAAGCAATTTATTTACTTCTTGATAAAAAGATATGCAAATATGTTGGGTAATAAGAGAAAAAAAAAATTACTGTTGCTAACAAATATTGAAAGAAACAAAGAAAATTGTATACCAGTTTCTTTATCTGGTTCTTTACACAACACTGTAATTAATTGCAACATCAATTAATACAAATTAAGGAAATAGTTGTTTGTCTTTCTTTCTCATAACAACATCAAGACAAAACCCTATTCCCTACAACAGGAAAAAAAATAAACAAGAACAAAAAAAAGAAATAAATATATAAAAGCACTCACACTCTCTCAAAACAATGGTTTTTTTTTTCTTATAAAAATGAAAAAAAAAGAAAAATATTCTATTAATGAAGGGAAGTGCTTCTGGGTTGTCTAAAGGATCCACTGGCATAAAGCATCTGATAAACAGGCCGAATGCGAACCGTCAGAACAACACTCAAAACCGTTCCCAAGGTACACAAACCAGCAAGAACAAGAAATGTAACCCTAAAACAATCCGGGCCAAAGCAGGAAATGCTCGTTGCAGATCCCGGATTCTGCATAGCTGCCTCTCTGTCATATATATACCCGGCGAGCAAACCCGAGAAAAGAAGTGCACCTAACGGATTGCCTAACAGCATGAAGTTGTATATCATGCCGAAATCTTTTAACCCGAACAACTCCGAGGCGGTTGGTACCATTACCGAGAATTGCACGCCGTAGCATATGCCGAGTAACGCAGTCGAGGTGTATAGAGTAGAGTTTAGACCGGATGCGAATAGAAGGTATGATATAACCATTATTATTTGAGTGCATGTCATCCATATAGGTCTTGGTAGCATCCTTGTTCTAAAAGGGAAAAAAAAAAAGGAAAAAGAAAAACCAATTTGGAAACTAATATTACCAACTTCATAAACTAATGTAATTAGAATAGTAACTTAATTATCTTTTTCTGTTTTGTTTTGTCCTTGAGAAGTTCATTTAATTACCAGTTGATGTGCCAGTAAAAGTTAAATATTTATAAGATTTTCACACTTGACATAATAACATATTAAATTTCTACATTTTTTTTTTGTCAAGTGTGAATCATGTATAATTTTCTAGCTAGCATAGTGAATTGTTTTTTTTTTTTTTGCCTATCTTGAGTTTCTAAAAGTCTAACACAAATATCACTGTTTTAAAATATTTAACAACATTATGTGTTCATGTGTCATCTAAACTCATTCATTAACACATCTAAGAATTCTGAATATTTTTTTTCTTGTACCAAAACAACTGTTTGAATGCAGGGACTTTGAATTACATGTGTTAATTAAGTGCCATTTTCTTTTACCTATGTGAAAAAGATTCTTTAGTTTGGACGCATTTCAAGTACCTTTTTATTTGTATATGACAAGTTAAACTAAATGCTGATTAATTATATATATTGTAGCATATTTTGTTTATGAAAGAAAGTTCCTTGTTTGTGATTTGTAAACTTCAATAACAAATGGCCGGATATTAGATTAAGGCATTAGGTTTTGGGAAAAAAAAAATATTATATATGGAGATACTATCATTAATACCGTTACCGAAACCAACAATATTATTCAAGTTAAACGAATTATTATTCATAGTAATGATTTTATTACACAACTTATTTTGTATAATATTTTTACTATTCAATTGAATATGATATATCTTTTACCATTTGTTTTTAATTTAATTATTTCCTCAAAAAAAATAAATAGTTTTAAATGTTCTTTGGGGTTTGCCCTTCCTTTGAAAATCTTGAAACACATTGCTCTCCTCTCTAAAATATTAAATAAAATACCCTTTTGGTTCTTTTTTTTACTCTTGTTTTCCCTTCATCTTAAGTTACTTCATATTTTTTTTTATCTTTCATTCATTTTAATTATGGTAAGAGAAACAAATAAAGAAAAATCAATTTTATGCACCCCTTATTTTTATTAAGTTCATCATTTAGTTTTCTTTTATACTAATATTCATATAAAATAATTTAATATTTTTATTAACTTAGTAGTTAATGATTTAAAATAATTTATGTACTAATTAGAAATACAAGTATTTTTCATTTAGTTTGTTTTTGTTTCTCTAGATGAGTATGTTATAATATATAGCTATGGGCTTTAGTATTAAAAAAAGATGTAATTAACTTTGCTTTTTTTTAATAATACCTTTTTCCTCTTCTTTTAAGAAAATCATGCACTTGTTTGTTCCTTCTAAATTTTGAAATAAAAATATTTTTCTAGAATGCTCCTTTTAAACAATAATGCCAAGTGAAAAAATAAATGTGTAATTTCAAATTAAACCATAAGACAAATAATAAAATAAATTGAAGGATTAGGAAATTATTAAGTTTTGCATTTTGTACAGAAATTATTTGATATATGTAAAAAGACTAAGTATAGTATCAAAATTATCTTTTAGAAAAAATATTGTATAAATTAAAAATAAATCGATAACAATAAGAAAAAAATATTTATTTATTTTCTATTTCTTTTCTCATAATTACAAATTAAAAAAATACAAGATAACTTGAGGAAAAAAAACTAAATAAAGAATACTCGTATATCTAATTAGTACATAAATTATTTTAAAACATTAACTACTAAGTTGATAAAAATATTAAATTATTTTAATTTAATTTTAATATAGAAGAAAACTAAATGATGGACTTAATAAAAATAAGGAGTGCATAAAATTGAGTTTTCTTTATTTTTTTCTCTTACCATAATAAATTAGAATGGATGAAATAAAAAAAAATTATAAAGTAACTTAAGGTGAATGATGAAAGAAAAAAAAATTATAAAGTAAATTAAGGTGAATGGAAAGTAAAGATAAATAAGGACCCAAAAAGTTATTTTAGTTAAATTTTTAGAGGGAAAGTAATGTGCTTCAAAATTTTTAAAGGAGGGGCAAAATGTAAAATCTTCCGCTCTTTGGTGTTAGAGTGTCATTTATAATTTAGTAGTGTATTGACAATTTAACAGTGATAAATTATGTTTTATAATATAATTTTTATGTTTATTAAATATGAATTAATCATGATAGAAATATGTTTTATAATATAGTTTTTATGTTTATTAAATATGAATTGTCAATATGTTGTATGCAAATTTATTGATTAATAAAATATCATATTGTAACATTTTTCATCGCAAATGTACTTCATTTCTCAATTTTATTTGAAACTTGTTGTATTGTTTTACAAAATTTAAATACAATATTCACATATATGCCATCAAATAAGAATTTCATTATTAATTGAGATTTAAAATCTTATAAAAAAAACTAGTCTTTGGTCTAAGTAATGTCCTCTGTGTGAATGATTTTAAGTTTAAAATTCGGTCGAAATTATAAAGATAATATCCTCTACATGAGATATGTTAAGTCTGAAACTGGATGAAGAATTTCTTACAGATATATTTAAAATTGGATAACTTGATTTGTACCATTAGCGGCTATGGTTTTGTTTTGGTATGATGTAACAAAGTTACAAAAAAATGTGATATACATAAAACGAATTAAGTTATCATGGTAACATGTTAGGCACAATATTTCTACCAATGTACTATCAATTTGAATTGTGTATGTGATAGCATTGTTGGAATATCAAAGGCAACGACTAGTTTTAATTTACTCATTTGCTTATGTGATAACTAAAAAAGTTAGCTATGGAGTAAACAATTAAATATTTGAACTAAGAAAATCATTTCTATAAAAAGAATTTATATTAAAATAAATTTTGGACACAAGTAATTTATTTTCAAAATATTAATGATGCGCATAATAGTAAATAATATGACTAGACACATTATAATTTATATACAAGAATATAAAAATATATATTGTTTCAAAAAATTAAATTGTACTCTAGACACATCTCACTTGTCACTTTTAAATGAGGAGAAAGAAAAATTACATATGAACCATCCACTCAAAATAATAAAGGAGACATATATGAAATCAATGATATATAAAATGACACAGATGATATGATATGATTAGAAAATTTAGAAGTCTAACCTCTTTTATTATATTATGAATATAAATTTTAATGGTGCCCATTAAGAGAACATAAATTTTGTCATTTGCAAACACTGAAGTTACTCTCAATCTCAATTTGTACTCTCTTTATAAACAAACAACTAAGCAGAGAAGATATCTCATAAGGTACTTAAAAGTTATAGAGAATTTGCTTAGCAAACAACTAAAACAGCACAAAATCATTAACTTATGTAAAGAAGCAAACCTTACGAAATGCTCTGAGATGGCTCCTCCTCCAAGCCGGCCGACAAAGTTGCAAAAACTAAACAGACACAGCAGAATCGTCGTGTCGTTGGCCCCTGCTGCTATTCCAATTTGTGCCAGATTGTTCAATACTGTCACACCAGATCCTACCCCGAGAAAATACACCAGAAACAGAAGCCAGAAATCAGCCTTAACTAGTGCCTCGCGGAATTTGAAATCTTCTCCCCTTCTCGGCCTCCTTTTCTTTATTACTGCACCTTCTCCTTCAGCTAGTAAAGTATCCTATTATACATCTCTATATATTTAGTACAATCTTTTAGGAAAAAAAATAAGGAATAAGTATTACAATTTGGAATAAATACGGTACGCTGTAAATTGGTTGGTCGCTGCACCATTAAATTATACAATTTCATTAGCCAAAAATCATTAGGGAGACCACTGAGGCTTAGGTCTCATTTAGAACCAGTCGATTATTGGAAATGGTACCAACAACTAAACAAATTCACTGGTACGGGAAATCTAAAATGGTTTCGTTAAATGTTTGGAGGGGCTTAGTGTTTACTAATTGGTATTAAGATATGATAAAAAGTTAGATGTTCTAACATGATTGCAACAGTAAAATATTAAAATTGCTGTGACATTTTTTAGTTCTTAACTAGTCAGGATTCATGTCAATATGTACCAATAACATATCAAACTAATCAGTTCTGTAATATTACAATTTAAGATGGTACAACCTGGTACCAATTACTTCTGCTCCCCATTATCCTTACCTCATTGGATGCATAGTCAGCAGAAGCTGAGGTGGCAATCAATGTCTCAGATTTCTCATCTCCACCCCAAATTAGCTGATCTGAGGATCCCAATTCTCTATTCTTACGCCAAACTGTCATCTTGACAGGTATTGCCAGAGGCGCAAACAACAACAAAACCATACCACCAAACAAAGCATATGTCAAACCGGTGCTCAACCCCAACATGTCATCAAGAACTGTACTGACAAGTATATAGACCCCAAGAATCACACTTGAGAATTGAGTGAACACAAAATGGCAGTGCTCTTCTGGCGAATTCTCTTCTTCAATCGACGGAGTGCATGGCCGAACAAAGTACATGGAGAGAAGACACACGACGGGGATGCCAAGCGAGAGAGAAAGGAGGAGGTGGGTCGATGAGTTGTGAAGCACACCGGTGTAGACTTCTGTATAAACAGCTGCACTGAGACCAACGTAACCTTTTAAAATACCAGCAACAGTACCACGGCTTAAAGGGAAGTTGCGCATGTTGGTTACCAGTACACCAGTACCAAGCCATGCACTGCTGTTAGTAGCAATGCATAAGGCAATCCATAACTGGAGGAAAGAAATAAAAAAAAAGTTTTTATTATTTAATTATTTAAAAGAGTTAATATTACAAAGATTTTAGCAAGAAATATGGAACAATTTGGTCTGTGAAGGTAGGTGCAGTAGTTTACTGGCGTTTCAAAGCAATTACTGATAAAACATTGTAACAGCGGCTTTTTGTACCATTACAGTACCAATTTTCTCAGGACATCAACTTTATTGTCAGGTACCTTTGATTTTTGTAACTCTGTAGCACACTACCAGGGTGGTTTTACTTACTGGTCCAGCAATGGTACATGGTTTACTAATTGCAATCAGAAGGTTATAAAACTTGGTTCTGACGTTCGGAATCCGGTATATGGGGCCGGTTTTTTATATGTTATGAATTGTTGCCTATACTGTAGGAAACAAAATTATACAAAAAAATAAAGTTAATGTAAAAAAGAACTGTTTCTGGTATAAGATATTTGGTTTTGTAGAAGTTAATTACAAAAGTTATATCACCAAGAGAAGCATTTTAGGGAAGTTGGATATATAAGTGGTTATTATACTTTTTCTCTGCTGATGCATACACTAGATGCAAAAACAGAATATCTCAAGGGTACATTTGCATATAATACAGAGTCACTTTAAAGAAACTCCAGAATCAAAATAAAAGGACCCGAACATAAAATAAAAGGAAAAATAAGATAACAACACGAGGTGATTAAATAATATTAACAAAAACACAGGGATTGAACTTAAAATATTCTCCCACTTAACTTTTCTATAAAGTATTCTAACAGTTTTAAAGGGGAATCAAATGTAGTGGTTTAAAATTATAGGGGCATATTCGAAAAAAAGTTAAATTCGTGTCTCTATCAAAATTCAAAAGAACAATTCTATACCAAAATAAATGCGAAGTAGCAGATACTGATACTACAAGAGCTGAAGTGCATACAAGAAAATTAATTGATTTCAAAAAATCAGAATGTAAGTACCAAGCTCCACACTACAAAGGATTCCTACTCTAATTCAGCATTCTTCAAGAAATCAAAAAGAAAGAGCAAAAAGGATAAGATATATACCAGCTCCATTAATTGCCAAGGTCCAGTAAATTAAGAACATTTATTGGCACATAATTACCAAGCATTTAAAATTGGAGATATTAATTAAAGAAACAATGGATAATTCAAACTAACCACAAAGTATGGAATTCCGGCGACAGTCTTCGACACAGCAAGCCACATGATACCAAACCCAACAAACGATGAAGCGGCACCGATTGTCAGAACAAGCCACGGTGCGAGCCGGTTGCAGAGCACACCCGGCACGAGGCCGAAATTCTCGCCAATGTCGTTGGCGACACCGAGCATGGTGAGGCTGCGCTGGTTGATACCCAGCACAGCCTTGGCGGCGTGGGAGTAGAGCGGGAAGCAGTACGCGCTTCCCGCAGCCACTTGCACCCACGTCGCCGCCGCCAGGCCTATCCACGGCGGCCTTGTCCCTACTTTCACCTTCATTCCTCTTTTTTCTCTATATATTTCTATTTGTTTGTTAGTTGTAATCACCCCCCCTCCTCTATCTCTTTCTATACTTCTTGGAGGGTTTGAAAGAGAGAGAGATGAGGTCAATACATGGTGGTACCAACATCCAAAAATGGGAGATGTGATGTGTATTCTCTATTAGTGTCTATCAGCAGTCATGTCCGTTTATGAGCTTTTTCATAGTGAGTGTGTGCATCCGTGTCAGTGTGAGAGAGAGAAGAGAGGAGAGATGAAGGGATAGGAAGCCACCTGGGATGTGGGGGATAACTATATATGTCATTGTGTGTGTGTGTGTGTGTGTGTGTGTGTGTGTGTGTGTGTGGAGGGAGAAGGCAAGTGTGGCTTGTATTCTATTCTCTCTTTTCCATTTTTATGTTTGTGTGTGTATATATATATATTTAAAGGAAAATGTTCGGGAGATATCAATACTGTTATTGATAATGATTTTGTTATTTATGTAAATGAGTTATTATTTATAGTAACGATTTCATCGTATAACTTATTTTTTATAGTACTTTTATTATTCAATTCGGATATCACTAATCTGAATGATAATTCATTTAAGTTGAATAATAAAAGTATTGTACAAATAAATTCTATAGTAAAATCATTAATATAAATACTAATTTATTTAATCAGAATAACAAAATCAATTTTCTTATTTTTATATATCAGCTCTATTTTTTAAATTTGAAGTATATAGATATTTTATTTCAAAAATTTTAGCCAAGACAAGTTATATTTTCGTTATGAGGAAACTTTTTTGTTTTTGGATACTATCGATAGTGCTAATGAAAATGATGTGGTGGGTTCGTATTGTTGAATCCAAAAATAGTTCCAACTATTTTGAATATATAAATTAATTTAATATACATACATACATATATATATATATATATATATATATATATATATATATATATATATATATATTTATATAAACCGTATAATCCAAATTCAATGGTCCAGAATGAATGCTCATCACTTAGAAGTATTCAAAAAAAATATTTTTAACTGAAAGTAAGGTTTAATTGCTTTTATTTTTTTAATCTATATATACTACATATGTTTTTATTGTTAGAATATATATAATTAACTTCAAATTAAAATATCAAAATGGAATCATCATATGTAATATATGTTCACTTTATTATGCATCACTGATAAGAATAACTTCTGTAAATTGATTTTTTAAGTCCTCCATTCCTTGTAAAGTTGAATTGTTTATTTTTACATGTAAAATAAGTAAATTGAATTGTTTATTTTTACATGTAAAATAAGTAAATTGAATTATTTATTTTTACATGTAAAATAAGTAAATTGAATTGTTTATTTTTACATGTAAAATAAGTAAATTGAATTGTTTATTTTTACATGTAAAATAAGTAAAATAAATCATCTGACTGTCTTATTTATCATTTATTTTTAAAAATTTTGTTACTAAATTTAAAAAATATAAAAAAAATAAAGGCATGTTGATTACTTTTCAAATTAAGATCAATGTAGAAAGGGAGCAAAATTGGTTGGATGAACTTAACTGAGTTTATTCACATTAAAGAATCCGATAAATTAATGGATAAGTAATTAATCATTAATTCAACTTGAAATTAAATTAAATGACTAGAATGACTAAAGAACTGTATTAATTGTCAACATTTGTTGACTAAAACCAAATCGTAACATTAATTTCTAGCATAAAATTGATGTTTTGTGTCATTTTCATTTTTGGTCTTCAATTAATATCAGTTTCTATTTTGAACTAAATTTTTATTAAAAGAATTTATCATTAATCCAGTGACTAAGACAATGCTATACCTATATGAGAGGTCTAGTCGCTGAAAGATTTTTTGTGTATATTTAAAGTTTTTTCGTAAAATTATGTATATTCAAAATTGATTGGTTTGAGAACTAGTCTTTGGTACAGTGACAAAAATAATATTTTTTATATGGGAGGTCGCATGCTTGAAATCCGGATAGAGGGTTTTTTATGAACATTTAAATTTGAGTGACTTGATCCTTTATTTTATCTCAAAAAAAATGATTGGTTTGAACTTTGAACTTTATTTTTATATCAAAAGCTGAGTTTTATTAATATCATTCTAAACTCATATTATTTTGTCAAACTGAATTTTGTTCAAATTTGGTTCAAGAGATTTAATTCTTAAGTTGGATTTAAAACTATATTTCTGTTAATGAGTCCAATGAGTTGGATTTTATTTTATTTTATTTTCTCCAAGAACTGCAATCTGAAGTTGAATAAAATTTGAACAAATAATGTGTCTTTTGGTGGCTAATGGTTTTATTTATTTATTTTTTTGTTTTTGCCAAATTGTCCATAAGCTATTGGCTCATCATTTCATCATGGTTGTATAAAAAGATGTCATAAATTTGAATCCAAACTTCACAAAAATAAAGGTATTAGGAAACACCTTTGGGAACAATGCTTAAATCAATAAACCTTTACAAGATTCTCATGAATTTGTTTCTTTTCTTTCAAATTTTTAATTGACATATTGTTCCCATATTATGGGACAGTAATAATTTTGTACTTGAATTAAAAAAAACATTTATGGTACCACAGTTGTTTGGTGGGAATTGCTTTGTACTTTCAAATTACTGATGGTGGTCTCTGACACGTTCTTTTGTGCATTTAATATAGTTGAATAGTATGATACTAAAGAATGGAGCTGACATGCAGATATCGTCATTGATTATGGTATTATAATGAATATCGATTTTATTATTCAAATTAAATAAATTATTATTCATATTACTGATTTTATTATGCGGCTTATTTGTATAGTACTTTTATTATTCAGTTAAGTGAGTTATTATTATTCATATTAGTAGTATTTGAGTTGAATAATAAAAATACTATTAAAAATAAGTTGCATAATAAAATCATTAATATGAATAACAACTTATTTTATATGAATAATAAAATCGATACTGATTACGGTGTCAATTATGGTATCTCCCAAACATTTTTCTAAAAGAATATCAACACTTTCTTATATGTAAAATGAAAGAAAACAATCACAATTTTTGATATGTTAAGTTGTGTTGCATTGGTGATCAGCACTAATAGATTTTTGAAGTATTATATTTTAAAAAAAGGATGCGGATATTTTGACAACTATTAATTTGACAATCTTGACAACAAATTTTCTAATAATTTCGAAAAATCTTAAAAATAGAAAAAAATTTATAAACATATTCTTAAACTTATAGATTGATTATGTTTCAAATTTCATATAATTTAAACGTCATTTAATATTTTATCAAAGACCATCAAAATTATATGACATTAATTTATAATATTTAACGGTTTTTGATGAAATATTAATTGATACTTAAATCATACAATCTGAAAGACAATCATTCTATACGTTCAAAAAATTGTTTATAAAATTTTTTTCCTATTTTTAGAAAATATAAAAATTATTTCGGAATTATTTGAAAATTTGTTGTTAAGCTCGTGAAGTTAATAGTTGTCGAGAATCTTCACCTTTAAATAAAAAGAGGATAGATTTTTTTATAATAAAATGAGGATGGATTGGAACAATATTGTACTTATCAGGATATCTCTATTATGAATTTAACAGATTATATAATGTACCATCTTATTAAAAAGATAAATATTTGATGTAGAAGTCAAAATATATATGATGAAATAAATGTCCTACATGTTGATTGGTTATTTGACTTGAAAATCATAGCATGATAACTTAAATAAGTTAGAACTATGTCATATATATATCCAAAAACATCTTGTCAAAAACTTGGCAGGATCTCAAGATCTTTTAGAAACTTTTAGAAATTTATTTTGCAATATTGGTTTTCTGTCTAAAATTTATTCTAGTTAATGTTAGTATTTTCCTTTTTAATTGAAATGTTCAGAACAAACAATATATAGCTCATTGAATAAATTGTACCTTTTCTTTTATTGAAACATATGTTCGAATTTTACAAGAAATATTTAAAAAAATATAAATTTTGGAACTTACAAAAAAAATTCTTATTTAAAAAAATTTCAAAGGTGAGAATTTGTAAGTTCAAAATTCAAACGAGAGATTTTTTATGGACATTTAAAATTAAATAAATTAAACTCTTATATTTTATCTCAAAAGAAAAAAAATTCAAGGGATGAGCCACCAAAAATTCTTTGAAACATTACACAACAGATGACCACAGAAGATCCAACTCACCAATTTTCAAAGCTGATCTTGAAAGCCCAACAGCTGTTACTCAAAAAAGGAAAGCCCAATTTATGTGACTCTCCATTGGAAGGATGGATATCTTTCTTTAGAGAATTATGAAAGTGCTGTCTGTATCTATACGTATCTAGATACGTACGTATTAACTGAATATATCGTATTATATAAATATATATAAAAGTTAATATGTATTATATTATATTGTATTTTTTTATATTAATGTTAAGGATAATATTTTTAATGGTATAACATGTCTTGATATGTCATGTCTACACGTGTTTGAATGTATTTTAATTTTTTAATTAAATTTTTGTTTTTAATTATTAAAAAATATTTAAAAATTCAGGAAAAAAATAAAAAATCAGAAAAAAGGGAAAAATGGAGGAAATTTTTTATTATAATATATTTTAAAAATATACTTGTAACAGATTAAAAATATATTATAATAACTATTTTTAAAAGTTTCATAGACGCGTTTAGACGTGCCGCATATCAGTTAGGCACTTGAACGTACCGTGCCGTACTCAGTGCGTTTATCGCCTAACACGATACTTGTAAAGACACAGCACGTGACACATCAAATACGGTATGTCTAAACACACATATTGTACTATAACCGTATCCGGACGTATATCATCCGTATTGTACGCCATGTATTTTTATTAATAAACTATCTTTCATATATGCTTCCACCAAAATTGAATGAATGATGCAGCAGCTTTTGTTTCTGCTGCATTCTAGGCTTACTAGTGGACATGAGAGACAGTCACAGAAACAGACATGGCTAGGTACTTACTTGCAAGTGCACTTGCCATCATGGTAAAGCATCCAACAAACAAGTGGAGGTGATATTGATACATACATACATGTTGGTGTTGTTGTTGGCAACTAGGATTGCACTTCCTGGGTTTTCAATAACTTTCAACACAAGTTGTCAAAGCTTGTTTTGAAGATATTACTGATGTTGACATTGAATGTATATGTAGTTTGATTATTTGTATAATTTAATATGAGGATTCTGTTATGGATCAAAATTTTTAACGGTTATTATATTTTAAAGAATTATTATCGTTAATTTTAATTTAATATCTTTATTTATAATATAAATTTTGATTTATAGTAAAAACAGCTATTAAATAAATTTATTGGAACTTGGGGGTTAGGAGATTTTTGGAGGCAAGGTGGTTATTTATTTATTTTATTTTTGCATGGCTCTATTAGTTTTAATATACATTTCACTTTTATATATGTATATTTATTTGATATTTTCAAAATCATCATATATGTTAGAAAATTAAAATTGTACACGTACACTTAAAGTTATATTTTGATTAATTTTTTATTTTTTTAGTCTTATTAAGTAATTTTAAAGAGTAAATTACACAAATTGTCCCTAAAATATCACTCTTTTATCATTTTGGTACTTAAAGTTTGAAAATCATCAATTTGATCCTTAAAGTATTACTTGGTTATCATTTTGATCCTTAAAGTTTCAGAAATATTATTTTAGTCCTTAAAATTTTACCCAAATTGACCCTACATTTAGTATCCATTAATGAAATGATAATTATATTTATTACAGTGTCTTCTTTTAGTATTAAAATTGATTTAAACATAATTATTAAACAATATAAATAATATGAAAAAAATATAATTATTCACGACATCAAATATCAATTAAATTAATATTAACAGTCATGTTTGTGCCATTATAAATTAATTGAAATAAAAAATATATTTTTTATATATATATAAATGTAGGACCAATTTGATATAAATTAAAAAGTTGAGGGAGTAAATTGGTATCTTTAAAACTTTAAGGACAAAAATAGTAACTAAGTGATACTTTAAAGATTAAATTGATATTTTTAAAATTTTAAGAATCAAAATGATAAATAAACGATATTTTAGAGACTATTTATTTACGTAATTTACTCAATTTTAAACTTGAATGGTGGAGCTTTTAATGACTTGGTAACTAAATAGAATCCTAATTAACTCATATAAAATAAAGAAGTAACTGATGTGTAGAGAAAGTATATATAAATTTTATTTAACAGTTTTATGTTGTTATTTAATTTTAAAAAAAATTAGGATTTTTTTGGTTACATTGCCCCTAGGCAAAATTAAGATTAAATATTTGAAAAATAAAGACACAATAGGGACATGAAAAAAATAAAAACATTTGAACTTTTTTTTTTTAAATAATTACTTAGTGTCTGAGTGCATTATTGCGCAAACAATAAAAACATAAAATAAATTATGTTTTTTTTTTGACAAGTGTTCTGTGGCATATTCCACATAAAATAGGAACTTTCTATGCTAATTCAACACCCCCCCCTCCCCCCCCCCCCCCAAAAAAATATATATATATATATATATATAAACTTTCTATGCTAATTCTGTGCTTCTGGTGAGGTGGGACCCACACAGTGGAACATGTGCATGCATCCCATGTCTTGGGGACTCAATTGGCATGGAGGTGTTGGGACCTCAGTGGCTAAAACAGTTTCTCATGCCATGCTTTTTGGAAGATTATGGTGGAGAATCTGCTTTTGTGTGATTATTATGTCCCCTTAAAAGTAAAAGCAATGCCAAATTCATTCTTCTTTCTTTCTTTCTTTTCTTTTCTTTTCTTTTCTTGAGAAAATGAAGGCATTTATTTATTCATGGGGAGGAATCACTTGAGGAATATTATTTTGATAATAAGTTTTCAAATAAATTTGAAAAAAAATAAAAAATAAAAAAATTTATAAATCGATTGTGCTTGAAATTTCATACAATTTGAATTTTATTTGATTTTTCATCAAAGATCGTTAATATTTATGTAATTTACAACAGTCTATATTTAATGATTTTTAATAAAGTATCAGATGTAATTTAAATTATATAAAATTTTAATCATAATCAATTTATAAATTTAAAAATAAATTTATAATTTTTTTCTATCATTAAATTTTTTTCAAATTTATTATTAAAATTATCAAAATAATCATTGTAAGTGATGGTTCCTTTGGATAAATAGGAACAATTCAAGCCCATATTTGGTTAGGCTAGTTTAGTTCTTTAGGCCCAAATTTATCAAGGCTCTCTCTATGCCTCTATCTAGTTTTGTAATAAAAGAAACAATTTAGAACCTAAAATTTATGCTGCAATGGGAGTGTGGGACCCACTTGTCAGTGTCATCAAGCACAAAGCAGACAAGTAAACCAAGCCAAACCAACTACTCTCTCTCTTCTCTCCTCTCCGAAGTTCGTCAGAGCCTCTTCAGATCTCTCTCTCTCTCTCTCTCTCTCTCTCTCTCTATCGCTCCTCTCTCCAGCAATGGAGCCGGATGTGAGCATAGAGACTTCCCGCCAGATCCGCGTCGCGATCCTTCCCGTCGGAGGTTCCATCCCCCCTTCTCACCTCCGCGAGTACACCTCTCTGATCGCGCGCCACACCCGCGTCGACCTAGCCTCTGTCGCTTCTTTCTACACCGAGCAACAGAAGTCGCCGTTCTCCCATCAGCCATGGGAGACCGGATCTCTCTCCTTCAAGTTCGTCTTAGGCGGTTGCTCCGCTTCGCCATGGGAGGACTTCCAGCCCTGTCGCAAGGTGCTCGCTGTCGTCGGCATCTGCCACCTCCCTTCCTCCTCCCCCGATCTCGACACAGTCTCTGAGCAGTTCGTTAGTGCGTGTAGGCCGTATGGATCCGCTCTCGCCGCTCGGTGCTTTGCGTTCTTTCCATCTGATGCTCAGGTGACTGGGCCCCCTTTGTCATTGTCATATAACTGTCTGTTTTTCTATTTTAGGAGGTTCTAATTGCATTTCGCCTAGTGGAATGGGTTGAGTTATATAGTTAGTACCTATATGATATGATGGCTATTGCATAATGCATTCCTATCTGAAGTATTTAATTGCATTGTCACTGCAATTGAGCTAGTTTGATTACATTTTGTAGCTTAGGGTGATAAATCTTATTCTTTGGTTCTTCCTCTTGTAGTATCAATTTTGTTTATTCTGGGCTCATTTGGCGTTGAGTTGTATGAGTGAAGGGTTGGCAGAGCTGTAATTGTATATAAACTGCTACTTAGGCAAAATTCAACTAATTTAAGGTGACATTGCTCAATCTATTATTGATTGAGGCTTCAACTGGTTTAGTTTTTTACATAATTGCACCAATATTTTACCAAAATTTTGTCAGAAGAAAAAACTTTCGGAACTTGAGTTTTTGTTTATTGTATTCTTATTCCTGATTTAATAAATTGCACATGTAAGAGTTAACTGAGGAATGATAATCCATTTGTGGGTTTAATTGTGGAAAAGATGTTCAATTTGGGCTGAGATTGTATAATGAAGTACTTTTTGTTCAGTTGCAAAAGCAGGGCAAAAAACATTTAATTATAAGTATCTTATTTTCCTGAGGATGCAAGTGTGTGCTGAGCCCATTTAGTTGCATTTGGTTTTGTAGGGGTCACTTTATTGCTGATTAGGTTTTAGAAGTATTGGGACTAAGTAGTGTGCAACAGTTTAGTTCTTGTAAATAGTTCTTATGTTTCTGAAATGAAATGGGCCGAAACAGCCTTTTTTTCAAAAAAAAATATGTGTCTTATTGTCTCTGTATGTATTCCTTTGCAGCTGGCAGAGAAGAAAAGAGAAGATATAGTACTATTGGCTTCGGCAGATCGTCAGGCCATGGAGCTTCATATGCTTACATTGGTGCAAGACCTTGCAGCATCTCTGCTAATGGAGTTTGAGAAGTGGGTCCTACGTGCAGAGTCGACCGGCACCATTTTAAAGACGCCTCTTGACTCTCAATCCAGTCTTGGCTCAGAAGAGGTCTATTTGCAATTAAATTTTTTTTTTCTAGTGATTGTACTGAGCGGCACGTATTAGGTTGTTTATTCAATAAGATAAGAAGGAAAAGAAGTTATTCAAATACCATATGCTCTTCACAATACGCTTTCATTCCTTTTATCAAGCTCTGTATATAATTTTAGTACGTTAACATTCCCCTGGGTGTTTAACTGCATTTTTATAATACAAAATTCAAGAACTTCATTTCAGTTTCAAAGTGATAATCCGAGTCTGTTGTGGCATTGCTGTCATATTTTAGGATTGGTTTTCAAGTCTTTTCACGATCATTTTGTATTTTCTCAACTTATTCATTTTTTTTGGGTCTATATTTGTTAGTCTTTAATCAAGTATGGTTTCTGCATACTTTTGTTTACATGTAGGGGGTTGTTCTATTTTTAGGTTGTCATTTTTTGGAACCAGAAAGAAATGGAAACAAAAAGTTCACTAGAAGAAGTTGGGAATAATAAACATTGAGTAGTACGGATGTTAAGTCAGGTTCTGTATTGGTTTTGATCAGTTGATGGAATTGAAATGCTTTGAAAAATTTAAGTGCCCTTTCTGATTTCTGATTGGGTATTTTATATAGGTGATAAAAGCTAAGAAAAGAAGGCTTGGCCGGGCGCAAAAGACTATAGGGGACTACTGCTTGTTGGCAGGCTCTCCAGCTGATGCAAATGCACACTATTCAACAGCAATTGAGCTTGCAAGGCTGACTGGAGATGTTTTCTGGCATGCAGGCGCCCTTGAAGGAAGTGTCTGTGCATTGCTAGTAAGTTCTTTCTTTTTTTCCTTTTGGCAACTTTTATGTTAGTGTTTTGCATAGACTTTATGTTTGTCATAGCAAGGATTAAATTTGTCTGTTTCGAGCAAGTTCATTTATTTTCTTATATCTATTGCATATCTCTTGATTAAGTTTTTGTATAATCTGCAAATGATGAATTTCTTGCAATTTGCCAATGACAAGCTATTTCTTTTCTCAGTGATAGAAACAATGCATATCACTTATATTTTTATAAAATATATAGCATTCGGCACACAATATTCCTTGATCTTACCTTGGTGCTAATATACTGGCAATTTGGGTATTCATTATATTGACTTCTTATAGGGATTTTTAAATAAATAGGTTGACCGAGTGGGACAGCAAGATCCAGCAATGGAAGATGAAGTAAAATACCGGTACTATACTGTGATCCAGCTGTATCGAAGGGCTTTTCTTCAAGATAATGCACAGAGGTACTTATATTTACTATCACAATTATTGTTTAATTGCTTGTTCTATTATGTTGAGTTTTTCTTTATCGAGCTATATTGGACAATATGTACTCCTCCGAACAAGTAATCACAATGCCAGGAAGTTTAGGCTGTATGACCATCTGTACTGACATGTTTTTTTTTTTGAACAAAAAGTGGCACATTATGCCTTGCCATTTTCCTTTACCCATTAAAATAAACAAGTTTACATAACCAATTTCCTCATGTAATCACATGAATCAATACCCTCCGATAGGGTCCCTAAATTAAAATCACTATATATATTACGGTACATGTTGTCTGACATTGTAAAGAACAAAAATATTTCTATCTGGAATCTCGGGCCTCCATATTGGACATGTTATGAATCAAGGGATTCAGTATATGATAATACTTATATTTCTATGTAGGGTTTCTACAGTGAGCTTTGAGCTAGAGGCCACATTGAAGCTTGCCAGATACCTCTGTAGGTGAGCCTTTGTTTTGACTTTTCTTATGTAGTTCCTTGGAAAACAATAGTAGACACTGCATTAAACAACAAAGCACACCAACGCAGAGAAAAGGGATAAACACAAAATTCAGCTAGAACAACATACTAGTATTGGGTCAAAAAAGAATTGTAGTATGCACATGCATACCTTCACATACACACTAGGTCCCATAAGTTATGAAGATATTATGTATATGGGAGCAGTTCAATTTTGGTGATATATTTTTGGTAATGTTTGATTTGAGGTCAAACTCATGACCTTCCTTTTTCTTAACAAAAATCTTTTAACAGGCGGGAACATTCTAAGGAGGTTGCTGATTTATTAATGGGAGCAGCTGATGGCGCTAAATCCCTTATTGATGCTAGTGACAGATTAATTCTGTTTATAGAGATAGCAAGACTATTTGGATCTCTGGGGTATAAGAGGAAGGCGGCCTTCTTCTCTCGCCAGGTGGCACAACTCTACTCGCAGCAGGAGAGCATCTCAGCTGCCATGAGTGCCTTGCAGGTCTTGACTCTGACAACCAATGTTTACCGGGTCCAGAGTCGCAAGAACAGGAACCAAGAGCAGGTATGATTAATATATTAGTATTACTTTTTCCTATGGAGCCATAAAGTACCAGGATCCAGGATGAAGCTATATATTGAGGTAAACTCATTGGGTTCCACCTCCATTAAGTTTTGTAAACATTACGGTATTCTTCTTAAATAATATGCTGGGTTACCATCTTCCAACATAATAAGATACTAGTAATGCGAAACTAGTGCTTCATACATACTATAGTTTTATCCTGCTATTTCAAAATTTGGCAAGACTGAGTGTCTAAAACTTGAGTAACAAATCCTGAAGAACCTTTTTTGAGACCTTGGCAGCAGCTGCCAAGTAACTCCTGAAGAACTTAGTGAACATGATATGTTTGTCCTAGAAATTTGACATACTATGAGCTCTCTCTTTGACTAATTGCAATCTCTAGTCCATGAAAATTTGAAAATCAGAAATAGGTCCCTGAAAAATTGTTAATTCTTTTCAGGAACTCAGCACAAACCCGCCTCAATCAATAGTTTCCCTGTTTGAGTCACACTGGAGCACAATTCAAATGGTTGTACTCAGGGAGATACTAATGTCATCAATCAGGGCAGGTGATCCATTGTCGGCCTGGGGTGCTGGGGCCCGCCTCCTCCGCTCCTTCTACCCTCTTATCACGCCAGCAGGCCAGAGTGGTCTTGCCAGCTCGCTTGCTAATGCTGCTGATCGGCTGCCAGATGGGACCCGCTGTGCAGATCCATGTCTCCCTTTCATTAGGTAATTTCTTTTGCTTTCTCTTTCTTTAATTTAGGGGCATGTAATAGGCTGTTAATATGTCATAATAGCAGCAAATCACTTTTTCCTGCTTAATTTTTGTGCTTTTTTTTTAGTTATATCTTTGAAGTAAATTGAATTTAAGTTGGAGAGTTGACATTAAAATGTAATGTCAATGGATAAGAGTATGCGGGGATAACTTGACCTGGAAGTTGTAACCGTTTGAGACTTAATTGCAGATTTATGAGTTTAATTGATGCAAAGTGGCATTTATTTCATTACTGAGGACCAAAAAAAAATTTGAAGAAATTGAGGCTAAATTTAGTCATAACAGAGGTATTATTCAATATTGAAGGGTCATTGGTTTGAATTTAAGTAAAATGAGGCTTAACAAAAATAACTGAAGTGTAACTGAGTTTGCTTCAAGTTGATTGGACTGTCGAAACTTGATCAAGAAAAACAGTAGCCTTTTTAATTGAGCACAAAAAGGATACATAAATTTCATTTTACTCCTTTCTAGGCTTCATTCATTTCCTCTTCATCCCTCGCAAACTGACATAATAAAGCGTAACCTGGCTAAGAAGGAATGGTGGACTGGATCAGCTCCAACTGGCCCATTTATCTACACCCCCCTTACTAAATCTGGCAGCAGTACAGGTTCCAATGCAGCAAAAGACCAAAGTATAACATGGATTGTGGGTGAACCGGTACAAGTCTTGGTGGAACTTGCAAACCCCTGCTCTTTCGAACTTGTTGTAGAGAGCATCTATCTCTCAGTACATTCTAGAAATTTTGATGCCTTTCCTGTCACTGTAACCCTCCCTCCTAACACCTCCAAAACCGTTTTACTATCTGGCATTCCCACCAAACCAGGACCTGTTAATATACCAGGTTGTATAGTTCATTGTTTTGGTGTAATAACTGAGCATTTATTTAAAGAAGTTGATAATCTGTTACTTGGAGCTGCACAGGGGTTGGTTTTATCAGACCCATTCAGGAGTTGTGGTTCGGGTAAGGTCAAGAATGTGGCATTCCCAAATAATATTACCGTTGTACCCTCACTCCCTTTATTGGTTTCAAATTTGGTGGGCGGGGCTGGTGCAAATGTGTTGTATGAAGGAGAGATAAGAGATATAACAGTAAACTTGACAAATGCGGGTACAGTTCCAGTTGAGGAAGTGAATGTTTCAGTTTCTGGTAAGAACCTAGACTCTGTAATTAGGGTTGATAAGGAGAAGTTGGGGACATTGCTTCCATTAAAACCAGGTGGGGAGGTTCGTTTTACTGTTACTCTAAAAGCATGGCAGTTAGGGGTAGCTGACACAGAATCTGATGCTAGGCGTGTCTCAAGGGAAGGAAGCAGCCCTTACCTGGTCATTCACTATGCTGGTTAGTACCAAAGACGATTTTTAACTTTTTGTCTTTATTGTTATATTGTTTATGCCAAGGTTGCCTATTTTGCTTTATATTGTTTATGCCAGTCTAGTCATGACCAACTTCTGCTAAGCCAGTATGATATTATACTGCTTCTGTCAGTGTGCATCAGTGGTTTCATACTGATACCAACAACTGGTATGATGATTGTATGACTGGACTGTTGATTGCTGTCTCTTTCAGGTCTGTGTATTCATAATTAGTTTGTGATTTCAGGCCCATTGAGCTCAAATCCAGAAGAACCAGTACCACCTGGGCGACGACTGGTGGTTCCGCTTAACATATGCGTGGTACAAGGCCTTCGTTTTGTGCAGGCCCGCCTTCTTTCAATGGAGATACCTGCACGGTTTGCTGAACAACACACGACCACCGAGCCTGGGCCTGACGCAGTAAAGACTTTAGTCAAGATTGACCCTTACAAGGGTAGCTGGGGGCTGCGTCTCCTTGAACTCGAGCTCTCCAATCGTACTGATGTGGTATTTGACTTGACGGTGTCGATTGAGGCAGATGACACTGCATATCACAAGACCCGCATTGATCGGGACTACTCTGCTAGGGTCTTAATCCCATTGGAACACTTTAAGCTCCCAGTATTGGATGAAATAAGCCCTAAACCTGAATTGAATGCATCAATAAGTGCACTAATAAACAAAATAAAGGTAAGATGGCATTCGGGGAGGAATAGCCATGGAGAATTGAATGTTAAGGATGCTGTGCAGCAGGCGCTCCAAGGAGCAGTGCTGGACATATTACTACCTGACCCGTTAACATTTGGTTTTCGGGTGGAGAAGGGTGGGGACCCAATACGTGCATGTGAGGTGACAGCTTTGGAAGCAGTGATAAGGAATAATACGAAGGAGACTATAAGATTGAGTTTAAGTTTGAATTGTAGGGATGTGGCAGGAGAGAATTGTTGTGAGGGGCATGATGCCACAGTAATATGGGCAGGTATGTTTGATTTCCTTCTTTTGTCCTTTTGGATGTGTTTTGCTTTCCCCCCCTTTTAAAACTAGCAGTACAAGTGTCTCCATTTTTCCAGCTGAATATTATCTTCTTGAGTTCATACTTGCCAGTTCTAAGCAGGCAATACCAGAGGACCAAATATTATTTTTCCTTCTTTTTCTTTTGTACTCATCCTTTCCTTCAGGGTTTTTATGGGCTTTTACATCATTTTTATAGTCTGTAGGGTCATCAAAATACATCAAAAAACAAATTTCAAGAAATGGTACCCCCATATTAATAGAAAAAAATTATTCGTACAAAATCTGAAAATGGATAATAATTGACAGAATTTTTTTTTTCCTCAGGAGTTCTTAATAATATACATTTGGAGGTGCCTCCTCTGAAGGAGGTGGTACATTCATTCTCATTTCATTTTCTAGTACCTGGTGACTATTCTCTCCAGGCCTCAGCTGTGATAATAGATGCAACCGATGTACTACGTGCCAGGGCTCGAACCAGCTCGCCAGATGAGCCCATATTTTGCCGTGGATCCCCTTTTCATGTGCGAGTGATTGGCACTACCTAGATTTTTTTGTTATTTTTCATTTTGTTATATCATTTGGCTTATTTTCAATCGTTTGATTTTACCCAATATCTTGTAATCATGTAATTTGTGGTTAGTGTGAAAATCTTTGTTTTTTTTGTTATCTGTATCATTTTTGTATCTATTCAGGGAGATTGTACTATGTTCTTGTAATGAAAAAAGAGAGGTTATACCAGTTATATTTCAACAAGGCACCATCAAAAGGTTACACTTCTTCTCAGTGTGTAACTACTAGTTATATTTTAGGGGTCGCACTGACAAACAGACGAAGAATTGCAATATAATATACGAGTAACATTAACACAATATATAAGAAGTTACACTTCTTTCTCAGTGGGTGCAAATTTCGTTTAATGGTCATATTACTTATGTCTGGTCTGAAATTATGATAAAAGTTCAATGTGTGTGGTGCTGGTGTCATTTAGTGCTTTTGCTTGTATTGGATCAAGCAAAATATGCATTTTATGTGATCAGGACTTTACTATCTGGTGTCCTTTCATGAAATACTGTCGGACCATTTGTGGTTGTAAACTGTGTTGCTGGAAGCCACATTAATTCTAGATATATTTTTGTAAGTTTCTTTTGTAGTCTTTTTTTTTTTTCTCTTCATGAAAAGAAACATATTACCAAATAATCAATTTGACAAAATTAACAAATAATATCAACATTAATCAAAATTAGAAAATAAAAAATTATAGTCATAGAGGTGTATACAGGTGTACCATATCAGTTAGATAATTTAATAACTTGATAATCATTTGGCTGCCTAGTAAAAGCTGATATCAATTAAAAATTTGTACAAACTGCTTGATAAATTACGAATAATTTTCAAGTAGCAACCAAAATTGTTACATGATATTATATCTAGTGAAGAAAACGTCCATAATTTTAATTTTATTTATTGGTAACCGTTCAACAAATTGTTATGGTTGTCAGTGAAATTTACAATCAGTACACATAGACCTTTGATCAATGCATCTTTTTACCAATTACCACCAGGTGAGCACAAACCATCAGGTCTGATCCACTGCCCCCTTGCAAAACCTGCTCTGACGCTATCACCACTGTCCGGTCCGACTACAACTCCACCTTCAACCGCAGCCACTAGTCCGGCTCCAGGATTGGAATTTCTCGATAAGCTCAAGAAGTTTCTACCATGAGATGACAATTAATGTTCCATCATTTCAACATGTTATGTTATTTTGCGAGCGTGTTAGAAATTGGAATAGTAGCTAGGGTCAATTGGCTAGGATAAATAACTGAGCTCGCAAGTGTTATGTCTGGCTACTGGTATGCATGCAATAAATGAAATTCTCAGTTTTCTGATGCCTATTAAATTAGTATTTAAATAGTGTTATATATCCTAATACCATTAATTTTCTGGGTTTTCTGAAATAATTTCTTAACAATAACTCATATTTAATATCTTTTTTGCCAATATGGTTCTTAATTAGTTGAGCTGTCAGACTGGAATTTTCAAACTGGGAACCAATTTAGAAGCGTCTCGCTCAAATTGCATGTTAGCAGTAAAATACAAAGCACCGAACATAGAGAAAAAATATATAATGTGGAACCAGATCCCTATCAGAGAACCACTTTTTCATTTGTTTTCCTTCAGCTCGAAATGAAGGTTTTGCATCTCCACTGGTAAATCATAACAGTAGTCCACAGGGGCTGGTACCAACCTAGCACCCGATTCAATTTGCATTCAGAAACACATTCTAAACCAACAAAAATTACAAAATGCATTGATTTCAAATCTGTACATAAATATTATATTAATATTTTCACCGAGTGTTGCTAATGTGCTAATGTTAGCATTTTCACCGAAATGTTGACGAACAAAATTTTAAGTTTTTATATTCGAGTTTTAATTTATGTAGCTCAATAAATTTCTCATATTAAAATCTTATAGAATACCAAAATTAACTATTTTTAGAATTATTTTTACTTTTTTTTTGGGTTTTTCAAAAATAGCTTTATTTGACTAAAAAATAAATAAAAAATATTTGTATGCCAATTAAGATCATTTTGAAAATTTGAAAAAAATAGTTAAAAAGTTTAAAAATGGTAATTTTGATATTCTATAAGATTTTGACATGAAGAATTTATTGAGTTACTTAAATCAAAATTTCGAACATAAAAACTTAAAATTTAACACATTAACATTTCTATTGAAATGCTAACATTAGTATATTAGCAAAACTTTATTTTCACCCATATATACCCTACTAGACCACTGTAAATTTACTGTTATTTGAAGAATTCTTGTGAGGCCCAGAAGAGCAACTGCTTTAAGCTTTGGGCTATAATAGCTAGCCTTATATAAAGCCATGTTGTTCCTGAAAAATAGTATTAAACACAAGTCCAACAACTTTAATTGAGGCTATGAGCTAGAGCTCTAGCTCTTATTTTAGCTGTAGCACTTCTATAATTAACAATGTAATATCTATAAAGATGAGCAAAAGACTATAAGGAAATCAGATTTGAGGCACACAACAAAATTATCCTAATTTTTTTTAGCAATAGAGAAGATTTTACATTTATTGAAAACATAATATTTCCAGCACATACAATGAAAGAGAGTAGCAAATCTACATTTCAAATCTAATTATTCATATCAAATATATATATTTTTCACTGTGGCAATATTTCTGGTAATCCATCCAAGTACCAAATTGGTATTTATTTCCTCTCAGAAAGAGAGCGGCTTGACGAACAGTATTTCAATGTACTTTTTCACATTCTCACATTTGTTGTAGCCATCATCACAGTGAGTGTACAAGGTTTGCATCATTTTGGCGAAGTTAACTATCCGTTCCAGCAGCGTCCATGATACCTCAGTGGGTTTGAGGCACTCTTGGTTAATTGTCTTCCATGCATCTTCAATCCAGGAATAAAATCTGTGAAAACAAGAATTATGCATTATATTGCCAGACATGCAAGAAAATATTAATTACCATCTGAAGTTTATTATTTAGGATAGGATTAAACCTGGTTGTAGCTTCTTCCCTTGTTGCATTATATTGTTTCATGTAGCAGTCGAACGTGCTTGCAACCTGTCCAACCTTGAGCTCACGCTGCATGAAAATATGATTTAGTTCTTGTTTCAGTTGCCAATATTGATCGTAAATGTTCTCCATATATGACCATTAAAATTTCTTGATTTTACATTAAAATTTCTTGAATCTAAACCAAAATTAATACATTCTTCATAACAATATAAACATTAGAATTGGTATTTCTTTTAGCGATTTGGAAAAGTATCATTACATATGCAATACTTCTAATTTTGTTCTATTAAATCATCCAAGGTAATATATAGCTCTAAACATATAGTGGAGGTGAACCGCAAGCCTAATATAAATGGTGAGAGATCTCGTTTATCTATGGAGAGATATATGTTCAAATCTTATAAAAAATTTTCAAATATGTATTATTTTATTAAAAAATTTAATACATACTTTTGATTCAAATAATTGTAAAAATATGTTTCGTTCTAAATGATTAGCACCATGAATATCAATTCTCTAAAGGACTGTTATAATATGATCAGACAATTTTCTTCAAAAGAATTTTTTCAAGAATCATTAACTGATAATTAAAAGATTCATTATATTTTTATGCCCTATACCTATGATGTTTTATTTATCATTGTGATGTGATTCTCAAAAGTTTGAACAAAAAATTAAGTAATCATCTGGACTAACATATAAGATGAATTTAAAGGATCTAATTTGATTTGAAAGAGGAGTTGTAAATATATATTTGCTCCAAAATTATGTACTTATCTAGCACAATCTCAAAAAAATTATTCTCATCGCACATTACTCTTAGCTATAACTATCTACTGCCTAGTTAGTTTAGCGTGACCTTACTAGTAAATATTTACATTCAATTCTTTTATTCCTTTGGAACTACTGTCATACTAATAGAGTATTATACTCACATGCCCCTTTTTTTTATTAATATTAACTTTGGGTTTTAGCAGGGGACCGAGATGTCATCGGCAGGAAATACAAATAAATGAAAAATTCAAAATCCTTCTAGTGGATTTGAATTAAACAGCTGCTTATGAGGCCTACATATACTTGGTTGATAATGCCATGGTTCACGAACATGCACGGTGCCTCAAGAATTAATAAATAATCTATTTAGCTACGAGGTACATGGAGTGGACCAATTAATATGCAGGCGTACGTGGACAGGTGGGCTTGGAGGCATGGTTGTCTGCTATGGGGTCAATTAAATTCATTTACTAATTTATTTATTTAAGCATGTATTCTATTTAATTAATATTTATTTTCTGAAAGATACTTAATTATGTTCTTGTTCATTACCAACAACCAACGTACATAACAATGATTGGAAAGGACAAATTTTGTCTAATTTCAATATATCTATATATTGTCGGTCAAGAAATCTTAAATTAGATGTGTATTAGTAATAAGTTTTTAAATGGTGCATCATTTTTCTTTACAAAATACAAGACTTGTCAAGTTGTACAAATTATATATCCGAATAAATTGCAAGAAATTATAAGCCAGGAGAGAAACAAAGAAAAAAAATTAACAAGATAAGAAAATAAAATAATATGTTATCTTTCATAACCAGCGAAATTTTCTTAGTTAAACTTACGACTGGACCTACCAACTTAATAAGTCCCTTCCAAAGAACATCATTTAAAAAATTATCAAGTCCCAATCATTTCTTCTCCAACCTCTGTTTTGGACAATTATATTACCTAAATTAACACTTCCACAATTTTTACATCAAAGACAATTTAAAAATATTGATTTATGTTTTAACACTAAATTTAATTGAATTCACCATTACATTATATCCTAAAATAGTTCATTTCGTGAGGCAATATAAACTACACTTTTAATAGCATCTTCACCCGATCATGTTTATTTTCTAAGTTTCCTTGGTCGTGCTTAAAGTATAACTTTGAGAGTATATGATTGTAACTAGATATAGGACAAAGAAAAATGTTGGATGCTCCTTGCTTTGCCCTCCATTTCACCCATCGCCTATGATGGATGGGCTCCACTTTTGTGTGAGGGCCTACAATTGTAGGTGGTGGGTAAATGTCGGGGGGTGGGGGGTGGGGGGAATTGGGGGTCCCATTCTATAAATATGCATCCACCTTTGCAAATGTAGACCTGCATTATTTCATTCATCCAAGAT
The DNA here is from genome assembly GCA_037678475.1 of x Bolboschoenoplectus mariqueter. Classification (NCBI taxonomy): domain Eukaryota; kingdom Viridiplantae; phylum Streptophyta; class Magnoliopsida; order Poales; family Cyperaceae; genus x Bolboschoenoplectus; species x Bolboschoenoplectus mariqueter. Next base: position 2,311,370 of record CM075268.1, read on the forward strand.
TTTGAAAAGGAATTGGGGTCCCATATTATAAATGTACGTCAATGAATTCAAAACCTGTGATAGCTGTCTGGAGATTCGATTTTAGATTAAAGTTTCTTGAATCTTAACTGAAAGTAGTACTTTCTTCATGATAATATAAATATTACAATTGGTATTTCTTTTAGTGATTTGAAAAAGTATATCTACATATGTAATACTTCTAATTTTGTTCTATTAAGTCATCCAAGGTAATTTATATAAATATGAAGCCTAGAACAATTTATTTGTAAATGACTTCTTAGGTGATTTCTTGACCAAGTAAGCCATAAACTAATGTACTATTTTAAGGTGAAATATTTAAATATACAACACCATTGTGGAATTTTTGACAAAAAAGATAGGGTCCCATTCTATAGATGTGCATCCACTCGAGACAATATGATGTGCATTATTTCTTTCATCAATGATTTTGATGGGGAATAAGGGTCCCATTTTATAAATGTGCACCCAACTCCGTCAATATAAATGTGAATTATTGAAAGAGACGAAATTTAATTATCTCATTTCAATAAAAAAAATGTTGATAAAGAAATCTTAATTTAGTTATCACTTTTAAAATGAGGAATGATTTTTTTTTCTTTTTATAATATGTATGTAGCACAGAAACATCTTATATCATATCTCACATTTATCTAATATGTGTCGGACATTGCACAACACGCATGGAAATGCGTCCGCTATGATCAATATATTTGACGGATAGAGTTAATCCCATCACACACTTTGAACACATAGGCTGACACGCTGGCACACACGTTGGGCACAATCACAAAGGATCCCAAGTGTGAGGCAGCACATGGCAAACATTAGAAAAGTTCATGCAATGACTGTGAATTGAACACGAGAGCGATCGTAGAATTATTAGACAAAAGATTTACCACCGGGCCAAGTATACTATCAATAAAAGTTGGACTCTGATCTTATATATAGTGACTACGGATTATATCAATTTGGTCATTTTACTTGTATTTTGGTTGCAAAACTTATAATTTTTTTAATTAAAATACTGCTGATTTTGTTGTGCAACAAAAGATTAAAACTAAATAAAATAAATTTATTCTCACATACTGATTTCGTATTAAAATATAGACATATATATATATATATAGCAATACTATCTATTTTCATTTCCCAAATTAATTTTATGTAATTTGTCTTTAAATTCTAAAAACATATCAATATGACTTAAACAAAATTCTCCAATTAAATTAATTATATTGAATTGAAGTTCTTTAATTTAGAAAATATTTATTATTAAAATGAATCCGTGTTTATAGCCGTATGTGTCGTATCCTTGTTTATTCAAAAATATTATGTCGTTCAGTGTCCCGTCGGATATTTGTATCTGTATCCGTTCTACATAGTATAATATACAACACTTGTACAAATTATATAGCCCAGTAAATTCCACGCAATTATAAGCCAGGAGAGTAACAAAGGAAAAAAATTAAAATAAGATGCTGTACCTCTTTGCTAGCCCACAAAATTTTCTTACTTAAACTTCCCTTAATTTTTGACCCATGGATTACCGGTAGTCTGGGCCCAATTTCATGGATTACCGGTAGGAGCTCTCTCAAAGAAGGGTTTGCACTGCTGGCCAGGGCGGTTGGTACTCCGGTATCAGACTGTAGGGAAGGGATTGTTAATGGAAGACCGTTCGTTAAGGCCAAGCTTATCGTCTCACTACACGAACCCCTCAAGGATATGGTCACACTAGATCACCCATCTCTAGGAGATCTGACAGATTACGTGGTGTATGAGAGGGTCTCTAAGGCCTGCACCTGTTGTGGCACGTTGGGCCATGAAATTCAGGGCTACGCAACGCATATTAGACTCCAGAGGATTGCGAATGATTTGGCCCATAAAGACAAGCCTGAGGTACAAGGAATTACTAAGCCCAGACTGGGAGCCTGGATAACAGCCCCACACATGATCCCTTAGTTAGAGCAGCTCGGGAAAGAGCCCAAAGCCCACAGCACCCAAAAGAAAGATGTTGATGCACTGTTTGGAAATAGAAATGGGACCCCACCTGTGAATATCTCCCTCTCCAAATCTGAGAGACAGCCTCGCCTACAACAAAATGGGCAACTATTGGCATATGCACTTTCCGATTCAGATGCGGAAACCTCTCCTTCTCTTAATAAACCGGCGAGAGTGGCAGGCCCCGAACTGCCGCAGGTGGCCAGATGAATATATTATCTTGGAATTGCAGTGGTAGTGGAGGTCGCGAGACAATTCCAACAATGGGAGGGACCTAAGGCATGCATTTTGTATTAAGAACAAAGAATCCTTGGCATACAAGATTTGACTATTTAAATAGATCAATAAATTCTTCATATTAAAATCTTGTAGAATACTAAAATTAACTATTTTTAGAGTTTTTAACTATTTTTTTTAATTTTCAAAGATGACCTTAATTAACATACAATTATTTTTTATTTGTATTTATTTTTGAGCCAAATAAATCCATCTTTGAAAATTAAAAAAATAGTTAAAAAACTCTAAAAATGGTAAATTTTGGTATTCTATAAGAATTTGATTTGAAAAATTTATTGATCTACTTAAATCGAAATTTCGAATACGAAAACTTAAAATTTGAATCGTTAGTATTTCGGCCAAAAAGCTAACGATAGCACATCAGCAAAAGTCTGTAGTTATGTCAAAAATTTGCTCCTTTGGGATATGTAGTGATCTTGAACTGTGAAATATTGGAGTGACCTTAAAATTAATAAAAATACTCGGATTATATTACAAGAAAAAAATGCTCCTATCATGATATATAAATGCCTATCATATTTTAAATCTACATAATTCATATATAAACATGAAACAAAATTCTCAACATTGCTTATAATTGTAAACTTGACATATAGTAATCTTGATTCCTACAATTAATGCTGGTCAAAATACTCTCTGATGTGTAACTCCCTTATCTAAAAAATAAAAAACATGAGAAGAGTAAAAACATACATAAGGAATATTATTTTTTGGATAGAATTTAAAATAATATGTGTACGTATCCAATGTTCAAAATCATTGCAAAAACTATGTTAATTGTCAGGATATGGTTGTGACGACCTTATATGAAAACGAAACAATTAGGCGCAGAACCAAGATTATTACATTGGAGGGGACGAGGGACAAATTTTGCATTTAGGGCTGGAGCCCAACTGGGTTTCCTGCCCAAAAAATTTTCAACTATGTATTATTTTATTAAAAAAATTAAATACATACTTTTGATTCAAAGTAAAAATATGTTTCATTCTAAATGATTAGCACCATGAATATCAATTCTCTAAAGGACTGTTATAATATGATTAGACAATTTTGTTCAGAAGAAGTTTTTCAAGAATCATTAACTGATAATTAAAAAAATCATTATATTTCTATTCCCTATACCTATGATGTTTTATTTATCATTGTAATGCGATTCTCAAAAGTTTGAACAACAAATTAAGTAATCATCTGGACTAACATATAAGATGAATTTAAAGGATCTAATTTGATTTGAAAGAGGATTTGTAAATATATATATATATTTGCTCCAAAATTATGTACTTATCTAGCACAATCTCAAAAAAAATTATTCTCATCACACATCAGTCTTAGCTATAACTATCTACTGCCTAGTTAATTTAGCGTGACCTTACTAGTAAATATTTACATGCAATTCTTTTATTGCTCTGGAACTATGCCTACATCCTACTGTCATACTTGTAGAGCATTATACTCACAAGCCACTTTTTTTTATATTAATATTCACTTTTGAGTTTTAACAGGGGACCGAGATGTCATCGGCAGGAAATACAAATATAATGAAAAATTCAAAATCCTTCTATACAACGTCCGTAATCATGGGCCCAGCCCCTCCTGCTATACAACTAGTGGATTTGAATTAAACAGCTGCTTATGAGGCCTACATATACTTGGTTAATGATCAACTATTGCCATCAATTCTTTTTATGGGACATACAATCAATATCTTAATTAAAGCCTAATTATGTCAAATTTTCACAAATCCTATATCATATTAGGTCCGGTCGGATTGGATAAGGTCGATCCAACTACATAAGATCTATATCCAACAGGATAAAGTCTACATGTAGATATCAAAATATTTGACAAAATTTTAATTATTTTTGTGAATTCATATATATATATACATATAATATATAAAGGAAGACTAAATGTAACGCGTTGCACGGATGAACCCATACAACGTCTCAAAATCTCACATTTGGATCAGAAAATGATTGATCCTAGCCGCTCAATATAATCTCCATATTAAAATCTTATAGAATAACAAAATTCATATTTTTTAGAAATTGATTGCTATTTTCTTAGATGGGGAAAAAATTGTTTTATATATAGTACCAGTTCGAGCTCCAATCCCCAATTAATCTAAAATGAAGCAACAACGCATGGTTTCAATGCAGCTGCTGCTCCTCTCACTTGTTTGTGGTTTCAATCCCCACAAAGAAGAGCTATATTTTATTGATATATTTTGTCACGTGAATAATATAATATGATTATTTTTTCATTGTCCTATAATTCAACCGATTTGAGATAAGATTATTCTTCATCATCCTTAGGGTAGAAGATTAAATATATCCTCCTTACTAAATTTTTAGAATTCTTGTCTCTTTTTCTCTATTAGATATGAAATACTGGTGGCACTTTATTAGCTGCAGGTATTTGGATTATTTGGTTGGAAAGGAATAATAGAGCTTTTAATGATGTAAGAGGGTTCAAATTCACAATATATTTACGTTGCAATTTTTATCTTATTTAAATTCTGGATAGATGTCCAAAATAATTTGGAACATCTATTTAAATATGATGTAATTCATATTGAAGGTGTTATGAGGTCTACTGGAGAGCTAAATCTTAGGAGAATGAAATGACTCAAACTGGGGAAGATGATGATTTAAGTTGATGTGGAAATTTTGTGTTTGTTTCTGGGATTGTGCATTTAATAATTTGGGTACTGAGTTTTTTCTTGGAAGATGAGTATCGATTAGGTTTATTTTGACTATGTGGTTGTGAATGTATATATGTTTTGTTGGATTATGCTTTGCTAGATTATGGTAAGAATTTTTATACTTTTTCTAGCTTATTTTCTAAATTTGCTTTTGAAAAGTAATAGAAGCTGATGTCTCCTTTTGAAATACTTTTATCAAAAAAAAAAAAGAATATGATATGATTAATCTCGTTATAATAAAATTTGTAAGTTAATCCAGTTTATTAAAACACGCGTAATTTGATCTTTAAAATGAATTCGTATAAAAGTAATCCCCAATATATCTTCTACCCTTAATTATACACAATCACTTTCAACCGTAGAATACATACTGGCCATGCATACACTGTACTCAATTAATGATTGAAGCTCTGTATATGTGTTGGTGTCATGTCAATATATATAGTGGCTCTGAGAAGAGCACAACCGCATGAGTTAAACGCTGATAGCGAACAATAATACATCATACAAGTAGGCACTGTACATCTGATGTGCATATTGCATGCTATCTACCAATATATTTCAAATTGGCACAATTGTAAGCACCCCCACCCCCCCGCCCCCCCCCCCCCCCCCCCCCCCCAACCACCACTACCCAACAATTGCACCTCCACCCCACACCAAGAATAAATATTCCGTAATTCAAATTAAATTTCACCCTGAATTATTTGTATTATTTATTTAGTATAAATTTGTTATCATAGACCCCTCCATGAAGTGTGGGTTCCAATTCTAGTGTGCTTAATTTATATAAGGCTTTTAAAATCTAGAACTTAGTATATGCATTATTAAGTACTCAGAAGATATAACATATATGTATATATTTTCCAAAATTTTCATCTAATTAATTTCATAAATCACAGTTCTCATATCATAATTCAATGATTTGGCCAATGAAAAAAGTACCAATATACACTACATGTAACTGTTTGGATGGCGGCAAGGTGTCGGCAATGTATTTCCCTAATTGCAGTGTAAATTGACATCTTGAAAACATGTGTTCTATTGATTCTTGGTCCCCTCTGCGCATGTGACATATATTTGGTATAATCCAACCTCTATTTATCAAGTTGACAGTAGAGTTTGAATAATTAGTTAACCTCTCTTTATCAAGTTGTCAGACGCATTTATGCTTATTTCTTCAAATTAGTTTTACTTATCCCGAATTTGTAAATAAAAAAGGTGACCTCAAAGGGACCACCGATTTTATTGAAATCATTAAGTTAAATTCAAACAAACCAAATTAACTTAATTTTGAAGTGGCAGAATGGTAAGTAACATCCCCTACACACCAACGGAGAATAAATATTCCGTAATTCAAATTAAACGAGTGAAAAAGAAAGAAAGAGAGAGGGAAATAGAAATGGATGGAAGAAATTGACGCGTGCAAGTGGAAACCTATGTCATATGACATCCACCACATTGAAAAAAAAAAACAAATCACCCGCTAAAGACAAAGACAATAATATAACATGAAAAAGGATGTAACACACATAATCTTGGGTGGAGATCCATCACAATTAATTAATTTCATAATTTTCACAACAATTTTTCAAATAAATTTTTAAGCAATTTTTCAAATAAATTTTTAAATAATTTTAAAATGTATATGACTAATTGTAGAAATTATCTACAATTAATTATAGTTGATTGAAAGGATAATACGTGTCATGTGTGAAGCTTACACTACACGAAAACCCCTCTCTTCATTTGTAAATTGTAAGTTGTAAGTTGCAAGTAGGGATCTATAAACGTACCATGCTATATTTGTACGTGTCATGACGTGACGTATCGTATTTTTTTATAATGGATCTAAAAAACGGTAATTTTAACGACACGGTACATCTCGATATGTCTTGCCTAGATATGCTTACACGTGTTTGGACATGTTTTAATCTTTTTAATTTAAAATTATGATTTTAATTATTAAAAATATGAAATTTTCGAAAAAAATATTAAAAAAATCAGAAAAAATAGAAAATATCTCATAGAATGAAGGAATTATTTTTTCAATAATAAATTTTTTTACAATATGCTTATAACAATTATTAAAAGTATATTATAATAGTTATTTTTAAAAATTTTATAGACGTGTTTAAACGTGTCTAAACGTGTCACGTGTCAGCTAGACACTTGAACATACTGTGTCATGCTGTGTCCAGTGCTCTTATCGCCTAACACGACACTTGTAAAGATACGACACGTCTAAGCACGCATATCATATTTTAGGTGTGTCCATAGCTGAAACTCTGCCAAAATAGGAGAGAAGAGAGCAACATAGCTGAAACTCTGCCAAAATCAAAACTCCACCAGATTTCCACAAAAAGAAAGCTTAGCTGAAAAGAGATCAAGTCTTGAGTAGCTAGGTAAGGGACATAGGAGTCAAGTCTTGAGCTTGGCTCAGTCCCAATCGAGCTCAAGGAGCCAGTCTCACCTTGTTGGGTGAGATGGCTAGCCCCATGGCTGGGGAGGTGCACATGTGCCTCCCTCCTTCCAGAGCTCAATTGGTGGCCGAGCATGACTCTCAGGAGCTCCCATGGTAAGTCCACCATGGAATTTGACAGCATTCTCCAACCAATTAGCACATGCCAATCTGGTTTCATGGGGATGGGCACATGTTCATCCCCTTTCTCTCTCAAGCCCTGTGCACATATGCAGTGGCTATACAAAGCTCATTAATGGCTTTATACAAGCTGTTATGCTGTCAAAATTCCATGGAGAAACCAAGACTTCATGTATTCTGTGTAATTGTATTTCAATTTTTTATAATATATGATATGTTGATTTAAATTGGCTTTATTTCTTCCTTTTATTTCTTCTCTCATGTTCTCTGATGTGCTTGATAGCTCAAAATCATAATTGAGTAATGAAAAGGCAATGTACATCAATGCTGGCTTAAGTCCAGTATATGCCAGCTTCTGTCCAGCTGAGAGATCAATCCATATCTCTCAGTCTGGTTGTTAATATTTCATGCAATTTCACAGTCAGGTATATTGGGTTTGTATCAACTTACAACCCAAGTTTTACAATTTTTGGAATTTTCTGTGAATTGTTATGAATTTTACAATCTCATCTGTCAAAAACTCCAAAAAAATCAACTTTGGGTCAAACTGAGAAGTTCATTCTCTTTTGATTCCAAAAGTCTAAGTTTTCTTAATAAATTCACCCTTGTAACACCTCATGTGATGTTATAAAGGGTTTAGAATAATTAAACCGGGCTTTAACACGTAGGTTAAGCCAAATTTGATTTTTAATAGATCTGAAAGGGCATTTCTGTCCAGTTTGGTAAATATTCAAAAAAACATTCTTTCTGTTCACTCAATTAGCTTGAAATTTCACAGGCATATAGAACAAGTCTTAGTGCATTCACTCACCAAATTTTACTATTTTTGGTATTTTCTGTGATTTTTTATGAATTTCTGAAATTGGATCTGTAAGAAATCAGAACTGAGTCAATTCTGGGTCAATACCAGAAATTGCAAAAAATGAAATTAACTTATAAACAAATGAAATTCATGTGCAAAATTGATATAAAACCTTTCTAAAACATATAATTGACCCAAATGAACATATTCCAGCATATAATTTGAGAGAAATGTGATAAAATCAAAAGAAAATCAAACTGAAAATAAAACCAGAAATGACCCAACATGCATAAAGGACAATGCACATCTAAATTGATTAAATTGATCATCCAAACATGTTCAAATATACTAAACGATACTGTCTCAGGGGTTAATTGGAAGAAAATTACAAAGGAAAGCTATGAAATACCGTTTGGTACCAAAATCCCCGAAACCAGTTTGGTACCAAATGGCCAAAGTTACAAAATTGATGGATTAAACCCAAATTAAACCTCAAAAATTGGTTAAACATGCTCTGGCGATGCCATATGGCAAAGAAATCAAGTTAATTTGTCAAAAATTAGCTCAAATTCCTCAAAATTTCATCCCAGCCAACTTTTCAACCGAAACCAAGTGGCTACCCCCATCTCCGGCGATCCAGGCCGCTGCCGCCACCGAGACCACCACCGATGGACTCCCCACGCTCTGGCGATGCCAACCATGACTTCTGATCGGAGATCCAACACCGGCAGGGCCTCGATCAATGTCGGAGAGGATGAGCACGAATATTGATGCATCTCAAAGTGCGAATCTTGATGAAATTTAAACAGCCCAGTGAAGGCTTGATGCGCGCCAGATATCCAACGGCCCAATTTAAAAGATGATTTAAAAACTGAACTTAAGTTCAGATCTTGATGCATGGGCCTGTTGGATTTGTGTTATAAAAGTTATCATTTGTTGATTATCTTTTATATATGTTATATTTATGAATTGAATGTGATTTACATTTTGTTCCATGAGTTTTATATTTATATTTAGAAGTGTTCAAGAAGATGCACTTGGTATTGAACTGCAGGACTCTAAGTAAATAAATATACAAAACTAAAATGTTCACAGGTCTTGCATATTAGCAGGAACACTAATATGACATATAAGACTGTCGTGTTGATTAAAAGTACGTTATAGTTCTGCAAACGTTGATAAAAGATTATCATTTAATAACACGAATATATGAAATGCTTCATATATTGAACATACATAATAAACGAAACATTATATGGATTGTGTTAGTGTCATTAATGTTTTAATCGTGTCTCTGATTTCAAGATTGAGACATATATTATTTTCACATGAGAAATGTACAACGTAATTATTATTAAAAACTATTTGCAAGAAGTGGTGATAAAAATAATAGTTATTTATATGTAACTTGTGCGGGAAAATAATATATGTCAATAGCATCATTGCCACTCATTAATAATGAGAAATGATATTTTGGGCCCCTTGATAAAATAGAATTATAAATGGATCCAATATAACTGAAGTGCAGTTATAATTTTATAATTTGCTTAATAGAGATCAAGAAATGATTATAATACAAAGATGACACAGTTCTACTTTGTATGTTAATCAGAATATCATAAGGCAAGAAATGGACACAAGTAATGACAAATGTTACATTACTGTAAGGATCGCGTTTCGTAAAAGAATTACTAAACGTCTATGTTATTTGAGTAGCTGTAATGTATAGCTAGAATACCGCTTACAGTTTATGAAATTAAATATTTAATTTCATTGCCAACATAATATAGATCCTCAATATAGGTCACATCAACTGAATGGGAAACAAGAAATAAATATTATGTCACATGATGTGGCTGACTAGCAAAGAAATAAATATATATTGTAATGTGCATTTAATGAGAATAATATTCGTTGCACATATCGTAATATGTGAATATTATGAAATATAAATTTATTTCAAGCCCAAGCCCAAGCCCAAGCCCAAAACATATTTTAGCAAATTGAGAAGAGAATAAGCCCAAACAAATATTGATTATGACCATTAAATTTGGATTACAAAATGGACAGATTTTAAGGTAATGATATATGAATTCTATAGCCCTTCGAATCTAGAATCCAACGGTGAAAGTTTCAAGTCGTTTGGAATTCCCTACAGAAAGTTATGATAGTTTTAGTAACAAAATGTCAGAAGTTGATATGCTGTTTCGAATCCTGTTAATGGTTTAATACGAATTTAAAGAATCTAATTATTTTTCTTAATGGCTGAAAATAATAGAAAAGATATATACATCAGGCTTTTCTTTCCCTCAAGTAAGTCTAGAGTTTTTCCTCCAAAACATATTGCTAAAATATATATTGATTGATTATAAAATCGATTAATTGACGGGTGAAAAAGCTAGACGCGGAAGAGAGTTCGCTAGCACGAATTCGACACCGTTCTTGTTTCGGATTCAAGGTGAACCTCAAAGGAATCAAGCTACCTTAAAGATCATAGGTATGATATAAAATTCCCTCTTGTAAGAATATGTATATGATTACGACATGGATAAATTAGCAATAATAGAACGATCTTAGATGTTATCGGATTAAATTTTTTTTATTTTATCCGATTCGCATAATGAAATCCTTCAATTGGTATCAGAGCAAGGTTTTCTATTATGCTAATTAGACTATTTTATTATGTAATTTTTTTATTACAGAAGTGCTTAATTTATTGTTCTTTTGTATTGCGGTTCTGAAAAATTGCAGTATTGAATTTTTTTTTAATTTGTAAAATTGTCATAGGTTCACTTGCTAATTATTTTTGTGTATTCGAAAATTCTTACAACAATGGAAGATGTTTAGAACAGAATAATAATATAGATCAAGGTTTTTCGACAGATCTATAGGGCCTATCAAAAATAAGAAAAACAGTGCGCTGCTGGAATTTCTAGCAACATCGACTGTTTTTAGCTGAAATTTAAATTGTGATTTCTCTCAATCGGTTTATCGTATTTGAATGAAACTAGTTTCTAAATTTAGATAAGGAAGTCTAGTTTTTAAATAACATAATTTTCTTGTACAAAAATGTTACGGTTTTTAATAAAAAAAAAGGAGAAACAGTGCGCAGTTTTTTTTATAACGGTTTGTGTTTTTCCTTTAAATGATTAAAGGATTATATTTCAAACTATGGTACAAAATCATTGTTGAATTGTAACAGAGAGTTATAAATCATTTTATGGGATTTAAATGATTTAGAGAACCGTAATTACTTGAGAAAAGGAAATTAGTTAAATGATACAAAATAGTGCATCGGTACGCAATATCTATTCAATTTTGTTTTGTAGGGAACCGAGTTTGTATGTCTCATTTCAATGCCTTGTATGATGTAAATTTTTTGTGTTGTGCATGTTTGATTTTAAGCAAGTTTAATAAACGGTTATTAATTAGGCACAAAAGGCAATTTATGTATATGATGCTTTTTATTTATTTATTTACATCATATGCATTTGTGAGAATGAGAGGGGTTCCTAATACTTGCACTTAGCAAATTTTGAAAGAATTTATAAATAAAGTTTGGGATTGCATATTTATTTTATGCAAATTTTCATTCGATGGTGCAAGAAGACATAACGATGGATGGAGAAAAGGCGCAGAGGCATACAAACTCGCAAATGTTTGTGATTGTGTTATGTTTTATGTTTTATGAATTTATGTGAATGATATGTTAGGATATGTATGGGTGTATGAATACATGACCTACCAAACTATAGTCATATTTGAATGTCCAATGAAAAATTAAGTATTTTTCCTTCTCATTTTATCCACTTTAAGCTAAGGATTAAAAATATGTATGAGTGTAATTTTTAATCTTTTGAAATTGTGGAATATGTTAGGATATATTATCAAGTCATTGATAAATGGATTAGATGTGAGGCATTTGGTACATTTATTTTATGGAGATAGTATGACCAATCGTATTGACCAAATAAGATGAGTTTGTTTAAAGAGAAGTCAAGATCTAGGCTTGAAGTCTCGGAAAAATCGTTTAGTAAAAGAAATATTTCTTAATAAACAACAAGTGTCATAAAGTTTAGAAATTAAATTGCAAAAGATTGCAAAAGAATTTCTAAAGGTTATGATTAGTAAAAGATTACTTACCTTAAATTTATAAATTGGATAAGGTCGATTTATTTATAATAGGATCTTGAATATACTACATAAAAGACACTTTAAAAATGTAGTATGAGTTTTATTTAAACAAGTTTTACATAAATATTAACATGAAATCCTTTAATTTTAATTTTAATTAGAATGACAAACAACATGCTTATCCAATCCATCCTTGAAAAATGCCCGTTGGAGTGTGATGGTTCCAATTATCTCGATTGGGAACTCAAACTCCAACTAATCATCAGGTCGGAGGATCTTACAGATGTGCTGGTTGAAAATGCACTAGTACTAGGTACATAACCCACTGATGAAGAGAAGGCTGTGTCTGAAAAGTACAGCAAGGACGAACTGAACGTTCAAGGTCTCATGTTGGCGAGTATGGCAACTGAACTTACTCGTAAATTCATAAACAATTCTCCAAAAGAGATAATCGAACGTCTCTCCAAAATGTTCCTGGAGAATGCTCGTAAAGAGCGTTCAAAGATCACCCTAGCATTCACTAGGTGCAACATGGCGGAAGGATCTTCCGTCAACCAGTACATGTTAAAAATGCTGGGTTACCTCGAGAAATTGGAGAAACTCAATGCTCCAATGCATGCTGACTCGGCTGAGAATATAATCCTTGGTTCATTGCCTCCATCTTATAGAAATGTAGTCATGCATCTTCACTTGCGTGAAAAAACAATGACCTTGGATGAGATCCATCAGACATTGAAGCAGGCAGAGGCTGATATGAACAGGCACAAGGGAGAGAAGAATCTCCTTGTAATCTCCCAAAACAACAAAAAGGTCCACAAAAGAAAGGGCAAAAAGAAGATACCCAAAATGAATACAAGAAAAGGAGGAGCTCAAGTGAGCACCTCCAAAGGCAAAAAGAAAAATTCGCCAACTCCGCAAACAAAGTGCTTTTATTGCCATGAGTTAGGACATTTCAAGGCGAATTGTCCTAAATACAAGGCTGACTTGGACATTAGCAAAATAGAACGCAAGCGCCCCAAGGTTCAGAAAGGTATCTATGTTATTGAAATTAATTTAACCACATCTATTCATGATTGGGTAATTGATACTGGATCATGTGCTCATATTTGTGCAAATATGCAGGCACTAATGGATAGAAGACATCTCAAGAAAGGAGAAGTCACTTTGAAGGTGGGCAATGGTGTTAGAATCTCAGCAATGGCCATTGGATCGATTCACCTTTATTTATCTAGTGGTTTAATAATTATTCTGAATAATGTTTATTATGTTCCGTCTATATGTAAAAACATTGTATCCGTGTCATGTTTGGATAAGGATGGGTATGTATTTACTATTTCAAACTCGAGTATGAGTATTTCAAAAGATGAAATTTTCTATGCAAATGCTACTATTAAGGATGACTTATATTTGCTTGAAGTGAATGATAAACATATTCTAAATGTCAATAACAAACGACTCAAAGTCTCTCATGAAAATAAGATTTTCTTATGACACTACCGCCTAGGTCATATAAGCGAGAAACGCATAAAGAAATTACAAGAAAGTAATCTTCTTGGTCTCCTTGATTATGATGAAATCGAGACATGCGAACCTTGCTTAGTAGGAAAATTGACAAAGAAACCTTTCAAGAAGAAAGGTACAAGGGCAAAAGACTTATTAGAATTAATACATTCAGATGTATGTGGGCCAATGAAAACTAGTGCACGAGATGGTTTTAGATACTTCATTACCTTCACAGATGACTATAGTCGTTATGGCTATGTTTATCTAATTAAGAATAAGAGCGAATCCTTTGACAAGTTCAAAGAATTCAAGAATGAAGTAGAAAACCAACCAGGTAAGAGAATTAAGACTCTACGAACTGATCGTGGAGGAGAATACTTGAGTAATGAATTTGGTGCATATCTAAAAGAATGTGGTGTCATACCACAATTGACTTCACCCGGAACACCTCAATGGAATGGTGTATCCGAGAGGAAAAACAAAACATTGCTCGACATGGTTCGATCAATGATGTGCCAGACAGAATTGCCTCTTTATTTTTGGGGACATGCATTACTAACCGCAGCTTACACACTGAACATCATTCCATCTAAATCCATCGAGAAAACTCCTTATGAGTTATGGACAAGGAAAATTCCTAGTTTGTCTTTTCTCAAAATTTGGGGATGCGAGGCTTACGTCAAACGATTGATGACAACCAAACTGGAACCTCAAGCGGATAAATGTTTCTTTATAGGTTATCCAAAAGAAACGAAATGATACTACTTTTGGCACAAGTCAACTAACAAAATATTAGTTGAAAGGGGTGCAATTTTCTTAGAGAAGGAGTTTCTCAAAAGAATAAAAAGTGGTGGAAGTAGTGTAATACTCGAAGAAACTCAAGAAACACTACAAGACCTTGATCATGTTATGGATAATATTGATACAGATCGAAGTAGCCCAACCATAGTTCCTATGGCTAGTAGGAGCATGAGTAAACAGGTTCCTCAACCTATTGAGGAAGAGGTTCACACATCACCACACAGTGTTCAATCAAGTATTGAATCAATTCCACAAGAGATTGTGCAAGAGATTCAAGAGACTCATGATGAACAGGAAGAGCTACAAGAACTAAGAAGGTCAACAAGACTTAGAAAGAAACCTGATTTCTATCTAGGACTTCATGAGATCATGGTAATAGATACCGAAGATCCGACGACCTTTCAAGAAGCAATGAATAGAGATGACTCAAAATTATGGTATGAAGCCATGAAATCTGAAATGCAATCCATGTATGACAACCAAGTATGGACCTTGGTAGATCTTCCTCAAGGAAAGAAAACCGTTCAAAACAAATGGGTTTTCAAGAGGAAGATGGATATGGATGGAAACATGACAACATACAAGGCAAGACTTGTAGCGAAAGGGTTTAGTCAAGTTCAAGGGATTGACTATGATGAAACCTTCTCGCCTGTTGCAATGTTTAAGTCTATTCGGATATTACTAGCCATTGCCGCATATTATGACTATGAAATATGGCAAATGGATGTCAAAACAGCATTCCTTAACGGGAATTTGGAAGAGGACGTGTACATGGTATAACTTCCGGGTTTTGAAGATCCAAGTAATGGTGGTAAAGAATGCAAGCTTCAAAGGTCCATTTATGAACTAAAGCAAGCATCTAGGAGTTGGAACAAGCGTTTTGATGATGAGGTTAAACGCCTTGGATTCGTCCAAAGCAAGGAAGAGCCTTGTGTATACAAGATAGTCAGTGAGAGCTATGTATTTTTCTTAGTCTTATATGTTGATGACATACTATTGATAGGAAACTTTATCCCCTTAATGGAGCAAACAAAATCTTCATTGAAAGATATTTTCTCAATGAAAAACTTGGGTGAGGCCCAATATATCTTGGGTATTAAGATATATAGAGATAGGTCTCGTAAACTCATTGGCTTAAGTCAACGTACGTAGATTGACAAAGTGTTGAAACGGTTCAACATGCAGAATTCCAAGAAAGGAAATGTGCCAATGACTCAAGGTGTAACACTTAGCAAGTCTCAGTGTGCTACGACACGTAAAGACATTGAAATCTGAAGGATGTACCGTATGCTTCTTCAATTGGTTCCATCATGTATGCTATGGTGTGTATGCGACCTGATGTCGTGTATGCTCTGAGTATGAGAAGTCGTCATCAAGCCCATGTAGGTCCTGCCGCCGCCACCGAAAATATAAATATGTCCAAAACTTGACCAAACATGTCAAACCTACAAGCATACCTAAATTTCTGACAAAACATGTCAAATATATAAATATGCCCAAATATTTGACCAAACATGTCAGATATACAAATATGCCTAAATGTCTGACTAAACATGTCAAATATACAAATATGCCTAAATTTCTGACCAAACATGTCAAATATATAAATATGCCCAAATATTTGACCAAACATGTCAAATATACAAATATGCCCAAATGTCTGACTAAACATGTCAAATATACAAATATGCCCAAATTTCCAACCAAATATGTCAAATATGCAAATATGTCCAAATCTCTGGCTAAATATGCCAAATATGCAAATAAGCCCAAAACTCGATAAAACATACCAACATATCAAATCATATCAAATCATGTTTCGAGAACGTTAAACTGGCAGTTGGCTTCAGGTTTAACGTACCTCATTTTGAAAATCGATAAAGAATTATGTGTTCCTAATTCTCCAATTTTCCCAGGTTTCGAATTGGCATAGCGCTTCAGATTCGGGATTTGGAAGATCAGTAGACTGTTTAGGACTATACGTCCTTGTCTTTGACATGAACCTTTTTAGAGATCAAACATCTCTGGTTCTTTGAGTATCGAGTTGGCAGTGCGCTTCATATTCAAACTCCGTGAGATCAATAGGATTATACGTCCTCAATCTCTGATTTATGAGAAATTATACGTTTCTCTGATATTACATCATACGTCTTTAGTCTTATTATCCAAAGTTATACCTTTGGGTTATTTCAAGCATGTATTATAATAAATTGGAAGGAAGAAATAAAGTCACAAATCTGATCCATATATTTTGATTAGTTTAGCCCATTAATCAGAGGTTCCCGAGTCGAGAGCCGGGGTAATTAACGGCGGGGGCTTGCGTCCGTCGGAAAATAAAAGTTCCCACAATCACCTAAAATAATAAGTCCTTGACCGCACAAACTCGCGCAGGGATGTACCTGCACCTTCTTCTCCCGTGAGCGAGGACGCCGATGCCTCGCGCGTGGGCCGCGAAAAAGGGCCGCACAATTTTTAGTAGCATCTTGCTTGAATTATGTTTAAACGATAATTAGTATCTGATTATAACTAAATATAAACCATAAAAATTGGATATATGCTAGGATAAACACTCTTAGCGTACTAATTATGCAAATTAGTACGATGAGATTAAGAGAGGGCAAGAAAAAAAAAAAAGAGATGTGTGCATCAACTCCCTCCAATATAAACGTTCATTCTCCAAAGTTTCATTCATCTAGAAACCCAACACCTGTGACGTGTCAGTATACTATTGGTAAGATACTTTGGCATTCCAATTATGCAGCCAAACACAATAAGTTAGTCAAAGTTAATCATTATTGCAAATTAATGACAACTCAGACTAATGACATGCATTTAATTAAACGTGACGTGTTATTGCCATGGTCCAGCTGGTTGCTCATTTGGAGCCACATGTCACCTCCAAACGCGACACTAGATGTTTCAAAACTCGACTCGACTGGACTTATATTTCGATAATTTTTCTTGATCAGACTAACTTGATTTGACCGAATCGGACTCGAGCTATTTGATTGCCACCTCTATTTGTTAGACACTTAAATGTATCGTTTCTTATTGTGATTGGTTTAAGAATTATTGATCAACCAAGTGAGATCTTGAGTGTGCAAACGGTGTTTAAAGAATTGCTGAACTCAACACTCTTGTTGGTTAAAAGTACCTAACAAATTTGAAATGATATGCGCAAGTATCAACGGCTTAAAATGATTGCATAAGCCATGTACATTGTCAGGATATGGTCGTGATGATCTTATTTGAAAACGATGTTAGTGGATTTGAATTAAACTAGCTGCTTATGGAGCCTACCTATACTTGGTTAATGAACAACTATTGTCATCAATCCTTTTTTGGTACATATACAGTCAATATCTTAAAGCATAATATGTCAAATTTTCATAAGTCATATCAGTTTAGATGAGATCGAATCGTCAGTCCAACTACTGGACAAGGTCACTACTGTATCAAAATATTTGACAAAATTATATTTATTTTTGTGAATCCATATATATAATCACAGCTCAAACTAATGGCATGTCTTCAAAACAAGACATTGCCACGGTGGCCCACGGTGCACGTTGCTCATTTGGAGCTACATGTCACCTCCAAACATGATAATTAATGTCACGGTCCACAAATATGCATGGTGTCTGAAGAATGATAAATACTGGATAATTCAAGAATTACTTAAAAAAAACCATTGATGGATAATTCATGAATGATTTTTATTTTACTGACGACTGGGAAACCAGTGCAAAATTAAAAAAAAAAAAAGAAGACAAAACAATATATAAAATAGATTCCTCGTATGGAGGGGTGTTGAAAATGATCAGTGAAGAGTTCTAAACAAATGTAGCCCATATCCGTAACTGTTACTAATCGTACTGGTTGAATCAATTAATTAAGGCTGCAGTATTTCATTGATTCAGCTACCAGGTACTTGGAGAGGACCAATATGCAGGCATGGAGGCATGGTTTCTGCTTGATATGGGTCAATTAAATTCATTTTATTTATTTATTTAATAATGTAGAGAAATTGTTTTTGCCCTCCACAGAGAGTACAAAAACATAATTTTTTGTGTTAGGTTTTATGAATTGTTTCCATGTGGTATAGCAATGACTTATAACATATTTTTCAAGCAAAATTTGTCCAAAACTTCAGATCCATCATTTACTCAAAATATAGATCTAGTTACTTATATGTCATGTTTATAAATTATATATCACATTCAGAAAATAGTTATAGTCATGGAGTTTTGTTAATGTGCTATCGTTAGCATTTTGACTGAAATACTCTCTCATATTTATAAATTATATATCATGTTTATAAATTTGACACACAGTAATCTTGATTCCTGCAATTAATGCTGGTCAAAATACTCTCTGATGTGTAACTCCCTTATCTAAAAAATAAAAAAACATGAGAAGAGTAAAAACATGCATAAGATTACTGCACCAATAAAATTTCGACTCTGATATTATATATACTGCACCAATATATATATACATATACTTTGCACCAATATATATATACATATACTTTGCACCAATATATATATACATATACTTTGCACCAATATATATATACATATACTTTGCACCAATATATATATATATACTTTGCGCCAATATATATATACATATACTTTGCACCAATATATATATACATATACTTTGCACCAATATCAACGGTCTGAAATTAATAATCCTTAATATATCAAATAACACTTAAGTTGAATAAATCTTATTGTTAGGCTATTATATGTGCAATAATTAATATATGTATATGATGTTATTTTATAAATTTCAAATATTAAAACACAATGAATTTTAGTTGTCACGGTTGTTGAAATATTTAGTTATTAAGGGATCTCCGCCCATAAGAGACACGAGTTCAAGGTCTTTAAGAGGCATTTAAACAAAAAATAATGTTGAGGTAAACAAGAGTCCTTATTTCAAAATAAAAATATATTATAAAACTAAATAGATTGTTATGAAAAAAACATAAACATCATATGTGTATATGTGTAAATTCATATGAAAGTTGTTGAATAATCAGTATTGATTTATACATATACACATATGAAAGTTGTTAAATTCATATGTGTATATGTGTAAATTCATAGACAAGCATAACAGCAACATCAGGTTGCTGTTATGCTCATGAATTTGGACCATTGGATTGGATTGGACCGTTGGATTGGTCCAGGTTGCTCATGAATTTGTAACTACATGTCACCTCTCCAAACATGATATTGCCATGCATGTTCCATGCGTTGCTCATTGGGAGTACATGTCACCTCCAAACCTGATATATATTGAATTACAAAGAAAACTAACCATCGATGTGTGAAAAAGTCAAGTATCGATATATCCAATAGTAAAATTGGAACTCTGGAAGCAATACTACTTCACTCTCGATATTCGACTCCTAGTTACTATCATGATAACATTACCTAAATAAATAATAATAATATTGATAAAAATAAATTAACAATAATTATGCAATGATATTAAAAAAATATTTTATAATAATTGCAGTGTTTATAATTAAAGAATATATAACAATAATAAAATATAATAATATCATTGGTAACCAAATAATTATGATGGTAATGAAAAATAAATATAATCATGATTATTAACAATTATATAAGTTAATAAAATATGATAATACTTAATTAATAATATCAATATTTATCATTAAATAATTATATAAAATAATGAAATTTGATGATATCATTGATAACCACAATAATTGTCATGATAATGCAAAAATAAAAATAATCATAACATTTATTAATAAAAATATTAGTAATCATCATAATATTAACAAAAAATGTAATAATAAAAAAGTCTGATTATTATTGTTATTAGTAAATAATGATGATGCTGATGATAATATGACCATCATCATCATCTTTATTACTATGAATTGTGGGTCCCATAAATTTTGTCACACAGCCATCAGAACATCGAGGGTGAACAGTTGCATAAATTTGTAAAAAAAAGACTAGACATGATGAAAAAAATACAATAACAATTTGACAAAAAGGAGAGCCTTTAAGGTCAGAGAAAGAAAGATATGGAGTGGAGAGAGTATGGGGGAACTTTCTAGAATAAAGAAAAACAAATGATACATGTACTTAAATGATACCTAGTGTTAGTCAGATTTTTTATAGGATAAACGATATGGGCAATCAAACGTAAACAATTTGATATATAATATGGGAGTCAACATTCGTATATCTATATTATTTTTAGCTGAAATACAAGTAATGTAGAACACCATTAATTGTGTTACTTCAAATAGAACAAGGGTCCTGTTCTATAAATGCACATAAATGTGCATCCATCCCCATCAATATAAATGTGCTTTATTTCATTCATCCACGATTTTGAAAAAGAATAGGGGTCCATTTTATAGAGGAGTAATAATTACACTGCAAATGTATTTATATTTTTTTAGAATATATATTTATCTAATGATAAAAATATTTATATTTTATATTATTAGCATTAAATGTTATACAAATTGTATTTTTTACTTTTGCAACAAAGTTTTTATTTTCCATTTTTCTATAATCATTTAGGAGAAAAACTGATAAATACTTTCTATACTAACTATAAACACTTATAAATTGAGATATAAATAAATTATCTATTTAGTATAAATATTTTTGATGTGTAGATAAGTGGTGCAAAACATGAGATGCAAGAATAATTTCTCCATTTTATAAATGTACATTATTTTGTTCATCCATGAATCCGACACCTATGACAAGTAAATTTAGAACATGCATGCCCTTGTATCAATAGCAGAGCATTCAAAAGTTTGATTGAACAAAAGCTAATTAATTAACAAGCATTTCTACCTTCTCCCCTTGCCACTTTATTTTTCTTTTGTACAAACTAAGAGAGAAATGGAGAACCCCAATGGCAATATGAAAAACAAGGTGGGGCGGAAAACCGCAGATTACGATCCGTCCATATGGAGCGAGTTTTGCATAAATATCACCCTCCTTCAATTAAAGTATAGATTTATAATTTTCAGTTTTGTTTCTTTATTTCCATTCATATAACTGTTAAGGTCTATATATACTTTTATGATTTTATCTATTGCTGGAGTTTTGCCACCACTTGTAGTTTGAGAGTATACATATATGTTGGGATCCAGTTATTAGTAATAAAAAATGAAAAATTTCAAAGTCATTTCAATAGATTTTTTATTTCAGCTCACCAACCCTCTTGGTGAGCTTAAGGTCATCCTAGCTTTACTCATATATATATATATATAGTCTGGCTACAGTTCTTTTATAATCATTTCGGCAAAACGCTAATGGGTCAAATTTCAAAATCTCACGTCAGAAACGGCAATCCAAGTAGCTCAATAAATTCTTAATATTAAAATCTTGTAGAATACTAAAATTTACCATTTTTACAATTTGTTTATTATTTTTAATGTTTTTTGAAAAAATATCCTTGTTGACCTTCAAATATTAGTATTTTTATTATTTTGAGGGTCATCTTTTAAAAATCATTAAAAATAGTTCAAATACTTTTAAAATGATAAACTTTAGTATTCTATAAGATTTTGATATGAATAATTTATTGAGCTATTTAGATCGTCGATATGTCAAACGTGAGGTTTTAAAATTTGACCAGTTAATATTTCGGGTCAAAGTATTTATGAAAACATATTAGTCAAATATTATATAAAGTATTTCAAGCTGAATATTTAGATTTTCAAATAAAATATATGGGTATAAAGTAAGTGATATTTTGTATTTTATAAAATACATCAGCATACCTCAATATAGTGGCTCACCTTATGGCGAATATATAGATATCAATTAATGTCAATATATATACATTGGCTTCAAATAGGGTGCGCACAATAACCGCATGAGTTAAACGCTGATAGGACACGATCATACAAGTAGGTATAGTACATCTGCTGAAAAGTAGATGCCATATTGCTGTCTACTAGCATTAATTTCAAACCAATCAAACATGTGACAACCATGAATTAATCGTGAAACTAATAATCTCCACAACCCTTAACTAGAAATCATAATTAATTGTGTTAATTTATAAATTTGATAAAGTAAAGGAAGTCCGTATATTATGTTGATTTGACAGAATATTTTTGGACTTCATATGATTGGAACTTTCCTTAAAATAATTTTCAACCCCATATATATGTTAACAATTGCTGGGCCACACGAGAGCTTGTTGAAGGAGAAACTATTCGTTAAAATTGCTTCTCCATATTTTATGTTCTTTTCTAATTTGAAGAAATTTAATATGCATGTATTTAATTTTTTTCAAAAAAAATATTTTGTGGTCTCAACGACATTAAAATTTTCGTTGGTCATCCACCATGCAGAGTTCCTTTTCATTATCATATTCATAAATTGACAGTTTATTAATTATGGTTTGTAGTTGTGCAGATTAGTTTCAGGAATCATGGTTGCACAAGTTTGATTGATTTCAACATGTGTGCACTACCTGCTCGTATCATTGTGCCCTTTTCGCTATCAGTATTTAACTCATGCGATTGTGCCCTTGTTGGAGCCACTATATTGACATTGACACCTACCACTACCACATAATAGACTAATCAACATTGATTGGCAACCATTAGTGCCGGTTATGTTTGTAACTGACACTAATCTTTTTCTGTAATAATCAGTGTTGGTTGCAAGCAAAAAACGACACTGGTTGCATCAATATATACTGTCGATTGTTGTTAAAAACCGACATTAATAGTTCAAAATTTTTCGAAATGTCTTTCTATAATAATTAGTGTCGGTTGCAAGAAAAAACCTACATTAATTGCATCAATAATCAATATTGCATGTTACTAAAAACTGACGCTAATAATTCAAAATTTTTCAAAAATTCTTTCTTTAACAATCAGTGTTGTTTTCTTCCTTAAAACCGATACTAATTGTATATCATGTTCGACCCTTAATTTAGAGCTCCAACCAATAGAAATCCTGAAATGAGGCACCACAGATGACAATCCACAATATTCCCATTCTCATCATATCCATGGCCCATTTTCTGCTCCATCCAATGCTCCAAATCGAATGAACCTCCCAAAAAAAATCTCTCTTCTCTTTGATGTTTTCAATTTTCTTCTCCTCTCTTTATAATCCGTACGTCTTTCATCTCCTTTGCCTCAATTTTCTATTTTCTTTCCTTCTATCTCCCCAAGAGACAAGTCAGAGCGAGGCAAGAAAGGAGGCAATGAGCTGAAGATCTGAAGCGATTGGAGATAATCTAAATTTCAAATAGGTATAACTTATTGTAGAAAACTCCGATTGGGGCATATGACTTTTCAAAAAGCTCGCGATGAGATCCACAGGAAAAAGCCAACAACTCCTACATTTCAAAGTCGAAAAACATTGTTCAGTGTCTCAAAATTTAATTTGAAGTTTGTAATCAATTTTTCTTTATATTTTCTTTTTTTCCTTTGAAATTTTTAATATTATTGTTTTTACTTATCAGGTCTGTTGTATTTACTAGCTTTTAGTATGTATTATAATAATTAATTGAGTTATCATATCATATTTCAATGATGTGGCCCATGAAAAAAGTACCATAACCTATCAAAGACCATACATAATCCGAAATATGTACCATACTAAGGGGATGCCACACATATATAGTGAACATGATAATCACATGTTTTGAAAACCGTTAGCCTACGGATGGATGGCTAAGAGAGCAGCTTGACAGCAGCTTAATTTAGACTTTTCTTGGTGTGTTAAACCTTGAAAATAATTATACATATTGGGGAGGGATCACTTGAGGATGATTATTTTGATAATCTTGATAATGAGGTTTCAAATAAATTAAAAACCATTAAATTGGGACAGTTATAAATTGCATAAATTTTAATGATATTTGATGAACTATCAAATAATATTTAAATTTATAAAATTTGAAATACAATCAATCTTTGAGTTTAAAAATATGTCTAAAAACTTTGTTTCGTTTTTAAAAGTTTTTTTTTCAAATTTATTTGAAATTTCATTTTGAAGATTGTCAAAATAACTATCATCAAGGGATCCCTATGCAATACTTGGTAATTGAATATACTTTTAATATAATATTTAGTTAAAGCATTACTGAAGCAATATATTGTATCATGTATATGACTTCATGACAAGGTTCAGAAAACTAATGTGTAAAAAAATATATAAGATGAGCAAAAAACACATTCATCGGAACATAAATGGAGTTTAATCGAAGAATTACTTTGTGTAAATTACCATGAATTAACGGGAATACAGCGTAAAAGATGTATAACTACAAAAGGACCACACATGCTCCACTGTGATGGAATGATATCACTGTTATTCAAATAGAAAATTAGGGCCCTAATATTTAAATCTAGGCTGTTGGATTAAAATGAACGGATCAGATTTCTATGAAAAAACCTCCTAAATATAAAATGGTGCTGATCCGATCTATTCATTTTAATCTGACGGTCTGAATTAGACTAGTGAGGTCCTATTTTTCCATTTGAAATAATATCAGATACAGACTCCAACTGGCCACCAAATCTGCGATCTCTCTGGATTAAATAAAAATGAGGTGATACTGTCACTATACTTACATCATAATATCTGATAAAAGTATAATTGCCATGGTCTAGGTTGCTCATTAATTTGTAGCCACATGCCACCTCAAACATGACGTTATTTTCATTATCAAGGGCTCATACATCATCCGTCCTCTTTTCTTGTTTTCTTTTACGAGGTTTTTATTGTAAATCTATAACTCTTATTTCTCACAATAATATATATATAAATGGGGCTTGACCCTGATTTTTCCTCAAAAAAAATTGGAAAAATTATATTTTATAATCAATTAAAAAATATAATACTCAAAGAGAATTATTATTTTTCATTAATATATTTTCAAAAACAAATAACATGTGAGTAAAGGTGTCTTCTTGTACTTACATATGTTTTGAAGTATCTATAAGTATTACGTGTTTGCTTATTAGATATTTGGATGCGCTATGTCGTGCTGTATCCAATATTTTTATCACCAAATATGCACGGCCCTTCTAAGTGCACAACGTATGAGCACGTGAGCACAATATACATAAGCATGCACGCATGTTGTGTCTAAGATATGATTGATGGACTCTAGCACTTGTTTTGTTAATACACTAATTAATTGGAAAACCAATGCAAAAATTAAAAAAGAAAAAAAAATTCTCCCGGAGGGATGTTGAAAATAGTATGTCAGCGGAGAGTTCAACACATCCGTAACTTGAACTAATTAATTAATTAAGGCTGCCATATTTATTTGTTTAGGTATGAGGCCTAGTTGGAGAAGACCAATATCCCGGTGCGGAGGCATGCATGATTTTCTGCTATAGGAACAATTAATTACATTCATTTTTATTTTATTTATTTAATATCTATTTATTTATATATTTAATATTTTGTTTGAAAGATACTAATATTCTTATTTATTATCAACAACAAAAATAAAAATGATTGGAAGAGACGAAATTTAATTATCTCATTTCAACATCTCTATTATCTATCAAGAAATCATAATTTACATTTCACTAATAAGTTTAAAATGGTGCATCATTTTCTCCTTTTTATGATATAAAACATTTCTCTCCTTGTACGCACAAATTATATATCCCAATAAATTGTAAGGAATTGTAAGGAAAATTAAAGAGCAACAAAGAAAAAAAAGAAAAGATGCTATCTTTTCTAGCCAACAAAATTTTCTTACTTCTCTCGATTCTTAACCACCAAATAATCCCTTTTCAACAAAGAACATCAAATAAAAAAGGTTAATTCTGCTATGGATCAGAATTTGTATTATAGACGAAAAAATTAGATTGCAAGTAAAAATTGTGAATTTGTGATTCATTAACCACTAAAACTTTTGATTCATACGGAACTGCTCTATAAAAAATTATCAAATCCCGCTCATTTGTCCTTTGGCCACTGTTTTGATCAACTGATTTGCCTAAATTAAAGTTCCTCTAATTTTTACATCAAAGCCATTATACCAATTTACATTTCAAAACAAAATTTAATTGAATTCGCCATTCCATTACACCTGGAAAATGGTTCATTTCCTGAGGCAATGCAAGCTACATTTTTAATTAGTAACTTCTTCGCTTTAATCATGTTGATTTTTCTAAAGTCTCCTTGATCATGTTTAAACTATAATTTAGAATGCATCTGATTGTGACTGGATATAGCAAGGACAACCACTCCTTTTTAGTGATATGTAAGACAAGGTTAAGAGAGGGAAAGAAAACAAAACGAGATGTGCATCCGCTCCCGCCAATATAAACGTGCATTATTTCAACTTTTCATTCATCTAGAAACCCTACTCCTGTGACGTGTCAGTATACTGTTGGTAAGATATTTAGGCATTCTGATTATGTAGCCAAACACCATCAGTTAGTTTTAGTTAATCGTTATTGCAAACTAATCAATTACTATAAATAGCACAGCATCCTCCTGAAGTCTGTTCAAACAAAAGCTAACAAGCATTTCTACCTTTTCATCCCCTTGCCGCTAATTTTCTTTGGAATGGCTGACAGAGAAATGGTGAACCCCAAGGGCAATATGAACAAGATGGGACGCAAAACGCTGGAGCACGCTCCCTCAATATGGAACGACTTTTTCGTAAATTACATCCCGCCCCCAATGAATGTACAGATATATAATTTTGTTTTTCACTTTGTTACCTCCTTTCAATCCTTATACAACTTGTAATTAAGTCCTATAATTTTTATCTATTTCTAGAGTTTGAATGATACTTCTAGTCGGGATGTATCCGTTTGTCTTGGTTATTACTCATTATGGCGTGGCAAATAATCTTTCGAGCACTTACAAATGCAACTGAATGATGGAAACCATAAATTAGTTTGAAAAAAACACAAACTATAAACCTCTTATTATTTCTTGACCAGATTTTAGATATACTGAATTTCATACAGTTAACAATGAAAGCCGAGAGGAAAGAGACCGATATTGTTCAACAATTGGTTAATTGTTTATAGGTGTCGGAAGAATGGCTCATAGAAAAGACTGATAAGCTAAGGGAAACAATCAGAGCGATGATTACTACTACCACCGACGCAACTCAAATAATCAATTTAATCGATACTATTCAGCATCTAGGGATCGATTATCATTTCCAAGGTGAGATTGATGACAAATTACAATGCCTCCAAGTAATAGAATTTGAAAGCAATGATCTTCATCAAGTGGCACTCCGTTTTAGACTACTAAGACAGCATGGCTTCTATGTGTCTCCAGGTATATATTCTATGATTCATTTGATTAACATGTTGGAATTAATTTCTATTAATTACAAAATTATATGGGCTTATATGTAATATAAATATATATTGAATAATAGACTGTCAAATATCTAATTAGACCCGTTATGAAGTGATCAAATTAAGTATTATTTATCGGGTTTCAATATGTGTCATGAGAAGTGGTGCCCTTAATGTGTAGAATACGTATTAATAACTTTATGATTTAGTGATGGTCTAAATTATATAAAGTTTAGTAATAATACAATTATGTTATTGGTCCCTGGAGAATACAACTAATAGGCAGTTTTCTGATTTTGAAAGTAAACCCGTTTAGAGAGAAATTGGATCTGGTATGGATCCGCTAAGGCATAACCAGTGGTTTGCCAACCTTTCGGTTATTGACACCCATTATAAAGGGATCAAGAACCGTCCTTTCTGATTACCGTCATAAGGCATTAACCAACAGACTTCCTCTCTAAAATCAAATTCGGGTTTTCTGAAAAGAGAAGAAAACCGCCGGCCGATTCTCTTCGTCTCTCCATCTGAGAAGAGAAGGATCACCGCGAAGGCTTAAGGAATCCGGTGATCAACGGGGTTGTGTCTCTCCAGAAGACCGACAGCATGGATCAAGGTAATTTTATATTAATTTAGAGTTCACTAGAGGATCACGGGTAATATTCTAACAAGTGGTATCAGAGCAAACTCTAGTTGAACGATCAAATTCTGATTTTGGTTCGGAAATTGAAAAGATATTTGTGCTTTTGAAGATCTGTTTAGTTAATTTTGATTTGTTGGTTTAAATCAAATTATTTAATCAAATCTGATTTTTAAATAGTTCGGAAATCAGTATATCTGTTGGTTAGTATTTTAGTTTCAGAAATCAAAATATAGTTTTGAAAATTGATTCCGAAACTCAAAATTGATAATTAATTGGTTAATCAATTCGGGAATTAATTCTTTACTTATTATTTAGTTAAGTTTTAACTCTGCGTTTCAAAATTATAAAGTTTGAAACTATGTTAAATTTAAGAAATTAATTGGCCAACAATCTAGTTTCTGAACTGTTTATGATCAGTTATGAAAGTTTCTGGATCAAATCAAAGGTACAAATTTCTGATCTGTATTCCGCCGCTGTTAGGAAGCCTATTTTGTGTTGCATGCCTAACTCTGTTTTGCAGTGGTGGAATATGAGATAGTATGACCCCGTTGCCTTGTGTGAAAAATTGTAATGAATGCATGAATGATGTGTGTAAATGCGGCCTAAGGTGCCCCGTTGAATTAATTAAATTTCGTAATTAAAGGTGACTTGCATGTCGCTTCTGTGTATCATTTATGCGGTCTGCGAGCCGTCATCCTTAGGACTCTAATGTAAATTTTTCATTTATTACTATTAGAGCAGTAATTTAGTTAGAATGAAGAACATTGAAGAAGATGGATGAAGGCCACTGTCGTGTACATTCTTACAATGGAGACTATCGTGCCTTGGGTCATACTATCTCAGTTGTGATTTGGGCTCATGTTAATTATTGTTTTATTTTCTGCATTTCATGAGCCCATCATGGTTAAATCGGTTAAGCCAAATCTTGATATATTTTATTTGGATAATATTGAATCATCATGAAGGCTTATGAATTAGATATATTTTGGAAAATGATTGATAAAGGTATCAACTTACCAAAGTAAGCTCTCATACTTGAGTTGATCATTTGTCAATTTATACACAGAAAATGTACATATGATGTTTGGTTATTGGATTAGCCCAAAGGAAAGACAATGATCAAATATTATATGTGTATACTTGTAGTGATGAATGGGTAATGGTCATAAGTTTTTTTGATGTAGTTAGTTAATCGGCCCAAAGGAAGGTTGACTTATTGACATCAAAATGGACTGTTATATTCTATTGCTACACCTATTTATCCTAGAATAATGATTGACTCCAAAGAGCACTTATTGTTCGAGAATATTTAGTTGATGGAATATGCCTTATTTTGATTTTTTATTATAATTCAGACTTTTAATTCGTTCTTTTACCAATATTTTTCCAGCAAAAATTACTGATCTTACGGCCGGCATCAATAATATTCCGATGCTTACGGGTTCTAATTTCAAGGATTGGAAAGATAATCTAGAGATTATCCTTGGGTGCCTTGATCTGGACATAGCGTTACAGGAGACCAAACCGCCTGTGCCTAATGAAAGTAGTTCTAACAAAGAACAAAATGCACATGCACGGTGGATGAGGTCAAATCGCTTGTGTCTCCGGGTCATGCAG
This sequence comes from x Bolboschoenoplectus mariqueter, assembly GCA_037678475.1. Taxonomy (NCBI): domain Eukaryota; kingdom Viridiplantae; phylum Streptophyta; class Magnoliopsida; order Poales; family Cyperaceae; genus x Bolboschoenoplectus; species x Bolboschoenoplectus mariqueter. The sequence continues at coordinate 2,341,825 of CM075268.1, forward strand.
AAGACCATTCCTGAAAGTTTTAGGGGACCGGTTTCTGATTCCACTCTTGCCAAAGATTACCTTAAGGAACTTGAGCAGAGGTTTGTTAGGAATGAGAAAGCTGAAATAGGCATTCAATTAAACAAACTCTGCACAATGAAGTATAATGGCAAGAGCAATGTCAGGGAGCACATTCTTGAAATAATGCATACCGCTTCGAAACTGAAGGGACATAAGCTAGACATATCGGATGATATGCTGGTCTATTTAGCCCTTAACTCTCTTCCGGCCTCATTTGGACAGTTCAAGGTGAGTTACAACTGTCAGAAGGAATCATGGACAGTTAATGAGCTCATCTCGCACTGTGTTCAGGAGGAAGAGAGATTGAAGTCGGACAAGAGCGAAAGCGCAAATATTGCTTCTACGTCTAAGGGAAAAGGGAAACAGAAACGTAAGGCCAATTCAGATGCTGCAACTACAAGTTCGCAGAAGAAACCCTTCAAGGATAAAAAATCGGCTACCGGATCGGAGCCGAATAAGGAAAAGAAGAAGGGTTGTTTCTTTTGTGGATCTGAAGGGCATGTGAAGAAGAATTGTACCAACTATCACGCATGGCGTGCCAAGAAAGGTATTGATTTTTCTTTTGTTTGTGAAGAAGTTAATGCGATTTCAGTTTCAATAGACACATGGTGGATAGATTCGGGTGCAACTGCTCACATATCTGTGTCTATGCAGGGTTGCCGAAGTTACCGGAAGCCAAGTGATGGTGAAAGATACATCTATGTGGGCGATGGCAACAAGGCAGAAGTTGAAGCTATAGGGCATTTTAGATTACTTTTGAAAACTAGTTTGTATCTTGATTTGGTTGATACTTTTGTTGTACCGTCTTTTAGGCGGAACTTAATTTCTATTTCTGCATTGGACAAATTAGGTTTTTCTTGTTCATTTGGAGATAGAAAGTTTAGTTTGTATCAAAATTCCAAATTGTTTGCTTCTGGTTTTCTGTCTATTTTGGATAATCTTTATGCTTTAGATACTATTGCTTCCTATAATGAGACCTTGCACAATGAAACTCGAAACGTTAGACAAAAAGTAACACATCAAAATTCAGCTGCACTTTGGCATAGGCGTTTAGGTCATATTTCTCAACAGAGAATTACACGTCTTATTCAAAGTGAAATTCTACGACCCTTAGACATGTCGGATCTCGGTCCGTGCATTGAGTGTGCAAAGGGCAAACAAACAAGCATGCGTAAATATACAGCTAATCGTATGACGGACGTCCTTGAGCTGATACATACGGATGTATGTGGGCCATTCCCTACAGCTACTAGGAATGGACATGTATATTTTATCAGTTTCATTGACGATTATTCTAGATATGGCTATATATTTTTAATTAAAGAAAAGGCTCAAGCTTTGGACACATTTAAATCCTTTAAGACTGAAGTTGAGTTACAACTCAACAAAAGGATTAAAAACGTCAGATCGGATCGTGGTGGTGAATATTACGGTCGATATGACGGCTCAGGAGAACAACGTCCAGGGCCTTTTGCTAAATTTCTAAAGGAAAGTGGAATTGTGCCACAGTATACAATGCCGGGTTCGCCCGCAATGAACGGTGTGGCTGAAAGGCGCAATCAAACGTTAATGGAGATGGTGCGGAGTATGATTTCTCATACCTCGCTTCCATTGAACCTCTGGGGAGAAGCGCTCAAGACAGCAGCATACATTCTGAATCGGGTACCGACTAAGGCAGCAAACAAGACTCCATATGATTTGTGGACTGGGCGGAAGCCTAGTCTCCAACATTTTAGAATCTGGGGTTGTCCGGCTGAAGCTCGGCCTTACAGGCCACAAGAGAAAAAGCTGGACGAAAGGACAGTTAGCTGCTATTTTGTCGGTTATGCGGATAGGTCCCGGGGGTATAAATTTTATGATCCCACTAATAGAACAATTTTCGAGAAAAATACAGTTAAGTTCTTTGAGGATGTTATGGTTCAAGGGAGAAATGCAAATCAAATTGTTTTTGAAGAAAGACATGATTCTCCTATACAAGGGGCGCCAACATCGGTACCAATTGTAATAAGAATATCTGGAGACTCATTGGTTCAGGATCCTACCGTGAATGAACCTACTGTGAATGAACCTCCGGAAATGGAAGAGAATCAGGTACAAGACAATGTTGTTGTTGAAGAGGAACCTATACCACCTCAAGACCTTCAAGAACAAGTGCCTTTAAGACGATCCACAAGAGAGAGAAGAAGTGCAATATCTAATGATTATGTTGTATATCTTCAAGAAAATGAATTTGACATTGGTATGATGGAAGATGATCCAATCAACCTCCGTCAAGCTTTGGAAAGTGCAAATTCACAGAAGTGGATCGAAGCCATGAATGATGAAATTAAGTCGATGCATGACAACAAAGTCTGGGATATCGTCTCATTACCTGAAGGTGTGAAACCTATTGGTTGCAAATGGATATTTAAAACCAAACGGGATTCCAAAGGTAATGTTGAAAGATACAAAGCACGACTTGTTGCTAAGGGCTTTACACAAAAGGAAAGCATTGACTTTACGGAAACTTTCTCCCCTGTGTCGATGAAAGATTCTTTTAGAGTTATTATGGCTTTAGTGGCACATTATGATCTTGAGTTACATCAGATGGATGTAAAGACAGCGTTTCTCAATGGTAGCATTGATGAAACAATCTACATGGTGCAGCCGCCGTATTTTGAGTCGGATGACCCAAAGCAGACGGTTTGCAAATTAAAGAAATCCATCTATGGGCTCAAACAAGCGTCTCGACAGTGGTATTTTCGATTTCATCAAGTGATCGTCTCATTTGGTTTTGAGGCTAATTTGGTGGATGAATATATATATCACAAGTTCAGTGGGAGTAAATTCATGTTCCTGGTTTTATATGTTGATGACATATTGCTTGCCACGAACGATATAAATATGTTGCATGATACTAAGAAATTTCTTTTCAAAAATTTTGAAATGAAAGATCTTAGAGAAGCATCATATGTGTTAGGTCTAAAAATACATAGAGATCGCACTGAGGGTATTTTGGGCCTTTTACAACAAGCATATATCGATAAAATTCTCAAGCGATATGGCATGGAACATTGTAAACCAGGTAATACCCCGGTTGCAAAAAGAGACAAATTTAGTCTCAAACAATGCCCTGAGACAGAACTTGAAAGGTCAGAAATGCAGCAAATTCCATATGCTTCAGCAATTGGGAGTTTGATGTATGCTCAGGTCTGCACGCGTCCGGATATTGCGTACATTACGGGAATGTTGGGCCGATATTTGAGTAATCCTGGACTGGATCACTGGAGAGCAGCCAAAAGGGTACTACGGTACTTACAAAGAACGAAGAATCATATGCTCACCTATTGGAGATCAGATAAGCTTGAGATCATTGGGTATACTGATTCCGATTTTGCGGGCTGTCAAGATAGCATGAAGTCTACATCCGGTTACATTTTCATGTTAGCCGGTGGAGCTATCTCTTGGAGAAGTGCAAAGCAGACGCTTATTGCCCCATCCACCATGGCAGCAGAGTTCATTGCATGTTTTGAGACATCAAATCATGGAATATGGCTGCGAAATTTTGTCACGGGGCTGCGCATAGTGGATACTATCAAGTTACCACTAAAATTGTATTGTGACAATAATTCTGCAGTACTGTATTCAAACAACAACAGGAGCACATCGAAGTCAAAGCACATCGATATAAAGTTTCTTGCTGTGAAGGAAAGAGTTCAGAATGGACTAATCAATATCGAGCATATTGGAACAGCTTCCATGGTTGCAGATCCACTGACTAAAGGTTTAGTGCCCAAGCAGTTTCATGAGCATGTCGCTCATATGGGTATCTGTGTAGTAGAGGATTTACAGGTTTAGTGGGAGATTGTTGTACTTGTGCTTGATGTTTTATATGATATACTTTAGTATGTATCATGCAGTTTTCAGTTATAAAGTTTTCAGATATTCAGTTTTTTAGTTTGCATTCTGAATTTGTAATTGATCTCAAAATTAATTTAAGGTGACCAAATTGAAGATAGGCATGTGGATCACATTACATATAATTTTCAAACTACACATCCCCTTAATGATTCATGTCATTCAGTTATATTTACATAGTGATTTATGTTGGTTTGGTTTCGCATTATGAAACGAATACTACTTAAGTCCTTGTGAATATAATTGATGGACGGAATTGGTTGATGACACAAAAGGCTATGACAGCACAGTTAGAGTACTCAATTCAGTTTTATCAATATATATATTATTTGGATATACATATAGCCCAAGTGGGAGATTGTTGGAATTAATTTCTATTAATTACAAAATTATATGGGCTTATATGTAATATAAATATATATTGAATAATAGACTGTCAAATATCTAATTAGACCCGTTATGAAGTGATCAAATTAAGTATTATTTATCGGGTTTCAATATGTGTCATGAGAAGTGGTGCCCTTAATGTGTAGAATACGTATTAATAACTTTATGATTTAGTGATGGTCTAAATTATATAAAGTTTAGTAATAATACAATTATGTTATTGGTCCCTGGAGAATACAACTAATAGGCAGTTTTCTGATTTTGAAAGTAAACCCGTTTAGAGAAAAATTGGATCTGGTATGGATCCGCTAAGGCATAACCAGTGGTTTGCCAACCTTTCGGTTATTGACACCCATTATAAAGGGATCAAGAACCGTCCTTTCTGATTACCGTCATAAGGCATTAACCAACAGACTTCCTCTCTAAAATCAAATTCGGGTTTTCTGAAAAGAGAAGAAAACCGCCGGCCGATTCTCTTCGTCTCTCCATCTGAGAAGAGAAGGATCACCGCGAAGGCTTAAGGAATCCGGTGATCAACGGGGTTGTGTCTCTCCAGAAGACCGACAGCATGGATCAAGGTAATTTTATGTTAATTTAGAGTTCACTAGAGGATCACGGGTAATATTCTAACACAACAAACAAAGGCTCTTTGAGGATGATGTGACAACCAAACTTCCGATCCTTAATAAAAGATGGTGTAACTATTCTGAATTATTCAAGTAGATTCTTTCATTATATAGCAGGTCACAGAAAATACTCAGAAATTAAGAAGACATGCCCCGCTATGTACCACAACGTCTCTACTAATAAGTAATTACTGAAAAAAAGTTTACTCAGACGTTCATTGATATGTTATAAGCCCGCGATAGCAATACTAAAATTAAGTTCTTCAATCTTGGACACTTCGGTAACTATGTTTATCGTGGGTATTATGTGACGAGCTTCGTGGGCTAAGCCATATAATAGTGATGTGCCAATAATTACAGTCCGGTATATTTAATATGTTGCACAAAATGAATTATGTTTATTTACTGTAGATGAATTCGACAAGTTCAAAGATGAGATGGGAAACTTTAAGACAACACTAAATGAAGACACAAAGGGATTGTTAAGTCTGTACAACGCAGCTCATCTCTTGCTGCCAAATGAATGCACACTAGAAGAGGCTATAATATTCACCAGAGACAACCTCAAGAAAACGGTTCACAACTTGAAATCTCCTTTGGCCAAGCAAGTTTCGCGAAATCTCAAGAGCCCTCTACCGAGAATGATGAAGAGACTTGAGGCAAGACTGTACATTGATGAATATCAAGAAGAAGTGTCCCGAAATGATATGATATTGGAGTTTGCAAAGTTGGATTTCAATAGTGTTCAAAGAGAACACTGTCAGGAATTGAAGGCCATTACTTCGTGAGTTCTGCTACTTGTTATATATGTCAATTTTGCTAACTACTTCATTATTAGAATTTCAATATACAACTTTCCAACAATTAGATGATCATGATGTTAACATTGACTCAAACTTCCCACAATTGCTTGCAACTTATGAGTGATATTCTAATTTTTATCCTCATTCGGTGTTGTTTCCCTGATCAATTATTTGATATCAAATTTTTTTCCTCAATATATCTTTTTTTTTCAGAATATGGAAACTAAAATTGCGCATTTAGTTTAGTTATTTGCGTTATAAAACAAACCTAACTTGTTTTGGTTAAATAGTTCGTATTTTCAGTTTTTTAATTTTTTTGGTATAGTAGTCTAGTTATATCATTTTTCTGGTTGATTTTGATAACTACGAACAAGTGAATGAACCAATTAAAAGTAAATCAAAGTATGATTAAATTTTTTATGCATTAATATTACACGCAAGAATACATGAATTTTCTAATAAAGAGTTAATTAAACTGAATATAGGTGGTGGAAGGACTTAAATCTTCAAAAGGATTTGAACTATTCAAGGGATCGCATAACCGAATGTTATTTCTGGATATTAGGAGTGTACTTTGAACCACGTTACTCTCGTGCACGCCTAATAACAGCAAAATGTATTGCTCTTTTAAGTATTTTGGATGACACCTTTGATGTTTATGCAACTTTGGAAGAGTGTCGTCTTCTTACTCTTGCTATACAGAGGTCTCACTCTCTCTCTCCACTCTTGCTAACTATCTCATGGCACAAACAAACTAATATGAATCTGCTTTTCATGTATATTTACTTATGAAAAAAAATTGAGTAATCAATCCAAAGTTAGGTAATGTAATTCATTGTATTAAATATTACAGCTTACTATTTAAGATTATTATATGTTTTAGACAAAATGTATCTATGCAGATGGGACGAAGGTGTTGTTGATCTGCTGCCTGAGTACCTAAAGGGATACTACCTCAACTTACTAAACACTGCTAATGAAATTGAGCGCGAATTGCAACCCAGTGAGAAGTACCGCATTTCTTTCTATCAAAATGCAGTAAGCCCCTGTTGGGTATTTTTTTCTCATATATACTAAATGTAGTATGAGTACAATTTTGTTACAGTTATACTACAGCTTGAAAACATGGTCAAAATGTGCGTTGATAATTTATTAGAATAAAGAAAATCATGGTCTTCACAATGCAGTTCAAAATAATGGCGGAGGCTTATCTAAAAGAAGCTGAGTGGTATGCAATAGACTACATTCCAGAAGTCGACGAGCGTAAAGAGTATTCGGTAATATCCTCAGGATATCCCGCACTTTGTGGTGTCTCGTTTGTTGGCATGGGAGATGTTGCTACAAAAGAGGCATTTGACTGGGTTAGCAGCATTCCAAAAATTGTGTGGGCTTCTGCTGAGGTTTCCAGATTCACTGATGGTATACTTGGATATGAGGTTCGATGAAGTACCTTTGTAAATATGAGTATTCTAGATGATTTACATACATCTCATTTTATTGTACATTCAATGGTTATAATCACATTATTATAGATGCAATGAAATTTCTAATTTGCGTTCCTGTATTTATGCTTGATTTTGCTGGTCTTAACGCTTTTTCCACGCCCTGAAGGATTTGAGAGGTCTCAATTAGGTGTTGCTTTCCATGAATGATTGTGAACAGTTTCGCTGCAGTCTTTTTCTGCAACCCTCCTCTTTTATATCAAGAGCTTGTTGAAATATATTAATTAACTTTATTATGTCATTCACTCGTGTACGAATGGTTTTAGAATCTTTTGCAGTCAATGCTTGCAACTAGAACAAGAATAAAATCATTTTGTTTCTGCAGCGCGATCATAAGCTTGGACAGGTTGCAAGCACGTTCGACTGCTACATGAAACAATATAATGCAACAAGGGAAGAAGCTACAACCAGGTTTAATCATATCCAAAATAATAAACTTCAGATGTTAATTAATATTTTCTTGCATGTCTGGCAATATAATGCATAATTCTTGTTTTCACAGATTTTATTCCTGGATTGAAGATGCATGGAAGACAATTAACCAAGAGTGCCTCAAACCCACTGAGGTATCGTGGACACTGCTGGAACGGATAGTTAACTTCGCCAAAATGATGCAAACCTTGTACACTCACTGTGATGATGGCTACAACAAATGTGAGAATGTGAAAGAATTCATTGAAATACTTTTCATCAAGCCACTCTCTTTCTGAGAGAAAATACCAAATCGGTACTTGATGGATTACCAAAAATATTGCCACAATGAAAATTAGATTTGATATGAATAATTAGATATGTTTGGATTGGAAAGTGAGGCTCATCACTGTATGTGCTGGAATTTTATATGTTCAATAGATGTAAAACCTTCTCTATTGTTTAAAAAAAATAAGGATTATTTTGTTGTGTGTCTAAAATCTAAATGTTACATACATAATTTCTTTTTCTATTTTTTTTTTCACAAAGTGAAAGTATTTCATTCACCGGAGTACTCTCTTTTCTTCTTAGAGGTCAGAGCAGAGCACAGAAGCATAAATCAGAATTACAAACACTAAGATCTTAAGCAAGAAAATTAGAAAAAGAAGAATGTTATCTGAACATGTTATAGACGAACTTTTTCAGATTTATAAACTGAGATTTCTGTCACAAAAATCCTGCAAACAATACCAACAATAATTCTTGAGATTCTACTCATGAATATTCTTAATTCATTTCTATTTATTTCCCTCTTGATTTATTAATAGGTTGAGCTGGGCCGGTTTATAGTGTCACTAACCTTAGTGCGGATACTTACAAACTGTTTCTTAGGCCCATTATTAGAGGAAATACATGCCCAATAAAAGTTCTCCATCCAAACGATGTGCAACCAACGCTTGATGTGAATTTGAATATGAGCATTGGTAACAACACGATTATTAATCTATGAAAAATGACTGCTACATACGACTGCGAAGTCAATTGTCTGCTTTAATCAAACCCAAAGCAAATCCCTCATACCCAATGAGGGTATCATGGACATTGTAAGAACAAATAGTTTATATATATACTTTGCCAAAATGATGCAAATCTTGTACACACAGAGTGGTGATGGCTACAACAAGTGTGGGAATGTGGAGGAGTTCATTGCAATTCTTTTTATCAAGAAACTATCTTTCTCAGAGGAAATATCAATTTTGTGTTTGATGGAATGTTGGAAGTTTAATTAAAAAAATAAATTTAAATGTGTTTTAGATTTTTGGTACAGTATCATATTTTAACGTAAAGTCTTCAGTAAAATAATTTAATTAATTTGGTACATTATGTGGGATACATATGACTGGTCATCTCCGTTATATATAGGTCCAACATATGATTCACCTATTTAAACATATATGATTCATCTATTAATTAACAGCATATATTTCTAAATTGGCCCTACCAGTTCCGCCCCCTCTTCATCCTCCGACGGCACATCGAATTCCAGCTCTGCCCCTCTTCCCCCTCCGACAGTGCACGGAGCGGAAGCCCTGCCAACGACCCAGCTCAACCTTGTGCCACATAGCAACACCGACTCACTTGCTGCTGACAAAGACATCCTGCGCTCGTTGATCAAGGATGCTCCCGACCCCCTCGTATCCCACTTCCTACCCAGGTCGCAACCCAGCAACTTCATTGGCCTGCTCTCTTGGCGAAGGCAATCACCGCACAATCTCTAGACAGCACAATGAAGGAGGCCATCAAAGCAGCCTGCAGGATCCAGGAGGTCGCCAAGGCTCTACTGACAGACGCATTTAAGGTTCAACCCAAGCTCCCTTCTCTCCATCGGGCCAGCGCCGCCGCAGGTTATACGCCTCAATCGGAGGACAATCAGGAAGATTTGCTGGATGATGCTTAGTTATGCCAGGTACAAAAACTGTGTTTAGTTTTTTCTATTACAAGGCTAGGCTGAGACCTAGATCCGGGTTTAAGTTGCATCACTTATTATTAGAATTTTTATCTAGTGAGATCTTTTGCAATAAACGAACTTTATTAATCTAAACATGTTGTCTTGGAATGTTCCTGGAATGAGTGATTTGGAAAAATATAGTACAACTAAGGACACTATTACTAATTCTATTTGCGACATCATTTGCTTGCAAGAGACAAAGTGGGATTCTGCAGATTTACTTCGATTACGAACCATCTGGCCTCCTAGATTCAAATAAGATTTAGTTGGGGGGAAATTAATCTCCGTTGCATGATGCATTGGTTTCTATTAAAACAATTGGTGACTACTTCATTGGAGATCAGATTTTATTGCATATGCATTATGCATTGATCTCATCAGAGAATTTAATTGCATTTATTTTATTTAATAATAATTCATGCTAAACCGGTTGCTTCCTACTACTTTATATTTTAACCAAACAGCAAATTTGTTTGACGGCACACATTTCATGATAAAAAAAAGAAGTATATTGGAGTGGCAAAAGAAATAAAACAGAAAAGATTATTCCAACAAATTCTTTGAGTTATTATTGTAATCAAATTCGATTTCGCTCTTTATACGGAGTACACCACATCAAAGAAAACACGGGTTGAAATATCTTGAGATTAGATAGCTATATATGAGTCTACTACACCATGTGGAGTGAATATTTCTCTAAAGATAATACTCATGTTCTTATAGGTATGTTTTCGATTTGTTGCAGTAAATATAAATCAATGGCAATTTGGATTTTTCCAAACTCCATTTAATTTAATTTAATTTTATTTATTAGGTTTAATTTTTCCAACATGGATCAACAAAATAGATTGCCAAATTAAAACATATGTTACCAAGAGGTGGAAAACAAGTATAGTAAAGTCTAGTAACTCTGTGGAATATATCACCACAACCAGTTTAAACAAAAGGGAGAAAAAAGGGTGGTCATCTTAGTGCCCTCAAATTGCATATATAGCACTATAAGTTGCAATTAATTTGCATTAAGTTAAGAAAGTATTTTAATATGAATAATTTGTTTGCAAGTAAAGCAAACTAAACAAAAATATAAGGATAATATTCTTTTTTTCTTAGCATATCAGACGGTCAATTAAAATTAGTTCATTGATAACCCTCCAAATGGATAAAATATTAATATATACTAGCATTTAACGAATAAAGAAGTGATCATACCGAGCTTTGGTAGAAAAAGCAATATGGGTAAACAAACACGTTTTGTATTTATTTACTTTTTATGAATAAGAATTAATATATAGTCAGAAAACACGACCATATGTTTTAAACTAAGAGGTGGCAAAGACAGTCAGACTACATTTTTTAATTAAGGTGCTTTTGCGTGTGAGACATGATTTAAGGGCGTGATCTTCCATCCAAGAGCATGGAAAATGACATGTTTTTTTTTTTTCATTTTGGGTACCATGAGACCATTATTTGTTATCATAAATGACAAAAATATTTAGAGGAATTTTTTGAGGGATTATAGTTGGGATACCATTAGTCCTTGTTGAAATTTCCTATAGGTTCAAAAATAAATATGTTTGTAATAAACTTATTTTATTTTTCTAAAAAAATGAATTTATTTAAAATCTATTATCGAGATAATCAAAATAACTATTATATATCAAGTGATCCTTCCTCAAAAATAAATATATAAATATGTTGATCCAGAGATATGCTTATATGCTTTATAAACATAACACCTCAACGCGTTGATAGAGGGTTTTTTGTGCCCCAGAATGCTATAAAAGTTTTTTTATTTATTGTAAAATTTTGATACCCAAAACCCAAATCTAAATCATTGATTTTGTTTGTTTTCATAAGAGATGTATGCATACAAAATTTCATAATTTTTTATTAATTTTATACTAAATTAAGTGGTTCATAATGAATGAATTTAATTAACTATGTTTGATTAATTTTAATACATTTATTTTATGAACACTTAATCTAGTACAAATTGAACTCAAAAAATCATGAAATTTTATATGCATACATCCCTCATGAAAATGAATAAAATCAACAGTTTGAATTTGATTTTTTGATGTCAAAATTTGAAATATGAATAAAAAAGATAATTTGTGACATTTTATGATATAAAAAACTTATAATGTTGAAATCGTCCTCATTTTCTATATATAAGCTACAGAGATAATTTTTTGACTTCTGAAATTGCCATATATATTTTGTACATAAATTTATTAATTCATAGAGTAATTTAGCACACATCCAAATTTCATGTCTATAAATTTTGGGTCCATTAAAATTTATTTTGTCCATCACAAGGTCATTAAAATATGACCTTTAAAATTTTAAAATTAATTAATGGAAGGGAAAATCTCATTCAAATTCTCTAAATATGATACATATTTTATCCAAATGATTAAAAATACATCTTTAATTTTAGTTTTTTTTAATTTGAGCAGTATTTCTCAAAATGATATATAATAAGAGTTAGAGGTACCATAAATATTAGATGTTCATCAGAATTATCCTAATATATTTCTTTTTCTTTTTGTATTCATAGGAAATGTGTGAACAATATTGATGGACAGTCCGTTTGGGTTAGAAATTTATTTCTCAATATTTTTTTGAGTAAATATTCTGTTTGAGTAAATTTTTCTCAATATTATATCAATTAAGATTCGTTACAACCCGTTTCATTTGCATCATGCATGCAGTTAAATGTCTTTCTTACTGATTCACATACACCCTAATTTTTTTATAAAGTTTCAAATGCTTTGAAAAAGTTACCTGACGTTTCATTAGGAAATAAGAACTATATTATATATAGTACCAGTTCAAGCTCAAATCCCCACAAATTAAACAAGAACCCCAATTAATCTAAAATGAAGCAACTCATGGTTTCAATCCTGCTTTTACTCCTCTCACTTTTTAATTTATCTCATTCTCTTCCTGATGGCTTACGGACGGAATTAATTCACGTCGATGCCAGCAGCAACTACATTAAGATCGAGATTCTTCATCGGATGGTCGACCATAGCAGGAACAGAGCCCGGTATCTTGCCTCAAGGTACACCGAATCCTCAAAAGATATCACGATACCGTCATTCCGAAGCAAGGGTGAGTACTCATAAATTTATCAATTGGCACGCCAGCTGAACACTTTGTTCTAACCCTAGACACCGGCAGCAACCTCATCTGGACCCAGTGTGAACCTCTCATTCATTACTTCAACCAAACATATCCTGTTTTCAATCCCAATGATTCCTCTACTTACTCTTACACTTCATGTGAATCTGAATTGTGCAATCCTAATCAGCTTCCTCAAGCTAACTGCTCCGACTCCGACTACTGTCAATACAATTATACCTATGGTGATGGCTCCTTGATGACAGTACATAATTCGGAACAGAATTTAATGAATTTTGTAATTAAGTTGGATGCTTCGTTTATTGATTTGGTAATTAAAATTGATGCTTCGTTTCTTATGAAATCAGAGGGTCAAGGGGGTGTGAATTCAACCATCTTTAACTGTGATGCTTTGGTTTTCTCTTTATTTTAAATGTTTTAATTAGTTTTGCTTTAATAGCAGCCTAGAAAATGTAACCAGGTTTTACTATTTATACTTCTCTCTTGTTGTAAGAAAGGCAGACTTTGAAAATTAAAATTGTGTTTGAGTGTTTTTTTTCTCCTTCCTAGTGTTTCTCTTCTTCCTCTTATTATCTTCTTAAACTGTCCCGACGTCAATTGGTATCAGAGCCAGGTCTGCGGAAGCTCCCTACTCCGAATCAAATGGCTGATGAACCGACCCTTCGCGAAATGTTCGAGCAACAACAGCAGCAACATGCGCAAACCATGGAGCTAATCACCCAACTCATCAACCGTCTCACTCCAAACCCTCAGCCGCCGCCGCCACCTCCTCCATTCACTCCACCTCATAACAATCAACCTCCACCACCCAACCCAAATCCTGTTCGCGAAAACCGATGGGAAGGAGGCTTGCGAGTCGACATCCCAGAATTTTCGGGTAGCCTTAATTCCGATGAATTTTTGGATTGGTGCAACACCGTTGAAGAAATTTTCGAGTTGAAGGAAGTTCCTCCCGACAAACAAGTACCTTTGGTGACTATTCGTTTCAAGGAGAGAGCTGCCGCATGGTGGCAAAATTTTAAAATGCGACGCTGCTACGACTACATTCCGCCTATCAATCGGTGGGATGATTTGAAGCGCGAGATGACGCGTGAGTTTCTGCCGCTAAACTATAGGCAAACTATGTATCGGCAGTTACAAGCACTTAATCAAGGAAACCGTAGTGTGGATGAATACACCTACGATTTTTACAAGCTCGAGGCACGCAACCACCTCAATGAGACCGAGGATCAAAGAATTGCTCGCTATATTTCAGGTCTCAAGTTGTCCATCCAAGACGCTCTCGTGGCTCACACATTCTATAATGTGTCAGAAGCACAAGCCAAAGCCAAAGCTGTGGAACAACAACAATCACGCTTTCGAAGTTATCAACCACCCCGAGGTAACTTACAATCCCAAACTACTTCACAAATTCCAAAAACAGTCCCGAAACCTAACAACCACGCCTCCTCCTCTTCTTCGCAACCTACCCGACAACCTGCTCTTCTACCGACACCACCAAACACCATTTCCAATTTCAACAAAGCAAACATCCGATGCCATAATTGTCGGGCCATGGGTCACTATGCTCGTGAATGTCCAAAACCTAAACCCAGTTTGATTAGCAAAGAAGAAGAAGATGAGAATGAGGAAGTAGATGATGAGTTTGTTGCGGCTTTCGACGAGACATTTTGTCAAGCCGACCCTGAAGATGTTGAAGGCGAGAGTTTTGTAACAAGGCGTCTGTGCTACTCTCCACCAACAAAAGAAAACTGGAAGCGACACGCTATTTTCAAGACGAATTGCACTGTTGGCAATAAAAAGTGCAACATCATAATAGACTCGGGAAGCTGGGAAAATATGGTGTCCGAAGAAACGATCGGAAAACTCAATTTGACAACAACGCCCCACCCGCACCCCTACAAACTTGGATGGGTCAGCCGAGAAGTCGAAATCCGAGTCGACAAGAGGTGTCAAATTGCTTTCTCTATCGGGCCTAACTACTCAACAACTATTCGAGCGGACGTCGTGCCTATGGATGCATCACATATCATTCTAGGTCGACCTTGGCAATTCGACAACCATGCCGTATATGACGGAAGAGAGCACACCTACACAATCCGACAAGGTCACAAGAAGGTTCTTTTAACACCTATTCAAAAGAATGTGACAACAGAGGCCACAACGAAACTTTGTGTGCCACAAGATGAGTTCGAGTTTGACATGAAGGAATTCGGTATGTGCTATGCCTTGATCTCCACGACTTTTGCACATACTGAGACAGCCGAAAAACCAATCAGTTCGATTACAACAGTTCTCACGGAGTTCCAAGACGTAATACTTGATGATCTTCCCGAAGGACTGCCACCTCTTCGAGATATCCAGCATCAAATCGACTTGGTGCCAGGTGCTAGCCTCCCCAACAAGGCTCATTATCGCATGACACCGCAGCATCACGAAGAATTGAGACGACAAGTCGAGGAACTCCTGAACAAAGGCTTTGTGCGAGAAAGTATAAGCCCTTGCGCCGTACCTGCCCTTCTCGTCCCGAAGAAAGATGGGTCTTTTCGGATGTGTGTTGATAGTCGGGCCGTCAACCGAATTACCGTCAAATATCGGTTCCCGATCCCTCGCTTAGAAGACATGCTTGACAGTTTGAGCGGTGCCACTGTTTTTTCAAAAGTTGATTTGAAGAGCGGTTATCATCAAATCCGAGTCAAGCCGGGTGATGAATGGAAGACGGCGTTCAAAACAAAAGAAGGACTGTTTGAATGGCTTGTCATGCCGTTCGGACTATCTAATGCGCCAAGCACTTTCATGCGCATCATGAACCAAGTATTGCGGCCGTTTCTTAACAAGTTTGTGGTTGTCTATTTCGACGACATACTCATCTATAGTCGCAATAAAGAGGAACATGTGGATCACGTGCGACAGGTCCTTCAAACACTTCGCCAGAATAGCCTCTACGTCAACCCCAAGAAGTGCATTTGGATGACTGACAAGCTAGTTTTTTTGGGCTTCGTTATAGCGGCTGACGGTATCCGCCCCGACACCGACAAAATAAAAGCGATCCAAGAATGGCCAACACCGACAATCGTGACCGAAGTCCGATCCTTCCTTGGTCTCGCAGGCTTTTATCGACGTTTCATCAAGAATTTTAGTAACATCACCGCTCCCATCACTGAACTCTTGAAGAAAAATTCTTTTGAATGGAACCTAGAGGCCAACCAAGCTTTTGAGAAGTTAAAAGTGTTGCTTACTCAAGCGCCCGTGCTCGCTCTTCCCAACTTTGACAAGATGTTTGAGCTTGATTGCGATGCATCCCGAGTGGGCATCGGAGCTGTCCTTTCCCAAGAGAAGAAGCCTGTGGCCTACTTCAGCGAAAAACTTGGAGGTTCGCGAGTCAAATACCCAGTGTATGACCTTGAGCTATATGCAGTAGTCAAAGCACTCGAGCATTGGAGACATTACCTACTTCACCGTGAGTTTGTACTATACACCGACCATCAAGCTCTTAAATTCTTGCATGAACAAAGCAAACTCAGTGACCGGCATGCCAAGTGGGTCTCGGCTTTACAGGAGTACACTTTCTCCATTGTACACAAGTCAGGCACAAACAACAAAGTAGCCGATGCCTTGAGTCGCCGTCACTCTCTACTCGCCTCAATGAAAGCAATAACTCTTGGTTTCGAGGAGCTACCCCAAACTCTTCGACAAGATTCAGATTTCGGGACCATCATTAATGAAGTCGAACAACAGAAGCGAGATGATTACATCCTTTGTGACGGTTTTCTTTTCCGAGACAAGGCTCTTTGCATCCCGCAAACATCATTGCGACTTCTAATTATCCGTGAGTTGCACACACAGGGTCACTTCGGGTTCGAGAAGACCCTCCAACTCGTTAAGGAGCGTTTTTATTGGCCGGGCATGTACAAGGACATCAAGAATTTCGTGAAGCGTTGCCAAATCTGTCAAGCCGCCAAAGGCACCGACACCAACCAAGGATTGTATGTGCCATTGCCCATTCCAACCAAACCATGGCAAGACATTTCTATGGACTTCGTTGTGGGTCTACCATTGACCCGCAAAAAGCATGATAGTGTCTATGTAGTCGTCGACCGTTTCAGTAAAATGGCAACTTTTATACCATGCAAGACAACCTTGGATGCTAGCAAAGTGGCAGAATTGTTTTTCATCGAAGTGGTGCGCCATCGGGGACTACCGAGTTCCATAGTTTCTGACCGAGATGTTAAATTCATGAGCATATTTTGGAAAGAGTTGTGGAATCGCCTTGGTACCGAGCTCAAGTTTAGCACTACTTACCACCCGCAGACTGACGGACAAACCGAAGCGGTCAACCGGAGCTTAGCTAACATGCTTCGTGCACAAGTGACATCCTTTGGCACATGGGACGTCTTACTTCCGAAAATTGAGTTTGAATACAACTGTTCGGTGAACCGTTCGACCGGTTTCTCACCGTTCTACATCGTGTATGGCGCTACACCAAAAGGTCCGCTGGACTTAATTCCCATTGCAAGTCCCAATGCAAAGTCCAAAACAGCCGAGGAGCGAGTCAAAGACCTTCAAGATCTTCACCAACAAGTTCGCGCCAATATCAAAATCTCTTATGACAAGTACAAGAAAAGCGTAGATGCAAAGAGGCGTTTTGTTTCATTCGAGGTTGGAGAACTTGTTTGGGTTTATCTCTCTAAAGAACGGTATCCCCAAGGGCAGTACAACAAGCTTACTAGGCGAAAATTTGGTCCATACAAAGTCTTGGAAAAATTTGGAGACAACGCGTACCGCATCAAACTTCCCGACAACATGTATATCTCCAATATTTTTAATGTGCGTCACCTTCATAAATATCATGGTGATGATTCAAGCTTGGGGACAAGCTTCAACGAACCAGGGGAGCATGATGACAGTACATAATTCGGAACAGAATTTAATGAATTTTGTAATTAAGTTGGATGCTTCGTTTATTGATTTGGTAATTAAAATTGATGCTTCGTTTCTTATGAAATCAGAGGGTCAAGGGGGTGTGAATTCAACCATCTTTAACTGTGATGCTTTGGTTTTCTCTTTATTTTAAATGTTTTAATTAGTTTTGCTTTAATAGCAGCCTAGAAAATGTAACCAGGTTTTACTATTTATACTTCTCTCTTGTTGTAAGAAAGGCAGACTTTGAAAATTAAAATTGTGTTTGAGTGTTTTTTTTCTCCTTCCTAGTGTTTCTCTTCTTCCTCTTATTATCTTCTTAAACTGTCCCGACGTCACTCCTACACAAGTGGTGTCCTAGGAACGGAGACATTTACCTTGGGAACAACCGCAGTTTCTGATATTTATTTCGGATGTGGAAATGACAATACGGGAATCTTCGATTCAAATGAATGTGGCATAGCCGGCTTTGGCCATGGTAACTTGTCATTAGTTTCTCAACTCGGATACGGTAACTTTTCCTATTGTTTCACATCCTCGGTCAATCCAAAAGCAGCCTGGTTTTGTTTGGTTCAGCAGCTGCTTTAAATGGATATGATAATGCACAAATCCAGTCAACACCGTTCTTGCGCAATTCAGCTCAGCCATCATTTTATTACCTCACTTTAAAAGGCATAACAGTTGGTACAAAGCTCCTAGATATACCCGAAGCGACATTTGCCGTGAATTCTACAGATGGTAGTGGCGGAGTGATCATCGACTCTGGAACAAGCATTACGCATTTCCCAGAGGCAGTTTACGAGATGGTGAAATCAGAATTTATTTCTGAGGTGGGACTTCCAGTAGTAGAGGCCAACCTTCTTTGCTTCAATTTGTCATCAACCTCCTCCGAGGCGTTCCAACCGCCCAAGTTCATTTTCCATTTTGACGGTGCCGATTTGGATCTCCCGTCAGAAAATTACATGCAATTACAAGAGGAAGGGGTGGAATGTTTGGCTATGTTAAATCAAAGTTCTCCGATGACAATAATCGGAAATTTCCAGCAGCAGAACATTCATGTTCTCTACAATCTCATTGGAGAGGAGTTATCATTTGTTCCCACACAATGTGATCAGGTGTGATTTCTGAAAGTATTCGTATATGTATGTTGTGCTAGATCGCCCGCGATCGAGTCCACAGAAGGATTCGGGGTGTATATGTGTTTTCCTTTTTTCCTATTTTGAAAGTGAGGCTCATGCTTCATTGTGCTGGAATTTTAATTATATGTTCAATAGATGTAAAATCTTTTCTGTTGATAAAAAAAATTATTATAATCTTTCTGTGTTTTAAATATATGTTATGTACATAATGTCTTTGACAAAGTGAAAATATTTCAGTCACCGGAGTATGCTCTTTTCTTCCTAAGAGGTCAGAGCAGAGAACAGAAGCATACATCAGAATTAGAAACACTAAGATCTTAAGCAAGAAAAAGAAAAAGAAGAATGTCTTAACATGTTATAGCTAAAACTTTTTGACATTAATGAACTGATTTCTGTAATAAATTAAAATCCTGCACAATATATACCAAGTTACCTCTCATGAATATTCTTGATTCATTTCTATTTATTTCCTACTTGATTCATTATTAGGCTGACCTGATCAGGTCCAGAGTGTCACTAACCTTAGTTCGGATACTTACCGATGCTCGGAAACTGTTGTTTCTTAGGCCTGATAAAAGCTCCGATGCAAACAATGCGCAACCAACCGAATGTTTTTTTATGTCTGACCCTTGAAAAAATTAAATTACAGAACTATCCCCGATGTGAAATATTTGACAGATTTATGCCTATACCGCGAACGCACGAGTTCACAACTTAATCCAGACACCAGCGTTCAGACTAGCAAATTTGTTGGAATTAACGGTATAAACGCTACGTTTAAACGTAGCAGCCAGACGCAGAATTTTATTCGTTTAAACGCGTGCGTTTACGAAGGAAATTTGATGGCTGAGCATTAAAGACCCGCCTGCTTTATCATCTCTTTCTTTCTTTCTTCTTTCTTTCTTCATTGTATCCTGAAGTTCCTCAGCTCTCACCTATACCATTTTTCATTATTTCTCGCCTATTCCAAATTTCTATCAAATTTCTTGGTTTGATAGCCCGAAATCTTCAGTATTTGGTGGATGGTGCAGATCTTCTTTCGAAAAGGAAAAAAAGGTTTTAAAATTAATTCTAAATTAGATCTGTATATTATATTTAGGGTTTTGATTTTTATGATATTTTTTAAAAAGCCAATAAAACTTAAGGCATTATATAAAGTATGATTATTAATGCATCCTAGTATATCATTTAGAAGGGAAAATATCTGTTTTCACATATTTCACATAATAGGTCATGATATTCCGTCTGAATTGTTTCTAACTTTACTAAACATATTAATTTCAGACAATGAGTTATGATCATGTTGTTATTTATTTGTATTACGGAGAAACAATAATACAAAAATTTATCATGACTTTTGAATAATAAAATTTATTATTTTTAGAATTTTTCTACCATTTTTAATGATTTTTGAAAAATAATCCTAAAAATAAAAGAAAAATACCAATATTTGAAGGTTATAAGAGTCATTTTTCAAAAATCATTAAAAATAGTAAATAAATTCTAAAAATAGTAAATTTTAGTATTCTATAAGATTTTGATATGAAAAATTTATTGAGCTACTTAGATCGTTATTCCGGACGCGAAATTTTAAATTTTAACCCATAAATATTTCGTCAAAATGCTTTATAGAAGTATCGTAGCCGGACTCTTAATTGTGTACTGAATTTCATATAATTTAAGTGTCAACTAATATTTCATTAAAGTCCGTTAAATATAGACCGTTGTAAATGTCATATAATTTTGATATTTTTTGATGGAATATCAAATGGCATTTAAATTGTATGAAATTTAAAACACAATAGTTCTATAAGTTCAAGAATATGTTTATAATTTTTTTTCTATTTTTAAGATTTTTTGGATATTATTTGAAAAGTTATTGTCAAAATTATCAAGTTAAATAGTTGTCAAGAGATCTCACCCTATAATTATATATACACGAAATAATATAACAAATATGTAATAATTCAACGTTGGCTTACTGTTTAATTAACGTGTTGTTGTAAGTTTGAAAATCACACGCCAAGGACCAAGACTAATATAAAAAAAGAATGGAAAATGTTATGAAGATGTTATTATTGATACCATCGTCGATACGGATTTTATTATATACATTATATAAGTTATTATGTATATTAATGGTTTTATTATTATAATATTTCTATTATTTAACTTAAATACCATCAATATGCATAATAACTAATTTAAGTTGTATAATAACAATACTATATAAAATGAGTTACATAATATAGTCATTAATATATGTATATATAATAATTCATTTAATGTGTATAATTAAGTCTTGTATCGACGACGATATCAACAACCGTATCTGTCTATCAGCTCCCAAAAAGAATTCTTTTTTTCACTGAAGAAATATCGAGTGAACCCACAAGAAGGTGAGAGGAAGTAGATCAAATTAAGAAATTGAGAAGAAGAAGAAGAAAGAGGAGGCGGCGGCGGAATCCACAATTATTAATAAAAGAAGTCAATCCAGCGTAGTCAAGACGTTTAGAAAATGATGTTTAATTAGGAGTGTGGTGGTAGACTAATAGATAGATAATTTACAAGAAGGGTTTTTTTAAAGTACATTAAATAATTATTGCGTTGATATGGTCATCCCTGCTGACGTCATTAATCAGTTAAATATCATTCAACTTTCATTATTCACAAAAAATTTTGTAATTGAGTTTCGAACATATAATTTTTTATACGGAGAATGTTATCTTAATTTATTATTAGACTAAAAATTGAATTAAGTTACCGACTTAACTCATTATTTATAATCTCTTAAAAGTATATATATTTGAATATAGGTGTGCATAATTAATATATAACTTCTTTAAAATAAATTAAGAAATTTTGAATATGCTTTTCTGCAGTTTATCTCAAGCTAGCTCCCATTTTGTTTCCCTGCATTTTGTTGAAATTGTCTACAAGTTCAAAAATAAATATGTTTATAATAAACTTATTTTATTTTTTAAAAATTTTGAATTTATTTGAAAATCTATTGTAAAAATAATCAAAATAATTATTATCAAGTTATCCTTCCTCAAAAATAAATATGTAGATATGTTATTTGATATAGATATTTTCTTTTTGTATTCTTAGAAAATGTGTAAACAAGGATGAACAGTCCGTTTGGACTAGAAGTTTATTTCTCAATATTATATCAATTATGATTCGTTAAAACCCCTTTTCAATTGCATCATGCATGCAACGTCATTCTGGAGGATTCATATTATCACATATATATAGACCCAATAAAAGAATACATGTGTGTGAATGCACATATTATGGATTTTTCAAAGGCTTTCAAAAATGTCTCCTACTAGATATAGTATATATAGTACATGTTCAAGCACCAATCCCCACAACAAGAAAACCCAATCTAAAATGAAGCAAAGCATGGTTTCATTCCTGCTGCTGCTCCTCTCACTTTTTCACTTATCTCAGTCTCTCCCTGACGGCTTACGAACCGAACTAATTCACGTCGACACCGGCAGCAACTACACTAAGATTGAGATTCTGAATCGCATGGTCCAGCGTACTAGGAATAGAGGCCGGTACCTTGCCTCAAGGTACACCGACCCTTCCAGCAATGTCACGGTACCGTCGTTCCCTAGCAGCAAGGAAAATATAGTGTACCAGAATGAGTACCTTATAAATATATCGATCGGTATGCCACCTCAACCATTTGTTCTAACCCTAGACACCGGCAGCAACCTTATCTGGACCCAGTGTGAGCCTCTCATTCATTACTTCAACCAAACATATCCTTTCTTCAATCCCAATGATTCCTCTACGTTCTCTTACACAACATGTGAATCTCAAATGTGCGATCCTAATCAGCTTCCTGAGGCTATCTGCTCCGACTCCAACTACTGTCAATACAATTATACCTATGGCGACGGCTCGTACACAAGCGGTGTCCTAGGAACAGAGACATTTACCTTGGGTACAACTGCGGTTTCTGATATTTATTTTGGATGTGGAAACGACAACACCGGAATATACCTGTCAAATGAATGCGGCATAGCCGGTTTTGGCCGTGGTAGCTTGTCACTAGTTTCTCAACTCGGCTATCCTAAGTTCGCCTATTGTTTCACCTCCTTTGGTGAATCTAAAAGCAGCCCCGTTTTGTTTGGTTCAGCAGCTGATATAACTGGATATGAGAGTGTAAAAATCCAGTCAACGCCGTTCTTTCCCTCAGTGTACTCAACATATTATTACCTTACTTTAAATGGCATAACAGTTGGTACGAAGCTCCTAGATATACCCAATTCGACCTTTGCCGTGAACTCCGATGGCAGTGGCGGGGTGATCATCGACTCTGGAACAAGCATTACTATTTTTCCGGAAAAAGTCTTTGAGGCAGTTATATCAGAATTTATGTCTCAAGTGGCACTTCCAGTAGTAGATCAGGCTATCGGCCTTCTTTGCTTCAATTTGTCATCAACCTCCTCTGACGAGTTCCAACCGCCCAAGTTTGTTTTCCATTTTGACGGGGCAGATTTGGATCTCCCGGCAGAAAATTACATGTACTCAGATGAAGGGCTGGCTTGTTTGGCCGTGTCAAATAGTACTGATCCCATGACAGTAATCGGCAATTTTCAGCAGCAGAACATTCACGTTCTCTACGATCTCGTAGGAGAGGAGTTATCATTCGCTCCCGCACAATGTGACCAGGTGTGATTTCTGAAAGTATTTACGTACATTGTGCTAGATCGCCTGTAATCGAGTCCACAGAAGGATTCGGGGTGTACAGCTGAATAAGACCAACGTATCGAGATGTATGTGTAATATCTTCTCTGTTGATAATAAAAAAAAAAATTAGCTTAATTTTGTTGTGTGTCTAAATGTTATATACATAATGTCCTTTTTTTTTATCGATAAAGTGAAAATATTTCATTCAATGGAGTAGTACTCTCTTTTCTTCCTACGAGGTCAGAGCACAGAAGCATACACCAGAATTAATTACAAATGTTGACATCTTAAGCAAGAAATAACAAAAGAAATATAGCTAAAATTTTCACATTTCAAAACTGAGATTCATGTAATGAACTTGCACCATACAAGTTACCAACATATGTTTTTGGGATTCTATTGCAAATTAATGAACCTCCCAGGAATATTCTTTTTTTTTTTTGCTATTTATTTCCTTCTGGAACCCACTGAGTTCAGATAGGTGGTGCATCTGAGATATGGACTCAGATTGGGCAGGTCCATAAGGTCACTAAACCAGTGTAGATACTTTGCAATGCCCAAAGATTGTTATTTAGGTCCATTAATTGAGAAAATCAAAGCCCAATAAGTCCAACCAAGTCTTGACATGTATATGAATATGAGCATTTCTAATTAATAGAGAATAAAAAATATAACGCGCCGTGACGTGATCAAAATATTTTTTTTACGTGATGTATCAAAAATAATAGAGTGAAGACATGTTATGCCTACGGTACGGTATGCATAAGACATGTTATGTTTACACACGCCATGCTATATCAATACGTGACGTGATATGAAATACATATAACACGTCACTTATTTTTTGAATTTTATCTTTTCGTTGAAAAATATTAAAAATTATTTAAATTTGTGAGAAAATTATAAAATTTATTGTAAAGTGTTAGAAAATATTAGAAATTTTTTTATGGTAAAAAAATATATTTCATATTTATATTAAAAACTAAAAAATACTTGACATAATGGATATATAACTTCACGTGATCACGTGATTTGCCATAACATGACATGTCGTGACGTGTCAATTTTAATTAAAACGAGACACATCATGCGAAAGGACACATTACGTAATAGGTACGCATACAATGACATATCCATGACGTGACTAGTTATAACCATAGTGACAAATGAATAATTCGGAGATGATTCAGCAAAGGTTAAAATTCGTGATTCGGGATAATATGGGTATAATTCGGGAAAAATTCGTTTTCAAATAATACAATAACACATAAAAATGTTAAAATGTTAAGAAAATAAATCTAAAATTTATAAATTTCACAAATGAATTCCAAAAATTTTAGGACACAGAAAATCATAGAATATTTGTACAAGTTGATTGGATCTTTTTAGGAGAGAAAGAGGTTGCCTTGGGCTTTAACATACATTGCATTTAATGCATTTTTTACATTAATAGTTTCTCTATTTGTATCCATCACTTGATTTGTTACTTTTCTCCTTTATCACCTGCGTGAAACAATCGAATCAAAGGTCTATTCAGCAAATTTAAATGGTTGAATTATTTCCGAATAAAACATGATTTATTTGTAAAACTTGTTTATATGCGAATAATTTGTATACTATTTGTTTAATTCCCAAATTGCCGATTAATTCGCGGATGAGTTCGTTAGAGACCGAAATTCAAATAATATGTGAATAATTTGTGAATCTTGTTAATATGGTCATAACATATTATTTTTTGAACTCTAATTTCCAACATGATTGCTGATTTTAATTTTTTTTATTTTTTGTTGATAATGTAGAATATTTAATGGGTTGGAATTCAACTCAAAATGCACTTTTCTCAAAAATGAGAAGACAGCATCTATTCTCTCCGAATCAATAATTTGGTTTGTGAATAATATCTGTGAACACACTTATACTATATTATGTGTAATGAGTTCGTAAATATTATTTGTGAATCAAATAATATGACGAGCGGACATTGTCGGCGAACTTTTTATTTGTAAATTTTTGCTATTTCGAGTTCTGTTATTCTTGTTTTTCATTTTTATATTTATTAAATAAATAAAAGGTGGTTGATTTCATCTTGGCAAAAATTATTGCCTATGAAAAATGAACAAGAACTACCTACGGAGTCTTCTCTTCTTTAATCACAACCAAAGTTGTGTTAGTACTCAATAATTATTTTGAGGAGAGATCCATTTTTGTTTTTTTTGCTTTCAAACTTTCATTTATTCAAATGGACAAATTTAAACCGTTATATATATATATATATATATATGTATGTATGTATGTATATATTACATTTCTTCATATCTTGTTGCATGTCGAAATAAAATCAAATTAATTCAAATTTGTAAATTTATTTCTTGAAAATTTGAAAATCAATTTTTTTTATTTCTAATTTTTTTTGTCATAATATCAAATTACTCCACTAATATTTAAAATGCATGTGGAACATGAGTCCTCTTTAACAAAAGTTTTAAGTCTTTAATCCTCAGTCTCTTTAATTCATATATCCGAATTCAAATCTCATACATAAAGTGACAAGCAGGACCGCATACAGTCTACATAAAAAAAGAAAAAGAAGCGAAGACACATCATAACCGTTGATACACAAACGAACGGCTGAGATCAATTGAAATAACGGAGCATGCGCATAATGGCTCAGCCACTGTGTGCATTCAATCCAGCGAAAGAGATGGATGGAGGAGATAAAGCGGAGGAGGAACTGTTCATTCATCCGCTTAAGTTGCACTGTAGAATGAGTGTATTAAATAAAACAATATAAAGAACATATTGGAATAACACAAAATTTACATTTTTTTTAATTTTGTAAATTTGTAAGTGTAAATAAACTCATAAAATTGATATAGTTTAATTGATTGTTATTTTTTTTTTTCATTTTATCAAAATTTGGCTCATTCTAGGTGCTATAACAATTCCATCAATATTAAAATAGACAAGGTTATGTATGCATAATAGTTAAAATAACTATTTAAAAGAATAGTCAATTCAATAGAACTCATGCATCTTTTTTACTCCTGGGACCCCCAAGAATTAATTATTTATTTTTCCTTCATCTTTCTAAGCTCTGAAGGAAGAGAGAGTCATTGAATTGAATGACATCCGACGGTTCAAAATGGGACTTCAAACGCTGTTATCCGTACCAAACAGCGGACAGAACAAACACTGAGACTATACGTGTCGCTCGTTGAATGGTAGGAATAAAGGCACTCTGTTTGGCGCCTCTCTCCGAATCAACTCGTGTTGTGTTGACTGCAGCCTCTTCCAAGTCAAAACATGGTTCTATATGACAACGAATACATTTGGTCCAGCAGTGCTTTACGTGTAGCGGATAGAAATCTCTTTTTATAAAACATTCGGTGTGAATTTTGATGTTATTTATTATAGTGATCGTTACAATAATTATGTGTAATTTCTGTTCATTATATTTTTTAAAATGGCTGTCTATTTCGGAGGATATAAATTCAACTTAAGTATAGTAAGTCGGCATAACCAAATATCTGATTAGAAACGGATAGGTAAATATAATTATTGATGAGGACTGAGGACTGAGGAGAGTTTGAATGGTTTTATTTATTTTGTTGTCTTAATTATATTTTAACTTGTATAATTTTTTAATAACAAAAATTATAAAATTAAAATATTGAAATAAAATAGTCAGAATTGATATTACGTGAAATTTGAAACATAATTAATCTATAAGTTCAGAAATATATGTATAAATATTTTTTAATTTTGAAGATTTTTCGAATTTATTCGAAAATTCATTGTAAATATTTGAGCTAATATATGTATAAATATTGATTTTAATAATCTGGTCACTGGACTTGCATTCAGTTTGTTTGTTCTAATATTTGAGCTAAAAGACTTGCATTAGTACTTGCGAATTGCACGGTATTGATTTATTTAAAGTTTGAATAGCCGATGCACTTACAAAAAGATGAGAGTAGCGTTGATAAGTTGGGGTTCGATAGCAATTCCTAATGTAGGAACATGGAACCCTTGTCAGAGGTCCTCAGGAGAAATCCACACGGTGCGTACACAAGCCCCGCCGCAGAGAATCCGACACGGTTTTATAAAAATAAACCCCACCTCACTCATCCGTCTGTTACCCTTCCCGCACAAGTTCCACTTGCCTTCGCGTAAAAATCTGTTTCGGTATATATACAGGAAAGGGGGGCGTTGGACCAAAATTCGGTCCGATGGGAAAATCACCGTTGGATCATCAAATCTGATGATCCGCACGATTATTAAAGCAGAGAGCGCAACTTTTGTGTGAATCTTAATGCCATCAATTGTTGTTTTGTCCACCGGATCAAAGTTTGATCCAATCGCGTTGAAACTCTCTCGCTTCCATATATTTATTATATTTTTATCAGTCTTCTTCAAACCGAGTGTACACGTCATCGGCCACCAAATTCTGCGCCCTCTTTCCCTCTCTCTCTCTCTTCTCTCTCTCTCTCTCTCTGTCTCTCTCTAGACGCACTTGCGGAGAACCAAGACAGTACACCCCTCGTCCAGAAAAGCGTCACAAAAGAGGCACACTTTCCTTTTTTTTGATTCGGATATATATCTTGTTCTAAGATCAAATCTCTTTTGCTTCTTGATGGATAGAGTTGCTTGATTTCTTTGGGATCACTTGATTTTTGTCTCAATTTTGGTACCGGGGGTTGAATTTTGGTGAAATTGTTTCAGTTCTGCTTCAGATAAGAGAGCTAGCGGTCCACTGTTACTTCTACCTGGTAAAATTAACAATAAAGGTAATAAATTGTTTTACGGATCACTGAATTGAATCAAGTCTTTTTCCTTCTATTTGTGTACGTGGTAGCTATTTAGGTATGTATTGACCCGACTGGGGATTCCAATTACATCATCTTTGGTGAAATTTTAGAGATTGTTGTAGGAAATTGCATGATTGTTCCGTTATTTCGGAAGTCATATTACTGATTAACTAGCAAGTATGAGGATGTAATTCTTGCTAATTGCTTAACTAAGTAAGAGCAAAAGATACAATATAATCTGCTTGCTTTCCGTGCAATATGATATTTTTGACTTGTCGGTCAAGTACATACCAGTTTATGTACTAGAAATTTAGCAGCACCTGGTGGTATGAGGATGATTAATTTGTAATTACTAGGAAGAGCAAACAACATGTATCCAGAGTTTTTTTCTTTTATATAAGGGCTCTCGTTAACCCTGGCATTTATTCCTTTTCAAATGCCTCGTAAGAGGCATTTATGTCTGTAGAGAGACGAAACCTATCATCACTGTGTTAGACCTGAGGTTCATGTATCCGGAGTTAATTGTGACATTTTTTCCTTTCTTTATCCTTGTACAGGGAGAAGGCTTTTCCTTCGGATTCTCTTTCGAAACTATCTACGCATCCATCTTCAAATTAGGTGATTAGAGTGGTGTGAAATTGAAAAATCACCTGGTAATGTAATGCTAGTTAGGTAGTCTACTACCAGGGATGTGTCTCTTTTGTGTCAGCTTTCTCTGTCCTTGGTTTTATAGCAAGAAGAAGGATGTTAGTGAGGTCGCTGTTTTGCCTCGAGATATAAACAAGTGTAAGTTCAAATTCATCAAGTTTGAATTAGTAAAGTTGATATCTTGGGTACAAACTCTGTACCAGATTGTACCATACAGCATAGTTGAAACCTGTATCCATAATATTTTTAGTCATAAGAACCTCAAATGACTAAAATGCCACTTCTGATTGACTAGATGGACTAGAAACCTGATCTTTAACTTGGACCTAAAACCTATACCACACAATATGAAAATTGACCTAAAGCTGGAAACGAATCCAAATGTCTCAAACCAATATTGGCTCATCTCACTGACTCAAGACCGTGCTTGACATGAATGAAGTACCAATTTCAACAAACCCTAACCTAATTTGATGTGGCCTGCTATTTATGCATGTCATTGACTAGTTTTGTTTCTCAGAACTATAGATTTTGCAGGATCATATTTTCCAAAATATTTAATTTAAATCTTCCTTAATATTATTATTTTTTTTTTGTAGTGAGCTCTAATTCGGTTAATAGTTCACATAATGGATCCTCTCCAGGCCGTTCACATGGTGGCTCCCTTAGGGTACCGCCAAGCCCCTCTAGGTTTTCTCTTTCCTCACAGTCAAGCAGAATGGGGCCTGTCAATCTGAGCTTGAACCAAATTGTCAGAATGACCCACAAATTTTCAAATTCATTTAAAATCGGTGAGGGCTACTTTGGTACAGTTTTTAAAGGTGAATTGGCTGATGGACGGTTTATTGCCATCAAAAGGGCAAAAAAGGTACAACAAAGTACTTCCTCTTTCTGGAATTGGACCGGATGTTACTAATTGTTTTCACTTTCAATTATTTATTTATATATTTTTCTTGTAGCAACATTTTACGTCTTTAAGTGCCGAGTTCAGAAATGAGGTGGCACTTCTGACAAAAATCGAGCACAAGAATCTGGTGCAGCTACTGGGCTACGTTGACCAGGGAAATGAGCGTATCATTATCAGTGAGTACGTGCCGAATGGAACATTGAGAGAGCATCTAGATGGTATGTGATTGGACACTATATTTCCTTTGTTAATACATCTAGGAGTACTTAGATGTGGAAACTGGACATCTCCTGTCCTGTTTCTGTTGGCTTCAAGCTGATTATGCAACAGTATGACATATTTAACTCGTTGAAAATCATGTGCACAACTTGTTGGATGCCTCCATTATTTTTTCATAAGGATGGGATGGTACCTACTGAATCTGAGTTGATGAAGCACTTGACCAGTTAATTTATTCCTTAAAATGGCTGCTAGTTATACTTAATTTACTTATTTAATTTGTGGTAGGATTGAGAGGGAAGACACTGGACTTTGCTCAGAGGTTGGAAATAGCAATTGATGTGGCACATGGTTTGACCTATCTCCATCTATATGCTGGCAAGCTTTTCTACTTTTCACCTAATTTTTAAAATATTTGCAAGTGTACTCTCAGAATAATGTTTTTCCCCTTTTGTTCATCTTTATCAAGTATATTTGCTTAAACCCAGTTATGCAATCTCATTACAATGACTTTGGTCAAATTAGTATCACTTTCTTACTATTGTTATTGATGTTTCATAAAAAAGTTATGATAAAACACCAGAATGTGAGATTGTCCAAAATGTTTTACCAATTTTGTCCAAAATGTGAAATTGTCCAAATTGTCCAAAATGTTTCATCAAAATGTTTTTATCAATTTTGTTGCTTCTATTTTTATATTAAGTTTGGTTTCTCTAAATTTCAGAAAAACCAATAATACACCGGGATGTGAAATCATCCAACATCCTCCTTACAGAGAGTTTCCGCGCCAAGGTGGCGGATTTTGGATTTGCCCGGACTGGGCCCACCGAACCTGACCAGTCACAGATTGAGACAGACGTCAAAGGGACAGCTGGTTACCTAGACCCGGAGTACCTAAAGTCAAACCAACTCACTCTAAAGAGTGACGTGTTCTCATTTGGAATTCTTCTCTTGGAGATTTTGTCAGCACGCAGGCCTGTAGAGGTTAATCGGAGCGTCCATGAAAGAATCACGATTAGATGGGTAAGAATATATGTCACTTGCCTCCATACAAAGAATCACCATTGCTGGGTTGAGAGAAATATAACTTGTGTTTATGAAATTCAAAGATAAAACTCGCATGATTCATCTACTAAGCGCACATAGGTTATATACCCCAAGGGCTGAGCAATGTTTATCAGTATTACAAAATTATAATAAGATATTATTAATTCTTTTATTGTAGGCATTTGACAATTACAACAAGGGACGGGTCGCAGAAATCAAGGACCCAATGTTGCAGGAAGAGATAGACGAAGGGGTTCTAAACAAATATCTGTCATTGGCCTTTCAATGTGCGGCCCCCACAAGAGCTGATAGGCCGGTTATGAAGGAAGTTGTAGAACAGCTTTGGAAAATCAGAAAGGAGTACACGAGGAGCCGAAGAAGAGTTGCATAAATTTCAGGGGTTTATGTAAGAAATTGTTAATCTTTTAGATTATTGCAGGATGTGCGACTCGGTAAGATTTTTCTACTCAGCAAAATTTAGAACTCAGTCCGGAAATTTTGGGGCTTACATGAGGAGTGCCATATGCATGTTGTGCTGTAAGTTTTTTTGTTATAAGTGATATTCCGGAGGAATATATTTATTGAATGGAGCAAGTTTTTAGTGGTTTTCAGGATGAGAAGAAATCTTCTCTTTTGTCTTTTTTTTTTGTATTAAGAGATCCAGGTGTGATCTTAATTAGCAAAATAACTCAGTAATTCATATATGTAAAGACAACAAACTAATATTAGTAATATACAAATATGTATATCCACATGAGAAAGATGTGTGATGTACTTGTATGTTGTTGAAAACCAAAACGGTTCTAATGCTGATACCTTTGATTTGGCGTCTACCTACTTCTTAAAAACACTGTACAGTGAGAATCAGATTTTGATTTGATGAGAAAGATAATATTCTTTATGTGAAAAGTTGATTTGAAATCTGAATTGAGCGTCACTATAATATTTTTGAACCTACAACACTAAGCTATGTCATAAAGTTGCAATATTTCAGCTATAGCCGCTATAGCATGTAGCACATAGCACAAATAGCGGCTGTTATGTTACATAAATGTTTTAATCATCTTTTTTTATCTTGTAGGGCCGAATTTTATTTGGGGAGGGGATTCTTGATAATTAATATTTTAACGATTTTGATAATTATTTTTTAAATAATTTTAAAATAAATTATAAAAATAGAAAAAATTGGTAGACATATTTTTAAAGTTATAAATTGATTGTGTTTTAAATTTTATTTAATTTAAGTATCATTTGGTGCTCTATAAAAAATAATTAAAATTAAATAAAACTTTTAACGGTCTAAAGTTTAATAATTTATGATGGAATATCAAATGATTCTTAAATTGTATGAAAATTGAAACACAATCAATATATAAGTTATAAAATATGTTTGTAATTTTTTTTATATTTTTAAGAATTTTTAAGATTTATTTTGAAATTATTTAAAAAATTGTTGTCAAGATTGTCAAAATATTAGTTGTTAAAGGATCCCTTCCCTTTTAATTTATGATACTTGAAGTATCTTGATTAAAAAAAACGGTACGTAGTTTGAAGTTTGGAGTATTTTAGGAGCAAATGGTACGTAGTTTATAGTTTGTAATTTGGTATTTTAAGCTGGTGTTTTGATGTCAGTGTTGTAATTCTCAACATAATATTAATCAATTTTTATTTTACATGTTACTTGTTTTTATAATAATTTATATAATGTTGGAAATTAGTAGAATCAATTTTTTTTATAAAAAAAAAACCGCTATGTAGCATAACTTTCGCAATAGCTTCATTATTTGCAATAGCTTTTTTTCGAACCTTGCTGTGATAGTGGGATGATTGCTATTTAATACTTACAATTTAAATATCATTTAATAGTCTATTAAAAATTATTAAATTAGAACCGTTGTAATTGCATAAATTTTAATAGTCTTTTATGGATTATCAAATGACACTTAAATTTCATATATAATAAAATCTCATGTTGCATAATTCCGTAATTACCGATAATACCCCCTAAATGAAAATTAGGGATGGCATGAGAGCTGAAGTTAGCATCCATTACGCCACATTCAACCATCAAACAAGTTTATGTAGTTCAATGTTGACAGTATAATACAAAAATATTATTGAAAAAAGAAGAAATTTGTACCAGTTTAGAGATGATAATATCAAAAAATGGAAATAAACAAGCACAAGCACCTCAATGTTAGTATCGCCATTACAAAAAAAATGAAATTGAAAATAGATGAGCAGTAAAAAATTGTTCAACCAAATAGTCCATAAACCCTTTTAAAATGACAAAATTGCCCCTTAAAGCCCTCAACTCAGGATTTTTCAAGTTCATTAATCAACCACTGAGCTTCTGAAAATTACCTAATTGATTTTCCATAAAGAGGGAAAGTTTGGAAATTAGCCATTGGAATTCTTTGAAGTCCAAAACTGAACCAAATATTGTACTAACCTCAAATGTATTTTTTTAAGAAAAATATTACTAATTGCAAAAACTTGAAGTAATTTGACCTTAATTTTGGGGCTTAATTGGTTTAATTTTGAACTGAACTCTGCACCAGCTTCCCAATGTAACACCTAGTATCTTGATAGCATAACTTCTTCACATATAGTTTTCCACATCAGAAATTGAATTTTGAGTTGCATTATTCTAATTAGTATCAGATTAGTACAATATGGTCCAAATTTCACGGTTATGATTCCAAGTACTTCTTAAGGGTATATTTGTCCAAAATGAGGGTTTCTGTCTCTACTAATTTCTTGAGATATATTTGAGTTGAATGATACCAGTATAATATGAGCTGAATGACATCAGTATCAGTTAATGTCAGCTTCTAAATTTGAATTAATTGGCAATAAATCTGTGGAAAAACAATAACTAATCCAAAGCAATTATTTTACTATATATACAAGTTCCAAATAAAATTTGTGCGAGCAATCATCTCTTGAAAATTAATTGGAAGAAAACGATCAACTTTTTAAGTAATTTCAGCTTCAAATTGTTTCTCAATGAGATGTTAACATAGTATAGAGAGAGAGAACTAATCAGTTATCCTTTTGTCTTCATCTAACTTTGATCTAAGTCTTCTTTAACTACCTCAGATAAGAGCACAAGAAGAGAGAAAGATCCCGCCTTAAGTGCAGGAGAGGAAGAGGGGTAACAGAGACAAAATTAGAAGATTCTATCTCCATCTATCATCATCGATCTCTGAAAGCACGAATCTTAAAGGGCATCATCATATGGCATGGAGTTAAGCTCGCCTCGTGCTTGCTCAGCTTAATCTCATTATATCTTTACTCGACACAGGTCATTTTCCTATTTACAGTATATATATCACTTTCATATCTACACAGATTACTTTGCAACATGACCTTACACTTTGGTTATATATCACACTAATGGTAATATACTCGTAACTACAACTAGGAGACAGGGTCAATAAGTATAAATACAGGTTTTCCCTGAATTGTACAGACCTGCATAATTAAATGGAATTATCAGGATCAATGAAAGAAAACAAAGATGCTACTGTTAATTAGTCTAAATTGAGTTTATGTTACTTTGTTTTAAATTTTTTTTTGTATAGTTCGTATTATGTTGAACTGAACCGAAAGCCTCTAATTTTATCAAAGACCATTAAATATAAACCATTGCAAATTGTATAAATTTTAATAGTCTTTGATGGACACTCAAATTGCATGAACTAAACCAAAAGCCTCTAATTTTATCAAATACCATTAAATATAAACCATTGCAAATTGTATAAATTTTAATAGTCTTTGATGGACACTCAAATTGCATGAAATTTGAAACACAATCAATCTATATGCTCAAGAATGTATCTATAAACTTGTTTCTATTTTTAAGATTTTTTTTCGAATTTATTTGAAATACCATTGTCAAATTTGTCTAAATAACCACTGTCAAATGATCCCTCCCCATATTATAATAAGCTAAAGTCCAGATAAAACTGCAATGTTCGCAATATCTGCTAATTAAAATGTTCACTAAAGAAAAAATTGAAGAAAACAAAAATGTACCAGAACAGGTACCTTAAATTTTGGTAAGCCAATAACACAAGCACATTCAACGACATCAGCATCAGCTCTTTCTGAGAAGCACATATATATGTTAGGCCACTAAATCTAGTAATTAATAAAATATAAAATAAGACTGATGCATTGTTTTTGCTAACTTACCAACAAGTCGTATTGCTGCAGATAGAGTTCCTCCGGTTGCTACCAAGTCATCTATAATTACCACACGCTCTCCTGACTGTAATGCCCCCACATGCATCTCTAGACAGTCGGTGCCATATTCTAACTCGTACCTCTCTTGAATCACCTCCCCTAAAATTCCATCTGACAACAAATTGCTTAAACTTCTTCAATGCTAAGAATGTTATTGAATTTGGTACAGACAATCTAGCCTACTAGTATGTACCAGTGACAACCTTACTTCAACTGTTGGATTTTAGGCCAAAGAAACCAGAAAGCTAACTGGTACACCCATGAAAAAATAAGCGTTTATGTACCTGGGAGCCTGTTTGGTTTCTGCAAAGGAATAAATTTTGCCCCAATTTGTAATGCGACTGAAGGAGCAAATATGAAACCCCTTGCTTCAATTCCTGTTGCAAAGTTAATACATCCTGGATCATAATCTCATATGTCAGCACAGAAGACACAATACTTTTGGGCATAAATGATTATTCCAACAAGTCAAAACCAAAAGATGCACAGTACTTAAATAGAGAGAGCAAAAAAAGATGAGGTTCCAAGTGATTTTTTTAATTTCCCGATAGGAACTATCACTTGGTAAATTACAAAATTAATATCCATGGTGCTTTATATGAGCTACACTAAAGATAATTAAGATAATTAATGCAAGTTGATCAATGATAGATTAATATTTGCAAGAAAACTCTTGGATTTAATCATAAAATTAAGATAGCCAGCTGTAAAAGAAGTGAAGCACTAACCTTACCTAATTTGACTAAAACTACAAGGAGTCATTTGAAAAACCAAAAATTAAATATAAACACTTGTAAATGGTTGTCTTATTCCTTGTTTTTTATAGGATAAAAAGGGACAATACGAGTACAGAAAAGGAACAAGACAGAGTTTTCTCAAATTTGAGCACCAAGTGGGGAAAATAGAGCTTTCTCAAAACTTAAAATTATAGGAATAAATTGGTACCAGCTACAGCTGAGATGTGCATGTGATGGTACCGTTCAACGAACAGATCAACAGCTGCTTGAAAAGCCCCAGGGCAAAGGAGCATTGTTGTGATGTCATTAAACATAATCCCTGTTTCAATCATTAATAATACCCTTTAAATTAGCAAAATATTTTCCAACCATGAAAACAAACATATATATAAAGGTGGTTATTGTGCATATGCATTTGACAGAACAGACATTTAATTTCTGTTTCTTTGGTATTTACCATTGAGACAATTTAAAGGAAAACAAAATTGAAGCTGTAGATGTGTCATTCATAATTTAAATATGGATATTCCATAAAATGATATTGTTAAAGATACCAAATGAATGTAACATAAAACAATGATGGATATTCCATAATGATGGTATACGCTACAACTACTCTGATAGAGAGAGAGAGAGAGAGAGAGAGAGAGAGAGAGAGAGAGAGAGAGAGAGAGAGAGAGAGAGAGAGAGAGAGAGAGAGAGAGATACCTGGTTTTGGGAAGTTGGGTATGACTCTAACAGAGGCAGATATCAGCCGGCGCCTCTGGTCTACTTCTCTTACAACCTCTTTTGATTTCTCTTCATCCATCTAAGCATTCTCTACGCAGCGAGAACATCAATATCTAGGAATCCATGACGATTGCCAGCACTTGACAGTGGCTCCAGACAAAGATTGAGAAAAGAACATAGTCAGTAACCTCCTATAAATAAACAAAGCCAAGCTACTACTTAACTAAACTGGATGCGAGATAACCAGTAGTAGGAGACTAGGAGGGTTGCATCAGTCAGTGGTCTGTCGTCAAGTCGAAGAAGAGACGGAAAGCAACAAATGTGAAAGATTTGGTGGCCGAATAAGGAAGATCTCGCGAACATAAAAAAGCTACAGGTTGTTGATATAGCTTACCACAATTCATTGTCCTTATCCTTCCTCACAGTTCCAAGTGGGAAAGGAAGAAAAGGCATAGAAAAAACATCCGTGTTGATCCCGTCCAAACTCGGAAGGATATTAGCTCAAGCCACAACCATTTAACTAACCATTTTGAAAGTAATGTGTGTTGGGTTTTCCATTGGAGTGAAGAAAAGGTAACGTATATAATTGCTTTTGAAAATCACTCAGCTCAATAGTTATTATTTTTTATGAATGTCAAATTAAGTAAAAACTAAATTAAGTAAGAACCAATGGATCCAAAATTTTACTTATTTTTATGAAAATATGTCATCCAATCAGGACCTAGGAAGAAATTAAAAAAAACAATAACGTTTGCATCAAGCAAGTAGCAGATCCGGTTCTCTCATCCAGCTCCAAACGGATTGTAGCAGAAAGGTCAAAAAAAGAAGAAACAATTGGTTATGGAAATTCAAAAAGTGGGGATACGACAGAAACTGGAGAAGCCAAACTTAGCACTTGGGATAATCAGAAAACGAGATAAGATTAAGGATCTAAGATAGGTTTGTTCTTTATTGAGTTATGAATTTGTTTTCATATTTATATAGCAGACATTTGATATTTACTATGTTGCTTTCATGTGGCGTGTAAGATAATTTGGTTGGATATACTCATCCCACTTGTTTAATATCATATGGTGATAATATATTAGGTGTATCTTTATTTATTGAAGCTCTTAGGATTGCAACCAGCAAACCTACATTTGAAAAATAAAAATTAAAACAAACGTTAAGACTACTACTGGCTTTAATTTGGTAGCAGGAAAGATTTTCTCTTGTAGCTCTAAAGGGTATAAATTATCTCTTGATTTTGTAATGTTTAGTTATGCTCAATTTTTACTTTTGTATAATTTTATTTATCATTATGTTTTCTTCAATTAGCATAATGTCTTCATGAACTCAACTTGCATTAAAAAAAAAATAGAGTGATTTTATGTTTTAACATTTTCTACATTTTAGTAGTATGCGTATTTTGTAATGTTTAGTTATGCTCAATTTTTACTTTTTAGTAGCATGTGATTTGCATGTACAGAGAGAGAAGGAAATCTTGTGAAAAATGACCGATCCGAGCTATCCAATATAATCTCCATATCAAAATCTTGTGAAAAACCAAAATTTATATTTTTTAAAATTTTCTTTATATAATAAGAAATTAGAATGGAAAAAATGATGAAATAACCAATTTTAACTCGTCGCTGCAGATAAGATTTTTATTACTTTTCTCCATCGAGATTGTAAATTTCATTATATTTTTTAAAAATAAACTTGGTATAATTTTCAGTCTAATCGTTTACATATTTGATCTTTGTTAGAGTTTTTTTTATTTATTATTAATAAGAATTTATTTAATCTATTTAATTAGATTCCCAATTGTACGCTTAATTACTTTTAGTTATTTTTAGTTCCATTCTCCATTCTTAAGAAAAAAAACGTAATGTAAAAAATATAAGTCAAAATTTTTAATATTTCTTACTTATATTATAACTCAATTGTTGTATCATTTGACTCACAAGATTTATATAAATGCTTAATTGGAGATCAATATTTGAATTCTTCTCCTTTCTTTTTGTTTTGTTATAAGTACTTTTCTAAACTAAGAAGTAAAAAAAAAAAGAAGATGTTGTTAATTATATTTAAATTGATCTCTAAAATATGATTAATCTCTAATATATTCAACCTTTTGCTATGTTCTTGAACAAGAGTGCAATTATGTCTTGGAAACTTTTTGCAAGATAAACAATAAAAAAGTGCTAGGAGATTATTTCAAATCTTTCAGTTCAGATTGACCTAAAAGTAGTTTAAATATAAAAAAAATATATTCCTGCCATCTGGTATGCATATTGCAATATATCACCTACAACT
This sequence comes from x Bolboschoenoplectus mariqueter, assembly GCA_037678475.1. Lineage (NCBI taxonomy): Eukaryota > Viridiplantae > Streptophyta > Magnoliopsida > Poales > Cyperaceae > x Bolboschoenoplectus > x Bolboschoenoplectus mariqueter. Next base: position 2,381,076 of record CM075268.1, read on the forward strand.
ATAAAGGCTACAACTAAAATCAGCACTTATTTTGAATGTTATGCAGTAATATATATATATATATATATATATATATATATATATATGTGATGCAAGTAATTGTATATCACATATGCTTATTTCTTTTTTTAAGCCAAAAATCATATCCTGTAAACTTATTATAAAAATCAAGGTAATATATAAAACTTCTCAATTTCCTTTTTTTTTTTCTTTTCTTTTGCAATTAATCTTTAAGTTCCAGCTCCTGTTCTACTCTTCTAATCAACTTCTCTTTTGCTCAGTTTTTGGTAGAGAGAAAATTATTTCTTTTTTCCCCATTAATTATTTGCATCTGAATATTTCAACAAAAAAAAAAAGCAAATTCTTAATTCAAGTTCTATGGAAAATACAGAAAGAGCTAAACAATTAGTAATTAATTGTAACCTCAACTATGACACATTGGAATAATTATCCCATTAATTAGCTTCATAACATGTACATTCAGGAAAAAAAAAAACAAAGAAAGAAAGAGGAGAATGCATTAGATCCGAATTTAACTTTGTATTCTTTTTCTTTAATATGCAAATTTTGATTCAGTATATATATTCATTCTTTTCTTTTCAATTAAAAGCACCACAGGGCATAAGTATACGTGCTTATTTTAGTGAATATTTTAAAATGTGTGCATATAATTTTTCTTTGGTTTATTTGTATTTTCCAAATGTTTGTCGTAGTGTGCCGATAGCTTTATTGTTTTTTTTTAACTAGTGTGTGATTGGATTACTTAGTGTATTGATAGTTGATTATGTAATTTTTTTAGACATATATATATATATATATAGAGAGAGAGAGAGAGTAAAATTAGGGTGAGTTTAACTCAAAAACTTATTAAATCGTTTTCAAACGATAAATTTAATTTACTCAATAGATTCTTTATATCAAAACCTTATAGAATACGAAAAAATTTTAGACCTTTTTAAGTATTTGTTTGAGATTTTCTTTTTCAAAATGATCAATTCTAATATATAAACATTCATTATTTTATTATTATTTTAAAACCATTTTAAAAAATTCAAAAAAAAAATAGTTAGAAAACTCCAAAAATGGAAAATTTCGGTATCCTATAAGATTTTGATATGATGAATTTATTGAGCTACTCGGATTTGTCGTTTGAAACCGTTTCGATGGTTTTTTGAGTTGAACTCACCAACTTCTTTGGTGAACTTAAGTTCACGCTAGCTTTACTATATATATATATATATATGACATTAATAATCTATAATCTAATTATATTAGTCAACAGTAAATTATGATTATAAAATTATTTTATTTTTAGATTTCTTTCATCATTGAATACTATAAAAATTAAAATACAATCACAAACAATAAAATGTGAGACCTTAATTCATTATTTTTGTTCTGGACCTACGTATTAAATTGTTATGAAAAAAGAAGATAAATTTGTCCCAATATATTAATGTCCAAACATTTACTATTAAAAAAATTAAATAAAAATTGATCATTGCATTAATTAGAATAAATGTGAGTTATGGCTCATTTAATGAAATTTTTTTTTTATGATGTAATATAATTGAGAGGCTAGGAGACTGAACTCTCTTTATAGAATGGAGTATAGGTTTGTTCCTTTAAAAACCACAAAATGTTTTTCTAATCCAATTCAGCTCTTTATACTTTGCAATCAAAATCATAATAAAAAATGTAGCAATTATTAAAATAAAAGAAAAAGTATAACTGAACATCACATCAATTTATATTTTTTTTCTATCCAAGTCAATGCATCAATTTATAACATTTACTGCTAGAATTTCCACAGATACCTTTGTTCCTTTAAATACCTCTTTTATATAGAAAATCTTCATTGCTTTTGGTTTTGTTAGTAGACACAAATTTTTTTTTAAAAGAAAAAAATGAGCAATAACTGCATCTTTAATCACATTTTTTATCTGCACTCCAGATATATTTATATTTCTTTTAAAAAATATTTATACATAATAACAAAAATGTTTATACCTTATATTACTAGAATTAAAAGTTTTACAAACTGTATTTTTATTTGTACAATAAAGTTTTTAACTTAGAATTTTTCATATCATTAAGGAATGAAAAAGTGATAAATATTTTCTATATTAATTATAAATATTTGTAACGTAAATATAAATTACTTATTTATTCAATATAAATATTTGTAGTGCGCGAATAAATGATGCAAAACAAGGGTAGATTTAAATAGAGGCAAATCCAAGCCAGTGTTTTAACTTATTTTTCAAAAATAACTATTAATATAATATTTTTTTCTTCTAGGTAGACAAAATTATAGTCTTAATTGAGAAATTAGACTAATTGTTTATTTAACTACTTGGTGTGTTCAGATTTGTTTAGCATTCTGAATCCATCTTTAATGTAAAATATGATATGTATGAATAATTTCTCAAAAGAGAATTGTATTGAAACAACTTGATACATCCGGAACCTTTCTACAGTCACAAATTCTCTAAAAGTACATACCAAGACACCAACCCAACGAAATCAATGATCTCATTACTATTTCCTACAAAAGAGAAGAAAAGCATGAACATTGGCACATCTCTTAATTTCTATGTCAATTACATTTTAACATATAAACTAGCTAGCATATAATTTCTTTTGAAAAAAAACAATACATGAGGTTTTCTTTTTTCTTTTTTTTTTTTTGCATTTAGACCACTGAGATTTTCTGTGTCATTCGAAGTCGAGGGTTTTGCCTTCTAAGAACTACTTCAGCTTATCTGGTTAGCCGTGCCAGAAGTTCTTGATATCCTTCTGGCGATGCCGGGGCTGGCAAGAACTTCGCATCGCTGAACTCAACTGTTAGTTGAGCCTGCCCTTCCGAGATGTTGCTGTCTATTCCTCTCAAATCCACTTGCCGAGGAGACATCCTTCTCTCGGTCGGTCTGCTTGCTAGCTAGATTCTTGCCAACTGTTAATTGATTACAAGATATGTATAATTCAAACTTAGTTTATAAGGTTGAAAAAGAGACCATGGAATTAGTATAAATGCAATGTTATGGATACAAAAGACTTGTGACAGTAACACTTTCCACTTTAGAACAAAGCATGATCTATTATTTAATTACTAAAAGAGGGATGATTAATTAATTAATTAATTACAGACCAATATGTTGAGACATTGAGAGAGATCCATCTGAATTCTGAATGAGCATACAAAGACACAACCATTTATATTAGCTAAAATTAAAGTTGAAGGGATTTAATGATTATGAAACAACTTTCAGATATTTGCACCTTATTTAAGTGGGTTCCATGGTAAGATGATTTGGTTTACAGAAAATATTTTTGTTTTTTTTCCTAAATTTATTTATCACAGTCAAAATTAACTCTGATACTTTCTGGTGGCCAGAATGGTGGTTTGATTCAAATTTGGTACAACTGGGAATTTAGAGATTGATGTTACCATTATTACCAATGAAAAGGGGAGCTCAAAATTGCTCAAAGTGAAGCACTGTATATCAAAATTACCAACAACAGACAGTGCCTCAGTTTAATTAAAAATTAATGATGTAATCTCTCTGTATAACCATTAATGTTGAACTAGATTCAAAACTTGAGTAAAGAAAAATGCACTGAGAAACTGGAAAAATGCTAAACAGAAGGAAAATAATGCAAAATAAAAGGATTCAAAATTAAAGAAATGCCTCATCAACAAATTTATGGAAGATGAAGATGAAAAAACTAACCTCAATAGCCACCATTAGTCTCTGATTTTGGTACTGCACTGTTCAAACATGGCACATTCAGTAAATGATGCTCTCATCAATTTCTAGTTCCCTTCATGGATCTCACAAAGGAATAATGGTGCCGCCGGCTTTGATTTCATCATGGGTAATCCCACAATGCGCTTTTATATATAGCAGTGAAACCCTAGTATAATCTATCAACGGTTAAAAATGAAGGCGAACAGCTCATATCAATGGCCCAGATAGAAAGAAGAATTAATCAACAACGCGTGCACAACACGTGTTCCACGGCGTGCTTTTATAGCAGCGAAACCCTAGTATAACTTATCAACAGTTGAAAAAGAAGGTGAATAGCTTATATTAACGGTCCGGATAGAAGGAAGAATTAATCAACAACAAGTGCACAACACGTGTTCCACGGTGCACTTTTATAGCAATGAAACCCTAGTATAACATATCAACGGTTAAAAAAGAAGGTGAATAGCTTATATTAACGGTCCGGATAGAAGGAAGAATTAATCAACAACAAGTGCACAACACGTGTTCCACGGTGCGCTTTTATAGCAATGAAACCCTAGTATAACATATCAACGGTTAAAAAAGAAGGTGAATAGCTTATATTAACGGTCCGGATAGAAGGAAGAATTAATCAACAAGTGCACAACACGTGTTCCACGGTGCGCTTTTATAGCAATGAAACCCTAGTATAACATATCAACGGTTAAAAAAGAAGGTGAATAGCTTATATTAACGGTCCGGATAGAAGGAAGAATTAATCAACAAGTGCACAACACGTGTTCCACGGTGCGCTTTTATAGCAGTGAACCCTAGTATAACATATCAAAGATTAAAAAAGGTGTACAACTCATATCAACGGTCCGGATAGAAAGAAGAATTAATAACAACACGTGCAGGGCACGTGTTATGATGCCGAAGATAGTATTTATTTATTCACTTATTTATTAAGAAGGTGAACAACTCATAATGAAATCCTGGAAATAACATTTCCATCTTAAACTGGTTCTTTTCCTGATTCCAAATTAAATGACATGCTTCTAGAGTTTCATCACAAGTAATACATCCTCTTCAGGAAAATTGTAAGCACATTTGGTAAGAAAAAAAAAAAGCATGCCTTAGACCTTGTCCCAGAACTAAATTATTTGATCTAAGTATTACACACTGATATATCTCAAATAACATAAAAAAAGGAATCAAAACTTTTGGTTGAATTCAACCCTGTTCTGACATCATTTCTGTACAGTTAGGAAAACATACAAGGAAAACAAACCAAGATTGGTTTATTGAAAGCTTGTTTTCATTGTGGGCATTTTCAGAACTTAACTTTGAGCTGCTCTGTTGCTTCTTAATCAAGTGTAGTTTCTTTCTAGCATTAATCATAAATCCAAATAACATTCATAATTCGTTTTAATTTTTTTTTTTGTTTGGGAATTGATGAAGTAACTGAGTAAAATTAGATGAACTGGTAAGGAACTTAGAAAAATTTATATTCTGCTTTTATCAAAATCCAAACCATGAGGAATGTTTCATCTTTATTTTGTGGTTGTGATTCAGGTTCAAATGTGGCGTCTAGTACAACTATTTTGCTTGCAATATGTGCACACCAACCTTTTTTATTTTCTGAGAATGTATAGGAGCTGCTCTCTCAATTACTAAAAAATATATTAATTGAAATCAGTTCATGTACTCATTCATCTACTTAATTTGGAGGTAGGTTTGATCTAGAACTCAAAAATGATATATATCCCTACAAAATGATGCATGCAACTGTAGCTACTAATTCATTCTTGCAACCGTGGCAACTTCTTTTTGTAATTTTAATGTGATTAAGAATATGAGCATCTCAGATCACAATAATTTTGAATGTATGGGTTTTTCTTTTTTTTTACTAGCATCATAAAAACTAACTTTTAACAAGGTTAGCACATCAATCTAACACAAATGCTTTATACCAGACTCTCCAGATAACTCCTGACCAAAATTCTTTTTTTAAAAAAAAAAAAGATGAGGTTATGCTATTAATCTGAAATAACAAAGAAAAGAGACCGATTTTCTGTACATGACTATACATTCTTGTCACATTGGGTAAGGAGCATCATTGGCATGGTGATATTGGTGATGGTTAATAGCAATCTCCAACAATTTATCTTGTGTTACATGAAACAAAAAAACTAAGTGAAATGAGATCTGACAAAAACCTTTATAACTGAAAAACCGAAGGCAATGTGTGGAAACCTCGGCAAAATCATCTGCCCGAGTGCCACAACTTGTCAAGTATCTCAGAGAACAGCCATATCTACATAATATTTTAATTGCTTTCAAATGCAAATATCATATCGCATCTTACATTCATTTTTCCCTATTTTCCTCCTTTTCTCTATATATTATTCATGTCCAAAGCTCTCTACCACAGATTCCTTTTCTTAAGGAAAGAAAAAGAGATGAAACAAAGAAAAATAATCCCTGTATCTTTTGGAAACTATCCCAAAATTTCTCAAACCTGGCCCCAGCACCACCATCTCAAAATTTACGGAGAAAACGAATGGTATTAAATTCCCTAGGTGGGGTGATCCCAAGGCCCAATCAAGCCCATTTTATGGCCATTTCCTTGAGATCCAGCCCCCTTAGGAGGCACAATCGGTGAGGGTTTTCTGGCTGGTGCTTGAGGCTGGCCTGAGAACAACCCAGGTGTAACTTGGGGAAGATTAGCAAGCAAGCATCCGCTCTGTCTTTGCTGTTGAATATCATGGATTTCACTGAGCCCTAACTCATGTATCTGTGCCACAGTTTCAAGCTCGCTAGGAGTTAATGTTTCAAGGCCAGCACCATACAAAGGAGCATGGCGCGCCATCTCTTCTTGCAGTGAGGTCTCTAATGTTTGAATATATTGCTGTAATACATAAATTATAAGCATAGTCAACTTTGGTAGTTTCATTTGAACTGGTACCTTGTGAGATTCCAACAATCAACTTAGATATGAATAAAGTAACTTGTTAGAGATCATTATAGTTGGAGAATAACGCCATATTGCTCTTAACATCAGCAGTTTCGAGTTTGCAAGAAGTAAAGCATAAATATACAAAGTTGCACAGCAAACACTTTATCATGCACATGACAAAGCAAATAATTTATTGTAATTAATAACCCTGAAGATTTGGCCAATCTTTCTTGTGCCAATACAAATTACTGGCAAAAAACCATCTATAGTAGTTGAAGTTTCACAACCTCTTCTATGCTATCAGAGTACAAGTAATATATCCAGTTATGAGTAATCTTAAATCAGTGTGGAATTTAACTCCTTCCTCACTGTCTAGTGGGCAAAAGAGGGCAGTTTAATAATTTTCGAAGTAAAGGGTTTTCTAAATAGAAGTGATCACTTCTTAAGCTTATTAGAGTTCTCTTATAAATAGGTTGCTGCCAGGAAACAAAAGTTCCCCGGATACAACAGTACTTAACTAATAAAATTCCATATGAGATATATCTTATTATGAGCTTCTTTAAAGGCAAACATAATTGAAACGTAAATCAAAATTGTAAACAAGTGCCTGCAAAATAATGAAGGGCTTTGAGGGTGGAGGTGGCACATTAGCAGGCAACAAAGTAAACTTGCTACTTTTTTCTTTTCTTCCGTTCAGTTTCTTCATTTTCATCCTCCTTGTACATTGTATTTACTATTTTCAATACATGGGGCATGAACAGGACACAAGAACCTATGATACTTCTATCCAAAAAATCATATTTTTTTCTTACGGGTTTGTGAAATCCAGAAAAAAAGAAAAGTAAAATACAAGTCATGTCCTTGTTCCAAGCATAGTATAATAATAATTGATGTCAGCACTCAAGATTTCTGATAGGAAGAAGTCTTACCTGTGCAGCTTGGAGCTTGGCCTCAAGGCCATTGACATAAGCCTCACACTGAGTGACCTGCTTTTGTTTATCCCTCTTCATTTCCTCTGCTTTGCTGACCAACTCCTCCAGCCGGCGCACCTCTGATTCCAGCTCACGCCGTTTCCCTGCCTCCGTTGCATGCCGCTTCACCTCCTCCTCCAACCGTCTCTGTGCTGACTCAGCCTTTTTCAGCCTCTCTGCCAATGCAGTCTTCTCCTTTGTCACTTTCTATATTTACCAGATAACAATATATAAGTAAAACAGTTGAGCCTCAATTTTGCTAAATTAGTGCAATTGAGCCCTGAGGAAGCAAAATCAAGCCTCATTATTGCTTTTAGCTAACAAGATAGAACCCCATTCCCACAGTTCCACAAATGAGCCTGATGAAGTTATTTAACTCTGGTAATGAACCTGAATGATTTACCCAAATTTGTCATTTGTCTCATATTTAGGCCTCAATCCTGCAACTATGCCTCAATATTCAAACTCCAACCTCAATACCTTTATTTTGCAATCAACTGAAATGTTAACCAGCTTACCTGCAAGAATTCAATAAAGCCTAAACCATCCTCATGCAATTAAATTCAATTTTTCTCAGTTTTGACGTATTGACCCCTAAGCCTTAAGCATTCTGTTAGCATCAAAAATCCATATTAATCTCATCTATACTTGCCTTGAACTCTTCCTTTTGGCGTGCCTTGAGCTGCGTAAGCTGGGACTCTGTCTCATGAAGTCTGTCTTGGAGTGATCGCTTCTCTGCTGTCAACTTTGTGATTTTTTCATTGTTTTCTGATTTTAGCCATTCAAGCTGATTCTCCATATCCATTATCTCCTTTAATAGATTTTTTTTTTCGCTGGCAAATTGGTCCTTCTCCTCTTTCAAGTCAGACTAAGAAAAAAGGGAAAAGGAAAGTATAATTTTGTATTAAAAGGTAACCTAGGAAATAAAATAATATCAGCTATTTATTTTGTATTAAAAGGTAACCTAGGAAATAAAGCTACATATTGGAATAACAGATTCAGTGCAGGATAAGCAATCAGATAGAAGATCCAAGTTGGTTCATCAATCATACTGGTAGTCTATTCTCATTTTAACTATGTAGGTAGCAACATCAGCAGAGTATGTGTATGTAGTCAGATAAGTAGAAAGCTTGTCCAACACAAACAAAACCATAACTGCTCCCACCAGACTAGCAGCTGGTACAACAAGACTAATAACAGCAACACTGAACTTATACTAGCTAGCAAATTTGTGTGTGTGTGTGTGTATAACTTACATAAAGAGGAGAGATTACCCTTAAGTTGCTGCAGGTCGCCTCATACTCACTAGCCCTTTTCTTCAAAAGCTCCTCCTCCTGCTCAAACCTGGCAGCTTCAGTTTCCCTCTCCTCCTTGAGCCTTGCATTATCATCCTGAACAGCTCGCATCTGGTCTGACAGGTCAGCCTGCTGCGCCACTGCTTGGCAGGCCACCTGCCTCATCAGGTTCATCACTATTGCCAAAACCAGAACATTTTCTTGAGCCAGCACTAGCAGAACACTCATGTCAACATCCATGTGGAAGGTCGGGTCTAGCCAGCTTCCAGGACTGGAAAAGTCAACCAGGCATGTTGCGTTCATAGCACGTTCTATGAGGGTATCCAGCATGCTGAAACAATTTATCCAGAGCACAAATAATATGAGTAGCTGAAGTATATCACATAACCCTAGAAAAAAGAAAATATGCAAGCAGATAGATATTTGAAACTATTACAAGCCCCAAAAACTTAAAAAACTCCTCTATCTGGTACTTGTGTGCTGTATATCATAGAAATAGATAACCTGATTGTTAATTCAACATTATAGAACCACAACAAGTGCAATCCAGCAGGATTCCAACAGATGATAAATGGAAAGCCATTTCTGGTATACAAAGGGTAAACTTGCCTGAGACGATGCTTGTGGTCATCATAAACCTGAAAAAGTTTCACATAGAGCATCCTTAAAAAATCGATGACTTTGCTCTCAGTGGAGATAGAAAGCACCTTGCCCAGGGCCAGTACTACAGATAAGTCCTGTTGTTGCAACTTCAGTTGTGTGCTCTGGTGCTTGTGACGCTTCTCAAGTGCTGACGCAAAATCCTCTATCCCTAGAGACCCACTAGCCACCAACTTCTCTACTACCTGTAGTAGAAGCAAATTTAATTTCATTTATAGTCTTGAATTTGGATTTAGCTAATACTATTCTAGAATGTCTGGCATCCAGTACAGCTTATCCCTTATGGTTTAGGGAGTTCTTAAAGGATTCTAAAGTTAACCGAGTTCAATAGTTTTAAGGTTTTAAATATAGGGTTTAAAACAAGCTCTGTGTAATTAACAGTTGCATATCGTACAGGGTCCTGTGATGTACAGATTAACACTTAGTGTATTGAGCTGGTCTGAACTAGGTAATGTACTACTGCTCCTGAACACTAATCAGAAAATATCAGTTTACTTGCTCTCCATATACATAAGCTACCCAAATGAAAGAAAGAAAAAGGCAATAACATGAACAACAAAAAAAAAATATTAAACCAACAGGCACAGCTTAAAAACTGTCACTGTAGCACATTGGTATCTGAACTGAATGATGTCCGTGTGTAAACCATGGCCCAATATTGCACCTATTGCTGAAGTTCAGCCCAGTATGGTACAATACACAAATGATTAAATTTAGAGACAGAGGGTACAGAATAGTACACCATGCACTAGCTTAAAACTGTCATACTGCAACTCTTACCTGGCATACTTTAATGAAGAGGCTAGGTACGTGGAGCATCTCAAGCAACAAGTAAGCATCAGAAAAGCACCCTAATTTGTTGAAGTATGGATCTGACACGTCGACAGTTTTATCAGGGTAAGGGAGTCGATCAGCATCATTTGCTTTTAACATGGTTTGTGCTACCTCAGGCCAGTTTCGTATTGTCTTGCACAGGAAGTCGAGCACACATTGAGGAACATCTGTTCCCAATGATTTCAACCTCGTCCTTACCACTTGTATCTATTAAGGGAAAAAAAAAAAGAAACAATGTATAGGGTGTGAGAAAATACCCATAACTGCCTCTCACTTAACCTCTCTCTCTGTCAATAAGAATTGGGTGGACAATGTGGGTGTTGTTTGAGAAATCAGGAGAGAAGGTTAGAGACTACCATAGTTGCAGACTTGCAGGGAATGGATAATAATAAATTAATAACATTACATAACAAATAAGTATAAAGGCAGAATACAGATTAGGTTTGTTGCACAATGCACCCAACATTCACCTTAATCAGAAATAGCATGTAACACTTCTCACCCTTGCAAACAGATTCCAAGAATTTTGCAGAAAGCAAAAACAACAAGGTGATATAGTAATCTCGTCACAATTAGGTAATTGAACTAACTTGAACTAGACAGATTCAGTAGGATAAAAGCAGAGAAATGTCATTGGCCTTAATTAAAAAGTGCACTGCCACGCTCTTTTTCCGCACAATGCTGTAAGCAAACTATATTATCATTATTCATATAAGGTGGTACTCAGCACTTGATCATTAATAATGCATTAATGTTTTTTGCAGACTTCCAAAAAGAATATGAAAGAGAAAAAGAAAATTGTACAGCATGATGGAGTTGGTTGCAACGGGAGGAGTAGCTGAGGAGAAGTTCGATGGAAGTGAGCAAAGATTCCTCATCATTTGCATCTCCAATCAAATGAAGTGCCATATTCAACACAGATTCTTCTACCTCTTTCCCATAATTCAGCTGGCCCAGAGCTCCGAACATCTATCATATGTACATTACAAGCAAATACCTATTAGTGCTAGCTAATGGCAATTTAGTTACATTTCACGCAATTCAACTCTTCCATATAAGATAACAGTGCAACTCAGATGGTCACGTTATGGTAACATCTTCTGTGGTTCTTGGGTTTCAGGGCATGTCAAGGCAATTTGGTTGCAAATGTAAATATGAAATATTACCAACTAGCTGTAAGTTTCACATACATACAGAAAATGGTTATACCTCAAGCTGCTCGGGAAGTTCATAACCAGGTGACGCTACCTGGCTAAGTACCAAAGAGGCAGCATAGGTATGATCAGCTGGGTCAACCAGCTTTGGTATAATGGAGATGATATCAGGTATGAAGTGCCTCGGCGCCTTTTCCAGTAGAGTGGAAATTTTTCTAATTACAGAGCGGGGATGCCTCTTCAGCTCAGTGGGACTATCCTGTGGTCCCTGTACTGAACTATCTAGGGATTTCAACAAGCTCAATATCAGAGCAAACAGCTGCACTGACTGGTCTGGCAACTTAATCTACAAAACATAAGAAAAGAAAAGGATCCAGTCAAAGTCTACTACCTGCAAGTAACACCTATATGAAATGGGCACTACATTAATGAAGATAAGAAGGAAATTGTTTTAAGGGTCAATACTTCAAAGGAAGGTGCACATGCAATTACAAAAATATATATTCATATGAAACAAAAGCAACATAACGATATAGAAGTGGCATCAATTAATTGGCTGATTAACTAATAGAAAGTTACCTTGTGGAAGTCAACTTCCTCGCTAGTCTCCATAAGAGAACTGGCACCCAAACCTTCCACGCAAAAGATCTTATCAGATTCACATCTCTCATCGGACCCTGAACTTGAACTTGTCTCTGACACACGGGTCCCACCAGACTCTGTGCTGCTTACATCCCCAGAAGTTGAGGCTTCCTCACAACACTCCCCCATGGTATCCAAGAACAAATCAACAATTGCCTGCTTCAAGCTGGACCGCAATACAAGACTTATCAGATTGGTCAGTTCAGCTGGATAGTCCTGCAAGGATCTAAATGTGCCTGTGCAAGCCCAACCATCACCAGTACACCTAGTTGAGGGCGGTACTATCTGTTTAACTTTGTCAGGGTGGCTGAGGGATACTCTAAGGCCACTTAAGAATCCAGAGAATGCTCCTGTATCAGCAAGGACATTCGCACGAAGAAAAGCAGAAGGTTCTGGAAGGGATCCAGATGGGAGACGGAAGCCAGCACCTAGGAGAAGGCTCCGGAATAATTCATCTGTGTCAACAACAGTGCTGGGCCCATCCTCATCGGAGTCAGTAGCAGTGCTTTCTTCTTCTGAAGAGTCTGGTTCTGTCGTCAGGGTCTCTTCTTTTTCGTCCTCTGATGCAAAAACCTGAAAAAACAAGTGGAAAATTCATCAAGATGAAATTAAGAAAGGATGACTTTGTTAAATGGATCTAAATTAGACAGTTTTGTATATAACAAATCTGTGATTAGTGTCTACTTCAGTCATGCCACTTGAGATACAAGAGAACAGAATAACAGTTAGCTTCATAATTATCTTAAATTTTGCAATTACCCATGACCAACATTCAACAGGAAATATAGCCTCAATTCATCAGATTTTTGTTGATGTAGCCTTTATAATGAAACAACAAATTCAATCAAGCATCAATTGAACCCTCTTTAGCGCAAGTACTCAACATTGTAGCTACATCTCAGACAGCTTCATCATGCAACAATTTGGCCTCAATTAATCTGATCTATACAAACTAACAACAACTTGTGCAATTATGCATCCACTAATCCTAGACAAAGCATAAGTTGTCAGTATATTGTTTTTATTAGCACACAACCACCGAAATTATACCACAAAATGCTGCAATATTACTGATACTGACCCATGAAGATCCAGTAACTAATATTATTTTAGTACCAGTGATGATGACCGGTCTGCTACCTGCACAAAGAAACATTAGTCCATGAATACATCACCTCACCTCTAAGTCACAGAACTCGAACCAGGGACAGCAGTCCAAGATCTCGCAGACAAAGATGACTGAGTCACGAACCAGGAAGCCTGAATCGGGGGTCATCATCTCCTGTACTTTCATGAACTGGAGGACAGAGTTGTTCCAGGTCTTAGTGCAGATTGAGGATTCCCTCCATACAGATCTTGATGCGTCCCTTTGGTTGAGTATCCCCATCCGATAGCGTACCCAGAAGTTCTTCTCAGGGTCTCCACCACTTGAAGATGACGGCTGGTCACTCTCCAGATATATGCATATCGTGTCGAATGACTCATACGCCCCTGACATTTGCAAATTATTGTGAAGGCCTTCAATTAATGGTTTTTAAGTATTAATTCCAAATCTAAAATTCAATGAAACACTTTGTGGGTACACAAACCCAAGTTGATACCAGCGTTCAGTGTAGATAGCTTCAGCTGTCAGAATCAATCAATTGAAAATCTATTGATGAATAGATTTTCCTTTAAAACCTTCTTAAAACATCAACTAACTTGAAAGCCTAGAGATATCCACATGCTCCTAAAAAAGACCATGAGAAACATCAAGCTTGTACCCTTCTTTCCTATGTCTCATGCACAACTCTCAAATCCTTTCTCATACCCAGAAAAGCAGAAAGATATTCCCATGTAATCCTACCGCACATGAGAATATATTTGTCCATATCGCACTCCCCACACACACAAACCCAACTCCAAAAAAGGAGGGGAGAGTTTTCTAAAATATTGCCAAGATGCCCCTCTTAAGGTACTGGTCCTCCTTATTAACAGTTGAAAAAGAAAAGAAAAAAGTAATAACTATTAAGCAGTTGGGAAGTTTTCAAATTTTCGAAAAGGTGCCAAGGAATACAAGGGACATTCACCAAGTACATAAAGAAAGAGGCATCCTCCAATACAGGGGCGGATGTACCTTATTGTAATGGGGGTCAATTGACCGTCATTTATTTTCAAAACTTCTGATGTTTGATGCATATTTATGTGTATTTTACTGTAAAATTGTTATAAATACTGTAATTGACACCCATATATTTCATAAATTTTTCTATGCTTGACCCCCATATTCTCCTAAACTTAAATTTTTTTTACAATTGACCCCCATATTTTAAAACTCTGCATTCGCCCCTGCTCCAATACCAAAGAACCCATGATAAAAATAAATGACCCAGAATATTAACACGTACCTATCCGCAACTCACATCCACCGACAGCAAAGAACTTGCTGAAAATCTTGCGTGTCTCCATGATGTCCTTGAAGGCCACGAAGTTCTCGACCTTCCAAGTGAAGCACACCAAGCCCCTCGGAGTGATGTCCATAAGCTCATGCGTCTCCTTGAGCACCATAACCTCAGCACAGAAGGCAACAGTGTCATCAACAAGGTAGCCAGCACCTTGGTCGAAGAGGGACGTCAAGCTGAGAAACTCACGCCAGCCCCAGTCCTTGGCCACCTTGGAGTACCGGTTCTGGGACTCTTTGGATACCATGTTGCCATCAAACTTATGGCAGAGCACAGAGAGGCGGTGACTAACAAAGCAGGTCCAGTCAGGAGATGTTGCTCGTGGGTCCGTCACCTCCAAGAACAGTGAGAGGTAGCATGGCGGCTGGGACTGCCCTGATGGCAGAAAAGAATTTAGTTTTTTTTTTTAATTGTGGGGATTCTTTAAAATATGTTCATATATAGTTTCTGATGTTAAATATTTTGCATTCACTCACTTTAGTAGAGTATGCATGCAGCCATATGTACTCTTGGAATTGTATTTTCATACAGATGCTACAAGGGTGAATATATATCACTGAACTGTTATTAATTTGCACAATGATCGGTGATGATTTTTAGTGTTTGTGTGTGTGTGTGTGTGTGTGTGTGTGTGTGTGTGTGTGTGTGTGATGAGAAAGAGAGACAGACAGACAGACAGAGAATTTACTGATATACCTCTAGGATAAACAATGAGGCGACAATCCCTACCCCCAACCTGAAACTTCTTGCTCTTGATACAAATCCCAGTGATCTTCCTCTTCTTAAGCACCTCCTTCAGCTTGGCAAAACCCCCAATCCTCCATGTGAATTTCCCATAATATCCTCCTCCATCCCCACCTTTACAATTCCCCCTCGGCACTCCTTTGTTCACCACCACGCTTGTCTCCTTTATCACATGGTACGATACATTAAACACCACACAACCATCCACCAAATAACTAGACATGTTTGACCCAGTACCAAGAAATTCATCCATTTTCATAAATTCAGTCCAGCCCAAACTCACTCCATCAACCCCAAACCGGCCATAAGAGTCCTTGCTAAAGTTGGACCCACCTGACACTTGGTTCATGACTGTCACACGAAATAGGATCCAACCTGGTTCGACGTTCGATGAAACAGACTTGGTGGTGCTGTCTTCTTTGCTCTCTAGACAAATTGATAGGTGGTCACCACCAGCACCAGTACCAACTGACTGGTATATACTGAGCTTGAGGCCAGCGTCAGAATCAGTATTAACTGGGATGACAGGACTTATGACTCTTTGGGTCTTCAATGTGTCTCTGAAGAGAGAAAAATTTTGCAACTTCCAAGTAAATTTACCATCTTGAGGAGAGAGAGAGACTGTCTCATGGAGGAGAATGATGTCAGCCATTATTATCAGTGTTTCTCCCTCTACAAAACCTGAGGACAACATGTTTAATCAAACCAAAAGACATTCAGAAATCAAAGTTCTGAGTATTTGTACAAATTGTAGACAATATATAAACGTAGCCTGATGAAGTAGAGCCTTTAGAAACCTGCTAAAGAGACCTTAAAATTACAGAACATCCCCCTAAAAAATAAGTTCAATCTAATTCATAAATAAAGAAACAAGTTCATTAAATGAAAAGTGGCCTGTAACCATGAGTATCCTTTCCATTGAAAAAGATATTTTACAAATGCACTAAAGGACAAAGGAGAAGTTATGATCAAAACAGAGTATAGCAGTACTGCAGATTTTATGGACAATTGGAAAGGAGCAAACTAAAAATAAATTAAAAAAATGCACCAAGAGACCATTATAAGAGAGGGAAAAAGATGCATACAAAATACCAATTGGCAACTAAACCTATGAAAGTCAATCCTAAATACCAATTGGCAATTAAACCGGTAAGTCTCCATAAAAAATACAAAATACAAGATTTGATAAATGTCACAAGATTCATAAAGCATCTCATTTTGAACAAACCCAAGCCAAGAGTTACTCAACAGAGATCTCAAGGGGCAAAGACAAGTGGAAACATCTAAAAAGAATTTTTTTTTTTTTTTTTGCAAAATCTAGTCACATTATTAAACCCCATTTCTTTAGTTAATTTACCAGCAAAACTGAAGGATTGGAACCATCCATACCAATGCCAATAATGCATACTTTTACCTATGCAAACCAACACGAGTACCAATTGCAATGTAATCTAGGTTGGACAAATAAAAGAAAATATCCGAGAGTGATGTTAACTTACCTGAAAAGCTAATAAACTTTCATAATGTTAGCTTTTTTATCTTCAATAACTGTTACAAAATCATAAACACAAGCTCCTAATTCTGGAATTTACTAACCTAACTAATAGCCGAACACGCATATTTTTGCAAGTTTTATAACCCATTTTCCAATGCACTTTTTTCAAAGAAGGCACCATAGACATAGTTGCAGATAAACCACAAGAATCCATCAGATTACAAACCTGATACAGGAGCAAAATCAGACCACCCATGAGACTTCTTCTTGGCAGTGAACCTATACCAAGAATCCCTCACCACAGACTTCGATGCATGGGCCGGGTGGTACGCCGTCAGTTTGTACGTGACGAAGCGATCAAAGGGGCTCTTGCTGCTGGTAGGGTCCATCAGCTGGATGTAGAGAGACATGTGACCTGGAAGAGACAGAGAATCGCCTCTCGGGTAAAGCACCAGGCGACAATCCAACCCGCTAGAAGCCACTGGAAAGTACTGGCTGTAGAGAGGCCGCTGACGCGACGGCGTGGGGCCCGATTGGCGGAGGCACGAGGGGAGGGTCCAGCGACAGGTGGCGGAGTGATCGCCACGTGGCTCGAATGCGAACGGGGGGGACCCACCTCCTGCCTCCTCCATAGATAAGGGGCTATCGAGTATTCGTAATAGACTCGGAAGGATGATTGATCGGCTTCCTTTTGAGGGGGTTTTGATGGTGGCTCAGGTTCAAGGTTTCGCCATTTTAGAGAAGAAGAGAAGAGGCCAGAGAGAGACGCAGAGGGTTTGTGCGTTGGTGAAGAGGGAGAGAAGAGGACAGCAGCTCAGACACTGAGAAATGGGGCCCACTTTTTGCTTTGAGATTCTCACTGATAAAAGAGGCATATGCTGAATAATAGAACTCAGGAGCTGATATACTGATATCGAAATCGATATCAATTTTGTTATTCCGATTAAATGAGTTTGTTATTCAGATTATCGATTTTATTATGAAATTTATACTTTTGTTATTTAAATTATGTGAGTTATTATTCATATTATTAGTGGTATTTGAGTTGAATAATAAAAAATACTGTAAAAAAATAAGTTGTATAAATAAAGTAGTTAATATGAATAATAATTCATGTAATACGAATAATAAAGTCGGTATCGATTTTGGTATCAATTTTCATATCTCCCAAACATTTTCCATAAAACTCCTATATTATATTTGGGAGCTACCGTCATTGATTCCGTCGTTGATACCGATTTTATTATTCAGGTTAAATGAGTTATTATTTATGTTAACGACTGTAATTTATTTTTATAATAGTTTTATTATTCAACTTAAGTGAGTTATTATTCAGATTAGTGGTATTTGAGTTGAATAATAAAATACTATATAAAATAAGTTGCATAATAAAATCGTTAACATAAATGATAATTCATTTTACATGAATAATAAAGTCGATATCGATAATGGTATCAATAATAGTATCTCCCAAACATTTTCCTTATATTTATATAGCTAAATATAAATAATTCAAATGTGTATGAGTGAGAACAATACAATTTATACAGACTAGTAAGAATGTAGTATAAATTATTCCTCAAATTCTGTTTTGGTGAGATCTATATTCATAGCAACATTATCATTATTGTCTTATATTTTTATCATCATGAAATTATGATTGCTATTGCTATTATTATTATTATTATTATTATTATTATTATTATTATTATTATTATTATTATTATTATTATTATTATTATTATTATTATTATTATTATTATTATTATTATTATTAGGTCAGTCACTTGATAATTTATTATTTGACAATCTTGACGATATTATCAATATTAAAAAATGAAGCTTAAATTAAAAAATCTAACATTATAATTATGATATATATTATGCACCTATCATATTTATAAAAAATAATGTAATTTTATGCATGTTCCATTTGTATAATCACTAAAATTCGTAAAAAAAAAAGCTCCAAAATATGTATTTTATATATGCATTTAGAGTGCGTTTTGAATGAGTCCATTATTGTTTTTAATTTTTTTTTGTGATTTTAATATTATCAAAATTAACAGATATACTTCATGTTGTCTTCATCAAACATATGCGACATAAATTATACATAAAATCCAACTAAATGAATTTACATTGGATTTGAGTAATTCCACTGTTGTTTTTAATCAATTTTAAATTTATATGAGCTAAATCAAACAGAACAGGTATGACCTAAATGATGCATAACATTAACTAGAATGCATTTATATTATTTTTGAATGAGTATCTTTTTATTTTTAATTAATTTAAAACTCATATACAGCTGTGATATTATCAAAATTCAAAGAAATCATCTAGATTATGTGCTATTTGTGCAGTCCTTTTTCACAGCTTACAGGTGAGGTAGCGACGTCCTCGCTCATAAAGGAAAAGGATGCAAGTACATCCATGGATGTGTTTGTACGCTCAAAGACTTATTATTTGAGTGATTGTAGGTATTTTTATTTTTCGATTGGTGCAAACTCCCGTCGTTAATTACCCCAGCCCTCGCCTCGGAAATCTCTGAATAAAGAGCTAAGGGAAACAAATATATGGGCTGATTATTATATTATCCTTTCATATTTATTTAAAATATAATATTTGTACATGTAGGTTTATTTATTTATTAAAAAAAGGGAATGTACGTGTGTGTGTGTTTTTATTTAACTCTGTTAGTATTTTTAAAAGAGTCTAGTTGATCAGAATATATAATTTCTATTGATCATTTGAAGACTAAAAACATATAATCTAAAGTCGAAGAAAGACATATAATCTCTCAGAAATCAGAGATTGGAGACATATAATTCTATTAATCTCACAAAGTTCGAATATGAAGCGCACTACCAATTCGACACTCAAAGAATCAGAGACATATAATCTCTACAAAGATTCACGTCAAAGACAATAACGTATTATTCTAAATAGTCTATTGACATTTTAAATCTTAAATCTGAAACGCTATGTCAATTCAAAACTTAAAAAACGAGTAAACTGAAAACATATAATTCTTTATTGGTTTCAAGAATTAAATGAACATTAATCTAAAACTCACTACCAATTTAATGTCCAATAAAGGGGACAAGGATGTATAATTTCCTATTGAACCTTGAATCATGTAATTAACATGTTTATATAATCTTGCATGTTTTTCGACAAATTCAAGTTTGATTTGATCACATTTCATGATCTTGCCTGTTTATGATAATTTTAAAGATTTGATTCAATTGTTTGTTTCTGATAAGTTTAAAATTTGATTCAATTGTTTATTTTTGATAAGTTTTAAAGTTTGATTTAATTGCCTATTTACGACATATTCAAAGTCTAATTTGTTTATATTTGCTTAACTTGATCATGTTTAAATGATCTTGTCTGTTTATGACAAGTTAGAATCCAAATAAATTAAAAATTGAAAAATAGATTTACATATATGTTATTGCATATTAGATAGGTAAGATTCAAATTTTAAGTTGCTAAGATGTACAATGAGAATATACAAAATTTTATCATTTTTCATAAATACAATATGTGCATCATATAGATCATATCTATATTGCTAAATTTTAAATTTAAATACGATATTCCAAGAAATAAATTTGACATGTGATAAATCATGAAATTGAACATAATTTCATAATTTTAATATTTAACATAAAAATTACATGAAATTGCATCTTCAATTTCATATAATTTGATTTGTGTGTATTTGCTTGCATATTTGAAGAGATTTTGACTTGATCAAAGTTTTCGCATGAGTCAATTATAAAATTAGAGCCTTAATTTCATAATTTATAAGATTTTTGACATATTATAAAAATGGATGACATTTTAGGGGTAAGCACTAACGTACCAATACATCAATGCGAACTAAATCAAATAGATTAAGGCTTTTTATATTTTTTAATCAATTTAATATAGGCCTGTAAAAATCGCAAAAACACACATATATGAAATAAAAAAACATTTTATAAGTATTCACTAACTTATTCATGCAAAATCAAACAGATAACATGCGAATTTCATATTAAATTGAACTACAATGCATTTTAATGTGTGTTTTTATGTTTTCAATCGATTTATGCCTTATTTGCTGCTACAAAATAGTAAAAAATATAAATACAATTAAAATTCACCCATAAGTTATTGGATATGTTTATTTAATATTTATACGTACTTATGAAACTCAATTGATTAGTTATGATCAATATTTCACCTCAAATTGTATAAAAATATATTTAAAATGCTTTTGAAGATATTTATACACATTGGTAATCAATTTGGCCTCATTTCTTGAAGATATTCAAATATCACCAAAATTCACACATAAACTGTAAGATATGTTTACTTGAATTTTTGGAATTAAATTAAATAGTTATGACTTATATTTTATCCCAAATTGTATCAAAACGCATTTAAAATGCTTTTGAAAATGTTTATGCATGTTTTTAACCAAATGAGCCTCATTTCTGATTCAAAATTAATCAAAATGCACAAATAAGCTACTAGATATGTTAATTTATTATATATATATATATTTTAATTCTAAATTAATTAGTAATGACCTATATTTGATCACAAATTGCATCAACATACATTTAAAACGGTTTTGAAGATGTTTATATAAATTTTTAATCAATTTGGACAAATTTTGAATCAACTGTCATCAAAATTCATACATAAACTACAAGATATGTTTATTTATTACTTATATGCATTTTTTGACTAAATTAATTAGTTATGACTTCCAAATTGCATCAAAATACATTTAGAACGCTTTGGAACATGTTCAAACACGTTTTTAACCAATTTGGCCACATTTTTTATTCAAATATCATCAAAATTCACACATATGCTATTATGTATGTTTATTATTATTTATATGCATTTTTGGAGCTAAATTAATTAGTTTGGACCCATATTTCAGCTCAAATTGCATCAAAACGCATTTGAAACGCTTTTGAAAATGATTATGCATGTTTTTAACAAACTTGACCTCATTTCTAATTAAAAATACATCAAAATACACAGATAAGATGCTAAATATATTTATTTATTATTTATATGCGCTTTTGAAGCTAAATTGATTAGTTATAACCTATATTTGAACACAAATTGCATCAAAATATATTTAAAACGGTTTTGACCAAGTTTATATATGTTTTTAATCAATGTGCCTTAATTTTGATTCAAATATCATCAAAATTGTCGCAAAAGTTACAAGACATGTTTATTTATTATCTATATGCATTTTTGGAGCTAAATTAATTAGTTATGATCCATATTTCACCGAAAATTGCATTCAAATGCATTTAGAACGCCTTTAAACATGTTTATACACATTTTTAATCAATTTGGCGATATTTCTAATTCAAATATCATCAAAATTCACACATGCTATTATATATGTTTATTTAATGTTTATACATATTTTCGAAGTTAAATTGATTAGTCATGGCCTATATTTGACCACAAACTGTATCAAAATTCATCTAAAATGTTTTGAACATATTTATATGTGTTTTTAATCAATTTAGCCTAATTTTGATTAAAATATCATTAAAAATCACACAAAACCTGCAAGATATGTTTATTTATTGTTTAAATGCATTTTTGGAGATAAATTAATTAGTTATGACCTAAATCTCACCCGAAATTCCATCAAAATAAATTTAGAATGCTTTTAAACTTGTTTATACACGTTTTTAACCAATTTGGCCACATTTCTGATTCAAATATCATCAAAATTCACACATATTATATTTGTTTATTTACTATTTATATTCATTTTTGGAGCTAAATTAATTAGTTTCGACCCATATTTCAGCTCAAATTAATTCAAACGCATTTAAAACGCTTTTGAAAATATTGGTGCACGTTTTTAAACAGTTTCGCCTTTTTTCAGATTCAAAATTCCTCAAAATGCGCAGATAAGCTGCCAAATAAGTTAATTTATTGTCTAGATGCATTTTTTGACCTAAATTGATTAGTTATGACCTATATTTAACCACAAATTGCATCAAAATACATTGCAATTGGTTTTGAACATGTTTATATGTATTTTTAATTAATTTCTCCTAATTTTGATTCAAATATCATCACAATTCTCACATAAGCAGCATGATATGTTTATTTATAATTTATACATTTGGAACACCTTCGAACATGTATATATATGTTTTTAACCAATTTGGCCACATTCCGATTCAAATATCATCGAAATTCACACATATCCTTTTATATATGTTTATTTATTGTTTATATGCGTTTTGGAGCTAAATTAATTAGTTGGACCCATATTTTAGATGAAATTGAATCAAAACGCATTTAAAACCCTTTTGAAAATGTTTATGCATGTTTTTAACCAGTTTCGCCTCAATTTTTATTCAAAATTCGTTACAATGCATAGCTAAGCTGCTAGATATGTTAATTTATTGTTTATAAGCATTTTGGAGTTAAATTCATTAGTTATGACTTATATTTGACAACAAATTGCATCAAAAAATATTTAAAACGGTTTTGAACCAGTTTATATATGTTTATAATCAATTTGGCCAACTTTTGATTCAAATATCTTCAAAATTCACACATAAGCTGAAAGATATATTTTTTTATTGTTAATATGCTTTTTCTTGAGCAAAATTGATTAGTTATTACCTATATTTGACCACAAAATTGCATCAAAATACATTTCAAAGGGTCTTCAACAAGTCTATATATGTTTTTAATCAATTTGCCGTAGTTTTGATTCAAATATCATCAAAATTATCACATAAGCTGCAAGATATGTTAATTTATTATTTATATGCATTTTTGGAGCTAAATTAATTAGTTATGATCCATATTTCACCCGAAATTGCATCAAAATACGTATAGAACACCTTTAAACTTGTCTACACGTTTTAATCAATTTTGTCACATTTCTGATTCAAATATCATCAAAATTGACACATATGTGTTTATATTCATTTTTAATCTAAATTAATTAGTTATGTGCTATATTTGACCACAAACTGCATCAAAATACATCTAAAACGGTTTTGAACATATTTATATATGTTTTTAATCAATTTAGCCTAATTTTGATTCAAATATCATCAAAATTCGCAGATAAGCTGTAAGATATGTTTATTTATTGTTTATATGTTTTTTTGGAGCTAAATTAATTAGTTATGACCTATATTTCTACCCAAATTGCATGAAAATGCATTTAAAACGCTATTGAAAATGTTTATGCACGTTTTTACCAAATTTGGCCTCATTTCTCATTCAAAATTCATCAAAATGCACAGATAAGCTGCTAGATATGTTTATTTACTGTTTATATGTATTTTTGATGCTAAATTGATTAGTCATGGTCTATATTTGACCACAAATTGCATCAAAATATATTTAAAACTGTTTGGAACAAGTTTATATAAGTTTATAATCAATTTGGCCAAATTTTGATTCAAATATCATCAAAATTCACATATAAGCTGCAAGATATGTTTATTTATTGTTTATATGCGTTTTTGGAGCTAAATTAATTTGTTTGGACCTAAATTTCAGCTCAAATTGCATGAAAATGCATTGTAATTGCTTTTGAAAATGTTTATGCACGTTTTTTAACCAATTCGGCCCCATTTCTGCTTCAATATTCATCAAATTGCAGAGATGAGCTGCTAGATATTTTTATTTATTATTTATACATATTTTTGAAGGTAAATTAATTATTTATGACCTATAGTTGACCACAAATTGCATCAAAATATATTTAAAACGGTTTTGAACAAGTTTTTGTAAGTTTATAATCACTTTGGCCTAATTTTGATTTAAATATCATCAAAATTCACACATAAGCTGCATGACGTGTTTATTTATTATTTATATGTGTTTTTGGAGCTAAATTGGTTAGTTATGACTTATATGTCACCTCAAATTACATCAAAACGCATTGAAAACACTCTTGAACATGTTTATCCACGTTTTTAATCAGTTTAGCCACATTTCAGTTTCAAAATTAATCAAAATGCACAGAAAACCTGCTAGATAAGTTTATTTATTGTTTATATGTATTTTTGAAGCTAAATTGATTAGTCATGGCCTATATTTAACCACAAATCGCATCAAATACTTTCAAACGGTTTTGAACAAGTTTATATAAATTTTTAATGAATTTGGCCTAATTTTGATTCAAATATAATCAACATTTCACACATAAGCTGCAAGAGGTGTTTATTTATTGTTTATATATATTTTTGGAGCAAAATTAATTACTTATGACCAATATTTCACCTCAAATTATATCAAAGCGCATTGAAAACTCTTTTGATCTTGTTTATACACATTTTTAATCAATTAATCCACATTTAAGATTAAAATATCATCAAGATGCACACATATGCTGTTATAAATGTTTATTTATTATTTATACATATTTTTGAAGGTAAATTAATTATTTATGACCTATAGTTGACCACAAATTGCATCAAAATATATTTAAAACGGTTTTGAACAAGTTTTTGTAAGTTTATAATCAATTTAGCCTAATTTTGATTCAAATATCATTAAAATTCAAACATAAGCTGCAAGACATGTTTATTTATTGTTTATATGTGTTTTTTGAGCAAACCTGACTACTTAGGACCAATATTTCACCTAAAATTACATTAAAATGCATTGAAAACGCTTTTGAACATGTTTACGCTCGTTTTTAACAAATTGGGTCTCATTTCTGATTCAAAATTAATCAAAACGCACAGATAAGCTGCTAGATATGTTAATGTATTGTCTATATATATATTTTTGGAACTAAATTAATTAGTTATAACTTATATTTAACCACAAGTTGCATCAAAACACATTTAAAACGTTTGGAACAAGTTTATATATGTCTGTAATCAATTCCACGTACTATTGATCGAAATACCATCAAAATTCACACATAAGCTATGAGATATGTTTATTTAATGTTAATATTTATTTTTTTGAGCAAAACTGATTGGTTATGACCTATATTTGACTACAAATTGCATCAAAATATATTTCAAACCGTTTTCAACAAGTTTATATATGTTTTTAATTAATTTGCCCAAATTTTGATTCAAATATCATCAAAAGTGTCCCATAAACTGCAAGATATGTCTATTTATTATTTATATGCATTTTTGGAGCTAAATTAATTAGTTATGATTTATATTTTACCGGAAATTGCATCAAAATAAATTTAGAACACCTTTAAACATGTTTATACACGTTTTTAATCAATTTGGCCACATTTCTGATTCAAATATCATCAAAATTGACACATATGGTATTATATATGTTTATTTACTGTTTATATTCATTTTGAAGCTAAACTGATTAGTTATGTGCTATATTTATAATCAATTTAATACATCTAAAACGGTTTTGAACATATTTATATATGTTTTTAATCAATTTAGCCTAATTTTGATTCAAATATCATCAAAATTCACACATAAGCTGCAAGATATGTTTATTTATTGTTTATATATTTTTTGGAGCTATATTAATTAGTTAAGGCCTATATTTCTCCTCAAATAGTATCAAAATGCATTTAGGACACTATTGAAAATATTTATGCACGTTTTTAACCAACGGCCTCATTTCTCATTTAAAGTTCCTCAAAATTGACACATATGGTAATTATATATGTTTATTTACTGTTATATGCGTTTTTGGAGCAGAATTAATTAGTTAGATGGTATATTTGACCACAAATTGTATCAAAGTACATCTAAAACGTTTTTGAACATATTTATATATGTTTTTAGTCAATCTCGCCTAATTTTGATTCAAAAAGCATCAAAATTCATACATAAACTGTAAGATATATGTATTTATTGTTTATGTAAGTTTTCAGAGCTAAATTAACTAGTTGTAACCTATATTTCTCTTTAAATTGCCTCAAAATGCATTTAAAACACTATTGAAAATGTTTATGCATGTTTTTAATCAATTTTGCCTAATTTTGATTCAAATATCATCACAGTTCACACATAAGCTGTAAGATATGTTTATTTATTGTTCAAATGTATTTTTGGAGATAAATTGATTAGTTATGACCTAAATTGCACCTGAAATTATATCAAAATACATTTAGAATGCTTTTAAACATGTTTATTCACATTTTTAACCAATTTGGCCAAATTTTTTATTCAAATATCATCAAAATTCACACATAAGCTGTAAGATATGTTTATTTATTGTTCAAATGTATTTTTGGAGATAAATTGATTAGTTATGACCTAAATTGCACCTGAAATTATATCAAAATACATTTAGAATGCTTTTAAACATGTTTATTCACATTTTTAACCAATTTGGCCAAATTTTTTATTCAAATATCATCAAAATTCACACATATGCTTATATATGTTCATTTACTGTTTATATTCGTTTTTGGAGATAATTAATTAGTTTGGACCCATATTTCAGCTCAAATTGCATCAAAACACGTTGGAAACGCTTTTGAAAATATTGGTGCACGTTTTTAAACAGTTTGGCCTCGTTTCTAATTGAAAGTTCCTCAAAATACAGAGATAAGCTGCTAGATATGTTAATTTATTGTCTACATGCATTTTCTGAGTTAAATTGTTTAGTTATGATCTATATTTGACCACAAATTGCATCAAAATGCATTTCAATTGGTTTTGAACATGTTTATATATGTTTTTAATCACTTTGGCCAAATTTTGATTCAAATATCGTCACAATTCCCACATATGCTGCATGATATCTTTATTTATTATTTATATATATTTTTGGAGCTAAATTAATTTGTTATGACTTATATTTCACACGAAATTAAATCAAAATACATTTTGAACGCCTTTGAACATGTTATACACGTTTTTAACCAATTCAACAACATTTCTGATTCACATATCATCAAAATTTACACACATGCTATTATACATGTTTATTTACTGTTTATATGCGTTTTTGGAGCAAAATTGACTAGTTATGTGGTATATTTAATCACAAATTGCAGCAAAATACATCAAAAACAGTTTTTAACATATTTATCTGTTTTTAACCGATTTTGCCTAATTTTGATCTAATATCACGAAAATTAACAAATAAGCTGCAAGATATCTTTGTTTATTATTTATATGTGTTTTTGGAACTAAATTAATTAGTTATGACAAATGTTTGACCTCAAATTGCATCAAAATGCATTGAACACTCTATTGAAAATGTTTATGCACGTTTTTAACCAATGCGGCTTCATTTCTCATTCAAAATTCATCAAAATGCACAGATAAGCTGCTAGATATGTTAATTTATTGTTTATATGTATGTTTGATGCTAAATTGATTATTTATGACCTATAGTTGACCACAAATTGTTTCAAAATACATTTCAAACGGTTTTGAACAAGTTTATATAAATTTTTAATGAATTTGGCCTAATTTTGATTCAAATATAATCCACATTTCACACATAAGCTGTAAGATGTGTTTATTTATTGTTTATATGTGTTTTTGGAGCAAAATTGATTAGTTGACCAATATTTGCCCTCAATTTACATCAGAACGCATTGAAAATTCTGATGAACATGTTTATACACATTTTTAATCAATTTGGCCACATTTAGGATTATAATATCATCAAGATGCACACATATGCTCTTATAAATGTATATTTGTTGTTTATAGCTCTTTCTGAAGCGAAATTGATTAGTTATGATCTGTATTTCATCTACAATTGTATCAAAACACATTTAAATGCTTTCCAACATGTTTGCGCACGTTTTTAATCATGATGACCTCATTTCTGATTGAAATATCATCAAAATTGACACATATATGCTTATTTATTATTTATATTCGTTTTTGGAGCACAATTAATCACTTAGGACCAATATTTCACCTAAAATTGCATCAAACACATTAAAAACGGTTTTTAAAATTTTATTCTCGTTTTTAACCAATTTGACCTCATTTCTGATTCAAAATTCATCAAAATCCACAGATAAGCCGCTAGATATGTTATTTATTGTTTATACGTACTTTTGAAGCTAAATTGATTAGTCATGGTCTATATTTGCCCGCAAATTGCATCAAAATATATTTAAAACGGTTTTGAACAAGTTTATATGTTTTTAATCAATTTAGCCTAATTTTGATTCAAATATCATCAAAATTAACACATAAGCTGCAAGATATGTTTATTTATTGTTAATATATGTTTTTGGAATTAAATTAATTAGTTATGACCTATATTTCAACTCAAATTGCATCAAAATACATTTAAAACACTATTGAATATGTTTATCCACATTTTTAACCAATTGGGCCACATTTCTGATTCAAATACCATCAAAATTCACACATAAGCTGCAATATATGTATTTATTGTTTATATAAGTTTTTGGAACTAAATTAAGTAGTTTAACTTATATTTCACCTAAAATTACATGAAATGCATTTAAAAACGCTATTGAATTTGCTTATGCACGTTTTTAACCAATTTGGCCATATTTCTGATTCAAATATCATCAAATTTGACACATATGGTATTACATATGTTTATTTATTTTTATATACGTTTTTGAATCTAAATTTATTAGTTATGTCCCATATTTGACCACAAATTGCATCAAAATACATTTCGAACGGTTTTGAATATGTTTATATATGTTTTTAATCAATCTAGCCTAATTTTGATTCAAATATCATCAAAATTCATAAATAATCTGCAAGACATGTTTATTTATTGTTTATATGCATTTTTGAAGCTAAACTAATTAGTTATAACTCATATTTCACCCGAAAATGCATCCAAATACATTTAGAATGCCTTTACACATGTTTATACACGTTTTTAATCAATTTGGACACATTTCTGATTCAAATATCATCAAAATTCACACATATGCTATTATGTTATATTTGACCACAAATTGCATCAAAATACATCTAAAACGGTTTCGAACATATTTATATTCTGTTTCCAATCAACTTATCCATATTTATTTATTGTTTATATTCTGTTTTTGAGCTAAATTAATTAGGTTGGACCCATATTTCAGCTCAAATTGCATCCAAAAAAGAAATTTAAAACGCTTTTTGAAAAATGTTTACGCACTTTTTTAACCAATTTGGCCTCATTTCTGATCAAAATTCATCAAAATGCACAGATAAGCTGCTGGATGTGTTAATTATTGTTTATTTTTGACACTAAATCGATTAGTAATGACCTATATTTGACCACAAATTGTATCAAAATGTATTTAAAACATTTCGAACATATTTATATGAGTTTTTAATCAATTTGGCCAAATTTTGAATCAAATATCAATAAAATTCACACATAAGCTGCAAGATATGTTTATTTATTGTTTATATGCGTTTTTGGAGCTAAATTAATTTGCTTGGACCCAAATTTCAGCTCAAATTGCATCAAAATGCATTGTAAATGCTTTTGAAAATGTTTATGCACGTTTTTTAACCAATTCGGCCCCATTTCTGCTTCAATATTCATCAAATTGCAGAGATGAGCTGCTAGATATTTTTATTTAATATTTATACATATTTTTGAAGCTAAGTTAATTATTTATGACCTATAGTTGATCACAAATTGCATCAAAATATTTTTAAAATGGTTTTGAACAAGTTTTTGTAAGTTTATAATCAATTTGGCCTAATTTTGATTCAAATATCATCAAAATTCACACATAAGCTGCAGGACGTGTTTATTTATTATTTATATGTATTTTTGGAGCTAAATTGATTAATTATGACTTATATGTCACCTCAAATTATATCAAAACGCATTGAAAACGCTCTTGAACATGTTTATCCACGTTTTCAATCAATTTGGCCACATTTCTGATTTAAATATCATCAACATTCTGACATATGCAGCTATAAATGTTTATTTTATTGTTTATAAGTGTTTTTGCAGCGAAATTGATTAGTTATGACTTATATTTTGTCTACAATTGCATCAAAACACATTTAAAACCCTTTCGAACGTGTTTGAGCACGTTTTTAATCAATATGGCCTCATTTCGGCTGTAAATGTCATGAAAATGCACATATATTCCATTATATATGTTTATTTTTTGTTTATATACGTTTTTGGAGCAAAATTACATACTTAGGACCTATATTTCGCCTAGAATTGCATCAAAATGCATTGAAGAATTTTGCCTCATTTCTAATTCAAAATCAAAATCAATCAAAATGCACTGATAAGCTGCTAGATATGTATCCAAAATTGCCACAATTTTGATTAAACAAGTTTATATATGTTTTAGATCAATTTGCCAAAAAAATTATTCAAATATCATCAAAATTGCTGTAAGATATGTTTATTATTATTTATATGCATTTTTGGAGCTAAATTAAATAATTATGATCCGTATTTCACCTGAAATTACATCAAAATATATTTAGAAGGCCTTTAAACATATTTATACACGTTTTTAATCAATTTGGCCGCATTTCGGATTCAAATATCATCAAAATTGACACTTATGGTATGTTTATTTACTGTTTATATTCATTTTTGAAGCTAAATTGATTACTTATGTGCTATATTTGACCACAAACTGCATCAAATTACATCTAAAACGGTTTTGAACATATTTATATATGTTTTTAATCAATTTAGCTTAATTTTGATTCAAATATCATCAAAATTCGTACATAAGCTGTAAGATATGTTTATTTATTGTTTATATATTTTTTTGGAGCTAAATTAATTAGTTATGACTTATATTTCTCCTCAAATTGCATCAAAATGCATCAAAATGCATTTAAAACACTATTGAAAATGTTTATGCACGTTTTTAATTAATTCGGCTCATTTCTTGTTTAAAATTCATCAAAATGCACAGATAATCTGCTAGATATGTTAATTTATTGTTTATATGTATTATTGACGCTAAATTGATTAGTAATGACCTATATTTGACCTCAAATTGCATCAAAATACATTTAATCAATTTGGACCCATTTCTGATTCAAAATTCATTAAAATGCACGGATAAGCTGCTATATATTGTTTTCTACAGTTTATACGTATTTTTGAAGCTAAATTGATTAATTATGACCTATATTTGACCACAAATTTCATCAAAATACATCTAAAACGGTTGTGTACATATTTATATATGTTTTCAATCAATCTAGCCTAATTTTGATTCAAATATCATCAAAATTGTGACATAAGCTGCAAGATATTTGTATTATTGTTTTTGGAACTAAATTAATTAGTTATGACCTATATTTCTCCTCAAATTGCGTCAAAATGCATTTAAAACATTATGGAAAATGTTTATGCACGTTTTTAACCAATTTGGCCACATTTCTGATTCAAATATCATCAAAATTCAAACATAAGCTGCAATATATGTATTTATTGTTTATATAAGTTTTTGGAACTAAATTAAGTTGTTATGGCCTAAATTTCACCTGAAATTACATTGAAATACATTTAGAACACTATGAAACATATTTATACCCGTTTTTAATCAATTTGACCACATTTCTGATTCAAAAAGCATCAAAATTCACAGATAAGTTACTAGATATATTTATTTATTGTTTATACGTATTTTTGGAGCTAAATTGATGAGTTATGACCTATGTTTGACAATAAATTGCATCAAACTACATTTAAAATGGGTTTGAACATGTGTATATATGTTTTTAATCAATTTGGCCTAATTTGTTTTCAAATATAATCAAAATTCGCACATATGCAGGGATAAGTTAATTTATAGTTTATGTGTGTTTTTGGAGCCAAATTGATTACTTATGACCTATATTTCACCTCAAGTTGCATAAAAACTATTTAAAACGCTTTTGAACATGTTTATGCACGTTTTTAATAAATTTGGTCTCATTTTTTATTCAAATATGATCAAAATTCTCTCATAGGCTGCAAAATATCTTTATTTATTGTTTATATGCGTTTTCGGAGCTAAATTAATTAGTCATGACTTGTATTTCACCTCAAATTGCATCAAAATGCATTGAAAATGCTTTTAATCATGTTTATACCTTTAGCCACATTTCAGATTTAAATATAATCAAAATTCACACATACGCTGTTATAAATGTTTATTTATTTTTTATATGTGTTTTTGAAGCGACATTGATTAGTTATGACCTATATTTTATCTAAAATTGCACCAAAACACATTTAAACGCTTTTGAACATGTTTATGCATGTTTTTAATCAATATGGCCTCATTTCTGATTCAAATTTCATCAAAATTCACACTTACAACCTTTTCACCTCAAGTTGTACAAAAATATATTTAAAATGCTTTTGAACATATTTATACACGTTTGTAATCAATTTGGCAACATTTCTGATTCAAATATCATAAAAATTCCCAAATATGCTATTATATATGTTTATTTATTGTTTATATGCGTTTTGGAGCTAAATTAATTAGTTTGGACCCATATTTCAGCTCAAATACATGAAAATGCATTTAACACGCTTTTGAAAATGTTTATGCACGTTTTTAACCAATTTGACTTCATTTCTGATTGAAAATTCATCAAAATGCGCAGATAAGATGCTAGATATGTTAATTTATTATTTATATGTATTTTTGGAGCTAAATTGATTAGTTATGACCTATATTTGACCAGAAATTGCATCAAAATACATTTAAAACAGGTTTGAAATGTTTATATTTGTTTTTAATCAATTTGGCCTAATTTTGATTCAAATATCATGAAAATTTATACATATGATGTTGGGATAAGTTTATCTATAGTTTATGTGTATGTTTTGGAGCTAAGTTGATTGCTTATGACCTATATTTCACCTGAAATTGTACAAAAATATAATTAAAACGCTTTTGAACATGTGCTACACGTTTTTAATCAATTTGGCAATATTTCTAATTCAAATATCATCAAAATTCACAAATATGCTATTATATATGTTTATTTATAATTTATATGTATTTTTGGAGCTAAGTTAATTAGTTATGACCTATATTTCACCTCAAATTGCATCAAAATACATTTAAAACGCTTTTGAAAATGGTTATGTAAGTTTTTAACCAATTTGGTCCCATTTCTGATTCAAAATTCATCAAAATGCACAGAAAAGTTGCTAGATATGT
The DNA here is from genome assembly GCA_037678475.1 of x Bolboschoenoplectus mariqueter. Taxonomy (NCBI): domain Eukaryota; kingdom Viridiplantae; phylum Streptophyta; class Magnoliopsida; order Poales; family Cyperaceae; genus x Bolboschoenoplectus; species x Bolboschoenoplectus mariqueter. Next base: position 2,415,130 of record CM075268.1, read on the forward strand.
TTATTTATTGTTTATACGTATTTTTGGAGCTAAATTGATTAGTTATGATCAATATTTGACCACAAATTGCATCAAAGTACATTTAAAATTGTTTTGAACATGTTTATCTATGTTTTTAATCAATTTGGACCCAGTTCTGATTCAAAATTCATCAAAATGCACAGATAAGCTGCATGATATGTTTATTTGCATTTTTGGAGCTAAATTGATTAGTTATGACCTACATTTGACCTTAAATTGCATAAAAATACATGTAAAATGCTTTTGAACATGTTTATGCACGTTTTTATCCAATTTGGCCTCATTTCTGATTCAAAATTTATCAAAATGCACAGATAAGATGCTAGATATTTTTGTTTATTGTTTATATGCGTTTTTAGTGCTGAATTGATTAGGTTTGACATATATTTCACCTCAAATTGCATCAAAATCCATTGAAAACGCTTTTGAATAGATTTATACACATTTTTAATCAATTTGGCCGCATTTCAGATTTAAATATTATCAAAATTTACACATATGCTGTTATAAATGTTTATTTATTGGTTAGATGTATTTTTGGAGCGAAATTGATTAATTATGACTTATATTTCACTTCAAATTGCCTAAAGATGTATTTAAAACGATTTGGAACATGTTTTTATACGTTTTTAATCAATTTGGCCAAATTTGTGACTCAAGTATTATCAAAATTCACACATATGCTCCTGAATATATTTTTTTAATGTTTAAATGTATTTTTGGAGCTAAATTGATTACTTATGACTTATATTTCATCACAAATTGCCTAACAATGCATTTAAAATGCTTTTGAACATGTTTATGCACGTTTTTCACAAATTTGAATTCATTTCTGATTCTAAATTCATCAAAATGCACAGATAAGTTGTTAGATATGATTATTTACTGTTTATATATATTTTTGAAGTTAAATTGATTATTTATGACCGATATTTGACCCCAAATTGCTTCAAAATACATTTGAAACTCTTTAGAACAGGTTTATACAAATTTTTAATCAATTTGGGTTCATTTTTTATTGAGAAATATCATCAAAATTCACACATTGCTACTTGGATAAGTTTATTTGTAGTTTATGTGTGTTTTTGGAGCTAAATTGATTCTTTATGAGTTATTAGCTATATTTCACCTCAAATTGAACAAAAATATATTTAAAACTCATTGGAACATGTTTATATACGTTTTTAATCAATTTGAGCTGATTTCTGATTTTATCATTAAAATTCACACATAAGCTGCAATATATGTTTATTTATTATTTATTTGAGTTTTTGGAGCAAAATTAATTAGGTATGACCAATATTTCACCTCAAATTGCATCAAAATACATTTAAATTGCTTTGCAGCATGTTTGTATACATTTTTAATCAATTTGACCACATTTCTGATTTAAATATCAATAAAATTCACACAAATGCATATATGTTTATGTTTATATGCGTTTTTGGAGCTAAATTAATTAGATTGACCTATATTTCACCTCAAATTACCTTGAAATACATTTAAAACGCTTTTGAACATGTTGATGCACATTTTTAACCAACTTGACATCATTTCTGATTCAAAATTTATCATAATGCGTAGATAAGCTGCTAGATATATTTATTTACTCTTTATATATATTTGACCTCAAATTTCATCAAAATATATTTAAAATTCTTTTGAACATGCTGCTAGGGTAAGTTCATTTATAGTTTGTGTGTATTTTTGGAGATAAATTGATTCCTTATGACCTTTCACTTCAAATTGAACAAAAATGTATTTAAAACATTTTAGAACTTGTTTATACACGTTTTTAATCAATTCGACCTCATTTCTGATTCAAATATCATAAAAATTCACAGATAACTTGCAAGATATGTTTATTTATTGTTTATATGTATTTTTGGAGCTAAATAAATTAGTTATTGTCTAGATTTCACCTCAAATTGCATGAAAACACATTTAAAACGCTTTCGAAGATGTTTATACATGTTTTTAATCAATTTGACCTCATTTCGGATTCAAATATCATCAAAATTCACACATATGCATCAAAATACATTTAAAATTCTTTTGAATATGTTTATACATGTTTTTAATTAATTTGGCTTAATTTTTTATTCAAATATCTTCAAAATTCACACATATGCTATTATATATTTTATTTATTGTTTATATGTGTTTTTAAAGCTAAATTAATTAGTTATGACCTATATTTGACTTCAAATTGCATCAAAATATATTTAAAACACTTTTGAATATGTTTATACAAGTTTTTAATCAATTGGGCCGTACTTCTGATTGAAATATCCTCAAAATTCAGACATATGCTGTTATACATGTTTATTTATTATTTGTGTGTATTTTTGGAGCTAAATTGATTCGTTATGACTTATATTTCATCTAAAATTACAGAAAAATATATTCAAAATGCTTTTGAACGTGTTTCTACACATTTTTAATCAATTTGGCCTCATTTTTTTATCCAAATAACATTAAAGTTTACACAAAATACCGTTGTACAGGTTATTTTTTGTTTGTATGTGTTTTTGGAGAGTAATTGGTTTGTTATGACCTATATTTAATCTCAGATTGCATCAAAACGCATTTAAAATAGTTTTGAAGATGTTTAATACACATTTTTAAACAAATTGACCTAATTTTTTATTCAAATATCATCAAAATTCGCATATATGCTTGTATATCATCAAAATTATATACACATTTATTTATTGTTTATGTGTAATTTTGAAACTAAATTGATTAGTTATGAGTTATGACTTATATTTCAGTTAAAATTGCATCAAAATGCATTTAAAACGCTTTTGAAAATTTTTATACCTGTTTCTAATTAATTTGGTCTCATTTCTGTTTCACAATATTATCAAAATTCACACATATGTTGTTATATGTGTTATTTATTGTTTAGAAGTACCTTTGGAGCTAAATTGATTAGTTATGACATATTTCATCTCAAATTACCTCAAAATGAATTTTAAACAATTTTGAGCATATTTATACACGTTTTTAATTAACTTGTCCTTTCTTTTTAATCAATTTGGCCTAATTATTGATTCATAATATGATCAAAATTTATACATATATTGTCATACATGTTATTTATTATTAATAAGTGTTTTTGAAGCTAAATTGATTAATTATGACCTATATTTTTATTGTAATATCATCAAAATTTATACATAAGCTATTAGATATTTTGTTATAATATTTGTATATTTTTTTAGAGCTATACCAAAGAGATGACCTGTATTTTGTCTAAAATTACATATAAATATATTTAAAACTGTTTGAACATACTTATTAATTTGGCCTCATTTTTTATTGTAATATTGTCAAAATTCACAATAAGATATTAGATATTTTTATTTAATGTGTATATGTTTTTTTGAAGTTAAACTAAAGAGATACAACCTATGTTTTCCATAAAATTATTTGATAAATATATTTAAAATGTTTTTGAACGTATTAATACATGTATTTTTGGTTTGCTTGTAGTTTATAATCTTTGTTTCCTTTTTTATCTTAGGATTTTTTTAATATAATGATTGATGACGTAATCTTGGGCATTTGGAATAAAACCAAAAGTTTTTTAGTTTCTTTTTTCCTCTTGAGTTTTTAATTTATATTTCATTAATTTTCTTATGATACAATAACATGATTCAAAATTATTATAAATTCAAAAATACTAAATCATGAGAGGGAGCGGTACATGTGATTCGCACCCCCCCCTAATTTAGTTTTTTTATGAAATTATTTGATGATAATTATTTTCTGCTGAAAAGAATGGTCCATGAAATTATTTGACAATACTTATCCAGACAATTTTTTGAAATAAATCCAAATAAATTAAAAAGTTGAAAAATAGATTTACATATGTGTTATTGCATATTAGATAGGCTAAGATTCAAATTTTAAGTTGCTAAGATGTACAACGAGAATATACAAAATTTTATCATTTTTCATAAATACGATATGTGCATCATATAGATCATATCTATATTGCTAAATTTTAAATTTAAATACGATATTCAGTTTGATATAATATTATTCTCATTGTAATAGAATTTAACAAAGCACTGAACAAAAATAACACTGAATAATTCATAAATTTGAAAATTTAACATGAAAAAATTTAGACATTTAAAAAAAAATAAATGTTAAAATTAAGGTGACTCTTATATAAAAAAAAATAGGAAAGGATTTAAACTTGTTCCCACCGAAATAAATAACACATTTTATTATTAAGTTTATAGACATATCTTAATTTATTTGAATTTATGATGCATGAATCTGCTGATTTATTGATAGTAAATAAAAAATAAAATTTATATTTAAAAAAAAATTACTTAATTAAATTAGAAATAGCCGCCTGCCATACAACCTGTGGTCCCACCTCCGACGACTGACCAACTCCGAAGGAAATGTTGTCAGACTAGCCAAACAATTCAAAAGATAAAAACCCGAATCTCTCTGGAATCTCCTAACTGTATATCATGTGGCAGGTCACAAGACACCTCCTAACATTGACCCGCCCCACATTGAACTCTACAGATGCGAATACATCTTTCGGTGTCGCCTTTTTAATTTCTAGTCTACCCCCTCTCTCTCTCTCTCCGACTTCTTTTGTAGCGAGAGAGGGAATTTTGCCAGAGCATCTCCGAAGGCAACTTCCATTATCGGGTTGATCTCGCCTAACCCGATCCGATAAGGGTTCCGAATCTCTCTGGAGAGTGCTAACTGTATCTCGTATGGCAGGTCACAATGCATCTCCTAACATTGACCCGCCCCATGCTACAGTGTAGAGAGACGAACGCATATTATCAATCTTTCAGTTTCTCCTTTCTAATTTCCAGTCTACCTTCTCTCTCTCTCTGACTTCTTTTATAGCGAGAGGGAATTCATTTGCCAGAGCATCATCTCTAAAGGGTAAAGGCAATTCATTATCGGGTTCATCGCTCCTAACCCGATCCGATAAGGGTTCCAATCTGAGAGAGAGAGAGAGAGAGAGAGAGAGAGAGAGAGAGAGGCATGAACCAGAAGAGCGTTTTGCTTCCGGTGTCGGATCCGCCGTCGTCTCCGCGCGCAATCTCCGGAGGTGATGCTCCGCTCTTTAAAGGATCCGGTATGACGCGGCGTGGGGCCTACGCCGCAGTCTCTTACATGAGCTGCGCTGGTAAAAGAATCTCTCTCTATCTCCTCTATCTCTCTGAATTACTGTTCTGATTGAAAATTTGCATTTGCATTTGAACCCTAACAAAACTAATATTTGGTTGACCAGTATTGTATTTCCAGAAGGGACAGGTTTGAGAGATACCGTTGTTGATACTGTCGTCAATACTTATTTTATTATTCACGTAAATTGAGTTATTATTCATATTGACGTTTTATTATACAACTTATTTTATATAATATTTTTATTATTTAACTCAAATACTACTAATCTGAATAATAACTCACTTAAGTTGAATAAAAAAAAGTATTATATAAATAAATTGTATAATAAAATCGTTAATATAAATGATAACTCATTTAATCTGAATAATAAAATCGGTATCCATGATGGTATTAACAATAATATCTGTATATCAGCTCCCTTTCTAGAATATATATATTTGTTCCCCTTCCAGAATATATATATTTGTTTCTTACAGAACTCGTATCAAATTTTGATTAAGCTTGTCTGGTTGATGACTCGTCCTTAGAATTAAGTTTTCTTTTGTACATTTTAATGAAGGAAAAAAGAGAGAAAAAAAAACTGTAACAGTTTTAATTTTTACTATTATTATATAATGTGTGATAGCTGATTTTTGTTTCCTGTGCAGTACTGCTGGTGATGTTTAATAAAGCTGCATTATCATCATACAATTTCCCAAGTGCCAATGTTATTACTCTCCTTCAGGTGCTACTATTCTCTCTAAACATTTCTCAATTTGTTAAATTTTATGAGAAAGTTCATAAATGTTACTGAATCTACTAGGTCTATTTAATGGAACGGGGGCGTTCCATCGCCTATTGGGCTAAAATGGGCAAAATCACTGTTCGATCATCAAATCTGATAATTCGCACAATTATTAAAGCGTGAGAGTGAAACTTTTGTATGAATCTTAATGCCATTGGACGGTTATTTTGCCAATCGGACCAAATTTTGGTCCAATGGGTGTTGGAACTCCCCCGCTTCCCTATTTAATACTGGTGTCAGGTTATAGGCGCAAATGCTGAATTTTGATTTCTCAATTGAGGGTCCATTAAGGCTTATTTTGATATTACATATTATCCATTCTTTTTTTGTTTTTCCTGAATACTTGTTGTATTTTCTTTTTCAGATGATTTGCTCAACGTGCCTTCTATATGTGATGAAAAGATGGAAATTCATTACGCTTTCTGCCACTGAGAGAAACCAATCTGACTCCCCAATACTCATCCCGGTTAAGACATTGTTGCACACATTACCCCTGTCAATTTCATATCTATTTTATATGGTACGTTTCATTTCTCCATAACTAATACTTTTGTTTTACATCATGGATCAATGCAATATCACCAATCAATTTGTAATTGTGGATTGATATTGGTTTGACCTAGTTGTGACCGTAATCCATTTTATTCCACGTTATCTTCTCTGCTTCCATATTATATCTTTTAAGTGAGACAATTTTTTCTTTCCTTCTATCTATGAAAGATAGTTACTATGGAATCAGTACGAGGGGTTAATGTACCAATGTACACCACATTAAGGCGTACCACTGTTGTGTTCACCATGATTGTGGAGTATCTCCTCACAAGGCAGAAGTACACACCACCTATCTTCGGAAGGTAACCATCATATGTATATTGCTACTTTTCGGGCAAACTCTTGCTGCTACTCTTTAAGTAGGATTTAAAGTACTGTCCAAGGTAATCCTGATAGCAGTCATATAATTCTTTAATCGGCAAATTATTATTTCTGAATAATCACAGACATCAAAATAACCTGACTGGTGCAAGCACTGTAATCATTTCTTAAATTCTAGCAGATCAACTGATTCAAAGTATCTGTTAATTTTGACATAATATAAAATATTAATTACTGGTAAAGAATAAAAGTAGAAAGAACGCTATACCAGTGTATCACTAACGTCTTACCAGCATGTTGTGGTACAGAACTGTATGCCAATAGCAAATGATAGTTCTTGTAATAGTTGATAAATTAGGAAGATAACCAAGTTGAATTTTCTTAGTGTGGCATTAATTGTTTTTGGAGCATTTGTTGCTGGGGCCCACGATCTTTCTTTTGACGTGCATGGCTATGGTGTAGTATTCCTCGCTAATATCACAACGGCCCTTTATCTTGCCACCATAAACAGAATTGGTATGCTAATTTCTTCTTTCTTGGTTACATTGACTCATATATCATTATTGGAAGCTGATAATTCCATATTGTAATCATAATCTGTTGTAACCAAATCGAAGATTCACTACTTACTTCTTTTAAGGTTAACTTTACTAGAATTTTTTCCAAACAACACATGATATGCATATAAACATGTGTACCAGACTGGTTTGTTATTGCTTTTCCTTTTATGTGATTAGGTGAACTTTGAGTTTAAATTTGATCTGGGGATTACAATTAAACTTCAACCCAATTCAGGCGAGGTTAATAATATATTAATCGTCAACTGTGAACAACCAACCTAGTTTTCCTTACCTACCCTTTACAGTATACTTGAGCCAACCAATCTTAGCCTTGTTAATGCTTAGTTATGCAACTAAGCTCCACTAAGCTTAGTTAGCGGTGAATGCTTTAACAATCTTCACTTGATCTTATTCTGCCTACCGGTATGAATTAATCCTCGTCTGTGCTATTTAGTTACAATAAAGTGGAGAAATAAAAGATAAATAAAAAAGGAACAGTTATTATTTTTGCACGTGGCTCATGTGCTTTCACTTACAGGGAAGTCAAGTGGCTTGAACAGCTTTGGTCTCATGTGGTGCAATGGTACAATTTAATTTCTGCCAACTAAATATGTTGCCTTAAAAATTATAGCATATAAACTCCTATCTAATGTTGTTGATCTTTCAGGGTTGGTGTGTGGGCCAATATTGCTAATTTGGACATTTGTACAGGGTGACTTGCAACTTACCATGAATTTCCCTGACCTCTATTCCCCTGGATTTCTGGTAAATTTTTTATTCACTAAACAGAGATAGAAAAGCAGTCAATGCTACCAGTGCTACCAGTATTGGTACTGAACAGTCCCATAATACAAAAAGATGGAAAATAACGGATACTGTTCTTTGTTGGCCAGTACTGCTTAGATACTCACTCTCAGAATTCGATATATTAAGATGGATGGATATAAATGTTTTGAATTTTTTAAAAAGGAAAAATCGTAATATAACATTGATGAAAATGCTTATTATTCCCTTTTTCAATTTGCAGGTAGTGATGCTTTTCTCATGCATACTTGCATTTTTTTTGAATTATTTCATATTTCTGAATACAACTCTCAACTCTGCATTGACTCAGACAATGTGTGGTAACCTCAAGGTAGATTTTGCATTTTTATTTTCTAATTTTGTTTTGTTATTTGGTGCATTTTATTTATTATTCTTTTGAGAGCTTGAACTTACAATTGGATTTTTTGTAGGACTTGTTTACTATTGGTATTGGCTGGGTTGTGTTCGGTGGACTTCCTTTTGATCTGGTATGTAGCATAACTTAACTGGTACCAAATACCAGATTTAGCAAACTTTTACATTGGTCCCAGTTGAGCCCATAAGTGTTATTACAATTTCGTGATTGGGTTAGCCCATATCAATTAGATTGGTCATGCAATTGTCTCAGTTTCAACTTTCAACCAATTGTGTGATGCAGAATAATTGATATGAAGAAAGTGTTGTGCCATAAGACACTCAATGACCTTTTTAATTAAGGGTATAAGCAATCAAATACAAGAAAAATATTAAAATGAAGTAAGATGCATTGTCATCAACTTCAGATGGAATTATTTAGACAAAAAATCAAAACAAATTTACTTTTATGATAACTGTTTGCTATAATTAATTAGAAGCGCTGTTTCATGTAACATGCAGTTAAACGTCATTGGACAAATTCTCGGCTTTATCGGGTCAGGTTTGTATGCATATTGCAAGCTCAGGGGGAAGTAACCACCTTTTTATGTATACAATCCCTTTTTCTTTCTTCTAGTTCTCCTTTATCTTTGAACAATAGGCTTCGAGGCAAATTAGATGTATGATTTAGGCTTAAAAGGGACTTAAGAGGGGGTAAATCTTTTTTATCTGCGAAATAGTTTTGATTTTTCTTCATTTTTTTTTCTTATAATCTATATGTATATTATTTGGCCTTGTTGTAGACAAAGGATAGGTTTTATCTTTATTTGGCTCTCTTAATTTTAGGGAACCTTTTTTTTGTTTTTTCTTTTTTGCCTCTGTATACACTAAATTAGTCAGATTTAATTATTCATTTTGTCTAGTCAGCAATTCTGGTGTAGCAAGAGTTGCTTCTCTATTATTGCTCTTGGCTTTGGAATTATCTTATTATTGCCATCCATTGACAGAGATTTGATTTGACAATATTGATATATAATCGTCATAACTGAAGTTACAATAAGAAATCTAACATTTTGTGCATATGCTGTGTTTGGTATAAAATATTCATATAAACAAAATGGTGAGATTTGATATGATATGTGTTTCACTGTTTATTGAATGATTTGAACTTAGTGCTTTAATATAATAACTCTTAATATATATTATTAAATGATATTTAAGTTGTTTTATTTTTTAAAAAAAATCATTTTTAGAAAATTATAATTTATTTAGTTTTTTTTATAATTAACTTGGCAGCATATGCATTTTCAAGGTTGTCAAATAATCTCATTATCAAGTGATGTGATGCTTTTATATGATTTCCTTGGATAATGCTTATCATTTTCTACATTTTTCTGGATTTTATTGAAACCCGGCAACAAAAGAAAACTTTTTCCAATGGATTGCAATGCATTGATGTATGCAACTCTATGACCCCACATGTAAGGGGACAACATGTGTGATTTTTTAATCAATGAATGGCATGGAATGGAAGGAATCAAATTAGATATCACTTCATTTTACACAATTTCTGATTTTGGAGAATTTTTGTGGGCACAAAGAGAGAGTGTAACATCAAATAAAAATGTGGAGGAAGAAAAGAAAGCGTGTGGGAAACTTGGAATCTCATCATGTCCACTTTTTAAGGCGACTTCTGACTGTTTGCTTTGGAATCTTTTTTTTTGAACACAGATTTTACAAAAAATAAAAATATTATCCTTGATTTAAAAAAGATATCACAAATTTATGTCTGCAATTTGAACACCTGTCTTTCTAACTATAGAACTGTCTAAAAGTTTCCTGTTTTTTTTTTCTCCTCTAGTAAATTGATTTTTTATCTACTATTATAAAATCACAACAATATATTTTAATCATAACGATTCATATTTTAACTTATAAGAGAGATTTTTCTTAATAATTGATACATGAGTCTCATCTATCATTAACTCAATGATAACATACTGTTATAGAAAATTATGACAGCTAATGTGAATTCTAATTAATTACTTAACTCATATTTTCTGACAACACTTCTGAAGATATGAATTCAGACTTCAGACATACTTTTATTGTTCATTTGAAAATAGGGACAAATTTTTGCTAGTCCTTGTAAAAATTAATTTAAAAGAAAACAAGAAAAGTAATCTTCTTTTCCTCTTCTTGCTCTTTTCTTTTGCACATCATTTGAAATTTCACACAAACTTGAAAACAGAGCAAACCTTTGTTAACTTAAATTACAAACAACAAATGAGTGATAGTGTGATATTTATTATCCTGTACACACAATATTCTTACCAACACTAGTTCTATAACCAAGGAAAAGTTATATAATTACAAATATGTTACCAATTTGCTTTATGATGACTCAACATAGTATAATAGTTGTATTTTCATTATTAATTCAAAGTAAATGAAGAACCTAAGGCCTAGTATATAAGAGAAAAATATCATTTTTTACGAAGAGATATAAATTCAAATTACGGAAAAAATTGAAAAAGAATAAATGCCGGAGCTAATGAGACATTTATTTCAACAAAAAAAATCTCAAAGTAGATGTGAATTTACCGGCATTTTTTTTTGTTAAGATAGCATATGAAAAATCACTGGGAATTTAAAATGTTAATACTTTTTTTTTGTGATCCTCCATAAAAGATTAAATTAAATTATCCATAGATTGACAAGTTAGCTTAAAAAAAAAAGAAAAAAAGAAGAAAAATAACCAAACAATTGAGAAGTTTTTGTTTTAAAAAATCACAAGTAACAACACATCATCAACATTACTAAATTATCAGAGTTTAAAATGTGTTACCAAGATAAAATTAATTTGTGGAAGTGGTTCAATCCCCACTGTATAGAGATCCTAATTTGATTCCAACTTTTTTGAATTGTTGATATAACAATGACATAAACTCTAAAGCTATACCACATATATATAATAATAATATAACAACACCATTTCTAAAAAGAAAAAGAGGTTCTCTCTTCACACATGCACAACCATACTTGTCTTCCAAAATAGCACCAATGGCACAACAATCACCAAAAATCCAAGGAACCAACAACAACAACAACAACAACAACAACAACAACAAAATGGTTGGTTCAAATCCGAACTGCACACCGAAGGGAAGCGGCCACCGGCGTCAGTGCCTTTGCTCACCTACCACTCACAAGGGTTCGTTTCGGTGCCGCCTCCATCGTTCCCTGCCATCGTTGTATCGTTCCAAGTCGATGCCTTCTAATCCCTCTGCCACCCTGGGAAATTCTCAAGCTCAAGCTAGTTGAAGATACTTAAGCTAAAGCTGTACATACATATATATTTGTATCAACTTCTTTTTCTTTGTTCCTTCCTTCTTTGTTTTTTTTCTCCTTTAGTCATTGTCTCTAATGAACTACAAAATAAGATAGTAGGAAGGGTGATGTATTGCTTTTGTAAACTAGTTTTCAAGGTTTAAATTAACTAAAAAGACAGATTATGGACCTCTCACAAGTGAAAAATAAATAATTTGGTTGGAGCTAATTTTAGTTTTCTCATAATATTTAATTCTTCAAAAAATTTCAAAAATATTAAGCTTTTTTAAGAAAAAAAAATACAAAAAATACGCTTATGATCCAATGTAATTTGTGACTTTGCTATTTGATGACACATCATGAACTGTAAAATTCAGTCCATTGAATTTAAAGTCACTGGATGTTTGATGAAATATTAACAAAATTTTATTATTTTTTATAATCATGCTATGTGGATAATATAAATTAGGTTTATAATGTTGAATATAAAATTAAAATTTATTTTTGAATATTATTTAAATTATCAAAATACTCAAAATAAAAGAATTGTCAAGTGATCCCCTCTTAGATAAATATGCCTTGAGGTTCAACCATGTCAGAATCAGCAATTAAGAGGTCAAAATATTTTAGGGTAACAATGTATTACTAGTACCAGCACATCAGAGGGGGTGGCACAAGTACCAGTCTGAAAAGCATTAAAAGGCCGGAAAAATCATGCTTAAGGTCATGCAAACTGGATTTACGCTTTAGCCACCATGCTATACAGTGTTGTTAAGACATCGGCAGAATACAGTTATTTACAAATCAAAGATACCAGCATCAGAACCCTTTTGGTTTGCAACAACATACAAATACATCACACGCCTTTCTCATGTGGATATACATATTTGTATATTACTAATATTAACTTACATATTTAAATTACTGAGCTATTTTGCTGAGATCACATCTGGATTCTCTTGATACAAAAAGGGAAAGAAAGAGAAGATTTCTTCTCATCTTGAAAGCAACTGAAAACTTGTTCCATTCAATAAACATATTCCTCCGTGATAGAAATCAGCATGAAACTTAAATTTAGAGAGAAGAAGAAAGAAACGAAAGAGGAGAGAAATTAATTATTCTATTTAAGTTGTCAGTTCCCAGATCTTTATAATACAATTTTACACAAAAGATCACAAAATATTCTAAAATACATTTCGCAATATTTTAGTCCCTAAAATAATAACAAATATTTCAATATATAATAAATAATTATTCTACAAATATTCCCCCATCAAGTTGGAGCATAGATATTGATCATGCCCAACTACACACATATCATTTATTCTTTCTCCATATAGACATTTTGTGAATATATCAGCAAGTTGACTCTTTGACCTAACATGTCTAGGTGAAAAGACTTTTTCTTTCACAGATTTTTCTCTAATCAAGTGACAATCTATCTCTATATATTTTGTTCATTCGTGAAATACTGGATTAGAGGAGATATGAAGTGTTGTTACTTGGTTATCACAATATAAAGGAATCGGAAGGGGTATTTGGAAACCTAACTCCTCAAGAAAAGTTTTTACAGAAATACCTTCATATGTGCCATTAGCCATGGCTCGGTATTCAGTTTCAGCACTTGACCGAGCTATAACCATTTGCTTCTTACTTTTCCAAGTCACCAAATTGCCCCCAACGAAGGTACAATAACCAGATGTAGCCCAATCAGAGTCTGTATATACCTCAAGAGTCAAATTATTGTCAGCTGCATACAAAATGCCTTTTCCCGGCTCACGTTTTAGATATCTTAGGACCCGATAAGCTGCTTGGATATAATCATGTGAGGCATTTTGCATAAACTGACTAACAACACTAATGGCATAGGTAACATCTGGTCTTGCAATGGTTAGGTAGATTAACTTACCTATTAACCTTTTATAACTAGTTGGATTCTCCAATGAATTGGTTGTTGTGTCCCAAAGTTTGTGGTTTGGCTCTATTGGGTTAGAAACAAATTTGTAGCCCAACATATTCGTTTCTTTTAATAAATCAAGCACATACTTTTTTTTTTGAGAAATAAAAATATCTTTTCTTGAACGGGTCACCTCAAAGCCCAAAAAATACATCAATTTTCCAAAGTCTTTGATCTCAAAGAACTTTTTCAAGTTATGTTTCAAGCAATAAATCTCGCCAAAATCATCACCAGTGATGATTATATTATCCACATACATAATTAAGATGCATATTCTTTCACCTCTTTTTATAAGCATAGTGTGATCAGAATGTGCTTGGCTATACTCAAGATTATGCACTATTTTGCTCAGTCTATTGAACCAAGTTTGAAGAAATTGTTTAAGACCATACAAAGATTTCTTCAATCGGCACACTTTGTGAGGCTCTCCCTCAAATATAAATTTTGGTGGTTGTTGCATATATATATATATATATGATCTTCTAATTCCCTATGTAAAAAGGTATTTTTCACATCGAATTGGTAAAGGTCCCAATTTTTACAAGCTGCATTTGAAAGTAAGATGTGCACAGAATTTAACTTCGCAATCGGGGCAAAAGTATCTTCATAATCGATACCTTATATTTGAGTATAGCCTTTAGCAATTAATCGTACTTTATATCTCTCAACTTGGCCATCGGGTCAAAACTTCACAATGTATACCCAGTTACAATCAACAATTTTCTTCCCATTTGGTAATTCACAAATTTCCCAGGTTTTGTTTCTCTCTAGCACATTCATTTCATCCACCATAGCATCTCTCCAGTGAGGTATTGCCAAGGCTTCTCTAGTGTTAATCATGTGAGTTTTAACTTCGAATTTCGGAAATGCAAGTTAAATTTCTCTCAACCCAGCAAAATTAGATCCACAAAAGTCGACCAAATGTTGATGGAGGCAAGTGACTAATATTCTTTCTTTCATTGATCCTCCGGTTAAATTCTACAGGCTTGTGCACTGACAAAATCTCGAAGAGAAGAATTCCAAATGAGAACACGTCGCTCTTTAGAGTGAGTTGGTTCGACTTTAGATACTCTGGGTCTAGCTAACCAGCAGTCCCTTTGACATTTGTCACAATCTGTGGCTGGTCAGAGTCGGTGGGCCCGGTCCCGGCAAACCCAAAATCAGCCACCTTGGCACGGAAGCTCTTTGCAAGAAGAATGTTGGATGATTTCACATCTCAGTGCATTATCGGTTTTCTGAAATTTAGAGAAACCAAAATTAAAAAAATAGAAATAATACAATTGATACAAATGATAAAACATTTTGGACAATTTCATATTCTGGTGTTTTATCATATTTTTATGAAATTCACATCAATAATAACAATAGTAAGAAAATGACAATAATTAAACCCAAGTCATTGCAATGAGATTGCAAAACTGGGTTTAAGCAAATATACTTGATAAAGATGAACAAAAGGGGAAAAACATTATTCTGAGAATACACTTGCAAATATTATAAAAATTAAGTGATAAGTAGAAATGCATGCCGGCATATAGATGGAGATAGGTCAAACCATGTGCCACATCCATAGCTATTTCCAACCTCTGAGCAAAGTCAAGTGTCTTCCCTCTCAGTCCTACCGCACATCAAGTAAATTAAGTATCACTAGCAGCCATTTTAAGGGATAAATTAACTAGTATTGTCTTTATCAACAGATCAAAAATTAATTCTCACTATACAGTGTTTTTAAGATGTAGACAGGATACAAATCAAAGATACCAGCATTAGAACCGTTTTGGTTCACAACAACATACAAGTACGTCACACATCTTTCTCATGTGGATATACATATTTGTATATTACTAATAGTAGCTTGTTGTCTTTACATATTTAAATTACTGAGTTATTTTGCTAAGATCACACCTGGATCTCTTAATACAAAAAAAGGAAAAAAAAAGAGAAGATTTCTTCTCATCCTGAAAACCACTAAAAACTTGCTCCATTCAATAAATATATTCCTCTGAAATATCACTTACAGCACAGCTTGCATATGGCATTCCTCATGTAAGCCCCAAAATTTCCAGACTGAGTTTTAAATTTTGCTGAGTAGAAAAATCTTACCGAGTCACGCATCCTACAATAATCTCAAAAGGTTAATAATTTCTTACATAAACCCCTGAAATTTATGCGGCTCTTCTTTGGCTCCTCGTGTACTCCTTTCTGATTTTCCAAAGCTGTTCTGCAACTTCCTTCATAACCGGCCTATCAGCTCTTGTGGGGGCCGCACATTGCAAAGCCAACGACAGATATTTGTTTAGAACCCCCTCGTCTATCTCTTCCTGCAACATTGGGTCCTTGATTTCTGCGACCCGTCCATTGTTGTAATTGTCAAATGCCTACAATAAAGGAATTAATAATATCTTATTATAATTTTGTAATACTGATAAACATTGCTCAGCCCTTGGGGTATATAACCTATGCGCGCTTAGTAGATGAATCATGCGAGCTTTATCTTTGAATTTCATAAACACAAGTTATATTTCTCTCAACCCAGCAGTGGCGATTCTTTGTATGGAGACAAGCGACAAATATTCTTACCCATCTAATTGCAATTCTTTCATGGACGCTCCGTTTAACCTCTACAGGCCTGCGTGCTGACAAAATCTCCAAGAGAAGAATTCCAAATGAGAACACGTCACTCTTTAGAGTGAGTTGGTTTGACTTTAGGTACTCCGGGTCCAGGTAACCAGCTGTCCCTTTGACGTCTGTCTCAATCTGTGACTGGTCAGGTTCGGTGGGCCCAGTCCGGGCAAATCCAAAATCCGCCACCTTGGCGCGGAAGCTCTCTGTAAGGAGGATGTTGGATGATTTCACATCCCGGTGTATTATTGGTTTTTCTGAAATTTAGAGAAGCCAAACTTAATATAAAAATAGAAGCAACAAAATTGATAAAAACATTTTGGTGAAACATTTTGAACAAAATTGGTAAAACATTTTGGACAATCTCACATTCTGGTGTTTTATCATAACTTTTTTATGAAACATCAATAACAATAGTAAGAAAGTGATACTAATTTGACCAAAGTCATTGTAATGAGATTGCATAACTGGGTTTAAGCAAATATACTTGATAAAGATGAACAAAAGGGGAAAAACATTATTCTGAGAGAACACTTGCAAATATTATAAAAATTAGGTGAAAAGTAGAAAAGCTTGCCAGCATATAGATGGAGATAGGTCAAACCATGTGCCACATCAATTGCTATTTCCAACCTCTGAGCAAAGTCCAGTGTCTTCCCTCTCAATCCTACCACAAATTAAATAAGTAAATTAAGTATAACTAGCAGCCATTTTAAGGAATAAATTAACTAGTCAAGTGCTTAATCAACTCAGATTCAGTAGGTACCATCCCGTCCTTATGAAAAAATAATGGAGGCATCCAACAAGTTGTGCACATGATTTTCAACGAGTTAAATATGTCATACTGTTGCATAACCAGCTTGAAGCCAACAGAAACAGGACAGGAGATGTCCAGTTTCCACATCTAAATACTTGTGGATGTATTAACAAAGGAAATATAGTGTCCAATTACATACCATCTAGATGCTCTCTCAATGTTCCATTCGGCACATACTCACTGATAATGATACGCTCATTTCCCTGGTCAATGTAGCCCAGCAGCTGCACCAGATTATAGTGCTCGATTTTTGTCAGAAGTGCCACCTCATTTCTGAACTCAGCACTTAAAGACATAAAATGTTGCTACAAGAAAAATTATATAAGTAAATATTTGAAAGTGAAAACAATTAGTAACATCCTATCCAATTTCAGAAAGAGGAAGTATTTTGTTGTACCTTTCTTGCCCTTTTGATGGCAATAAACCGTCCATCAGCCAATTCACCTTTAAAAACTGCACCAAAGTAGCCCTCACCGATTTTAAATGAACTTGAAAATTTGTGGGTCATTCTGGTAATTTGGTTCAAGCTCAGATTGACAGGCCACGTTTTGCTCGACTGTGAGGAAAGAGAAAACCTAGAGAGGCTTAGGAAACCACCATGTGCACGGCCAGGTGAGGATCCTTTATGTGAACTATTACCCAAATTAGAGCGCACTACAAAGGAAAAAATATTAAGGAAGATTTAAATTAAATACTTTGGCAAATATGATTCTGCAAAATCTATAGTTCTGAAAAACAAACTTAGTCAATGACATGCAGGTTAGATCAAATTAGGTTAGGGTTTCTTGAAATTGGTACTTCATTCATGTCAAGCATGGTCTTGAGTTAGTGAGATGTTCAATTTTGGTTTGGGACATTTGGGTCATTTCCAGTTTTGGGTCATTTTTCATATTGGGGGGTACAGGTTTTAGGTCCAAGTTAAGATCAGTTTTCTTGTCCATCTAGTCAACTGGGAGAGGCATCTTAGTCATTTGAGGTTCTAATGCCAACAAAATTGATATGTTGTTGTAGTTCAGTTGTGTCGGACAGGTTTGCATGCCCAACTGTCGAGGAGGTTGGTTACTCATTACTAGTAAGTTTGGCTTCAGGCCAAGTGGATTTCGGGTTGCTTTCATGCAATTTCTAAAAGTTTCATTTTCTACAACTTCGCAAATTACACAATTTTGTGTTTTTCCTGTTGGCAAAATTTTATGGATACAGGTTTCAACCACGTTGTATGGTACAATCTGGTACAGAGTATGTACCCAAGCTATCAACTTTACTGATTCAACTTTGAACTTATGCTTGTTTGTATCTCGAGGCAAAACAGCAACCCCACTAACATTGTGTCTAACTTCTACCACTTTCTTATTGCTTCAAAAGTTTTGTCCAGCAGCTCTATTTATAGCTAATAAACGAGACAGTGTTATTCTTCTACATATGGATTACTGAGACAAATAATTATTCTAATTAAAAGAAAGATAAGTAGATAATTTATGCTTTTTATTTCAACAGAACAAAGAGCATATATACCTTCATGTACACCTCCACCCCCTAGCATTCTTTCATTAGCTGCATTTACCTACATAATAGTACTAACATTTATGAAATGAAAGAAATTGCATATATATAAACGAGATCACTGCTAACTGAACCCATGTCATTTGACATTTCTTCATCTTTACTTTTCTTTTCTCCTAGTGCAATTCTAGTGTACATACATCTTAATGGTACATCAATTTGTGATTATTTAGGAACATTGCATAAACTAAAAGAACTTGAATTGTATATGTGTGTGTTCTGTCATTAGATATGTTATGTATCAAATTTAGCACAATTTAGATGTCATTCAACCATCCATCAAACAACTTGAAAAATTGAACAGTTCCCAGACCGTTGGGTTTTTCTTTCAAATTGTGCAAAATTTGATAAATAACCAACCTAAATAATATAAAGCACATCTATTTACAGTTCTAATTTTTTATTTGAATAGCATCCGCATAAACTTGCTCAAAAATTTGATCATCTATTATATGCTTGAAATTTATTAACATTATTCCAAGAAGGAATGATCTTAAATAAATTTCAGTATATGGATGTGTGTATATATATGAATAACATAGACACACATGCCACACACATGCACATTATATTTGAGAACTAAAACCAGCAAACTTACAATTGCATCATTGGATACACTGGCAGACCAGACTGTGATATCCCCCTTCTGAACCTTGAGCATGGTTGAAGAAGGCAACTGGAAGCTTGCACCTCCCACAGTTGAGGTGGCAGAAAGCAGGTTAATGCAAATACTGGCAGGAGGCCGAGAACGTAAATGTTAGAATTCAACTCAAGGAACAAGAAGAGACAAAGATACGCTACAAAGAAATAGCATTTCTAATTAAAAAGAATTTCACTTACCCTCTGCTACTTTCTTTCTTGAAATGACGTCGACCCCAACTGATGTTTAGATCGAGTTTTTGGCACTTAATTATTTTCAATTTCTCGATAGACTTGAGCTGTGATATGTTGCCCAGCGATCTCAGTTCACCGCAATCTACTATTTCTAGATTCTTGAGAACCGGTAGGTTTGTTGGTAAATGAAGGACCTCAATTTTCTTGAAACTTTCAATTTTCAGGAACTCGAGCGAAGGGAGTTCCGGAAACTCTGGTAACCTCAAGCAGAAATGAAGAGAGAGATGCACCAAAGAAGGAGTACAAGGTACGGATTTCAGCTTGTGGCACCTATTGATTGAAAGTGTGTGAATGCAAGGAAAATCGCCCACCTTCACTTCAAAAACCTCCAAGTCATACATCTCCCAGAGATTCAACAGTTCCAGTGATGGGAACTTCCCCAGACCCCTCATTTCTCTTACACCATATAATTTTTGCACGCTCAAGTACTTCAGCAATGGTAAATTCCCGAGAGCAGGAAACAAATCACAGCTAGGACAGTTATCAAGGACAACAGACTCCAACTTTGCATAGAGGACATCTTCCATCCAAGCGGGAAATTTACTGCCCATATAATTCCTAATAACAAGCTCATGAAGGTTGTAACAGGGTTGTAGATTTTCGAGTACCATTTCAACAACATCTTCACAATTTTCTTCCATTATATAATCTATGCTAGGGCTCCATTGCAAAGATAATTTTTCAAGATACAGTTTACCTACCAAATTAGCCACTTTGGCATCAAGTGCACTCGCGACATTCTCCAGCCCAGAAATCTGAAGACTTCCTCTAAGGAGCTCCAAACTTTTTAATTCACCAATTGCAGATTCCGATAGGTCAGATCCAACATTAAATGCAGGTAAACTGCGAAGGTTGCATAGGCTTCCTATTCCAACTGGCATCCTGACATGTTCCCCTTCCTTTCTGACGTCAAGATGGCGAAGGTTAGTGAGCTCCTTGATACTTCCGGGAAGCTCACACAGTAAATAACATTTAGCAGCCTCTAATGTCTGTAGATTTGTCAGGCAACTAATTTTGGGCGGAAGGCTTTTGATTCCGGTGTTATTAAGACCCAAGTAGAGTAGGTTTCCCAACAGCCCAACTGCATTAGGTAAAAATTCTATAGCAGTATTGCTCAGATTTAATGTTTTCAAGTTTCTGAATTTCAGAACTAAATCACTCAAATCCACAAGATTTGCAATGGGGGAGATTGGGTTCCATGAACATCTGTTCAAAACCAAGAATGATTGCAGATCAGTAGCTTCTGCTACCATATGCTTTATCGGAAGATTCTGGAATTCACTAGGAACAAACGAGAAGTGCCGAATATTTTCAGGAATTCTCTGCATGTAGTCCTCTGAGCTCAAGTATTCATTAATTGATACATGTTTGGCCAAATCATGAATCTGTCTATGCATCACAAACTTTTCACCTCCAGAGTCATTAGACAATTCTTCAATAAACAATCTTCCGAACAACTCATCGAAATACTCATCACCAATATCTTCTGTTTCTCTCCCCTCTTTGGGCTCAATAAAACCTTGTGATAACCATAAACGAATTACTTCATCCTTCTTGAAAACATAATTCTTAGGGAACAGTGAGAAGTATGAAAAACACCTCTTTAGGTGAGTGGGTAAATAATCATAACATACTCTTAAAGCAGGAAATATATCTCCGTCGAATTTGTTCTTTCTCCAAAAATCACTTTCTAAAACCTCAATCCATTTCTCAGGATTCAGTTTCTTCAAAAGTCCACCAAGAACCTTTAAACACAAAGGATTATGTCCAGATCGGGTAACGAGCATCTTAGAGATCCATACAAAATAATCCACATCGTTTGGATCTTTTCTCTCAAATGCAATACTCTTAATAATTTCAAAACAACAGGACTCAGAAAGAGGATTTAGATTATAGACTTTTTTTGCACCCATTACATCATTAGCAATTGCTATGCTACTTGTAGTGATCAGAACAGAACTTCCCGTATTCTCAGATGTAGCAATATTCAGGAGACTGAGAACATTCAAAGAACACTTATTCTCATATGTTGCATCATCCAACACGATTAGGAACCTCTTGCCAGACAATTCCTCATTTATGGTTGTCTCAAGCATGTCTGATTCAGCCATTTCACAAGAAGTTTGAGTTATAGCCTCTATAATCGCTTTCATTAGTTGCTTCTCATCATAACTCTCGGACATGGAAACAAATATTCTTATATCAAATGTATCTAACACCCTAGAGTCATTGTAAACAGCACGAGCAAGAGTTGTCTTGCCACCACCAAGTTCACCAATTATAGAAACAACACAACAACTATTGCATTCTTCAGCGTCTCTATGCATTAGAAGTTCAATTATGCTCTCCTTGTCATTCTCTCTGCCTATGAATGAGAAGGCACAATTTGGAAGTGCTGCTGCTTCTCCACTTTGCTTATAAGACTTCATTTCCTTTTGTCTGTTATGAAAGCTGGATAATTAGTTGCACAGTTATACTTAGTAACTCGTTCTCTAGTAGCCAAACAATAGTGACTTATTGCGTCATTCAATAATGCCTTAGTTTTTCTTTAAGTGAATGATGGAAGGGGAAGTTTTAATTCATACAGAACTCGGCCATAACTGATGTTGATTGTTTCAGACCATAAGACCGCTCCACATTTGTGCTTTTCGAATGACTTCATTTCATGATGCTTGTATTGTTTAATTCATTCGAAATGTTTTTGATACTTTGATCTTTTACAAATTGATTTTTAGCTTGCCCTTCATAATGTGCAATAATGAAATGTCTCCATTGATTATAAACATTTTCATGCATTGAAGATGGTCATATTACCACTTGGAAAATGGTAAGACTACAAACAGGAGATCTTGACCCATACAAATCATTGCCATTATCTGTTGCGCAGTTACGAACTGAACCAATGTCATTGAAGAAATCAGCATTTGTACCCAAGACTCACCTGTAGGCTATGAAGGGAGCATCTTTGCCACTAAACTTGCCTGCATTGTCCTCTATATAGTATTGCCGCTTGACCTTCTCTGCAGACTTGTTACCTCCCATTTTCATACGTGCAATATTGTGCCATCTATCAGGTGTCTCCTTGCCATACTTTTCCAGCTCCATCTTGAACAAAGTGTTCTCATCTGATGTCCAAATTGGAACCTTTTTCCTTCCCAAGCTCATCGCTGAAACAAAATTAAGAAGCTAGTTATATATAAAAGAACCGATATAATTAGGCATGTCCATTGATTATGACAACTAATTGATCGTTTTGGGTAGAGGAACTTGTATAAGAAAATTGAAAGGTTAAAGTGGAAAAAGAGCAGGGACCAAAGCTATTGATAACCATTCCATCGGAAACAATGTTACTTGAAAAAAAGGAAAAAAAAAACTACATAAAAGCCTTCCCCAAAATTATGTGAAGCTGTTCACTCATGGGTATATGGCTGTTTAAATGACATAATATGCTTCATTTTATGCTAGTCCTACCCATCTACTTGGTTGTTCTCTGAAATAATTCTTCAGACACTACCATTTGTGCAAGTGTGATCTTGCCAGCAGTACTGCTCATCCCTACAATGGAGACTAACATGCCTCTTTTGTCTGCTCTTATCAGTAACCAATTGATATATCAAGTTTCTTTGGCATCATCAGATCCAACAATTCTATCATTGTAATAATTGAAAGCAGAGCCCTCCACAAACAGCTTTATATCCCTTTCCTCTTCTCCCAACTTTACTTCCCTTTAATTCCTCCTCTCGAGGTAAGACCAAGTCTTGTATGGAAGATCTCCAAAAGTTTTGCTTGGATCTCAGAGATCTTATTGCGGATTTTGTGCTCTGCATAAAGCAGGATAGGCTTCTGAGCAAATTACTTCAGGACGCTGACACTCTTACCCTGACTTTGACGAATCTCATAAAGGAATGTGTCGATGGCATCTTCAGTCTCATATGCCACTACTACTAAGCGTTTCCCCCAAATCTCCATCCTCTCATCATTCTTCCTAATTGTAACAACATCTCTTCCTAATTGCAACAGCATCTCTCAAGAAGCAGCGCATCATATCTAGCTGTAGATTGACCTGATAGATCTGGCTACTCAAACCCTGGGAAATAATGGCTTCTTGAACCAGATCTGCTACCTTACTGATAACACAGGATTGAGCAGCTTCCATTTTCTTTTACCAATTGGATTGGACAAGTGGCTACGATTTCCAAACTAGTATGCTAGAATTTGTTGTTGTATCAACTAGAAATGTAGCTAGTTTACATATATTAGACAAAAAAAATGTCTATTTCAATAAGAAATGTAGAATCTACTTTAAAACATGATAAATTATAAATTACAATTTTCCAAAAAATCCACCACCAAAAAGGATATAACACAAGTTGAAGTAACTAACCTTCTGTCTGGATGCCCAATTTACTCACCACAGAATTGCTATCCACAATTAAGGGAGAGTTACTGCCACTTACTTGCCAACTCCCTAGAGGCAAATATGGATGTTGGTCCGATGAAGAGAACTGCAAGAACGGATGTTGGATTTCACTGACCGGAAAGAAATACCCAGTCGACTGCATGGCATCTGGACAGGTCCCATGAAGGGAATTTCCCTGGTTGACAGGAGGGAACACACTGGTGCACGTGTCTTGGTTTTGCATGAGTATCGGGTATTGCATTAGCCCATAATTCTGAGACTCAGAAACAAAAGGAAAAACACATGATGTTTTAGGGGAATATAGTTTGATAATTAAAATAAAGGGAAAATTCACCTTTTGATTTTGAACTTTCTTAAAAAAATTAAATTATTCTCTAAACTTTCATCTGTACCAAGTTGATCCTTGAACTTTTTAAAAAAAAATAAGTTGGTCCTAAAATTTTTTAAAAAAAAATTAAGTCAATCCTTAAACTTTAAATTACATCAAATAAATCCTTAAACTTTTGAAAGAATGTAAGTTTTGATTTTTGAATTTTTTTTAAAAATAATTAAATTAGTCTCTGAACTTTTATTTGCAATTAGAGGTGTCAGTTTTTAATCCCATATAACGGTTTAACTTTATCCAACCAAATCTGATTTGATATGATTTTTTTAAACCGAATCAGATACAAATATAAAAAAATTATTTGTTTCGGGCTGGTCAAGTTAGGTTGTATCCGACCCGATCTGATCTAAATCGAAATCACTCCATTTAAAACTAATAAAATAATGTCAGTTTGATCTGACCTGACTCATTTAAAAATAATAAAATAATGTCAGTATGATCCAACCTGACCCATTAAAAAATAATAAAATAATGTCAGTTTGACCCGACCTGGCCCATTTATATCCTTATTTACACAATTTTTTTATTACTATTATAAAAATAATTAGCTGAAGGTCGGATCGGATTAAATAAGGTCAACTTATCAGGTCAGATTAAGAACTGACACTGCTAGATGCAAATTAAAGTTTAAGGACCAATTTAATTTTTTTTGAAAAAATTCAGAGACTAAAACTTATATTCTTTCAAAATTCAAGAACTTATTTGTTGTAATTTAAAGTTTAAGGATGAATTTAACTTTTTTGAAAAAGCTGAAGGGCTAGTTTGATTTTTTTTAAAAGTTGAAGGACTAACTTGATGTAAATGAAAGTTTAGAGACTAACTTAATTTTTTTAAGAAAGTTCAAGGACTATAAGGTCAAATTTCCCTAAAATAAATAACGCAAGAATAGAAAAGATACACCACCTTAACTCCAAAATATGCTGAAAAACCTATAGATTAATTTTGGTGTTTGAAGATAATTTATCTTTGGATTGTTTTGGACCAAAGAAAATGATAACAATTCAGTGCTTCAAAAACATCCTGTCATTTAGTTTATTTTCTGGAACTCTTGGAACTCTCGGGATTAAACCCAATTAGAGGGCCTTATTCCACAAGCTTTGAGCCCAACAATTTGATTCAACAATGATAGGTCTAATAAAAACAAATGTAAAAATTATTGGTACTAACTATGTACCATACTATGAGTATGATCCAAACATAACCCAAAATTCGAACGCAAGTTACAAAGGTGCAAGGAGGAGCCACGGATTTAACTGTCGTAAGCAATAATGCAATTATGCACAAAAAAATTGAGCAATGGAAAAAAGCTAAAAAGGTACAAAACTAATTTAAGCAGCAACAATTAACATTCCGGCAGCCAGTTTTGTAAAATACTCATTAGTAGGTCCTCAGCAATATAACAGAAACCTGGTATAAGTACTTGATATTGGAGGTAGGAAGGTGGCCCTTCTCACAACAAGAGGATATGAAAAGAGAGAGACTAACATGATAGCTGTCTCCACTATAAGGTGGCATGTATTCCATAGGTAAATCATCAAAAAAAGGTGGTTGTATGTCATTTGTTCCACATTTTGTAGCCTGAGCTTGGTCTTTAGTTTCAGACTCTAGAAATGCACAATCTGCTTGATCACAGATAAGAGAGAAGCTATATCATCAATCATACAAAAACTTTCCAATGCAGTTAGGTAATAAATACAAAAAAAATAATATTTGTCCTTTGCATTGCACATTGGATACTGATATTATCGATCATCATATCAGGTAATTTTATAAAATACAACGAATTTATTATGAAGTTATTTAAAAATTACTAATTTTTATAAAAAAATAAATTCTTTATAAATTCTTCATATACAAAAATTCATTATTTTATTATTACTATTTGTTTCATATATATGCATCTATTAAAAACAAAAGAAAAAAATAGAAAAATATGACAACAAAATATGTTACACTCAAAAGATGCAATCGTTATATTTAATTTGAGAATATAAAAAATATATGTACTTTTCAAATCAAATTCTTTTATATTGATGCAATTAAATTCGAATTCGCTTCTTATGCGGGATGCACCGCATCAAAGGAGATGAGGTCAAAATATCTTGGGATGAGATATTTTGATAATATGGTTTCCAAGGCTTGTAAACAAGCTAAGCAATACATCATACTAATAACAAAATAATAATGTAAGGTGTGAATCCTCAAAAGGGGCACCAGTATTGAGCATGACCACAGGGAACTAAATTCAGTCCAAAGTGATTTCCTTGATCTGGATCGTCATGTTTATCATTCTTTTAAAGGGGAGTAGAAATTTCTAAAAATAACAGGACAAACCTAATCTTTCCAGCTCTCCTGCAGCATGTTTAACTTCTAATGGACTGGAAGCCTACATTAAGCAAATATGGAACATAAGAAGAAATGGTTTTGCAATTATAACATCTAGTATCCTTCAAAAAAGAAGCCTATTGATACACATGCTGTGTATGATATCTTTCCAGTATGGTATCAAGTCTATCAGCTTCATTAATATTTTCTTTCTGACATGTAAAAATAGCAGGGGAGGTATTTTTTGATTTGTTCGATTAAATTTGGTTGACTGCAAAACATCATCCTCCCAACATATGGGGTTCTCAACTTTACCAGTCCGTAGTAGTATTGGCAGCATCCTGTGCACATGTGTGCCTAATAAGTATAATCACAGGCTATTTTCGCAACATTAAGCCTTACAATGTTAATTAAATAGGAGTCAGAGGAATTTTCGAATTGTAGGGTTCTACTATGACTTCTTGTTATCAATATGTAGTCTTTTATCCTTATCATATATGCTTTGGATTGGAGTACCTCTATATATATATATATCTATAGAGTAAAGTTAGTGTGCTTCTAGGAATACGGAACTCCTCGGTGCTTCCATAAATCTGAAAAAAATAGTTAAAAAACTCTAAAAATAGAAATTTTTTAATATCCTATGAGATTTTGATATGAAACTACTTAGATTTATCATTTGAAACCGTTTCAATTATTTTTTGAGTTAAATTCATCAAAGTTTTAGTGAGCTTAAGCTCACTAATATTCTTGGTGAATTTAACTTAAAAATCTATCGAATTGATTTAAATTTTCAAATTCAAGTTGCTTAATAAATCTTTTCATATCAAAATCTTGTAGGATATTAAAATTTTTCATTTTTAGAGTTTTCTAACTATAACATTTTTGAATTTTTTTAAGATGATTTCACAATAATAATAAAATAATGAAAGTTTATATATAAGAATTGATCATTTTTAAAAAATCTGAAACAAATACTTAAAAAACTGTAAAAATAGAAATTTTTTTATCCTACAAGATTTTAATATAAAGAATTTATTGAGCAAATTAAATTTATCATTTGAAGTCGATTCGATAGGTTTTTGAATTAAACTCATCAAACCCTTAGTAAGTTTAAGTTCATCATAACTTTACTCTCTCTCTCTCTATATATATATATGTTTGGGTCAAGGGGGATCTCAGTTTTCAGATATATATCATTTCTAAGCAATTGAAAAGCAAAACAAAGTGCACAGAAAGCCAAAAACTTCTTTTATTCATGAAATCAAATTTCCATTGAGACTTGTATTTTACCTGCTTTAGTAAAATCGTTTTACTTTCACAAACCAAATTCTGAAATAATCAAAGCATCCTCATTAATCAGTTAATTAGCATATCTATGAGAACAAAATAATTCACCTCTCTGCACAAAAGTTAAGATCTTATAAAGATCAGGCAAGAAATTAATTATGCTTATGACAGTAAAACTATTATCCAACAAAACTACATTGAAACTGTGCTTTGACTCTCCTAGCGTTTCAGCTAAGTGCCTAAACCATTGACTCAACCTAGAACTATTTGTCCCATAACACCCTCCCTTAAGAGACCTCAAAAACTATCAAAATCAACTTACAAATAAAATATGTAATTATCTCAGGAACGTCTTATGCATTTAGAAAGACAAACACAGAAATTACTTTTTAGGAGACGGATTGATGCTATTTCGAGTCAGTGTTGTCAAAAATGATCGTTTAGGCCGATTAATTGACCTATTAGTCGTAGTTGGTGGATACGTCATGTATAGTGTATTCAGAGAGCATTTAGCATATTTGAACAATTAGTTGGCTACAAAATCGATAAATCGATGCTCAAATCCGATTAATTTTTTCAGAACGCACACTGTTGCTTGTTCATATAATATATTTTTCATCTAAACTCTGATTTTAATGATCAAGAACTCTATATAAATTAGATTTCACAAACTTTTATTTTTTTACTCAATTAAATATTCATAAAAAAATAATATTTTTAATTGGATTGATGAATTTGCACTATATTTGTTTCATAAAAAAACAGATCGTGAAGAGGAACTATTATGTTATATTTCTCCTAATTGAAAAATAGACTAAATGAAATTTTGATGGTGTATCTTTTTTTTATCACAACAGACAAGTATAATATTTTTCTTAGTTGTATGTCTACATATTGCACATTATTACTTGGATTTTTTTTGTTAAAGGGATTGTTTTTTTTTTTTGCAACTTCTTACTTGATGATAAATTTTTAAACCTCTTATTTGAATGAAAAATAAAAAATAATAATAACTAAGTGCATATTCTATTTTATTTTATTTTCAAGATGATTAAAAGATCATGAATTTATATATTTAAATTAAAAAATTTCATTTGTCAGATAAAATTAATAAATAATCTATGTCAAGTATGTAAATAACCTTTTTTGTTTAAATTATTAATATTTATGTATATTAAATACGAACACAAAATTATCTACAAAAATCCGATTAATTGACCGCATAATGATAATGATTATCACTTCACAAAATTACTCCTCCGCCATCAAATGCATTCCATTTTTAACAACATTTTGAGCAAGTTGATTGTGCTACAGAAGAGAACAAAAATCATAATGGGCGAAAGTGTTACGGAAAAGAAAATTCCAGAGATTCTGATTGTTACCTAAATTAAGTATGATTCTGTAATGATTCATTCTAATTCACCAATTTTTGTCAGGATTTTCCGTGAAAAGAAAAGAAATCAGCCAACTGAAATCAGAAGCTAAACTAAATATCCCATCAACAATATAATATCCCCACACTCAAATTTAGTTCAAATTTGATTCAAGTCGTGCAGATCGCAACTCACATTCAAAAAACAAAGTCAGATCCAAACACTAGTCAAACAAGAAGCACTTACCCCAGGTAGAGTACGCTTGTTGTGGTAAGCCATGATCACCTTATCAGCCTCCTCTCTGGACGGACAGATCAAGAAGCAGCAACCTAAAAAAAAAAAAAAAACAGAGATCTCGCCACAATTAAATCAAAAAACGAAGAGATCTCTCTCCATAACCAACTGAATTGGTTAAAGCACAAACCTCTAGAGGCCTTTGTCACTTTGTCGCGTATTATGTTGACTTCATCTACAATCGTTACCTCCTGGAACAGCGCTATTAGCTGCTCCTCTGTCATGTGCTTCGGCACCTGATTCACGAAAAGTTTAACCCGCTCCTCTTCTCTTCCTCCAGTGAGTCTTGTATCTTCTTGCAGATCTCTGCCTTCCGCCATTGTTCTCTCCTCTCTCCTTCTGTCTCTCTCTTTCTCTCCCTCCCTATCTGAGAACTGGGGTGATGTATGCTCTGGATTCAGATTTGTTAGCTTGTTTCTTCTTCGATCTGCCTTGGCCTCTCTGGTAGCGCAAGCGTTTACTTCATAGATTAATGACGACGCAGTTGCTTCCATTTTTTTTTTTTCAATTTTGTTCTTTTGCGCCAAGACCCTACTAAAAAATAAAAAGAGAGAAAATTAGTTACATACCCATTAAAACCTCAAGTTCTATATATCTCCCCCCATTAAAATTTTGAGAAATCATAATTGCACCCCTTATCTACACCTCAAATGTGTTTATATTTCTTTCAAAAAATATTTATATTTAATGACAAAAATGTATATCTTACATTATTTGGATTAAAAATTATACAACTTATATTTTACTTGTTCAAAAAAGTTTTTTAACTTGAATTTTTCTATAATCATTTAGGAAAAAAATAATAAACACCTTCTATACTAACTATAAGGAGAGAAAAATTAATATATTCCTAGAAGCATCTCGTCCTCAATGCTCCTAATTTAAAATCCATTACATCGGATTCAAACAACAAATTTAAGTTGCTTAATAATTTTTTTATATTAAAATCTAATAAGATGCTAAAATATTTTGTTTGAGGATCATAATAGCGTATGGTATAATATGTGTCATATGGGTATATGTGATGTACATTACTAGATGCCGCTCACATTTTATAGATTAGAAATAGTTCTGACTCTATTGTCAAATGACATAGATCCCGTTGGTTCACACCAAAAAAAGTAAGCTAGATGAAGCATGTGATTAGCAATATCATGGGATGATAAACTTAATCAGATGTTTATGGGATAAATATTATTCTTTAAATTGGACTTCAGATGGAGCAGTTACGAGTCACAGCAGGATATGCTACGGACAATGTTGTAAAAGTCGGCCGCCAAGACCGATTAGTCGAAGACGGTCGGTAAATCATCACATATAGTGTATTCGGAGTGTAATTTGTGATTAAAAATGATTAATCGGCCATCAAAACCGATTAGTCGATAGCAAACCGATTAATTGGCCATCAAATCCGATTAATTTTATAGATTGTACTTATTTGAGTTATATATTTTTCACTCAAACTACATTTTTTATGATTTAAAACTCCATATAAATTATACTTTACAAACTTTAATTTGATATGTATTTTTTACTCATTAATTAGACAATGATAAAAATTTCAATATTTTTTTAATTTTAAAGATTAATTTTTATAATATTTTCTTTGTAAAATCAGTCATGAAAAGCACATATTCTGTTTTTTTTTCTAATTGACAAATAGACTTTGAAAGTCTTAAATTTTATAGATATTATAAGTTAGTGAAAATTTTTAAGGTATTATCATAACTTGCAAATATAATATTTCTTTTAATTGGATGTCTCGAGAAATTTTTTATTTTTCTTAGAAGTAACTGATTTTTGTTTGCAATGTACATTTGTTACAAATATAGATTTTCAATAACAATTATTTTAGTTTTTTTTTACTGGATTCTGAATTTTTAAAACCTTTCATCTAATTTAAAAAATAATAAATAATAAATAGGTATGTATATTATTTTTTTTTCAAGATGACTAAAATATCATGAATTAAAACATTTAAATTTCTTTTGTCATTTCTAAGATAAAATCAATAAATAAATTCAAATAAAGTATATAAATAACTTATTTTTATTTGAATTGTTAATATTTGTGTATATTATATTACGAACGTTAAATTGTCCATAAAAATCAGATTAATCGACCGTATAACGATTAATCTCTTGGCGGTACCCCCTCCATCCGTCAGGTGCATTCCGTTTTTTACAACACTAGTTTTGGGTCGCAGCATGCTATCACAGGTGCAGCATTGGGTGTTGCGGGTCGCAACGTATGCAACTGTCACGGGGTGACATGAGGTATGATTGCAGTGGGCAACGCAGTGCTGCGGGCCGCAGCAAGTTGGTTATGGGAGTGTTCTGTTGAGTTGGTTCCCAAACATGGGAGCACCCATGATGTGGTGAGCCGACCCATCTCACCCACCTTTTGAGTGGGGCAAGAGTGACTAGCCCCTCTCCCAACGCCATATAAAAGGGGGTGCACACCCATGCCTCCAAATGTCATAGCAGATATAGCAAAGCACTGCCGCTAACCTAGCAACAAGTTCAGTAGTGCCTAGCGAGCTCTCTAGTGGACACCAACATATGACTTCTACGTTAGAGTCAGACGATGATTATAGAAAACCACATCAGTGTTTAGCACTCGACACCAGCGAAACAGAGGTACAAATCTGTTTGTATAATAAATTTAGTTTAATTCTAACTACATGAGTAGATCCTTTGGTGCATTAGAGAATTTTTAAAATTTTCATCCCGACCTTACACCATAAAATCCCATGCGACTAACAATCAAACCGTTTATTCCAACTCCTAGATGCTTGCTTCAATCCATAAACGGATCTCTGAAACTTGTATACCTTACTAGCATTCTTAGGATCGACAAAACTCTCAGGTTGTGTCATATATACATGCTCTTCTAAATCTCCATTTGTAAATACGATTTTTACATTCATTTGTCATATTTCATAATTATAAAATGCTGCAATTGCTAATAAAATCTGATTTAAATAATACCACGGACAAAAAGGTTTCGTCATAATCAACACCTTGAATTTGCCTAAAACCTTTCGCAACCAGCTGTGCTTTATAAGTCATTAGGTTACCATCCACATACGTTTTTCTTTTGAAAATCCATTGGTTCTCAATCGATTTTACCTCTTTTGGAGAGTCAACCAAGTTCCAAACTTGCTTGTTGAACATGGACTGTATCTCGAATTTCACGGCTCCAAGCCATTCTTTGGAGTTGGATCTTGTCATCACATCCATGTAGGTGATAGGGTCTTCGGTGTCCAACACCGACGTCTCATGGAGTCCTAACCATCTTTTAGGTTGTCAACTCACCCTTCTTGATCCTGTTTACCCGTTAAAAATCAACCATTTTTATAACATGTCAAAAACCTTATAAATTATGAAATTAATGTTCTAATTTCATAATTGACTCATACTGAAACATTGATCAGGCCAAAACCTCTTCAAATATGCAAGCGTATACACACAAATTAAATTATATAAAATTAAGGATATAATTTTATGTAATTTTCATGTTAAATATAAAACTCATGAAATTATGTTCAATTTCATGATTTATCACCTGTCAAATTTATTTCCTAAAATTAAAAAATAATTTCATGAAATAATCATATCAAATATTAAAATCATGAAATTAGGAGTAACATTAGAGGGAACGTAATGTTCCCTCTAATGAACATAGCATCCATTAGAGGGAACGTAAGGTTACTCCTAACTTCAATTTCGTATAGTGGCTCCTGAACTTCTTCAAGATGAACACTATTCCCACTCCCACTGAACATAACATCCATTGGAAGGAACGTGAGATTACTCCTTACTTCACTTCCGTGTAGTGGCTCCTGAACTTCTTCAAGACACATTACTCCTACTACTTTCTCTCAAAAGAAACTCTTTCTCCAAGAATACCGCATGTGTAGAAATAACTATCTTATTTTCAGACTTATGATAGAAGTAGTATTTCTTAGTTTTCTTGGAATATCTAATAAACACGCACTTGTCTAATTAAGGCTTGAGCTTGCCCAACGTCATACATTTGATATAAATCTGGCATCCCCAAATCTTTAGAAAAAACATGTTTGAAATATTTCCATACCACATCTCATATGGTGTATTCTCAACAGATTTTGATGGAACCTATTTCTAATTAGTAAAAGATGTCTTGGTCATATTTTCAAGTAAATAAGATTCACATGTCTTATTCCATTCATGTAATTTCTTAATGAGGGTCCCGTTCCATTTATATGACCTAGGCGCCAATGCCATAATTATTATGAATCTAATCAATTACTCTTCGCGCTTTGGAAATGGAAATATCTATATGTTGAGCTAGTTAAACTCTCTTGAAAATTTTTTTAAGTCTTTTACTAGTGTTACTGATATTACGGACTTATTTTTCCATTTTAAGAATATAAATATCATTCTTCATATAAGAACATCCATAAAATAATTCATCTCGATAAGAAGAACAACAGTTATCTTTTATATCAAAATTAAAGCCTATAGAATCCATACATGAAATAGAAATAATATTCTTAGAAATGGAAGGTGCATAATAACAATTATCAAGCCATAACACAAGTCCACTAGATAAAACTAATTATACTAATCCTACGGCAATGTCTGTAACGTTTGCTTCATTCCTGACTTATAGAATTTCTTCACCTTTTCTCAGCATTCTTCTATTTTTTAGAGCCTGCATATATGAATAAATATAAGCACATGATCCGATATCTAATACCTAATTAAAATAAGAAGTAGATAAGTTAATTTCAATAATAAAAATACCTAATGTAGTGAGACATTCTCGTTCTTCTTATCCTCCAGGTACTTAGAGCAGTTCCTATTCCAATGCCTTTTGCCCTTGCAATAGAAGCACTCAGAATCGGCAACTATGTTAGCTTTGGAAAAACCCGTGTACTTCGCTATGTCCTTTGCTTTTTTATTGACCTTGCACTTGCCCTTGCCTTTGCCCTTCTTGACCTTGGTCCCCGCTTTATTAACCGCTAGGTCATGAGGAACTTCATTCTTCATGTCTGCCTCGGTCATTTTAAGTATGGAATGTAACTCCAAACTTTTCTCCATTCCATGCATTTAGAAGTTCGTGATGAACTGAGAAAAACCTAGGCAAGTGAGGATAATGTTCTGGGCCAATCGCTTTTCTATCGTCACATCCAGCCTTTCCAGCTGCTTAACCAAACCCATCATTTTGAGCATATGAGCACTAATAGAATTGTCTTCAACAATCTTACAACTTGTGACAACAATTGTCACATTGTACCTCTTAAGGTCGGCCTGCTCTTAAAATATTTTCTTGAGCTGGCCAGTGATGTTCTGTATTATCGGTCAATTTTCGGGCAAGGACTTAGTCAGGACATATTGCTTTTTCTCGTGCCTCAGAATAATTCTGAGGCAACAATGCCAATCAAGAAAATTTGTTCTGTCGTTCTTAAGTTTTTCATTATCAAGAAGAGATCACAGAGAGAGAAAAATTGCATCGACATGATCTACAAATTAGAAGGTTTGTATATTTAGTTCATGTTTATTATTTTATTTTTATAAAATAAAGCTCCCACTACGTTTTTAAAATTGTGATCCCAACGGAGCAGTAGGTCCAAAATCCATATCTTTACCAAGTCAAGCTAGTATTGACATGGAACTTAAGTTTGATTATTTTGGATAAGCAACTCCTTGCTAATCATATCGTATGTGACTCTTGGTTTTTACCAGATAGTATTCAACAAAAACTCTTCTCCATGACCAAAATAATTTTGGTCCCTTGTCAAGCGAAATCTCTTCTTATTTTGTTAAGCATGTCCGACATACCCCACATCCTCCAAAGATAGAATGCAGTGCCCACTGAATGGTATAACACCAACAACCGATTGATGGTTAGACATGGATAAGGAATGAAAAGAAGATTAACTCAATTTTTAGGGATCAATTTATTCATGTGTTGTTTATTATTTGATAGTCGTATACCATACACCCATACCTAACTTATGACTTCTCATAGAACAATAAAATTCGCATAAATAAATAAACCACATAACACATCACACATGTACGTAGGTTTATATAGCTCTTGGGCTCCCGATCGCCACCTCTGCCATCATCACTATGATTTAAAAGTAATAATCTACATATCCCATTCTCTTAGAACTATTCTAAAAGGAAAGTAAAACTACATATAAAGAATCCTTATTCCTAAATATAATTTGATCATGCAAGCCCTAAATAAATATATGAGAGGCAATTCAACATTATTGCCTTTAATTAAATAAAAATTAATTATTATTATTATAATGGGGCACCTTAGGTCGTGATTATAATCAATCACATGCATTCATTACAACACACAAGGCATTGAATATCGCTATACAAACCCACTTCCTGTAAAACAAAGTTAACAAAATGCAACAATTGCAATATACCAATTAATTCAATCTCCAAATTTGTTGTGATCTCAATTCAATTCTTAAAACTGGTCTGAATCCATTTGTTGCGACCCACAAAAGGGCAATGTTATGACTCATAGCTGAAGGATTTCATGATACGAATCGGATAAAAAAAATTAATCGAATAAGATTGTTCTATTATTGCTAATTTATTTACGTCATAATCATATGCATATTTTCCTACAAGAGGGATTGTTATATCATACCTATGATCTTTAACATAGCTTAATTCCTCTTCGATTCACCTTGAATCCGAAACAAAAACGGTGTCGAGTTCGTGCTAGCGACCTCTTGTCCACATCTAGCTTTTCGTCCGTCTCCTGATCGATTGTATAATCACTCAAAATATTTTAGCAAGTATTTTTGAGAAAACTCTAAAAACTCAAGAGAGAGAGAGAATCAAACTAATGCATCCCAGATCATTTTTATTACAGCCATTAAGCATGAGATTGAACCCTTTAAAATTCGTATTAAAACAGGAAAAAAAATTCAAATAGCACATTAACTTCTGACCGGTGGTTACTAAAATTATCATAACTTTTGATAGAGAACTCTAAACAGACTGAAACTTTTACCGTTAGATTTTAGACTCGAAGGGCTAAAATTCATAGGTCATATACCCAGAATGGTTAATATTTTTCCCTTCAAATGCTTATTTAATGTTGACTTAAAATCTGTCCGTCTTGTAATTACGACTTTAATAGTTATAGTCCATATTTGTTTGGGCTTATTTTCTTCTTAATTTGCTAAAATAAATTTTGGGCTTAGACTTGAAATAAATTTATATTTCATAATAATATTCACATATTATTATAATATATGAAACTTATGTTATTCTCATAATAGGCACATGTTAATATATATTTATTTCCCTGTTAGTCAGTCATGTCATGTAACATATTATTCATTTTTTGTTTTTAATTCAGTTGGTGTAACCTATATTGAGGATCTATGTTATATTGGTATATTTTATTTCATAAACTGTAAGCGGTATTCTAACTATACATTACAGCTACCCAAATAACATAGATGTTTAGTAATCCTTTTATGAAAATGTGATCCTTACAGTAATGTAATCTTTGTCATTACTTGATATACAAAGTAGAATTGTGTCATCTTTGTATTATAATTATTTCTTGATCTCTATTAAGCAAATTATAATATTATAACTGCATTTCATTTATATTGGATCCATTGATAATTCTACTTTACCAAGGGCCAAAAATATCATTTCTCATTATTAATGAGTGGCAATAATGCTATTGACATTTTTTTCCGCACAACTTACATACAAAAAACTATTATTTTTATCACTATTTCTTGCAAGTAGCTTTTAATAATAATTACGTTGTACATTTCTCATGTGAAAAAAATATATGTCTCAATCATAGAATCAGAGACATAATGAAAAATATTAATGACACAAACATAATCCATATAATATTTTATCTATTAGGTATGTTCAATATATGAAGCTTTTCATATATTCGTATTATTAAATGATAATTTTTTATCAATATTTGCATAACTACAACGTACTTTTAATCAACATGACAGTCTTTTATGGCATATTAGTGTTCTTGCTAATATTCAAGACCTATGAACATTTTAGAGCTGTACATTTATTTATTTTATTTAAAGTCTTGTGATTCAAGACCAAATACATATTCTTAAATACTTCTAAATATAAATATATAACTCATGGAATAAAATCTAAATCACATTCAATTCATAAATATAACATATAAAAATAATTAACATATGATAACTTTTAGAATATAAATCTAACAGCAGCACCCTTGCTACGCCCCAGCAACACCTCTACTGTTGTCATAAACCACCCATGTTCAGGAATAACCTCCTTGTTTGCCTAACCAAAGCGCTATGTTCCGTGACAACCCTTGTCACAAGCCGCGATAGGCTGTTTCAAGCACTGTGGTCCACAACATCGTTTGTTGTGACCCGTAATAAGTTATAACCATCCAACCTGCCATGCCCTTGTGCTGCATCAAACATGCTATGATCCGCAGCAGGCCGTAACCAACTTGCTTGCATCCATCCAACACTCTAGCAGACATGCTATGACCCATAGCAATTGTGTTGTGACTCGCAACAACCATGTCACGGTCACAACAACCATTGTCGCGACCAACAGCAGCATGTCATGACCCGCAATAATAGTTGTTGCGAACCAGAGCATGCACACGTTGCATGAACTAGAGACCAATTTTAAGCAAATTTAGAATCAAATAAATACAAATTTGGAACCAAATTAACTAATCTAGACTAGAATTTAGCCAAATCTAACTGCATAAGTGGAACCTGACTCTGATACCACTCTTAGTTACACGGGATTTTATGATTTTATAGTGTAAGGACGGAACGAAAATTTCAAAATTTTATAAACGCACCAAAGAGTCTACTTGTACAGTCAAAATTAAATTGAGTACAAAGTACAATAATTTGTACCTTTGTTTCGATGGAGAATGATGCTCAATGCTAACTTGGTTGCCTGTCTGCACCATCGAGGCCTCAACACAGAAGCCCTCCATCAATATCCACTCGAAAGCTACTAGTGCCGGCAAACTCCTTACTAGAGTAGTTTGAGTCAGCATCACTTAATGCTTGTAACTGTTTCAGATAATGGAGCGATAGAGTTTTGACATGAGAAAATCAATATCTAAAACTCTGGATGCGCATCCCTTTTTATCGGGCACTGGGAGAGGGTCTACCATGCCTCACCCCACTCAGAACGTGGGTGAGCGTGGGCGTAGGTCGATTCTCATGTCTGGACCTAACCCCATAACCAACCTGTTGCGGCCCGTAACACTTCTTGTTACGACCCGTAGCACTGTGTTGGGCATCACAACAGCGCTTCATGTCACCCCGTGATAACAACACACATTATGACCCGCAACATCTAGTGCCGCGACCCACGACGCCTTACTATAGCCCGCAACACACCCTGTTACGACCCGCAATAGCTTCGTTTGAAGTCCAATTTTGAGAATGATGTTTATCCAAAAGACATTATGTTAAGTTTATTATCCCATGACATTGCTCAATCATTTCATGCTTGGTCTAGCTCACTTTCTTTCAGCATAACCCTACGAGATCTATGTCATTTGGCAATAGCGTCAGAACCATTTTAACCTATAAAATGTGAGCAACACTTAGCAATGTGCATCACATCTATCCAAATAACACAGATGATATGTACCACACGGTATCATGATCCTCAAATAATATTTGCCTTGTGTCAATTTCTTATTACATGATATCCCTAATGAATTCAAGATAAGTTTATGTCATCTTTGCAGATTCATCATACTCTTAATTTCAGACATAACATTAGTAATAATGATTAACACTTAATCATATCTGCACAGTCAGTAAATCATTTCATCAAGTGGTCAATGGATATTATTACTCACATAATGATATATGTGAGGGACACCAGTATTTTTGGTTAATATATTTCCTTCGCACAAGAGATACATACTGAGATAGAATCTATATGGTTGCCAGTTGCGGACAATGTTGGATAATACTCACAATAATATATTACTCATGTAGAAAAATATATCATCTCATACTTTAGAATTAAGACATGCATAAAACATCGATGACACTAACACAATTATGATGTCTCATTTTGGGGTCAAGTTTAATATCATGTTCTCCAATATGTATTTGTATGATTAAACTGATAACAATTATCATATGGCTTGTGAATCATATTCATCATATTAATTCACATACTAACTTATACTGTCAAATTAGTGTTCATCTCTAATTGATAAGTTATGAACATTTTAGAATAATCTTTATATTCTATTATTAAATATCACATTTTAGGTCCTCAACCCAAAAGATCAATAAATAAAGACAACTAATGAAACAAAATGAACATATATATAAATCATTCAGATTACATGAATTAAATGTATTTAGCTTTTAGATCAATACACTAATAATTTTATAGTGCAAGTGCAGAATAGGAATTTCAAAATTTACAAAAGCACCAAAGGGTCTACTCATGCAGTTAGAATCAAATCAAATTCATAATACGAACATATTTATACCTTTATTACGTTGGTGTCATATTCTCCGATATGTATTTGTATGATTAAACTGATAACAATTATCATATTCATAAGTCGTCAAGGCTTTAATGTAGAAACCCTCTGTCGATATCCACCAGAAAGGTTGCTAGGTGCAAGCGGACTCCTTATTAGGGAGGTTGAGTCGATGGCACTTAACCTCCCTAAAATTTCTCAGATGGCAAAGCGACAACTCTTCGACATGAGAAAATGTGATATCTGGTGTCTAGGGTCTGCATCCTCGTTTAAAGGGTGTTGGAGGCACTAAGAGAGGGGCTGGGCACTCTCATCCCACTCAGAACGTGGATGAGCGTAGGTCGGTTCCCTACATCGTGGGTGCTCTCACGTCTGAGACCTGACTCAACATAACTATCTCCCACAACCAACACACTGTGGCCCACAATAATCCTTGTTGTAGCCTGCAGCACTGTATTGCGCACTGCAACCATGCCTCATGTCACCTTGTGACAGATGCATGCGTTGCGACTCGCAGCACCTAGTGCCACAACCCGTGACATCTTGCTATGACCCGCAGCATACCATTCTACAACCCACAACAGCTCTGCCTCAAGTCCAATTTAGAGAATGATGTTTATCCCATATATATCTGGTTAAATTTGTGATCCCATGACATTGCTCAAAAATCACATACTTGATCTAGCTTTCTTTTAGTGTGACTCAACGAGATCAATATCATTTGACAATAGAGTCAAAATCATTTCTGATCTATAAGATATGAGCTGCACCTAACAGTGTGCATCCCATCTATTCAAATGATACAAATGATATGTACTGTACAATATTACGATCCTCAAACAATAATTGTCTTGTGTTAATTTCTCGTCACATAATATCCCAAATGAATTCAAGGTAAGTTTGTGTCATCTTTACAGATTCATCATTCTCTTAATTCCCGAAATGATATTGACAATAATGATTAACACTTAATCATATTTGTGCAGTGATTAAATCATTTCATCAATTAATCAGTAGATATCATTACTCACATAATGACTTATAAAAGGGATACTAGTATTCTTGATAAATATATTTCCTCTGCACAAGAGATACGTACTAAAATAAAATCTGTATAGCTGCCAGTTATGGACAACATTGGATAATAACCACAAGTTCATATTCCTTATGTAGAAAATATATCATCTCATACTTTAAAATTAAGACACGCAAGAAACATTAATGGCACTAACATAATTATTATGATGTTTCATCTTAGAATCATGTCCAATATCATCTTCTCCAACATATATTTTTGTAATTAAGTTGATAATACTTATTGACATGATTTGTAAACATAACCATCACATTAATCCACACACTAATTTATATTATCCAATTAATTAGTGTTCCTTTCTAATTAACAAATTAGGCATATTTTAGAATAAGTTTTATATTCTATTATTAAGTTTCACATTTCAGATCTTCAACCCAAAAGATCAATAAATAAAAATAATTCAAGGAACATAAATGAACATATATAATACGTATATAAATCATTCAGATTACATGAACTAAATATTTTTTTATTTATAAATCACTATGCTAACAAAAATCTTGCCTCAGCTGCATTATATGGATTTTCTATTTTCTATTTTTTGAGATAAATATGGAAGTCTAAACTATTCAATTTTAAATGTTCATAAAGAATTTTGCATCTAGATTTCGAACCTATAACATCCCACACAGAAAATATTATTATTGCCACTATACCAAAGACTAGGTCTTACATTATATGGATCTTATATATTGAAGTTTTCTATATTA
The DNA here is from genome assembly GCA_037678475.1 of x Bolboschoenoplectus mariqueter. NCBI lineage: Eukaryota > Viridiplantae > Streptophyta > Magnoliopsida > Poales > Cyperaceae > x Bolboschoenoplectus > x Bolboschoenoplectus mariqueter. The sequence continues at coordinate 2,457,319 of CM075268.1, forward strand.
GATATTACATTGTCAACTAAAGGTTGACTGATAAAAAAAAATAATCATCCTAAAAATGGGCTATGCTCCAGAGTTGTATAAAAAGGGAGGGGAAAGGATGGGGATGAAGGTGGGAGTTAAATTTTTGACCCCCAAATTAAATATTAACAAATTTTCAAAAAATAAATAGAGGGTTCATTCTCTTTTACCTCCCTCCACATCATTCAATTAAAATCCGAGAGCAAGGTTAAACTCCTATTATCCTTCTCAACTCCATTCACCTCCTCTAACCCACTCTGGAGCACACCGTAAGAAAATCAAAGCACAAATATTATCTTCATTTGCTTTTATTGAAACTTATAAAACTAAAACATAAATATTAAATAAACAAAATTGAGCCACGAAATTTTACCAAGCATGAGTCCCATGAAATTCTGATCCGCGCAATATGTGTACATTACAACATTAGATAGCATGTTGTAAAATCGAATCAACTTCAAACGGAAAATTCAAGTTGCTCCATAAATTATTCATATTAAAATCTTGTAGGATACTAATTTTTTCTATTTTTGGAGCTTTTAACTATTTATCTCATATTTTTTTTAAATAGCATACTTTGATATGCAAGAATTTATTATTTTATTTTTATTAGAGTCATTTTAAAAGACTCGAAATAAATAGTTGAAAAACACTAAAAATAGAAAATTTCAGTATCCTATAAGATTTTGATATGAAAAATTTATTAAGTAACTTGAATTTTTCGTTTGAAATCGATTTGGTAGATTTTTGAGTTAGAAACACCATGAGCCCAATGCTCTTAACTTAAAAACATATACAAACAAACAATTATAAAAAAAATATTGTCCATTCAACTGTAGAAACTATAATATCTCCGGGTCATTCCCAGGCTTGATATTATTATAGATATCAGGAGGAACATACCAACTGCTCAACAAGAATGAAGGGAGACCCATGCCTTCAATAAATGAGAGATATTGATGGAAGTACATTGAAAGAAAAAAATAAAAAAATAAAAGAAAAAATAAGAGAAGAGCAAAAAAAAAAAAAGAACAAAAAAAATGAAAACGGAAGGAAAAAATAAGAAAAAAATAGAAAAAATAATTTCAACAAAGATTTTTTTTAAATCATTTTTGCCAACGACGGCACGCTAGTTTTATGTGGATCTTCGTCCCAAATGAGTTTTAATTTTTAACGGAAAATATTTGGGAGATATCATCATCAATATAGATTTTATCATTTATGTAAAATTAGTTATTATTTATTTTAACGACTTTATTATTTAACTTATTTTGTATAATTTTTTATTATTCAATTCAAATACTATGAATCTGAATAATAACTCAATTAAGTTGAATAATAAAAATATTATATAAATAAATTACAGAATTAATAATTCATTTAATTTAAATAATAAAATCGATATTAACGTTGTTATTAACGAGGATATCTAGGATATCTATATATTAATAACTGTCTCTGTCTCTTTGCTTGAATTACGCCGTTTATGTAGGCAGCAGAGTCAACATATTGCTCTCTCTCCGGTAATCATATTTATTTGTCCAAACATAGAAAAAAGCATACTTTGTCGAACAACCTTTACCTACTAGCTCTACTAGAACTTTTTTATTGACTTCTTTTCTTTAGTACCGAGTACACAGTACTCAATAGTATTTGGCTTAATCTTTAGAAGTAAATTCAGCTCCTCTTGAGAAAGACGTTCGAACTTAGCAGGAAGAATAAGAAGGTTTAGTACCCGCTCTTTTCTTATCTGAATTAATATGCCGTCGAGCAATAATATGTGTGTGGAACTAGTATCTTGACCATAGTCTTTCTCAAGTACTTCAGTACAGAGAAACTCTTGGCTAGTAAACCTGGGTTCAAGAGATGCGGTTTTGGGGAGCGGAGTGGGTGCTTCCTGATGAGGACAATCACAGATTGTGCACATTATATCGTTACCGTCTGAGTATTTTGTTTTTTGAGATTCGTTCACACATAAGAAGGCACACTAATTATTAAACACGTCGCAAATGAGGCTTGAATCAGTACTGATTTCTTATCAGGACTATTAACTAATCATTAGTGTGCTCTATAATCTATGAATGAATCTCAAAGAATAAAATATTCGGAATATCAGGATGTGATGTGCATAATCTTGAGGCCTCAGAGACAGAGAGCATAGTAACAAGTCTATGATTCGGGAATGATTCGGCGAGTAATGAAATTTGTGATTCGGATATAATTCGGGTTTAATTTGGGGATAGTTTATTTTTTGTAATATAAAAATTTATATGAAAATATTGAAATTTTGAAAAATTAAATAATAAATTAGTAAATTTTAGCTAATAAAATGAATATAAATTTTATATTACCCATGAAATTGACGATTAATATGATGCTAAATGAATTTTGACGAACATTTATAAAATTTTGTTAAGCGAGAAAGATCTTGTAAATAACTAATATGTATACATGATGAATATTATTTAAATATTTTATTATTATAATATGAATTTGTCAAACATTAAACAAAAAAATACAATATATCATTTCAAAATTCAAACTTCATACTCCAGTTATAGAAGATCAAAATGAATCAAGAAGAGAGAGAGAAAGGGCCTTTTGCGTATGTGTTCTGCGTAAAAGTTCATTTTATACACGAATAATTCACGTATAATACGGTTAAGTCGCGAATTTATTCGTTTGAGAGTGAAATCCGAATAGTATAATACAGTTAAGTCGTGAATTTGTTCGTCTGAGAGTGAAATCTGAATTATTCGTGAATTATTCGCGTATAATTCGCGGATATTATTAGAGTACTCACTTCGTTGCCATAGTTTTGTGATCCGGTAGCTAGGTTTGTGTAATCACGTATCCTTTACTTTTAAATAAAAGAGCTGAGATTTTGACATCATAAGTATCTATTTGTCGAAGAGGAACTTAAACCATAAAATAATTGATCAGATGCATCTAACCAGCAAATAATTTGCAGTTGTTTAAATTGTTTCCATCTCCCAACACCTACACCTCTCCATTAGTTAATGCAATTATTGGTTATTGCATGTGTTTGTTCCGTCACTAAATATTCTATCATTCTTTGGCAGCTTTACGTGCACAGAAGTTGAGAAAACCCTTCTAATTTCAAATGTTATTTGTTTTGTTATGTTATGATAATTGATAAATTAACAATGTCTACAAACGAGCTGAGGTTGAGTGAGTTAGGTCTAATTTGAACTCAGCTTATATTTATAACGAGCCAAGTTGACTTAAAATTGAATGTGATTTTGAGCTAGAAGTTCTAGCTCAATCTTGACTCATTATAAATTGAACTGGCTCATTTGTAATAAAGAGTTGAAATTAAGTGTTAGTTTGTTATCTCGTTAACTCAAGATTTTGTATCATATTCAAAATCTAACTCCTGAAATCAAATACAAATTTATAAAAGAAAAATAGAAATTATCAACCAACAAAATAAAATTAACATATCAAAAAATTACATGAAGAATTTATATGATCCAGATTAGTTCATAATTGAACCAAGCTAGAACGAGCCGAATTGAGGCAAGCTCAAACTCAGCTCATTAACTAAATGAGCTGAATAGCTCGGCTCATTAGCAGCTCGAGCCTGAAACGAGCAAGCTAATTACGAACGTTAGCATTAAGACTAGTTTATACATAATTATCAAACAATACAAATAATATGAAAAGAAATATAATTATTCGCGACATCAAATATTAATTAAATTAATATTAACATTCATGTTTCTACCACTATAAATTAATTTAAATAAATTTTTTTGAAGGTTAATTAAAATAAAATTTACATATATCTTTTTCATAAATATAAAAAATATATCATAATTATATGCATGCGAATATGGAACTTCATTTAGTTTTTTTTTCTTTTTGACCGATAATAATTAACAGTTGAACTAAAATTCTATAAATAAAAATTTTGGAGGACCAAAATAATAAATTAATAATATTTTAAGAACTAATTGGTAATTTTAAAACTTTAAAGATCAAAATGATAATAAGATAATACTTTAGGATCAAATTGATATTTTTAAAAATTTAAAAATTTAAATGAAAAATAATACTTTAAGAACCATTTATCTAATTTACTCAATCAATAAACTACGTTGTCTTATAAACAACTTAAAAATTGAAAATCTAATTCGATGTGCTCCAATCTCGATTTCGTAAAATTTTCATATTTATATAACAAAATTTGATTCCCAAGCCTCCATTTTCGTGAAGAAAAATCATTCACTTTCCCAAACATCATCCTCCATCCCCAGATCGATCCCCACATATTTTTTACTCCATTTGATTCATATGATTTTTATCTTTGTTTTTTGAAAATTTATCTCTAAATTAATTTCATTATTCAATTATATAAACACATATGTCTAATATATAAACACCCGATTCATTTATGTAAACACCTAAATAATTTATATGATTTGTTTTCCATACGTTTTTATTCCCTGAGATTCTCTTTCTCTCTCTTCTGCCATGCATTTTTATTTTTTTAAGATTTTTCTCTCTTTCTCTCTCCTCTTCTGTCACTGTTCTTGACTTTTCTTCCATATGATTTTGTTTTCCGAGACTTTTTTTTCTCTCTCTTCTTCTCTTATTATTTTTCTTATTGACGATTTATCTAAACACCTGAGTCTCATATCTAAATACTTAAGTCTCTTATCTAAACATCTGAATCTGAAAAAAAAACATTTGAGTACAAAATAAAATACGTTAGATATATATACACTCGAGTACATAATATAAATACTTAAATTTGTTGTACCTAAACACGTGGAGTATATAAACGTATTTTTTTGTCAAAAATGAAAAATTAGTATACTAAATGTACTTTTTTTTATCAAAAATAAAAGTTAGAGAGATTTTTTTTGAGATTTGACTTAGTACTATTAGTTGCTTTCTTTCGTGAATATGGTAATTTTATTCTCTAAAATCGAGACAAAAGAAGCAGTCAATTAAATTAAGGAGAAACGCAGAGAATAAATAATCTTGTCTACAGTCTACATTCTTCAAAACTGAAAAAAGAAAATAAGCCAAGTAACAGGATTTTCGGTTCCAAGTTCGCACTTGACAACGGAAATCCTCATCATATTTTTATAAAGAGAAAATATTCAGTTCCCAACTCTTATTCCCTGATCTAACCTCCGATTTTTTACTATTTAAAGTAATCAAAGTGCTTTTTTTAATTCCAAAAAAGGGAAAAAATGCATCAATTCCCATGTCTCACGCGGTAAATTGACACCCTTAAATCACATCCCACGCATGGTGTTTTTGCCAACTGCGTATTTATATTTTTTAGAAATATATTTATATTATTAGAACATATCTTTGCAATGTGTATTCATATTGATAAAAGTGCACACTTTTATGGACCGTGATACATATCAAATTGCACTGCTACAGACCATAATAGATTGCTACAAACTGCGCCAAACTGTTATGGATTGCAGCAGGCTCCTCTACGATAATATAAAGACCTATTATAATAATATAAATAGGACATTGTGTGTGGGATGTGAATTAAGGACGTAATTTTTTGTCTAGGAGCATAAAAAATAACACATGTTTTCATTTTTGAAATCATATGATTATTGTTTTAAAAACAATTAGGGTGATTTTTTGAAAATTATAGTTGAGGCATTATTAATCTTCCTATTTTAAATAACCTTCTTTGGAGTTTTCGTACAAGCACACAACGAGATGGAAATACTTTCCAGCACATTACCAAAGTATTACACATATCAAGAACTATTTCATGTGACATTTATGAAATAAGACAGTTCAATTCTCCAACAGAAGCATTTTAATGGAAGTATAAGATATGTACTCAATTTGAACTACTGGTAGAGGGTATGCACTACATATTTTAAGAACATTATTCTGTAATATTACATATAAAGGACAGAAAAAAAAAAGTTTATTACAACTCACAAAAATAATAATTGAGAAAAATGTCTACCTAGAATTGGGGGTGCACTAAACCTCAGTAATTGTAATTGCCAATAAATCCCCTAGTTCTAAACTCTATCATCTTCCGGGGACTTTTCAGGATGTACTAGTCTCTCTTTTCCACCGGGTTTTGATGATGCATTACTGTACCAGATCATACCAATCACCGCTAATACCATACCAAGAGCCACTTGTAGGTTGAGGCCTTCTTTCCCAAAGAAAATAAAACCAAGAATTAGCACAAGAATTGTCTTCATGTGTCCCAAAACTTGAAACGAGACGGCTGTGAACCTTCCAATGCATATGAACTGGCTCAAGTTGGTACCAATTGCAATGATGCAAGATAAGACGATGAAGAACTGAAAAGCAAAACAAGGGAGGAAATAATTGATTAATGCTTGTGCCTTAAATAAAACAGAAAAAGTTTTCCCACAAATCCACAAAAGACATGTCTAACCAACAAAATGAGAGATAACAATAAGGTGCCTACAGAATGTAGAAATAGCTAGAGTGTCCCCAAAATAATTAGAAACAGCATATATAGTCTCTCTTTACCAATGCTCTTCACAGACGTCCCAACTACCTACCATTTTTCTCCCAATGGACAACACAGGAAAGGTATACTGGCCATTTTTCATGTAAATCAGGTGAAGAAAGATATCAATGATATTTTCCATGTCTTACATGGCAGAGAAGACATTCTTTGTTTGAGAAAAAAAAGCAGACAAGACTTTTTTTCTCAAAAAGGATGTGATAAATAATCATGAAACTGAGCCGATAACCAATCAAGGGAAACGCAACAATCAAGGGAAACGCAACATCAAGCACAAGTTCAGGTAGTACAGTATTGAGATCCAGAACTGTGCTTTTTTTTTTTTTACTACTTGCATCTAATGTTTGTTTTACAGGGACATTTTTTTAAAAATGGAATATTCCGGGTACTCAGCTATTAGTAAGCCAGGTTAATGAAGGAACAAAAATGTTCTTACAATTACAATCGGGCTGTAGTCGAAAGAGTAGACCTTCTTGCCGGTGAGCCAGTAATCAACAAATGGCCCTAGAACCAGCAAAGATGCCATTTGGGCTGGTGCAGTATGCCCCAATAAATTGAATGAGCTCAAAGAGTACTTCTTTTGTAGGTAATGCACATACTACAAAGAATCATAATAATTAATTAATAATTACTAGTTAATGATTGATATCAATAGTATTAATGAGTATAAATGTTTTCAATAATGATGGTAGCAATAATGATTGAAAGTACAATTGAACCATTATACAAGTATATTGTGTAGAAGCCATATTCCACTAATTGTTGACAACTCTGCCCCTAACCTGAATACCTCTTTCCTTTTTCTCAGCCTAAACAAAATCAGAAACAGATCATTAATCCATTTAGACTTACATATTGTTGTAATGCTGTGCTCCACACAGCTACAGCTGCAGCACCTAGACCTTTGGTATTCACACTTACATCAGAAACAGTGCATACACCGACACCTAAAAGTACCACCATGATGCTAAGCTTTGTACCTCTCGAGTATCTAAAGTTGTCAAATAACACCTCAAATAGGCACAAGACTGGAATTATACACAGCTTGGCAATCTGAAACAAGATCAATTAAATTAGAAAGAGTATTTGACAAACAGCATGCTAATTTAGGACCTCAATCCAATGAAACCAATTTTGTTTAATCTGCTTGGTACGGCACTAACATTTAAAATTCAGTCCTTGAAAGAAAGATTGTAGAAGTAACCAGCTCAGTGCAAGGCTTTACGGTGCCAATCTATATTAGATAGTGGCATACCACACTGGATGAGCATGCATGGGACGAAACCGTACAATCAGAAGTAGCCAAAATCAGTTATATTCTGGTGAAACTATAGAACCATCTCAGTCAGAAGATTATCTGTACAGTGTCCTGGTTAATAACAAACTTATTCCAGCTGGTACTGGGATAAGTCAAAAAAACATTACCAGCACTGCAACAAGACTTTGTAAATTCCAAGGTCTAACCTGATAAAACCCAACTGAGTTCCACATCAAGCTCACATTCATCCCAACAATTGACAAATTTGCAAAAATCATGAATTTGATCAGCTCTGGCAGAGGCAGATACGAAGGCTGTACATATCCCAGCCACCTCATTACTAATGTCATCAGGGTTGTAGTTCCAAAATGCAATCCCGTTAGGGTCGTAGCTGCACATTTTTCAAAATAACTGATAAGCTTTATCAGCAATAACAATTCAATAGGGAATGCAAAAAATAATAGATAAGCATATTTCAGAAATCAAATGAGCGCCCACTTAGGATAGCCTAAGATAATTTTGTAAATCAGAATTAGGGACTATATAAAGAGAGAGGAAGATAGAGATTTACCAAAGCTATAACCATATGTAGCCATCAAAGCCTTATTGACCATGATTATGCCAACGGATGTGACTACATTGAAGATCCATGCACCCGCATCCATGAAGGCCTTTCTTTCTGCCTTACTTACCGGAGACATTGTACCTCCCTCTTCTGAGCTCCGGATTTATGGGTATGACTATACTTTCGTCAAACCAGCATCCGTTTGTATGGTGAAGAGAAATTTCCTATACAACATGAGAGCTTCTTTTCATCAGCAGTTCAAAAGCTAAAATAATTAAGGGAGCTGATATACAAATACAGTTCAAAAGTTGTTATTCATGTTAGCGGCTTTATTATGCAACTTATTTGTACAATACTTTTATTATTCAAATTAAAGTAAGTTACTATTCATATTAGCAGTATGAGTTAAATAATAAAGTACTGTACAAAATAAGTTGCATAATAATGTCGTTAATAAGAATAATAACTCATTTTATATGAATAATGAAGTTTTCATCTACAATGGTATCAACGATGGTATCTCCCAAACATTTTCCAATAATTAACTAGGAAAATTAATTCATGATTTCAACATTTTGAAATTGTAACTGAGCTTCTCTTTTTCAAGACAATTTTTAAAATTGTCTTTTCTGTTGCATTTTCAGAGAACTAAACTACAAATTGTAAAGCAGTACTTAGGTAGAAGCCTTTATCTATTTCAATAAATATAGATTAAATCTCACAATCTTTTTCCTTCCAAGTATTTTAACAAAGTTCAAAGACTCCGCTCTAGTGCTTACAATAATAAGCAATTCACCTAACATTACAGCGCAAACCTGACGGCTATTCCCACGTATACATTTTGTTAAATTATGATCAATCTAGGCGCCTGCTTCATCTCATTTCGAACAATTAACCTACAATAATCACTAACAATTCCATAATTGAACGCAAATCCGCTCTTCAAATCTGATCAGATCATCCTCCGCTCTGTTAACCCTCTCTAAGGACATCGAAAAACGTTCCAAAATAAAAAGAGAAGGAAATTTCAATAAATAGACACCAAAATAGGGGAGAAAAAGCATACCCGCGTTGAGGAATACTCTCCTACAATCCACCCCCTCCTTCCCTCCGATCGATCCGAACTACGATTAGCTTGATTCGTATCCTTACGATTTCTCTCCTCTCCTATTCCCTTTTCTTTTTCTTTTCTTTTCTTTTCTTTTCTTTTTTCAAAGAGGAGAGAGTGAGATCGGGAAGAAGAGAGAGAGGCGGAGGAATGAATGAACATTCACATGCTCTTACCAGATTTCTGTGACGCTTACTATGTACTCTTTACATGTAGCGAGTGATTTATATATAAGAAAATGTTTGGGAGATAATAAACATACCGACTTTATTATTCATATTAACGACTTTATTATATAACTTATTTTTTATATAGTATTTTTATTATTCAGCTCATTAACCGCAAATATGAATAATGGCTCAATTAAATCGAATTATAAAAATACTGTACACATAAATTATATAATAAAATCATTAATATGAATAATAACTCATTTAATCTGAATAATAAAATCGATATCGATTACGATATCAATGATGGTATCCGTGTATCAGCTCCCTTATATTTACATAATGACTCGCTACAGTTGCTTTAGTGAAGTAAAGTGCGCAGAAGTTCGGAATCTAAGAAGGAATTGTTGCTATTAGCTAGCCTATTATTGTGGAGAATTAAAAAAAGCTTGATCCACCTCACCTCACAATTTAATAATAAAAACAGATATTATTTTTAGTTGAGAAGGGGCAGCATGAAATTATTGCTATTTGGGCCTTTTAGTTGGAGTCAAAAAATCCATACAATATGGGCTTTTTGGCCTTTTTTTTAGGCCCAATTAAGGTCTTATTTTCAACCTATCACCAATTTTCATTTTTTTTAATTATTATTATTATTGATAACATCATCGTTGTCGGTCGTCGTCGTCATCGTCATTTTAATATTTTTAATCTTTAAAGCATTCATTTGTAAGAGGTATCAGCACTGCACGTTCACAATTTCGGCTTCCACATCAGTTGTTATAATTGTGATGATGTCGATGACATTTCGGGTTGTATATATTAACTATTTTTCGTTAAAAAAAGAAGAGTGTGATTCTTGACAACGAATTTTTTAATATTTTAAAATGATTTTTAAAATTATTCCAAAATAGCATAAAGTTTGTATGAACATTTACATATAATATAAAAACTATTTAAAAATTTGTTGCTAAAATTATCAAATTAATAATTATTAATGAATCTCCATCCTTAAAAAAAAAGGCTCATCCATTTACAATTTTGTATGATTTGGATTTAATTTATAAATATTTTGGCAGTTTATAGATTGAAAAAATAATGCATGGATCTATAAAATTACAACATATGAAAAGGATTATGACTATCATAACTTCACACTCTTTACTTTAATTTGTTGAAATTGACGCAGACTAGAGAACATTTATTATCTCAAATACCATGAATTGTATCAATAAAATGTGACAACTATGACATTTTTTTAAATAAAAATTTTCATTAGATTCAACATTTATTTTTTTTAAATATTTTTTATAGAGTTTAAATCTGTATCTTTTTTTAGAGACGTGAGATCTCTCACAATCTCTACTAAGTCTGCAGTTCAGCAACTATGATAGTTGATATAAGAAATTGTCAAGTGTCAAAACAATGATATTATAAATTGTTGTAATTCTCCATCAATTAGATAATAAAATAAATGCCAAATCATCTTTAACCATTTGTTTTGCTTATTATTTAACAACTAATTATCAACACATTTGGCTTTTAATGTATTTCACCACGTTGTTTCCACATAAAAGTAAAAATATCTATCTAGAAATATAAATTAAGGGAGTTGATATACATATATCATTCATATTAACGACTTTATTATACAACTTATTTGTACAGTATTTTCATTATTCAATTTAACTGAGTTATTATTCATATTAGTGGTATTTGAGTTGAATAATAAAAATACTGTAAAAAATAAATTTCATAATAAAATACTTAATATGAATAATAACTTATGTAACATAAATAATAAAGTCGGCATCGATTATAGTATCGATTATGATATCGATTTTTAGTATCTCCCAAACATTTTCCATAACCATAAATTAATTCTTGTTCTCCTGTCTCCTTCATAGTAGCTACTAGCTAGCTCTATTTTCTTTCCCAAAATTTGTCATCCATGAAAACAAGAGTTGATCTTGTGATAATAGACAAATTCTCATGTGAAAACGAAAACTAATTTCTCTGTGTTTGGTGTTCTTTCGCTTCAAAAACCCCACAAAAAAGGTGAAAGGTCCCATCTTTGTTTTAGGGTTTTTTTCTTCATATATATCCGTGATGATTTTATCCGATGTTTACATGGCTCCAAACGAATGAATGTATATCTTCTATGTATTTAATTTGTCGACACTTAGGTTTTTTTTAATTGTTTTGAATGTTTCCTTTTAAGGTGGCTATATGTATATATATATATATTTGGTGTATATGTATTGTGTATGAAGAGTCCCATTATTTTTATTGAAGATTGATTTTATTTATTTATTGAAACCTTGTATGGAAGATCTGAGTGGGATGATTTAAATATGAATTAATAACATAAATACTATTTAAGTTTTTTTAGATTTCATATTTATACGTCAACTATTTAATATATCATATATCCCCTTATACTCTTTAAAATTTATCATATTTACTCATTTAATTACTAAATTCAAGTTAGAATTCATCAAGACTGTACTTTAATATGAAATTTGACTAAAATACCCTTTTTAATTATTTTCCTAAAATAATTTTTTTTAGTTTCTCCTTGCAAAAAATAAAAATTCCTATCCCATACAAAAAAAATTCTTTTTTTGAATTGAATCATTCTCCAACTATACTCTTACTTTGTATATTTTGCTGTAAAAAAATTCTCATAAAACAAAATGCACAAAACAAAAGCCCAATTAGGCGGGACAAGAATTTTTTTTTGTAAGGAAAAACTAAAAGAAAATTATTTTAAAAAAATAATTAAAAAGAGTACTTTGTTGAATTTTCATATTAAAATACAGACTTGATGAATTTTAATTTGAATCTAGTAATTAGATGAGTAAATATGATAGATTTTGAAGAGTACAAGAGGCTATATGATATATTAAACAGTTGATATATAAATATGATAAATTTTAAAGAGTATACGAGAATATATGATATTAATCTTAAATGTATATGATCAAAGGATGTTATATCAAACAAAGTTACATCAATAAGCTATGCATGTAGTGTCCATAATGATGATGATGATGATGATGATGATGGTAATAATAATAAATGTAGTATGACCATTTGGTCCATTTCATTTCTATATAGTATGTTTATTTTTCTCTAAAGGTGCTTATATCACTATGTGAAACTCAAGTCGTTGATGTTTATGTCAAAAAGTGTCATGTAACTAAAATCAAGATATGGAAGAAGATAAAGATGTTCTTTTGACTTTAATGCTAAGTTGGTTGTTTAATTAGAAAAAAAATCTTGTTGATAGAGAATAATTTTTATATTCACATAGGCGGAGCCAAGAGTTTGCTTAGGATGGAATAAAATTTCAGATATGATATTTTTTGAAATTTTTTTTCAAATTAGATATATTTTTTTATAATATTTTTTGTTAGAAGTATAGTTTTGAAGATATATTTTACAATATATTTTATAAATTAAGATTTATTTTTATAATTATATTAAAACTAAAGAATATTTTTTTTTCATAAAAAATATAATTTTATGAGAAATATTTTGACAAAATATATCTTTGCGAAATCACCCATTTAGAAATCACCCATCATTTATTTTGAAATCACATCTTTGCGAATATTTTTTGATCATTGTTGAATTTGATTTTAAGAAAAAACGTCTTTGTATTGAAATTGTTTTTATTTACCTTGAAAAAAGTAATTATTGAAGAAAGCATTGATTTTTTAAATATAATATTTTTATAGAAAATTATTTTGTATTTAGAAAAATTTGGATACAAATAAATATCTTTTTTCAAAAACACTAAACACATATACAATGATAAATAACATGATCAATTGCACAATTATTCAACAAAGAAATATAAATAAATTGTATTACTATAATAATTATATTACATCTTATGCAACAAACATATAATTTTAAAAATGAGGAGAAAAAAATGATACAAGATTTATCTGATTAAAAAATAAAGAGAACAAACATTTAGATAAAAATATATATAATATATATAACTAAAAAAAAATAGAGACTTAATACACATTATGAAATATATGAATTGTTCTCTTTGTATAGATGTTAGATGGCAAGATTGCATTTCTTTATACATGGCACTCAATTTAGGTTGTTGGTTGTTAGACTTTGTATAAAAATACAAAAATAGAAGAATATTCTCATAAAAAAACCAATAGTATCAATTGGTTAATTTGGAGGCCGAATTATATATGAGTTGATTCTTGGTGTATCAATCATTGGAATATTAGTAGTTTTGAGCATGATTTGTTGTTTTATATAGATTCTAATATATTCAATTGCTTGTGAAACTTCTATTTTGTTTCATAAAATTAATGATTGGTAATTGTTAGGAGTGTCAAATCGAGATGGTATTATTTTTTTTATTTTTTTTTATTTTTTTTATCAAATCAAATTAGACCTGATTTGATTTGGATTAAAATTCTTTGACCCGAATCCGATCCGAACGAGTCAATTCGATCTGAATTGAATAAATCGATTAAGCATTTAATAAGTATTTTTTATATTTTTATGTAACTTAATTTTAATTATTGTATAAATAAATATTAATGTAAAATTTCAAAATTAATCTAAAAAATACAATATTTATTTATTGTATAAATAAATATGGGCTTAATGTACCGTGTTATGGGTACTTATTTCACTCTCCATGATTTCTTTGCATTAATTAATGTGGAAATGCATCTGAAAGCTTGTTGCAATTTATCCGATCTCATATGTGAAATTTATTATACACTAAAAGATTTTGGACGGCCTATAATAAATTAAGGATTAACACGTGTCTAACTCTCAATCATCACAATTAATTTCAATTTATTGATTTGTTAAAAAAAATAGAAACTAAATATTTAATTTTGGGAGGGACCACTTGACAATGATTATTTTGATAAATTTAACACTAATTTTTTAAGACAATTCAAATAAAATTAAAAAATATATAATTTTATATGTGTATTTTTGGATATATATATATATATATAAATTGCCTAATAATTAAATTTCATTCAATTTAAGTATTATTTGTTATTGCGACAAGTCGAATTTATTAAAATATCAATTTTGTTAGCTTTTATAGTTCATTGACAAAAACTGGTACACAATGATTTCTGTTCAATTTTTAATTAGGAAATGTAATGCGCTAAAATTGTATCTAATCAAGCGCCATTTCAGCAATACATGAATTGGTACACAATAGTTGGTACCTATAAATGTATTTCAGCAATAGATGTGCCTCACTATATATAAATATGAAGTAACCACCATTTAGATTTGTTCACACACTCAATGATATTCCAATGATATGACAAAAAATCATTTCAAAACTTAGTTGGTGATATTTTGAAGATGTGATAAGATAATGTTATCTAACTTATTGGAGACATAATACATATTAGACCCCAGTTAATGTATTTATCTGAGGAGTGATAATTGCAATTTTTTATTTGTATGTTCAAAATATTCATATTTTTTTAGAAATTATTTATATCTTATATTAAAAGTAAAATTTCTGCAAGTTATATTTTTACTTATGTAATAATATTTTTAATTTGAAATTTTCTATATTCATTCAAGAAAGAAAAAATAATAAATATTTTTTATATTAACTGTAAATAAATACAAACACAAATATAAATAAATTATTTATTTAGTATAAATATTTCGATATGCAAATAAGGAGTATAAAACATAAGACGCTAGAACAATTTCTCTCTTTTTTTAATTATAAATTAATTACTCCATTGTTCACATATATATAGCACATGAGTTCAACTATTAGTAAAACAATTAATATAAAAAATTGAATTCATTAATCCATTCTAATATGCCAGGCTTTAAATGGACTTTGCAACTAATTGTAGTTATTTGCTTACAGCTTTATGTGCACAATTGATTGCTAACCTTTATTTATCATTCTCTTTGAAAAAGACAAATAGTGACCTTCTTTTTTCCTTCCTAAAAATGAAAGGAGAATGTGCTTTTGGATACTTTTTTTAAATAAAAGGAATTATTTTTGTATATTTATATTCTGTATTTTTTATCTGTATATAAAGAATGTTTATATTAAATAAATCATGCTCTATTTTAGGAGAAGGTAGTTATACCCTAGTCCCATTTTATTTATAAAAAAAAGTATAAAAAGGCATGATTAGCACCAAAATAAATTTGATTTATATTTTAGGGAAATAATTTGGGTCCTTCAAAGAATTTCTCCCCCAATAAAAACCACAATTTCAATACCCAATATATCTAAAAGTATAAATTACATACAAATTTAAATTTTTATGAAATTTATACTTCTCAATTAAAATTTATACAATTTATATCTAATTTTATATAGGATGAAATTTTCCCCGAAAATTTTCAGCATTAAATTTAAATATACTAATGATAAAATTTATTATGCAAAATACATAGAAAATACTAATAAGTAATATATCTCAGTTTATTTATAGAAACATGAAAAAAGAAAAAAGAAACCGTAAGCCTAACACATTTATAAGTCTCGTCTTTCTTCGAAGAGGCGCAAGTTTAAATTCCGCAAGAAACATTTAAATATGAATAAATACTGGAATTCACATACCCTTATATCAGAAAAAAAAACAAGAAAAGAAGGAACAAAAAAAAAGGACAGAGCAAGTATCATTGTCATAGGGCCCACTGGAACGAGCTTAACAGCCTAACTTCCATTTTCCCGCCACCTCTCTCTCTCTCTCTCTCTCTCTCTCTCTCTTATTTCTCATATTGAAAGGCCACCAACAATAAAAACATCTACCCAGCTGGATTATGCCTTTAGACATTTCATCATAAAGTGAGAGAGAGAGAAGGTTTATCACACTACAAAAACTGGATAACTCTCTCAGTTAGCCACCTTAATTATTGTTGTTATTTATCTTCTCTCCTGGTTTCTTCTTCTTCCTCAACTCCTTACCAGTAACAACAGAGAAGAAATTAGGCATCTATCTGCTGGTTAGTTGTTGTTTCTCTTCTCATCTAGATAGCTATAGCTCTGTCATGCATGTACATATATATATAGATATATATTTTGAAATAAGGGTTCCTGTTAATCCCCGACATTTATTTATTTTCAAATATTTTTTGTGAGAGTTGAACCTGCATCACTCCATAAAGTTAGTTAGTTAGTTAATTTTGAATCTTTGTTTTTGTGTTTATTCCGGAAATTTTGATTAATTACTAAATCAGTGTACTTCAACATGGCATATATAAGCCCTGTTTGTGTGTGTGTGTGTGTGTGTGTTATCCTTCTTGGTTTTTCTCATAATTGACATCTATTTTGAATATATTTCAAGTTTTTTCACTTTTGTTTTTCATTGGTTGATTGGTTGGTTAGAGGGTTTTAGAGCTATGTTATAATTAGAAAGATGCATGTCAATTGTTCAGCGTTTAAATCCATAAATTAAAGCTGCAATTTAAAAGATATATGCCACAAAAATATCAATGAAACTAGTTTATTAATTAAGTGTGAAAGAACTTTACTGGTTTGTATTAGAAGTGACTTCAATCCTACATTTTTATTATGGCTTTATAATTTGTACCATCTATTAATGAAATGTTTAAAGATTAGATGTCTTATCATTTCTCAGGTGGAATATATGAAAGAAAAAATGGATCACAAGTCAAAGCTTCAGAGAAAGGAACCTGAGGTTAACCTCATTTTATATATTCCAATTCAAATTTAGTTATTCTTTACTTGTTTTACTATGTGGTTCATTAGATGTTACATTTTTGTGACTTCCTAGTTTCATATTGTAGAAAGAAAAGGTTCGGTTATTAGAGAAAACCATACAAGAACTGAAGGATGATCTTCTACTTGCCCAAACGGAATCCGATGCAAAAGACGAGCTTCTAGCCAAACAAGCCAAAGTTGCAAAAGAAGCCGTTGCAGGTTACTGAATATTTAACTCTTTTTTTTTTCCTGTTTTAATGGAATTTTTGCTACCAGTGGAACTATACCCGAAAAAAGAAAAAAGAAAAAGGAGGACTGAACAGACCTTTCATATCATTTTCGCATTAATTCGCTCAAAGCAAAGATTACTGGATGGTACTGGTACTGGTAGATATGGTAATCCAATTAGTATGGTGCCATCTTTTTGGTACTCAATCACTATCTGTAACAGTACCAGTACCAGTATATATTCCTATATTTTCTTCCTTTTAAATTTTATTTAGTGCTTTTGTTAAAAAAAATAATTAGGTTGGCAGAAAGCCGAATCCGAGATGTTGGCACTGAAGCAACAACTCAAGAATTTAGCGCATCAAAAATCCCAAGTCGAACAAAATTTCAATAAACTGAGAGAAGAAAAAGATGAGATCTCAGCCGAAAAAATAAAAAGTTTAGAGGAAAAATTGATTGAGGCCAATGACAAGGTTTCTATCCTAACCATAGAGAATAAGAATCTCTATGCAATCTTAGATACCAAAGAGACAATTATAAAAGAAATGAACGAATCGAGTGATAAAGCAAGTCTAACTGAAATGAAGGTGAGGCTCGATGCTACTGAAAAAGAAAATTCAAATTTAAAATACGAACTCCACATGGCTCAAAAAGAGTTGGAGATTAGGAACAAAGAGAGGGATTACAACATCAAAACGGCCGAGGCAGCATACAAACAACAAATGGAAAGCTTAAAAAAAGTTTCGAAGTTAGAAACTGAATGCAACAAATTAAGAATGATGTTACGAAAGAGGCTACCAGGCCCTGGCGCAATTGCCAAAATGCGCAATGAGATTAATAATACCGAAACAAGGAAGAAATCGTCGAGTCCACTGGTTGAGAAGTTGCATGTAATTGAAGAAGAAAATAGGGTTCTGAAAGAAACATTAGCGAGAAAAAATGAAGATACCATGAGTTGTGTAACAGAATCATGGGCAACTACTTTTATATCCGAGTTGGAGCATTTTAAAGATGAGAAACCGGAAGGACCAAATTCTGATTTTGGGTTTGAAGAGGACCAGTTTCAGAATTACCCTGGTTGGTTGAAGGATATTGTAAGGGTTATAATAAAGAAGCATTATGTTATACAAATAAGTGTAAAAAAAATCATTGAGGAGGTTCTTGTTGCATTGCAAAAAACTGGCTTCTATACAGAGGAAGAAAAAAATGTGGAAAGTTGCACAGTTGACCTTAAAAGTGTGGAAATTCCAGATAAATCCTCTGCCGTGCCAGAAAGTAGTGATCTTTGCGCCAGTAAAGAAACTTGCGATTCTACCCTCAAGAATGTGGAAGTTATGAATAAGTCCTCCGAAGAGGTTGAATCGCAAGGCAGTAATGACCTGGATTTGGAGGCAAATAAGGTCGCAAATGGTGTAAATAATGGGACTGATAAAGAATGTGACAAGGAGGTCGACGGAAAAATTGGTGAGAGAGATGATGATTTGAACTTAGAAGAAGAAAATAATGAAGAGAAGGAATTGAAGGGAACAGATGAGTCAGAAATCAATGCATTTAAATATGAAACGGAGCCTAAACTAGAAAGGTAATTATTCTCCTTTACTGTTTTGTTTATCAAACTTAACTATTTTTAATTTTTAATGCAAAGTTTTTTTGTCGAATGCAGTGATGATACAAAAGGCAAAAAGGAGCAACTTGAAAGTGTAAGTATTTTGTCTCAGATTTACTGTACTATCCTGAACTTAGATATACCAGTACTGGTACAGCTACCACCAGTGATAGTTACCGTTATGAGAATCTATGCAAACCATTTGTACCTTCTGGAGAATCGAAAACAAAATTTGGAGTATCGAACTGCAATATAGATATAATCCACAAAAACTAAACTACTTGTGACCATTTTGAATTGGCACTGGATGACTGAAATCTTGGTATTACAAACAATATGCTTTCCATTGAGTTAGTATAACAGTACTGAATGAAATGTGAAAATTACCACTTTGCCCTTTCAGGAATCTGATACAGCAGAAGCCTCCAAGAAATTAGCTGAGTGCCAAGAAGAAATGCAAAACATTAGCAAGCAACTCCAAGCCATGTCAGAGCAAAAGAACACGAGCAGCTCAGACCAAAAGGACAACTCCGTTCTGACCCTAAAATCGGACCAAAAGAGTTGCTCTCTGTACCAAATTCTAGCTGTAGATAGTGTTCAGAAAGAAAATTCAAATGGAAGGGAGAAATTTAAGGCCTTAGCTGCTGGACAGGAAAACGGAGCAGATTTAATCATAAAAGTGCCTGAAAATGATGTCCCGATACAGTTGGTACCTAAGAGGCAAAAGGAAGGTATGGGACTCCTTAGCAGAATTTTTTTTGTAAGAAAGCGAAGGGAGATAAAGCCGGAGAAAGAAACTTGAAGGACTTGTTAAGGAACTTGTCATGGTTAGCTGAAAATTGATGTTTACCAGTAATAATTATTGATTTGTTTATAATGTATGATTTCTTTATTTATTAAACTATGTGAATGTAAATTTGGATCTTCAATTGTGTGTGTTTTCCGACAATTAATTCTGTACACAAAACTATTTCATTTAAATTAATGATGGATATGACTTTTTGTTATTTTTAGGAGTCTCAAACAAAACTTTTAGTGCCACACCAGGCAACTGCATATTGCCATATTCTGATTGGTACCGTGTGCAGTAGGTAACAGGTACATGTCCTGGCATTGACATATAAGGTATCTGGTTGGTATAATGTTGAAAAATAGAAAATATATGTCTATTAGGTTTTCTGCTAATTATTGGCCAAAATTTGAAGTTGCTGCTGTTACCCTCATAAAAATTCTTTTTTTACAAATGAGGGAAAAATTAAAAAGTAAAGGAGGTAAATTTTCATCAACTCATCTGCCTTCTCATATTTGTTCTTTTATATTTCAATATTTTCTTTCTACAGTTCTAAGTGATACATTGATAGAAAGATGAGAAAAGGTATAAATAGGATAGCAGCTATTGTTTGTACACTTCCTTTCAATTATTCTACAAATCCATATAATGAAAAATAATGTAAGAGAAAAAAATGATATAAATCTCATGAATCTTCCCCCTCTATATGTACAATCTACACTGACTACCAACATTTTCTTCCTCTTATTTTTTTTTCTATTCTAAGGGCTTTAATTCAAAAAAATAAAGCCGCATTATTTTTCAAAATTAAAAATACCCTCATTCCTTAGCTACCCTGCCATTTCTTAATTTATGAAAAATAGCCAACTTATTTAAAATTTTATTTCTGTCCACCTCTACCCTCCACACTCCAAACCAGCATGAATTTCTTTCTGTAGCTGCAAAGACCTTTATGAAACTGTTTTTGCAATTCATGAAAAACAGCAATGACTTGTTATCATATACCATTTTGATTGCCTATTTTATGTTTCTATTTTAGCTATCCTTCAGTGGTATCTCAAAGAAGTCAGCATCATCATGGTCGAAATCTGACAGAATGGTCACACCATCATTCAACAGGGGACCACTTCTTTTAATCGAATCCACTCTCGACCAACATGAGTCAACCCGCCCGACCGAAAACAGATCTCCACTATCATCATCATACCCGAAACCCATATTGCTAGTATCGCTATCGATACTGTTTGGTCTAAGGAAGCATGGGTTCGTCGTCCGTTTCGCATTAGCAGGTCTGTATTGGAATTTGGCCTGACCCAAATTGACTAGTAGCATCGTGTCAGTATTGGAGGCTAGTACGGGGAAGAGCGGTGATGCATAGGTTTGTGAATTGCAGTTAATTGAGTGAACAATTTTTGAATCTAGTGTGAAGAAAACCTTTTTCTTTGCCGGATCGAACCCACACCCAATAACTCTTTCAGGATCTGCCCATGCCTTCTTATCCGATTCAATTGCCAATTTCATCCCTGTAAAGAAGAGAGGCTCAATTAATTTGTACATGAATTTTTCCCCCTAATTATTAATGTTGCAAACCAAAACCCATTTATTTTTTGACTGCTGAAAATTATGGAAGATTAGTTTTCTATCTTCTTATTCAATTAAGGAAATTAATTTTACACCAGAAAATCTGTCTTCGGCTCTTCTCTGACCTATCTTACATTTGATGAGTTGATAATTCACAGAAAATAATGAGGAAAAATAAATTATATATAAATGAGAATAATACTGTTATCTGAAATTACTCAGAATTAAATTAGTAAAGAATGGATAATAAGATTTGTATTTACCGTCAAGATATACGGATCCATCAGAGTGAAACCCGATAGAACCGGGGTACATCCCTGGTAAGCCCGGCTTCGCCATACGCACCTTGGCACTCAACCCCATAGAAATCACCGCATGTCTGTTCTTGTGCCCCTTTTTCTCTTCTTCTTCCTCTCTCTTTTTCTCTGCTACCTGTTCTCTAATTGCCTTAATTGCATCATCAACTCTACTACTTGCACTATCTATAAGCCTACTTCTATCTCCTTCAACCGGATCCTTGGCTCTTTTACTAGCCCTAGCGTACCACTTATGCTTGTGTTCCTCATGGGGTTTCAAGTAAATAATGCTTACCTCAAAATAAGCCTCTTGTGGGAAAGGAAGTCCGGTAAGCACCGGACCCGGTAACGGCAACCACATGCGAACACCAGATAACAAGTTTGAATGATCGGTGTTGTAATTGCTGTTGCCGCCCCCGGTATCGGCCGGGTTGATCCGTACCGCTTGCATGAGCTCTGATGAGCCCGGCGGCGCCTCCCACGAACCCGAACCGCTTCTATAGAGCATGTCATTGAATGCAAACCGGGACCACCCGTTCTCGGTCGCCTCGGTGATCAATTCAGGATGTTGCCCCCAGCTAAAGGAGGTGATCTCCTCCGGCTCGACCGGGGCAATTGCATCGTGGTACAATTGGTGGAATCTTAGGCTCGATTTCGAGCTGAGAGCATGCGAGTTCATGCGGCTGGCGTGCCTCGGCAGAGCTTTCTCCACATCTCCGCTCTGAGCCGGGTCGATCGTCGGATGGAGCGTGATTTGCTGGCGGCGGCCACGACAGCAAACACGACACAAAACGGGAACAAGTACTAGAATGAAGACGCCAGGTAACACTCCGGCGAGGATCTCGAGGTATAGTTTCATGATCTTTGAAGGAGAGATTCGATCATCGTTTCCTCTTTTGAGAGAGAAAAGTCGGAGCGTTTTGTTGTTGTGTGGAGAAAGAAAGAAAGAGAGGGAGGGAGAAGCTTCTTGCGTTTCGTGGGAGCGAGGGTTCGGTAAGAGGAGTCCGTATCTGCTATTATTCCAAATGGAAAAGTAGGACCTACAATTTAAAATGGACCGTCAGATCAAAACGAACGGTTCGGATTGGTTTTATTTGAAATTTAGGGGTCTTTTTTAAAGGAATCTTAATCGTTCATTTTAATCCAACGGTCCATATTGAATAACAGAGTCCAACTTCCTAGTTAGAACAATAGGTGATATCATTCCGAGTAAGGAGAGACAAAGTCCGAGGAGGATGGCGTTGTGTGTTGTGTGGGAATATGGGATGGACTGATAGATAGAAGACTGATCAAATCAAACAGTTGAACATTGAAATTGATCCCATCCGATGCGGTTGGCATGTGGTGTGTGTACTTTGTGTAGCTAATTACTGACAGATGGAACCCATAATGTAGGCGGAATTACTTGCCTTGAACGACTCGGAGAGGCATGTGGTTATGGCTTCAAGTTATTCTATCTAATCCATAAAGGATTTATGCCTTTCTTTTTGAAAATTTTACCGTAGAAAAAGAAAAAGGTTGAAATATGGAATATAGTGAATAAAAAATGTGACGTATCGTATCGTAACGTACTGTGATGTTTCGTGAAAAAATATAATTTATCTTAATCTCGTGATGTGATCAAAATATTTTTTCACGTGACATAACATGATATGTCAAAAATGATAAAAAAAAAAACACCTTACGTCTATCACACGACACACATATGACACGTCGCACTTTAACATGACGTACTATATCATGATATGTAAATAAATGACGTGAGACACATATAATACATTATAGTTAGTCATATTTTTTTTCATATTTTGTCTTTCCATTAAAAAATATTAAAAAATATTTAAATTTGTGGAAAAGTTGTAAAATTTATTGTAAAGTTAAGAAAAGATATTAAAAATATTGTAAAGTTAAGAAAATTTATGGTAAAAAATATATTTTAAAATAAAAATTACAAAATATTTGAAATATTGTATATATTATTTCATGTGATCACGTGACGTATCACTTGACGTGTTATTATGTGTTTAAATGATTTTACGTAACATGTCGTAATGTGTTAATTTTAATTACAAGGAGACATGTTTATGTGAAAAGACATGCCACGCAATACATAAGATACGTCACGTAATAGACATGCGTCCATGATGTACTGTGATGTTTCACAATATGACTAATCACAGTGTGTTATTTGTTATTTTTTTGGAAGTCTAATGAAATAAAACAAGTTTATTCTCCTCGGATATCATTTAATTTCAACCATCTGCAATTTGTGGAATCCCTAATATTCTGCTTAAGTTTACATTCCATGTAGTAAATCTTTTTTTTTTAACATTCATATAGTTTATCTTAGTACATAAAATTACATTTTTTTTGTTAGTTAACACACTTCATTTATATCTTACAATATTTAATTTGAGATGTGAGACTCTTAAGACAATGAGACAAGTTTGAATTATTTCTTTCATAGTTCTTATTATAACAACAAAAATTTAATGTATAAAGGAATTAACATGAGATATTAAAATTACATGAGACATTTACTTGTTATGTTGTTAATGTGTACATGAGACATTAAAATAAGCTCTTATACATTTCTTTTTCTAAGGAAATTATCTTCCTTTTCTTTTTAATAAGAGCTGTCATAAATTTCAAGATTCATTTACTTTAAATATCTTTTCGAAAATTAAATATGTATTTCTATGGAGAGACAAGATCCGTCACAATTTGTATTATTTCTATGATTTATATCCTCCTCATTAAAGTTAAATAGATCCAATTTGAAAGATTTTATGCAATTTTTTTTTGTGGTGCTAACTTGTACATGGTTTACACTTTATAGAATATTTTCTACAGAGTTTACACAATATAATAAATTTTTACATGAATCACGCTTGCTAGAGAAGTTAAATGTATTTTTTTTAATTATTTAGAAATATATCTAATAATTTACGACATAAAAACTAAATAACTTCAATTTGAAAAAGGAAGGGTCAAAATTTGCTTCTAGAAATTCTAAATTCAAGCCTTAAAATCAAAAATCAACAGCCATAAACTTAAATTAATTGAGTTTTTGTAGGTTGTTTGATTTTGGCACTTTTCTGAAGGTCTATGTAAAAGAATTAAATAGTTATGGTTGGGGAAAATAAATCTTTAATTAATTAGTAGGTAGAGATAAAACTATCAATGCTTGTATTCACATATATATACACATGGAAGGTATTATTAATTAGTAATTACCAAGACACATGAAGAGTAGGTAGGTCCCACAAAAAATACAGTTAATTAATATGCTTGTATATATTTTTCTCATATATATATATATATATATATATATATATATATATATGGTTTGATTAATATGTTTTTATAAGCATTTCAACTCGAAATGTTTATGGGTCAGATTTCAAAATCTCATGTCTGAAATGTCGATTTAAGTAGCTCAATAAATTCTTCGTATCAAAATCTTATAGAATACTAAAATTTACCATTTTTATAATTTTGAAATTATTTTTAATGATTTTTTAAATATGACCCTAAAAAAGCTAACAACTCTTAAGAGTACGAAACTCCTCGATGTTTTTAACTCAAAAACTTATCGAATAGTCTACTTATATGATTTTTTTTCTTTAAAATAAGGATTCAGTAGATGTAATTATTATAAATCTGGGAATATAAAATTAGAAAAAAAATTCTAGATGATGCCAACAAATCATGTAATGTTTCTCCAAAGTCAAATTAATTTTAAGCCATTTGAATTACCTCTACTTAATTAAATTAAAGGCACTTGTTCTTCTAGATTTCTTTTACATCAAACTCATTCCATTCAACAATTCCAACCTCCAGATGGAAAAAAAAGGAATATAAAGTGCCTTATTCTATCCAAGAAATACTTATTTAATTTGGGTATCAAGCACAAGTTAATTAATTAATTAATTAATTAATTAAAGTTACTTTTTTTTGTCTAAGATGCTTTCACAATGAAGAAATTAAATTAGGTTAATTATAGTGAAACAAAGTCAAAAGTTATACTTCTTCTTTTCTTTTTTTTTTCTTTTTTTTTGAATAGTCTGACTATTAAAATTGGAATGGTTTAGAAAATTAGCCTGAAAGGTAATGCTCACCATACAAAAAATTGTTGTAAATTTGGAATTCAATTAATATTTTTTTTATGAATATTTAAAATTAAGCAACTTTATTTCATTTATTTTTTTAACAAAAATTGAAAGAGTTTACATTGCCTGTTTTATCTATTGTCAAATTAGCCAATTTGTTGTCTTATTATAAATAAGAGGAATTCTGCTATGAATCAAAATTTTTGAATCACAACTGTTAATCTTAATTTGATCTCTTCACTTGTAATACAAATTTTGATCCATATATAACATAATTATCAATAAATAATATGTATTTTGAGTAATTACTTTGAACTATTTAGGTTAAAAATACTTTTCAAGCATAATAGGGGCACCATAATCCATGAAAATTTGACTTAATTTCAGTGCTTTATTAACTTAAAAGGGATTGTAAACGCTCAATTTTGATATAGTTTCTTTCACAAGGTACATATATAATGTGGCTTACATTGAACAAGAGCAAACTTTTGCATATTAATTAATTCAGAGCTGATTGTTGATACCGTTATCAATACGGGATTTATTATTTATTATTTATTATATATGTTTAATAAATTATTATGTATATTAATGATTTTATTATGCAAACTCATTTTGCACTGTACTGTCATTATTCAACTTAAATGAGTTATTATGCATATTAGTGATAATAAAAGTACAATACAAAATAAAATCATTAACATATATAGTAATTAATTTAACGTATATAATAAAGCTCGTATCGATGACGGTATCATTAATAATATCTCCGTAATATTTTCCTAATTAATGGGGAAACTTACTCGATACGACGGTATCATTAATAATATCTCCGTAATATTTTCCTAATTAATAGGAAAACTTACTCGATACGACGGTATCATTAATAATATCTCCGTAATATTTTCCTAATTAATAGGGAAACTTACTCGATACGACGGTATCATTAATAATATCTCCGTAATATTTTCCTAATTAATAGGGAAACTTACTCGATACGACGATATCATTAATAATATCTCCGTAATATTTTCCTAATTAATAGGGAAACTTACTCGATACGACGGTATAATTAATAATATCTCCATAATATTTTCCTAATTAATAGAGAAACTTACTAATTAATGCATGCACTGATTGGATTCTTACTTACATGACACTATGACAGATGTTACAAGAAAATTCAACACCTGGATGGCGTGCTAATTAAGCTGGTGATTAAATATTTGACTTCCAAAACAAAACAAAACAAAACAAAACAAACATCAGCAATTGATTGATTCCATATCTCCAGTTGTATAGAAATGGATCGCTCCATTTGTATATATCCTCCTAACACCTTGTTTGAATGGAGAGTAGAGGAATTGAGGAAAAAGGAGGGACAAAAAAATCCCTTAATTAATTTTTATTGGGTTGGATATTTAATAGAAGGTTAAGGTTAATGAAGATTATTGATTTAATTTCCTTTAATTTTTTAAAATTTATATTTTATTAATTTTCAAATTAAAATATTACGGAGATTAATAAGACGAACTAAATAAGAAAATATAAAATATAATAACGTTTTATTTACATGAAATTAGTAAGGATTGATGATATGAATAAAATTAATGATGGTTTTCATTTATTAAAAAAACTTGTTATAAAATATAAATAATAATAAGTTGTAGTTGAAAAAAATACAAAGAAAAATATAACATACCTTAAGTAATAATAATGTAGAGTAAAATTAAATTAAAATAAAAAGAAAATTAAAGCTATACATATACCACATGATTTCTAGAACAATATTATTATTATTATAGACATGTATAAACAAATCTTTTTAAGAAAAATAATGTACAATGAATAAGTCAGGTTTTGCTCACAAATATGGTATTTAGAGTGTTCTCATCTCATGATTAAAAAAAAAAATTTCTCTCTAGGTTCCTATTAAAATTATGTATCTTTTATATTTTTATTCTCGTTTCTAAAACAAGCTAATGTAGAATGATGGTTTGAAAAATTAATAATGATGATTTCAATTTAATTCCATTCCCTTATATTATATCACAATGCAAGTATTTAATTTTGTTTTTTGAATAAAGACTTTTGTTAATTTCAATATATATATTTTTTTAAATATCATTTACTAAAATATAATTTGCATCTTTTCATAAAAAAAAACAAACATATATACATACAAAACATTTGAGCAAAATGCAATGCAAGTATCAAAGAAAATATATCTTCGCATGAAAATTCTATAAACATTCGTGCATACAAAATGCTTTGCAAATTGCAAAAAAAAAAAAACCCATCTGTGTTTTAAATTTTTAAATAATATGGGAACCGTTCGATCTTTTTTGTAATCGATTAATCATCCGCATCTATCTATCAATAAATGCGGATTCTGATTTTCTGTTGTATAGCACTATACTATATAGTGTATGAACGGATAAATTATAAGAGTTCATATCCTTTGAAATGAACATCTACTTTATTTTATGAAGTGAGCAGAAATATCGCGTTGACATTATAACGATCACTATAAAAGCAGCGTTGAGATTTATATAGGAAGTTTTTTTAAGGGGGATTTTTGTTTATTTCAGAGCGAAGTACTTCATAAGATACAAACTTGGATCATAGGGGGATTTTTTTAGATTTATTTTACATGAATCTTGTCGTAATTGGACGGACAACACGCTATGTAAACTTAACGGTACGACACCATTTGATTCCTATCTCATACTACTTTCAAATAAATTACAAATATTTATATGATCTTTTAATAAAACTTATTAATTTAATAAATTATTAAATTAGTAAGTATTTTTTATTTTTATAATTATAATTGTAATTGATACATAACAAGTTAATTTGAATTAATTTGAAAGGGGGATGAGATGATGAGTTGCTAACCTACCTACCTCTCTCTCTCTCTCTCTCTCTCTCTCTTTCTCTTCGCTCGCTCTTTGCTTGTTGGAAATTTTTTGAAATCTCTCCCTCTTCTCTCTCGCTCTCTCTCTCTCTCAAGGAAACCCTAGGAATTCCAGTGTAAACGAGGGAGGTTTCTCGCGACCTGAAGCAAACCCTAGCTGGATCGGGGATGGATCAGCTCCTCCTCCGCTGCGACGTCTTTCTCTCGCAAACCTACTGATCGATCAAGCTCCCTCTTCGTAGTTCCGGTGGATGTTTTTTTTACCCTCTCTCTCCTTCTCTCCATTATCTCTATCTGAGATTAGTTGAAAGTTCTTAAGGTTCGGAGAGATTTTGTTTTAAGATTGTTGTTATGATTTTGGCTGATATACAGGTTTGCCCTTTGAAGAGATAATGGAGCCTTGTTGAAATCCTAAAATCTGACTAGTATGTATGATTCCCTTAGATTTCTGGAAACCCTAAAGTTTTTTGAGACCCTAATTTTGTCCTGCACCTGACTGAAATTGTACCAGAATAATTTGATGGCAACAAATTGGTCCCTTTTATGTTGTCATGTTGATATGGATTATGTTGTGATGCTATTTTGTGGTAAATAACAATGATGTTATTTGCTCAACGTGCTAACCAGATGGTATGGCATTTTTTGTGTGATGTAATTTATTGCTCAATATGCTTCATCGGATGTCATTTATGCTAAAATTTTTATTCACTGATGCTGTCTTGTGCTGAATGCTAAATATGACTTGAGCACCAGTTGGTTACAACTTCAGTATGACTTCAAATACTTTAGAAATATTGTGTGCTTTAGTACTCTTTATACAACATTAATTTGATGGACCAATGCTTGTACCAATTTCAGAGAGGGTAGAAGTGCCAGCTTGGCAGCGAAAGGAGGGTTAAAGAGAGAGAACACCTTGAGCAAATAAACAAGAGAATTAGACGGAAGGAATTAGCTGAACAAAATAGTTTGTGGTGCTGTTTGACCCCCTTCCCCCCCACCCCCCAACAAAAAAAAAAAAGTTGAGCGACTTATTTTGAAACAAGAGCAATAGTTCAGGGTCAAAAACAGACTTTTGTCTTAAAAAAGGAGTTCTGTCTCTTTATTTGAACTCTTTGGCATACGGAACCTGTCCACCTGTCCCTCAAAGATATCTCAGCCACACAAATCCCCTGCTCATTCAATTCTTTCTCATGAACCAAACATAATTTCCATTTCAAAAGTTTCTCACTGTTCCTCCATTTCCGATCCAAGTTTCTTCAATTCAACTATACAAATCTTGACTAAACTAGTTTGAAATATCACACCTAATACCAAGGAGAAAATGGAGACTGGTATGATAGCACTTAATAGGGTTGAGAAAGCACACAATCTGTACAGAGAAGGGAAGCATGAAGAGGCCCTCGGTCTCTATTCAGAGGCCTTGAATTTGGCTAAGTCGAAAGCACAAAAAATCGCTCTGCACAGTAATCGTGCTGCTTGCTACCTTAAGATGCAGAATTTTAAGCAGGTAGATTGTTTCTATATTTGACTTATGTTGATTTATCCTTTTAGGTGTGAAATTGGGGCTAGGTGTATGATGAGTGTGGTTTTTAGAAATCTTATTTTTTCTCTGTTGTTGTAAACTGGTGGAGTGCATGTGTACAATTCTGTCACTACACAAAACACTACATTATTGTAGAATTAGAAAAAAATTATATATATTTAACACTTGACGGTTGATTTGTGAGAGGTGAAACATGTGTCCAGAGTGAGAATTCAGCAGGTGCAAAATAAGGAATCCTGACTTATTTTGTGGGGGTATTGGGCAAATGAAACAAAGAATGCATTGGAACAGTATAAAAATGCAAATCAAATATAAATTAGATTTGATGAAGAAAGCATACTAGTTACATTGCAGGTTCTGAACATATATACAAACTATTACCAACATCAAATCAGCAAAACAAATTTTTAATATTGTTTGGATTCTTCTATTTTGTACTAAGAAAGTTCTATTCTAAAATGTCAGAATGACATGGTATCTAAGTCTTAGTGAAACACCATCTCCATTTAAAGTAAGTCACTCTATTACACACAATCCAAAGAGAATTAATGGAATAAACTAAAAGTCCCTATTACAGTCCTAGCCCTACTGACACAAACTTATTAGAAAAAAATTAGGCGGCTGAAGAATGCACAGCTGTACTCGAGCTAGACCATGAGCACACTGGAGCACTAATGTTGCGGGCTCAAACACTTGTTACTTTGAAAGATTACCAATCTGCCCTTTTTGATGTGAACCGGCTAATGGAGATAAACCCGGATTCTGAAGTGTATCATAACTTACATGCTCGCCTAAAGACTCAAATCGTATGTTCTCTGTTTCCTCTCTATTATTTGCTCCCTATGTTGTATGCTATTGATTTTGCTCTTTGCTGGTACCACTATGATGGTTAATTTGGTTAAATAATACCAGAAGTCCCCCAGGACTAGGCAACATATTTCAGGTTGTAGTACTTCCAATATCTAAAAAGAGACAATTTACACAAGAGCTAGAGAAGACAAAACAATTGCATCATGTAAGTAACCGGTATCACGGTATTGACTGGTAGTTAGGTATGTATGGTTTACACTATGGTTGATTGCATTTTGCCTACTTGTTTTTTTATTTTCTGTTCCAGTCACTTGCACCCATACCTGAGTCTGAAGAAGAAGAAGCACTGCACCAGGATGATGAAGATGAAAAACAAAAACCTCAGCCACCTTCAAAGCCGCAAAAAAAGATAGATTCACCCTCAATTAAGTCCGACCCTCCATTGACTGTGCCTTTAAAACCAGACCCATCTACAAACACCAAAAGGGTTAATGGGTGGGAAACCATCCCAAAACCAAAGGGGCATTCAGGTTTGGATTATTCTAGATGGGATAAAGTCGAAGATGGATCAAGTGAAGAGGAATCTGATGATGATGAACCAGAGCAGCCTCAGTACCGGTTTCGGGTTCGTACAGTCAGCATGAAACCTGTGAAGTGAGTATTATTTATGTGAAGTTGCATGGAGGTGTATAAAGGGGAGTTGCTCTTGAGATGTACAGGTAAAACATAAATTTCAGTCATAAATACTATTACAGGGTCTTATTTTTGTATAGGATTGGAATTGTACTGTTTCCAAAATGTGAATCTGGCCCAATATTAGCCTCACTTTTTGTGCCTCAGTCCATAATGAGGCTTTGTTTAATGTAATTGCCTCAGTCAATTGTAATAAGCTGCAAGTTATAGATAGTTTATATCTGTCGATTTCTCAGTTATGCAATTGAGAAGCAAATGATGAAGATTGTAAGGAGAAAGAGGCAAAAGCAGGTCAAAGTTTGTACTGTGCTGGTACCAGTACCATCACTGTACTGGTACCAGTACCATCACTGTACAAGTCTGTTTTAATCCCATATGGGGAACCTTTTTGATAATTAAAATGTCTCTTTCTGGTATAATGTTATTAATTTGTTTGTGATGTGCAGGGCTTGAAGTTTCGGCATAAAGTTCCTCTCAGAGGATGAAAAGATTGATTTTGGTCTGCTTTGTCTTAGTGTAAAAATATGATTATTATTGGTGAGAAGATTGCTTGGATGCCAGACTTGCCTCTCAGATCTGGTTAGGATTTATTTATAAGTTTCTAGGCCAGTTATTTATTTGTAACATTCAGTGTCTTTGTTATGGTTGATCATATTTTCTTTTTCATTTTTTTTAAAATAAAAATGATATTATTCTCATCTGCTTATTCGTACTGTGTAAGAACTGCATTATTTTTTCAAGTTTATAATTTGAATATATACTAAAATTATCCTTATACTAGAAAATAATGCAGTATGTGTATTTTGTTTTGCTTCATAAAATTATCCTTATAAAGAAATTCAATTGGTTTCTAGTAAGACAAAGTCAAGAAGTTATACTTCCACTAGAGAGTACCTCACCAAGATGCTCTTGAAAAATTAATAATGGAGTATGTGTATTTTGTTTTGTTTCATAAGAACTAAAATGACAAAAAGGATTGATTCGAAAAATTTGAAAGCTTTTCTGAAAAAATGGTAGATATTTTTGTGTGGTTATTGTTGTTACACAGTTTTTATCTTAATAGATCTACATATTTTTCTTAATGGAATCAGAAAGAAAAATTGGAATTGAAGGAGTTAAAAGAAAAAAAGAATAGCGTCGTGAGATATCCAGACCTTATAGTCTGACAACAATTTTGTACTATTTGTTATATTCGTTTTTGGTTGTTGGGGGCTTCTACTTAGAGGTAGTTTTGCTGGAGGCATTGATTCCCTTTGATATTTTTCATCTTTTTTCAAAATAAAGTGAAAAAAAGAGAATTTTCACATAATAATGCTATAATATGAAATATAGTGTAATATTTTATATTAATATATTATTAACATTGTCATCGTCATTCTCATTAATACAATAATTTTACATTTTATTAAATATATTATAACATTACAGTTATTGATATGCTTAGATTTATAATTATTACAATTATAAATATTACTATTATTATTATTTGTAAGGTATTCTTAAGAAATAAATCATGATGTTGATGATAATGTTAGGACAACAAGGATATCATAATAAGTAATAATATATGATACATTATAAAGTATCATTAACAAAAATCATAGTAATAGTAGTAATTATATCCACAAAATACTAATGATATATACAAACAATAGAAATAAAAATATTATTAAGAAAATTATAATACCATTATAATTAATATTATAATGCTAATATTGTTATAATTAATTGTAGTTATTATTATAATGATAGTAATAAATATAATTATAATAATAAATATAATGATAACAATAACAATAATAATATATAATATCTTAATGTTATTATTATTATCATTAAATTAAGAATATAATTATCATTAAAAAATATTAAAGAATAAAAAAGAAAAAAAAAGAAAATGGATAGAGTTTTAATAATATAAAGGACAAAAAATTTGGTCTTCTTGTGGAAGATCTTTTCTTCCACCTAAGAGGTGAAAAATATTTCAATTTTTTATGAATAATGTAATTAACGGATGTCTATTTGTAAAATCTCAAAACTCATTAATAATTTGAGTGTATCTTTTCTTCCATTGAATGTTATTGAATGAGGTGTTTCTTCTTTTTAGCCTATAAATAAAGGCTTTGTGAACTTGTATGATACACAAGATAATATATGAATAAAAAATATTTCTCTCTTTTGTACAATATTTCTACTTTATTCTTCTCAATTTATAACACATTATTAGCACGAGAGTTCTACTGATTGAAGATATATGTCTCGTTGACAGTACAACAACTCATACCATGCTTAAAGATAAAAAATATTTTTCTTATTTGATAATGCAAGAAGCCAATGTTACTACTATTTCATGTAGTACAAAACTGATTGAAGGCTCCGGAAGAGCTACTTTGTTATTCTCTGAAGGAACAAAATTTTATATTGAAGATGCATTATATTCTACCAATTCTCAAAGAAAAAATTTGATAAGTTTTAAGGATATCCGTCAAAATGGATATCATATTAAGATGATAAATAATGAAAATATTGAATATCTTTGTATTAGTAGTGTAATCTCATGCACAAATTGCATATTGGAAAAACTGTCTATATTTTCCTCCTATTTGTACTACATATATATTAGTACTGTTGAAACAGATGTTATTGTAAATCAGAAG
This sequence comes from x Bolboschoenoplectus mariqueter, assembly GCA_037678475.1. Taxonomy (NCBI): domain Eukaryota; kingdom Viridiplantae; phylum Streptophyta; class Magnoliopsida; order Poales; family Cyperaceae; genus x Bolboschoenoplectus; species x Bolboschoenoplectus mariqueter. Next base: position 2,491,914 of record CM075268.1, read on the forward strand.
TTACAGATCAAAATATATTTATAGTTTGGCACCAGCCATCCCGGATCAATAATGATACGAAAAATAATAAAAAATTCATGTGAACATTTTTATTAAAGAATCAGAAGATTCTTCAATATAATGATTTTTCATGTGTTGTTTGTTCTCAAGGAAAGTTGATTACTCGACCATCACTAGTAAAAATACAAAATGAATTTCGATTAAGAGCATATTTTTTTAATCACCCGATTAAGAAAATACGTTTAGATAATGCTGGTGAATTTACTTTTCAGACATTCACTGATTATTGTATGTCTATTAGAATTGATTTTGAATATCCTGTAGCTTCTGTTCATACACAAAATGGACTTACAAAGTCATTTATAAAGATATTACAATTAACTGTAAGACTATTACTTGTGAAGTCTAAATTTCCAATATCTTGTTGGGACATGTTATTTTGCATGCAGTAGTACTAATTTGCATCAGACCAACTGGTTATCATAAAACTAACTATTTTCCAAATATTTTGGTCAAGAACCACATATTTTTCCCTGCCCAATTGATTTTTGGTCAAGAACCAAATATTTTCCATCTAAGGATTTTTGGATGTGCGAAATATATTTCAATTGCTCTACCACATTGCACTAAGATGAGACCTCAAATGAGGTTGAGAATTTATGTTGGATTTGAATCTTCATCTATAATAAAGTATTTAGAACCACTGACAAGAGATTTGATGAATTTTGATTTGCCGATTGTCATTTTGATGAATCAAAATTTTCAACAATAGGGGAAGAAAATCTGCAGCTGAGAAAAGACATTAGTTGGAATGAATTATCATTGTCTCATCTTTATCCTCGTGCTAAAAAATGTGAATTGAAAGTTCAAAAGATAATTCATTTGCAAAGATTAGCTAATCAATTACCAGACGTTTTTATGGACTCAAAGAAAATGACTAAATCATATGTTTTAATTGCTAATGCTATGATAAAAGTTAATGTCCCAGTTGGATAAACTAATAAAATTATAATACGCATGAAGTGTGAAAGACCAATCTGTTTCAAAGGTAAAAATCCTTAAAAAAGAAGGGTGAAAAGTGAAAATAGCCAAATCGAGGATATGATACTTTTAAAGAAAACTCCAGAAGAGAATCAAACTATAATTAATATTGAAGTTTCAATAGAAACTAAGGTATCTAAAATATGTGAAAATGAAGAGATCTCGATAAATTATGTAATGAATGCAATAAGATGAAACTGAAATAAAATTGATATGAATGATGCTTCTGCATATAATATAACGCTAAATGTAATGAATAATGATGATCATAAATCAAAATCTGTTAAAAAATATTGACAAAGAGATGATTGGTCAAAATAGAAAGATGCAATTGAGACAATTAAATTTTCTTGAAAAATGAAAAGTTTTTGGACATGTAGTCCATATATCTAAAGACGTAAAGCCAATATGATGCAAATGGGTATTTGTATGAAAATAAAATGAAAAAGATGAAATTATAAGATATAAAGCGCGATTTGTTGCTCAAGGATTTTCGCCAAAACTTGTAATTGATTATGAAGATACATATTCACCTGTAGTGGATGCAACAACTTTTCAGTATTTAATTAGTCTGGTAGTATATGAAGGACTCGATTTACATATGATGGATATTGTTACAGCCTATTTATATGGTTCACTTGATGGTAATATTTATATGATAATCCCTGAAGGACTCAAGATGCTTGAAGCATGAAATTTATGTTGTTGAGAACATTATTCTATCAAATTAAATAAATCTTTATATGGATTAAAACAATCTGGACGCATGTGGTATAACCGTTTGAGCGAATATTTATTGAAAGAAGGATATAAAAATGATCCAATTTGTTTGTGTATTTTCATGAAAAAAATCTAAAAATGAGTTTGTTATAATTGCGGTCTATGTTGATGATATAAATATCATTGGAATTCCAAAAAAGTTTCTAAAAGTAGTAAATTATTTAAAGAAAGAATTTGAAATGAAAGATCTTGAAAATACAAAGTTTTGTCTTGCATTGCAAATTGAATATTTGAAAAATGATATTTTTCTGCACCAAGAAAATTATGTTGCAAGAGTGCTAAAATGATTTTATATAGATAAATCACATCCATTACGCACTCTGATGGTTGGGAGGTTATTAAATGTGAATAAAGATCTTTTTAGACCTCGAGAAATTGATGAATAACTATTTGGTCCTGAAGTATCATACTATAGTGCAATAGGAACATTTATGTATCTTGCTAGACATACAAGATTTGATATATCATTTGCTATTAATTTATTGACAAGATATTTCTTCTTCTATGTGAAGACACTGGAACGAAGTTAAACATTTACTTCGCTATTTGAGAGGTACAATGGATATGAGTTTGTTCTTTTCAAATGTTTTCAAATTAGATTTAGTTGGATATGTAGATTCAGGATATTTGTCTGATCTACATAATGACTGATTTCAAATAGATTATTTGTTTACATGTGGTGGAACAACCATTTCATGATGATCTGTAAAACAAACTATAACAAACCACATCATCTAATTATGTGAAAATTTTAGAAATATATGAAGCAAACTGAGAATATGTTTGGTTAAGATTTGTGATTCATCACATTTGTGAGACGTGACTTGTTTTATGAAAAAATGATCCCAACGATCTTATATGAAGATAATAATGCATGCATTGCTCAGTTATAAGGAATGATACATTAAAGGAGATAGAACAAAACATATTTCACCAAAATTTTTTTTCACTCATGATCTTTAGAATGATGGTGTTATTAGTATTCAACAAATTCATTCAAGTAATAATCTAGCAGATTTATTCATCAAAGCGCTTCCTACTACAATATTCGAGAAGCTAGTCTGTAATATAGGAATTCGTCGACTTAAAGGTTTTGATTGATATTATTATGAGGGGGAGATAATATGCATTGCACTCTTTTTTCCCTTAATCATGGTTTTTCCCACCGAATTTTCCTGATAAGGTCTTTAAAGAGACAATATGTAATTGCGTATTAATAAGAATATTGTACTTTTTTTCCTTCACTAGATTTTTATCCCACATAATATTTTCTAGTAAGATTTTAACAAGGTAGATTCCTATATAATGAATGTTCAAGGAGTAGTGTTATGAATAATGTAATTAATGGATATCCATTTACTAATTCTCAAAAATCATTAATATTTTGAGTTTATCTCCTCTTCCATTGAATGTTATTGAATGAGTTGTTTTTTCTTTTTAACCTATAAATAGAGGCTTTATAAACTTGTATGATACAAAAAAAAATATGAATAAAAGATATTTCTCCCATTTATACAATACTTCTACTTTGTATTTGTCTTCTTTATTCTTCTCAATCTACAACACAATTTTAATTGTACATTCTCTACTTTATTTCACTTGTAATTGATAACTTTTTTCCCAAACGATTTTTTCTTGCATGTTATTATGGAAAAAAATATTAAGTTACCAAACACGCCCTTTAGATTTTGTGATAACATAACATCTCTGGTTGCTTTAGATCTGCTGTGGTAACATTGCTACATAAGAAGTATGGCGGAGCACTGAATTGGTCATATATACATTACAATATAGCTACAGTGAATGTGTCAGTTACAAAATCAATACTATAGTAACAGTAAATTTGGATATTCTGATCAATATTCTCTGTATTAGGAATTAGATGACCATTCTGTATATAAAATATTTCTTAACTTAATTTTGTGACCCATAACAATAACTCAAGGGGGCTGCAATAGATAGGCATATATATTGGGTCGGATCAAATTAAGTACCAAATTAAATCAACTGTGGTTTATTCTTAGTTTAGAATTTAGGCTATTGTGGGTTGAATATTTTTGGTTTTTGATGCCAAAAGAGTAATTGAATAATTATAAAATTTAGTGAATACAAATTTCTAACAGTTGTTTTGGGACTCATATATAATGCAGATAAGAAAACACAAGTAAAATGTACTAGATACCAAGTTACATTTCACAACATGGTAAATAAAAATTTCCCTAAATGATTATTACCACAAACAAATATAATTATTAAGAAACAACCTTCCAAAGACAAAAACAAATTAAACCAAATGAGCTTAGATTACACTTCATCAATTGCTCCACATCACAAATTAATCAAGTCCAAAATTACTGGCACGATATTTAGTTTCTTGGCACGGGGCTCCCGTCGAGCGCCCCGTAGGTTCTATACCCCGACTTCCTGCCCAGACTCCCCATTCTTCCTTTCACGGTAGCTTTCTCCTCTTCCGATGATGAAACCGAATCAGTCTTCTCATTAGTTACCCCCCAACACGGTATGTTGTAACTCCAGGGACATGTTTTCGGTTTTGTTGCGAACCACCAGCATTCCTCTGCGGACCGCTGGTCAGGCAACCAGGGAATACAGTTTTTTCTGACATCCAATTTTTTGCTGCCCTGTTTTATCAGGGCCCAGCAGGTGGGCCCGAGTGAGGTGAAGTAGTTGTATGATAGGGATAGGTTCGTGAGTTGGCCGCTGTATGCCAATTTGCACAGACACTCAGGTACCTCACCGTATAGCAAATTGTGAGCGAGGTTGAGCTGCTCAAGGTTCTTGAGGCAACCATATGAGAATGGTATTGGGCCCGTAATGTAATTGAAGCCGGCATCGAATACTACGAGCTTGTTAAGCAAGCCGACTTCGTAAGGAAGACAGCCTGAGAGCTTATTGTTCAAGAAAAGCACCTAGAAAAACATATAATTAAACTTAGCTTTAATTAGTTGCCTCAAAGTTGGTTGGAATAGGACTTCACAATCATTGTTTTTATTTTTTCTTGATAAACTAATTAAAAATAAAACTTTACAACATTTATTGAAGAGCCTAACATTTAGGTATACGGATTTACAGACTATAACTAGTAACTAATCATAATTGCTTGCTAATACCTCTAGAAGATTCTTGGCATGACCAATTGAGCTAGGAATTGGGCCAGTGAACAGATTGTTGGCGAGAGACAGGTACTGCACTGGCGAGGAACCTAAGTTGCTTGGAAGATAACCGGAGAACTTGTTATTGTTCAGAAAAATGGCAATGGCATAAGGCAATCTGCTGAACACGGTATACGGCACAGAACCATAGAATGCATTGAATCGTAGGTCAAGGAAGGTGAGGTTGTGTTGTATCGCTTTTGTAGGAAATGAGCCGTTCAGCTTGTTGTTGCTCAAGTCGAGCTCGTAGAAGTATATGTTTTTATCAAGGAACGGCAGTTTGCCAGTTAAATTGTTCGAGTTCGCATGGAAGAGGGCGAGCTCGGTGAGGTTTCCAACAAACACCTGCAAATTCTCACATCTCATTTCATCAATTATTGCTTATGTAGTTTGAAATTCAAATATTTGTTATATAGGTCTAACATGCATGTGTCAATGTCAACACTGAGAGAGTGTGTATACATACACAACATTCACAAACATGTAACAGCAAATCAGTACTAACTAGTAGTCTTCTTGTTTTTTTTTTTTGGAAAAATATATCAATGTAACAGCAAATCAGTACTAACTAGTAGTCTTCTTGTTTTTTTTTTTTTGGAAAAATATATCATGCCCAAAGTCAATGCCTCCCAACTGTGCTCACAGTCACTGACAAAAGGAACCCTTTATAAACATAATTGTGTGGAGCCTGTGTGTGCATCGTGTGCACTGGAAGTGAGGGAAATAAAGGGGCAAAATCAGAGACATTGTATCAGCAGAAATATATTAATTCAAGAGAAGGAAAATGTCCTTCATGTCGGACAAGATGTAACCAGTGGGCAATTAGAAAAACAGTGTACTTTTGTCAAAATCAATTAAAATGGTGGGGACCAGAGGATATGTCACGAGCTGCTTGTTTGAAATAGTTGCATATGTGGTATATCATATCACTAATTAATTGCTAAAATATTGAGTTGGTCCTTGAATACTTACCAAAAAAGTTCTTGGAAAATGACTTAATAAAAGCAAAGTATAATTATAATATAAGAAGAATGTAAAGGAACATGCAACAATTAGGAACTATATTTTTACAATGTGCAATAATTAGTACTAGGAATAATATATATAGCACAATGACAATGAAATACCGGAAAATGTCAGCATTAATTAAATGATCATTGATCAATGAATGACTTGTATAATGCATTAATGTATAAATAAATAAAAAAATCTAAATTAATAGAACAATGAAAGAATATGGAACTCTCTCCCCTACATATAATTATATGCAGGCAATAATTCCAAAAGTGAAAATGCAGACTACATTGTCAAAGAGATGTTTAATTAAAATTTAACTGAATTTTTGAGATAATAATGTAAATATATATAGGATGTGTACATACATCGAACTGTGCCGAGGTCAAAGCATATCCATTGAAATCGACGGAGGCGACCGCTTTCATGCTCTCGTTGTTTCCAGGTGGCGCTTCGCAATAGAAGCCTTTATATTTGTGGCAAATGTCGTAACCGGTCCAACTATTAGTGATTCCTTGTGGGTCACAAGTGACGGTCTTCTTGAACTGTTGGATCACAAAATATGACCTGTAAAGAAAACAACTCTGGAAGTCACTCGGTTGTGGGGTCGACGACGGCGGTGAGGAACCACCAATTCCTATCCCGATGCTGATCCCGATTCCCTTCCCTCCTCCTAAACTGATTTCAAAGGATAAGGAGGTTGGAAGAAGGGAAGATAGAGTGAGGCATTGTATGAAGAGAAAAGAGGTCAAGGTCAAGGCACTTGTGCCCATTGTTAGTAGCTTTCTCTCAAACAGTTTAACTTCTCTTTAGTAGAGAAGGAGACTTGACAAATGGAAGTGAGGGAGAGAGTGGTGACTGGTGTTTGAATAAAAATATATGGTATGATTGGAGAAGGCGTTTAATATAATGTGATGGATGGATGGGGAGGGACCTTTTTATGCTTATTTCGGTGGCATGTTGTTTGTTTGTAAATATGAGTCGTCTTATCTAGAAGTTAGATTCAGTGTTGTTTTAGGAGAGTTTATATGATGGTAGATTTAGCGTAGGATAAATGATGATAGATTTCGGTTTTTTGTGAAGAGGTAAATTTAAATTTTATAAGAAATATTTAAAAAAAATGGATAAAATTTTTATTTTTATTTTAAAAAAAAAGGAGAGTTCATTTAGCGTGGCATAAATGATGATAGATTTTGTTTTTTATAAAGAGATAAATTTAAATTTGATAAAAAATATTTAAAAAGAAATGGATGGTGAAGTTAATGAAAGTTCTTATTTAAAAAAAAAGCGAGTTCATTTGGCACAATTTAGGAAGTCCATTTAGAAATATTAAGAGTTAATAATGTATTAATTACTTCTCAAATATTTATTAGTGTTAGTATAATTAAATGTTACTTTTGTTGTGTCTGTTCATTTATTGACTTGATGCAAAGAAAAAAAAAATTAAATATTACATTGTGATGTCAAACTTTCAATATCATTGTTTTTTGTTTAAAACGTAATGCATAAATATCAATCTTTATTATAACAAAAAATAATTATGAAAACAAATGTTATGGTTGTTTTATTGTTGTGCTATTTTTGTTTTGTCAATGATTCCAATTGCCCAATATAAGGGAATGCATTGGAGTTAGAGAAAATGGAAGGAGTCTATTTGACATCTATCACAACACAAGTAAAATTTTGTAGAAGTGGCGGAGTTATAACTTCTATTGCATCAAAATTTAGTTAGATGAACAAAATAACTGTTTGTTGATATCAAGATTCGTATAAAAATTTCATTCTCATGTTTTAATAATTGTGTAAATTATTAGATTTGATGATTCAAGAGTGAAATTTTTTTGTACATTTTCAAATCTAAAATTATGCACATGTTGAAACTTTCTATATAAAAAAATCATTCAATTTGCTATCATTTAGTTATCGAACATATGCTAACAAAAATTAAATAATAATAAAGTCTTCAAATATCTCAATGAATAATCAACCAATGTTAAAATTTTTCCAAAATTTTCCCCAAAGTTATCAAATAAGTATATTGTCAACATAAAAACCAATTTTTTCCGGGAGCTCTTCATCATTATTTTTTTCATCATACAAAATCCATTTTTCTATTTTGTAAGGTCTTCATAGTAGGCTAAATATTTTTTGGAGTGTACATAATAAAAAACTATAAAATGCAACCACACAAAAATTTCATTAATGAACTTTTAATTTATTCGTTTTTACCAAGCATTGCTTCCTTCAACTCTCCAGAATCTTTCTTTATTCCACATTTTTTTTCTTTTGAATAAAATTCTTCTTAATTTTTTGGTTAGCATAAATTAAAAATTTACCATTTAATAATTTATCTCTTTTGTCATTTTGTGGCTAGCAATTTGTTCCTCTATTTCTACATAATTTTTGAGTAGTTCTCAAATAGATCAAAATTTCTAATGGTCAATGAATCATAGTTATTAATTTTAATTTAGTTTTTTCATTTATAATACAAATACTAATTCATAGCAAAAATAGCCATAATATTTTATTTCCAACTATGCAAGAGATAAATGCTGATGATTTGGTTCCTCTCCAGTTTTGGAGTTCATGTGACAGTTATAGAATTAATGTAGACTAATGTGGATCATCATTTTCCAATCGGATGGTTTAGATGGAGTCTGATATCTCACTCTCCAATTGGATGCAATCCATGTATATATTCTCTGCATTTTAAATTAGGAAAAATATTAAGAAGATAGGGGTGAGCATGTGTTGTCATTGGAAATAATGGTACGTTTATTGTCATTAAATTTAAACAGTTCAAATTTAGCTATAAGGGTGTTTTTTTATTTATATTTTAGTGAGCCCCATATATCATAGATCTAAAAAAACTATGACACTAATGTGCCATAGAACCAATATAGTAGTGAATGTGAATCCAGGAAAGTATTATCATTGATATTATTATCGATGTCAATTTTATTATTCAAGTTAAATGAGATATTATTTATATTAATGATTTTATTATGTAGTTTATTTTGTATAGTATTTTTATTATTTAACTTAGATATCACTAATTTGAATAAAAATTCATCTAATCTAAATAATAAAATCAGTATTAATGATGATGATATTGATAATGATATCTACATATGAGCTCCCTTTAAATAATTAAAAGGATAATGCTTCAGATTTGTCATTTTCATATGCGTCTACTTCATATCTTGTTGGTTTGCATTTTCTTTTTCTAAATTCTTTTCTTTGTTTAATTTTTAGGTAGGTACTCGCTTACCAACCTTTACATATACAAAAAAAAAAAAAAAAAATCTTTGAATGAACCCCATTCAATTAGATGTGGAAACTTCTGCATCAATTATTATTATTATTATTATTATGATCATTATATGATAAGTATAATTCTATTCAAAATTGAAACATATTATAACATTCGATACAAAGAATACTGTCTTTGTCACACATCAAAGACTGGTTCCTGAAGTTAACTTGAAATTTTCTTTGTTCTTCGCCAAAAAGCCTTAAAATTTATAAGTTGAATACTTAACCTTCTTTATGGAAACTTCAAAGAAATTACCTAATTAAATTTTGTGACTTATTTAAAGAATGAAGAATACATCTAAAATATTAATTTTTTTATTTAAATATTTTTATAAAATATTTAAATAAATGTGCCATAATAAGATTTCATATTTATGCTAATAAAATTACTATTGAAAGAAAAAAGAACATAACTAAGGGAGTAGAGAGGGGTGAATTTTATATCGGAGAAAAAAAATATAAAATAAGAAAATATCTCAATAAATTTAGAAAACAAAAAAAAAACAGCACTCTGAGAGTGCGACCTTCTCTAGAAAGGCCGTTTTCTCAGAATACAGCCTCTCACAAGAAGACTGTTTTTTTAAAGTACGGTCTCTCCCGGATATGCAAATAAAGAAGAGAAAGAAACAATGGAGGACAAAGAGAGAAAAGAGAGAAAAAAAGGAAACACCGTGAATAAAATACAAAAAGACCGCACTTTAAAAAAATGATTTTTCAGATTTTCAAATTTTTTCAAAATATTTTATTATTTTAATTTATCTTCTATTTTTTTCAGACACAAAAATCAGCCAGCAGAGACAATTAGTTAATTATTAAAGGCGTTCTCACTGGTAGTTGAGACAGCTTCATGACTGTTTCTTCTTTCTCGTTTATTTGTACCCTGCATTGTTTTCTTCTGTCACCTACACCAAAAGGCATCCAGCTCACACTTAGGTGTACTAAAGTTTGCTTATTCAAGAGATTATTATTAATTTTTATCTTTATTACTCCCCAATGTATGTAGGCAATTTTAATAATGGATTGGGTAAATATGTGAGTACCTAGGGTTTATTGATGAGAAGTATTTAATTTACCTATAGAATTGAATGAATATGAATAGAGGAAACCCACTTGACAACGATTATTTTGATAATTTTGACAATGAATTCTAAAAAAATGATTGAATAAAATTGATAATTGAAACGTAATTTTATAGATATGTTGTTGGATATATAGATTAGATAGTGATCAAATTTCATGTACTTTAAGTATGGTTTGATGATGTATGGTTTGATGATGTATATATTGACAGCTGTTAATTTTAGACCATTAAAATTTCAAATCATTTAATGTACAGTGAAATATATACGAAATCTTATCGTGTTTATGTGAATAATATAAATTATATCAATTATATTGGACCTAAGTCTTAGTTGCACCACCTACATCAAAATGCATCCAACTTGGACTTAGGTCCACTACCGTTTGAATATTATTGAACATAAATATATTATATATATCATGAATATTATCTGGACATTGAAAATGAAATTATCACCTGTTTCACATAATGTGGACATATTATATGTATATTCATAAGGTTACTAACATAATATTCTTTTTATATTAAGTTCCTCAGTTAAGACTCATATTTGCTAACAAAAACTAATTCAGTTTTATTAGTGAAAATGAACTGAAAAATTACAAATATTAAATATGAGTCAGTGCAATTGAATAACTAGGCCTAAAATTTTAGAATTTTTAATCTAGAAATATAAGGTATAAATCGGCTTACCATCAAGTATAAATAATTTTCAAAAGACATATAAACATTTTTGGATTACATTAAGAGGTGCAGCTATCATTTCTCATAATAAACCTTCACAAGAATAAAATTGATGTTTTTCTCTTTTTATTTTTCTTGGTAATCTTTTTTTTAATTTCTTTAATTAGAAGAGGGGCTATTAATATTATACAGTTCCAACAATGGGTTGGACACTTGGACTGGGTCCTTATTTCCACTTGTAAAAATTATCTATTATACACACACACACACACACACATATAAATATGTATGTATGTATATATATAAGTAATATAGGTGAATAATTGTCAGTTTTTGTAGTGAATTTAATGCCCTCTAATTCTTTCATGTTCATTAAATTCAATTCTTACACATAATTTTAACATGTACTTTGGGCGTTTCTCAAGTTTTACCTTCCAAAAACAAAATTTAATGCAGAAACATTGACATTTTAAAGAACACAATTTCTATTAAAAAATTAAATTTATCAAATTATTGGTACAAATAAACATTTTTTTGAAACAGTAAAGATGTTTACAATGGAAAATAACATGGAATTTTTTTTGTAGAAATAGATAATTGAAGTCAAGCTTTCATATGTAAACCGTATGTTTAATTGATTAGGATAAATGAGAATAAAGAGCATAATCAGACAAATAAAGTCATGAAGAATGTGTTATGACTAAAAGAACTAAAATAATTTAATTAACCTTTTATTTATTAATGAGTAAATTACTCAAATGATTGTTAAAGTATCACTGATTATTATTTTGGTCCTTAAACCATCGATAGTATCATTCCAGTCCTTAAAGTTTTAATGATAACGTTTTTAAAATACCATTTTGGTACTAAAAGATCACTTTTTTTAACCATTTTTTTCTAGTTTTGGATTTATAACAAATTAGTCATAGGATAAAAGAACAAGATGATGATTTGTGTTCACAACTTCACATCCATGTCATTATGATACTAATGGTAAGATATAATGTAAATGTTATTGTTAATTAATTTTTGATGGTATCACATTAATGATAATATCAATTTAATTTATATTTGATGTCATAAATAAATTATATTTATTTTCACGTGATTTGTATTATTTTATGACTACATCTGTACTAATTTCAATGATAAAAAATGACACTTCGATAGATAAACATTTCTTTTTAATAATTGTTAAGTATAAGTAGGATCAATTTAATATAAATTAAAAATTTTAAAGTCCAAAATAATTTCCTTCAAGGACCAAAATAGTAAATAAATAATATTTTAAAATGATACTTTTGATATTTTAAAATATCAAAATGATAAAAACACAATTACTTAGAACCATCCATTTGTGTATTTTAATTTTATTAATAATTTGTACGTACACATGCATCAATATAATTAAATATGTCGTTCATTTTAACTTGTTACACATGCATGGACTTGTCATATATAATAAATATAAGCACAAATAATTATTTGATAGCGCAGCCAGTAAGAAGTACAGCAAGAGAAGGTGTTCTGTGAATTAATGATTGACATGTGATGCTTTTTCATCTGTAGTCCAAACCAAATATACTTTGTTCTTAGTGAAACAGTAAATTTAATTATTAAATTCCCTTCCCTCGTGCTCTAAGGATTAAAATTTTTTTTATTATTGAAGGCCTCTGTCATGTTAGAACATGTTTTATAATAAGGAGGGGTCGTTTCAACGTCCATCAAATTATATTTTGATTTGATAAAAAAAAATATGATAATTCACACGATTATTAAATTGTAGGAGTGAATTTTTGTGCGAATCTTAATGTCATTGAAGGGTCATTTTGTCCATCTAACCAATTTTGATATAATGGACGTTGAAACTCTCTCGCTTCCTTTATGAAGAGAATTATTAGTTCGTTTGACACTCGGTCCTTTGAAAAAATTAAAATAAAAGAGGGATTGATATGGATAAAAAAATTTAATTATTATTTTATTTACATAATCAGAACCGTTAATTTTGGTCTGATCTTTTCGTCATCAGTATAAATTGTTATCCATAATAGAATTTGCACAATAAAGAATGTGTTTCAATTATTCCATGAAATTGAGAACCATTCTTTGATTTAGTAATAAAATCAATGCTCTCTGTGTGAAAGATTGCACGTTCAAAAGTTTTTTTTGAGATAAAAATGAGAATCAAGATATTTAAATTTAAATATCCGTAAAGGAAATCCCATTTGGATTTCGAATCTGTAATCTCCCACACGAAAAACATCGCATCTGTCACTAGACCAAACGCTAGTTCTTTGTAGGTTGGAAATTCTAATGAGGCGTCTTTTATAAACATTTAAACTTGAGTGATTTGACCTTCATCTATTCTCTCAAAAACAAAATTCCATAAAATTAACTCAATTATTATGATAATTTTTCAGACAGCATTAATGATTATCCTCAATATTCTTCTTCACTAGTAATTGCACTACTTGTAACCTTGTATAAAGCACCAAAAAAAACAGTTCAGCATAGTGTGGTTTTGTGCACAGTGTAGATAATTTAACAGTAGAGGACCACATGCATTTCATTGCTTGAATCTATGTCACATTCTAATAACTGCTAATTAAGCTAGGCTTGCAATTTTGGATCTTTCTAGGGACGTGTACGTAAGAAATGTCAAAAATCAAAGACAAGAAAATATGGTCCACCAATGATAAATTGATAACTTGTAATATTGGTCCCATGAGAATTCGCTTTTTCTTCAACTAGGGCCCCAAATTATTGACCTTTTACAGAAGTAATGTTTTATTTTAAGTTGAAATTGATTATCTCAGTGATATATATCATATCTCATCTCTTTTCATGAGAAAATTGAGAATTATATGCTATGCAATATGAGGAGGGATCAATTGACAAAGATTATTTTAACAATTTTAATAATGAGATCTTAAATAAATTCGGAAAACAAATTTAAAAAAAGAAAAAAATTTATAGGTATATTGTATTTAAAATTTCATATAATTTAAGTATCATTTAATATTACATAAAAAATCATTAAAAACATATGATATTTACAAGAGTCTATATTCAATTTTTTTGATTTAATATCAAATGTGACTTAAATTATATGAAATTTAAAAATACAATATATCCGTATTTTTAATTTTTTTCTCAAATTATTTAAAAATATATTGTACCAAAATAATATCCCTCCTCTCTTTTTGTATATATATGTTATATATATGTCTTTAGCCATATGACATGACCTATATTCTCATGTTTGATTCTCCTTCTGTTTCTTCATTTAATCATTATGATTTGGCATTACTGACATTCTCATGTTTTTCTCCTCATTTAAAGATATATGCATTTGGTGTGTCAAAAATAGAAATAAACTTTTAAAATAATATGACTCATTTTGTTTATCTAGAGGAATTTTTGCATGGCTAATAATAATATTTTGTATCATACAAGTCCTAAGCATTTTAGGAAAAAAAAATACTTATTTGTATCCAAAGTTTACTAATGCAACTATGCAAATTAAATCTTTGTCATTAATTTTTAAATTTAGTTTTTCTTCAATAACAATAATAATAATAATAATAATAATAATAATAATAATAATAATAATAATAATAATAATAATACTTTAAAGAAGTCTGAATAATTCTGATAAGACTTAAATTTTTAAATAGCTACAACGTCAAGTCATCTAACTTTAAATATCTCCTCATCTGGATTTTGAACCTGCGACCTCTCATACAAAAAACATTACCTTTGCCAGTAAACCAAATGCTAGTTTTCAATAATTAAGATTTATGAATAATACTTTAATTCAATAATTTGAACAAATATTGAAAAAGAATATTAGGAAATAGGAATCTATATGCATGATTTCTATTACACTTACAACATGTCTGTTAAAAAAAAACTAATGAGATATTTTTAATTTTTAGTTCACCGAATAGGAGAGATTTTAGGATATGTGATAGGAAGGGAGCAAAATACAATGTAATGCATAATTTTATAATTAATTTGAACTATAAGTATATTTTTTTATTTTAAAAAAATAATATTAAAATAGGCATATTTTTAATTTTGAAGGCTCAAGGAAAGGAAGCAAGTGGGCCACCCCTGTCCTTGACCCTGCCTGTCATCGAATAATTTGAATTATTTGATGATAAAATTTAAGAAAATATTTACAATCAAATAGTAGAAATCTTTTTACTACAAATCTATTATAGTGACATCTCAATAGCACAAAACTATCCCTCAACTTTCAATTATCTTTTTGAAATTCAAATAGAGAAATAATAATCGCATCTCTTATTTGCACTCTAAATATATTTATATTTATTTTAGAAAAAAATTATATATAATAATAAAAGTATTTATAGTTTGTATTATTAGAATTAAAAGTTTTGTAAGTTATATTTATACTTATACAACAAAATTTTTAATTTTAATTTTTTTATTTATCATCTAGAAAAGAAAAAAATAACAAATACTTTCTATACTAACTATAAACACTTAAAAATTCAGATATAAATAAATAATTTATTTAATATAAATATTTTTGATGTATAGATAAAAAATATAAAATATAAGGCGTAAGGATAATTTCTCATTAAAATAAATAAAAGGTGATGATGGCTAACCGTTATCCCGAGCGAAATTGTCTCGGACAAAATCAAACATTTTTGTAATGTTTCTTTGTTTTTAAATAAAGGCTTGCATACATCTCAACATCCTTTTCTATATATTTAATTATGTGTCTTTTTTTTATACAAAGGCTGAATACTTTTTTTTATTTACAGCGAGACGACACATATAACTAGTGAATTAAATACATACGTGTCGTGTCGTGTCGTGTCAAAATACGGTGTGCTGCGGTATGGTATGGCACGGTACAGGGTTTTTCCCGTGTTAAAAATGGGGGAGAGCGGCACGGTACGGTACAGTTAAGGCACGACACGGTCAAGGCACGGTATGCTACACGTGCCGTGTCGATTTGATACGCCGTGCTAAATGTGACATGTCTTAACCGTGCCGTGTCGAGTTGACACGCCGTGCTACACGTGCCTTAACTGTGCTAAACGTGTTTGGTGGGAACAAAATTTAAAAAAATCGGAAAAAATTGTAAAAAAATTGGAAAAATCTTAAAAAAATATTAAAAATTCAAAAATTTTAATATTTGCTGCTAAAAAATTAAACAAATAATTGGAAAAAAATTATAAAAATTTATAAAAAATGCAAAAAAATTATAAAAATTATAAAAATCCCACCAATAAATTACAAAATCAACCGTCCGATCAATATCCAATGGCATACAATCCGTACATACTATGCCTATCCGTGTTAACCGTGTTAAACGTGCCTACCCGTGCCTATACGTGTCTATACGTGCCTAACTGTGCCTATGCGTACCTATCCGTGCCAAACGTGCTTATACGTGCCTACACGTATTCCTGTGCCGTGCCTATGCGTGTTTCGTGCCGTGTCGCCTCCCTTATCCATGCATGCCGTGCCGTGTCTCAAGCGACAAAAACCCGACACGGCACGGATAATGGGACAACACGCGACACGTATAATACGGTACGTTTTGACAAGGCGTATTTTTTTAGACCTCTACGTATAACTATCTATATTTGACCTAAATTTCTCATTATTTTATAGTTAATACGCTCATGATGAGGGAGTTATGTTGGTTTTACCAAAGAAAAATAGTCCCATGTATTTTTATTGTAGCAACAATTCTCCTTTTTTCCTTTTCTTTTCTTTTGTTTTGCATATTTTTTTTTCTTGTGGAGAGGGAAAGAAAAAAAAATAAATAAAGTTGTGACTTGTGATTGAGAACATGTGACAAGAGCAGCCAAAAGGCATATGTAAATTGGTGGATGGTGAGAGTGATGGGCATGTGCATGTGCATGTCAGACAGATTCTTCCCAAAACATGTTAATTTTAAGATAAATTATTTTTGTATTTTGTATTTTATGTTTTTTATTTATACATTAAAAATATTTACTAAATAATTAATTTATTTATAGCCGAATCCGTAAGTATTTGTAATTAGTATAAAAAATATTTATCACTTTTTTTTTTCTGAATAACTATAGAAAAATTTAAGTTAAATACTTTATTATATAAGTAAAAATATAACCTGCAAAATTTATAATACTAATAACGTAAGGTATAAATATTTTTGTTATTAAGTATAAATATTTTTTGAAAAAAATATGAACACATCTGTAGTGTAAATAAGAGGTATAATTATCACTCTTCTAATTTAAATCTTTTTTTATTTTCACTTTTTGACTTGTCTGTCAATTAATGTGAATAAATTTCTAAAAAAACTGTATTTTGTGTATTAGAAAATGGACATGACAATAGTTTAATTAATTGATTAAGCTCTATTACAACCGAACTATAGAAAGACATATATAACAAGTTAAACCAAGTCAAATTTCAATCAATTTAACGTCGTAAAAAGAAATTAGGTCAAATTGGATGCTTTGCATCCTCTAATTTATGCCATAACATTCACATCTCGTAGAAAGCAATTCGGATTTGTGCTCATATGAAACCTTTTTGAAAAGTTATGTAAATATATAATGGGTGGGATCCTCACGATTAATATTTTAATAACCTTGATAATTATTTTTAAATAATTTTAAAATAAATTTTAAAAGTTCATAAAAATAGAAAAAAAATTTAAAAACATATTTTGTAACTTATAGATTGATTGTGTTTCAATTTTCATACAATTTAATAATCATTTGATATTCCATAAAAAAATATTAAATTTTAAACCGTTGAAAGTTTCATGTAATTTTGATTGTTTTTTTATGAAACATTAAATGATATCTACATTTAATGAAATTTGAAAGAGAATCAATCTATAACTTCAAAAATATATTTACAATCTCTTTTTTTTTGTATTTTTAAAATTTATTTTGAAATTATTTTAAAATATAATTATCAAGGTTGTCAAATTATTAGTTATCAGGGATTCCCTCTCATATATAATAGTCCCTTACAAAGTTAAATAGTATTGTGCGCTTCATGTGATGTTTTTTTTTTCCCTTAAAATGATAAAATATGAAGAGTGCAAATTTCGAATTTGTAATTGCTTTCTACTATTTTGGTTTATAAGATAAATTCCATGTTTGTAGGTACTTATATTTTTGAAGGATGTAAATGGATTAAATTATTTTGATACATTTAGGTTGTAAATATGATTTACTATATTTAGGTTATAATAGTTTCAATTTATGATTGATCAACCAAGATAAAACCCATTTAATCCGAGCTTTATATTAGATGGTCAGGTTTTATGAATTCGACATGTTTTATTTATCAAAAATGCTATAAAAATATAACACATTCTGACTAATAATAAAAAAGAAAATTTTAATTATAAAATTTAAATTAAGTTCATGTCATATTATTTCTATAATGATATTATTAATATATACTTATATATAAATAAGTTTTTTAAAGAAAAATAACAGTTGGGTGAGATTTTACTCAATCTTTTTTACAAAATCCATATCAAAAAATTACTTATCGGATTAATTATTGATCGATTCATATATATCTAACTAATAAAATTCTAAATCAACAATCTTTTCGGTTCGAATCTATATATTGTATCTATCGGGTTGATCGGCTCAATCGAATTAGATTTACATCTTGTATATATTTTTCTTTTTGTTTCTAAGTTGTGTTCATTTGGTCGTTAAATTTGGCTCCAAATTAATTTGATCGCAAAAACAAAAACAAAAACAAAAACAAAAAAAAAGAAAAGAAAAAGAAAAACATAAACCAATAATTCAAACAATTATTTTTGGATGGTAGAATACGCCATGATTTTGAGGTCCTTTCCATTTTCCAATCTAGGCTTTATTATGTCCTTTTTTCACCTTACTTGTATTATTATTGTATGGTACATGGAACCAAATTGGATTTATACACATAAATTTAATCAGCAAGCATGGTAGGCTACTAACTAATAATAATTCAAATGTACTGGCCGAGATGAGGTAGGACAGTTTTTAAGGAGGAAAGAAAGGGACTGCTATGTATTATATATACTATATGGAGATTAATTGGTACTATACAGATAAAAAATGTGAGGTCATTAAAATATATAATTACGGAGATAAATATTCACATCAAGGTTTTTTAACTGCTTATCAGATTTTTTTATTGTTGTTGTTGGAATAAGGGTTTCGGTTAGCCCGATATTTATTTTTTTAAAATATTTTTTATGAAATTTGAATCCACGTCTCTTCTCAGAATGATAGAACCTATCATCACTGTATTAAGATTGCAGTTCTCCACTACACAGGTAGTATAGTGGTTGATCCCTCTTAGAATTAAGTGCTCTTACTCTTTTGCCTATGGACAAAACAATGACAAATGCGACCCACACAGCAAAATAAGAAAATAAAGCAAAAAAAAGAAGAATTACTCGCCGGGGAATGGGACCCACACTGTCAGAATAAACAACTCCAATATTAATAAGCCTGTTCCAAAGTCTTATTCTTTTTTCTGTGATTAACATTATATGATGTCATGCAAATAATAATTGAATAAATTTGATTAACAATTTTACTGATATAGTTAGCAAATATAAAATTTTACATGACATATAATAAAAGTATCCAGCAAAATTTATTAGAGGCTTATTGTTCTGCAATTGTACTACACATCAATGAAATTGCAAAACAATATATAGGCTTCTAGTAAATTATGAGATTCATTATATGCTATGTAAATACTTATATTTGTTAAATATATCAGTGAACTTGTAAACAAAATTTATCTAATTGTCAATTGTATAATATCATATGATGTTAACCACTGACATATGAAATTTCAATCTGATCTCTCTGATGGGTGGACATGGGTGAATAAAAAAAGGGATAAACGCCTTATGTTTTTTCAAAATAAAATTAATGAGTCTGTTGTGGGATGACTGCCAAATGGGCCCTCTCAAAAGGCCCATCTCCAGCAACTGGAGATGTCCTTTTCTTAAAAACCGGCGAAGAGAGGGATAGAGAGAGCTATTTGGCAGTTTTTTCATATATGAAGATGCCCACAAACTTGTCTATACTAGTAGCTTATGACGAAATTTATTTTCACAGATAACCTAACAAGGACGCTAATTACATTTTTGTTTTTAAAATGATATTTTTCCTAAAAGCCGGTGAAGAGAGAGATACAGAGAGCTATTTGACGGTTTTTTTTATATATGGCCTTGCCCACAAACTTGTTTATACTAATAGTTTATGACAAAATTTGTTTTCAAAGATAGTCTAATAAGGACGTTACTTGCATTTTCATCATTTAAAATGATATTTTTCTTAAAAACCGACGAAGAGAGAGATAGAGAGAGCTATTTGGCAATTTTTTCATATATGACCTTGCCCACAAGCTTATTTATACTAATAACTTATGACGAAATTTATTTTTACAAATGACTTAACAAGGACACTACTTGCATTTTCACCCTTTAAAATGATATTTTTTTAATAACTGGCGAAGAGAGAGATAGAGAGAGCTATTTGGCAATTTTTTTCATATATAGCCTTACCCATAAACTTGTCTATACTAATAGTTTATGACAAAATTTATTTTCAAAGATGGTCTAATAAGGACGTTACTTGCATTTTCGCCATTTAAAATGATATTTTTCTAAAAAACCGGCGAAGAGAGAGATAGAGAGAGCTATTTAGCAATTTTTTCATATATGACCTTGCCTACAAGCTTGTTTATATTAATAGCTTATGACAAAATTTATTTTTACAAATGGCATAACAAGGACACTACTTGCATTTTCGCCTTTTAAAATGATATTTTTTTTAATAACTGACGAAGAGAGAGATAGAGAGAGCTATTTGGCAATTTTTTTTTCATATATAGCCTTGCCCATAAACTTGTCTATACTAATAGCTTATGGTGAAATCTATTTTCACAAATGACCTAACAATGACGCTACTTGTATTTTCGCCCTTTAAAATAATATTTTCTTAAAAACCGGTGAAGAGAGAGACATAGAGAGCTATTTGGCGGTTTTTTTATATACAACCTTGCCCACAAACTTGTCTATAATAATAGCTTATGACGAAATTTATTTTCATAGATAACCTAACAAGAACGCTACTTGCATTCTCGCCCTTTAAAATGATATTTTCTTAAAAATCGACGAAGAGAGAGATAAAGAGAGCTATTTGGCTGTTTTTTCATATATGATTTTGCTCACAAACTTGTCTATACTAATAGTTTATGACGAAATTTATTTTCACATATAGCCTAACAAGGACGCTACTTGCATTTTCGTTTTTAAAATGGTATTTTCTTGCTCAGCTACTGACCGTATTATAACCATCATCGTGAGCTCACATATCATTATTTACTTTAAAGGACGCAACTTGAATTTGAGTCATTGATAATTTTTAATTTAAAGACCACAACTTGAATTTGTGCCCTTGGTAAGTTTCATATTGTATATAATTTGAGCCCTTTCATTTGAAAACCTGATGAGGAGTTTAAAGGGCTCAAATTCAAATTATGTCTTTTAATTCGAATAGTGATATATGAGCTCATAATAATAGTCATAATGCTATCAATAGCTGGGTAGGAAAAATATCATTTTAAAGGGTGGAAATGTAAGTAACGCTCTTATTAGACCATCTGTGAAAATAAATTTCATCATAAATTATTAGTGTAGATAAATTTGTGGGTCTGACCGTCGATGAAAAATTCTGTTGTTTGTAGGGACGAAATGGAGAAGAAATAAGATTTATCACAAACTGCCGAGTGGCAAATATGTTGAATAAACTTTTTTTTTTTATGATATTTCTCAACTGCCAAGGGGCAAATCTTTTGTAATTTTTTTTATGAAAAAATTCCGCTGTTTGTACCTTTCTTGAATTTTCATATTAATTTTGTCGATCGTTCTCAGTTTTATCTCTCGATTAATTGTGTAATTTGTACATGACAGTCTACGACCTCTACAAAGAGCACCTCCAATATTGCGATCTCTTCCTTTTTTCTTAAAATGAAACGAAAATACTTGGGAACGATTTTGTTCTTTATAGGCTTTTGGAACGATGAAATATTCCAAATTAATGTAAGGCCCAATATATATATATAGGCTATGCATTACACATATGTAGAAGAGTAAAATTAGGGTGAGTTCAAGTGGAGATTGATGAAGTAAATTAAAAAACTAATTAAATTGAGTTCAAATGATAAATCTGAATTACTCAATTAATTTTTTATATTAAAATGTTATAGAATATCGAAAATTTTTAATTATCAATAGTAGTATACAAAACCGCTTGACAAAAGTTACATTCTTATGAGGCAACATCATCACATAAATAAGAATTGTTTGATTTAGCATTTCAGTGGTCGAGATTGAGTCGTTAGAAGAGTTTTATGCAAGTGATCGATTGCAAAAGAGAAAAAAAAGGAAAGAAATCCTTTGAGCGAAAACCAAAAGGTTGCATATGAAGACGCCTCTCCTCTCACTAGAGAGAGTCGCTTTCATACCTTTGTGAGAGAACAGAAAATAACTATTCTAAAGCGGTGGGGAAAAAAATCAATAGAGTACAGAATCCCATTATTTATGAGGAGAGATTTTCAATGGAACGTCATATTAAAGATTGAATCTTAAAACAATTTTATAACGATGGTAAATTTCTATGCTAACTTATCCGTTCCTTTCTCTTCAGTATATACATTGGGTTTTTGAAATTAACTTTAATTCTGTGCACAACTTTAATTTTAGTCCCATCTCCCTCAAGTCTTTCTTTGGTGCTGACGCTCTCCAAGGCGCCACTTTACAATACCCCTTTTTGCTTCATCCTCGATCCTTGATATTTAATTTGAGGTAAATTCATATGTTAATTCTAATCGATCTGTATCAAGTATCTTAATGTATTGAAACGAAACAAAATTTAGAAGATGCACCAATATCTATCTAAATGTTCCCTAACTGATACAACACAATGCTACTAGTTTATTTCAATTTTTCTTATAAAAAATGACATATTGTCATATAAAAATATTCATCATTTTATTATTATTTGAAGGTCATCTTAAAAAATTTGAAAAAATAGTTCGAAAACTAAAAAATAGAAAATTTCATTTATCTTATAAGATTTTAATATGAAAAATTTATTCAAGAACTCAGATTTATTACTTGAAATTAATTGATTATTTTTTAAGTTGAACTTATTAAAGTCTTATTGAGCTTAAACTCTGCCTAGCTTTACTCCACAAGTGTAAGTTAGTTTACCAAAACATTACCTTCTGAGCTATATATATTCTTACTTCAACTGGTCTCAAAAGGAGACCCAAATTTACAAAAAATGGTCCAAACATTAATAGAAATCATAGCAAGAAATAAAAAAAGTCGGAAATCATTGGAAGTAAGAAAATTACATCGTTTGGTAAGTACATAATGAGACTAAAAAAATAATGAAAAAAGTTAAGAAACACAACTCTTGTGGTAGAAGTCATTCGCTAAACTTCTTTTTCTGGTACGAAACCATTCCTCACAATGAAACTATTCACTTTGGTTCAATACAACACTTCTATCTGGTTAATAACTCTGCTGCGACTGTGATAACTCACCCCTATTCAGCGAGCGAGGATGAAGGAGAAAAGACGAAGAGAGCAGAAGATATGATTTCTTTTTCTTTTGAGATTGACAAAGTGCACAATACATTGACGGGTTCCATGGTACTTAATGAGGAAATGCTGTAAATCTCGTTCAAAAATAAAAATTTCCATCCTGTGTTGATTATCATACAATCATATATAGATTACTATGACGTACCCCGAGTCCATATAGACGAGCGTTCCCTTTAGACAATCTGTCCATTGGAATGGTGTGCTTGCACTATCCGTCCAATTTAGTTGGCAGCAGAAGGATGTTGCAAACACTGTTCAAATCAAGAAGGATGTTGTCAGGCTTGAGATCACCGTGCACAATACCATGAGGTTTGCCATGAGAGTGCAGAGCAGATTTCAGAGTTTTGTGGGTTTAGTTTAAAAAAACTTTTAATAAAAATTATAAATAAGAATAAGTTACAATAGAAAATAATTGGTCCTTAAACTAATCGTACGTTTCCATATATGTTGTGAAATTAATATTGTTCCACAAATATTTTTCGTTAATTTTGCGAGATTTCTTTTCCGACGCACATGCGTTATGTGCACATATCTCCCACAAATTAAGCGGCCCCTAAAATTGGAAAAAAAACACACACACACACACACATACATAATGCTCCCCAATGATTACGGGTACTATTTTTTATCGTTCACATGAGAGGTTGCAATGGTTAACCACACTATATTTAGTTAATTAGTTAGAACCTCCAGGACAACTATATATATAATCCCAAGTAGTAGCCCTCTCTTCACAAATCACAAGAGAGGTCTGAAAGAAGGGGGAGCTTGATTAATTTCAGGCTCCTACAGGCTCTTGTTTTCCGTTTCATCTAGCCAATTTTTCACCAGCAGATACAAAGAAAATGGCAAAAAAAGTGATTGTTGGCACTCTTGCATCACTTTTGGTGATCATCGTATGTGCTGGTGCAATTATCGCTCTCGTGCATTCGACGAAAAAGGCTAGATCTGACTATCCTACGTCCATACACGCCATCTCAAAAGCTGTCAGACCAAGGGTTTCTTTTTGTGCGGAAGCGCTGCATAAAGAATCTTGTGAGCTCATGTTGACACAGTTATCCCGTAATTCCCAATCTTCACGTGATAGTAGGTTTGAGGCCTCATTGGCTCAAAGCCCTTCGGCACAGACCCAAATTTTCAGAAGCTTCATCGAAATCACACTAAAAGAACTAGAAATCGCTACTAATCGCTCAGGTGATGTTGTTAGCGCCAAAATGGTAGGAAGGCCAGCTGCAGCAATGTCAGACTGTCAGATGCTCCTAGCCAATGCATTGTACTATACGAAAGCTGCAGTTGCACTAGTGGGAGACAAAGATATTGAAAGCTTGAGCGTCGAGGCTCACAATATTAAGCATATGTTGACGATGTCTATGACATTCATGTACACATGCGTGGACGGTTTTGAGAGCCCAAAGTTGAACTCGGAGATGGACCGCATTTTGAACAATGCCTCAGTGACAGGCAGCAATGCTTTGGCGGTGGTCGACAACATTGCTTCAGCTGTGGGGAAATCCATGTCTCAGCACGGAACAAGTAGGAAGCTATTGGGTTATGACTTGGATCGACAAGGTTATCCCACATGGCTATCTGCTGGGGACAGAAAGTTGTTGGAAGCCACCAGGTACTTTCATACTAATCAAGTTTGTGATCTAAACCTAAATTTTAGAGAGAAAAAGGAATATATATTTTTCACATGAGACAATACGCAATGTTTCTTTAATTAGGCCCAAAAATCATAGTCCATAATAAATTATTGAATAAAACATAATTCGGTGGGATATAGGCTAACGCTTCATAAACCAAAAAAATAGGCAATATAATACAATATAATAAGAGGGATTCTGCTGTGGACCAAAATATTTAGCGGTTATTGTATTTTGAGAAATCACAACCATTTATTTTATCTTGATCTCTTCATCTATGATATAAATTTTCATCGAATTAGCCATATATATAATAATGGTCCAATTACCAATAACGGGAGCATATCTACCGTGAACAAAATTTCTAAGTTTTCCGGTGGAATGACTGATAACAATCGGACCGTATCTTCAAATATGAGTATCCCAATATTAATATGATATTTAACTAAAAAGAGAACATTACCAAGAAAAGAGGTAACTGATTAAATATGCTATGGTTACAATTTTCGAGATAGTTCACAGCCAGATGTTACCGTGGCACGGGATGGAAGCGGCGACTACAAAACCATTAGTGATGCAATTAAAAATATTCCAAGCAATTATACAAACAGATACGTTATTTACGTCAAGGCTGGAATATACGAAGAGATTGTCTTAGTACCGACGGAAGCGCACAACTTGACCATATATGGTGATGGAATGGACAAAACTATTGTTACTGGGAAAGTAAGCGACAGAGGTGCAGTCACCAAGCTGCAAGCCATATTTGGTAAGCCTCTACGCCCACCCTCTTGCTTTTCTGATATTTTTAGATAAGATGAGTTTAAGCCACACAAATTAATCATGTTTGATATGCAAAATTTTCAACCAGATAAAATTTTAGTCAAGATTATTTTCTCTTCCCAATAACAAAGCCAAAACAAAAACAAATGTCAATAAAGTTTTGACCTACGTATTATTTTTATATGTATGGTTTATTTCAGCGGTGGAAGCAGAAAGCTTCATAGGAAAGAACATGGGATTTAGAAACACTGCTGGAGCAAATGGATACCCAGCCGTGGCTGTTCGGACTAGTGCAGACTACATTAGTTTCTATAATTGCAAAATTGATGGACACCAAGACACCCTATATTCCCACGTCGGGCGTCAATTCTTCCGTGATTGCACAATTTCTGGCACCATCGACTTCATCTTTGGAAACTCCGCTGTGGTTTTTCAGAACTGTAAAATCGTTGTGAACACTCCACAACGAGGCGGACAGAATGTCATCACTGCTAATGGTAGGAACAGCTAGTCTTCACAACTTGAATATTTCTCATTTCAAAATATATATATGCACATTTGCAACCTTTTGCTCTTCACGCCCGCTACTTTGTGGGACACATTTTATATATTGTTCAGCTTTATATTGGCTTTATCTGAAGTTTCGAATAAAAGATCTCTTATATATTATTGCGTTGGTTTAAACAGGGCGTACAGATCCAAAGATGAATACGGGAATTGTGCTTCACAACTGTCAGATCGTCCCCGATAAAGCCTTTGAGCCAGACCGCTTGAAAACAAAAAACTATCTTGGCCGACCATGGAAGGATCACTCCCAAACCATTATCATGGAGTCCAACATCGGCGACTTGATCCATCCAGACGGGTGGATGTCTTTTATGAACACCAATGTCGGGCATGATACTGTGAATTACGCGGAATACGGTAACAAGGGCCCCGGTGCGGACACAACCCATAGGGTCAAGTGGCCTGGGTATTCTGTTATCAGCAAGAGTGAAGCAGCTCAGTATACAGTAGAATCCTTCATCAATACGGATAATTGGCTGGGCAAAACAGGGATTCCTAATACTAAAGGGCTTATGAGCTAACAGATTGATTAAATTATTCAGGAGATTAGGCAAGTTGTTCTCTTTCTTTGATTTCGGTGGATGTGTTATGTAGTCTCGCCATGCAATTCCATCATATATATATGATTTGATTGACCTCCACGGAATGAGGTTTATTTCATTGACCGAGTCAACTGTTGATCAATAATCAATCTTAATGTTTTGTGGGCCGGTTAATTATTAGTGTCGATTTAAAACATCTTAAAAGGTGTCAATCACCTATATATATATATATATATAACAAGCTTGTAATAGCACCGCAAGTCAAATCCTCTGGAAAATTCCCTTAATTTTTGACAAAAAAGTATATTCCTGTGCTCTCATGTGTTTAAATATAACGAGTTCAAATATTTGTATTATGTAATCAGGTATTTATATTAGTGACTCACATGGTTGTATTTTAATTTTGTACTCATATATTTATATTTCGAACTTCGGTGTCCAGATAAATCGCCAAGAGAAAATTGGATTTGTAATAAAAGAGGGTTGTTTTTTTGCGGAGGAAATTAAAGTTGGAAACAATTTGAACCGTATAATAAAGGAATGGCAATATTATGGGAGACATATAATAATCAGTTGTTCTAGTACATTTTTTTTTCTCTGACATATGATAATTTTAGTAATAATAATAATAATAATAATAATAGTAATAGTAAAGTGATCCCTCCCCAAATGTCAATTGCATAAGTTTTTAACTTTTTAAGCATTCTAAATTTTAGTGATGATGGTTCTGTTGTCTTCAACTGGTACATTGTTGATTTTCTCTGACATATAATAATTTTACTTCAAAAATTATTTCATTTAAACATCTTAGTTTTGATATTGAGAACAAAAATGCTCAATACTTAATTAAAACACTTTAGATATATTGAGCTTGGTACCAATCCATAAGATCTTATTACAATGACACACCATACAGAAATGCTAACCTAGATTTGACATGCTAATGCAAGAAACACGTAATCTTGCCAGACAGAAATTGTTGCTTAAAAACGCTCAAAGTACGACTAAAAATTTATCATTTTATACAGATACTTAATAAAAGAACGTGAGTCAACAAAAGAGAGTAAATGAAAAATTACTACAAACAGTCGACAACAAAAAGTACATTAATAAACAATAAACATGATAATATTTTGCAAGACCGCAAGGCTTCAATCATAAACAACAAAGTTTCGTTTACCCATGGGAAAAGCTTGATTTTACCAAAAAAAAAGCTAAAACTTATCCCAAGCCATATAAAGCAACTTTCTTATTTTAAATGTGAGCCAAATACACTAATGTATCATCATCATCTCTCCAAATTTTGCTAATGTATTGTTTAAAGTTTAATAGTTTATAGAAAAAAAAAGATTATGAAACTGAGCTTCTGGTATGTTGTGAACTTCATTGCATGTAAAAAAACAAAAACAAAAAAGAAACACTTCAGATCAAAATAACAGATGTAAGTATGAAGAACAGTCATCCAATCAATCAAAGAGTTAAAACTGCTGCTAAGCCAAATAAATTATTATATTATAATAATTGTAACCATATGGAAAACTGTGAGATGATCTATAAAAGAAACCACAAATGTAAGTCAAACTGATAACTCAAGAATGAAACCATTAAGAAACAAAATCATAGTAAAAACAATAAGAACTTAAAAGAATGAAGGAAAGTTCAAACTCAAATTTGAGAAGGAAGGACTCTTTCTCCTTCTCAAAAAAAGAGAGGAATTCAAAGTTAAACAAAAGTGAAAACTTCAAACTCAAATAAAAGTTATAAATTATTACATTGAAACAAAAGGTTGTAATATAATAGCACAGGGTCAGTACTAGTATTGTTATGTTGCTTCGATTTGAAATCAGCAAGATAAATAGTCCCACAACTTTAATTTTTGTTTTGTTTAATACATAAATGAAACAATATTCAATTTTATTTCAGAGTAAAAAACTAGTTGCTCCAAGT
Source organism: x Bolboschoenoplectus mariqueter (assembly GCA_037678475.1). Lineage (NCBI taxonomy): Eukaryota > Viridiplantae > Streptophyta > Magnoliopsida > Poales > Cyperaceae > x Bolboschoenoplectus > x Bolboschoenoplectus mariqueter. Next base: position 2,521,171 of record CM075268.1, read on the forward strand.
ACCCAAACCAAACAACATATAAAATATATTTAGGTACGTGATAAAAATTGATCTTCTGATCTAACAAATGAGTTTACCTTAGTTGTCACTCTCTCAGCATTGGAGGATGAAGTGGAAGGAAAGGAAAGAGGGCCGGTGCCATTGGTTGGGAGCAGAAGAGAAGGAATCTAGAAATGCTTGATGCACTCTTTGGGTCAGCTCGGAGAGTATGAAGAGGGCTCCGTACTCTGCATAAAGAAATACAAAATTTCCAAATAGTTTGATTGAAGAAATAAATACAATCTATATACGAATGTAATTATTTTTTCATACCGTAGGCAAAGTTTGCGTGTCTTTAAAATTATTGGTTACGTCATACATCATCCTAATGACATAATAGCCGCACTTGCTACCCTACATATTGAGAAATTACAAATTAAATTCAGTTAAGTTGGGTAACCTAATCCTGACATATGAGAGTTTTTTATTGTTTTTGTTGGTAATGTCCTTTGTAGCCAATAATGCCGAAACACCCTGCAATATAAATTATTAAAATTAATATATATAATTAGCATTTAGGTCCGGGTTAGAATAAAATAACATCCTTAATATATATAATGCCGCATGAATATACAACGTTACGGGCCCGTTGAAATTTACAGGATACAGGACGTAACAAAGGGACCCTCAGAGGTGCAGAACAAGAAGAATCAAATGTTTCCCACAATTTTTATTAATTTTCATAGATAAATAAATTATGAAATAGATAAATAATTTTTCAAATATTAATCGTTATAGCCACTCAATTTACGGCAGAAGGAACAAGGAGTGCTCGTCAACTTTATTAAAAATTTCTTGAATGTAACCCACCGTGGCTGGTAATCGCTCTTCATACTAGGCACGGAGCAACGGTACGGGTCTATAAAGCAAAATCGGGTTATCGCAAATGTGTTGCACAAATCCGCACTAACACTGCATACCACATTTGTGACTTACATTCCATAGTATTTATTAAATAAATATTAAGTTAGAAAAAAATCATACATGAAGAAAAACTGAAGAATAGATGTGTCGAGTCAATCATACTGCAGCATGTCGATGATGTCAGACATGCCGAGCACGACGCCTCCATCAAACCTGAACAACTCCGCGCCAAAAGGTGTCTCATTTTTTTAGATTTTGATCGGTTGGGACATCGACACTTGATACAAATGGAAACAAGCTTCGTCAAGGAGCTTCATTGTGCTCTCGTCGAGAAGCGCCTCCCAATAGACAACCGACGTTGCTGTTGGCATTGTTGCCTTGCCTTTCCCCTTCTCAGGCTTTTACGGTGTGTTGTCATGCACTTCATAATATTAGTAATGAAAATGGGGGTAAGAATACAAACGTCGGTTAATGTAAAAGAACCTTCTCACATAGCTGCACTAAAGTTGCCGGCCATTGGACAAAACTCGAGACCACTTCACCGAGATTTTCCATGTCATCGAACGGTATCGGTATTTTCACAAACTAACAACCCTCAAATACCGAGTTGACCTCCATCTTAATGTGATCGCGGTGGAGAGGTTGATGGTGAACCGTAACTCCAAGGCCAGACGGATGAACCATCCCGTCCGCTACTGCGAAGGAGAGGTTGATGGTGGAGAGAGGCCTAGGGAGAGAGGGAGGTAGAGGGATGGAGAGATGTCGGGAAAGGGAGAGAGGCTGGGGGGTTGAGGTAGGAAGAAGGAGAGAGTCACGAAGAGGGAGAGAGGCCGACGGAGGGAGAGAGGCAGGGAGAGGGAGAGTGGTTGGGGGAGAGAGAGAGAGAGAGGTAGGGAGAGGGAGGGAGGCAGGGACAGGGAGGAGAGGATCGGCGGAGAAGGGGGAAGTTACGGAAGTGAAAGGTTTAGAGAGAGCGAGAGAGGTCGGGGGAGATAGAAAGGCAGAGAGAGGGTTTAGAATTGCATGGAGACCTTCGGGGTTCGGGGGCAAAAAAATTCGAAATGAAATATTTGGCACTGGTTATTCAGTAATAATCTTTGTTGCAAGCAACATTCGACACCGATTTTTCGAAAATAATCGGTGCTGAAAGGCTACTTTTCTCACCTTCTTTTAATAAATGACCGGTGCTGAAAGGCTACATTTCTCACCTTTTTTTAATAAATGACCGGTGCTGAAAGTTCTCTTCGCACCGGATATTACTAAATAACCGTTGAGAAATGTTACTTTTCGGACCAATTTTCGAGTAATAATTGGTGCGAAAAGCAACTTTTGGTACCGGTTGGTATTAGAAAAATTAGTGCAGAAAGTTCTAGCATGTTTTTCACCTTTTAAATATGGAATGACATGTGGACCCCACATGTCATTCTGCAGAATATGAAAAATAATAAAAAATAAATACAAAAATCACTTAAAATTAAATTACAAACATCAATTTAAATTAGTACAAAATTAAACACAAGTTGATACAAAATTGTAATAATTCCTAAAAGTCACACAAATTAAATTACGAACATAACATAAACTCATACAAAATTAAACATAAACTGATACAAAATTAAATATAAATTGATACAAAAATATAATAATTCCTAAAGGTCACCACAAATGAAATTACAAACATAGATAAAATGATTACAAATTTAAACATAAATTGATACAAAATTAAATATAAATTAATACAAAAATCTAATAATTCCTAAAAGTCACCTCAAATTAAATTACGAACATATACATAAATTGATACAAAATTTAAAATAAATCTAATAATTCCTAAAAGTAACCTAACAATCACATCTACCCGGTCTTCTTCGATTTTTTGATTTTCATTTTTGGATCCACAACCTTTCTTCATTATCTGAACTCAAATAGGTTGCTTAAAAATTATCGTCAATTGGCACATATTTGATACTGATGGAAAATGGAGGGATTTCGTCGAGATGACCGTAGTCTTCTTCATCCACGACGTCTCCAATCCCAACAATGCATCTTTAAACTGAAAGGACAACTTGTCATTTTTTATCGGCCGGGTCAACAGCGTAAAAAACTTGCCATGCTTGTTTTGCAAGTATAAAAGGGTCGTCGTGATATCCCAATCGGCTGTAATCAATAGATACAAACCCATCTTTGTCTCTTCAGACTCCATGTCAATTCTCAATCCATTTCCCATATCTCTTCAATCCAACCGTAATACAACATTGAAGTATGAATCTATTAAAACTATTAATGTGCACTGTCGCTTCGAGACCATACGCTAGACATTTCAGAGTTTCACTGACGGTTAAAGATGTTTGGAAGTTTACTATGTTTCCGAACAATTTAACAAATATTAGATTATGCTCGTTGGTAACCCATCCTTCACTTCTCAAGGGATTCTTATTCGTAACTCGGCTAAGTGCTCAATCACGTACGGAGCCACATCGGAGAGGTGTTGCAGGATCCTGAGATGCGCTTTCGGTCGCAACTCATGACCTACTTTGATAAGTTTGTACCCAATTATACCTGCACCTTGGAGTCTACCCTAGTGCTGAGATTTGGAGAGGTCAATATATTCAACATCGGCCAGATAATCTGTATAAAATTCAATGACCTCTTCTGCAACATATCCTTCAACAATACCTACTTCCGGCCAAGACCGGCTTCGAATCGTTCCTTTCAATTGACCCATTGCCCTCTTGAAAGGATACATGTGTCACAAGAATGGGAGCCATAGAGTTTTATTTTTCTGACCAAGTGTACTGTTTAATGCACCATGACATCAAAAAATGATGGCGGAAAGTACATTTCGAGTTCATAGAGGGTCAAAATGACGTCTGCATGTAAATTGTTAATTTCTATGAAAATGAAGGGATACACCGTGAATTAACCACACCCTATACACCTGAGCAAAATGGGATGGCAGAGAGAAAAAATAGAATAGTTGTTGAGATGGGTAGAAGCATGCTCAAATGCAAGAACCTACCGAATGAATTTTGGGCTGAAGAAGTTGCAACTGTGGTGTATGTGTTGAATATTTTACCAACAAAAGCTCTGATGAATAAAACTCCATTTGTGGCATGGTTCGAAATGAAACCAGGGGTAAGTCATCTAAGAGTATTTGGATCTATAACTCATGCATTTGTTAATCCATAAAAGAGAACCAAATTTGATGAAAAATCTGAAAAATGTATTTTCATCGGGTATTGTAAACAAAGCAAAGGGTATCGGCTTTATAGTCCAAAAAGTGGGAAGATTTGGGTAAGTACAAATGTGTTGTTTGATGAAGAAGCGAGATGGCAGTGGGAGGGTGTTGTACATCAACCATGGATTGAAGAAATAATAGAAGAAGTTGAACAAATGATTGCACATGAGCAACCCGCAAGCAGCAGTTTGGGTGGACCAAATGTTGAGTCTTTACCCAACATGCCATCAAGGAAATTCAAAACCATACAAGAGGTACACGAAATAATCCAAGTACTTCTAATTCTAGATCCACAACCTATGAAGAGGCTGCAGAAAAAGAGGAATGGTGGAAGATAATGTAAGAAGAGATACAAGCAATCGAAAAAAACAGAACTTCGCAGCTGGTGAAACTTCCTGAAGGTAAAAATATTATTGGTTCAAAATAGATTTTCAAAACTAAATTTGGTGCAGATGAAAGTGTTCAAAAGTTCAAAGCTAGAATCATGGAAAAGGGTTATGCACAAGAATATGGCATAGATTATGAAGAAATATTTTCACCGGCTACAAGATTTGAAACAATGAGATTTCAATTGAAAAGAGTTGTGTATCAATTTGATGTCAAATCTGCCTTTCTTAAGAAGAACTTCACTAGAGTATCCATCCTTTCAATTATTTCTTTTCCAATAAATAAAACCATTGAGGAAGGTTTTAATACCTCATCTTGGGCTTTCATTATGAGTAAGGGTTGGATTTATAAAAGTAGCCGACATGGATAATTTATATACGTAAAAAGAGTTGAAGAAGAGGAGATTGTTGGGGGCACTCAACCTTCCACTCAAATAAAAAACCCGAGAAGGGAGCTTGCCTGCCACGACATATAAGGGAAATGGCAATGTGTGGACCTAGATCAAGTTTGATCTGCCACTTAAACTGGAAGGGCTAATGCACAATGTTGACAAATGTATTGATTTATTGAAATCACTTTAACAATAATTCGTCCATCAATTAGCGTATGGCGCAACCTACTACTTTGGTATTTAGAAAAGGAACATACCAAAAAAGTTAAATATTCATTCTTGAGAGGAGATATGGTTGTTGTATAGATTGATAATTAAATGCTTGACAACCAACCTAGTTTATTGAAAGCATACTACCACATACACATATTTCAATACTACTCTCTTTATTCTTCAACAATGTGTATTGCCAGTTGTATATGGGTTTTGCATTCATCTCTGAAGATCCTAAACCTTCTCTCTCTCTCCCCCGGGAAGTACCTACTCACCTCGGGATAAAAAGCCAACCTACCTCCGACCCTACCTCTGATCCAGCCATACCACCCAACAACCCTCATTTTAACTAAACCAAATACCCCCTGACACCTACCCTTGCCTATCGCTTGCTTGGTGGAACTTTCTAGAATGAACTAGAGGGCCAAATCGCTGGTTGCTTTGTTTCACGGGATGCCAAAATAGTCCCGTGGAAGTATAATTGTGTTTTTTTTTTTGAGTAACCTCCTGTCTCGCTACCCCACCTCCCTGAAGTCTTGGAGTTTTCAATAAAGAGAGATGTCAAAATGATAAAAAAGCACTATTGCTACACCAACTAGTTCTAAATCAAGTTAGTGATGCCTATGAAAACATGGGTAAGCCATTAAGAGCTTGAGCTTGCCGGGTGCTTTTATAGAGTAGGTGGAGGAGAAAAACTATGCTTATCATAGTTTGCAGTACCTTGCACGAGGACAAAAAAGGGAGGAAGGAACACTATTCCCTATGCTATGTCGAAACTGCCCTAATAGCGATGAGTCTGGTAATCCAAAGATTCCCATTTTCCGCATACTTCTTTGGAACATTTTTAAATACATTGTATTCACAAAACTCCATAGAAAGCATCTCTATCTCTTCTTGTATCTTATGCAACTCTTCTGAGTTCAGATGCTCCATTTGTAGTTTAGTGTCCTGCAATAATTTAAAAACTGTCTCTTTATACCTATATCGAAGTGTGCCTTCACTGAAAGATGACTCATCCATTGAGCTACACGCTACTTGTTGTTCAATATCGTAATAGATGTTCGAATTCCCTGCTCTGTCACTGTCTTTATTTTTCTTCACTTTAAGGTGCGGAACATATGGTTGGAGTTTCGTGTGGTTTATAAAGTTTCAGATGCCAAAGTGTAGTAGTTTGGTCGTCCGTTAATAAGCTGAAGAGTGTTCAGGTCAGTGTCTGCTCTTTAATCTGCCGAAGTTTGAAGAATGTAGGTTTCATATTACTTGGTATGTGCTTTAATGAAAATGCATGAGCCTCATAGAACAATTAAGCATAATGTTTCAGTTCAGATCACACTTTGCTTTGGCTGTCAATTAAATATGTTATTATGGGATTGTCAAGGCACAGAATGAGATGCGATGGAAGCAATATAGATCCAGAGTCTAGACAAACATTTGTCATTGCTGAGCTTTAAACAAGGATGAGGTGTAAAAGACATAAGTATTCTGTCAGTTCAATTGTGAGAGAGTTGTTCCTTTAAGATAGTTTTTAGGCTTTGCAAACCTCATTTGGCTGGAGATGGCATGTTTGTGCTTCAAAAGGTAATTATTTTCGTAATTATATTTCAACAAATGAAAAATCAGTGTTCAAAAGTATTTTAAAATTTGAAGTCTACAGAGGAGTTGGAGAGGCGCTGGTTTTACCAAATTGAGGAGAATGGAGATGTGCGACCGTCTGTTAAAGAGAACAAATGGAGAGGTGCGACCGTCTGTAAACGGTATATAGAGATCGATGGAACAGAGTATGTAATTGTCCAGATCTGTTTGATCTCAAATTTTAATGCAAGCATATAACCGTACAGAGCCAAATCAGATGGAACGGAATTGCTTGAACTCAATTAGCTTAATTTTATGTCACAGTTGATCTGTGAAGCTCTCTTATTAAAGCCCATATGATGATGAGACTATTGATGAAACATAAAACATAAGCATGCAACTGTATTATATGGGTAATAATAACATATGTTCAACTTTTATAACGCATCAAACTCTTATGATATATTTTTTGATAAATATCATTCAAATAAAAAAAATTAAAATTATAAATTTATTTCTAATTAATTAGATAGAACGTGTATCAATTTTAAATCAATTTATAATTTGATTGGTTATTTATTACAAAAACATTTAAACTCCAATGTTAAAATTTTAAAATGTTCTATGAAAAGCAAAATCTTTTTAAAACTGATCCAAATTTAATATATATTCTATCTAAATAATCAGAAACACATTTATAATTTTAGTTTATTTAATTTGAAAATATTTGTCCAAATTTAAATAAAATTGTATACTTTATAAAACAATTTCTAACAGGTCCAATATGGCGCCTGATATCTGGCTGATAATTATTTGACATAGCTCATGACTCATGACCAACATTGATAGATTTTGGTGAGTCTTAATTCTATGGTACTTTTTACTTTCTGGATCCATAATTAGTTAAGTCAGGTTCTTATTTATCTTCTCTGAGTTCTGATGAAATTCATTGACAATTAGGGAAAGCAATCTGATCCAGCTTCCACATACTCTCAATTGCTATATGTACACCAACTAGTTCTAAATCAAGTTAGTGATGCCTATGAAAACATGGGTAAGCCATTAAGAGCTTGAGCTTGCCGGGTGCTTTTATAGAGTAGGTGGAGGAGAAAAACTATGCTTATCATAGTTTGCAGTACCTTGCACGAGGACAAAAAAGGGAGGAAGGAACACTATTCCCTATGCTATGTCGAAACTGCCCTAATAGCGATGAGTCTGGTAATCCAAAGATTCCCATTTTCCGCATACTTCTTTGGAACATTTTTAAATACATCGTATTCACAAAACTCCATAGAAAGCATCTCTATCTCTTCTTGTATCTTATGCAACTCTTCTGAGTTCAGATGCTCCATTTGTAGTTTAGTGTCCTGCAATAATTTAAAAACTGTCTCTTTATACCTATATCGAAGTGTGCCTTCACTGAAAGATGACTCATCCATTGAGCTACACGCTACTTGTTGTTCAATATCGTAATAGATGTTCGAATTCCCTGCTCTGTCACTGTCTTTATTTTTCTTCACTTTAAGGTGCGGAACATATGGTTGGAGTTTCGTGTGGTTTACAAAGTTTCAGATGCCAAAGTGTAGTAGTTTGGTCGTCCGTTAATAAGCTGAAGAGTGTTCAGGTCAGTGTCTGCTCTTTAATCTGTCGAAGTTTGAAGAATTTGGTCTTATAATGTCTTCCTGGCTGGCTAATGTTGATCCTCATATTATCTTTCCGGATGTTGATGTGGGCTGCTGATTCGATAGCAAGAGGAAAGAGAAAGAAGAGCATCTTATTTGACAAGCCGAAAGAGACCGCCCGGAACAGTCTAGTCTCTAGCTGCCTAAGAGCAACTCCTATTTGTTGGAGCATTAGAGTTTCATCTTTTCCTTTGGCTATCGGAGTGTGTATCATACCCAAAGTAGGAGTCATTTCCTGACCCTTGAGCATGTTGGAGTAGAACTGGCAGTCTAAAACTCCCAAAAACGAAGACATCCTTTGTGCAACATGAGAATGAATATGGATGTTCCTAGGGTTCTCAAACCGTGCGTGCCGTGCCGTGCCGTGTCAAAACATGGTGTGCCGCGGCACGGCACGGGAGGTGGAAATTTTTTTTTGGCGTGCGTGCCGTGCCGTGCCAAAAATGGGGAGAGGGCGGCACGGCACGGTTAAGGCATGGCACGGATAAGGCATGGCGTGCTACACGTGCCGTGCTAAACGTGACGTGCCTTATCCGTGCCGTGCCGTGTCGAGTTGACACGCCGTGCTACACGTGCCTTAACCGTGTTAAACGTGTTTGGTGGGAAAAAAATTCAAAAAAAAATCGAAAAAATTGAAAAAAAAAACGGAAAAATCTTAAAAAATATAAAAAATCAAAATTTTAAATTTCTTTGTTGCTAAAAAATTAAAAAAATAATTGAAAAAAAATAATATTTTTGTAAAAATTGGAAAAAATTTGAAAATCCGAATTTTTTTTTAAAAAAACCGAAAATTATTTTTGAAAAATTTGAAAAAATTATTTATGTGCCTTCACCTAAAAAGTTAAACAAACAATTGGAAAAAAAATAATATTTTTGTAAAAATTGCCAAAAAATTAGAAAAATCCCAAATTTTTTTTAAAAAATCCGAAAATTATGTTTAAAAAATTTGAAAAAATTATTTACAAAATTCAATGAGGGTATTTTGGTCATTTTCTTATTTTAAATTTGAATTTGAAATTAAAATGTGTTTATTGGGGTACATTATTTAGGGAGTGTTTAACATTGTTAAATAGAAAAGATACGGTGGAGTACACAAATTGAGGGATATATATCATATTAGCCTATTTTTTAATACTTTTTCAAAATCCCTCCAAAAAAATTACAAAATCAACCGTCCGATCAACATCCAACGGCCCACAATCCGTGCATACTATGCTTATCGGGGCTATCCGTGCTAACCGTGCTAAACGTGCCTACCCGTGCCTACACGTGCCTACACGTGCCGTGCCTATCCGTGCCTAGCCGTGCCTATCCGTGCCTACCCGTGCCTACCCGTGCCGTGCCAACCCGTGCCATGCCAACCCGTGCCTATCCGTACCTATCCGTGCCTATCCATTCCTATCCGTACCTACCCGTGCTAACCGTGCCTATCCCGTGCCTATCCGTGCCTACGCGTGTCCCCGTGCCGTGCCTATGCGTGTCCCGTGCCGTGTCGCCTCCCTTATCCGTGCGTGCCGTGTCGTGTCTACAGTAAAAAAAACCGGACACGGCATGGATAACGGCACGGCACGCGACACGCATAACACGGCACGCGTTGACACGCCGTGCCGTGCCTTGACACGCTGTGCCGTGCCGTTTTTTATTCCCTAGATGTTCCCTACTGGGTGGTTGTTCGCACGGTACTATTGGAATGGACGCCTGAAATCTTTTGACTTTTCGATTCAATCTATGGTCCCCCCCCCTAACAGGTATAGAAGTCTTTTATAGGGATAGGAGCTTGACATCGTAGGGCTGCTGGTTATGAACTTTTTCTAGAGGTGAATATTTAATAATGTTTTCATACAACATCTTGTTTACTATAAACAATGGACCAGGGAGGCCCTCCCACTAGTTCCTTACAAAGAGAAGGTTTTAACTGACCATAGAGTTGGAAATGAAAGCACCAGACTTTATCACCTAGGGGCCTCCACCTTATAAAAAAACCAACATGGCGGAGCTTAGCGCCCTCCCAAGCACCGTGCTGAGATATTCTGCCTGAAGGGCGATTTCTTGTTGAAAACAAATGACAGTGATGCCGTGTCATTTAATCCAATGCCTACAAGCATCTCGCTAAGGGTTAGATCAGCTGGGGGTGCATATGAAAATACGCAGTGACGGGGACAAGAAAAATAAAAAGTGAAAAAACTCGGAACGTTGCGATTGGCAGCTACTTCTTCTTCTGTTGATGAATTTCTAACTAGGAAGACGTACGACTTTTCTCTTGCAATCATTAGGAATTCACTCTTTTGGAGCTTTACTCAAAGCCCCAACATGGTTGCCATGAGCTGCCCAAAGAGCCGTATGCAAGCAAGTCTACCTCTAAATGTACTAAGCCCCTCCCTTTTTTTTCCAACCAAGACCTTCCATAAACTATTAACATGCTGGAGTGTCATTATGACGAATAGAAAAATCCGAAGAATGTGTCGGTTCGTTAAACTCTTGCCAAAATTGAATAAGTAATTCTTTCTTTTTTTATTCGATAGGAACATTTTCTACAGTATGTTTAATCCAGGTCATCATAGTACAAAGAAAGCAACATGCAAAAGGTATTATTAAAGTGTCAGGTTCGGTTAATGGTAAGAAAAATACTCCCCCTCTTCTTTCTCATATTTGACGAAGTCTCTAGACACCAACTCTTTCCTTCTCAAAATGTTCAGGATTGCAAGGGATGCATTGAATCTGGTGTCGTAATAGTTTCTATTGTCTACTTGTATCTTTGTATCGTGTGTTTCTCTTTCTCTTTATCTCATCCAAGTTATTAGCGCCTATTGTCGTGTGGCCCCAAACTCACACTTGCTCCTCTTAGCACAAAGTTTTGAAGAACGTCCGGAGAATATTGTTGACAGAAGGGATCACGTACTCAGGACGCGCACAATTATGGTGAATTAATAGAGGAGGTCTATATTGAGGACGCACACAATGATATGATCCATGTGGGTACAAATGAAAGATTGTTGAATGAATTTTGGTCTAGCATGAAAAAAGATTTTGAGATGATAGATTCATTGGATTTAGAGACGTCTAAATGCAATAAATTAATTTGGACATGCGTGCATTATAATTATATATCTAATACTATCACGAATAATAATGTTAGAATAAGTGATTAATTAAGAAATGACATTATACATATTTCAATTAGGGTTTGGAACCGAAAACGTATAGAATTAAATTTGATTAACATATAACAGGAATAGTGCATTTGGTGCAAAAGCTAACCAATTAGGTTTTTAGTACCCTTCTGTTATTTTTTATCGTTGAAACTTGACAATACTTTTGGGTCTTGCTAAATTTTTTTGCTTATTTGTTGTCTTTTTAATTGGTTTTTGTAGGTTATGAAATTTGGTGCGTTTACCAAAAAGATGAGGCATATTGAAAATTTCCTTGTCATTCTAGGATTCTTTTGTTAGATAAAAAATAGAGATATTATCCTTCATGTGAAATTTAAATTAGGGTAAAAGAAAATAGAGATATTTTTTTTTGGTACAGAAAAATAGAAAGATCTTGTCTCAAAATTAAAAGCTATGATCAGGTGTGAAAAATGTGCATCGTTAGCAACATAATCATCTATAATTGTGTGGATCTTTTTATATTAGCAATTGCCAGTTTCCAGTATAGATTTATTCTTTAAAATACTTTTGTAACTATTGCAACTAATTGACTTGTTGTGAAACGGAGTATGGTTCTTGCAAAATAAGTTATCACAACTACCTTATTTAGATGCTAGGGGGGACTTAACAACGGTGGCAGAGGTTGCAATAATGATCTTTTGCAACCAATGGCTAGACTATAATAAGGTTTACTTACAACAATCAAAGCAGATGCGATAAGGTTTATTACCATGAAATATGTTGATGTATTAGTGGATAATGTAACATGACGACATCTTGTTGCAGAGACCTATTGCAACTCGGTTTATCGCAATGACATCCCAACAACTTTTATTTATGGTGTCAAACTCGTAATGCCGCCAAATCATTTTACTGGTGATAAAAAATCTTATTGCAATAAAGCAAATTTAGTGTAGTGAATGTCAATAACGTTGCTGTGACTGTACTAACTCACCCCTATTCAACGAGCGAGTATGAAGTAGAAAAGACGAAGAGGGCACGAGATATGATTTTTTTTTATTTTGAGTTTGACAAAGTGCTCAATACATTGACGGGTTCCATGCTACTTAATTAAGAAATGCTCTAAATCTCGTTCAAAAATAAAAATATCCATCATGTGTTGATTATCAGACAATCATATATAGATTACTATGACGTACTCCGAGTCCATATAGACGAGCATTCCCTTTATACAATCTGTCTATTGGAATGATGTGCTTGCAATATCCGTCCAATTTAGTTGGCTGCAGAGGCCAAAATCGCTGATTTTGCTAACACTGTTCAAATCAAGAAGGATGTTCTCAGTGTTGGATTGATGGAAAAACAAACAGTTGCAAAGACTTAATTCTATTTTCTGCAAACAACTACTTAATTGATTACAAACTTGAATATAGATGTTCAGAATTTAAAATCTTACAATAGCTAAATTTGGAACCCACTAATCCTACTACAACCACTAGTCACTATCCGACTAATTATGAAAACAACTTACCCCACTACCTCCAATACATGCTTAAAAATAACAACAGAATTCTAAATATAGAAATGTAATTTTGCATCACATTTTCAACACTCCCCTTGATGCAAAATTGACTACATCAAACTTCTTCCTCATGTTCTCAAACTTGCACGACGATAGTGCCTTCGTCAATATATCGGCTTTCTGATTTTCTGAACCAATAAATTTCAGTTCGACGATCTTTTTTGCAACTAGATCTCTGATGAAATGTAGGTGAATGTCGATGTGCTTTGATCTTCCGTGAAATATAGGATTCTTCGACATTGGTATGGCTGATTGATTGTCATAATAAATCACCGTTGGCTGCTGCTGCACGTGTCCAACATCTTCTAGAATTCGTCCAAGCCATACCGCTTGACATGCTGCTGAATTGATTCGTCCAAGCCAAGCCACACAAGACTAGACATAACCTACGCAGTTGGAGTGATATTTAGGTACATGCACAACCCGACGAAGCATCATTTTGAAACAGCATTTCATGGGAGCACTCGTGTCACAACAATCAAACTTCAAGGCCAACGTAGGGACTTTGAAACTTTGCAGATGAAGAAGGAAGAATCTGTGCAGATTTTCCTGTCACGAGTACAAGAGGTGGTCAATCAAATCAGAGCATTTGGAGACACCATGGAAGAGGAGACAGTAGTGGCAAAAGTGCCGAGAAGTCTAACCTCTAAATTTGATCACGTGGTGGCAGCAATTGAGGAATCAAAGGACTTCGCAACCTACACCTTTAATGAATTGATGGGGTCGCTGCAGACCCATGAAGCTAGGCTGTCCAGATCAGAGGATAAAGGTGACGACAAGGCGTTTTACATGCAGGGGGAGTCATCAAGAGGGCAATTGATTGGCAACCCAAGAGGCCGAGGTAAAGGAAGAAATAATTTCAGCCGAGGTGGATACAATTCCAGCAGAGGAGGTAGAGGCCGAGGCAGAAACAATGCAATCGGTATCTGTGAAGGATGTATATTTGGTAAACAAACCAAGTTTCAATTCCTTAAAGGCCAAGCTAAGAGAGCAGCGCAGGTGCTTGAGATAGTTCATGCTGATTTGTGCGGTCCAATCCAAATCGAATCTCTTGGAGGCAGCAAATACTTTCTTCTTTTCACGGATGATTATAGTAGAATGAGTTGGGTGTATTTCTTGCAAAGCAAAAAAGATGCATTTGGCAGCTTCAAGGTTTTTAAAGCTTTCGTGGAGAAACAAACTGAGAAGAAGATTAAGGTGTTAAGAACAGACCGAGGCGGTGAATTTCTTTCAAAAGATTTCATTAATTTCTGTGAAAAAAAGGGATACACCGTGAGTTAACAACACCTTACACATCCGAGCAAAACGGGGTGGCAGAGAGGAAAAATAGAACAGTGGTTGAGATGGGCAGAAGCATGCTCAAATGCAAGAACTTACCGAATAAATTCTCGGCTGAAGCAGTTGCAACTACGGTGTATGTTTTGAACATTTCACCAATAAAAGCCGTGATGAATAAGACTCCATTCGAGGCATGGTTCAACAAAAAACCGGGTGTAAGTCATTTAAGAGTATTTGGTTGTATAGCATGTGTTTTTATTAATTAACAAAAGAGAACCAAACTTGATGGAAAATCTGAAAAGTGTATTTTTATCGGGTATTGTACTCAATCCAAGGGGTACCGGTTGTACAATCCAGAAAGTGGCAAGGTTTTGTTGAGTAGAAATGTATTGTTTGATGAACAAGCAAGATGGCAGTGGGAAGATATTTTATATCAACCACAACTTGAAGAAATAATAGAAGAAGATGAAGAGGTACCTGCTGCACGTGAGCAACCAGCAATTCCGTTGGCGCAAGTATAAAAAATACACCCGGCAGTCCAGCATGAAAATTCAGATCCATACAAGAGCTGTACGAAACCACACAAGTTCTTCTTGTTGTAGATCCGACATGCTATAAAGAGGCAGCAGAAAAAGAGGAGTGGTGTAAGGCGATGCAAGAAGAGATACATGCAATTGAGAAGAACAAAACGTGGCAGTTAGTGAAGCTTCTTGAAGATAGGAGAAGTACTTCGGGCTATGTCAATTCTGCAGCATGTCAAGCGGTATGCCTTAGACGAATTCTAGAAGATGTTGGACACGTACAGCAGCACCCACGGTGATTTATTGTGACAATCAATCAGCCATAGCAATGTCGAATAATCCTATATTTCACGGAAGATCAAAGCACATCGACATTCGCCTACATTTCATCAGAGATCTAGTTGCAGAGAAGATCGTCGAACTGAAATTTATTGGTTCAGAAAATCAGAAAGCCGATGTACTGACGAAGGCACTATTGCTGGGCAAGTTTGAGAACATGAGGAAGAAGCTTGGTGTAGTCAATTTTGCATCAAGGGGGAGTGTTGAAAATGTGATGCAAAATTAGATTTCTATATTTAGAATTCTGTTTTTAAGCATGTATTGGAGGTAGTGGGGTAAGTTGTTTTCATAATTAGTTGGGTAGTGACTAGTGGTTTTAGTAGGATTAGTGGGTTCCAAATTTAGGTATTGTAAGACTTTAAATTCTGAACATCTATATTCAAGTGTGTAATCAATTAAGTTGTTGTTTGCAGAAGATAGAATCGAAATTAGACATATATATGCCATATACGACAATAACAAAATCTTGATTAATTAATTTGCAAACACAATAAACAATATTTACACAATCACAAGTTTCAAATTCACACAATTAATTAATAAAAAAATATTATTTCAATGTAAAAAATTAAATAGTATAAGTATGAAATGTCGCAATCATACTCTTGATGTCACTCGGAGAGTATGACGAGGGCTCCATACTCTGTAAAAAGAAAAATAAAATTTCCGATTAATTGGATTGAAGAAATAAATACAACGTATACCGTAGACAAAGTTTGCGTGTCATTAAAATTATTGGTTATATTATACATTATCCTCATGATATAATAGCCGCATACGCTACTGTCCGGTTGGTGCTGACCCTAAAATTACGAAAATAATAAGTAATTTCAATAAAACACATAATACTTGCATGCAAAACCAACATATTGAGGTATTACATATTAAATTCAATTATTTTGCGTATTCTGATCCTGACATATAAGAGTTTTTTATTGTTCTTATTGGTAATGTCCTTTGCAGCCAATAATGCCGAAACACCCTACAATATAAATTATTAAAGTTAATATATATAATTAGCATTAAGGTCTGGGTAAGAATAAAATAACATGCTTAATATATATAATGCCACCGGAATATACAACGTTATGGTCCCCTCGAAATTTACAAAAAGGACCCCAGGAGGTGCAGAACAAGAAAAATCAAATGTTTCCTACAATTTTAATTAATTTTCATAAATAAATAAATTATGAAATTGATAAATAATTTTTCAAATATTAATCGTTCTAGCCACTCAATATACGGCAGAAGAATGAAAGAGTACTCGTCAACTTTACTAAAAAAATTTTGAATGTAACCCACTGTGGCTAGATAATCACACTTCATACTAGCCACGGAGCAACGGTACGGATCTAGAAAGCCAAATCGGGTTATCGCGAACGTGTTGCACTGATCCACACTAACACTGCATACCACATTTATGATTTACATTCCATAGTATTTACTAAATAAGTATTAAGTTAGAAAAAATCTTACAAGCAGAAAAACTGAAGAATAGATGTGTCCAAGCAATCATACATTCAACATGTCGATGATGTGAGACATGCGTAGCACGACGCTTCCATCAAACCCGAACAACTCCGCGCCAAAGGGGATCGAAAATTTTTTTATTTTGACTGGTTGGGACATCAACACTTGATGTAAGTGGAAACAAGCTACGTCAAGGAGCTTCATCGTGCTCTCGTCGAGAAGCGTCTCCTAATAGAGAACCAAATTTGATGAAAAATCTGAAAAATGTATTTTCATCGGGTATTGTAAACAAGGCAAAGGGTATCGGCATTATAGTCCAAAAAGTGGGAAGATTTGGGTAAGTACAAATGTGTTGTTTGATGAAGAAACGAGATGGCAGTGGGAGGGTGTTGTACATCAACCACGGATTGAAGAAAAAATAGAAGAAGTTGAACAAATGATTGCACTTGAGTAACCCGCAAGCAGCAGTTCGGGTGGACCAAATGTTGAGTCTTTACCCAACATGCCATCTAGGAAATTCAAAACCATACAAGAGCTATATGAAACAACCCAAGTACTTCTAGTTCTAGATCCCACAACTTATGAAGAGACTACAGAAAAAAGTGTAATGGTGCAGGGCAATGTAAGAAGAAATACAAGTAATCAAAAGATCAAAACTTCGTAGCTGGTGAAACATCCTGAAGGTAAAAATATTATTGGTTTAAAATGGATTTTAAAAAATAAATTTGGTGTAGATGAAAGTGTTCAGAAGTTCAAAGCTAGACTTGTGGAAAAGGATTAAAAACACGAATATGGCATAGATTATGAAGAAATATTTTCACTCGTTATAAGGTTTGAAACAATGAGATTGTTGTCAGCCTTGGTAGCTCAACTGAAAAGAGCCGTATAACAATTTGATGTCAAATCTGCCTTTCTTAATGGTGAATTAATAGAGGAGGTCTATGTCGAGCAGCCAAGAGATTTTGACGTGAAAGGCAATGAAGGTTTTGTGTTCAAATTAATAAAAGTTTTGTATGGTTTGAAGCAAGCATCAAGAGCTTAGTATAGAAAGATTGATTCATACTTTTATCAATTCGGGTTTTGCAAGAAGTAGGAGTAAGCCCAATTTACGTGCGAAAAAGGGTGAAAAAGAAGAGTAGATAATATGATCTATATGGGCACAAGTGAAAGATTGTTGAAAGAATTTTCGGTCTAGCATGAAAAAGGATTTTGAGATTATAGATTTGTTAAATTTAGAGACGTCTAAATGAAATAAATTAAGATGGACATACGTGTACTATAATAATATATCTAACATTGTCACGAATAATAATGCTAAAATAATTGATTAATTAAGGAATGACATTATACATATTTCAATTAGGGTTTGGACCGAAAATTTATAGAATTAAATTTGATTAATTATAATTGTTAATGGACCGATTATAATTAATCTAACTAATATACATTTAATAATTTCGGATTAAATAAGGTCTAAAAAAATATTTATACATTAGCAAATATTACAGGATTTGTTCAAAAAAAATTTCCGGAATGTAGCGTACGTGATATTGTAGTAGATCTCATAATCTTCTATAAATTAGTGTGAACTAATTTTAGCACGTAAGATTGACCTGAATTTATTTTTTTGACTATGGTTATTTTGACATGTTCTAGCCATGTTGTGTATGTTATGTCAATTTTAGACTATGGTTGTACTAAATTGAGGATCTGACACTTTAATTTAAGGGTTCAGTCTGCAAGACTTGTAAATCATGATCATAATTATCACACAATCATATATAGATTACTATGACGTACCCCGAGTCCATATAGACGAGCGTTCCCTTTAGACAATCTGTCCATTGGAATGGTGTGCTTGCACTATCCGTCCAATTTAGTTGGCAGCAGCGGCCAAAATCGCTGATTTTGCAAACACTGTTCAAATCAAGAAGGATGTTGTCAGGCTTGAGATCACCGTGCACAATACCATGAGGTTTGCCATCAGAGTGCAGAGCAGATTTCAGAGTTTTGTGGGTTTAGTTTAAAAAAACATTTAATAAAAATTATAAATAAGAATAAGTTACAATAGAAAATAACTGGTCCTTAAACTATCGTACGTTTCCATATATGTTGTGAAATTAATATTGTTCCACAAAATATTTTTCGTTAATTTTGCGAGATTTCTTTTCCGACGCACATGCGTTATGTGCACATATCTCCCACAAATTAAGCGGCCCCTAAAATTGGAAAAAAAACACACACACACACATACATAATGCTCCCCAATGATTACGGGTACTATTTTTTATCGTTCACATGAGAGGTTGCAATGGTTAACCACACTATATTTAGTTAATTAGTTAGAACCTCCAGGACAACTATATATATAATCCCAAGTAGTAGCCCTCTCTTCACAAATCACAAGAGAGGTCTGAAAGAAGGGGGAGCTTGATTAATTTCAGGCTCCTACAGGCTCTTGTTTTCCGTTTCATCTAGCCAATTTTTCACCAGCAGATACAAAGAAAATGGCAAAAAAAGTGATTGTTGGCACTCTTGCATCACTTTTGGTGATCATCGTATGTGCTGGTGCAATTATCGCTCTCGTGCATTCGACGAAAAAGGCTAGATCTGACTATCCTACGTCCATACACGCCATCTCAAAAGCTGTCAGACCAAGGGTTTCTTTTTGTGCGGAAGCGCTGCATAAAGAATCTTGTGAGCTCATGTTGACACAGTTATCCCGTAATTCCCAATCTTCACGTGATAGTAGGTTTGAGGCCTCATTGGCTCAAAGCCCTTCGGCACAGACCCAAATTTTCAGAAGCTTCATCGAAATCACACTAAAAGAACTAGAAATCGCTACTAATCGCTCAGGTGATGTTGTTAGCGCCAAAATGGTAGGAAGGCCAGCTGCAGCAATGTCAGACTGTCAGATGCTCCTAGCCAATGCATTGTACTATACGAAAGCTGCAGTTGCACTAGTGGGAGACAAAGATATTGAAAGCTTGAGCGTCGAGGCTCACAATATTAAGCATATGTTGACGATGTCTATGACATTCATGTACACATGCGTGGACGGTTTTGAGAGCCCAAAGTTGAACTCGGAGATGGACCGCATTTTGAACAATGCCTCAGTGACAGGCAGCAATGCTTTGGCGGTGGTCGACAACATTGCTTCAGCTGTGGGGAAATCCATGTCTCAGCACGGAACAAGTAGGAAGCTATTGGGTTATGACTTGGATCGACAAGGTTATCCCACATGGCTATCTGCTGGGGACAGAAAGTTGTTGGAAGCCACCAGGTACTTTCATACTAATCAAGTTTGTGATCTAAACCTAAATTTTAGAGAGAAAAAGGAATATATATTTTTCACATGAGACAATACGCAATGTTTCTTTAATTAGGCCCAAAAATCATAGTCCATAATAAATTATTGAATAAAACATAATTCGGTGGGATATAGGCTAACGCTTCATAAACCAAAAAAATAGGCAATATAATACAATATAATAAGAGGGATTCTGCTGTGGACCAAAATATTTAGCGGTTATTGTATTTTGAGAAATCACAACCATTTATTTTATCTTGATCTCTTCATCTATGATATAAATTTTCATCGAATTAGCCATATATATAATAATGGTCCAATTACCAATAACGGGAGCATATCTACCGTGAACAAAATTTCTAAGTTTTCCGGTGGAATGACTGATAACAATCGGACCGTATCTTCAAATATGAGTATCCCAATATTAATATGATATTTAACTAAAAAGAGAACATTACCAAGAAAAGAGGTAACTGATTAAATATGCTATGGTTACAATTTTCGAGATAGTTCACAGCCGGATGTTACCGTGGCACGGGATGGAAGCGGCGACTACAAAACCATTAGTGATGCAATTAAAAATATTCCAAGCAATTATACAAACAGATACGTTATTTACGTCAAGGCTGGAATATACGAAGAGATTGTCTTAGTACCGACGGAAGCGCACAACTTGACCATATATGGTGATGGAATGGACAAAACTATTGTTACTGGGAAAGTAAGCGACAGAGGTGCAGTCACCAAGCTGCAAGCCATATTTGGTAAGCCTCTACGCCCACCCTCTTGCTTTTCTGATATTTTTAGATAAGATGAGTTTAAGCCACACAAATTAATCATGTTTGATATGCAAAATTTTCAACCAGATAAAATTTTAGTCAAGATTATTTTCTCTTCCCAATAACAAAGCCAAAACAAAAACAAATGTCAATAAAGTTTTGACCTACGTATTATTTTTATATGTATGGTTTATTTCAGCGGTGGAAGCAGAAAGCTTCATAGGAAAGAACATGGGATTTAGAAACACTGCTGGAGCAAATGGATACCCAGCCGTGGCTGTTCGGACTAGTGCAGACTACATTAGTTTCTATAATTGCAAAATTGATGGACACCAAGACACCCTATATTCCCACGTCGGGCGTCAATTCTTCCGTGATTGCACAATTTCTGGCACCATCGACTTCATCTTTGGAAACTCCGCTGTGGTTTTTCAGAACTGTAAAATCGTTGTGAACACTCCACAACGAGGCGGACAGAATGTCATCACTGCTAATGGTAGGAACAGCTAGTCTTCACAACTTGAATATTTCTCATTTCAAAATATATATATGCACATTTGCAACCTTTTGCTCTTCACGCCCGCTACTTTGTGGGACACATTTTATATATTGTTCAGCTTTATATTGGCTTTATCTGAAGTTTCGAATAAAAGATCTCTTATATATTATTGCGTTGGTTTAAACAGGGCGTACAGATCCAAAGATGAATACGGGAATTGTGCTTCACAACTGTCAGATCGTCCCCGATAAAGCCTTTGAGCCAGACCGCTTGAAAACAAAAAACTATCTTGGCCGACCATGGAAGGATCACTCCCAAACCATTATCATGGAGTCCAACATCGGCGACTTGATCCATCCAGACGGGTGGATGTCTTTTATGAACACCAATGTCGGGCATGATACTGTGAATTACGCGGAATACGGTAACAAGGGCCCCGGTGCGGACACAACCCATAGGGTCAAGTGGCCTGGGTATTCTGTTATCAGCAAGAGTGAAGCAGCTCAGTATACAGTAGAATCCTTCATCAATACGGATAATTGGCTGGGCAAAACAGGGATTCCTAATACTAAAGGGCTTATGAGCTAACAGATTGATTAAATTATTCAGGAGATTAGGCAAGTTGTTCTCTTTCTTTGATTTCGGTGGATGTGTTATGTAGTCTCGCCATGCAATTCCATCATATATATATGATTTGATTGACCTCCACGGAATGAGGTTTATTTCATTGACCGAGTCAACTGTTGATCAATAATCAATCTTAATGTTTTGTGGGCCGGTTAATTATTAGTGTCGATTTAAAACATCTTAAAAGGTGTCAATCACCTATATATATATATATATATAACAAGCTTGTAATAGCACCGCAAGTCAAATCCTCTGGAAAATTCCCTTAATTTTTGACAAAAAAGTATATTCCTGTGCTCTCATGTGTTTAAATATAACGAGTTCAAATATTTGTATTATGTAATCAGGTATTTATATTAGTGACTCACATGGTTGTATTTTAATTTTGTACTCATATATTTATATTTCGAACTTCGGTGTCCAGATAAATCGCCAAGAGAAAATTGGATTTGTAATAAAAGAGGGTTGTTTTTTTGCGGAGGAAATTAAAGTTGGAAACAATTTGAACCGTATAATAAAGGAATGGCAATATTATGGGAGACATATAATAATCAGTTGTTCTAGTACATTTTTTTTTCTCTGACATATGATAATTTTAGTAATAATAATAATAATAATAATAATAGTAATAGTAAAGTGATCCCTCCCCAAATGTCAATTGCATAAGTTTTTAACTTTTTAAGCATTCTAAATTTTAGTGATGATGGTTCTGTTGTCTTCAACTGGTACATTGTTGATTTTCTCTGACATATAATAATTTTACTTCAGAAATTACTTCATTTAAACATCTTAGTTTTGATATTGAGAACAAAAATGCTCAATACTTAATTAAAACACTTTAGATATATTGAGCTTGGTACCAATCCATAAGATCTTATTACAATGACACACCATACAGAAATGCTAACCTAGATTTGACATGCTAATGCAAGAAACACGTAATCTTGCCAGACAGAAATTGTTGCTTAAAAACGCTCAAAGTACGACTAAAAATTTATCATTTTATACAGATACTTAATAAAAGAACGTGAGTCAACAAAAGAGAGTAAATGAAAAATTACTACAAACAGTCGACAACAAAAAGTACATTAATAAACAATAAACACGATAATATTTTGCAAGACCGCAAGGCTTCAATCATAAAAAACAAAGTTTCGTTTACCCATGGGAAAAGCTTGATTTTACCAAAAAAAAAGCTAAAACTTATCCCAAGCCATATAAAGCAACTTTCTTATTTCTAAATGTGAGCCAAATACACTAATGTATCATCATCATCTCTCCAAATTTTGCTAATGTATTGTTTAAAGTTTAATAGTTTATAGAAAAAAAGGATTATGAAACTGAGCTTCTGGTATGTTTTCGACACCGATTTTTCGAAAATAATCGGTGCTGAAAGGCTACTTTTCTCACCTTTTTTTAATAAATGACCGGTGCTGAAAGTTCTCTTCGCACCGGATATTACTAAATAACCGTTGCGAAAGGTTACTTTTCGGACCAATTTTCGAGTAATAATTGGTGCGAAAAGCAACTTTTGGTACCGGTTGGTATTAGAAAAATTAGTGCAGAAAGTTCTAGCATGTTTTTCACCTTTTAAATATGGAATGACATGTGGACCCCACATGTCATTCTACAGAATATGAAAAATAATAAAAAATAAATACAAAAATCACTTAAAATTAAATTACAAACATCAATTTAAATTAGTACAAAATTAAACACAAGTTGATACAAAATTGTAATAATTCCTAAAAGTCACACAAATTAAATTACAAACATAACATAAACTCATACAAAATTAAACATAAACTGATACAAAATTAAATATAAATTGATACAAAAATATAATAATTCCTAAAGGTCACCACAAATGAAATTACAAACATAGATAAAATGATTACAAATTTAAACATAAATTGATACAAAATTAAATATAAATTAATACAAAAATCTAATAATTCCTAAAAGTCACCTCAAATTAAATTACGAACATATACATAAATTGATACAAAATTTAAAATAAATCTAATAATTCCTAAAAGTAACCTAACAATCACATCCACCCGGTCTTCTTCGATTTTTTTATTTTCGTTTTTGGATCCACAACCTTTCTTCATGATCTGAAGTCAAATAGGTTGCTTCAAAATTATCGTCAATTGGCACAGATTTGATACTGATGGAAAATGGAGGGATTTCGTCGAGATGATACTGATGGAAAATGCGCTTTCGGTCGCAACTCATGACCTACTTTGACAAGTTTGTACCCAATTATACCTGCACCTTGGAGTCTACCCTAGTGCCGAGATTTGGAGAGGTCAATATATTCAACATTGGCCAGATAATCTGTATAAAATTCAATGACATCTTCTGCAACATATCCTTCAACAATACCTACTTCCGGCCAAGACTAGCTTCGAATCGTTCCTTTCAATTGACCCATTGCCCTCTTGAAAGGATACATGTGCCACAAGAATGGGGGCCATAGAGTTTTATTTTTCTGACCAAGTGTACTGTTTAATGCACCATGACATCAAAAAATGATGGCGGAAAGTACATTTTGAGTTCATAGAGGGTCAAAATGATGTCTGCATGTAAATTGTTAATTTCTGTGAAAATGAAGGGATACACCGTGAATTAACCACACCCTATACACCTGAGCAAAATGGGATGGCAGAGAGAAAAAATAGAATAGTTGTTGAGATGGGTAGAAGCATGCTCAAATGCAAGAACCTACCGAATGAATTTTGGGCTGAAGAAGTTGCAACTGTGGTGTATGTGTTGAATATTTTACCAACAAAAGCTGTGATGAATAAAACTCCATTTGTGGCATGGTTCGAAAAGAAATCAGGGGTATGTCATCTAAGAGTATTTGGATCTATAACTCATGCATTTGTTAATCCATAAAAGAGAACCAAATTTGATGAAAAATCTGAAAAATATATTTTCATCGGGTATTGTAAACAAAGCAAAGGGTATCGGCTTTATAGTCCAGAAAGTGGGAAGATTTGGGTAAGTACAAATGTGTTGTTTGATGAAGAACTGAGATGGCAGTGGGAGGGTGTTGTACATCAACCACGGATTGAAGAAATAATAGAAGAAGTTGAACAAATGATTGCACATGAGCAACCCGCAAGCAGCAGTTTGGGTGGACCAAATGTTGAGTCTTTACCCAACATGCCATCAAGGAAATTCAAAACCATACAAGAGCTATACGAAATAACCCAAGTACTTCTAGTTCTAGATCCACAACCTATGAAGAGGCTGCAGAAAAAGAGGAATGGTGGAAGATAATGTAAAAAGAGATACAAGCAATCGAAAAAAACAAAACTTCGCAGCCGGTGAAACTTCCTGAAGGTAAAAATATTATTGGTTTAAAATAGATTTTCAAAACTAAATTTTGTGCAGATGAATGTGTTCAAAAGTTCAAAGCTAGAATTATGGAAAAGGGTTATGCACAAGAATATGGCATAGATTATGATGAAATATTTTCACCGGCTGCATGGTTTGAAACAATGAGATTTCAATTGAAAAGAGTTGTGTATCAATTTGATGTCAAATCTGCCTTTCTTAAGAAGAACTTCACTAGAGTATCCGTCCTTTCAATTATTTCTTTTCAAATAAATAAAACCATTGAGGAAGGTTTTAATACCTCATCTTGGGCTTTCATTATGCCGCTAAATTGCTTGTATCTCTTCTTGCATCGCCTTACACCACTCCTCTTTTTTTATTGCCTCTTCATAGCTTGTCGGATCTACAACAAGAAAAACTTGTGTGGTTTCGTACAGCTCTTGTATGGATCTGAATTTTCGTGCTGGATTGCCGGGTGTATTTTCTATACTTGTGCCAACGGAACTGCTGGTTGCCGGTTGCTCATGTGCAGTAGGTACCTCTTCATATTCTTCTATTATTTCTTCAAGTTGTGGTTGATATAAAATATCTTCCCACAGCCAGCTTGCTTTTTCATCAAACAATACATTTCTACTCACCAAAACCTTGCCACTTTCTGGATTGTACAACTGGTACCCCTTGGATTGAGTACAATACCCAATAAAAATACACTTTTCAGATTTTCCATCAAGTTTGGTTCTCTTTTGTGGATTAATAAAAGCATAGGCTATACAATCAAATACTCTTAAATGACTTACAGCCGATTTTCTGTTGAACCATGCCTCGAATGGAGTCTTATTCATCACGGCTTTTGTTGGTGAAATGTTCAAAACATACACCGCAGTTGCAACTGCTTCAGCCCAGAATTTATTCGGTAAGTTCTTGCATTTGAGCATGCTTCTGCCCATCTCAAGAACTATAAAATTTTTCCTCTCTGCCACCCCATTTTGTTCAGGTGTGTAAGATGTTGTTAACTCGCGGTGTATCCCTTCTTCTTCACAGAAATTAATGAACTCTTTTGAAAGAAACTCGCTACCTCGGTCTATTCTTAACACCTTAATCTTCTTCTCAGTTTGTTTCTCCACAAAAGTTTTAAAAATCATGAAGTTGCCAAATGCATCTCCTTTGCTTTGCAATAAATACACCCAACTCATTCTACTATAATCATCCGTGAAACGAAGAATGTATTTGCTGCCTCCAAGAGATTCGGTTTGCATTGGACCGCACAAATCAACATGAACTATCTCAAGCACCTGCGCTGCTCTCTTAGCTTGGCCTTTAGGGAATGGAAACTTGGCTTGTTTACCAAATATACACCCTTCACAGATACCGATTTCATTGATTTCCGGTAGGCCATAAACCATTTCTTTTCGGTTCAATAATTTCAATCCATTGATGTTCAAATGACCATATCTATGATGCCATATCTCAGATTGGTTCAACTCTTTTGCAATCATTGCCATTTCTTTTACACTTGAAACCTCTAAAGGAAACAATTTATTGGCTACCATGTTCACCTCTACTAGTAATTGATTTTCAGATTTTATTACACAAGTTTTCCCTTGAAAAATAATTGTGTAACCGCAAGCCATCAATTGCCCTCTTGATGACTCCCCCTGCATGTAAAACGCCTTGTCGTCACCTTTATCCTCTGATCTGGACAACCTAGCTTCATGGGTCTGCAGTGACCCCATCAATTCATTAAAGGTGTAGGTTGCGAAGTCCTTTGATTCCTCAATTGCTGCCACCACGTGATCAAATTTAGAGGTTAGACTTCTCGGCACTTTTGCCACTACTGTCTTCTCTTCCATGGTGTCTCCAAATGCTCTGATTTGATTGACACCTCTTGTACTCGTGACAGGAAAATCTGCACAGATTCTTCCTTCTTTATCTGTAAAGTTTCAAAGTCCCTACGTAGGCCTTGAAGTTTGATTGTTGTGACACGAGTGCTCCCATGAAATGCTGTTTTCAGGGTTGTCCATGCCTCCATTGCGCTGGTGGCTGCTGAAATCTTTGAGAAGACGGTGTCATGTACTGCTTGTTGAATGAAACATAACGCCCTTGCATCTTTTTTCTGAGTTTCCTGCTGATTAGGATCTGAATTTGGTATACCTTTTTCAACCAAATCCCATAGGCCGTGAGACTTGAACAAAGTCATCATCTTGATGCTCCAAAAGCCATAGTTTTCTCCTTTGAACAGCGGTATTGCCGGTTTCAGCCATCTCTTCTCCCAATTAGATCACCTCTGCTCTGATACCAATTTGTTGGATTGATGAATTTCTAACTAGGAAGACGTACGACTTTTCTCTTGCAATCATTAGGAATTCACTCTTTTGGAGCTTTACTCAAAGCCCCAACATGGTTGCCATGAGCTGCCCAAAGAGACGTATGCAAGCAAGTCTACCTCTAAATGTACTAAGCCCCTCCCTTTTTTTTCCAACCAAGACCTTCCATAAACTATTAACATGCTGGAGTGTCATTATGACGAATAGAAAAATCCGAAGAATGTGTCGGTTCGTTAAACTCTTGCCAAAATTGAATAAGTAATTCTTTCTTTTTTTATTCGATAGGAACATTTTCTACAGTATGTTTAATCCAGGTCATCATAGTACAAAGAAAGCAACATGCAAAAGGTATTATTAAAGTGTCAGGTTCAGTTAATGGTAAGAAAAATACTCCCCCTCTTCTTTCTCATATTTGACGAAGTCTCTAGACACCAACTCTTTCCTTCTCAAAATGTTTAGGATTGTAAGGGATGCATTGAATCTGGTGTCGTAATAGTTTCTATTGTCTACTTGTATCTTTGTATCGTGTGTTTCTCTTTCTCTTTATCTCATCCAAGTTATTAGCGCCTATTGTCGTGTGGCCCCAAACTCACACTTGCTCCTCTTACCACAAAGTTTTGAAGAACGTCCGGAGAATATTGTTGACAGAAGGGATCAGGTACTCAGGACGCCCACAATTATGGTGAATTAATAGAGGAGGTCTATATTGAGCAGCCAAGAGGTTTGAAAGTGAAAGACAAGGAAGGTTTTGTGTACAAATTAACAAAAGTTTTGTATGGTTTGAAGCAAGCACCAAGAGCTTGGTATAACAAGATTGATTCATACTTCATCAATTCGAGTTTTGCAAGAAGCAGGAGTGAGCCCAATTTGCGTGTTAAAAAGGGTGAAAAAGAAGAGTTGTTGATTGGGTGCTTGTATGTAGATAATATGATCCATGTGGGCACAAATGATAGATTGTTGAATGAATTTTGGTCTAGCATGAAAAATGATTTTGAGATGATAGATTCATTGGATTTAGAGACGTCTAAATGCAATAAATTAATTTGGACATGCGTGCATTATAATTATATATCTAATACTATCACGAATAATAATGTCAGAATAAGTGATTAATTAAGAAATGACATTATACATATTTCAATTAGGGTTTGGAACCGAAAACGTATAGAATTAAATTTGATTAACATATAACAGGAATAGTGCATTTGGTGCAAAAGCTAACCAATTAGGTTTTTAGTACCCTTCTGTTATTTTTTATCGTAGAAACCTGACAATACTTTTGGGTCTTGCTAAAATTTTTCGCTTATTTGTTATCTTTTTAATTGGTTTTTGTAGGTTATGAAATTTGGTGCGTTTACCAAAAAGATGAGGCATATTGAAAATTTGCTTGTCATTCTAGGATTCTTTTGTTAGATAAAAAATAGAGATATTATCTTTCATGTGAAATTGAAATTAGGGTAAAAGAAAATAGAGATATTTTTTTTTGGTACAGAAAAATAGAAAGATCTTGTCTCAAAATTAAAAGCTATGATCAGGTGTGAAAAATGTGCATCCGTAGCAACATAATCATCTATAATTATGTGGATCTTTTTATATTAGCAATTGCCAGTTTCCAGTATAGATTTATTCTTTAAAATACTTTTGTAACTATTGCAACTAATTGACTTGTTGTGAAACGGAGTATGGTTCTTGCAAAATAAGTTATCACAACTACCTTATTTAGATGCTAGGGGGGACTTAACAACGGTGGCAGAGGTTGCAATAATGATCTTTTGCAACCAATGGCTAGACTATAATAAGGTTTACTTACAACAATCAAAGCAGATGCGATAAGGTTTATTACCATGAAATAACGTTGCTGTGACTGTACTAACTCACCCCTATTCAACGAGCGAGTATGAAGTAGAAAAGACAAAGAGGGCACGAGATATGATTTTTTTTTTATTTTGAGTTTGACAAAGTGCACAATACATTGACGGGTTCCATGCTACTTAATTAAGAAATGCTCTAAATCTCGTTCAAAAATAAAAATATCCATCATGTGTTGATTATCAGACAATCATATATAGATTACTATGACGTACTCTGAGTCCATATAGACGAGCGTTCCCTTTATACAATCTGTCTATTTGAATGATGTGCTTGCACTATCCGTCCAATTTAGTTGGCAGCAAAGGCCAAAATCGCTGATTTTGCTAACACTATTCAAATCAAGAAGGATGTTCTCAGTGTTGGATTGATGGAAAAACAAACAGTTGCAAAGACTCAATTCTATTTTCTGCAAACAACAACTTAATTGATTATAAACTTGAATATAGATGTTCAGAATTTAAAACCTTACAATAGCTAAATTTAGAACCCACTAATCCTACTACAACCACTAGTCACTACCCGACTAATTATGGAAACAACTTACCCCACTAGCTCCAATACTTGCTTAAAAATTACAACACAATTCGAAATATAGAAATGTAATTTTACATCACATTTACAACACTCCCCTTAATGCAAAATTGACTACAACAAACTTCTTCCTCATGTTCTCAAACTTGCCCAGCGATAGTGCCTTCGTCAGTATATCGACTTTCTGATTTTCTGAACCAATAAATTTCAGTTCGACGATCTTCTTTGCAACTAGATCTCTGATGAAATGTAGGCGAATGTCGATGTGCTTTGATTTTCCATGAAATATAGGAATCTTCGACATTCCTATGGCTGATTGATTGTCACAATAAATCACCGTTAGCTGCTGCTCCACGTGTCCAACATCTTCTAGAATTCGTCCAAGCCATACCGCTAGACATGCTGCTGAATTGATTGCACTGTATTCAGCTTCTGAGGAATACAACGCCACTGTTGCTTGTTTCTTCGAGCTCCATCTTATTGCACTTGATCCTAGTGAGAAGACATAGCCCAATTGGGTGTAAGTCATTTAAGAGTATTTGGTTGTATAGTCTATGCTTTTATTAATCCACAAAAGAGAACCAAACTTGATGGAAAATCTGAAAAGTGTATTTTTATCGGGTATTGTACTCAATCCAAGGGGTACCGGTTGTACAGTCCAGAAAGTGGCAAGGTGTTGATGAGTAGAAATGTGTTGTTTGATGAAGAAGCAAGATGGCAGTGGGAAGATGTTTTATATCAACCACAACTTCAAGAAATAATAGAAGAAGATGAAGAGGTACCTGCTGCACATGAGCAACTAGCAACTAGTAGTTCCGTTGGCGCAAGTATAAAAAATACCCCCGGCAGCCCAGCACGAAAACTCAGATCCATACTAGAGCTGTACGAAACCACACAAGTTCTTCTTGTTGCAAATTCGACAAGCTATGAAGAGGTAGCAGAAAAAGAGGAGTGGTGTAAGACAATGAAAGAATAGATACACGCAATTGAGAAGAACAAATCGTGGCAGCTAGTGAAGCTTCCTGAAGAGGAGGTCTATGTTGAGCACCCAAGAGGTTTTGAAGTGAAAGGGAAAGAGAGCTATGTGTACAAATTAGCAAAGGCCTTGTACGGGTTTGAAACAAGAACCATGAGCTTGGTACAGCAAGATTGATTCATACTTCATCAATTCAAGTTTTATAAGAAGCAAGAGTAAGCCGAATTTGTATGTTAAGAAGGGTGAAAAAGAAGACTTGTTGAATGAATTTCGAATTAGCATGAAAAGAGAATTTGAGATGACAGATTTTGGATTGTTGCATTACTTTCTTGATTTAGAAGTGGAGCAAGAGGATGACAGTATTTTTATTTCCCAAAGAAAATATGAAAGAGACTTACTACAGAAATTCGATATGCATAGTTGCAAGACAGCAACTACACCCATGAATAACAACGAGAAATTGACTGAAAATGATGGTACCGGATTCTGTGATGAAACAAAGTTCGGAAGCTTAGTTGAAGGGTTGATTTATTTAACCCACACAAGACTAGACATAACCTACGCAGTTGGAGTGATATTTAGGTATATGCACAACCCGACAAAGCATCATTTTAAAGCAGCAAAAAGGGTACTAAAGTACATTTTAGATACAACAGATTTCAGATTGTGGTATGGTCACGCAGGAGCTTTTGAGTTAATTAGTTTCAGTGACAGTGATTGGGCTGGATGTGTAGAAGATAGGAGAAGCGGTATGGCTTAGCTGAATACAGTGAAATTAATGTAGGCGAATGTCGATGTTGGACACGTGCAGCAGTAGCCAACGGTGATTTATTGTGACAATCAATCAGCCATAGCAATGTCGAAGAATCTTGTATTTCACGGAAGATCAAAGCACATCGACATTCGCCTACATTTCATCAGAGATCTAGTAGCAGAGAAGATCGTCGAACTGAAATTTATTGGTTCAGAAAATCAAAAAGTCGATGTACTAACGAAGGCACTATCGTTGGGCAAGTTTGAGACCATGAGAAAGAAACTTGGTGTAGTCAATTTTGCATCAAGGGGGAGTGTTGAAAATGTGATGCAAAATTAGATTTATATATTCCGAATATACTGTTATAAGTCTGTCACTTTTAGTACCAGTATTAGTAGAGTTAGTTTTTTCTATTTTGAATTATGCCATTAGTAGGAGTTTGCAGGAGTAGTGGGTTCTATTTTTGAGTTTCTGTTTTGCTTTAAATACTGTAGCGTTGTAAACAATATCAATCAATCAAGTTGTTGTTTGTAGAAAATAAAATTGAGTCTTTGCAATTGTTTGTTCTTCCATCAATCCATCAACTTAATGAAAGAACGTGAAGCAACAAAAGAGAGTTAATGAAAGATTACTACAAACAGTTGACAACAAAAAGTACATTACTAAACAATAAATAGAATAATATTTTACAAGACCGCACGGCTTCAATCATAAAGAGCAAAGTTTCATTCACCCATGGGAAAAGCTTGATTTTACCACAAAAAAACTAAAACTTATTCCAAGACATATAAAGCAACTTTGTTATTTCTAAACGTGAGCCAAATACACAAATGTATCATCATCATCTCTCCAAATTTTGTTATTGTATTCTTTAAAGTTTAAAAATTTTTAGAAAAAGAAGGATTATGATACTGAGCTTCTGTTATGTTCTGAACTTGTACCAGAACTCGACTTTGATTAGCTTTCCTTCTAAATGTATCAAACAATTACAAGGCATGTGAAAAAACAAAAACAAAAAAGAAACACTTCAGATCAAAATAACAGATGTAAGTATGAAGGACATTCATCCAATCAATCAAAGAGTTAAAACTGTTGCTAAGCAAATTAAATTATTCTATTATAATAATTGTAACCATATAGAAAACTGTGAGATGCTCTATAAAAGAAACCACAAATGTAAGTCAAACTGATAACTCAAGAATGAAACCATTAAGAAACATAATCATAGTAAAAACAATAAGAACTTAAATGAATGAAGGAAATTTCAAACTCAAATTTGAGAAAGGACTCATTCCCCTTGTCAAAAAAAAGAGGAATTCAACTTTAAACAAAAGTGAAAAGTTCAAACTCAAATAAATGTTATAAAAAATTATTACATTGAAACAAAAGGTTGTAATATAGTAGCACAGGGTCAGTGCTAGTATTGTTGTGTCTGTTATGTTGCCTCAATTTGAAATCAACAAGATATATAGTACCACAACTTTTAATTTTTGTTTTGTTTAATACATAAATGAAACAATATTCAAATTTATTTCAGAGTAAAAAACTAATTGCTCCAAATACCCCAACCAAACAATATAATATATTTAGGTTCTTGATAAAAATTGATCTTCTGATCTAACAAATAAGTTTACCTTAGTTGTCACTCTGTCAGCATTAGAGGATGAAGTGGAAGGAAAGGAAAGAGGGCCGGTGCCATTGGATGGGAGCAGAAGAGATGGAATCTAGAAATGCTTGATGCACTCTTTGGGTCAGCTTGTACGGATGTCACGCAGAAATCACGGTTTATGTTGGCATCAGAGGCTGCTGCTTCACCACAGGCATCGGATATGAAAGAAGCATTGTTGAAATGTTAAATAAACAATGTGAGGACGAAGATGATAACGGAGAGTGAATGAAAAGTCATGGTGGAGGGAACAATTTTGTGAGTTTACTTCCGATTGAGTGTCAATGTCTGAATATAAACATTTTGTATTGCAATATCTGTTAACTAGTTACCACCTTCTTTCTAATTTTTTGCTAGCTTTTGGTGCACAGAAAAAAAAATCAGGTAGTTTTCAGTTAGCAGACATCAATTTGGAGCCTCCTCTGACATAAAGGAGTGAAGGGAAAAATTGGAATGACATATACTTTAACACTTAGATTCAATAGAGATACTAGAATAGTTATTGAAATTCTTCTGAGAACCCTGACATACAATTTATGGTGACTACGTAGTTCTTGGATTATTAATGGATACCCATAATCCGAATTAATGAGTCCCCATATAAATCTAAAAAATATATTCGATAGTTTATAGCATCCACATATGGACTTGAAAAAATTTCCACTATATTTTTTAGATTTATATTTAGATCCTACATGTTCCGAATCCGAATCCATCATGAATCCAATAAAATGATTTTATTTAAAATTTTTAACAATAAGATATATATAACAATAATAATTTATTTTGACTAAATTATTTATAAATATAATTATAATCTAGTCAAATTAGTCTCGAAGATCATCACTATTTTCTATTCTATTTATTTTTGTGAAAGAGAATTTACGTGTTATCTTAAAATAATTTCATTGTGATAATACAAACGTATATTTTTTGAAGCCATGCTAGTTAATTAAATGAATGCTACTATCTTAATTATACATTTACAATGTAAAATTATATACATTTATTCATGTTGAACATGTATTTTATTATTTTAAATATTTAAATAAAAAATCCAATATGTGATCCGAATCTGATCCGATATCTACTAAGAAAATAAATAGGGATACACACTTGGATTTTGAAATTCTTATTGGATATGGATCCGCATATGGATCTTACAAATTTTTAAGAAATTCGTATGTGGATCATGCTAGATCCGATCCATTGATAGCCCTACTCGTGCCGACCAGATCACGATGAATATGGATCTGGACTCGGGTAAAAAATCAGCCACTATGAGGAAAAAAAGGCTTTGGGAACGATTATAAAAGGCATTTACCACCGGTTATGGAGCCGGTGTCAATGGAAGAGTCGTTGAAAGTTAGCAATGGTTGTTTGAATAACCGTTATTAAAAGTAGAACTTTCAGCACCTGTTATTAACAAATAACTATTGTCAATAGTGACCTTTGGCACCGGTTACTAATAAATATTAGCTGCCAAAGGTACTTTTCGCACCGGTTTTTTAGCAAAAATCTGTGCAGAAAGTGACTTTTAGCTCCGGTTATTTGGTAATAACTGATGCCAAATCTCTTTTTTGTATCATAAAACACACTACAACCACTGTTTTTTTAATAACATTTGCTGGATGAATTAATTTTTTTAAAAATCTGTTCATTTTCTGTGACTAGCGCGGTAATTGCTAGTCAAAATTAGACATATATATGCCAAATACGACAATAACAAAATCTTGATTAATTAATTTGCAAACACAATAAACAATATTTACACGATCACATGCAATATTAAAATTATACAATCACACAATCACAAGTTTCAAATTCACACAATTAATAAATAAAAAAATATTGTTTCAATGTAAAAAATTAAATAGTATAAGTATGAAATGTCGCAACCATAAACCGTATCTCTTCGATGTCACTCGGAGAGTATGACGAGGGCTCCATACTCTATAAAAAGAAAAATAAAATTTCCGATTAATTGGATTGAAGAAATAAATACAACGTATATACGAATGTAATTATTTTTTTCATACCGTAGGCAAAGTTTGCGTGTCATTAAAATTATTGGTTATATTATACATTATCCTCATGATATAATAGCTACACTCGCTACTGTCCGGTTGGTGCTGACCCTAAAATTACGAAAATAATAAGTAATTTCAATAAAGCACACAATACTTGCATGCAAAACCTACATATTGAGATATTACATATTAAATTCAATTAATTTGCGTACTCTAATCCTGACATATAAGAGTTTTTTATTGTTTTTATTGGTAATGCCCTTTGCAGCCAATAATGCCGAAACACCCTACAATATAAATTATTAAAGTTAATATATATAATTAGCATTCAGGTCTGGGTTAGAATAAAATAACATGTTTAATATATATAATGCCACTAGAATATACAACGTTACGGTCCCCTCGAAATTTACAGAAAGGACCCAGGAGGTGCAGAACAAGAAGAATCAAATATTTCCTACAATTTTAATTAATTTTCATAAATAAATAAATTATGAAATAGATAAATAATTTTTCAAATATTAATCGTTCTAGCCACTCAATATACGGCAGAAGAACGAAAGAGTACTCGTCAACTTTATTAAAAAATTTTTGAATGTAACCCACTGTGGCTGGATAATCACACTTCATACTAGCCACAGAGCAACGGTACAGATCTAGAAAGCGAAATCGGGTTATCGCGAACGTGTTGCACTGATCCGCACTAACACTGCATACCACATTTTTGATTTACATTTCATAGTATTTACTAAATAAGTATTAAGTTAGAAAAAATCTTACAAGCAGAAAAACTGAAGAATAGATGTGTCCAAGCAATCATACGTTCAGCATGTCGATGATGTCAGACATGCCAAGCACGACGCCTCCATCAAACCCGAACAACTCCTCGCCAAATGGGATCTCAAAATTTTCGATTTTGACAGGTTGGGACATCAACACTTGATGTAAATGGAAACAAGCTTCGTCAAGGAGCTTCATCGTGCTCTCGTCGAGAAGTGTCTCCTAGTAGACAACTGATGTTGCCGTTGGCACTGTTGCCTTGCCTTTCCCCTTCTAAAGCTTTTGCGGTGTGTTGTCATGCACTTCATAATATTAGTAATGAAAATGGAGTAAGAATACAAACTTTGGTTAATATATAGTACCTGCTCGCATAGCTGCACTAAAGTTGCCGGCCATTCGACAAAACTCAAGACCACTTCACCGAGATTCTCCATTTCGTCACAGAATTTTCACGAACTGACAACCTTCAAATACCGAGTCGACCTACACCTTAATGTGATCATGGCGGAGCTCCAAGGCCAGACAGATGAACCATCCCGTCCGCTACCGCGATAACACCCCTTTGCCTTCCGGACATCTAATCTATATGGAGTGGGCTTTTGAAAATTGAATATATTTACGTTAGGAAATCTAATTTATTGAAAGAACTAGGATTTGCATCAAATATATGTAAACACTAACCTCGATCCCGTGCATGCACGGAATAGGAGCATAACTCTAACCATGATCTAAATTAATCCAAACTATTCTAATAATCTAAATTAATTGCATAAATTAAACCATCTAAACTAGTTAAACTAATTAAATCATCTAAACCATAAATTAATTACTTAATATAATTAACCATCTAAACTAATTAAACTAGCAACATCATTAAACTAATTACATAAAAAAATTAGATTACTAACTTTAGGAGAGAGAGGCAGTGACATGGAGAGAGGTGGGGGGGGGAGGCAGTGCCATGGACAGAGGCCGGGGGAGAGAGAGAGGCAGGGGAGGGAGAGATGCTGGGAGAGGGAGAGAGGCCGGGGGGGGAGGAAGAGAGAGGTCAAAATAACGTCTGCATGTAAATCATTAATTTCTGTGAAAATGAATGTATACACCATGAATTAACCACACCCTATACACCTGAGCAAAATGGGGTGGAAGAGAGAAAAAATTTTAGGCTGAAGAAGTTGCAATTGTGGTGTATGTGTTGAACATTTGTGATGAATAAAACTCCATTTGTGGCATGGTTCGAAAGGAAACCAAGGGTAAGTCATCTAAGAGTATCAAATTTGATGAAAAATCTGAAAAATGTATTTTCATCGGATATTGTAAACAAGGCAAAGGGTATCGGCTTTATAGTCCAGAAAGTGGGAAGATTTGGGTAAGTACAAATGTGTTGTTTGATGAAGAAACGAGATGGCAGTGGGAGGGTGTTGTACATCAACCACGGATTGAAGAAAAAATAGAAGAAGTTGAACAAATGATTGCACATGAGCAACCCGCAAGCAGCAGTTCGGGTGGACCAAATGTTGAGTCTTTACCCAACATGCCATCTAGGAAATTCAAAACCATACAAGAGCTATATGAAACAACCCAAGTACTTCTAGTTCTAGATCCCACAACTTATGAAGAGACTACAGAAAAAAGTGTAATGGTGCAGGGCAATGTAAGAAGAAATACAAGTAATCAAAAGATCAAAACTTCGTAGCTGGTGAAACATCCTGAAGGTAAAAATATTATTGGTTTAAAATGGATTTTAAAAAATAAATTTGGTGCAGATGAAAGTGTTCAGAAGTTCAAAGCTAGACTTGTGGAAAAGGATTAAAAACACGAATATGGCATAGATTATGAAGAAATATTTTCACCCGTTATAAGGTCTGAAACAATGAGATTGTTGTCAGCCTTGGTAGCTCAACTGAAAAGAGCCGTATAACAATTTGATGTCAAATCTGTCTTTCTTAATGGTGAATTAATAAAGGAGGTCTAAGTCGAGCAGCCAAGAGATTTTGACGTGAAAGGCAATGAAGGTTTTGTGTTCAAATTAATAAAAGTTTTGTATGGTTTGAAGCAAGCATCAAGAGCTTAGTATAGAAAGATTGATTCATACTTTTATCAATTCGGGTTTTGCAAGAAGTAGGAGTAAGCCCAATTTACGTGCGAAAAAGGGTGAAAAAGAAGAGTAGATAATATGATCTATATGGGCACAAGTGAAAGATTGTTGAAAGAATTTTCGGTCTAGCATGAAAAAGGATTTTGAGATTATAGATTTGTTAAATTTAGAGACGTCTAAATGAAATAAATTAAGATGGACATACGTGTACTATAATAATATATCTAACATTGTCACGAATAATAATGCTAAAATAATTGATTAATTAAGGAATGACATTATACATATTTCAATTAGGGTTTGGACCGAAAATTTATAGAATTAAATTTGATTAATTATAATTGTTAATGGACCGATTATAATTAATCTAACTAATATACATTTAATAATTTCGGATTAAATAAGGTCTAAAAAAATATTTATACATTAGCAAATAT
Source organism: x Bolboschoenoplectus mariqueter (assembly GCA_037678475.1). Lineage (NCBI taxonomy): Eukaryota > Viridiplantae > Streptophyta > Magnoliopsida > Poales > Cyperaceae > x Bolboschoenoplectus > x Bolboschoenoplectus mariqueter. The sequence continues at coordinate 2,559,885 of CM075268.1, forward strand.
TACAGGATTTGTTCAAAAAAAATTTCCGGAATGTAGCGTACGTGATATTGTAGTAGATCTCATAATCTTCTATAAATTAGTGTGAACTAATTTTAGCACGTAAGATTGACCTGAATTTATTTTTTTGACTATGGTTATTTTGACATGTTCTAGCCATGTTGTGTATGTTATGTCAATTTTAGACTATGGTTGTACTAAATTGAGGATCTGACACTTTAATTTAAGGGTTCAGTCTGCAAGACTTGTAAATCATGATCATAATTATCACACAATCATATATAGATTACTATGACGTACCCCGAGTCCATATAGACGAGCGTTCCCTTTAGACAATCTGTCCATTGGAATGGTGTGCTTGCACTATCCGTCCAATTTAGTTGGCAGCAGCGGCCAAAATCGCTGATTTTGCAAACACTGTTCAAATCAAGAAGGATGTTGTCAGGCTTGAGATCACCGTGCACAATACCATGAGGTTTGCCATCAGAGTGCAGAGCAGATTTCAGAGTTTTGTGGGTTTAGTTTAAAAAAACATTTAATAAAAATTATAAATAAGAATAAGTTACAATAGAAAATAACTGGTCCTTAAACTATCGTACGTTTCCATATATGTTGTGAAATTAATATTGTTCCACAAAATATTTTTCGTTAATTTTGCGAGATTTCTTTTCCGACGCACATGCGTTATGTGCACATATCTCCCACAAATTAAGCGGCCCCTAAAATTGGAAAAAAAACACACACACACACATACATAATGCTCCCCAATGATTACGGGTACTATTTTTTATCGTTCACATGAGAGGTTGCAATGGTTAACCACACTATATTTAGTTAATTAGTTAGAACCTCCAGGACAACTATATATATAATCCCAAGTAGTAGCCCTCTCTTCACAAATCACAAGAGAGGTCTGAAAGAAGGGGGAGCTTGATTAATTTCAGGCTCCTACAGGCTCTTGTTTTCCGTTTCATCTAGCCAATTTTTCACCAGCAGATACAAAGAAAATGGCAAAAAAAGTGATTGTTGGCACTCTTGCATCACTTTTGGTGATCATCGTATGTGCTGGTGCAATTATCGCTCTCGTGCATTCGACGAAAAAGGCTAGATCTGACTATCCTACGTCCATACACGCCATCTCAAAAGCTGTCAGACCAAGGGTTTCTTTTTGTGCGGAAGCGCTGCATAAAGAATCTTGTGAGCTCATGTTGACACAGTTATCCCGTAATTCCCAATCTTCACGTGATAGTAGGTTTGAGGCCTCATTGGCTCAAAGCCCTTCGGCACAGACCCAAATTTTCAGAAGCTTCATCGAAATCACACTAAAAGAACTAGAAATCGCTACTAATCGCTCAGGTGATGTTGTTAGCGCCAAAATGGTAGGAAGGCCAGCTGCAGCAATGTCAGACTGTCAGATGCTCCTAGCCAATGCATTGTACTATACGAAAGCTGCAGTTGCACTAGTGGGAGACAAAGATATTGAAAGCTTGAGCGTCGAGGCTCACAATATTAAGCATATGTTGACGATGTCTATGACATTCATGTACACATGCGTGGACGGTTTTGAGAGCCCAAAGTTGAACTCGGAGATGGACCGCATTTTGAACAATGCCTCAGTGACAGGCAGCAATGCTTTGGCGGTGGTCGACAACATTGCTTCAGCTGTGGGGAAATCCATGTCTCAGCACGGAACAAGTAGGAAGCTATTGGGTTATGACTTGGATCGACAAGGTTATCCCACATGGCTATCTGCTGGGGACAGAAAGTTGTTGGAAGCCACCAGGTACTTTCATACTAATCAAGTTTGTGATCTAAACCTAAATTTTAGAGAGAAAAAGGAATATATATTTTTCACATGAGACAATACGCAATGTTTCTTTAATTAGGCCCAAAAATCATAGTCCATAATAAATTATTGAATAAAACATAATTCGGTGGGATATAGGCTAACGCTTCATAAACCAAAAAAATAGGCAATATAATACAATATAATAAGAGGGATTCTGCTGTGGACCAAAATATTTAGCGGTTATTGTATTTTGAGAAATCACAACCATTTATTTTATCTTGATCTCTTCATCTATGATATAAATTTTCATCGAATTAGCCATATATATAATAATGGTCCAATTACCAATAACGGGAGCATATCTACCGTGAACAAAATTTCTAAGTTTTCCGGTGGAATGACTGATAACAATCGGACCGTATCTTCAAATATGAGTATCCCAATATTAATATGATATTTAACTAAAAAGAGAACATTACCAAGAAAAGAGGTAACTGATTAAATATGCTATGGTTACAATTTTCGAGATAGTTCACAGCCGGATGTTACCGTGGCACGGGATGGAAGCGGCGACTACAAAACCATTAGTGATGCAATTAAAAATATTCCAAGCAATTATACAAACAGATACGTTATTTACGTCAAGGCTGGAATATACGAAGAGATTGTCTTAGTACCGACGGAAGCGCACAACTTGACCATATATGGTGATGGAATGGACAAAACTATTGTTACTGGGAAAGTAAGCGACAGAGGTGCAGTCACCAAGCTGCAAGCCATATTTGGTAAGCCTCTACGCCCACCCTCTTGCTTTTCTGATATTTTTAGATAAGATGAGTTTAAGCCACACAAATTAATCATGTTTGATATGCAAAATTTTCAACCAGATAAAATTTTAGTCAAGATTATTTTCTCTTCCCAATAACAAAGCCAAAACAAAAACAAATGTCAATAAAGTTTTGACCTACGTATTATTTTTATATGTATGGTTTATTTCAGCGGTGGAAGCAGAAAGCTTCATAGGAAAGAACATGGGATTTAGAAACACTGCTGGAGCAAATGGATACCCAGCCGTGGCTGTTCGGACTAGTGCAGACTACATTAGTTTCTATAATTGCAAAATTGATGGACACCAAGACACCCTATATTCCCACGTCGGGCGTCAATTCTTCCGTGATTGCACAATTTCTGGCACCATCGACTTCATCTTTGGAAACTCCGCTGTGGTTTTTCAGAACTGTAAAATCGTTGTGAACACTCCACAACGAGGCGGACAGAATGTCATCACTGCTAATGGTAGGAACAGCTAGTCTTCACAACTTGAATATTTCTCATTTCAAAATATATATATGCACATTTGCAACCTTTTGCTCTTCACGCCCGCTACTTTGTGGGACACATTTTATATATTGTTCAGCTTTATATTGGCTTTATCTGAAGTTTCGAATAAAAGATCTCTTATATATTATTGCGTTGGTTTAAACAGGGCGTACAGATCCAAAGATGAATACGGGAATTGTGCTTCACAACTGTCAGATCGTCCCCGATAAAGCCTTTGAGCCAGACCGCTTGAAAACAAAAAACTATCTTGGCCGACCATGGAAGGATCACTCCCAAACCATTATCATGGAGTCCAACATCGGCGACTTGATCCATCCAGACGGGTGGATGTCTTTTATGAACACCAATGTCGGGCATGATACTGTGAATTACGCGGAATACGGTAACAAGGGCCCCGGTGCGGACACAACCCATAGGGTCAAGTGGCCTGGGTATTCTGTTATCAGCAAGAGTGAAGCAGCTCAGTATACAGTAGAATCCTTCATCAATACGGATAATTGGCTGGGCAAAACAGGGATTCCTAATACTAAAGGGCTTATGAGCTAACAGATTGATTAAATTATTCAGGAGATTAGGCAAGTTGTTCTCTTTCTTTGATTTCGGTGGATGTGTTATGTAGTCTCGCCATGCAATTCCATCATATATATATGATTTGATTGACCTCCACGGAATGAGGTTTATTTCATTGACCGAGTCAACTGTTGATCAATAATCAATCTTAATGTTTTGTGGGCCGGTTAATTATTAGTGTCGATTTAAAACATCTTAAAAGGTGTCAATCACCTATATATATATATATATATAACAAGCTTGTAATAGCACCGCAAGTCAAATCCTCTGGAAAATTCCCTTAATTTTTGACAAAAAAGTATATTCATGTGCTCTCATGTGTTTAAATATAACGAGTTCAAATATTTGTATTATGTAATCAGGTATTTATATTAGTGACTCAGATGGTTGTATTTTAATTTTGTACTCATATATTTATATTTCGAACTTCGGTGTCTAGATAAATCGCTAAGAGAAAATTGGATTTGTAATAAAAGAGGGTTGTTTTTTTGTGGAGGAAATTAAAGTTGGAAACAATTTGAACCGTATAATAAAGGAATGGCAATATTATGGGAGACATATAATAATCAGATGTGTTATGTTAATTGAGTATTAAATCTATTAAATTGTAATGAGGTATTGAGACTTCCTAATTAATAAGATGTGTCTTCTATTTCAAGTCCTATTTTGTCTCTCAATCTCAATTCATATATGTAGTCTCTATCTCGCTCTGACAATTTCACAATGTCTTTCTCCATGAACTGTTTTATTGAAAATCAATATAATTACCTCTTCCGATATCCAAGAGCAAGTTCTTTAATAAAACGCTGGCTGTTTGATTAAATTTATTCGGACCGTCAAACCTTTTTTAGGTTGAGGCACTATCTAGAGCAATTCTCATATATATAAATTATTTGACTTGTGCCATACAATTTCATTTAACTAGCGTGGAACCCATCCATGCACGGGCAAAGTTAGTTTCGCAAGAAGTGTTCAAAATATGATTTAAAAATGTCAAAGGGGAGCGATCACATGATAATGCTTATTTTGACGATCTTGATAATGCATTTTCAAATAAATTCGAAAGAAATAGTAAAAATAGAAAAATACTTTATAAACGTATTCTTAAACTTATTGATTGAGCGTGTTTTAAATTTCGTACATTTTGAACTTTATTTGATAGTCTACCAAAAATCACTAAAATTTATGTAATTTACAACGGCTGATATTTAAGAGTTTTGATGAAATATAAAATATAATTTAAATTATATGAAATTTGAAACACGATTAATCTATAAGTTTAAAAATATGTATATTACTTATAATAATAATAATAATAATAATAATAATAATAAAGTGATCCCTCCCAAAATGTGAATTGCATAAGTTTTTAACTTTTTGAGCATTCTAAATTTTAGTTGATGATGGTTCTGAAGTCTTCAACTAGTACATTGTTACTTCAAAAATTATTTCATTTGATTATCTTAGTTTTGATATTGACAACAAAAATGCTCAATACTTAATTAAAACACTTTAGATATATTGAGCTAGGTACCAATCCATAAGATCTTATTACAATGACATACCATACAGAAATGCTCACCTAGATTTGACATGCTAATGCAAGAAACACGAAAACTTGCCAGACAGAAATTGTTGCTTAAAAACGCTGAAAGTACGACTTAAAATTTATCATTTTATACAGATACTTAATGAAAGAATGTGAAGCAACAAAAGAGAGTAAATGAAAAATTACTGCAAACAGTCGACAACAAAAAGTATATTAATAAACAATAAACAGAATAATATTTTACAAGACCGCAAGGCTTCAATCATAAACAACAAAGTTTCGTTTACCCATGGGAAAAGCTTGATTTTACCATCTTCATCTCTCCAAATAGAGCAACTTTGTTAGAGAAACTTTGTTATTTCTAAACGTGAGCCAAATACACTCATGTATCATCATCATCTCTCCAAATTTTGCTATTAAAGTTTAATAGTTTATAGAAAAAAGGATTATGAAACTGGGCTTCTGGTATGTTCTGAACTTGTATGAGAACTCGACTTTGATTAGCTTTCCTTCTCAATGTACCAAACAACTACATTGCATGTAAAAAAACAAAAACAAAAAAGAAAAACTTCATATCAAAATAACAGATGTAAGTATGAAGGACAGTCATCCAATCAATCAAAGAGTTAAAACTGCTGCTAAGCCGAATAAATTATTATATTATAATAATTGTAACTATATGGAAAACTGTGAGATGTTGTATAAAAGAAACCACAAATGTAAGTCAAACTGATAACTCAAGAATGAAACCATTAAGAAACAGAATCATAGTAAAAATACTAAGAACTTAAAAGAATGAAGGAAATTTCAAACTCAAATTTGAGAAAGAAGGACTCATTCTCCTTGTCAAAAAAAAAAGAGGAATTCAACTTTAAACAAAAGTGAAAAGTTCAAACTCAAATAAATGTTATAAAAAATTATTACATTGAAACAAAAGGTTGTAATATAGTAGCACAGGGTCAGTACTAGTATTGTCGTGTCTGTTATGTTGCCTCAATTTGAAATCAACAAGATATATAGTACCACAACTTTTAATTTTTATTTTGTTTAATACATAAATGAAACAATATTCAATTTTATTTCAGAGTAAAAAACTAATTGCTCCAAATACCCCAACCAAACAATATAATATATTTAGGTTCTTCATAAAAATTGATCTTCTGATCTAACAAATGAGTTTACCTTAGTTGTCACTCTGTCAGCATTAGAGGATGAAGTGGAAGGAAAGGAAAGAGGGCCGGTGCCATTGGATGGGAGCAGAAGAGATGGAATCTAGAAACGCTTGATGCACTCTTTGGGTCAGCTTGTACGGATGTCACGCAGAAATCACGGTTTATGTTGGCATCAGAGGCTGCTGCTTTACCACAGGCATCGGATATGAAAGAAGCATTGTTGAAATGTTAAAGAAACAATGTGAGGACGAAGATGATAACTGAGAGTGAATGAAAAGTCATGGTGGAGGGAACAATTTTGTGAGTTTACTTCCGATTGAGTGTCAATGTCTAAATATAAACATTTTGTATTACAATATCTGTTAACTAGTTACCTTCTTCTTTCTAATTTTTTGCTAGCTTTTGGTGAACAGAAAAAAAAATCAGGTAGTTTTCAGTTAGCAGACATGAATTGCTGCGATATGAAATGACATGAGGTGAGAAAATTATTAAAAAAAAAAATTTTACCCCAGGGAGATCAAATAGAAAATAGGCACCTTGTCGGCCTTGTCATCATACAAAAGCGGAAGAGAATATAAAAATAGATAGACTTTTTAATTTGATCTAAATTTTTATAATTTCTATATGATTCACATTTAGGGATAAATTCTGTAAAATTCTAAATTTATTTTATCAAGTGTGAACCTTTGATTTCTAGTAGAAATTTTTTATTAACTCTTTACTTGAAAAATAAAAAAATAATCAGATCTATAAACTGGAACAACATTGACATAGAAGGACTAAAAAAGAGAGAAAATAAAATTGGTGAACAATTCTCACTTTTAAATTAGTCCCAAAAGGAGGGGGAAAAGGATAAGCTTCTGGAACCCAAAATTATCCAAGTTTCAACCACTTAATTTGGCAACATCAAATTTCCAACTGAAAATCCAGATTTTCACTTACAATATGCATATCTGTTATTATTCAAATTAAACTTCAGAGTTGGTAATTATGCTCAAAAAATGTTTACTTGTCCCCATACTATTTATCTTTGTTTCCTTAGCAAAATCAGGTAGAGAAAGTTCAAAGCATCAGGTAGAGAAAGTTCCTTGGTGAAGAGACTGACTGAAGAAATTGGCGATCAAAAGCCCAAATTGGATGGTCAGGAAGCATTGTAGGGATGTGACGAAGATGTTCAAAGCATCAATTTAGCAATTGGAGCAACGGATTAATGGGTCCACCACTTGATGCTTGCATCTAATTCGGATAAGGTCAATTGGCATGACCAAGACTCAAGGAACAAAATTAATGCATTGAACACGCTTGGTGATGTCAAAATACTAGCGAGGTAAGGAATGTTCGAAAAATGCTCTCACCTGAACATCATGCAAAACCGACCTGAAATAAGACAAACTCAACGTTTCTCTTCTCTCTCTCTGAACCTGCACACTGAGACACGTGTGGGCATCCTAGAGGATGACTTGGGTGCCAAATAACTAAAGGAACCTTGCAAAGACAGGCCACAAGCCAGCTGTAGTCTGACTAGCTCAATTTCGGTCGCTGGATGAAATCAAGAGCTGTGATTAAACCAGCACATGCCCATGCCTAAACCTATTCGCGGGCTTATAAATAGATCTCCAGAGAATTGAATTGGATAGCCAATACCCCCTATAAGATTTTGGCAAAAAAAACCCAAAATCAAGCGAACACGAGCTCTATGCTTTCAGCCAGAGCCAAATCCAAGCTCAAACCGGCTTTTTCATCTAGGTATATCTCAAAAAAATATCTTGAGAGAGGCCATGACTGAGTTTTATTGATGAAAATAAAAAAGATTCATGGATGAACTAGAGATAACCTTAAATTTTATGAGCATCTAGATTTCATGCATGTAATCACAAATTTTTATCATTTTTGGAGTTTTTTTAATTTTGTGAATTTTTTAAGTTGTGTCAATCAAAGATTAAGACTAGGTCAATTCTAGGTCAAACAATAAAATTGATAAAAAGATGAAATAAAATTGTATAAAATGTCAAAACATATATAAACTTCATCTTAAATCATTCAAAGCTTGATTTGGATCTATTTGAACATATTTCAAAGTATAATTTCAACGAAATGTGAGAAAAATAAAAAGGGACCAAATTGAAATCAATAGTCGAAAGGCTATAACGTGCATAAAGGACAATGCGCATCCAAATTGATTAAATTGGTCACTTAAACATGCTCAAACATGCTCAAGGATGTTCTCAAAAGAATCAACTAACGAGAAAACATAAAAAATGCACAAATTGCCAACTAGTACCACATTCATTTGAACTCGTTTAGTACTGATTGGTGAAAGACATAAATTTGATGATTTAAACCCAAATTAAACTTCACAGAATTGTTAAACACATCTAAATGATGCTAAATCTTAATGGAATTGAACCAATTTGATGAAATAGAATCAAAATCAACCTAAAAACCAAATTCGACACTTTTCCAGACCTAGCCGGCAATGGTGTCGCGATTTTCGGCAATCGCCATCATACTAGCCCCTAACTCTAGGACAATAAGACTCCTTTCACCAAAGCGATGCTGATGGTGGTCTCTGATCATCGATCCGATGCCAAGAAGGCCGAGATCAGTGCTAGAGAACGAATGTACAAGTTTTGATGCGCTCAAAGTATGAATTTTGATGAATTTTGAAACAACCGATCAAAGGCCTGATGCGGGCCTAGATCGGATGGCCCAATTTTAACCTTTATTTCAAAAACTGAACTTAAGTGCAAATCTTGATACAAATGCCCACATTAATCTATTTTGAAAATAAGCTTAAAACATTAAATAAAAATATTTTCTCTAGCCCAAAAATCATAAAAAATATGTCAAAAATCATGGTTTTATTTCTAGACATTTCTAGGACAGTGAAACATTAATTTTGGTTTTATTTTATTTTAGATAAAATCCAAAACCATATTTCATGTATGATATTTTGTGTAAATAAATAGTCACAAAATAAAATTGGAATTTATTTGAAAAATGCATATTTTGTCAGACAAAAATAATTTTAAACATTCAAACATGTCTTAAATTTTGACAAAATAATATCAAAGTATGCAAATATACACAAAATCTTGACCAAACATATCAAATATGTATTTTGACATAAACGTTTGGGTCAATTCCTCAAAAGAGAATTATGCGTCTTATTCAAAGTGATAGTCTTCAAACTCTCTAAACATGTTGGACCTTGGTTCGTGTGTTGAATGTACTAAAGGACAACAAAACGAAAATGCAAAAGCATACAGCCAATCAAGTGTCGGATGTCTTTGAACTATTACATACAGATATATGTAGACCATTCCCTACGGCTACTAGGAACAGACAAATATATTTTATCAACTTCATTGATGATTATTCACAATATGGCTATATGTATTTGATTAATGAAAAAGCACAAGATTTGGACATGTTGAAATCCTCCAAAGCTGAAATTGAGTTACAAATCAACAAAAGGATTAAAAACTATGCTGAACAGGTGCGAGTACGGGTATCGTATCCGATACGATATGGGTGTGGCGATACGACTATTTTAAAAAAATCTAAGATACGGACGCGGCTATAGTTTGATGTCTTTTTGACTTTGAAGTGAAGCAGGACGAGACACTCTAATTTTCGTATATATGGATGGTGGATGCCTTTCAAAATTCTGGTTGGTTGGTATCTCACTAAGCTTCTGATCTAGTAAATTTAAACCGCTCATATAATATATTTTTTATATAATATAAGAAATGAAATATTATTTTAGATAAACATTTAGAAATAGTTTAGTGGTTAGTATGCATTTACTATGAGAATATATAAAAAATAAAGTACTCAAAAAGTGAGCAATGGTCTAGTAGAATGTAGCTTGAACGGGAGTGCTCCTTATGCGGGTTTGAGTCGCGCCTCTTGCTTCAATTTTCGCCGAATTTTGCAGAGTTCATTTCATGATCAATTGTGGTTGGGATGTGTGGCAATGTGTGGTGTTCCTGCCTTGGGGCTTCAAAACCAAATCCTAAACGCATCGGAGCCGAATCAATGCGTATCGAAATGTATCAAAGACTGAATCAATCAGTCAAATTTATTAAAATAATCTGATACGCCACATGGAGTATCAGATATGTATTCGTGCACATGAATCGGACACTAATTCGTATTAGATACGTATCTAATATTTGGTTCAGGAGTATATTCAAAATATTCAGGTAGCATAGATTAAAAGCATCAGATCGAATCGTGATGGTGAATATCAATAGTAATATATAAAAACGCTTGACAAAAAAAACGATTTTATGTTGCCACGTCATCCTTTATTAGAAACTGTCTAATGCAAAATCTAAACGATTATGATCTATTTAGTATATCTCGCTAGCACTGAATCAAACGGTGCCTAATATTTTTCTCTTCACGGCTCTCCGTTCTCTCTTTAACAGGTGGGCACACCTCTCCATTATCCTCTTTTTGAATACTCCTCAATTCGGCGTTATTTATCTCAGTTTTACAAAACCAGCGCCTCTCCAACTCTTCACCGTTCTTTTTAATGTATTGAGACTGGAGAGAAGAGAATGAAAAAGCAGGGGTTCTTCATTGATTTCCACTACCAATATGACAAAAAAAAATGATGTCCTTGAACTCTTCGCTGTTACAAAATAATTTCAGATTTGATTGTGTGGTCAATTTTTCTATTTTACTAATACTTATGTTCATTATCTAAGTTCCATTAACGCTATGCCTTTGTCTTTTATTATTTTTTGATTTTTTTTAGGAGAAAAGGACAAAAAATTTATTCACTCAATCTCCCTGTTGCTTAATTCACATTGAAGAACGCAATTTCCTCTGTTCAACATGGATCAGAAATAAAGTTTTTAGACATCGCAGGTATGTTCTTTTTTAAAATTTTAAATTATTTTTCTTTCCCTTTTTGAAGGAATATTAATATCACTATGATTCCATTTTATTTTGTTTAAGAAAGAATATGGCATTTAAGAAGCTATAAATTGTTGACAAAATATATTCTAAAAATTAAAAGGGCAGTAATATCCTCATATAAAATTTGATACTAATGGTCGGGTTACATATAAAAAGGCCAGTAATATCATAAAAAAATTTAGTAAACATTTCAAATTGCTTTCAGTGATGTTTATTTTCGTGTTATGCTTTGTTGTTTTTATGGAGCAAATATCATATTGTGAGTTTGTCATTAGATTTTGATTTCACTTTCTAATTTTAATAAGAAATGGTGACCAAGATTCAGTTCTCAAGTTCCTAAAATGTTGGATTTTACCATGAAGTATGTTTGTTGAATATATGGAGGTTTCTTTCTTATTGTCCAATATAATTGAAAGTTGTTTTCTTGAAACTGACGTGATATTCGATTTTGTGATTTATATGGTTTGATGAATTAGACTTTAAACTATTATAATTTGTGAATGTTAGTTTTTGTTGTCTTAGAAAGTAAAGATCTATTTCTATGTTAAAAGTATTTGAACTATATGGTTACATTTTTCTGTTAAGAAAACTATGCATTTTCCGTGTATAATGATGCAATTCTATTTATATTTGTCTCAAAGGAATTGAGTCAATTAATTTGTTTTTCTTGGATAATTGGCAAAAATAATATACTTAAAACTAGTGATAATCAATTTGGTGCTCTGTTTTTTGTTCTTCCTTTGTTTTCTGTATACACATGCAACTCTAGAAGGGGGTTTAAATAGAACAAAAGGTACGGGTAAATTATTACGGTGATTTTGTAAAACAAATAAACAATAGAATCCTAGATTGGTAAGATATGGGGACATTTTCAATAACTATGTGATAATCAAAGGATTTAACCGAATCTTTCAAAAATCGCAAGCATTTGTCAGAATAGATATTATGACAATCAGAAGATTAAAAAAAATCTTCTCAAAACTCATACTCTGATAAACCATAAGTGTGGATTCATTGTTGTCTTAACATTTATAATCAAAGAGAGCTGATGTATAGATATCGTTATTGGTATCATTAGATCCGTCATTGATATTGATTTTGTTATTCAAGTTAAATGAGTTATTATTCATATGAATGACTTTATTATACAACTTATTTTGCATAATATTATTTTTATTCAGCTTAAGTGAGTTCAGATTAGTAATATTTAAGTTAAATAATAATTAAAATACTATATAAAATAAGTTATATAATAAAATCATTAATATGAATAATAACTCATTTAATTTGAACAACAAAACCAGTATTGACAATAATATCAATCAATGTTATCAAAATCGAACCGGATGTCGACCCGGTAAAGTTTCGGGTTAACGGTTCATTGGTTAGACCGTCGAAATAAATTTGATATCTTTAAAGGGAACACTAACGCAAAGAACTCTCAAGAGTTACTATAGATACTGTCAAGAAACATCAGGTTAAAAATATGATAATTTACCTGATTAAAGTTGTGCCCATGATCATTTCACTGCATAGAGAATTAAAAGGAAAATATTTTTTACTAGATTTTTATTTCTTTCTAATCGTGACTAGAACTTTTATCAGAGAACTCAGAGATTTGAATTAGAAGTACATTACGATCTTATAATAAAATCAATTTCGCCCACTAAGTTATGATATTTCTAGGTCATAAATTTCAAGGTTTTGACTCAGTTTTGACATATTCCTGGTTCAGTTCTTTTCTTCTTCTTTTTTTTAAAAATGATCTTATTTATAATTTATTTTTGTTTCAGATTTTTTGTACCATTTACTGTTCTTTTGCATATTTCAATGCCAATTCAGATCTAAGGAGATGAGATTAAAAGGGGCCCTCAGAAGCTTTTAGAAGTATCTGAAAATGAGCAGTGAGATCAAAGCATTACCGAAATAAAAAATTGAGGCACTCAGATAAAAATGAGCATGTTCTTCAGAAGTTCATTGATTTTTGTTTCCAACTTAAATTTATACATGTAGATTGGCTAATCAACAATATTTTTCTCCCACAATTAGCGGATTTCTTGAATATTTGTATTATAGAGCCCAATATAATGTTGTCTACTCCTCCCATGCCAAGAATTGAGTGTCTCATTCTTTCTTTTTATGCAATATGTATATTGTAATTAATAGATTCTGAAAACAAGTAAATACTTATGTAAAAAAATATGTATATAATTTCAATTTACAAAAGTCATTTCTAATTTACCTTTCTTCTTATTGATAATTTGTCAGATTGGTACATGAATATTTGGTACATCTTAGGTTTGGTGTTGGTACTGCCAAGCAGCACATACCTGTAGAGAATCCAAATAATCCATGACTATCTAGGATGGTCCTTACTGGGCTAAAGTAGTTTAATTAGCCAATATAGTTATGTAAGCATTAATTGAGCATTTTTTAATTTCAGTTAATATTTGTTTAATAATTATGTAGCCATTCTATTATTTAAAAAAAATAATCATGTGCCCATATTAAATATTTTCTTTAACAATTGAATAATAATTTCTGCACTATATAATTATCAAACTAATTTAAGCAATGCTTAATTTGTTTGCAGTATTATGTTAAAAAATTTGATGTCTCCTCTCACTTAAGCATAGTTTTTTCCAAGAGGTATGATCTCCACTTTAATTTTTATATCTAAATGTTATTAAGAGGGTCAATTCTACATATTATTAGAGTGGCATTTCTTTCATTTGCAGAAAAAAAAAATTATTCTTCCATTTTCCTAAGACACATTCAAGTTCTAACCAAAGTGAAGAAATGCTATATTATAACATTGTGCATATATATTAGTTTTGTTACTTAATTTTTTTTTTCATTTTTGTTCATGTGTTATCGTAACAGAATGGTATAGCTGGTTCAACTGAAGATGATATCATACTACCTCCTTTTCAATGCAGGGTTGATACTACTTTTATACTGATGAAATATAATAGTAGTGTATATATTTATTTTGGTGCTTTTAAGTACTTCGTTCTGGGACCTGTTTGCACTAACTCTTCAAATCTGGCTACCATATATAAAATAGGCCTTTGTATGTAGTTTAATTGATTGCAGACTACTAAGTATTAACCAAACATTAAAGTAAAGAGAAATTCAATGGAGCTGTGGCACAAGTAGAATTGGGGACTTGGGGTATCTATGATGAATATGCATTATTAAGTTTATGAAATATAGTTTATTATACAATTTAGTTTGTAAAATGACATTTAATAAACTAAACTCCGTGCATTGCACGGGGTTACAAGCTAGTTAAAGTTAATTTCAAGAACCCAAAGTATATACTGAAGAGAAAAGAACAGATAAGTTAGCATAGAAATTTATCATCGTTATAAAATTGTTTTAAGATTCAATCTTTAATATGACGTTCCATTGAAAATCTCTCCTCATAAATAATGGGATTCTGTACTCAATTGATTTTTTTCCCCGCCGCTTTAGAATAGTTATTTTTTGTTCTCTCACAAAGGTATGAAAGCGACTCTCTCTAGTGAGAGGAGAGGCTTCTTCATTGCTTTAGGGTAGGGTCCATATGGAGAAGAATAATATGCAACCTTTTGGTTTTCGCTCGAAGGATTTCTTTCTTTTTTTTTCCTTTTGCAATCGATCACTTGCATAAAACTCTTCTAACGACTCAATCTCGACTACTGAAATGCTAAATTAAACAGTTCTTGTTGTTGTGATGATGTTGCCTCATGAGAATGTAACTTTTGTCAAGCAGTTTTGTATACTACTATTGATTAAGAGATGTATTTCAGAAAAGATGCATGCATGTTAAGTGTCTCCACACCAAAAATTCAAAGACTTCATTAGTATGGCAAAGTGTGCGGTAACGGGCTATTTTAGAAAGTTTGGTCACTGGCTCCCATCTTTATCTCAATAGAAAGATTTAACAATTATTTTAGTAGTACCGTGGCTGTTATTTTTTTGATCTCATAATTGGCCGGACCACCATGCAGCTGTTTGGCAGATGTTGTTCAATATTGATCAAATTGACTCTCATTTTCCATGGAACTAAAATTCACAATAAAATTTTCATGAATGCTGAATACATGACTATGCATTATCACGTAATACTGAGTAAGATGTACTCCCTAATAACAAGCATAAAAAAATGATTGTGATTAAACATTCAAGGATCTTTATAAAAATAATGATAAATGGAGATGATCATTAATCATTCAAATGGAGAGAACATGCATTGATCTCTTAATAATACAGCCGGCGAAATCTTTTCATATATGTTTGGGCCACCAATAATGGCCTATATTTTCACAAATAATCTAAGAAAGGGAGTTATTTTCATTTTCTCTTTTCAAATAAAACAAAAGAACTCCAGTGGCCTGATCCGCAGGAAACAAAACCCAAAGCTTAATAAACATGAATGAAGCCCAAGTCATGCCAAGACCTACAAAAATTGAATAGCCATGCTTCTACCATGGCAAAAGCAATGTGTGTTCAAAATGATATCACATCCACATCCGTATCATGCCAAAACCTCAAGTTTAAGAACCAAATTCAAAAGTCAAATCCGAGTTTGAAATTTCAAACTATGTCATGACAAACGCCCAAACCAAAAATAAAAAAGGTGAAGCCACATCAAGGCCAAACAAAATTCGGGAATCAAGCTTCAAAACCAAGTCAAATCCGAAACAAAATGAAGCTAAAGCAAGTTATCGCCAAAACCATGTACCATATGAAAACTAAGTCAAACCTAAACCATGTCCAATATCAGCTACCGAAATTCTCTTATTACTATGTTAAGCATGCAGTCAATCCCCAATTCAATATTGACTCGACTACTTTGAGCATATAGTTAATATCATGCAAAATCAAATATCCATGACAAAACCAAAGCAAAAGATCGGGCACAAATACCTATTGATACTAAGCCTCTTCCAAAATAAAAGAGTAAGTCGGGTTAATATAAGATCCGACCGGTTCTCTCAGATCCCAAATACAAAGTCAAAATTCATAAATAAATCAGACACAAACACTCGGTGAATGCAAAGTCAAAACCCACAAATAAATCGGTATAAACACCAATTAATGCCTAAACCTCTTCCAAAATAAAATGAGTCAGTTTGGTTAAATACGTATTCTCTATTTGAACTCCATGGGACAAAGTTTGTTTATTTTTTTTCTCACCTCGTGTCATTTCATATCGCAGCAATTGTCCATATCCCCTATAGCTTTAATATGTAAGAAAATTTTAAATAGATCAAGTTTTAGAAATATCATAGCGAAAAAACAACCTGATCGGAGCAGTTCTTTTCATGTCCAGCAGTTCCACTTCTTCTCTCTCTCTCTCTATAGGCCTACCAAAAATCATTAGACAGAGATAAACCATAGTCTAAACCGATCTATCCTTCTACTCCACGATCTAAATGTCAAAAACTCGAGATTCTCTTATTACTGTGTTTTCTCTCTTTATACACTCTCTCATACTATTTGATACCTGAAATTAGTCTTCAAATGTTTCTTCTATTTAAAAATAATTAAGAGATGTATTTTAAAAAAAATGCATGCATGTCGTGAAAGGCTGCACTCATAAAAGAAATTCAATGGTAATTTGTACAATTGTAAATTAGTCCTTCTCTCTCTCTTATTTTTCAAACAAACCCTCTTGCATAGTTAATTAATTTATGACATAATAACATTATGTTATATAATATTATTATGTGATAATATTATTCTTATAATGATACCAATCATTATACTAAATAATAATTATAAACCTATATAAATTAATCATATATCTAAATCATGTCATAAAATGACATTTTATTTTGATATTTTATCTATACATTTTCATAATATATATCTTATGAAATATCAAAATACTTGTTATTTTCGTTCAGTTGGTATGACCTTTATGAGAATTTACGTCATCTTAGTTTTTTTATGATATGAATTTCATATCATAAACTGTAAGAAGTTTTATTAGTATATTACAATCATGGAATGAAATAGATGACTACGTCGTTTCACAATTTTTGTGTCTGTTCTTGTCTCGTGATATTATGAATATTATGTGAAATAGTACTGTGTCATTTTCATAGTATATTCATTTATTGGTCTCTCAAATGAATTATATATATAACTACCTCAATTATATTATGCACTATATAATCTCACATTACCAACGGCACACAATAATATCATAACTCTTCTGAGGGATAATGATAATATTGATATATAATTTTTTTCCACACAAATCATACACATAAATTATCAACTATTCACTAAATTCATTTAGTTTAAGATAATAATCATAATATATTCTCATGTGAGAAATTTACATATCTCATTTCTTGAACTCTAAAGACATAATAAGACATTAATGACACATAACACATTTCTTATAATATTTTATTTTGTTTGATCATTGTTCATTATGTAGAAGCTCATTTCTACATTCTCATATTATTAAATGATAACTTCTATTTAACATTTATAGAACTTCAGTGTACTTTTAATAACATGACAATCTTATCTTAGCGATTAGTGTTCTCTTTAATCACATCGTTTTGTAAACATATTTAAATCTATACGTTATTATCTTATTAGTTCTATGATTCAAGACCAAGAGCAATTTTTTTAATATTTCATAAGATATAACATATTAAAACTTATGGAACAATAATAATTTAAATTACATATTCATAAACAAAATATATGCATTTAATTAACTTTCAAAACACGCAATCTTTTCAAAGGGTGGTAATAGGAGCAAACGGAAGAGGCCGTGGAAGAGGTAGAAATAATTATTATAAAAAAGACAAAAGCAAGTTGAGTGTTGTTCATGTAGTAAGTGGGGACATTATTGTTGAGAATGTTAATCTAAGAACGGTGATGAGAAAAATAACTTGGTTGAGCATAAGGAGGTAGAAGGCTGTAGTACTCTTTTTCTTACTCAAAAAGAAGATGGTCAAAAAAAATACATCACATGGTACCTCAACAATGGCGCAATTTCATGATGCGCGATCGAAGCAAATTTGTGGAGTTAGACACAAAAGTGAAGGGCAATGCTCGTTTTGGAGATGATACGAAGGTGGAAATTGAAGGTGAAGGCTCGGTGATTTTAGCTACAAAAAATGGTGATCATAAAGTTCTTCAAAATATTTATTACATCTCAAAAATGAAGAGCAATATTTTGAGTATTGGCCAACTTTTGGAGAGTGGTCACAAAGTGAAGATAGAGGATCATTTTTTATGGCTTCGGGATCGAGATGATAGGCTAATTGCAAAAATAGCCATGACAAAGAATCCATTGTTCATGCTAAATGTGAAGACAGCTGAAGCGAAGTGTTTACAAGCATGTGTTAAGGATCCTTCATGGATTTGGCACATGAGATTCGAGCATCTCAGCTTCAAAGGGCTCAAAATGCTAGGAGAAAAGAACGTAGTGAAAGGAGTTCTCAAAATTGCTCGCCTGAGTCAGTTATGCGAGGCATGTCTACTCGGCAAACATGTAAGAAAAATTTTCCAAGAGGAGTCATTTTCTCGAGCAACTAAGCCCCTACAACTTGTGTATGTGGATGTGTATGGTCCTAACAAACCTCAATCATTTGATAAAAATTCATATTTCTTGCTTTTTATTGATAACTTTACAAGAAAGACATGGGTCTATTTTTAAAAAAATAAGAGTGAAACTTTTGAGACTTTTATAAAATTTAAGTCTTTTGTTTAAAAAGAGAGTGATTATCAAATCAAGGCCCTAAGGACCGATAGAGGTGCTAATGAATTCAAATATTTTTATGTGCATGGGATCCGATGTCTTATGATAGTTCCAAGAACATCGCAACAAAATAGGATTGTCGAAAGAAAAAATAGAATAATCCTAAACATGATAAGGACAATGTTAGAAAGCAAGAGTATGCTTAAAGAGTTTTGGGCTGAGGCGGTTGCTTGTGCGGTTTATCTTTCAAACCGTTCACCTACAAGGAGTTTGGAGAACATAACTCCTCAAGAAGTAAGGAGCGGAAGCAAGCCAAGTGTGAATCACTTAAAGGTTTTCGGATCGATTGGCTATGTTCACGTCCCAGAGCAAGAAAGAATAAAACTCAATGATAGAAGCAAAATATAGTGTTCATTGGCTATGCCGAAAATTCTGAAGAGTACAAGTGTTTCAATCCCGTAACTAATAAAATTGTGATTAGTAAAGATGTGGAGTTTGAAGAAGATATCTCATGAGATTGGAATGCTTAGGAAGGTGAGTCATATGATTTTCTACCATAATATGGTTTTCTACCAAATTTAGATGTAACAGATTTTGTATATATCATTCATGTTAGAGTCAATGCATCATTATTTTATTAGTTACCATTCCTCTATGCATTCAGCTCAATTAACTTCCATAAAATTCATATACATACAAAACCACATGTACTAACATATAAATAGAACGTTTACAAATTTAGAAACAATCATGCCCAGATAGGCAGGCTATAATCCTATAACATTTCCCTCAAATTTTCGTATTTAGATAGGCAAGCTATAATGTATTTTACTATCTAGAAGCTTCAAATATTAAATAAATAAGGAGATATAACAATATTCGCTCTTAATATGTAGGGCCTGCAATATTAACCTACCAAATACATTAAATTATATATGAAATAGTGTGATTCAGATCAAACCAAATATACTATGGGTCACTTCTTACTAAAAAAGGAAACAGAGTGTTAAAATCCGAACTTCTTTTAAATAGACAAATTATACATTTTAAAATGTATTAGAAGAATGTAATTAAAAATTTCCATGAAATTTGCCAAATATTTATCATATGACATATCGATGACGTGTTGGAAAAGTACATTCATGGAGCTGATTCCTCTCCCTAATCTGATTGAATGGTTGGTAGTTGGCAGAATAAAATATGGTAGAATAATATAAAAGACAAAGGTAAAACAAAATAGGTCAAGGAATCACACCTGAATTGCAAGTATATATAAAACTTGTAATATTTCATGAAGTTCCTTTTCAAATAAATACTTTGCATTGGAAGTCCTCTTGTTGCCTCCCATTTCTTTTATACCAGAGCCGTCGTCTGTATGTATGTAATCAAATTATAAAATATCATGACATTCCAAAATTCTAATATGTAAAATTGTTTCTACATACTAAAGAATCAAGTAGTAGTTACAATAACATGCACAATTTGATGTTAACTTTGAAATCGGGATCCCAAGTTTCTCAACCGGCTCTGAGAGCTGACAAATAGATCTTGGTAGAGCTCTTTAAATAATCCTCGGTCTCCCTATCATTGAAGCCAAACCAAAATCTGACACCTCTATAATCCCCATTTAATTGCCTCATGCTTCTGATCACCATTGTACCAAGAAAGAGAAAGCACTGAGAAGAAAATAATCCATTCATTGAAACAAATTGAAACTGTTTTGCAACGGTTGGTACGAAGTGAAGAATGAGACAATTGATCGAATACATGGCAGGAGGTACAATGCAGAAAATGCAGCCACTGAAAGGAAAACATCAAAGAAGGACCCTTTGGTGCTCCTCTCATCCTTTTATTTATCAGTAACAAAAGACCAAATCGTGTAAAACTAATTCTGTAATTCCACTTTATCCAAAAAAAAATGAGGCTTTGAAAGCACCCAAAATAGATGCTCCAACTTGCCATGATAACATAATCTAATATGGAGTCAATATATCTCAATTATGAGTAAGGAGTTGTAAATACGAGGGTTTTAGAGAAAAGCTAACAGCTCAAATTCAAACCAAACAAAATAAAATAAAATAAAATACATTTGCTTTAAGAGGCGTTAAAAATGACAGAGACTGTCGGGCTCCTTTGATAAGAAAAGCGATAGAGAAGACGGCAAGAAAATAGCATGCACCAGGTTTCTTTCTTCATAGCGGAGAATGAAGCTTTTTTGTAATGACAGACTGGAACAGAGAATCGCAAAAAGAGAGACAAGGGCCTCATCATTCGACTTAGGTGGAGAGGACCTGGTGGAGAGTTAGAAGGAAAGGAAAGTTTTGATTTGGAGGTGTGTCGTCTGCCCATATTTTTGGTAGATGTGAAGAGCTGCGGAGAAGAAGGCCGGATGCTGCTTGGAGAGAGGGGCGAGAGCAGCAATTTGGATGGAGGGTTGAAAGTGGCAATCTCGGTTTAAGGTTTTAGAGCGAGAGAGAGAGAAGAAGAGAGAAACGGCCAAACAGGATTTGAGAGCGAGAGAGAGGAAGGGCGAAAATGAGAGCGCTGCGCGTTGGGAAAGAAATGGAAAGCAACGCATAAAATTTGAGGCAATTGCAGCCTTTGAATTGATTAAACTTGATCAGAGCCGTCAGATGAAAGGTAAATGCGGGATTTAAAAATTTGTAGGAACTAAGAAAACTGGAGCAATCCAGATGCATTATATAATAGTATAGATTCAGGCTTGTATTGGAAAAAAAAGATTGAATCAATAAGATATATATACAGAAATAATATCTAAAAGTACGGTGCGAATATAAGTTTCTTCTCTTGTTGTTCTTTCATCGCCTTCGCCATATCACATAATATATTTATATCGTTCGTAATAAATAATATATTATCAACATACAATATCAGAAACATTAATTTACTTTCACCAAACTAGTGATATATGCATTTATCCATCATGTTATGATCAAAATCAAATGAGACGATCACTAAATGAAATTTGAAATACCACAAACGAAATGCTTGTTTGAGCCCATAAATGAATTTCTTTAATTTACAAACCATCTTTTTTGAGTCGTCCGATTCAAAATTAAGTAGCTGCCTATATAGATTGTTTCATCAATATCACCATTAAAAAATATTATCTTTACATTCATCTGATGTAATTCAAGTTCATAATGTGCCACTAAAGTCATAATAACTCTAAAAAAATATTTCATTGACACTAGCGAGAAAGTTTCTGCAAAGTCAATGAATTCTTTCTGCATAAAACCCTTAGCAATAAGTCGTATTTTGTATTTTTCAACATTACCTTTTGAATTTCGTTTGGTTTTAAATATCCATCTGCAACCAACAAATTTCACTCCTATAGGTGATGGAACAAAATCCCAGATTTTTTTGTTGTTATACATTGACTTAATTTCATCATTCATTATTTTGATCCAGTTATGTGAATTTGCCTTTTCTAATATTTGATGGAGGTTGATCGGATCATTTTCCACCATATCAATGTCAAATTCATTTTTTTAAAGGGATACAACATAATCATTAGATATTGCACTTCTTTTCTATCTTGTGGATCGCCTTAAAAGCACTTGTTCTTGAGGTTCTTGAGGTGATATCGGTTCATTTACAACAACATCAATATTGTCCTCTATCTATACCTCTGGATTCTTTTCTATATCTGGATGTTCATTCACTGTTCAATCTTGAACAGTTGAATCTTCAAATGTTCTCATTATAATTGATACCATTATTGGTGTCTCTTGTATATCAAAATCCTCTTCAAAGATAATTTGATTTGTATTTTCACATTAAACATAACATTTTCAAAGAACTTAATTATATTCATCTCGAATATAGTTTTGTTTGTGGGATTATAAAATTTATACCCCCGAGACCTTTCTGCATATTCGGCAAAATGACAATTGACGGTCCTTTCATCCAATGTCTTCTCATTCGATCTATAAGGCCGAGTTTCAGCTGGACTATCCCAAATCTTAAAGTGTTGTAAAATGGCTTGTATCCATTCAATAACTCGTATGGAATTTTGTTAGCTGCTTTAGTCTATACCCGATTCAGAATATACGTTGTAGTTTTAAGTGCTTCTCTCCAGAAGAATAATGAAAACAATGCATGAGATATCATACCTTGCATCATCTCCAATAATGTATGATTGTGCCTTTCAGTGACACCATTCATTGCAATGAATCTGACATTTTATACTGTGGCACAATCTCATTTTCCTCTATAAATTTTGCAAAAGCTCTTGGACCCTTGCAAAAGCGCCTTATTTTTGAATTTGTTTCTTATTTATTTAATTTTGAATATTACTTTTCTAAATAAAAAGAATCGTAAAACAAGACCCATATTTTCATTTTGTTTTAATAAAAAAAATTCAAAAATAAGGTTTTTAAAAAAAAAGAAAAGAAAATAATGAGTCAACTTTGTCTAGGACGGAATGCTGGTTTTCACCGATAAAAAGGTCAGCCATGCGCGGTAATCTCGAGGCAAAAGAAGACCCATAATTTCATTTTTTTTATTAATAACAAAATCTACAAAAAAAAGTTTTTTTAAAAAAAGGAAAAAAGAAAATGATGAGTCAACTTTGCCTACGACGGAATGTCGGTTTCATTGATAAAAAGGTTGGCCATGCGCGGTAACTATGGGTGCTTCTCGAGGCAAAAAAACACCCATATTTTCATTCTATTTCAAAACAAGGAAGATGTTGTTTCCCTTTCTCATGACAAAACGGCAACCTTTCAAGTAGATGGGATGCACAACAATCCATAGCCCCTTCTCAAGACTAATGATAAATGCAGACTGGTGACTAAAATTTTTACATGAACCAAGTAATGATTCGAACAATTAACTAATGATCAATAACACTGTGTCCTTTATTCAGACGAAAGAAAAGAAAAGGGTAGAAGTGATGCAAGGATAAGAGAAAAGACATATTGCAATAAAGCAGGTGATATCAAGGTCATTACTGGAAAATAATGTATAATCGTTAACTTAATGGTGTCGTTAACTTAATGGTGTTTTACATAATTGGTGCGAAAATCAGTTTATAGTACAAAGGATAAACAAATATTGCTGCCTAAGGGTTTGGTAAACGGGAGACAACAAGCTTGCCCCGCAAGTCCTTCAGGTGCCTTTGCACTTCTTCATGCGCATGTTGCATCTGATTCTTCCAAGTTGCCTCATCATTTGATAAATCCTGCATGTTCATCTTGGCAGCCTCAAAGTCTTTTATAGCAGTGGCATGTTGATTGTATAGCCCTTCTATACTTATCTCCTCCTTATTAAGTTCCTTTTCTAGATTGGTTAATCTAGTTAAGTCATCTTTATGGATATCGTCACCGACATGACCAAGTCTCAATTTTGCGTTCAAAATAACTTCTTGGCATATGGCTTCACAAACCTGGGACTGAAGAGAATCAATGCTTTGATGCACAGTGGCGATTTTCATATTCACCTCTGAAAGAACCTTAAAACATGATCGAAAATTGTCGCAGCGGTTCTCTAACTCAGTAGACAATTCAGTTGGGGTGCAAAGAGAGGCGAAATTCTTGTAAGACTCAACAGATTGAATGATGATTTGGCGGAGGCCAAATGCGTCATTGCCGGCTTGATCAAGAAGAGAATCTATCTTGTTCGGATCTGCCAGAGGTGAGTTTAATGAGGGTACTTCTCTGAGATCAAGACTTCTAAAATTTCCTGAAATGAAGGGTCTATGACAGCATTTTTATGGGCTATGTTGTTCAGGGAAACCTCCAAGTCAGAATGACCTGCAACAAACAAAATTCCTATAAACAATATAAAAGGGGAAGATCTTTTACAAGGATTAATACTGTCTAGGATAAGAATGAGTAAAATACCATCCATGGGAGCAAGAGCCTCAGCATTTTCTTTGTCAACCGTATCAGTGTGTGTTAAGCATTTTACTAGTGAAACAATGCTGCCGCTGGAATCAGAATTTCCATCAGAAAAGTGAATATGCCTCGAGGTAGCATCATCTATAAAAAAAACAGGTAGCAACAAAGAGCCAAGAAGTGATTTTTGGCTTTAAATATCAAGAAAGGAAGAACATGATTGGACATGAATGATAAATTATCTGTGTTAAGGTTACCCGTGTTCCTAAGGGCTATAATGAATGGATTGCTATTGTCTGATTCTGATGTTCCTTCATTAGACTCAAGAGAATTGGTTGCTTCTGTGATTATTCCTGACGATGTCTTTTGGGACTCGATTGAATCTCCTCTTCATCATTGGTCCTCTGATCTATTTCTTCAGTCTTTTTATATTCTCCGACTTCGCTGCTGCTCGCAAACTTTACAGTCTCTTCAGACAATCGGTCTTCGGCATTGATCTCCTCTGTTTTTTCTGGTTCTGTAATGATATCAGTGAGGTCAGGATTTGCCTTTGGTGGCTGCTCCTCAGACATTTGAGGCTGTGTTGTATCATCTTCAGAATCCCCATGATCGACTAGCTCAGCTTCTGAATTTTCCAGATTTTCTGGATCCTCGCGGTTAATCTCTTCAGCCTTGGATAATGTTTTAGTAGGCTCCATGTCATCCTCACCTTCTTGTCTTATGTTCAAAGGTGAACTTTCTAAAAGATAAAAAAAAAAGAAAGAAAGAGGAGACATGAGCTAGGGAACATGGTTGTGAAATTGTGGACAATAAAACAAAAAACCCGGAGCAAGAACAGAATATAACATAGATATAAGCATAATGAATATCTGACTAAAATATAGAAAGAAGAAGGAAATGTGAAATGTACCTAAGGATGCACTGTGCTTAAGAGCATCAGTCGGATAGCATAGTTCAGCTCCTCCTTTATCACCATCAAACGAGTTATCGGATGTAGTCGGAGAAAGTACGGAGTGAGTCGGTTTTCCAATCTCTTCACTCGCCTGAGGCTTCTTCTGGACTGGTTCTTCATCCTGAACAGTTGGCCCTCTCTTCCTTAGTGGCCATTGATCACTGGCTATTACTAAAGAAAGAAGAAGCGGAGAGAGCGTATATTTGTTTAAAAAAAAAATAAAGCAATGAAACAAGAAAGAAAAGAGAGATAACAAAAACAGGGCTCTAACAGAGGTTAGAATGTTGTAGGATTCTATAAAATATGACAAGGTCTGTTGCAACAAATGCTTAATGGTTAATGTAAGAAATGTTTTGAATGAAATTATAATTATTCTCTTCAATCGTCAAAATATTCCACAAAAAAAAAGGGGAAAAGTGGAGACCATGACCTGTTACAAATAAAATACAAAAGAAATACTATTAGAAAAGGTTAAAAAAATGATGATATTTGCTTATGCTCGCGCATGCAAAGGAGCATATCCTCATACTTTTCGGAATCATACGAGGGAGTAGTGCTCCTGGCAGAAAAGTCCAAAAGCCCGTTCCACGATTCGAATTTTTCAGAGGTTGATGTTTTTCCCTTAATAGTTTCCTTGTCTATAGGGGAATCTACTATGGAATAAGCAAGACAATAGGTTTTCTTAATAAGATAATAAAACTGAGAACTTATAAACTGGAATCAATATCAAATGAAAGGTTAAAAAAAAAAATGAATAATGATCACAGTTCCTTAGCTTGCTCTTGAAACTGGTCTTTAGTCTTCTCAGTCACGACAGCTTTTGGGCTCAGATGTTACCCAGCGTACAGCTGATACTCCTTCAGACCGGTTGACTTCAAAATTATGACCACCATCTGCACACATGTAAAGCAAGTTTGGGATATAGCCCATATGATGACTTATGCTACTACAAGGTGCTTTGCTGTTTCTAAAAGATATATCTATATAATATATTTTCATGAAAAAAAAAAGAAAAAGAATCAGGAATGAGATATAAGTTGCTTACCTTGCTGTGTTCCAGGCGACAAATTTTGCAAAGGGGGCGTATTGATTGGGTCTGTGGTGTCAATATGTTCAGTTGGCGGCACAAAAGATAAGCCATAACTGTCAAATATTGCATCTCACGAATCAAGAGGCCTCGCCACTTCCCCAATCCTAACAGCCCTAGGCGACTCTATTTCTCCCAAGATGGATTCATTCTGACGGAGAGGTACATTATCAACGGGTATAGCTGGCCCCGTTATTATTATTGTTAGAATATTACCCGTGATTCTCTAGTGAACTCTTGATTTAAATTAAAATTATCTTGATCCATGTTGTCGGTCTTCTCGAGAGACACAACCCTATTGATCACCGGATTCCTTAAGCCTTCACGGTGATCTTTCTCTTATCCGATGGAGAGATAAAGAAAATTGACCTGGCGGTTTTCTTCTCTTTTCAGAAAACCTAAATATTCAGAAAGAGGATTTCTGTTGGTTTCTATATTTTGGGAAGATAATGGAGAGAGGACGGTTCTGAAATATATAATGGTTGTCAATAACCGAAAGGTTGACAAACCAATGGTTATGCCTTAGCGGATTAATACCAGATCTAATTTCTCTCTTAACGGGTTTACTTTCAAAATCAAAAAATTGCCTATTAATTGTATTCTCCAGGGACCAATAACATAATTGTATTATTACCAAACTTTATATAATTTAGACCGTCACTAGATCATAAAGTTATTAATACGTATTCTACACATTAAAATCTCCACTTCTCATGACACATATTGAAATCCGATAAATAATACTTAATTTAATCACTTCATAACGGGTTTAATTAGATATTTAACAGTCTATTATTCAATATATATTTATATTACATATAAACCCATATATTTTTGTAATTAATAGAAATTAATTCCAACAATCATATTATAGTGTATTTGTGCATCGATACCACTATCCGTTGTAATAACTCTCTCAATGGCAATCAAAAGAGAACCCTTTGGATCTTGATAATGTTAGCCACTTGTTCTGGTGTTTGAATATGATAAGCCAACACGCTAGAATGATACCATTTCTGATAAGTACCTGAGAACAACCCTTTACGAGCAGCACAAGGAATAAAGAAAGAGGACTTGGTACCAATGTGGAGTAAAGATGACCAGCATTTTGTCAAAGCTGTGATATCCGCTGATGCAGCTCGGTAGGCAATTCAGCTGCAGGAATGACTTGATCATAACCAAATTGATGAGCAACCCTGTGCGGATTATATACCTCTAGAATCATCCTATCACTTAAGCGAAGAGGTAGCCACCCTCTCCTAATGCTTACCAAGAATTCAGCATGAATGATTTGTCTTAAGATTGGAGGAATGTGCTATGGTGTAGCGGCTTCGTCTGTGATTACCATGTCGTCTTTATATGGTACTTCGCGAGAAAAAGGGCGTTTATAGGAGGAAATAAGCTTTGTTCTGCTCCTCACGAGATAGTGGCATGCTCTCCCAGCAGAATGGGTAGAGCCAGTGGCATTTGCAATGTTAATCATGTAGGGAAGCTTACCCGTCAAATACTCAGAAGCAGCAGGCACATACCTGACCAATAATGGATGCAAGTGGAAGGGGACTATTTCTGTACACTTCCCAGGGTTTAGGAGTTATCACTATCCTTACAGATTTATAGATATTTGCAAGAGCTGGAACAGCTAATGAAACTCTGATGCCCCTAGCCATTGCATTAGCAATAATAAAAGTTTCTGGTCTAATCAAATCAGGTGTGCCAGTTGGTACAACAACATAGCAAAACCACCAAGCCAATAATGCAGTTAGAAATGTTTCCCTGTCAATATCAAGTGTTGTAATTGTGGGATTTTCAAGATATTTGTTCCTAGGCGCAAAAAAGCATATTTTCTCTGGACCTACCCTCAAAAGGGTCAGAAACATTACATAAGACTGGCACATATTACCAGTATTGTTAGCAAAGTGTGCTATCCACCGTCTGAAAGTCACTCCTTGCTGATTCTGGTGCAAGTCATTGTGGATTTGGAAAACATGCTTTAGAGATTTAGCATGATTACAAGTTCCATCTTGTTTACTGCCGAATAGTTCGGTATTCTTTGGACTGTACTCTCCATACGGAATTCCATATATGGGCAGCCCTGATAGCAACTTAAGTTCCCACAGAGTTATGAACATCTCTCTATCTTCAAGGAACAAGGTGTTGGTGCGGTAGTTCCAATTCTCTAAGAAAGCCCTAAAAAGAGGAACGTTGCGCCAATAACTACATAAAACAGGGAAAGAAATATATATTAATCAAGATGAGGAGGTTAAAAAGAAAAATATATATATATAATATAATATTGTAATAAAAACCCACATTTGACTTTGTTGACGCCAATAAAAAATGTATCTTTTACAAGGCCAGAACTTTATAATACATAATTAAGATTTAAGATATTTTAACGTGGGTATCAATGACATACCTGAATAAAGACAACAAAACCGATTCATAGATTCCCACTTTCTTCAACACTTCATCTTCACTTCGCAAAATATAACGGATCCATTCAATTTGTCAGGGCTCCAGTGGAGTTCACCCTTAATAGAAAAATTCGAATCCCATGCTGGCACCAGCCTTGCAATTATTTCCATTCCCAAAAGATGCAGAGTTGGTTGTTCAGTTTCTTGAGTTCGTGGCTCCAATATCTTGACATGTGTGGAATAGCAGTCCCTTAACGACAACATGCCTCTGGTCATGTGATAAGAGCCTACTCTACTCGGGATTTCTAGGTTCCGTTCGGCAAAATCCTCTAATATGCCTGAATTATATGTTAAATGTAGATGTGGCATAGGGTCATGTCGTGGGAATTTTTGTTTAAACACATCACGGCCATCAAGCATCATATGTCGCCATTGAGAATGATATTTTTGCAAAAGCCTGGCAGGATCCGAATTCTTAATGCTCCTCTTTATTTCTCCTTCAGAAGGCTCTTCCATGTGAACATCGATTGTGCGTTTCCAGTAAAACATTGTTCCTGTAGCCAGTATAAACAAATGAGATCGATTGAGTAGATAATAAAAAATATATATATGCAAAACACATATGCAAGATATGTGTTACCTAGATTAAGTGCCAGTTAACGAAATATGTAGCTTTGGCACTAGAAGGGCAAAGAAGTACACCCAGTTCCGGGAGAAGGAAAAGATAAAGGTTGAAAGGCTTGCCTGATAAGATGCTGTACTCATAATGTGATGCATCTAAGATGGAAACTAGAGAAGTGCTATATATGGTATTACCCCCCACGAAACATGTGCATGGGAGGGAACATGACTTAAATAGATAAGACACATATATGGAAAGTGTTGTTCGTAAGAAATAATAAGGATAAAACTGACTTTATATCTTATTATATAAAATATGATATATGAACATCAGATACATGAACAAAAGATTGGAGACAAGGTTAAATTGGGCACACCAGAGTCGAACTCTTCGGATCATGATCGTCATGTTCGTCTCCGGTGGGGGGCATTTGTTTGAGTACAAAATTTGACAAGAATATATAAATAATGTTAATACCAAATACACAATTTAATATGAGCTGTTTTATACAACTAGACAGGATTGATGTGTGCTCCATTTAATATGGCCCATATATTAAATTTGGAAGTTCGGATGATCAAATAATAATGAAATATAATTTACAGTCAATTTTAGGTTCGAACACATACCTTAATTACTTATCACATATTTGCAAATTGACAAATCCAGATTCAAGAATATTGACTTGATAATTGGGTGTGGACGTGAATATGACCTTTACATGTACCAAACCCATTTTTAAATAACGCAATGGGTAAATCAACCCTTTGTACAATTAATTGAACTGATGGTGATGTGATATTAAAGCCATAATTAATAATTGTTGGTGATCAAAGCACCGCCGGCCCGAATTGACAGAGCTCCCATGAAAACTGATAAAAGGTTGTTTAGAAGGCCCAAATTAAGTGGATTAAGAATCCTGAATAAATTAGGCGAATATGTATTTTAGAAATATTTGCTGTAACCAATCATATTTCTCCATGCAACCAATCAAATTTCTCCGAAGTTAAATGGATAAACAAAAGCAGAAAAAGGATAAAAAAAAAACTGTTGTTCCTTCCCAAAATCTAAAGAGGCAATCACCTTACGTCCAAAACCTCACCCACATTTAATCAAATGAAACTGATCATAATCCTCCCTCTTATCTAGCAAAATATATTTATAAAACCGCATCTGTGCAAAATGGATGGTCAGATGTTAAACAGAGGTCTCTAAGACAATTCCTGCGTATCCCTCTAACTGAGAAAAGCAATAGTAGTTGTCTCATGTCCTGCTAACACACGTTTTCCATTATCTCCTTGTCATTCAAGGCAATAAAAAGTCTATATAAAGAGCTTAAGTACAATGAATAGAGCCTGGCAATACAGAGAGAGAAGTTCTGCACAAGAGAATCAGAGAGAGAGAAGGAAGGCTTTTGTTGCAACAGAAGAACAGAGACAAGGTATAATCTTACAAACAGATATGCTTCGACATCCCTTGCTTCGATATGCTTCGACATCCCTTGCTTCGATATGCTTCAATATGTTTTGACATCCTCCAAAATCTGAGAGCAAGCGGCAGTATTATCATCCTGCGCGTAACTCCAAACCATTGAAAATAGAAGATGAATCGGGACATTTATCTTCACATGTTTCAATTCGTTGTTTGTCAAATAAAGTATTAATTCAGATCTGTTATCTGTAAAGGACAATGGATAAAGATTGATTTACACAAGGAAAATCATACATATGTGGACAGCCGACTTACCAAACCAGATATGTATCTGAAAACACATATTTGGTTGATATAAAAGAAATGACTAGAACAAGATAATAATAAAATAAATAAATGAAAAGGTGAACTGAAACCTTATCTTAATGTAGTTTCACGGATACTGGAAGTTTGTTGCTATTGGAAGTTTTAATCAAGACCCTTAGACCATGACCAAATTCCTTTACAATGAAATAAACTAGGATATACATACTCATATACATATATGCAATAATCTGCAAAATGATATGATGAAAACCTGACATCGTAAACAGATAGATAGAAAGGGATGCATGGCGGTTATGCACATCTATTGGACTTTCTGAAAAATGATCACATAGTGACAAAAGGAAAAGCGAAACAATTCACAGATTAAAGGATTAAATCTGAATTGAAATCTAAATTTAATCCTAACAGTTAGGCATTTAGTCCATTATAAATCATTTCGGTCCAAAATATCAAGTCATCTGCATAATCATGTATTCATGTCATATTACAAGACATAAAAAGATATATGGAAATAAAGAAACAAAGAAATTTCCTGAACAATGTTCTGGTGAAATAATTAGCAAGTTGCACTTGCACATGAAACATAATATACAGTTCAATATATTAAGTTACATATATACATAACTCATGCCATATTCTAAGATATATTGGAAATGGAAATAAATAAAAAAGATTTCCGAATAAGTGTTGTGGCAAAATCGCACATGAACTAATAACATAAAAAAAAATAACTGAAAAAAAAATATTAAGATCGCCAAAGCCAAATTAAAGTAAGTTAAAAATTTTAGCCCAAATAAAAATAATAATAAAGAAAAAAGACAATATAAATTTGATATATAATTTATGTTTAAATTTTAGAGTGTTACTTGACTCATTTGAGCTCTAGGGCAATCTCTAACCTTGAAACATGACATAAAAATAAAAATAAAATCGGAGAAAACAAATGATAATAATAATAATAATAATAATAATAATAATAATGAAAATGACGATTGAATTATTATAATTTTCGACCAACCTCCAAAAAATATTCAAAATTATTGGTCAAGATCAAACATTGAGTACTTGATCAATTTTCACAAAAAGTATATATGCATACATATAATCAAGTTCAAAACCAAAAACGCACGCTACACATATATTGAGCCTCTTAATGGAAGGTTTCTAAATAATATTTAAGTAATTAAGGATAGGAACTTGCAGTCGGAAGGATAATGAGCCCCACATTCAAATAAAATCCTTTCTAAAGAGAGTATATTTGAAAGGATCCATCCCAAAACTTATGAAACCATAAGTTTTATCAAAAAGATTACTACAGCAAGGTTTATGCTAGTTGGAACAAGAGCGTTTAAGTCGGCTGATGCACTCTTTGGGTCAGCTTTGTATGGATGTCACGCAGAAATCACGGTTTATGTTGGCATCGGATATGAAAGAAGCATTGTTGAAATGTGAAAGAAACAATGTGAGGAGGAAGATGGCAACTGAGGTGAATCAAAAGTCATGGTGGAGGGAAGAATTTTGTGAGTTTACTTCCGATTGAGTGTCAATGTCTATATATAAACATTTTCTATTGCAATATCTGTTAACTAATTGCCTTCTTCTTTCTAATTTTTTGCTAGCTTTTGGTGAACAGAAAAAAAAAATCAGGTAGCTTTCAGTTAGCAGATATGAATTGTTAGGCTGCCGACCCACTAATCTGCTAGGCACCTCCCTGCTACTTGATATTTGTTAGATATTTGCTCAATTTTTTTCTTGGAGGATTTGGCTCTGCTCATAGTTCTGGTATTCCAGTTTGTGATCAAATAAAGTGAGTTTTTCTTAATTTGTTTTTTAGTTATAAATGTTTCTAATCAGTTTTGTTTGTGTTTATAGAGGATATTTTCACTATAGGATCAAACAGTGGCATTAACACCAGGATGACACATGAAATAGTGACCAGTGAGATTTTTCAATAAATTACAAGATCAAATGTATCATTCAATGAAAACAATTAAAAGGAACAAAAGGTTTACAAAAATATAAGCGGTAATTGGGATAGAAGAAAAGAGGATATTTTCACTACTTTTGGAGGTTTTTCTTAATTATTGTACTTCTTTCTGATCATTCATTACAGATGAAAAGATAAACAATACGATAAATATGACAACAGAAATCACAAGCCTAGTACGGAATTGATGACCTCATCTCTCTATAGAGAGATACAAGTTCGATTTCTCAGAAAAAAAAGAAATAACACATGAAGTTCATCAAGTCTTTATTTTGAACAAAAAAAATGACAAATGGAGACTAAAAAGTTAATAATCAAATCCCCCTGAACAGATTTACAATAATGAAATATACATTCCTTGTTTTTTAAAAAAGATAATTTATCCGAATGGACTAATTTGTTGTCTGAATATTCTCTAATTTGTATATGAGTTGAAAATAATCATGTTGAGCTTATTTCTATTATGCAAAGTATTTGGTGGAGACATCCCCTTAAAATAAATTTGGTGACACATCATGAAAATATTTTTTACTATCTTAATATATTTAATTTTATGATTTCAAATTTCAAAAATAAACCATGATAGTTGTTCAATATTACAATCAAAATATTTAGAGTTTGGTCAATTAAAGATCAGGACGTAGAAAAATCAGCTGTTGGTTTCAATTAATTTGTCCCATTGATTTTTGCAACTCTATATAGATCTAGTATCAAATGATTTTCAAAATTTAAACTCTTCTTTAAACAAAATAATACTCCTGTGTTATAAAGTAAGATAATTTATTTCAATTTGTATTTTTAATATTTGAAACATAGTTTATTACTGATGTAATATGAAGTGGTCTCATAATATATTACAAATTAAAATAGTTGTCATTTGATCCTTTCTCGAGTAGATATCATATTATCTTTGGTATGTATCATAATCAAAATAATAATATACTTAAGTAGTACTGTCATATTTTTTAATGTGTTTCCATATTTTAACAAAACTCTACTAATTAATTTTTATCCTTCTCCTGTTTAGACTGCCCGATCAAATACATTTTTTTATGAGTGCATCCTCTCATGACATGCATGCATCTTTTTTAAAATACATCTCTTAATTATTTTTTTAAATAGAAGAAACATTTGATGACTAATTTCAGGTATCAAATAATATGAGAGAGTGTATAAAGAGAAAAAATACCGTAATAAGAGAATCTCGACTTTTTGACATTTAGATCGTGAAATAGAAGGATAGATCGGTTTAGACTATAGTTTATCTCTATCTGATGATTCTCAGTAAGCTTAGAGAGAGAGAGAGAAGAATTGGAACTGCTGGACATGAAAAGAACCGCTCCGATCAAGTTGTTTTTCCGCTGTGATATTTCTAAAACTTGATCTATTTAAAATTTTCTTACATAATTAAATCTATAGATGATATGGACAATTACTGCGATATGAAATGGCGCGAGGTGAGAAAATTATAAAAAAAAAATTGTCCCATGGAGATCAAATAGAAAATAGGTATTTAACCGAACTGCCTCATTTTATTTTGGAAGAAGTTTAGGCATTAATCGGTATTTATACTGATTTATTTATGGGTTTTGACTTTGTATTAACCGAGTGTTTGTGCCTGATTTATTTATGAATTTTGACTTTGTATTTGGGATCTAAGAGAACCGGTCGGATCTTATATTAACCCGACTTGCTCTTTTATTTTGGAAGAGGCTTAGTATCAATAGGGTATTTCTGCCTGATCTTTTGCTTTGGTTTTGTCATGGATATTTGATTTTGCATGATATTAAGCTTAACTATATGCTCAAATGAGTCGAGTCAATATTGAATTGGGGATTTACTGCATGCTTAACGGAGACAAGTCAGTGCTAAGCACTCAAAGAAGTCGGGCTGATGTCGAGATTTAGACCGGATAATTGCTCAAAGGAGTCAAACCGGCTTTGAAATCGATCTGATCACATTATATTATATCTGATCAAAAGTCTTTGATTTATTTTGCCTCTGACATTTGATATTCATGAATTTGAATTTGACAGGGTGTGGATATATTTGATTTTGACCATGGTTTGAGTTTATTTTGTTTGGTTTTGATACTTCATCTTAATTTGATTTTGGCATATGATATGACAGTAGTCATGACTTGGGTATGTTTGGATTTGGATTTTACTTGATTTCGGTAGCTGATATTGGACATGGTTTAGGTTTGACTTAGTTTTCATATGGTACATGGTTTTGGCGATAACTTGCTTTAGCTTCATTTTGTTTCGGATTTGACTTGGTTTTGAAGCTTGATTCCCGAATTTTGTTTGGCCTTGATGTGGCTTCACCTTTTTTATTTTTGGTTTGGGCGTTTGTCATGTCATAGTTTGAAATTTCAAACTCGGATTTGACTTTAGAATTTGGTTCTTAAACTTGAAGTTTTGGCATGATATGGATGTGGATATGATATCATTTTGAACACACATTGCTTTTGCCATGGTAGAAGCATGGCTATTCAATTTTTGTAGGTCTTGGCATGACTTGGGCTTCATTCTTTTTTATTAAGCTTTTGGTTTTGTTTCCTGTGGAATCAAGCCACTGGAGCTTTTTTGTTTTATTTGAACAGAGAGAATGAAAATAACACCATTTCTTAGATTATTTGTGAAAATATAGGCCATTATTGGTCACAATCATTTGTGAAATGCATGTTCTCTCCATTTGAATGATTAATGGTCATCTCCATTGATCATTATTTTTATAAAGATCCTTGAATGTTTAATCACAATCATTTTTTTATGCTTGTTATTAGCGAGTACATCTTACTCAGTATTACGTAATAATGCATAGTGATGTATTCATCATTCATGAAAATTTTATTTTTAATTTTAGTTCCATGGAAAATGAGAGTCAATTTTTGACCATTTTTGAACAACATCCGCCAAACATCTGCATGGTGGTCCGGCTAATTATGAGATCATCAATTCGAATTCGAATTCAGATTCTCCGTAGTACTACGCGTGTACGCATATTGATTAAAAATCCCCTACAAAATTTTCTATACGAATCTTGATGTTGTCTGTTACAATGCTCGTTATAGTAATCACATCTAATTTCTACCCACTATAATCACTAAAGTAATTATCCACTCCAAAGAATATGAACTCGATCAATTCATGGTGAGAAACATCATATGGTGTCATTAATCCAATATTGAGCAAATCCTTCATTTACTGATCTCAATAGAGGTTATAAACTTATTATTCCACCTATTAATGTGATCAAATACACATCTCAAGCCTCATAGTTTTAACCCCTCCATTCATTTCATGATTTACTTAATTAGGAACTTCTGATGCTAGCTATAGAAAGGTGATTTTATGACACTTTAAATGCTATTATTTAACTTGGGAAATTTTTTATAATTTTTGTATGTCAACAAGAGGATGGATTGGGATGGATGTTGTGTTTTTCTGTGGTATGTCATAATATGTTGAACATTTATTTTTCTTATGTAATATAATGAAGGAATTTTGGGGACAAATTGTTAGGAGGGTGTCTCTTGCATCAAAATTAAATTCTAATACATTAATTAATTATTGATAATTTTGTTTGCAACTATCTATATATTGGACATGAAATTTTGGGATACACTGTTGGCTGTAGCTATTTGGATTATATGGATTGAGAGAGAAAAAAAAAATTATTTTTTGATTCAAGACTCATTTTTCTCAACCATATACATTAATATTCTTCATTTATTTAAATTTTCAACAGATGTTCCTCCAAATTTAGAACACCTATTTAGATCTGATATGATTAAAATTGAAGATGAGATGATGATACAGATTTGCTTGATGGTTGATGTTCTAAGAGTTCTAACTTTGGGTTTGGATATTAAGTTTTTGTTGTGGATAATAGTTTTGATGTTTAGGAAAATTAGTATTGGCTAAATGTGACTATAATTGGTTTTTGTGTTTGTTTGTTGCTTTTGAACTAATACTTTTTTGAGGTACAGATCTCCTAACTTCGTAATTGCTTTTATACTAATACTTCGTAATTGCTTTTGTAAAGGAATGGAAGTCGGTATTTTTTTTTTTTTGGTGTACTTTTTTGTGATCCTATGTTAATGTTAATTCATGATTTTAGTATTAATTGGTACCAATTTTTGGTTTGTGAATAGGTCTAGCACTGTAGTGATAGGTTTCATCTCTCTACGGAGAGATCTATGTTCAAATTACGTAAAAAATATTTAAAAAAGAATAAATACTGAGATTAATGGGAGCTCTTATTTAAAAAAAAGTTTGATAGACTGACGGGAGCATTTATATAAAAAAGAATAAATGCTTTCTTAATCTCGTAAGGAGGTCTTGTTCGATAGAATTAATTTTTATTTTTAACAACTATCACAATCAATTGATGTTAAATATTAAATTATGTATGTATATATATTATTTAGAGAAATTATTTAAAATTATAATTTAAAAATAATTTAATTAAAATTAAAATTTTATGTTGATTATATATTAAACGTAGTGCAATTTTAAAATAATTTAAGTGTTCACCACTAGAAATATTTTAGAAATCAATTTAGCTTATTGACTTCAATGTATGGCGTGGATAAATATACTAATATTTGATAACCGTGACAATAAATATATGTCAAACTTAATCAAATTATGATTTTATATAGATCATGCATTAAGTTTGGTGCAATTTAAAATTATTTGATTGCTAACGGAGTATTGATAAAACTACATTATTAGGTTAATTTTTTTTTCCAAATCATTTAATAGATAACTAAATTTTTAACTTATGTCAAAGATTACCAATCAAGTTTAGAAGCAATATAACCTATTCCATACATGATTTATATCCTTTTTTTTCTCTTACAGAGTATTATTCAAATAACAAAAATAAACTAATTTTGGAAAATTAGTTTGTTCGGTTTACACGGTTTGAGAAATCATCAAATGATAAAATGTTGGAGCCTAATTTGTTTAACTTTTGAACCGAACCAACAAAAAATATCAGACAACTAGTTTAAAAAAAGGTGGGGATAATTTGACGACTGTTATTTTGATAACTTTGACAGCAAGTTTTTAAATAATTTAAAAAAAATCTTAAAAAAAAACATTTATAAAAAATATTTTTAAATTTTTAGATTGATTGTGTTTCAAATTTCATACAATTTAAGTTTTATTTGATACTCCATCAAAAATCATCAAAATTACATAATATTTACTACAATCCATATTTAACGGTCTTTGATGAAATATCGAATGTTCATTAAATTACACGAAATTTGAAACACAATCAATTTATAAATAAAAAAAATATGTTTGTCTTTTCTCAAAAAAGAAAAAAGATTATCAACTTTTTTCTATTTTTAAGAATTTTTAAAAAAAATACTTCAAAAATATTTAAAAATTAATTGTCAAATAGCTGTTAAAGAATCCCTCATTTAAAAAAAAATGCCGTTACAATTCAAAACGAGATAAACCCGGCCAAATAATAACTCCTCAAAATAAATCTCTTTTTTTATCCGTTAAAAACATTTTCCTCTCTTAACCTTCCATTATAGATTAGAAAATTAAAAAAAAAAATAGATCTTCTCAAAATAAAATACTTTATCCAAACGCATTATTTGAAAATTGAAATAAACGTTTAAAATTTTCAATAACTTCCAATGAAATCCCAACAAATTGAGATAGCAAACAATTTTTTTAAAATTGTCCCACACTACTATTAATAAATGTTATGTGGGTCATAGCTATAATTTATTTATAAATGAAAATAAAGGAAGGTAGGAAAAAAACCAAAAAAAAAAAATCTAAAAACAGTTGACCCCACCAGCACCGCTAATCCATTTATTAATATTTATAAATGGATATGGCCCACCTCTTTGTATTATAAAATGACATCTCTTCATTCTCCAATTATAAATATTTATAAATTCAGATAATGTAATTTTGTACGGACTGTTTTGTAAATAATTTAGGTCACTTTTGGAGAAATAATATCATTATTTATTTGAAAATAATTATATTTGCCCAAAAAAAAAAGAAAAATCTTTAACATTTGCTTTCCTTTCAAATTCAAATTCAAATTCAAATTCAAATTCAAATTCAAATTCAAATTCAAACACCCCTTTCTATTCTATGACTAAAACATTAATTTTTAAAAAAAGTAACAAAAATTCAAAATTCTTGTAGTCCACTTTTGTATTTGCGTACATTAGAAGGATCATTGCGTAAATGAAGAAAGCAGCAGGGGTCGCTTTAGAAAATATCCTTCGATTAAAAGCAAACGCTTCTCTTTTGACTCTTTCGGTTCTCTTTCCCTCTTTTCACCACTTAGACCACTACAACGCCAAGAAATCTGAAATCTGAAATCTGAGAGAGAAAGAGAAAGAGAAAGAGAGAGAGCGAGAGAGAGAGGAAGAGAAGAGGGGAAGAAGATTTAATTGGAGGAATCCATGGCTCGCGTCGATTGTTCCTTCCTCTTGATTTCTCTGTTTCTTCGTTCGTTCCACCTCTGAGTTGTTCCATGCACAATGATTCG
The DNA here is from genome assembly GCA_037678475.1 of x Bolboschoenoplectus mariqueter. Taxonomy (NCBI): domain Eukaryota; kingdom Viridiplantae; phylum Streptophyta; class Magnoliopsida; order Poales; family Cyperaceae; genus x Bolboschoenoplectus; species x Bolboschoenoplectus mariqueter. Next base: position 2,600,173 of record CM075268.1, read on the forward strand.
GATTGTGATTGTGATTCCTTCACCAACCACGAGGAATTCAACACACTCGGTTTAAGTTTTTTTCCGATTTGACCTAACTTTGGTCTTTTCTGTTCTCTCTTCCCGATTTCCACGCCAGGAAACCCTAATCTCATCTCTCTTTCCCCTTGTTCCAACTTCCAATTGCAAATTTATTGCCTCCCCCTTTGCCTCCGTGGTTCTGATGGAAATCGAGTTTCGGTTCCTCAATTACCAATCTATTCCTCTTGCGCCGATCAAATCCCCTGTTCAAGCCGTGCATCGCGATTACACACTTGACCTCCCCGACGAGTGCCTCTCTCTGGTCTTCAGTTCTCTCTCCCAATCGGATCGCAACAGGTGCTCCCTTGTTTGTCACCGCTGGTACTGTGTTGAGGGGCAAAGTAGGCAGCGCCTCTCTCTCCACGCCGCGTCAGCGCTCGAAGCATTCCTCCCCACCCTCCTGACCCGTTTCGACTCGGTCACTAAGCTCGCGTTGAAGAACGACCGCCGTACGGACAGCATCACGGACGATTCTCTGAGCTTCATATCCACAAAATTGCCTCGGTTGACCCGCCTGAAGTTGCGGTCTTGTAAGCAAATTACAGAGCAGGGGATTTCAACTCTTGCTACTAACAGTAGATGGTTAAGAAAGATCTCTTGCGCCTCGTGTTCTTTCGGGCCGAGCGCACTGGTTGCAATCCTAACCTCGTGCCCCTTGTTAGAAGATTTGTCTCTGAAGAGGCTCAGAGGGGTTCTTAGCAAAGGCAATGGTTACACTAACAATGCGGATGAGGTGGTTATTGGGGCCGGGTTCACTGGGTCGGAGTCGCTGAGATCTGTTTGTCTTAAGGATCTGTACAATGCTCAGTGTTTCGTGCAGTACCTTGCTGGGTGCAAAAATCTGCGCACCATTAAGATTTTGCGCTGCTCAGGACCATGGGATGGATCTTTGGATGAAATCAGCTCAAGGATCCCGGGTATTACTGAAGTTCATCTTGAGAAATTGCAGGTTGTTAAGTACTAACCTCTTTCATTGTAGTTTATGTTTGAATTATTCGTCTTTTTTTAGGTTGTTGAAAAGTGAAACGGTGCTTGAACTTTAGATAATTTTAGAAAGTATTTGGTGCATTTGAATTTGATCCAGGTCTTATTCTAGCTAGAAATTGAGAATTCTACTTCAGGAGTGTCAAAAGGCTTTATTGTAGCTGCATTCCTGTACTAATAATAGTGTTTGAATTGATGTTTGGAATAAAGGTGGAATTGCCAATGGAATTTTTTTTTATTGCATTTAAGCTTCAAAAATCAGGTTCAAGTTGAATACTCAATACAAGATTAGTCAAATGTTAGAAGATCTGTGGAATTAGACTGGAATGAGAACTTGACTTTCCCTCTTTCTCATGAAAAGCTTATCCTTTTGTGATCCATTAAGCTGCAAAAATGAAAACAGTAAATTTGACATGAAATAAACACTATTGTTATCAGTAATGTCTCCATAAGCTGCTTTCCCTAAATGCCTCCAATCTTGATTTGCCGGTCCATTAATGAAAGCCAAAATATGACTTCATTTCCATTCCTATTGAACAGGTAAGTGACAAGGGGTTGTATTACCTCTCGAAATGTACCGACCTCGAAATCCTTCACATAGTCAAGACCCCAGAATGCACAGATGTCGGCATTGCTGATATCGCCTCCAAGTGTCACATGTTGCGCAAGCTTCATATCGATGGTTGGCGTACCAACCGCATTGGGGACCTTGGGCTTATTGAGATCTCCAAGGGCTGCCCTAAGTTGCAAGAGCTCGTGCTGGTTGGGGTTAACCCAACTTTCCGCTCCCTTGATCCTATTGCTTACAACTGTCGCCAGCTGGAGCGGCTGGCGATGTGTGGCTGTGAAACAGTGGGCGACAGCGAGGTGGCTTGCCTTGGTTCACGTTGCACCATGCTTAGAAAGCTTTGTATCAAGGGGTGCCCGGTGTCTGATAATGGCTTGGCAACACTGGGACAGGGCTGCCCCAGCTTGGTCAAGGTGAAGTTAAAGAGGTGTGGTGCTGTGTCAGCTAAGTGTATTGAGTGGCTTAGGTCAGTACGAGGTGAGGGGTTTTCGATTACTCTGGATACCATGGAATTGCAGCAAGAGCAGGTACGGGTTTTAATTAGTAGAATTTTGGTAATTGGTCAATTCCATTGAGCTCTGTAGTGCATGGGCAGTGATACCAGGGGTGCTCTTCTCTTACTCATGTTGATTCTCACAGCCTCTTTTAGTTTTTCTTTTCTTTATTCTGTCTTTCTCTTTTGGGGACTGGGGAGGTCAGGCCTGAGGGGGGAGTTGCTGTGTTGAAGAGTTTCCTATTTTATCCTCAGAATAGTAGTCACGGTTAGACTAGGAACTACTTACTAGTGATAATTAAATTTCGTAAGAAACTTTTCAGGACTACTTAAATTCCTATGTTTGCCATCCAAAGAGGAGAAGATTTACTGAATCATTGATGTTACAGTTGTTATAGAGACAGCGCTGCTGGAGTAAATGATATAAGTTTATAATTTAGTAGTGGCACCCAAATTACCAATACTTTACCTGTTTATAGTATATGGAAGTATTCGTGGCATCACTGATTACTGATAGACATAATCGATTAGCACTATACATTAATGTGTGATGTGGGTATAGGTATGGTACTACCAGTGTTCTTCCTCCATCGATGCTGATTGATCAAAACATATTAATGACAATGCTTGAACCTGAGATGAGCTGGGAAGGGTATGTACCCCAGATACTGAATATTACAGTATGTGCTGCTTCCCCAGGATATGGATTGTGTGGCAGGCAGTGAAATGGGTGCAGGAGACCAGATGACGGACATGATAGACGGGATTGCAACAATGGAGCTCTCATCAGGAAGCCAGGCGGCACAGCAGCCAAGGGGTGGCCGGATGCGGGCTCTGATGCTTGTTGCCATTAGGAGATTCTCTGGTAGTGCAGGTCCCAGCAGCAGTGGCAGTGGTAGCGGTGGCGCTAATCCAAGTGATATCCCTCCTGCTTAAGCTCAACAATTATGAGGTTCTTATTCATTATTCTCTCCTGTCATTACATAGAGTTTCTTCTGTAAATAGCACACAATAATTTTATTTTGTTAATTGTGGCTTGGCGTCCTGTATTCTGGTGATGTCTGCACCAAAACCATGCCCAAATTTTGCAACCAATTGTTAGCTCAATCCTCTGCCAAATGTTTTTAGATATTTACAGTCTGAATCTAGCATTCTTGGAAATGTTCAAGGTTTAGCTTGTTTGCACCCCTTTCCCCTAACAACACATGCAGACACCCAATCACACATACAAAATCATACACACACACACAAACACTTAAAGCACTTACGGAACAAAGGCAACTTAACAAATCTAAGTGTCAGGCTATCTGCTGGAAGGAATGTTCTATCAATGGATTTAGATTAGATTGTGTTTATATCCTAGTGGTGATTTAGTCAAATCTATTTTTTTGATTTTATGAAGAATTAGTCAAATCTTTGCTTCGGCTCATTCTTAGTTTTACTCGTGTAGGCCAGACATCTGTGCTATAGATATTATTTTCCAAATTACAATAATATCCACCGGTTTCGAATAAAGAAAACAAGGATAATTTTTTTTTCCCCAATTTCGGAGGATTCTATTAAAACTCAGAGAGAACTGGCTGTCTGTGTATACAGTTAAGTATTTGGTCTAGTTTGGAGACGGCCAGTTCTTCTTTGCTGTTTATTTTGCTGTGGTCTTATTGAAAGTTTGGTACATCAAAGTCTTTATCTTCCTGTGAAACCATAATTTTGTTATGTAAGTTTTTAATTTCTCCTCTGGCAAAACGAATAGTGTTGCCTGCACCCTATAAATCATGAAATGCATTAATTTGTTCCATATTCTCCATTAAAAGTACACACACTGCTCTCCATCTTTTGCCTAATTAATGTCATTGTGATGAACAGTGGTAAGACTGCCGTCTATTTTAAAAAAATCGTAAGCCTTCTGTCTATTTTTTAAAAAAGAGGAGGGATTAGTTGATGACAATGGTTCTTTTGACAATCTCGACAATGTGTGATTGGGTGTTCAAATAAATTCAAATATTTTTTTCAAAAATAGAAAAAAGTTTATAGACGTATTCATGAACTTATAGATCAATTGCATTTCAAATTTCATGCAATTCATTGTTTTTTGATAGTCCATCAAAGACCATTAAATCAGAACCGTTGCAAATTCTATAAAATTTTAGTGGCCTTTGATGGACTACCAAATGATAATTAAATTGCATGAAATTTGAAACACAATCAATCTACAAGTTCAAGAATATATCTACAAACTTTTTTTTCATTTTTGAGATTTTATTTTTAAATATTTTCGAAAACCCATTGTCAGGATTGTCAAAAATAACCATTGTCAAGTGATCCCTCCTGACCCTCTCCCTAAAAAAAATGGGTATAGTTTTGTGACTGGTGGATAGTGTTTTTTTTTTTTTTTTTTGTAAGGTTGTGATATCTTGTATGTGCTATATCTCTACACCCCTTGCATGTATTCCATGTATGTTTTCCTCCATATTCCAATTGTTAATATATCTAGCACCATGTTAGGTTGAATTATGTCTGAATCAAGCAATAAAGAAGTAGGTTTCTGGTTTTCAAATGTATGTAGCCTAATTGCCATATTTCTGTTTCTTGTCATGTTTTGTAAGTGTTTCTTTGCATATAATACTGAAAGACTCAACATTTATTATCTTTACAAGAGAATAAGCACATTTTCTGAACATATTTGTAATGAGGATCCAATTGTTATGCTATCTTTGACACATTTTCTGTTTGCTTTTAGTTGTTCTCCTTAAAAGTGTGAAATCATACTAATATGAAGCTAACAGGATTGACCCAACACTAAATGAACTGATCATGATGCATTTGTTGCCCAATACGACTTGTGAAGAGGTGCCCGGTGTGGGGTTGGGGGCTGGGGGGATACAAATGTAATTTGGATTTTGACATAAACTGAAAGTTGTTCCCTTCTATTTGAAATTCTGTAAGAGTATAATGGGTTGTTATTTGCTATGAGAAGTTAAATGTATTTAATATCTTCTGCATTTCTTTTTGTTCTTACTAACGGGTCACACTGATATTTATAGGTCATGTGCTGTTGGTGTGTCCGAGTGGCAGTGGCAGAGGTGGCATCCCAGTGATCCCCCAGTATTTAACTTGGCACTCGGGCTCCCTTTGTATTTTAAACTATTATTTATGCTTTTTTGTATTAAACATCTAGCCTAACCATTCCTATTTTATTCCTTTTGAATGTCCTTTGGGTGAAAAACAACGGATTGTGGTGTGCTCTCTTTTAGACATCAAACTGTTTGTGGATGTTTATTTAAAAATTGAAATGCTGCGATGATGTCTTCATGATGCCGAGTGATGTTCCAAATTCCTTGTCTGAAAATACAGAATATTGTGATATGAGCTACGATGTTTCTCCTTGACCCTTGTCATTTACACCATAGTTGTGAATTTATGTTTGCTATTAACCTGTTCTGACTGCAATTTGTAAGAATTACATGTCACAATTTGGATTGTAACATACATGTAAGTTATTCCACGTGTGTTGGTTTAATTATTGACGCGTAAGCTATCAGACTGAATGGAAGTTGCCGTTACTGTGATGGCGAATGGTTCTGCATGCCGGATCTGAGCCATTCGATTATAAATGCTTTCTCATCAAGAGTTTGAGGAGAATACTTTCAACTGAATTAACCGAATGAACTCAGGAAGAAACATGATCTTTCACACGCCGGCGGAACTATTCTTTCAACAGCCTTCTCACAGCTATTCCTAAAACCACGCATCCCCGCCGCTACTCCGTTGTTATCTCTCTCTTTAATCGCCTCAAACTAATTTGGTACAGAGGCGTCTATCCTGACTTTTGGCATTGTGGTCGACTGTTGCCGCCGCATTGGTCTAGTACATCATGGATTCTGTATGCTTGGCCAGTCGTTGAAAGAAAGATGCGGCGTTAGTACCGTCATGTTTAGGTGTGTAATCTATCATGCATTCATGCTTCACTGATTTTGATCTTTTGTTGCACAGAATGATACAAACACAAGAGTATGATGCCGCATGAAAGTTCTATTGATCTGATCACTTTATAATTCATACAATCAAATTAATCTAAAAAAATTATCATGAATTCATCCGTCCGTAAGCTCTACAGCGCAAGTAATTTGTGGCAGATGTTAAGTCACTGATAAGGTTATAAGAAAGATATAATCCGAGTTGACTCATGAATGTTGACTAGTTGTAACGCAACATGTTAGTTTGTCATTTAGAATAATCAATACATGTTGACTATTTTTGTTATTAATTTTGTGGGATAATGTTATGAAATTCTAATCCTCTAAACTTAATTTTCTTGTGACAATTTTTTTTTTCAATTTTCTATAGTTACAATCACATCTCCAATCTGTTTAATTCATGCCAATTATCCTTCTAGATCTTAATTTTACTTAACATTATTAATTTTGTGTATAAAGCGACTATAGTGCCCCCGATAAATTCATATTTGAATTAAAAAAATGTTTATACTTAGCATATTAGATGTTCAATAATTTTTTTTAAGAATAAATATAAAGAAGTTCAAGTCAAATACTTCTTCGAATAAATAAAAATATAATTCTAAAATTTTTTATTCCTAATAACATAAGTATAAATATTTTTTTATCAAAGTATTTTTGGCAAAAGCAACACATCCGAATTACAAATATATATCAGCTCTCTCAAGTTTGTATCTTGATTTAATTGAATTGTAGTTTGACAATTTTATCCTTAATTAAATTGATAAATGAAATTCAATTAAATATTAGAAATTCACAATAGTGATCATAATACATTTCATCAGAGAACACCACTAAAAGTCAATAAAATCAATTAGAATTGACTTAAAAACATTTTTAATAAAACAAAAGGGTTTGCATCCTCTGTTTTTAATACACGCCAAAATTACATAGTTCCAATTTTATATCTTATTCCACGTAGAAAACAGTAATTTATTGAGTTAGGCGCAGTTCTTAAGTTGACTAAAAAACATGACTCGTTATAAGATAACATGTCAATTTGTTATTTAAGAAAAAAGAAATTACTTATTTAATTATTGAATTCCTAATGTCATTGAATATATATATATATATATATATAGAGTTGGATGATGTGACATAACAAGGACTATATATATAATAAGATTTGGTCAAATATTCCTACATGATTGCTTCATATATAGTTTTATCATTTTGTGCAAGTTGTGTGGCTTCAATTTTCCATCATTCATTTAATTATTTATTTGTGTTGGTACTCAATATATAATAATTTTATCTTGAAGAAAAATTAATGTGCACACAACTCAAGAACATGCAGTTGCTTTAATTATGTATTATCCATAATATTTTTCTCATCAAGTTGTGGTTTATTCTGCCTAACATTTCCATTTCCATAATTCATGCCAATACCAATCTCTGACTTGTGCAAAGACAAAACTCAATGTATGCAAATGGTTTTATCTTTGTAAGAGTTGTTATTTTGGCAATACCTATGGCTTTAACTTGGATAATATTCTGAAATCTATGTAAGATCAACTGGATGTGATACACCAGCAGAATGATTTATTGATTTGTGATCAGTTCTACATTTATGATTTGTGTTATATTTTCTTGTTTCTTTTTTTTATTGTTCGGATCTAGTGTCTTTATCAGTTGTGTTATATTTTATTACTTGTTTCTTTTGGCGAAAATAATTTAATTTTTAATACATACTTGTTCTGAAGCATTATTTGTTGAATATATACTAATAAAATAACTGGACTCCTCCCCCCCTTTCAATAATTTTACTACATATCTTGTGGCTCATATGTCTCTCATGACTTAATTTTTTTCCAATTAATCTCTATGTTTCCTTCAATTTTGAAAATAAAGAAAAGCTTAAATTAATATATACTGTGCTTTGGCTTCTTTTTTGTGTAGTTAATTAGTTTTATTTTCTTCTTTAATTTTGGTAAATTTTGTTTTAGCCTGTTTCTTATGCAATGTAATGGAAAGAGAGACAGCATCAGCATGAATTGAAATTAAGAAGATAGTTACAACAATTAATACTTTAGTAAAACTATATATATATATATATATATTAATTATGTGTCTTTAGTATGTATATTGAATTATGCAAAACAGCAAAAGAATAAATGAACTATGTTATATAATTATCTCTTCTTTTCCGCTTATTATTAATTTCCTCTTTCTGCTTCTTTCTTGCATAAATTTCCATTAATTTCTATATTAAGAGTAGCTTAGTTTAAGCTTTGAAGACATAAATTGCAACATGATGCACTCAGCCACAAGAGATGAGCAGCTAATTAACCTAAATTGACAAATTTTTCCATCACTTGAATTTTTTTTTTTTTTTTGAGATACACCATCACTTGAATTTTAATACAAAAAAAAAAAGAAAAACAAATGTAAACTCATAAAATGAAAAAAAGAATCCATAATGGAAGAAATCACACTCTTCAAAATCCAAACCACATACGTCGACCTTCCTTCTATCGCATTCGTAGCAATTAGTCCTTGCGAGCCTTCGCACCAGCGTTCATCCTCACGAATCCTTCTCGAAACAAAGGTGTCAAAATGACAAAAACAACAGATGCAGTAAGTTCATAAATGAGAAAATAGAAATAACTGGTTTATTGGAAATAGCATATGTCGTCGAGTCATATCCAACGCCTCTCGTACTCATAGTTATTGCGAACATTATCATCATAGAGGGATCTAATGTCCTGGCCAGCAATGCTCATGATATTCGCTGACATTCTCCGCGCTTGGGCATTTATCAATTGCCTCTGAGCCTGTAGCAGAGCGTTTCTCTGGTTAGCAACCAGAGCGGCTTCATTTGGTTGTGATCGTTGAGGAGGTGGTGGTGTTGGTGGCGCTTGAAGACCGGGCGACAACACTTCTCGTCTTTCAGGAGAGAAGCATCCAACATGACCACCAAAATCACAACTTCTACAAAGATAAAACCATTCGTGAACATCTACACTCTTTTTGCACAAATAACAGTAGGCTACCATGTCGGGCGGATAGGGGTTCTTGTATACGAGTGTTAGTGGGTGATGGTGCGCGAACGGTGGCTGACTTTATGAGGTATAGCAGCACAGTGAAGGTGTAGATCATAGTTGCACTCTCTGCATCTGAGGCAGAAGGAGCTACCATCGACCCCACAAGCGTCGCACCCATATTTTCCGTAGGAGTAAGGTGGAGTTAGAGCAAGGCTCGGGGGGTGGGCCGGGTGCGAGGGATGATCCATTCTTTGTCTTGTGGTTGCACAGGTAATGTGAAGAAAGTAGTGGCAAAGAACACAACCGTAGGACTGTTCGGTGCATGGCATGTTGTAGGCGTGGCATATTGGTTCGGTTCCGGAGATGCGATGAGTTTTCGGTGGTGGAGATGGCTGATGTGGATCAAGGTTTTGTCTACATTGTTCATGCTTTCCATTTTTCTTTTCTCCTTTGTTTCAGGCTTGTAGCTCTTTGTTTGTTTCTTTATCTTATCTGCCATCATTTTCGGGAAGCTATTTATAGAGAAGAGAAGTTCATAATATAAATGAAAGTACAGTACATATGTAATATATAAAATAAAAAATGTTTTCCGTTGTTGACTTGAATTATATATCGAGTATTACACAGATCAATAAAGAGTAAATTGTAGCATTTTGGTCAAAATAAGTAAATATCTATTCTCATTTTGGTCGTTACAATGATATACAAGCAGACACTCATTTTTTCATGCAATTTATTTTGTATATTATTATGTGGTGACATATCAAGTCATATAACATCGATTCAAGTAGCTTAATAAATTTTTCATATCAAAATCTCGTAAAATATCAAAATTTATTTATTATTTTTAATGATTTTTAAAAAATGACCCTAAAATTAAAAAAATATCAATATTTGAAGGTTAAAAAGAGTTATCTTTCAAAAATCATTAAAAATAGTAAATAAATTCTAAAAATGATAATTTTTAGTATTCTTTAAGATTTTAATATAAAGAATTTATTGAGCTACTTAAATCGTCATTTCGGACGTAAAATTTTCAAATTTGATCCGTAAGCGTTTCGCCGAAATGCTTATAGAAGCACCATAGCTGTACTCTAGTAATTATATATAATTAAGAAAATTTTGTACAATAATTAATGTGCAACATAAATATGGCTGGAGAATGAAGATGTCTTTGTTAGCTCGGAAAGAACAAATGAATGAAATGTATACATCATGGTGTACCTTAAACTTGAACGTGCAAATGTGCAAACGTTAATTTTATTGAGAGAGATGCCAATTATAAACTTTAATTATTGGCGCAGTACAAGTCAGCTCCACTTGCTAACAAACAAACATATATATATATATAAATGTGAAGGTAATTAAGTATATGAGTTGTAATTATAATTAATTTTATATGAACACATACTTTAATAGGGAATTTCATTAACTAATAAAAGTAGGTTACACATATTAATTAGGAAGGGAATATAGAGTAAAGCTAGCAAAAGGTTAAGCTCACCAAGGGTTGGTGAGCTTAACTCAAAAAACTATTAAAATGATTCTAAACGATAAATTCGAGTAACTTAATAAATTCTTCATATTAAAATCTTATAGGATATTGAAATTTTTCATTTTTAGAGTTTTTTTAACTATTTTTTCAGATTTTTTAAGTTTGTTCCAAAATAATAATAAAATAATGAATTTTATATATTAGAATTGGTCATTTAAAAAAATCTCAAACAAATACTTAAAAAACTCTATAAAATTTTGATATAAAAAATTTATTGAGAAAATTAGATTTATCGTTTGAAAACGATTTGATAGGTTTTTGAATTAATCTCATCAAACCCCATAATGAGCTTAAGCTCACTCTAACTTTACTCAAGGTATATATAATATATATAGGAAAATAAAGTTGTATTATGTAGAATTACATAAACATTCATACACGTTGAAAGAAAATAAAAGGTCTTAATTAATTAGTTGCAACAAAATATTCAACAAAAACAGAGTCATAAATTAACTATATTTTTTTTGTGGGTGTATGACCAAGCTACTAATTAAATTATACAAGTACATTATTATTATTATTTTTCTAAAGTAGCAATTCAATTTATTTTAATGGTTCTGTTAGAGGCAGCCAACATCAATAGCAATTCACATCGCTCACATCATTATAGACATTTATTTTTTTTAATTAGTGAAGTGATGTTGTATTCAATCTTAGTCAAAATATATACATATAATTAAATAAATAAAGGTCTGTTCTTCTATGGCCCAATAAGAGCCCATTAATAAATAAAGGTCTGTTCAACGGTACAAGAGGGCCTGGTTTTTCTTTTTTTTTAGAAAAGAACCATTTTATTTTGTTTTTCTTTTGCGTACTTTTATTTATTTTTTTAGTTATTCTTTAGTCTAAAAAACCCAAAAGCACATAGCAATATATATATTTCAAGCTCTGTATAAAATTTTGTAGGCTCCAAAAGCATATGGAGATGTATATGCATGGCTTCTTCTTTTGACATAGGTCTATACAAAGTATTTGTTCTCATTATGATGTGGCATATTAAGAACTTATATTATTTTCAACTATTTTAAAGGTATTGTACTTCTGCTCAGTGACAGAGTTTGATCAAAATTAATGGGGGACTAATATATTATTTTTAGTATAATTATATATCTCAAATTTTTTCGAGGGAATTGAATATAGTATAATTACAATAAAATGTCTTAAATTCTTATAATATATAATTAGTTTTCAAAATTTTCTGAGAGGGTTGTAGCCCATTCTGATCTCCACTAAACTTCATCCCCACTTCTGCTTATATTTGAAGTAATTAAGTAATGTAATACGACCTATAATTATACAATTATAAGTTCCTCTTTTTTTTTTTTTGAAATAGCTAGTGATTACTCCACCAGTTTCGTTGAAACTCAAAAAAACGTACCACAACTCTCTGGTACCAGTAGAGATACAGTTCTAACTACCTTAATGTCTATTTGTTTAAAGCTATATAAACATATATACTAAAGTAACACATAATCAGTCAACATTACTAGCAGCAACCATCCAGAATGGTACCACAACTCTCTGGTACCAGTAGGAATATAGTTCTAACTATCCTAATGCCTATTTGTTTGAAGCTGTATAAACATATATACTAAAGTAACACATAATCAGTCAACATTACTAGCAGCAACCATCCAGAATGGTACCACAACTCTCTGGTACCAGTAGGGATATAGTTCTAACTATCCTAATGCCTATTTGTTTGAAGCTGTATAAACATATATACTAAAGTAACACATAATCAGTCAACATTACAAGCAGCAACCATCCAGACAACATGCCAAACACAAGAAATATAGTCAGATGTACCACAACCCGGTACAATATCTGTTTGTTATATTCAATCGTCCGCTGATACCAGCGGCAAATTAATTTGAGGTGTTAAGCAAGTCTGAACACACAAATAAATATAACTTGCTTCCATTTCAATGTTCCAATTGAACCTAGACATAATAGAAATTTGGGTTATATTTATATAGGCTTTTAAAAGAACTATCACATTAATAGTTATTTTTGAAATATAAATTTAGATACATGCATGTAGAAAAGTAATAACATATATTCTCATTAAGTAGTTTGAGAAGCACAATAATTAAACTAATTGTGTTATTTCTGAAGATAGATAATAGTACTATTTTCCAATTTAAGGACATTAAAGGAAACTAATTTTCTTAGTAATGGGCCATAATATTGCTTTGTGCAAATAGCCTAAAGTAAAAAAAAAAAACTGAAAATGCTTATTAAATAATTAATTAATGTGTATTGATACGAATTTGGGCAACATTTTGAGAAGGAAAAATCCTCAATATGCTTATAAAATATTCTTTTTACTTTTTTTAAAAAAAAATATGATAATTGATAAGAACTTCTAGGGAAAAATGTTGCTAGATATGTTTATTAAAGTCGTTTCCACTTTTGGTAAGAAATATTTTTAAAAGGTGAAATACCATCTATATCCTTTTAAAACTTTAAAATTATGTATTTTCTTATCTAAAATTCATAATATTATATTTACCCTTCTAAACTATTAGAATCCTTATATTTTATTGGATAAATACAACAGCTCCAATAATTTACAAGGGTAAATATAATATTATGAAGTTTTAGAGAAAAAAATATATAATTTTTAATTTTTAAAATAGTATATATGAAATTCTACTTTTTTTTTCAAGAAAAAGCTTGTGTCCATTAATTGCGTGCTTCACTTGTGTTTGCTTTGGATAAAATGAAACAAAAAATTAATTAATTTAAACAAAATAGGAAAGTCAACCAATCTTCCTTTTTTTAGGATTCTGTTTATGATAACCATCTCCGAGTAAATACTAAAAATTTTCTCCTATTTGAAGCACAAAGATATTGGGAGCAATGACAAACATATATGAACATTTACAATAAGAGTGATTTAATTAATAGATAATAAAGTTATGAGAATATTATTTTGTTAGTTGAAATTAATGGAGGTTAGGACTTAGGCCTTCTAATTAATTTTAAATATTTAGAAATGATCCCTTAATATGATTTCAAATATGTAACCTTTCATGCGTATGGTATTGTTTTAATCACTAAATCAAATGTTGATTTTCAAGTTTTAATATATTGAGACGGAATATACAAAATAAAATGGGTTCATCCATTTACAAAATTACCGAGGTAATCGATAATAACTCTTTTTGTGTTTCCATAATTGTTAATTAATACGAAGGGAAATTGTATTTCATGTTAAGAGCTAATTTATACGTCATGTCTTTAGACAAAATGGAATCGAACCCAACAAAAAAAACAAAAATAAATACAAAAAATGGCTGCGAAAAATCAATATTCACTTCATATCTTGATTTTTTACCTCTCAATTGTAAATTAAACATATAGAATATGCTAGCTAATGGATTACATTTGAGATGAACTAAATGTGCTGCTAGAAATTGGATATAATTATCAATTCTCATTTGGATAGTATATGTTGTGTTTCACATTTTTGACATGTACATGCACAAAGAAAAAATTATAAAAAAATAAATGAAGCATGGAACGAAGCCCAATGATTCGTATCTTCTATTACGCTATATGTAGCATGTTATTTATCTGATCGCATTAAAATTTATATAAAGTAAATTTTAAAAAAAGTTTTTTTATAATCCACCCGTCCGTGCACTGGCAGCGCTGCACAGTAGAAAAATACGACCCCTAACTATGATAGGAGTTTATTTTATTTTAATAGAATAAACTGAATAGAAATTATTAGAAATTAACTTTTTTTTTAATTGGAAGCAATAGTTGACGAGAAGAATTTTAGCCATGAAGGAAAGTAGAAGAGCCATGTGTTGCATCTAATTTACTAGGTTTGGTCTTATAATTCCTTATTAAAAATATGCATTAATTGGTCAATTACGAGAAGAAATTATTTGGTTACAAAATAACTATAATTTCTTAAATTCGGATAGAAGAAATAGCTGCTAAGTTAGTGTCACTAGAGATGAGAGATCTTAGTCAATGTTTTAAAATGTAATTTTCAATATGTGTGAGGATTGATCATTGCATAATGCATATACAGTATGTGCATGGAAATACGATTTTCTATGTAGATATGTATTCTCAAAAAATATTAAAATATGTAAAAGTATATAAAGTAAATGAGCTTGGTTAAAGTATTTCAATAAGAAAATAAGAAAATATAATAAAATACTAATATAATTTTAGATTTTTTTTCAATGATAAATATATGTGATTAATTTTATAAGTTTAATATAATAAAAAAATTTAAAAATTATAATGTACTATTGAATATGCAGATACATACTTTTATGCATATGATCTGGTAATGTATAAGCATATGTGGATATTTGTTACCGAGATTAAAATGCAAGAAAAAAGAAAATTAAGTTATTAATGACTATATATCATTTTTTGGAACAAAGGTTAGGTGTACCATTGTTAATTTCATACGCTATATATCATGTTAGAGAGTGGAACAAACATGAAATTACTATCATGCAAACATAGAAAAATTTTGCAAAAAATAATGATATTCAAAATGTTATAAAAATATATAGGAGAGGCACAGGCAGGGCAGTATTACTTCTACCACCTCATGAAATTTGTTTAGCTCTCCAGTTAGATGAGTAAATGGAGCTATCCATTGCATGAATGTCCCAATTTTTATACAACACAATAGAAAAGGATGGATCCATTTCTGGTGATTAGTAGAGAGATTCATGATATATCAGGCACTTGATCATGACAGCTTATCCATAATCTATCATGCCATGAACATCTCTGGCATGATGCAATCATTCATCCTATGGGACCATGGGAATATTTTTTTGTTAGATCAAAATTAATTATCTATGCATTCAAGCAAACCAACTTTAGAAGGCAAACAGAAAATATAAGGGGCACATTTATATGTGCAACAAAATACTTGTGATGACATGGAAAATCATAATAACAAAAGTTAGTACATAGATGATTAACATTTTTTTCTGACATTTAATGTAGATATTTTTTAGAGAGAAAAATAAGAGTTAATTTACTTTAAATTTTTATATCTATAAGAGATCTTTTAAGTCACAATTGGATTTTAATTGTACAATTTCTCACAAAAAAATATTATTTTAGTTATTAAATTAAATGTTAATCTTCAACATAGTTTAAGATGAATATTAAATAACTAATTGCCAAAGTAGGAAAATGATTTATTCATTGTATAAATTTAATATATCAATATATTTAAAAAATTAAATTACACAATCATTTTAAGTAGTATATGATAGTTATTTATAGACATAATGCTAGTTAATTAGAAACTCAAATTATGACCTTTCTTTTTGTATTTTTTTCATACTTCCTAATTTTTCCTCTCCTTTGATCTCTCTTTCTCTTTTGCTCTCTTTATTTAGGATCCGTTTGACAAATCAATTATAAAACAATTTGTCAAACGCAAAAAAACAAATCGAAATAGTAGCATGAATAGATTTTTCTGTTATTTGACAATATTATTCAAATAACAAAATAACACTTTTTCTCGACACATGGAATAACAAAAAATTCATATTTTTTTACCGAATGACATTTTCACTCTTCCGAGTAATTTGAAAATAATATTCTTCTGTTCATTTTTTCAAATATCATTATTCTATTATTATTCTACTTTTATTATTCTAATAATACTATTTTAATGTTACTCCTTAAATTGCCAAAGGAACCCTTAATGTTATTGTTTTGAACAAAATTGGGGTGCAAATTGGAACGGTGTAATATTTCCATCCAAAAAAAAAAAAAATTGGTCTCATGCATTTCACATTTCCACCCCTTCTCCATTCCCTCTGCACTTTCTACAAAAATCAGCCTCTGCCACCTCTTATACCCTTCTTCCTAAGCATCATAAATTATCCAACTATATATAAAATCCAAAATATTTCATTCTCAAGCAATGACCACTTCACCTTGTACCTCACAAGCATCTTTAAAACCACCAATTTTGCTTATTTATTGATCAGTTGGTGAAATTCCTTGACAATAATGGTGGCAGTTTTCAACAAGGAGCTACTAAGTTGGTACCTAATAACTCTGAAACTAAGAGAAACAGTTGATCAAACCATCTCCAAATCAGGTCCTTCTACTCCCAACAATGCCCATTCTAACCCTATTCCAATCCCTACCATCCCCTTCTCTCAGCCTCATTCCCTTGTGTTAACCAATGGGGAATCCCGGCATGATCCTGAGCCGATAACCGATGCAAACCTGAGCCTGAATCAGGAAATTAGAGAGGAAACCTTAGTTCAAGTAGAGCATCTACCAGCCGCAAAACCGGAAATTGCGAGAGATCAATCCATTTCAATTCCGAGATCACCCCGGGAATCTTGGGCTACATACATTCAACAAAAGCTACAGGAAGCAAAGGATGAAGAGGCTAAGGACCCATGGGCAAAGTTGTCGATTTACCGGGTCCCGGAATCTCTGCGAGAAGGGGACGACAAGTCCTATATACCGCAAATGGTGTCAATTGGGCCAATGCATCATGGGAATGGAAAGCTGAGAGAAATGGAACCACACAAGTGGCGTGCAGTTCATCGTGTCCTGCAGCGCATGGGGCATGAAATTGACCGGTACATCAATGCAATCCGGCCACTGGAGGAGCGGATACGGTCGTGCTACGAGGGAAGAATCTCGATGGGCAGTGAGGAATTCCTGCTCTCTCAGGTACTGTCACTGTACTTTCTGTTATCTACTGGCCTAATGGTTATTAAAAGTCCTGTACTGATAAAATGTCATAAAGCTGTCCAATTCTATTGTGTTAATTTGGTATGGCATTATGAGACATTTGATTACAATTTTTTATTTTCTTTAAGCATCAAATAGTCTTGGATGGAAAAACAGCAATTGAAACATGAGGCAACATATCTTATTCAACTCAAGTATTTTTTTTTTTTCATGTCACTTAAGAGTTCATTACACAAGTATCACTAGCTTATTATTCCGGTCCTGAAAGTTTCAAAAATATTATTTAGGTCCTTGAAGTTTCTAATTTCTGCTAAATTGGTCCAATCAAGAATATTCATTAATAACAAATATTATATCATCCATTTCAGCATCATCTTTTGGATTGCAAATACCATTGACATAGTCATACAAGTTATACAGATCATATTTATATCATATCCACAACAAAGCATATTGATTAAATAAATGTAGCTTCATTGTCCACGGCATCATAAATTAATTAAATTAATGATACTTATATTCATCTCACTATGGATATCATCCATACCGTATTGACACAAATTAGAAACTTTTTAAGGACCAAAATGGACATATGAAACTTTAGGGGCCACAATGTCAATTTTATGATGTTAAAAGGACTACTGGTGTAGTTCACTCCAATTTTGATTATGTACTGTTGCTGTGTATTTTATTTGGGAAAAATTGGACATAGGAGAGTATATTATAATTAATAAGGATGGATCATTGAAGTGATTGATTCTACCTAAAAAAAGGATGTAAGCATAGTCAACTATATTGAAAAATGACAATCATCAATACCATAAGTAAAGAAAAAAGTTTGGAGAAGCAATTTGAACACCTTGTTTCAAATTTAGAAAAAGGGGAGATCTGAGATGCATATTGCTTCTTACTGGTACCAAGCAAGGGTAAGATACAAAGGCATATTGCTTCTTAATATTTTTTTTTGTTTTGGTCATATCGAAATTTGCTATAAAACACTAATAATTCCAGGTACTTGATGGAACTTTTGTTTTGGAGCTATTCATTGGTGCTGCCAGCCCTAACGGTTTCGTTGATCTGGGCTATACCCATCATGACCCAGTGTTCGCCATGCGTGGCGTAATGCACACTGTACAACGCGACATGATAATGTTAGAAAATCAGATCCCCTTATTTGTTTTAGATCGGCTCCTGGCGACTCAATTGGGACGGCCAGATCAGCCTGCAAGGGTTGCAAAACTGGCCGTCTGTTTCTTTGACCCGTTAATGCCCACAGATGAACCATTACAAAAAAGGGACAGGGCCCGGATGGAGACCTCCATAAACGGGGCATTTGATCCTCTTTCTGATGCAGATTTGCATTGTTTGGATGCCTTTCGTAGAAGTCTTCTTCGTACCAGCCCGAATCCAGCACCGCAGCCACGAAGCATATGGCGTAAGTGGTCAGCCACGCGCCGTGTCGCTGACAAGCGGCGTCAGCAGTTCATACATTGTGTATCCGAACTGCGGGAGGCAGGAATAAGGTGCAGAAAAAGGAAGACCGATAGGTTCTGGGATATAAACTTTGATAATAACGGTACTTTGCAAATCCCAAGGATTTTGATACACGACGGGACGAAATCGCTATTTCTTAATTTGATTGCATTTGAGCAGTGCCACATGGATACATCGAGCAATACAATTACATCTTATGTGATCTTCATGGATAATTTGATCAACACTGAGGAGGATGTCAGGTAATAAATTTGACATGCATAATAGTTTGACTTCTGTCGACACTGAGCAGACGCCTTAATTTTGTACAAAATTTAAGTGATTGTGCACTTAAAAACAAATTCTGATAACTGGTTAAATTACAGGAGGTATTTTCTTTATGTTATCAAGACAGGTACATAGTTGCCTATCAGGAACATTAACTATTTGGTTTTAGAACTGTTCTACATGTAAATTGCAAATAGACCAACAATTTTCTGGTACTGAGGCCAACATATTTACATTGAGAAACAAAACAGCCCCACCAACAAAATTGATATTATTTGATTTGTGGTTTCTGGACTTGAACCAATGCTAATATTCTATAGGTACTTGCATGATCGAGGAATAATAGAACATTGGCTTGGTAACGACAAGGAGGTGGCCGACCTGTTTAGTCGACTATGCCAAGAAGTGGTTTTCGACTTCAACAATAGCTATCTCTCTGGCTTGTCGGATAGTGTTAACAAGTATTACAACAGTCGGTGGAACACTTGGAGCGCCGCTCTGAAACACAACTATTTCAGTAACCCGTGGGCCATCCTGTCACTCGTGGCAGCTGTTGTTTTGCTTATCTTGACATTTGCTCAAACGTTTTACAGTGTTTATTCGTATTATCGGCCTCCGTAAGAGGGGTGTAAATGTTTTATTTATTGTTTGTTTGTGGGATTGTATTCTTTTTGGTTCATTTCAAGTTTATAGTTATCCATCTCTTTGTCCCTTTTTTTTTCCTTTTTTTTCTATTAATTTGTTTATAGTTGCTTGTTGAAATTATAGTTGAGATATAAATTTTTCTTTTTCATAAGTTGATGTCACTATTCTTTGGCCTTTGGGGGCACATAACTGATATTTATTTTGTAGGTTAATTCAAGGCACAATTAATGTTACAATTGGCAATCCAATTTGAGTAACATTATCCATTTATGCTCTTGAACTGTTGACCTCCCCTCTGGTACCAGATTTAGATAGGAAGCATCAGGATTTAGCATTTTTCTCCTCAAAAAACAACTGTTTTTGTCTAAGAATTAATTATTCTTATATTTAACATTTATCCAACTTATTAACCAAGAAAAGGTGAGCCTCCGATTGCAGTTCTTGTTTTTTTTTTTTTAAATCTAATAATCGGATTTAGATAAGTGATAAGATTGCGTTTAGAAATTTAGACAAACTAGCATGTAGCCCATGTTATTCATATATGAGATATTATATACATTAATGATTTTATTTTTTACAATATTTTTATTATTCAATTTAAATATCACTAATATTCATAAAAATTTATTTAAGTTAAATAATAATAGTACTGTACAAAATAAGTTTATATATTAAAGTTAGGGAAAATTCACTTTTTGGTCCTTGAACTTTCTTAAAAAAATTAAATTGATCTCTAAACTTTCATTTGTATCAAATTAGTCTTTGAACTTTAAAAAAATCAAGTTGATCTTTAAACTTCGTCAAAAAAATTAAATTGATCCTTAAACTTTAAATTACACAAATAAGTCCTAGAACTCTTGAAAACAAATATAAGTTTTAGTCTTAGAATTTTTTTCAAAAAAATCAAATTAGTTCTCAAAATTTCATTTGCACCTAGATGTATCATATCAGTTCTTGGTCCAACCTGACAAACCGACCTTATTCAATCTAATCCAATCTTCAACTAATTATGTTTATAATAATAATAAATGGTGTAAATAAAGATATAAATAGGTCAGGTTGGGTCGGATTAGTATTATTTTATTCTTTTTTAAATGGGTCGAGTTTGATTCAGATCGAATCGGATTGGATTTAACCTGACTTGACCAACCCAAAACAAATAAATTTTTTTATATTTATACCTAATTCAGATTAAAAAAAAATCATAACATATCAAATTGAGTTGGATAAGATTAACCATTTAGGTAAGACTGAGAACTAATACCTCCAGATACAAACGAAAATTCATGAATTAATTTAATTTTTTTTAAAAGTTTAGGGATCAAATTTACATTCTTTTAAAAGTTCAAGGACTTATTTTGTGTAATTTTAAAGGACCAATTTAATTGTTTTTAAAAGTTTAAGGATCAATTTAGTACAAACGAAAATTTATGAACCAACTTGATTTTTTTAATAAAGTTCATAGACCAAAAAATAAATTCTCCTTTAAAATTATTAATATGCATAATAATTATTAATATGCATAATAATTTATTTAACGTATACAATAAAATCTCGATGATAATATTAAGAACTCCAAAACCAAAAGTCAATACCAGAAGCAATCAATCCATCCGAAGAAAAATAGAAACAACATGAGGAAACAAGTGTTCGTTTTGGCGGGACAGAGCAACATGTCCGGGCGTGGTGGGGTCCACTGGTCCCACGGTCGGTACGAATGGGACGGCGTCGTGCCGGACGAGTGCGCCCCTTCTCCCTCCATCCTCCGCCTCTCCGTCGATCTCAACTGGGAGGAGGCGCGGGACCCACTGCACATAGACATTGAGTCCAAGAGCAAGACCTGTGGCGTGGGACCAGGCATGAGCTTCGCTAATCGTCTCCTCAAGGAGATCGGTGCTTGTGGTTGTAGTAGTTCTACTATTGGCCTTGTTCCTTGTGCTGTAGGAGGTAGATTTGCCATCAGATTTTGAAGATTTAGTTGTTTGTTTGTGGCATTCATGTCATTTTTTAGATCAAGGCAATGCTGTCTGTGTTTGTTTGAATTTCAGACCTTGTGTCACTGACTGTCCCACTGGTTTGGGATCTTATTTGAGGTCAGTTGTGTTCAATTGTTCAAATTAAATCGTCTCAGGCTAGTGCTGTGAAAATTATGCTTGAAATTCATGTCGAAATTGGTTTCCGGTTTTACAATGCAATGCGTTTGCTTTGCCGGAATCCAGTACTGTCAGAATCCAGAAGGTTTCCACCCGATGTGATGCTTATACTCACAGGCCTTCACCTATTATTAATTTATTTTGGTACAACAGGTACGGCCATCAAGAAATGGGAAAAGGGGTCGAAATTGTACAACCAAATGGTACAGAGGACAAAAGAGGCAGCTGAAATTGGTGACGGAGGAGAGATCAAGGCAGTATTGTGGTACCAGGGCGAGACTGATGCTGAGTCAGATCATGCGTCAGAGGTTTACGGCGACAATTTGAAGAAGTTTATCGAAGATGTGAGATCGGATCTTGGGCTGCCTTTTTTGCCCTTTATTCAGGTACCGGAATTCGTAAAAACATTTTCTCTATATATTCTGATATGTTAAAGTATACTTAGTTACCGATGCTTTATTTTTATAGGTAGCTCTGGCATCAGGGTCGAAGAAAAACATTGACAAAATAAGAAAGGCACAATTAGGGCTAAAACTCCCAAATTTGGTGTGTGTTGATGCCATGGGATTGCCGCTAAATTCAGACCACTTGCATCTCACAACCGGTGCTCAGGTCAAGTTAGGCAAGATGCTAGCTGAGGCTTACATAACACAATTTTCAGAACAATCTAATTCTATGATTTGGTTCAATCACCGGCTAACCATGAGCCAAAAAGCAGCTGACAAAGGTAACAAATATTTGAACAATTGTTTGTTAAGTTCACATTGGAGAACTCGAGATGTTATTTCGCTTGTTGTGGTCGGTATTTTGTTGTTGTATATTGTATATAGTTATTGTTGTTGATTGATTCTCATTATTAATTTTACCTTATCAATAAGGTATGTTTCTTATTCATCCCAAACATGTACATTAAAATAAAAAACAGCAGATGTGTAAAAGCTGTATTAAAATTGTTTGTTCCATACTGAGTATACATCATTAAAAAAAAGCTTTTTCTAAGCTAGCTAATTAGTTAAAAACATAATCCTAAATTCAAGAAAGTTGGTACTCCCCTTGACCTTTGGTAGAGTACTTCGAAGACATGAAAGTTTCAATTCCGTTGACATTTTTTGTTTTGGAACGTGTATTTGCAAGCTATGTGATCCTACACGGTTTAATAAATATCAAATTTGTAAATATCTTGTAATGTTCAATCTTCTTTGCTTCTTCTAAGTCCCAGCTGTTGCTTTTAATTTCCTCCAATGTCACATGTGTACTTCATTGTTGCTAGATTTTAAGATTGAGATAAAATTAAACATGATTTCTGCTAATATGAAAGTGTGCTTGTTTTATTTTTTTCCTCTACATAGAAGAATAGTTTTCTGGTTCTTTTCATCTAGTAGGATTCAATTCAAGTTGCTTTATATGTATGTAATCTGCCTAGCTTAGAATCTATTTTCAACCTAAAAGTAAACATATCATCATCATGACATTACTGTTATGTCATGACAAAAAGGTGTATACATGCATCAATATTTTATTTTATTTTTCATTGTATTCATCTTTCCTGAGTGACTAGTGAATTGAACATGATGGATGTGCATGAGCTCTAGGAATATAGTTTGCCTTTTTGTTTTCTGATAACACTAGAAAAATAATATAATTGAAGATTGAAAGTTCAATCCAAGTTATCATAACACAGATACTAGTAATTAAAGATATACAGGAACAAAACAAATGACATAATAGTACAGTATGATTATATATTCATTCGTTTGTTATAATATAAATTATGCATTATTGCTTGAATGTTAATGTTAATGCCTTTAAAGTGATTAACTCTTTTTTAAGTTTTGATGGATCCACATAGAGAAGTGCTTGCTTTATAAAATATATAGACTACAATAGTGGAACCTTATATGCATTATATTAGTTGAAACGAAGAAGCAAGATCTCTTCAAACAAACAAATAAAATAAAATTATGAATTTATAACACTGGTAATTTTGAAATAGAAAATTTGATAATTTAAAAAAATGACAGAGAAAGCGATAGGAGTAAAAAAAAAAATAGAATTTTTTTTGAATTACATAACTACTCATAATGTAAAAAAACGAAATATAAAAATTGCTTATTGATCTTTGCGGTTGTAAAAAACTTATGTAAATTTAAAGAAATATATATGCAGTCATATGATCAATGTAGACATATTTTTTTGGTTTGTGCAACTCCTTACCAATTATTTGTACAATAACACAGGCTATGGATGTAAGCGAAATAGATATTTTTTCCCTTTTTTTTCCATGTCAATATCTGCATATCATTCATAAATATATTATTTATATATAAAAATAAATTTATATGTATCCGTATCCGCTCCATATCCATAAAGATGATGTAGATATGGATATGATTTGATTTTGAATTTTCAAATAATGCAGATAAAGGATTATAATTCAAAATTGAGAGTATGTGGAAGCTGGATCAGATTGCTTTCCCTAATTGTCAATGAATTTCATCAGAACTCAGAGAAGATAAATAAGAACCTGACTTAACTAATTATGGATCCAGAAAGTAAAAAGTACCATAGAATTAAGACTCACCAAAATCTATCAATGTTGGTCATGAGTCATGAGCTATGTCAAATAATTATCAGCCAGATATCAGGCGCCATATTGGACCTGTTAGAAATTGTTTTATAAAGTATACAATTTTATTTAAATTTGGACAAATATTTTCAAATTAAATAAACTAAAATTATAAATGTGTTTCTGATTATTTAGATAGAATATATATTAAATTTGGATCAGTTTTAAAAAGATTTTGCTTTTCATAGAACAATTTAAAATTTTAACGTTGGAGTTTAAATGTTTTTGTAATAAATAACCAATCAAATTATAAATTGATTTAAAAATTGATACACGTTCTATCTAATTAATTAGAAATAAATTTATAATTTTAATTTTTTTATTTGAATGATATTTATCAAAAAATATATCATAAGAGTTAGATGCGTTATAAAAGTTGAACATACGTTATTATTACCCATATAATACAGTTGCATGCTTATGTTTTATGTTTCATCAATAGTCTCATCATCATATGGGCTTTAATAAGAGAGCTTCACAGATCAACTGTGACATAAAATTAAGCTAATTGAGTTCAAGCAATTCCGTTCCATCTGATTTGGCTCTGTACGGTTATATGCTTGCATTAAAATTTGAGATCAAACAGATCTGGACAATTACATACTCTGTTCCATCGATCTCTATATACCGTTTACGGACGGTCGCACCTCTCCATTTGTTCTCCAGCCAAATGAGGTTTGCAAAGCCTAAAAACTATCTTGAAGGAACAACTCTCTCACAATTGAACTGACAGAATGCTTATGTCTTTTACACCTCATCCTTGTTTAAAGCTCAGCAATGACAAATGTTTGTCTAGACTCTGGATCTATATTGCTTCCATCGCATCTCATTCTGTGTCTTGACAATCCCATAGTAACATATTTAATTGACAGCCAAAGCAAAGTGTGATCTGAACTGAAACATCTATAGTAGTATACAAAAACGCTTGACAAAATCTGTAATTTTAGAGTGCCACGTCACTTTTTTTATAATAACCGTCTGATATATACTTTGAATGATTCTGATCTAATTAAAAAGTCTATTTGTTATGCCAATAAATTTGCGATGAGAAAAAAATAAAAATACTGTTGCATCTCTTCCTGAGTCCCAACTCTATCTGTCTATTCCTCTCCCCTCCTTTTTCTCCACTCACGCCTCTCCAATTCAACATTTTTCCCCTCAATCCAAAGATTCCTTCCCTGTTGCCGCTTTACTATCCATCTCTGCTCTCAACTATAGACTCGACTCAATCATCTCTTCAGCAGAGAACGTCTTCTCTCCAACTCTCTTCTCTACTCGGAGTCACTGGCAATGGGATGGAGATCTGGAGAGGGACAATTTGTTGCCTCCACGCATCAAACATCAATTGGGGCTTTTGAGGTTTATCTCAGAACATTTAGTTCCTTTCCTGTAATCTTTTTTTTTTGTAACATATAGGTTAATTTCCTTAATTTTTTTCTCCTTTTTGTTATGTATTGACTGTTTTGAAGTAGAAGAGGAAAGTAAAGAAATTAAAATGAATGAAATTTGATTTTCCTTTGTTCAAATGAGGAAATTGATTTACGCCTGTCTTTTGATTTCAGTCACATCATGAAATGGAAAAGGAAAATTAAGAATATTATATTGATATGATAGGGAATAAAAAATAATCGAAAATACCTACATGCTTTCTATTGGACGAGGAGTTCACAAAACACAGTATATGTTCTTAATGAAAAAGGAGGGGAGAGGAATAGACAGATAGAGTTGGGACTCGGGAAGAGATGCAAGAGTATTTTTATTTTTTTCTAACCGCAAATTTATTGGCGTAACAAATAGTCTTTTTGATTAGATCAGAATCGTTCAAAGTATACATCAGACGGTTACTATAAAAAAAGTGACGTGACACTCTAAAATTGCAGATTTTGTCAAGCGTTTTTGTATACTGCTATAGATACTATAAGTTTTTGGTTTCTAGGATAATGTCAAACTGTCAAAAAATTTTATGTGTGCATCTTGATTAACTTTTAATTTCTCTTTTCTATTATTGGTGAAATACACTCATCATTTGTTTATCAATTTTGTTATTTCAGATTTTTATGTTATACTAATATAATTATTTTTCATTATATATACATATTTGTTAGTAATATTTGTTAATTATCTGAATATGTATTTGTCGATTATATGCTCCTTATTTGTATTCGTTTAAATCATATTTGGTTTTTGCATTTGACATCTAATTAACATATATATGTATATGTATTTGTTTCTGCTTAATGAAACACAAATACGAATATATAATTTTAACACTATAAATTCCGAATACGTTGTGTTTACACCTCCCAAATACAACATTCTATTATACACACAAGAAATTAGTTAATTTCACTCATAGTAATGAAGCAAAACAAAATATAATTAAAGAAAGATCCCATTATATGAATTTTTAATTAAACTATATAGGTTTAATAAAACTACAATACAAACAAACAAAACATTTTGATGACCTTTTCACAAAATTCAAAACTTAAGAATTATGAAAGTAATAATCATGGAAAAAAAAGCATATGTTGATAATTGCTTGGCTATATATATATATAGGGAAGGGATCATTTGGCAACTAATTTTAAAATAATTTTTAAAAATTCTCAAAAATAGAAAAAAAATTGACACACTTATTTTTTTTAACTTATAGATTGATTGTGTTTCAAATTTCATATAATTTAATGATCATTTGATATTCCGTCAAAAACCGTTAAATATGAATTGTTGTAAATATTATATAATTTTGATAGTCTTTGATTGAATATCAAATAATATTTAAATTATATGAAATTTGAAACACAATCGATCTATAAGTTAAAAAAATATATTTATAATTTTTTTTCTATTTCTAAAATTATTTTTAAACTTATTTAAAAATCCGTCATCAAAATTACTAAAATAATAATTGTCAAGAGATACTTCTCATATATATAATAGTACGATAGCATACGATAGCATGTAAGAAATGTAAGTAGGAATCAAGCCATTGTTGTAGCGGATTATTCATAGTTTTTCTTGCCATTTTGAAAAGGAAATTAAAATCCGAGATCATTTGCCACTTCTTCCATCCAAGAACTTCAATCATGAAATAAATCTAAAATGAAAATCAAGTTATAACATCGCTCATAGCACCTCTGAACATATATTGATATACAAGCCAAGTGGATTCTTGCAAATAGTAGTTTTTTATGTTCTTAGTTTCCTCCAATATTTAATATATACTTTCATGTTAGGTTTACAAATTAAAATAAGCAAAATTTGAACCAATAAAAAGCAATTAATGCTCCCTTTTCTTCTCTTTATTTTTTTGGTTTCCATTATTTGTGCTAATAATGATATTTTTGTTGTTTTTGGCTGTTGGATCAATTGAGATTGAGCAACCTTATGTATTATTATTCTTAGTTAACATGAGAAGTAGTTTCACATAAAAGTATGTATCAACCACATGAAATTCCTGTTAATTCATGACTAAAACATTTACTTCTATACATTAATTTATCATTGTACTTGTTTACTACTTTTTTAATTAATTAATACAAAACCACATGTTTAGTATAATGATGATAGGTTTCGTCTCTTTACGGAGAGATACATGTTCAAATCCCGTAAAAAATATTTGAAAAGAAATAAATATCAGAGCTAACGGGAGTCCTTATTTAAAAAATAATTAGGATAACTATTTTGTTCTTGATATTATGAAGTTATTTTAGGGTTATCAAATAGGACGAAAATCTGCTAAGTTATACAATTTTTGTTCTCTGATATTATGAAGCCGCAAAAGAAATTAAAATTCGTCGCCATCGCAACATAAATTATGGAGAAATTTTGAAAATTTGTTTTATTTGGTGCCATATATTATTTGCCTTTTATGGCAGTACAAATTGTTGTCTATCTTAATTAATATTGCTTTGAGAATTTGTTCTTCTGGTGTGCATTAATTTAGAAAACAATTTAAAACCAATTAATTAGGATTCTGCAATTTGATTTACATGTTCAGGTAAAATTAATTAGATTTCTTTTTTGAACAAAAGGTCAAGATAGATTACATTTGCAAGTTCATTACTGCACAATAAACTTTATTTGAAGTTTTTTAAATAAAAATCATTATCATAATATACATTTAATTTTGGTGATATGCTAATAAAAGCCTATTTGGCTACCACATCAGCATAATTTAACTGCAAAATCAGCATCACATTAATAAAAGAGTTTGATTGAATCAAATACCATAGTTCATGATGCTCTCTGTATGGAAGGTCGCAGATTCGAAACCGAATTGAGAGTCTTTTATGAACATTTAAAGTTGAGTGGTTTTGGCCCTCATTTTCATCTCAAAAAAAAATACCATAGTTCAAGAGTTTGATTGAACAAAAAAAAAGTTGAAAGATTGAATCAAACAAAAGATAAAAGAAAATAAAATAAGAAAATGACTATTTTCCTATTGACAAATTTGCTTTTTTTTTTTTGCTAAAAGAAAATAATAAAATCACTATTTTTCTATTAATTTTCTTTTTTTGCTAAAAGAAAATAAGAAAATCACTATTTTCTTATTGACAAATTTTCTTATTATTGCTATAATAAAATATGAAAATCACTAATTTCCTACTTTATTTTTTGATAAAAATAAAAAAGGAGCAAAGTAAATGTTTTAATTTTTCAAAAAAGATTACTGACGTTGTTGATCTATGGCTTCAACCAATATACCGCCAATGGTTGGCCATACAAATAAAAATTTTCAAAATTTCTGAAGAATTTCAGAGGTTCAAGGGATCAACTAATAAAAGAGGAATACAATTATACAAATTCATGAAGTTTTAAAAAAATCCGGGTCAATTGAATCTAGTATTGCTCTATCAAAAACATTTGATTATATCAGGTGTTCTGAATTTTTTTTTTGAGATAAAATGGGATTCAAATATTATGATTTAAATATCTATAAAGATCTACCCGGTTGTGTTTTTTGAACTTATAACCTCCTATACGAAGTTTAGTGTTTTAATTACTAAATCAAAGGTTAGTTCTTATCATGAGATTCAAATTAATTATTATACATTTGTTTTTTTTTGTTTTAGTAAAATTATGGCATAGAATTGTAATCTTATTGTGTAATTTTATATCAAACAAAGTTACGTCTATCTCATAAAAAAGGCATTATAAGCTGGGTTTAATGATGTAAAAGCTAAATTACATACTTTATTACATGAAACGCATGTTATTGCCCACATTTTTAAGGAAAATGACTTGATGTCTTTTATTTTGTAAAGATGTTAATAATTTTATGAAATAATACTAAGGGTAGAAAATTGTAATCTCTTAAATATCCATAATTGTACAAATAAAAATCAGCAATACAAGCATAAATTTTAATCTCTTAGAAACATTTTGTATTTGTATGTATTAATGATAAAACTAAGATACTCTCCAAGTAACCAGAATAACTAACTTTTTTTTTTTTGAAAAAAGTACCCAAAAGGGTACCTGGCTTCATTACTTTTCAAAAGCTAATACAAAATTAAGCCAAAGTATAAGAGAATTATATTTCTAGCAAACTAGAAATAACTAACTATAAAACTAGTTATTTATTTGTATGTTTTAATAATAAAACCAAGATACTCTCCAAGTAACAAGAAAGATCTTCCATGGCTTCTGAAGCTAATCAAGAAAGTTCATTCATGATGTCTCATAATAATATTTGATAACATAGGAGCCTATTGGTTAAAGTGTGCTTATAAGAAGTGAAAAATTAGGAAAAGAGTTGTTAATTACAATACAATTTTATACATATCTAAATCGCTTCTGATCAATATTCAATTTAAATGTTGTTAGTTTCCTCCAGCATTTCATGTTTACTTTGTTTGTTGCTACTTTTTTAAATATAATTATCATTAGACATTATTTCATCCAAGAAATTTTTTTTTATTCTCAATAGTATATATGTTGATTATTTTTCTTTTGGCGAATTGAAATTGAGTGAGATTATATAAAACTACCCAGCATATATATATATATATAAACCAGTTTACAAAACATCATCAGCATGACATTTCTGTTATGTCATGACAAAACAATGCATTATTGTTTGTGTTAATATACTTTGGGGTTGCTAACAATCACCTAATTTAAGCTTGTCCAAATGCTGGCATGAATAACAATGCAAGATATATAATTTGTGTGCATATATAGTGATGCGTCTGTAATGATAAATCCTATATAAATTCAAATTTATATAGAATTTGTCAAAATTCATGCGCAGGGCATCAAAAAAGGCGATTTTTGGCTGTTTTTCTTGGTTAACATGAGTATCAACTTTATACAAAATTTTAATCCACCACAAAAGATGAATTATGCACAAACTTAAATTTCTATACGGTTTTTCTTTTTGATGCATAAAAATTGATGAACATGAATTTGACAGTGCACATTATCATCTCTGTGAGCGTAAAACGACTAACAACTATCGGTTTCTTAATTCTTGTACCTGCTTTCTTCCATCTCTCATCTCAGAGATAATCTGCTTCACTTCATCCACATTTTCGCAATTGCTCGATGCATTTAGAAAAATGCCAAAGATGACTTCATTCGGCATAAGACCTTTTTTCATCATCTTCCCGATCAAACTCAAAGCCTCATTTACTTTGCCATTTTTACAATATCCATTGATTAAGGCACCGTAACTATGTTCGTCCGGTTCAATGCCTTTTGAAGCCATTGTTTCTAAAAGACCAGTCGCTTCATCAAGACGACCTTCCAAGACAAAACCATGCAACAAACATGTGTAAGTGATTACATCAAGTTTCAACCCTCTTTCCTCCATAAAACCGATCAGATGCTCGGCTTCACGGGTTAGTTGCTGCTTGCACAAGGGATCTATTAACAAAGTCACTACATTAGGTGAAATGCCTTGATTTATCATCTGGCGAAATAACCCGATAGCATGGTTCCACTCACCTACAGAAGAAAACCCGTGGATTAGACAACTGTAGGTGACAACATTCGGCATCACCCTTTTCTTTTCCATCTCCTGAAGAAGATCCAGAGCACACGAGAAGGCCCTCTTTCTGCAATAACCATCTACTAAGTTATTATATGTGTAGATATCTGCTTGAATCCCACATCCAACCAATTCTTCGTATACATTGAAAGCCTTGTCTACATCACCATCTGCACATAACCCAAGAATGAGACTATTGTAGGTATAGACATCTGGAGGTATTCCTTTTACCCCCATTTCATCAATCATCTTCAAAGCATCATGCATCTTGCCCCGGCTACACAGACTATGAATGAGAATGTTATAGGTATAGACATTAGGAACAATTCCTTTGGCAACCATTTCATCAAACATCTTCAGAGCTCTATGTGTATCACCCTGGCTGCAGAGACCATGAATAAGACTGTTGTAGGTCTGCACATCAGAAGCAACTCCGAAAGCAGGCATTTCTTCAAACACCTTCTGTGCTGCAATAACATCACCCTGTTTGCAAAGTCCATCAATGAGAGTATTAAAACTGATCACGTCAGGCCTCGTTCCTTCAACTGTCATTTCTTTAAGTATCTTTAGAGCCATTCCAGTATCTCTCTCTTTGCAAAATCCATGAATGAGAGTGCTGTAAGTTACCACATTAGGATTACAGCTATTCCCTTCTTTTGCCATCTGACGACACAGCTTAAGCGCCATCCTAGTGTTGTTAGTGCTGCACAGACCTTTAATAATAGTGTTGTAAATGATCAAATTAGGAGCACATCCCATAAGAGGCATTTTATCAAACACCTTAGCTGCATCATCGATCTGCTTCCCTGCACAAAGCCCCTTGATGAGGGATCCGAAAATGAAGGAATCAACACCGCATTCTGCTCTCAAGGACTGACCGAGCACGCAGCATGCGAGATCCAATCGATCCATGCGACAACAGCATTCGATGACGAGGCCGAAGGTGTGGATGGTGGGGGAGACGCCTCTGTCTCTGGTTTCCTTCAAGCGATTGAAGAGACTGAGTACGGTTGAGTAGCGGCCGGGATCCTTTGTTCTGGCAATGGATGCGAGAAGGCTGTTGATGGCAAGGATGGAAGGCCGGTGATTGTCCGGCGACAAGAGGCAATGAAAAAGAGTTACAGCCTCCACCAGTTGAAGGTTCCCGGCTTGGCATCTGCTCCTCACCAATCTCTCCAGATGCCTAGTCAGAGGCTTGGCTGCTTTGGCATTCATCAAACCAACTAACTTCAGAGCACCTTCCAAGTGTTCTCAATTTATGGGACCCAAACTGAGGCTCATCTCTTTATAATCTTGAATTATATAGGCCTAGTAAGTTCTAGTGTTAATTCTGGTAAGGGTCTCTTTTGTTTCTCTGCCAGGCTCAATTTTCCAGCAACCACTTGGTTTTGTGAAAATGCTGTTTAAGATATGCTTTACGTTGAACCGTAGACCTTACACACTGGTGATAGATATATTGTTTTCGTTTAAGATATGTTTTACGGCAAAAGATATTTGTAAAGGAGTCAATGTCGGACTATCAGGAGTTCTTATTTCAAAATATATATATATTTTTTCCGTTATTAGGAGTGTTTCTGAGAACCACAGAAATAAAATTAGTCCTCTAATTAGATCAGTGACAAGCCAATTAGCAAAATAAACCGCTACTATTGTTTAAAAACAAAAGATTGGAAACATTATTGCTACAGTTTTGTCATGACCAGATTTCATTTCATTACATAACAAAAAATGAACTACAAAAGCAGAAGATGCAGAACTATACATGAAGCCAAGATTACAAAAAGAAAAAAAGGAGAACCATGAACAAAGATAAGGTAATTTACATTTTTATCCATAGTCTACTCTGTAATAATCTCAGGAAATTCCACTGCATTCTCACAACACCCATTACCACAACCTTCTTTCCTCGCAACCTCCTCGTCGTAACTCTTACCACAACAGCCGCCACTTCCCCTGCTCTCTACACAGCATCCTCTCTCTAGCGAGGTACTTCCTCGATTCTGTGTTTTCTTCATGTGCTCTCCTTGGCATGAATTTTCTTTCTGCTTGATCTCTTGTTTCAAGAGGTAAGAGTGTGACTCTGAATTATGAGAATGGGAATGGGAGGTCCCTTGTGTTGTACTTCCTTTTCCTTTTGCTGGCTTATCACAACAGTTTGATCGACAAGAATTAGGTTTTGCCTCGACAGCTGGGTCATCATGACATGATGTCTTGCACACTCGGTCCGCATTGCTTCTCTCATCCTTTGCTCCACAGCAATTGGAAAAGTTGGATTTTGACGGTGAGTCACAGTGTTTAACCTGCGCCTCCAAATCGCAACAATTCGACTTGGTGCAAGGTTTGTGTGACCTGTTTGAAACAGGTAAGCAACAAGGACTGTTCGAGCTTTTTTTATAGCCACAACATCCATTTTTCTTGGTCTTGACATTCTTTTCCCTCAAAAGCATCATGCTATGTAAAATAACGAGCAAGC
Organism: x Bolboschoenoplectus mariqueter; assembly: GCA_037678475.1. Taxonomy (NCBI): domain Eukaryota; kingdom Viridiplantae; phylum Streptophyta; class Magnoliopsida; order Poales; family Cyperaceae; genus x Bolboschoenoplectus; species x Bolboschoenoplectus mariqueter. Next base: position 2,634,208 of record CM075268.1, read on the forward strand.
ATGTGCCCACATCAGCTAACACTGCAGCCCACAGGAGAGGGTACCCAGCAAAGGCGAGGCCGAGTACGGCAGTCTTCGTAACAATTGACAAAATTATGTTGACCAAGATTGTTTGGTGGGTCCGCCTTGCTAGTCTGACGGCTTGCAGGACTTTCCGCAAGTCATTTGACATGAGGGTGATGTGGCTGGTTTCAGTGGCCACAGCAGATCCCGACACACCCATGGAGATGCCCACATCAGCAGTTGCCAGAGCTGGTGCATCATTCATGCCATCACCAATCATCATCGTGGGACCAACACGTGATTTCAGATCATTGATGACAAGTACTTTGTCGGCTGGGAGGAGCTCCGCATAGATTTCATCTAGGGCACTGTTCAACTGTCACACCAGAAAGTCCCATCTTGTCAGTTATGATTTTTATACACGAGTTAGATATGGTACTGGCACTGGCAGGTCTGGTACCATGATGACTAGGTTCTGGTGATGTTACATATCATGCATAGATTTAAATACTGGTAATTGTCATGAATGGATTATCATGTCCCCTCACAATGTTGGATTTACTAGTATCAGAATTAGGTATGACTTGATTTAACTATTTGTACCAGCTATGAACTAATTCTGGTAACAGCAAAGCTCCTGAATTTCATGATTTTGCTACGGATACTAGTTAGAGCAAGACTTGTTTGTCCCAGCAGGTACAGTTCATGGTGCATGGTACAACCATGTTCAGTGATTATTGATTTTACGCACCTGATTTTGCGCAAAGTTAGCTGCAGCAGTGCTGTCTCCAGTGAGCATTACGGACTTAATGCCGAGAGATTTTAGTTCACTAATTGCTTCCTTTGAACCAGTCCGGCATGAGTCGGAGAGAGTAAAGGCGCCAATTAGCTCTCGACCGGAGACTACGTATCCTGTAGTCATTCCTTCCATCCTTTCCATGCTGGGAACTACAATAATTAAACACAAATTAATTGATGTTTTGAGATTTTGCTATGGTATACACAGCTATATTACACTAATCATCATAAACAATCCAATTGAAGAGCAGATATGTCCATCTAAAAGAAAAAAATAATAAAAGAATTAATGATATAGAGAAGCAAAATTGATTACAAAAGCTCACAGAGATACACAACTATTCACCTTCTTGTGATGAAGAACGTGCAACAATTCTTTTATTTCCAACAAAAATATTTTGTCCGTCAATTTGTCCGAAAATACCCTCTCCTGGTAATATGAAGAACTCGGGCACTTTTTCTGGCATCGGTTCAACTGAGTTAGACCGTGCATACTCAACAAGTGCTGATGCCATGGGATGGCTTGATTTACTCTCTATACTTGAGACCCTACATTATATAATTTCAATAATATGAAAATATTCAAATAACATTTTCCTAAATCTCCAATTCTCCATAAATGCACACACATGAACATACCAGTACAGAAGAGTTTGCAACGGGATGTCACTATTTAAAACATGGAACTCTCTAACCGTGAACTCTCCCCGAGTAATGGTCCCTGTCTTGTCAAATGCCGCGGCTTTGACCTGTGACAGGGCTTCTAGAACATCCCCTCCTTTAACTAGAAGACCCGTCTGAGCCGCTTTGAGGAGCGCACAGAAGTATGCAATAGGAGTGGACAAAACAAGTGCGCAAGGACAAGCACTGACTATGAGTACTAATGCAAGGCGAAACCCTTGCTTCGGATTTTGCGTCTTCATGATTAAAGGAAGAACGGCAACCATTGCTGACGCAACCACTACTACTGCACATGTCACAAGCACATAATTTTGTAAACCTTCAATTCTGTAATTTTGCAAAAAAATTTGGACCAAATTTGATAATATGTTTATGTACCAGGTGTGTAGTATTTGACACAAGTATCAATAAGTCGCTGTGTATTTGATCGGCTGCTTTGTGCTTCCTCCACCAGCCTTCCCAATCTTGCCACAGCTGAGTTCTCTGCCATGGCAGTTGTCCTCACACATAAATACCCTAGGAAAAAAAAGAAGAAAATTGAAAAAGAATGCAATGATAAGATCTCTACCCTGTGTTGCGTGTGTTTTTGTGTGTGTGTGTGTGTGAAAACCATGTGTCTTTTCTCGGCAATTAATTTAATTAATTATCACATTTAATACTGGTACTAAGAGGGAATGTAATATAAATAGATGAAAGATATAAGAGGGAATGTAATATAAATAGATGAAAGATATAAGAGGGAATGTAATATAAATAGATGAAAGATCAATACCATCGATGTTGATTGTCCCAGCCCAGACCTGGGAGCCCGGCTGCTTGGGCACGGGAAAAGATTCTCCGGTGAGACTCCTTTCATCAACCTCACTTCTCCCCTCTACCACCACTCCGTCAATGGGAATAATCTCCCCGGCCATTACTGCAATCAGGCTATCGATCATGACTTTTCCTGCATCCACCACCTCCCCAGTCTTTGCCAATACCGCCTTCTGTGGCGCCATGCACATCAGGGATGTCATCCCAGATGCTGCCTGAAATATTCCTTCTTCTCAAAATATTTCTAAATTTTGTTGTGATTCTATCATTCATTGTTTGTTGAGTGCCAGATTTGGTGATTCTATCATTCATTTTCTGTGATTCTGTCAGTTTTAGTCGCATGATTTGTCACTGTGTGATTCAGTCAACATCAGATTTCACATAATCCTATAATAATTCTTGAAAAGCATAATCCAACTTAAGTATATCTTTTTGAATTTAAATAAATCATACCAAAAAAAGGGTATTCAAGGTCCAGTGTCTCTTAGTTAGATTAGGCCTCTACTTACATGAATCAATGGATGGCCAATTTAACCTTTCTTCAACTATTTAAGCTCACAAAAAGCTAACAGTAGTAAAGAGAACGATACCTTATAGCGAGCGAGGGTTTCGAACCACTCAGCAGTAGTAAAGAGGAAGACAATGAAACCGGCCTCTGAATAATCTCCTAGTGCTACTGCTCCAATAACTGCAACAAACATAAAAAGTTTAAAGTGAAATAATTAAGTACCTGTCATTTTTTTTTATAAAATTTTAATTTTAATTAAATTGACACAGCAAAGATAGACTTCTGCCCAATAGCATATATTTTGCAGGGTGTCCTTGACATTTCAAAGTTTCAAAGGAGTATACACAAGAAAATTTCCAAGAAAGAATAACATGACATGTATATATGTATATATGTATATATATATAACATATATGTACCTGCAATGGCCATGAGAATGTTCATGTCAAGTGTCAATCTATGAATAGAGGTGATGCTTTTCAATAAAATAGGAGGGAAGCCAACGACCACCGCGCCAAGAGCGAACCACCTCAAAGGATGGTAAAGCATCTTGAAAAGCGACGCGACAAGGAGAATTCCGCATGCTATTATGTATGGTCTTGGCCATGTGTTTAGTATCTTCTCTTCTCCATATGCTCTTACTGATGCCTCTAGCTTTGCTTGATTTAGTGCCTTAGCTGTAGAAGTCATTTGAAAAAAACTAAATTTTACAGAAATCATGGCATTATTTGATTAATTAATTGAGCCCATGTTGGCCCAAAGAAAATCAAACCCAGTGGGCCCAAGAACATGAGGAAGAAAAAAAATCCAACAATGAAACCACCCAAAAATAATTAATCGTAGTAATCCTAAGCATTTATGAAAAACCCCAATTTCATAAAGTCAACCATATACAACAACAACAACAACAACTAAACAGGGAAGTATAAAACAAAACTAAAGAAGAAAAAAAAAACCAACATTTATAAACTAAATCCAACAGAAATTAAAAAAAATCTCAGAACTTTTACAACAGAATTCCATGAAAATTAAACAATAGTCACACAAAAATGCATTGGAAACACACATAGGTATTAGAGATCAAGATTCAAGAGGGTATACAACACATACCAATTTGGGAAGCAGAGATGAGGAGAGGATCATGATCAACCATGACAATTTTAGAAGGAACAATAACAGAGACACCTTGAACACCTTCCAATGGTTTCAAAATCCTCTCAATCAAAACCACCTCCTTTGTGCAACAAATCCCCAATACATCAAAGGAGGTCTTCTCATATGATCTCTTCTTGCTCTCATTGATCATCAAACTATCTCTCAAGGATTCATCACTTTCCATATCCATCTAATTCTGAGGAAACTTAATTAAACAGTGTGTGAAACTAAATCAATCAATATGTAGAGAAATATATACCGGATCGATGGTTAGTATAAGAAAGTAAGAAACAAAATCATGGTATGAAGCAAGGTCAATGGTACCGTATATACGAAGAGCAAAGAGAATGAACTTACAAAGCTTTCATGAGGGGAAGAAAATGATGGAGAGGAGAGTAGTTTGGTTATATAATGAATCGCAAGTTTAATACAGTGATGATAAATTTTTATGTTCAAATCTCACAAAAGACATTTGAAAAGAAATAAATATCGGGGTTAACGAAAGTTCTTATATCAAAAAAAAAAGAAAAAGAAGAGGATAAATAGAAAGAGATATATAAAGATGCCAAGTACTACAATTAATAAGAAATAAGTAGTTAAATTTTGTTAAGTCTCTCCTCATTTTGAAAATGAAGTTGCACTATATATATATATATATAACACCAAGTCAAAATCTATCATAAATATGAGACAACAAATTACATGAATGATAATGAAAGGAAAATTAATTAGGCCAATCTTGCTTATTAATTAATAGCAAAAAAATGACATCTGACTTTGACTGGATCAGTTTTGTTAGCCGCTTATCATGCTAAGGGCCAACAATAAAAAATCCAAATTGGAAAGGACATCTATTTTTTTTAAGAGTAATTCTGATCCTGTTTATATCACATTGAGTATTTGATTATATAAAAAAAAGAATTTTACATCATTTAATACTTGTATCAAAAAAAGAAAAAGGAAAAATCAATGGATATATACAATTAATTTAATTTAAACCATCACTAATTTTTCGATGCCTCGACCTTCTACTAAACAAACTCTAAGTTCAATAATTTTTTTATGCATATTTTCTTTTGTAATATTGAACAACATTAATAGTAGTGTTCTAAAATCGTGCGTGCCGTGCCGTCTTGTGTCAAAATACAGCGTGTCGCGACACAGGAGGGCACGGTACAGGAGGTTGGTTTTTTTTTTTTGGCGTGCGTGCCGTGCCGTGCCAAAAATGAGGGGAGGGCGGCACGGCACGGATAAGACACATTACGGATAAGGCACGGCAAGGATAAGGCACGGTACGGTTAAGGCACGGCACGGTTAAATCACGGCGTGCTACACGTGCCATATCGATTTGACACGCTGTGCTACACGTGCATTAACTGTGCTAAACGTGTTTGGTGGGAAAAAATTCGAAAAAATCGGAAAAAATTGTAAAAAATTCGGAAAAATCTTAAAAAATATATAAAATTCAAAAATTTTAAATTTATTTGCTGCTAAAAAAATTAAACAAACAATTGGAAAAAAAATAATATTTTTGTAAAGTTGCAAAAAAATTATAAAAATCCAAAAAATATTTTTAAAAAATTCAAAAATTATTTTAGAAAATTTTAAAAATTACTTTTAAAATATTTTATTTTTGAAATTTCCCTCCTCCTTTTTCCGGGCTTGGAACCGGCTATGTTAAAAACATAGACGGAGTTAAAAACTTAAAAATAGGTTAATACAATTTAAGAAAATTAAAATCTAAATATTTACATTAAAATTAGAATTTATACCTTATTTCTTAGTGATACAAGTCTTGGTTGTATGAGTATCCATATTCTTCATAATTGCACATATACGGATTTGACCCATACGAATATTGGTCCTCGCTGGGTTGGTCACCTCTGGCTCTGTTATCTCTCGACTTGGTCCGCTTGGATTAGAACCCGATGTGTCAATAACTTCTTCTGGTTTAATCGCGTGCACCCAAGACTTGTCCTGAAATCTCATTTTATGCATCTAACCAGTCCTACAGTACAACCAGGGGCTCAAATGTTTCAAGACCTAATCTAGTTCTCTTGTCAGCTAAAACCCTGTTAGCTGAGTTGAAGCAAGATTTAGAAGCTATCGTGGAGACCGGAACGGCAAAAATATCTTGAGCCATGGACACTAAAATGGGGAACACGCCCTTGACTTGATATCAGAATTGTAGAATGTCGAAAGTTTCATCGTCAGGACTTATGTTGGTATAGTCAGACACGGAGGTTGTGTAAAGCTAGATCTCTATGTTGCTTCCATGTGGGGTTGAAGATGTAGGTGTGTCAGACTTTCTGCGGAGGATAGATTGGATACGAGAAATGGTACTCTTTCCTCTTGTTGCCAGATTAGATTAGATGGTGTTAACACACCTGAAGCCACCCTAGTCTGATTGATGAAAAGAAATAATTGTAATTTAAAAATTATAATTAAAGATTAATTAAATATGGAGACAAAAAATATATGTACCTTATTATGACGTCGCTCACATATTTTGTATACACTTTCAAATAAATTATTCACTTCATCATACATGTTTTGTACTTCCAATCTGATATTTTCCCTAATTGTCATAAACATTTCAGCTGTTGCATTCAACTTCCACCTATTTTGGAAAAAAATTAGTTATTTTCTAAATTAATGTAAATATTTTTATGAAATTAAATATTATTAATTAAAAATATAGCACTTACCTAGGGTCAAGACAACTTGCAATGATAGTGATAGTGGGTATATCATTCCAATACTTAAGAAACTTAGACACAATCGGTTGCAGTGCATGCCTCAAAATGCAGTTCTCGGGCAAAGACGTCACTTGTGTGTTGTACCAATCAGAAATAGTCACAAGCTCCTCCAATAGTGCACTCGCCATTGGTGTATGAGATGCGAAAAGTCTTACAGTTGCGATATAGAAACACTCTAAGAATGGAACTAGTAGCTCTATTGTATGCCACTCATCCTGTGATAGTTGGTACTATTGACCCTAAACACTCCTGCTTGGCACATGATCCAAGGCTGGTCTCAGATATTTTTTTTTTTAAAGTTGGTACATGCTGTTCCAACAGGTCTCGACATCCCAAGGGATCTTAACGGTGAGAATGCCCATACGAGTGCACAACTCTGTAAATGATTGCCCATACGAGTGCCCAATCGACGTACCGAAGAGCATTCTTGTACTTGTCGAGCAATGCCTCAATTGGGGCAACTTTCATGCCGTCTTTTACAATTAAGTTTAGAATATGACAAGCATATTTTGAGTGAAAAAAATACACCATTCAATATGGGTTGGAGAGTGTTGGTTAAAAGTCGGATGGCGGAATTACAATTAGCAGCATTATCGAACTCCACAAAAAATCTTATCCTAATCTGAAATTCCTCTAGGACCCCTAACACGTACTCAAATATGTGGTTCGCGTCGTGTGAATAAGGCAGAACGCATAAAGCAAACAATCTTTTATTTAAAATCTATGCACCGAAGTTGGTATCTTCAGAGATCTAATTTAACAGTAATAGAAGAATATGATAGATTATGTTTACCGACAATTCAAATATCGGATGTTACAGACACTTTATATTTGGCCAATTTAAATTCATCATATAATTCTGAACGCTTGGTCCAAAAAAATTAAATAATTCATCTTTGGTCTTTTTGTGGTAAGATTTTCTAGAATGATGATGTAAAGAATCTTTAACAAATTCCTTAAAAAAAGGGTTCCAAGTCATTGACAATGGTTTTTCAGATTGGACACAATACTTAATAAAATTTCTCCTAACTCGGTCGGGATCATACCTAAAATACTCTCCCCCAACACCTAACTGGGTTTGGGTCATTTGTGCTCTATGTCCTTCAGGTATCATATCTCATTTTTTATAATGCATGGTCTTATGTCTTAAAAATATACTGGTACCCTGGGCCGAATTATAGTTATACATTTTTCCACAAATTAACATTTACCAATTACCTTATTCTCGTCATTTTCAATCTTACAAAAAATATCACAACATGCGGCCTTATGTTCCCTCAACCTCTTAATGTTGTTGGGCGCTCATTCCTCGTGCCTCCTTCCACGTGCATGGCTGAGGTCGACTCACCCGACGGTGGTGGTATCGGAACATTGCTGATGTGTTCAATTCGGGGCGGGAGACCATGTGTTACATTTAAATCTACATTAGAGTTGCTAGGGTCCGTAGCATCATGTTTAGGAATAACATCCAATTGTGCGCTAGTAATATCTAACCATGTTCGATATAAAAGAAGAACATCTGAAAACAGAGGATTCGAGAACACCAGATCAACAAACAACAAATATGATATATGATCTAAGCTTTGTTAGATCTAAAACTCGATTTACATCCATTTAAATTTTAATTTGGAAAATAAAATTTAAAGGGTTTTAAATCAAAGATTTATAAAAAAAAATATTTTTTTAGATTTTGGCTTTTTGAAAAAACCTGCATTGAAACTTATCATAAAATATTAGTTATGTCAAAAAAAATCTAATTTTCAGATTTGGATATCAAAATTATCAAAAAAAATGTACAACATTAAAATAATTATAAATCCAGTTTTCTTATGTTCAATCGGGTTAAGAGAAGCCACAGAAAAAATTTAACCATTTTTTGAATCATGCATCTATTTTGAATCATTTAATGTTCTGATTTAAAATTATCAAAAAAATTATCAAAAAATTATCAAAAAATTTAACCATTTTTTGAATCATGCATCTATTTTAAAATTATCAAAAAAATTACAACCATTTTTCTTAAGTTCATTCGGATTAGTGGAAGCCACAGGAAATATTCCATCATTTTTTGGATCATGCATCTATTTTTAACATTTAATGTTCTGATTTAGGTTAAAATTACCAAAAAAAGGTACAACAATAAAAAAAATTACAAATCCATTTTTTTTAAGTTCATTCGGGTTAGGGGAAGACACAGAAAAAGTTCCACCATTTTTGGGATCATGTATCTATTTTTAACCATTTAATATTCTAATTTGAGTTAAAATTACCAAAAAAAAAGTACAACAATAAAAAAAATTACAAATATATTTTTTTTAAGTCCATTTGGGTAAGGGGAAGCGACAGAAAAAATTCTACTAATTTTGGAGTTGTGCATCTATTTTTATATGCATATTCTTATTTTCTAAAAAAACGAATTAAAAAATTGTCTAAACTCTAAATTGCTATTAAATTTCAGAACCGGAAGGACATTTGAGGAAAATGTGTATGAAAATATGAAAGCTCAATTGAGAGAATGATATTGAGAAAAGAGATTGAGTTGTTTGGATGAAATGAGTTTGATTGAATATGAGAGTATTTATAGATGAATTGTAGTGTAAAAATTACAAAAATAACCTTCAAATATAACCGTTTATAACTGTTCAGCGGGTATTTTCATCATTTGCATCAATTTACAATTTTACCCCTGAATATAGCTGTTTATAGCCGTTAAATGAGAGTATTTTGGTCATTTTCTTATTTTAAATTTGAATTTTAAATTAAATTGTGTTTACCGGAGTACATTATTTATGGGATGTTTAACATTACTAAAGAGAGAAGGTACGGCGGGTTACGCAAACTGGGGGACAAGTATCATATTAACCTATTTTTTAATCCCCATTACAAAATTTCTCCAATAAATTACAAAATCAACCGTTCGATCAGCATCAACGGTCTACAATCTGTGCATACTATGGCTATCCGTGCTAACCGTGCTAAACATACCTATCCATGCCTAACCGTGCCTAACCATGCCTATCCGTGCTAAACGTGCCTATGCGTGTTCCCGTGCCGTGCCTATGGGTGTCCCGTGTCGTGTCGCCTCCCTTATCCGTGCGTGCCATGCCGTGTCTACAGTGACGAAAACCGGACACGGCACGACACGCGACACGCATAACACGTAATATATGTTGACACGCCGTGTCGTGCCGTGCCGCCTCTGACACGTGCCGTATCTTGGACACAGTGTGTTGTTTTAATTCCCTAATCAATAGTTTATTTTTATGATGTAAAAAAGGGTGTTTTCATAATATTTCACAAAATATTGTAAATAGATATCCCTCGTGAGTATTAATTATAATCACTCATATATAAGACTTTAGAATCTTTTTGTATATGAATATAATTTGTAGAATTCGGTTACCATAGTGTCAATATATCGTTTGATTAAATATCACGTCAAAATTACAACTGCCAAATTAAATTATATTGCATACATTGAAATTTGAACATATCTTCCAATTGTAAGTTTTATTTATGTTCATTGAATATACAAATTTTATGGTTAATTAACTTGCACTTTTTGATTGATAGAAAATTAGAAGTTATATGCTTACAAGGAGCATCATGAATGCCAGCTGGAAAATGAAATAAAAATTGAAAGCTATAATGCAAAGATATATGTACATTGTAATTAGAGAGATGTAATTTTCACATGAAATTTGATCATTAATACCCAAAATCATGTTACTCAAAATTCTTTCCAATTATGATTTTTAAATCTCAAATCTTAAGCCCTCTTTTGCCTTCTCTTTTTCTGTACATTTGCAAATTGCATTTCCCAATCGCTGACTAAAAAGATAAATTAATTATTCTTGGACTCTATATTTTGTTCCTTTATCTGCACACTACAAATATTTATACTAAATAAATAAATAATTTATATTTGTATTTATAAGTGTTTATAGTTATTATAAAAAATGTTTATCACTTATTCATTCCTCAATGTTATGAAAAATATCAAGTTAAAAACTTCGTTGCACAAATAAAAATAAAACTTAAAAAACTTTTAATTCTAATAATATAAATATAAATATTTTTTGAAAAAAATATAAATATATTTAAAATACGAATAAATTAAGGACTATAGTTATCACTCTTCGGCTCAAAAATATAGAAAAAAGTTTCAGCATTTATATCTAGCCGATGCCCGTTATAAACCAATTGGTTCAAATTCTTCCTTTGCAACCTTATTTTTATCTTTTTGTTTTTCTAAAATAAACTGAAAAAAAAATAAAGAACAATGGAATAAGATATTGATTCATTAATCTTTTAGATTGCTCTATAAGGCAATAGAATAAGTAAGGGAAACAATTTGTTTTTGTGATTCATTGATCTTTTAGAGTGTGAATTTAATTTTAAAATTAAGGTCTGTCTTAATTCAATTTGTTTGTATCTAATATTAAACTATATATTATTTGTGGAAAGGGATTGTTTGACAATGATTATCTTGTCAATATTTTCGTAATCAATTTAAATAAAGTTAAAAAATTAATTTATATATATTTTATTAAACATATACATAACTAGCCGGACAATCAAATTTCACACAACTTAAATATCATTTGATGATGCATCAATGACTATTAATTTTTAGTTCACTGAAGATTTAAAACACTTAATGTACGCTAAACTATATATCATATTTCATCATTTTTTTATTGACATAATATGTACATAATATAGGTCATATCTATAATTAAGATTGTCAAAACTATCAAAATAAATGTTGGTCAAATGATCCCTTTAGTATATACTACTAACTAAATATTTAAGAACTAAGTGCAGATCTATCAACAACAGATTAGTATCACAACTTTGACAACAATAAAAACTAATTTTATAATTTTAATGCAAGTTTGATGCAAGTTTCACTATTCATCATCACATGAAATTTTTAATTCTTCATAATTAATAACATTTAGTGGAACACTAAAAAATATTAAAATTGCATAAAAGCATTGTCAAGATTAGAGGTGGTAAAACCCGATATAACCCTCCAAACCTGCCCGACCAGCTTGACACCTGACCCAACTTGACCCGATTTTTTAAAAAAGTCAAACTAACCTGAACTTGACCCAATCCGACTCAACTCAATCCGTGGTTTGGTAATCCTTCTTGATCAAACTAACCCGACCTGGCTGATTGCCATCTATTGAGGTGGTAAAACACAAAAATCCGATCCCAACTCGATGAACCCGCTCAACCCTCCTAACACTCGAATTGACCCGGCCTAATTTTTCAAAAAGTTAAATTGACTAGAACCCGACCCAATCGGACCTGAAATGAACCAAGACCCAAAAAAACTGACACTAGACAATCCGAAATTTGACCCAACCCGACTCGACCCGTCCGATTGCCATTTGTAGTCAAGATTGTTTATAACTTGAAATATGAAAAGCATATAATATGTCTATAACTTTTTTCTTTTTTTAAAATTTTATAGCATAATTTGTAAAAGAATTTTTAAAGTTGTCAAAATAATTGATTGTGAGTGGATCCCAACCCAACCATCTGATTTAATTTTGGTTTGAACCCAACCCAATTTTCATTGAATTTTGATCTGCACTAACCCTGTTATTATTTGAACATAATCTAAAACTCACTTAATTAAGGCAACTTATGTGATTACAATTATCTTATTTAATCTATAAAGTACAATATATATGCATGTACCTAATGTTTAAACCAGCTATCATAACATTACAAAAAAAATTCTAAAATCACCTGGATAATTACCATGATATATGCTTTAGTTTTGAAGGATGAAACTGTTGTAAAATGGAACAAATTTTCATCAAAAAGTATCACACAACCAAAAACTGTATATTGTGTGTTTAGTTTAATTAGGTCCTTCAACTTTTATTTGTTTCATTCCCTCTAAACTTCTAACTTTGGCTCAATTAAACCCCTCTATATATTAAGAATTGCACCTAATTACACAAGTTCAGAGGCTATTTCCAAACTTCTCTCTAAAAGAAACTAAGTATGGAAACATTTGTAGTTGATTTATGCAAGCAATCTTTTGCAGGACTTCACATCAAGTGAAGTAATATACCGTAAAGTGGGCGGCGGTTTGTAATCCGGACCGTTTATCTCCGATTTCAAAACTGCATGTCCCCTAAAATCTACCCGTGATCAAAATCGAGCGGTTCGGATTGTTTTCACTGCCCATTGTATGCAGTACAGTACTTCAGAGGATACACTCCTTTTCCAGAGAGGTACATATATAGCTTGTTCAGGTACAGAATTACCAGCCATTTTTACAAATGATTTATCAAAATCATTCCAAGGACAATTATACTTTTGAATTTTTTTCAAAGCACATATCAAGTAAAAAAGTCAAAAAGAAAAACATTCCCACATTAATTCAATGCTTGAAGTTGAATGTGATATCAACCTTTGTGGAGTTAACCTCACAGTACTGCTCTGAATTGTTTATTGGTATTACTGGTTCACAATAGGTCAATACTATAACTTTTTTTCTTTCTTTTTTTTGTTTTTTGAAAGTACCTCAATATGTAATTAGGATGCCCACCAGTTGGTAACAGATTTCATGCATGTTCCTTCTATGTTGTGTTCATATCATTTTTACACATTAATATCAAGTGATATTCTTATATAATGAGAGAAAAAGTTGATCATTATATTAAGAATTTAAGATGTTTTACTGTAATTATACTATAGTCAGTCTCAGCCCTCCAAATTTTTTTTAAATATATATATAATTATACTGAAGATTATATTTTAATTTTTTCATTAATTTTGGTCAAGCTCCGCCACCGCCACTATTATCAAGTGATGCTCTTATATAACGAGAGAAAAAGCTGATCATTACATTTTTCTAATGTCAGGAATCTCACATATGATTGTGTCACACTAGTAATTAAAATGATAACACCAAGGTTATATATATGTACACCATACAAACAGTTTCAGAGAATAATAAACTTGCTATTTTTTTTACCAGCTAGTATTATGTCAATAATAGAAACTTCTACATGAAATTAAACACATAATGCAAGCCTAAAAAAAGAATAACAAGGATTTTTGCTGACATAGTTAGGATTTTGTACTTCCAACTGAAAAAGGAAGAAAATAACAAGTTTTGTTGGATGTTTTATATTGCTCAAGTATACTTTGTTTCAATCAAATCAAGTATATATGGTACTCTTTCATGGTTTCATTTTAGTAATAGTTATATATTATTCAAACCCTTATGCATGATATATATTTAACAATCATATTAATTTTACAAATAATTTTGCAGTTAGTGTGTCAGTCATTGATCTTCAGAGCAGATTACCAACAAGTATCAAATAAAACTTACTAATACTTCAAATTTGCATCCCTAAAATTTTGGATTCTTGATATGAAATGAAGATAGTACACAATTAGATAATTTTCACAAGAATGAGCTTATTCGATCAGCCTGGCAACATCATTTTGGCATTTGACTAATATGTGTTTCTGAAAATAATGATTTATTTTTAGTGAAAATTATGAGTGGCAATTTATCCATTTCATTTGTATCCTTATCGTGTTCTTCAGTATATATCGACTATTCATTGTATCCTCGCTAGCCCCAACAACGGTAAATTCTTCCGGCGCCGAGCTAAATAAATTTGTGGTTATTATTTAAATAGAAACCAATTAAATATTAATTCATAAGAATTGAATGCATGTCTAAATATTAATCCTTTAATTACTAATTGCATGAGCTAGCTTAACCCGCTACGCGCTATATGAAGCCGGACACTCATCTTCTAGCTTCACACCGTACGTATAACTCAAGATTAAATAGAAGAGAACACAAAAAAGAAATATGTTTCATCGCTGCTCATTTTGTCCGAGGTCCTTCAAAACCAGACAGCAATTGGGCGGGCACCAGACGTATCACCGTGAAGAAATTAACATGCTCCGTGGGGAGCATGACAGGTTTGTGAAGAGGCAACAATGTCGGGGGAAGAATCGGTGTAGACTCAGAATGGTGCTACTTTCCCCCAATCATGCATTTTGGGGGTTGTACCGGAGATATGGGATTAAGCCAAGGGTGATAGATTTCTTCCAAGGGACCTACAAGACTGGTGTGTTAGTCGGGCCAAAGGCAAAGAAACACCGTAAGGCTACCTCCCGAGATGTTGATCTCACATTGAAGCTTTAAACGTAAAGATGTTCATCCCGCATTCATTGCTTTCAAAAAATTCTAGAAATATCATTGGCTTTGAAATTCTTTTCCAAATTTTCCTGCATATGATTTACGAATAAGTTTGCATACTACAAATTTTAAAAGATTTCTGGCGAAATGATATTTCTGCAAATTTTTCGAAAGCAGTACTAGGATGGAGTTGAAACTTTAACTAGTTTGTCATGTTGTTTTTTTAGCAGTTTTGATTGTTATGAGCATCAGCCTTTCTTAATTTTTGTTTTTTTATGAACATTGTGGTTGTTGTGTTAGAGATTTCCATTTAGCATTTGGATGTTGGTTAAGTATTTGCAATTGTTGAGTCTTTCTTTCATTACTTAGTCTCTGTTAAATTCTTAATGCCATTTCTTACATTTTGATCAGAAATTATGTCAAGTTCTATTCAGTTCTTAATTCATTGAAATTATGTCAAGTTATTTGAAATTAGGTTCCAGTCGGAGTGTTATTATGTCAAGTTATTTGAAATTAGGCTCCAGTCAGATTGTCAATTTTTCTTTTTATAATGAAAGAAAGGCACAATCAAGAAGGTGCATTCAGAATTCATCTATGGCTGTTTGTACTATGGCGATCATACAGTTACAAAAATCAGAAATTTTTTTTCTGTCTAATTCTGATCTTATAATTAAAAGATGAAATGAAATCCTATAAATTATAAAGCAATTGTTAATTAAATTATATGTGCCTCAAAAATTCAGGATTAAGAAGTATTGTCTGATTGCATGTGTATTCCATTCTTAATTCATTGAATTCAAACAAATATAGCTTTTGCTCACAAAGATATTTGGACTGCTAAACTTAAACTCCTTGTATCCTTTATAAAATGATAGGTTAATGAGATAGCAGTACAAGAAACGGTCACCGGGACCTATGTTTCATGCCCTCAAAAGTTTCTATTTTTGAATTTATATGTTATCGGAATTTTCATCTTTCCTTCTCTGATGGTTTTATTCATGCTCCTGCTTAATTAATCTTTCCTTGTCCGATGTCTTTTCACGAGATGATACCAATGCTATCGTAACGTTTAAGCCAGAACTAGAAGGTGACAGCCTATGACATTCTTTTTTTTTATATCAAACATTTACAAGCAATAATCAGTACAGATATGCTATACACATTGTTGTTTTCAATTATTTTATATTATAGGTTATTTCTCCTTGATTCCCCATAGTTACCAAGAAATAGTTACCAGAATGATATAGTCTTATGCGTAGGAATTGTAAGCTCTCAAATCAAAATGCTTTCGTTATATATGAAGAGATAATGATGGTTTAGTTATACTTAACACTGACAACATGAACAAGCCTTACTTGTAAAGTGGTGCTTATTCCATTTTTGTAGTGGTGTAATTAGCATTTAGCAACAAGAAATTTAATTGATACCGGTACTACTTGAAGTTTTGGTAATTAGCATTTAGCTCAACATTCTGATTTGCTAATTCTGAAATGGGATAGTGCTGTCAGGTTTGCTTGTGTATTTTGTGATAACTTAGAGAGCTATATATGATCCATCTCTTCAGTAATTGTTCTTTGATCAGAGACCAATATGGTTGTGGCTTTTTACTCGTTGTGGATTTAGCTTAATTTCGATATGATAAATTAGAAGATCTTCTATTCATAAGGAATACATGATACCTCAACTTAGATTAGGCTTTGAAATAAATTGTTGTGCATGGTGTTTGTTTGGATCATATATAGATTCAGTTCGTATCTGTTATTATTTCTTCATTAACAGATCTTTTATTCTGATATGTATTGGTATTTGGGATTTTATTCATGTAAAGTTCAATGTTTCTGTTAATAGAAAAACAGGCTTTATTCATGTATAATTCTATGTTTTGGGCTTTGGTACCATATTCATGAATTCGGCATAGGTTTCAATACCTATGATTTCATTTTTCGACGAAAGGAAAATATAATGGCTGTCTATGCGAATGACTACTCAACGTGACCAATTGATCTCCAAAAAGCAAAATGAGCTGATAAAAGTGGCGATAAATTGAAAAAGGAATTTCTATTGACCACACCTGACCAGTTTGCCAGAATACGGTGCTTCACTTGTACGGACTGGTACAGCCCCGGTATCAGCTATTATTTGTTGGGGTTTTAGTTTAGCTTCTGTACCGATCTTAGATAAACTGCAAAGTGTATGAACTGGTACAAAGACAGTATGGTTTCATTCATTCTACTACTGACGTACTGATGCATCCGTTACATTTTGCAACAGGTATGGGCTAATATGTACCTGTTACCTCTTGGCATTGGCTGATATTTCGTGTACAGGTACAGCCTTTTGCCCTTTTGACCCTTGGCAAACTGGTACCATCAACTACTGGAAGGACAACGGCCAGCTACTTACCTCAACCTCTGCTGATAGAGTTTAAAAAATAATACACCGTGACCAGTCACGTTACGGCACACATGCCTAGTATGTGACGTATCTCACGTGACGTGTCCTTTCGCGTGATGTGTCTCCTTTCAACTAAAATTGACACGTCACGTGAAATTATTTAGGCACGGCATATAATCATGTGAAGCCGTACGTCCATTATTTTAAATATTTTTTAGTTTTTAATATAAATATGAAATATATTTTTTACTATAAAAAATTTATAATATTTTCCAACACTTTGCAATAAATTTTACAATTTTTTCACAAATTCAAATAATTTGATATTTTTTTCAATGAAAAGATAAAATTAACAAAAAAACAACGTGTTATATCGTGTATCATATCACGTCACGTATTGACACGTCATAATATAGCACAACGCGTCTAAACGTAACATGTTTTATGTGTGCCGTGTCATAAGCATGATAACGTGTCTTCACTTTTATTATTTTTAACACTTCACGTCACATCACGTTACGTAAAAAAATATTTCGGTCACATCACGTGATCGAAACACGCCGTATTTTTGTACAGTACATCACGATACGTCATGTTTTTTATTCATTATTTGCTGATCAAATGAGAAGTATTACTACGTTGCACTGCTTCTTGATTTGATCCTTTTACCCTTTTTGTTGCCATTTGTGTTTTGTGTTTTCTTTTGTTCTGTTTTTATTATTATATTATTTTCGATCATGTATTATAATCCTAGAAGCTAATACTAGAAGTCTAGAAGCCAACAATTAATGATGGGTGGAGCCGGAACAAGTTTTTTTATTTATCTCTTCATTTGGTGAATTTTTAAAGTTTTTTTATACCAATCAAAAAATCCCAAATGCCATAGTTTTTTTATATGTGCATGGAAAAAAATGATTAACTTGACAAATTTGTCAATGATTTTTCAAATAAATTCTTAAAAAATTAAAAATAGACAAAACTTTATAAATATGTTATTTAACTTATAGATTGATTTTATTTCAAATTTCTTGCCGTAAGTATCATTTGATATTTCATTTAAGACAAGTAACATTGTATAAAATTTACAACAATCAAAATTTAAGAGCTTTTGTTGTAATATCAGATTATATTTAAATTATATGAAATTTGAAACACAATCAATCTATAAGTTCAAAAAAATAAATTATCTATGAATTTTTTTTCTATTTTCAAAAAAATTTAAGAACTTTTTTAAATTCATTTAAAAAATTATTATCAAAATTATGAGATTAACCATTATCAATGATAAATAAAATCCCCATCCGAAAAAAAAATGATATAAATCATTCGCCTTTATGTCGATATGTTTATTTCAGATTTTTAATTAATTATTAAAGTTCTATGTTTGCAGGGATAGTTTGAAGTATCAAAAAATTACAGTTAAGACATTAAATCCTTTTGTTTATATAATCTTATTCAAATGGGATTCAATAAATTCTATATATTCATAAACTTAATACAAATGGTAAAGAGTCTCTATTTTTTTTTTTTTTACAGAGAGACACATGTTTCAATTCTAGCTATAAGCATCTAAACAAATAAATACTAGTTTACAAAAATCCTTATTTCAAAAAGAAAATTGTCATAAAAAAATTTACATTAATTTAATGAAAAGGTTGAGATTTAGCCTCTAATTAATTTAATGACAAAGCCAACACAATTTATAAAAGATCGCATGTTTAAAATCATTTGAAGTATTTCTTCGGAATATTTAATTGTTCGATTCTATTTTTTTCAAGGGAAAATTGGGTTTATACCCATCAAAATTTTTGCAATTGAATATTTCCCAATCAAAACTTCAATATTGGATAATTATTCATCCAAACTTTGATTGATCATATATTTTCCTATAAGAGTATATTGTTTCTTAATAATTTGATTAAATATATGCTACTCTGAAAATAAATTAAAAATTACTAATTTATCCTTCTCCTCTTTTCTGCCAAATGAAATCATAAATAAACTCCTTTACATTCTCTTTAACAACTCACTAAATGACATATCTCTCGCTCTCCTAACAATAATTTGATGTTAAGAATAACTAAGTTTTTTCATTTTGGCAATGAAACAAGAAGCAAAAAAAATAAAAAAATAAAGTAAAGATATTTTTTTTCTCTTACTTTTTCTTTCATTTCTACGATCCCTTTGTTTTTTTCCCTAAATCATTCAGATTATCAAATACTATAATGGAGTTTCATCATTTTATTTACAAGAAAGAAAGATCATAAAAGAACTTCCTAATTAAGCATAGGATATGATAAAAAGAATATAAAGAATTACATAATCAAGCATACGAATATGATATAATATCTTCATTTATCGATAAAAAAATAAGAAAACTTCAAAAGCTTGAGGTCGTCTGTAGTATTTAAAAGCTTGATATAATATAAAAAACTATATAATCAAGCATATAAATACGTGCAGTCTCTAGTATTTTAATGGAGGTTAAAGAGAGGGTCAATATGGTCATTTTAACTTTTAACAAAATTTTAATACAAGTTTAGTGTGTTCAACTAATTTTGTTCTTATTTAAACTATTATTATGGAAAAATATCCAAAATCATAATGTTTGGATGGGTAAATATCCAATATTAAAGTTTTGATGGGGAAATATTATTACAAAATTTTTGATAGATATATAACCAATCATTATCAACATGTAACTTACATAAGTTATCAAGATTTTGTAAGAGCCTATACACACATCTACATTGAAATATGTGTTCTTTTCACATTTTATGTACCTTGAAATAACAAAAGAAAACATGTCATTAATTTCACAAAATTCGCTAACAAAGCACTTCTTCCAACAGTCGCTCTATATCCATTGCAAAATTCTCATCAATCAAATTTCATATCATCAAATAATTTCATAACATCAAATAATTTCATAACAATGGAAGCACCTGAGAATTTTCGCTCTGGCATCGGCGCAGCTTCTGATTTCCCTGTCTCCATTTGCTTTGCTTTACCCCAAAAATAATACTAATAATAGTTATTTCAGGACTAAAGCGGAAAAATAAAATATCTACAAATTTAGCCGTCACAGGCACTAGATAAGCACACCATCATCACACGGGGAATTCCTCTTTTTGACTGCTCCGAGAGCACGTGCTCTCGTACTCCGACCAATGGTGGGAGCTAAAGCGCCATGTTCTGACAACCATGTGCCGGGCTTATTTTATTTATTAGCGAAACAGGGACTTTACTCTCTGACAGCAGATGGAGATTCCTTCATGCACCCGGTTTAAAGTTCAAAGTTTAAAGAATTCGCTCTTTAACATTTCACTCCCAAACAAAATATGATTTGTTTTTTTGGTTCATGTAGGCTCAGAACTTTGCTCCAGGTGCACGTACAAGAATCGAATAAACAAGGTTACCCCTGGCCCCACTGATTAAATGTCACAAAAGTCTTCGCCTCAGTCTTTTAGTAGTTATCCTCTCCAGTTAATATATAACTGGAGTGACTATTACAATCTCAAATTCCAATTTAATCTGAGGTACTGAGGTTTGTTAAACAACTATACTTGAATATTATTTTCAAAGAGAAGAATGAATATTGGGTGGTAATTTTAAATATGAAGTATTAGAGAACAATAATTTGAGAATATTTTGTAAGTAATTATTATTTTATCAAATTCATGTTATTAACGGCAATAATTGTATGTTTGTGGTGTGGTTTTTGACGTTAATGTACTGCTATTAAATATATGATATAATACTATAATTAGTACTTTATATTAACTGTTATTATTTTTTTGATGATTTAGTTTATAACTGTTAATTTCATTTCTTTGATTGTACCTCACAAATTTGATTTAAATTTGAAATACTTATCAACTATACCACCACAAACTCCAACCAAGTTATGTTATATCATATATATATTAAATTACATATATTATATGCGACATATACATATTACAAAGTCACTCATATAATTTCAAATTACTTTTACTGACTTAAATCATAAATATTATAAAAAAGTAAAAAGTTTATTTGGTTCTACTTATTATAAAAATAATCTAACATTTCTTAGAATAGTAATCTCGACATTTATTCATTTTCAAATATCTTTTAAATAACTTGAACCTCACGTTTCTTCATAAAGAGACGAGACCTATCATCACTGTGTTAGACCTGCATGCGGTTTAATAATAAGTATAAATTAAAATAAAAATAATTGCTTTGATCTCCTATATATTAGTCAAGAACTGAACCGCTCCCGTTATCACAGAACAGAGAAGATAGTAATCTCATTCCTCCTCTCTCTCTCTCTCTCTCTCTCTTCGCTCGCAGCCAAGCACCTACTGTCTGTCTCTTTTTCAATTCATTCATCCCACCATCTCTCTCCTCCTCCTCTTCTTCTTCTTCTCTCTCTCTCTCTCTCTCTGTAAGCACAGCAGCGACCAGAGAGCTTTGTGAGCAAGTGAGACGCTACAGAACGGTAATTAAATCAATGAACTGAAATTATCTTGATCTACTTTTTCATTATATTAATTAATTAGTCAATCAATCAATCAATCGGCTGTTGTGTTGTGTGTAATTATTGATTCGTTTGGGGGGGGGTTTCAAGATCAGATCGAATTGCAATCGAATAGGATCGGATCTGAAGGGGGTGGCAGATGCAACGACCGACGAGGCAACTGGGGAGGTCGGGGACGATGACGAGAGGAGAGAAGCGCGCGTTGGAATCGGCTGGAGATGACGAGGAGGTGCATGGCGACGCTAAGCGACCTAAGGTTCCTGCTCTTGCCAGGTACTTTTACTAGGTTTAGTCTTCCTGCTTCTCTTGCCTTGTGCTTTGCTTTACTGGTTTTAGTCTTAGTTCCAGGGTTTGTTTTTATCCACTGAGAAAAAAATGGGGGGGGGGGGGGGGGGGTAATGATAGGATTGGTTTCTAGCAGTGGAAACAGTAAAGAAAGGAGGGATTAATTTTGGTTCTAATTGAACTCATTAGTTGTCTAGAGAGTAGTGAGATGTCTAGCAATAGCAAAGACCTCTTTTACTTTTGTTGGACCAATTAGCCATATATAGGCAGAGGAGGTTGAGAGAGATTAAGAGAGAGAGAGGGAGAGAGAGAAATTATGCTTTGTACTAGGAGCTTAGAAGAAATAAAGACACATTTTTACTTGGATTGCTTGAATTGAACTTAACTCAGAACATTGCAATTAATTTTTTTATTTCCTGATTAATTTTGTATTTCCCTCTGTTGAAATTAAAAGGAAAATATAAGGAGTGAATTAAATCAAGATTTTGAAATTTCTGGGTCGTAAAGCCCTTTTCTTTCTCTCAAATTGACAAAGCCCTTTTGGGGAAATAAAATTTGGAGGGCTCCAATTGCCTGATACTTTTCATGGTACATCATATTATCGGTCCCTCCATGTAAAGTTTTGACCCAATTGAGCCTCAGCACACCCTCAATCATTCCATTTTCCTCGATAAACTACCTAATAAAACCAACATTCCTTTGTATTTTGAGCTGTGCAATTATAATAAAATAAATTTCACTAACTGTCCTCTGTCTATCTTCAGCTAATGTATACAAATGGAACAAGCTAATGAAAGCACCAAATTACATGCTTATTTCACTTATTGGGTTGTTTGTATATTTTTTACATAGATTGCTTTTCTAATTCTTTTCAGTGTAATTGTTGAGGCATTGAAGGTGGATAGCTTACAAAAGCTATGTTCTTCCCTCGAGCCTATTCTTCGTCGAGTGGTTAGTTTACTTTTAAAGAATCACTAATTCATTATCTCATTCTTCTGGCTTCAGTTTATGCATTGAATAACATGTTTCGGTGAAACAGGTCAGTGAAGAGGTGGAGCGTGCCCTGGCAAAACTAGGACCAGCAAGACTTCAAGGAAGGTTTGAAACTATAATTTATGAGTCTATTTTTCTTTTTTTTCTTATTCTTTGATGCTTCATTGTAATTTTTGTAGGCCTTTCATTGCTTTATTATATGTTTTATTTTCCCTTTTATTATTCACATCTCATGCAAAATTTTGAGTTATGCTACTTCACCAAGCAGTGAGGTATTAGTACAACTTGTGATTATTGCAACCCTTGGATGCATATAGTTTCTTTGGTAACTCTTTGTTGTATTTTTAACATCATAATTGCCCCTTGGCATTTCAAATATATAGTTTAAAAGACTGCAATTCATTCTAGCATTAATCAAGGACCAGTTTTGTGCAAAATCAATTCTATAGTAAGCATGAAGAATTGACATATAGTTGGGATTTCTCAAAGCAGATTCACATGTGTAAAGTTGTGTTACTTAACATAAAATTTGCAACACAGACCTGCATCTCCTAAGCGGATAGAAGGCCCAGATGGGAGGAACTTGCAGCTCCATTTTCGCACCCGGTTGTCTCTTCCGCTCTTTACTGGTGGTAAAGTTGAAGGTGAGCAGGGTGCGGCCATTCATGTGGTGCTGCTTGACTCGAATACAGGCATTGCAGTGACGAGTGGGCCCGAGGCATCAGCCAAGCTGGATGTGGTTGTTCTTGAGGGGGATTTCAACCAGGAGGATGATGATGATTGGAATGAGGAGGAGTTCGAGAGTCATGTTGTGAAGGAGAGAGAAGGGAAACGGCCCCTTCTAACTGGAGAGCTCCAGGTAATAATTACAGGGCTTTCTGCACAAGGCACCTATCATTTTACATTATTTGCAAATGATGGTCCTGGCAATTTTGGTCCTATTACTTAAAAGATCCCAATGCTTAGATTTAATTTGCAAGGCCTGTTGTAGAACAGCAATACTGTATTGTATTTATTAATAATGATAATTATTTGTTTGTGAATAATGTATTATTGTTGTAAGGAAGTGCAACCTAGGAATAACTTTTTCCTTGCAGATAACTACAAGTAATCTTCATATGTTTTTCAATGAACCATATTACATGGACATTGTATTTTCTTTTTTGTTTCTCTTTTTCTTCATTCATAGTCTTTCGAAGAGAACAGATATACAAAAAGTTGAATTAATTTTACCTCAGTACCTGACTATTACTAGCCTGAGAACTACCTGTAGAAATTGCTGTTTGCTGCAATTGGAGATTGTAGTGCCAGTACAATTCAAAAAAAGACGGCTGGGATTGGAATCTTAACAAAATCTGATATATAATTATCTTATAAATGAAGGTGAGCTTGAAGGAAGGTGTCGGGACCCTGGGGGAGCTGATATTCACTGACAACTCCAGTTGGATTAGGAGCCGCAAATTCAGGCTAGGTCTAAAGGTCTCTGCAGGTTACTGTGAGGGCATTCGTGTCAGAGAGGCCAAAACTGAGGCATTTACTGTAAAAGATCACAGAGGAGAACGTAAGTTTCTTAGAAAAGTTGTAATGTTCAAATTTAGAGAACCTATAGGGAAAAAGTTGGAATGTGCAAATTTAGAGAACCTATATTTCATTACATCAGCAAATTTATTTTTGTCATGGAACTTCCCTTCAGAGAACTCATTTGATAATTTAATGTTATCAAAGGGAGATTACAATTAGGGAAAAAGTCTGCTTCTCAGAGTCAATAAAAGACTCAAGTCACAAAATTATAGTTTTCGATTGGAATAGTGATATTGAGGCAAACTTTGATGACAGCTTTTTATCTGCTAATATGCTATACCTTTTTATTAAATAAGTCATGCTAATACGAAGCATCAGTCCACCCTGCTTAGGCTTCAAGTCTTGATTATGGTGATTTGAACAGCTGAGACAAGCTGCTCTTGTGATCTCCTCCATCAAATTTTGTAGGGACCAACATTAACATTTTTTTTTTTTACTTTTTTTTAACTATTTCTTTGGATTGGAGAAAAATTGAAAATTTTATGCATTCTAGACAATCCAAGAAATTTTGTTTTCCTCTTATCCAATAGTATAGTAAGATTAATGTAAAAAAAATGATGTCCTCATCCACTTTAAGTTTTTAGTGCAGAGAACCATTGAGCAGTTCTTCAATCCCCAAGTTCAGAATTGGACAGAAGGACTGGACAATAGGCTCCAAATAATTTCTTTTTATTTTTGTCAAACACATACTGCTTGTATGTCCTCTTTTCTTTTTTCTGAAAGTCTTGGCTTTTTCCTTTGATGCTCAGTGTACAAGAAGCACTATCCCCCAGCCTTGAAGGATGAAGTGTGGAGATTGGAAAAGATAGGAAAAGATGGTGCTTTTCACAAAAAGCTCAATGCCAAGGGCATAAATACAGTTGAAGATTTTCTTCGCCTCCTTATTCGTGACCAACAAGGTCTAAGAAATGTAAGTTACTTTAACAGTCTCGCAATTTTTTTGTGGATACAGGACTAATTAGGTCTTATTGTATCTGAGTTCACCCTTTTTATCAATTGCACCTATTAAATACAGTCCCTGAATTATGTCTATGTTTTAATTTAACCATTGGATGCAACTCAGATCAATTTGCCCACATTCAAACAATTGTTCTTGCAAATGATTTCTTATCATCTCTCTGTGACCAAGAGAAATTCAGAATTGGAAACTGTTCACAGTGGTTTTTTTCCACTCTAAAAGTTAAGCTGACATCTATTGAAATCAATGACCTTCATGTCTTGTTTAACACTAAACATTTTAACCAATTTAATGCTCATTATTGTGCAAGCTATACTATTTCTTTTCCTCTTTTTTACTGAGAAAATTGGGAAGTGCCAAGAAAGAAAATATGAGCAAGTAGTTCATTTTCACGAGTTTATCATCGATATCAACATGATCATGACTATTATATGCTTTAAATGCAGATGCTGGGGAGTGGCATGTCAAACAAGATGTGGGACATTCTCATTGAGCATGCCAAGACATGTGTGCTGAGTGGGAAGCACTATATATTCTATGCTGATCATACCAGAAATACTGGCGCCATTTTCAACAATATTTATGAGTTTGTTGGTTTGATCAGTGGTGCGCAATTTTACTCTGCGGAGTCCCTTACTGAAAGCCAGAGGGTCAGTAATTATCAGATCTTTTTCTTTCAGTTATTTTATTCTGTTTTGTTAGGTTTCCACAAAGCATTCATTGTAATCGACTATGTCTGAAACAGCAACTGAAATGTTTTCCATATTTGCTACCATTGGTTGTATTTAAGCTACTTGCAACTGACATTTTGTATTCTACCAAGGAAAAGCTTTGTTGCACGGAACTAACTAGCTCTGAAGAAAATGGGATATATCAGTAATTAGAGCTTAATATAGTCAAATTTTACCTGACTTGACTGTGGTTTGAAGAGGGCTGTCTTGCTTGCTCAGCAAAACTTCTATTTGTAAAGACAATTAAACATGAGTATGCAAGAAAAATAAATTCCATCTTTTGCATTTATTTTTCCAATCAGTTGCAAGTGTGGTAAAAACTTTGGTGTCATTTTAAATAGGCATAGTGGGTATAGTTTGCAGAAAGAAAAGAATGAAAAAAAATGGCAAAGTATCTTCGAAACTCGGAACTGAACTATGTGATTAACTAAATTATTATTTTTCTTTTCAGCTGATGGCTGACGCACTTGTGAAAAAAGCATATGACAACTGGAACACACATGTGATAGAATATGATGGAGAGGCCCTTCTGTGCTTCAAGCAGGAAAAGAAAGGTGTTTCAACACGCAACAGCAACAAATCAACACCTGCTTCTGCTAGTGGGTTTGCAGGCGCAGGTCCTTCTCAAACTTGCATACCTTTGCCCCTACCTGCTACTGCTGACCAATCTTTTATTGGAGAAGGTTATTTTTTTACTTGTTACTTCATTCTATTATTTTAGAGTAGCCACCTTTTTGCCCAATTGCCTACTTTTGAGTAAGATAAATTAAAAATAATAGTACTGCTATGTAAACTGTAAAAATAATGGCTTTTCTAAAACTGGTTTACAATCCAAAGTCATGATTTTGCATTAAGCTGTGGGGGGAATTGGAGTTGGATGAATTAATCTTGTAACTTTAATTTGTTGTTATATCCATTTTGTAAGAGTACTTGAATTACTCCAGCAGTTGCATGTATTATCTGTTATTTTAATAGTATGGATGTTTTCTTTTAAGTATTTATATTTTCTCCTGTTTTGCACCAAAATTGAAGTTGTTGACGTACCTTTCAGGAGATCAATCTAAACTTGGGTACAACATGGGCCAACCCACAACCAGGTATCCATCAAATCAGCAGACTGTGCAGTTTGATCGTTCCTCTTTCATACCAGAACCCCAATACAATGGAAATCAACTTATCCGCAACTCTGTTTCTACCAGCTCCGCCAATCCCAACCACCTAGCCCTGGCCCCACCCCCTCAGACCCCACAAACTTTGAACCTAGATTTCTCTCAACAACATATGGACCCTCTCTCCAACCCCTATGGACGTGGTGTTGATGACTACTTAATGGAAGAAGAAATCCGCATGCGTAGCCATGAAATACTAGAAAATGAAGAGATGCAACATTTATTGCGGGTGCTAAGCATGGGTGGGGCCCAGGGGACTTCTGGTATGGCTGATGATGGCTATGGTTTCTCTCCCTACATGAGTTCATCACCTAGCACAGCTTTTGGTTTTGACAATGAGGAGAGGGGTGGGACCCGCTCATCATCTGGTAAGGCTGTTGTTGGATGGTTGAAGATTAAGGCAGCCATGAGATGGGGAATATTCATCAGGAAGAAAGCTGCAGAGAGGCGGGCCCAGCTTGTTGAGCTGGACGATTGATGACATGGCATCAATCATTAATTTATGTCCCTGAAAATAGTGATAATTTTTATGCGTACAGCATACCTTGGGAATACTGGTCTTTGAGGGGCGCATATGGAATTTTGAACTTAAACAGGGGTGTTCTTATAAAGGTTGATGGATGGTTAGGGCAGATTTTTCATGCACGTCCCTTCAAAAGTTGATTATCCTCCCATGGAGGCAAATATGCAACTTCTTAGGTTTGCAGGGATGTAATTGAAGAAACCCCATAGTGTACTTAGAGCAGTGGTTAGTTTATAGCCTTGTTGTACCATAGCTCTCTGGGGAGAACTAACCCTAATCAAACTATATTGGGGCTTAGCTTTTGTACCGATGTAGGTGTCAAAGCTCAGAACCCTAATTTCTTTTATGGAGTTTCTGTTTTGTACAGTGTTGTTGTTATTGTTGTTGCAAGAGATAGCTTTTACTTGCTATTAACCCTGCATTTGTTTTCTATTTGGGTTTGACCGTCGAGGTGATCTTTTGGACTGATTGTGATAAATTTGTAATGGAATGGTTAATTCTGCTGCTTTTGTACCCCCTATTTTGACCTAAGCATTCAAATACTTCATTTGTAGGAATAGTTTGTTTTCCTCTGATTTTTCACTTCCTTCAAAAGAAATAGAAAAATGTTTGGATTGAATGCAAGTGCAACATTGAGGCGTGCTACATGCCGTAGAATATAGCGTAAAAAATCATATACTTGATTTAATGTCACCAATGCATTAGATTTCATTTTAGCATTTGTGCTGCCTCTCAAGAAAGTATCACTGCTGTTAATTTCACCCACGTATTAGCATGTGCTGCCTCATTTGCAGCTGGATGGAAAATAACTACTGCAAATTTATCCCAATTGGCATATTGATTTTACCCATATCAGTAATAAGTTCATACCTCAAACCCAGTAAATTTACTTATTGCAGATATGCTAGGGTTAAGATTTCTTTCATAAATGCTATTTAAATTATTTTCCTACAATCAAAGATAAATCCTAGCGACAAGATTTATCCCTAATCACAACAACATTTATCCAATATAGTTAACATGTAAATTTAACCCTCAGTGATGAATTATTGATGCTGTATGTTAGATAGCTAAAAGTTCATAAACTGTACTGACACAAGAAGTCAAATCTTACATTAGATAATTAAACCCTTGTTCTAAACTTTTAAATTATACATAATGTCTCACAAAGGTAGGGTAAGAGTATGACAAGTACTTGCACACTGGAGTCAACACAATCAACAAGTACAACAATCAAAACTATTAACAGCTGTTGGTTTCTCACACATGTTTTCTTCCATCTTCCATCTCAGAAATTATCTTCTTGACATCATCCGTATTTTCGCAATTGCTCAGTGCATCTAGAAATATGTCAAAGGTGACTGCGTCAGGCTCGAGTCCTTGCTTCTGCATCTTCACAGCTAAACACAGAGCCTCCTTGATTCTTCCATTTTTACAATAGCCGTTGATTAAGGTGTTGAAACTACGTTGATTGGGCTCAATGCCTTTTCGAGCCGTCGTTTCTAAAAGAACATTCGCTTCATCAAGACGACCTTCCAACACAAAACCATGGATCAAGGATGAGTATGTGATTACATCAGGTTTGTGCCCTCTCTCCTCCATTAAACAGACCAGCTTCTCTGCTTCACAGGTTTGTTGGTTCTTGCATAAGGAATCTACTAATGTATTGAAAGTCGCTACATCAGGCGATATGCCTTTATTTAGCAGTTTCCGAAACACCCCAATTGCACGTTTCCACTCACCTACAGCAGAAAGACAATGGATCAGACAAGTGTATGTTGCAATATTGGGCATTACCACTCTTTCTATCATCTCATGAAGAAGCTCCGAAGCACACAAGAAGGCCCCCTCTTTGCAACAACCATCAATCAAGGTTACCAGATCGGCATCTCTCGATCACAAATCTCTCCTGCTTGCTAGCGGAAGATCCAGTTAGTTTTGCTGTCATGAATTCTAAGGAATAGTCCCAATAACAAGGGCTACTGCTACCGTAATCTCCTGAGTGTTTTGAAACATGACAATATTTGAGTTGGAAATAATATCATTTTATTATTAATTTTAGATCTTCTTTCAAAAGAAAAGAAAATAGTAAGAAAATTTCAAAAATAATAAAATTTGGTCTTTTATAAAATTTCAATATATAAATTATGTTGAACGACTTGAATCGACAATTCAAACTTCAATTTTTGAGATACGAATCTAAAATAAAAACTATTTTTACTTTGCAAAACACCTTAATTCCTCCCATATAAAATAACAATTATTAGTATTATTTTTATAGGCAAAATTATATATATCCCTATTAATTTTACTGTATTTCGATATTTACCCATTAAGTTGTAAAAATTAGATATTTACCCATAAATTGATGATTTTCTTTGATATTTACCCATAACATTAATTTACATTATGATCTTCTAATTAAGTTCAGAATTTTCTTAAAGAAATAATTTTACCCTTCCCTCCAAAATTAACAATAATATTCCATCTTCCTAACCCTTCTAAATAGACTAAATTTATGTTATTTAATATTATATTCAAAGAATCCTAATAAAAAGTTCATAAGATCAATTACGGTTTTTTCTTTTTAAAGAATCTCAATGTTAATATATAATTTAATATCTTAAGGGGCTTTGTGAAGCAAAGCAGATTTCTAATGCAACTAAGGTGTTGGCTAACATACCTCTAATGGGATGTCCTCCTAATTTCATCTAATTTCATCACTTACACCACTCTTATTGGAGGTCTTTGCAACATAGGCGAAACCAGACTCGGGCTTGAGT
The DNA here is from genome assembly GCA_037678475.1 of x Bolboschoenoplectus mariqueter. Classification (NCBI taxonomy): domain Eukaryota; kingdom Viridiplantae; phylum Streptophyta; class Magnoliopsida; order Poales; family Cyperaceae; genus x Bolboschoenoplectus; species x Bolboschoenoplectus mariqueter. The sequence goes on from CM075268.1 coordinate 2,665,064, forward strand.
TGTGTTGTCCAATGAGAAGAGAAGGTGGCAGCTGTAAGCCTAACGTTGTTACTCACAACACTATAATCCATGGATTTTGCAAAGAGGGTGAGATGGCTATGGCTGTAAAACTGTTTCAGGAAATGGTTGTAACAGTCTCGTAGACGGCCTTTGCAAAAATGGGGACATTATAACAGCATTGACGGTGTTCGAAGAAATGCTTGCTTGTGGACTTGCTCCTGATTTGCATTACCTACAATGACCTCATTGCTGGGTTTTGCGGAGTTTCGTGATGTTGGAAAAGCATTTCCAGTATATGAAAAGTCAGTTGGCTGTGCACTTGAAGTTAGTTTAGAACAATGGTTTAATTATCTAATGCAAGAACTGACTTCTTGTGGCAGTACAGTTCATGAACTTTTGGCTGTCTAACATGCAGCATTAATAATTCATCATTGAGGCTTAAATTTACATGTTAATTTTGTTTGATAAATTACGAAAATAGTGAAAACAGCACTTAGTCTGTAACTTTCTGATATACTTTTTAATGGAGTGATAACTCAGTAAAAGGATAAATTTCTGAAAGAAACCTTAACCCTAGCATATCCGCAATAAGTAAATCTACTTGGTTTGTGGTATAAACTTACTTATATCGGTAAACCGATATTCCAATTGGGATAAATCTGCAAATAGTTATTTTTTATCTAGCTGCAAATGGGGTAAAATGTAGTTGCAAATTGGGATAAATCTGCACATATTGTTGTAATGTTCAGACAATTTGATACAATTGGTGCTATAATGTGACCAGTTGGTGCATGAAGCATATCTTACCATGTAAAACACATACTTGGAGACGATTCATATATAATAATTGAAACCCTGAAAAAAGTAGAGAAATAAGTTTCATATTTCATCAGAATGTATAAAATCCGTGATAACTATACCAATGCTGATATATGAAGCAATGAAGAAGAAGCTTGGCTACAGAATACTTTGTATAATTATATAGAATGAAGAATAATATCTAACAAAGAAGTATTTATAATAATATCAGGGCAGATTGAACCAATTGCAACAATTCCAAATAACATTAGATACTTAAAGATCAGATACAACCGAGATTTCAAAGTTTTACACAACGTTTCAAAAAAGATTAACACTACAGCAAAAACATAAATAACAAAATTGCAAAGAAGCAAAAGCATTAACTTGCTTTAATCCCAAATAAATATGTTGTGCTTTATAAATCCTTCCAGATGTCTCATTTTAGTGAACTCTCTGAGCTTTTTGGGGACGCTTATCGTTCGAGTCACTTCGCCTCCCATGTTTTCCAAAGAATTCTCTTCTCCCCCCTCTATTCTTTCCACCACCACCCCTGAAAAAAACAGATTATTTAAATTTTGAATTCTGAAAATTAATCTCATGTTCAAGTTTTAAGAACATTAACTATTTGAAAATTGAAATATAACAAGATCTCTCAGAAAGGGAGAAACTTAGCGAGGAAAAGAGAGCAAAAGAACAAAAAGTTGGCTTCAAATTAGAAATTACATCATCAAATTTGTTGAAAAGATAAAAAATAAAAAAAGACAAACCTTGCATTATCAAACTTGCTCTCTCTCTTTTCTTGCAGCTCCTTCCAATACTTTTCCTCCTCTTCACCTACATAATGTAGATGAACAAACAATGCATAAACTTATTATAATAAATTATATATAGCAAATCCAGAAACAAATATCCAAAAAAATAAAATAAAACAAGAAACAACTGTTCAGAAGAGAAAAGAATTCACAAGGGTTAGTATAGCACTATAGCCTGATAAATACAGTAATGTAGCATGCATGTAAACAGAGACACACCTGTCACACTTTGTACTGTTGCAATGTGATCCTTAACCAGCAAGCCTCCTCCATCAGACACTTCAGCCATGGCCCGTGCTGTCTCAACACCCTTTGAATCTTCATACCTGATGTACCCCGACTCTTGTCCCATAGAGAAATCTACATACTTGGATTTTAGAAGAGGGGGAAAGAGAGAGAAGAGCAGAGCAGAGCAGAGAAAAGTCAAATAAATAAATTAAAAAATAGTGATCATAAGAAATGTACCAGGAGAAACAAGTTGTACGACATACTAGCATAAGAATGTACCAGGAGTTACTAAAACGCCTTAAATAACAGATAGAGATGCTAAGGGTTGATTATAACAGGAGTTACTAAAACGCCTTTAATAACAGATTGAGATGCTAAGGGTTGATTATAATAATTCAGGACTTTCAACAGCTTGGTATTTATCTGGAACTTTTAGACACAAGGTAGTGCAATTAATATTTCTTCTTTTTTTTTTTGTAGCAGGACTATACCTTAACATTACCAAATTTCCCAAACACTTCTTTCAAATCCTCCCGTGTTATCTGGGTTCCACCAATATTATTAGAAATACTCTCAGCATTTTCAGATTTACTGCCATGCTCTTCTTCACTTGGCTTCTCTTCAGCACTTTCATTGTTCTCCCCCTTGACCTCTTCAGATTTATTTTCTTGGGGCTCTTCTACAGTCGGCTTTTCGATCGAATCAAGTGCCTTTTCTTTCTCATTTTCTGGCTCTATTTTCTTAGAATTGGTGCTGTCAGATGTTTTCCTTTTCTTCTCCAATTGAAATGACATAACTACTCCTTTCGGATAGCTGGGACTGCCATGATGTAAATTTAAAACCACAACAGATTAGATTAGGTGGAGGAGACGGTGCAGGTAATATTCCAATAAAAGATTACTTCTATACAACAGAATGAATTGTCATGCATCTATACGACAGAATGAATTGTCATGCATCTTTAGGCTGTGTCAGTTGGCAAAAAGGCACTATGAAACTGTACTAGCATTGCAACTAGTTGGATCTTTCACCATTAGGTACCACCACAAAGCAAGGCTGATACATTACAGTCTTAAAAAATAATACGTCTTCAAGTGTTCTTAGCTTTACCCTTTGTCAGCATTCTTCTTTTTGTGCTCCTCTATCTGCTCTGCTCTCTCTGCATCATATTCCTTCCTGTATTGTCAATTGATCGTGATAAAGAAGATACATGTCAGATATAGGGTTAAATTTAATTTATTTTAATAGAAAATTGGCATCTTAAGTTAAAAGAAGATACATGCCAGATATAGAGTTTTTTGCTTCATCTCAAATTCAGAAATAATTAATCTTATGTGGTTCTACAACACACAGGACCCAAAACAAACTGGTACATACAGAACACGAGAACCAGTCATTCTGGTATGGTTGCAAACTGACATTACAATTCTCAATTGAACCCTTTTTTTTACTGTACAGTTAATTGACAGCAGTAAGTGGCAGGAAATATCCCATTATTGCAGAAATAAAAGAATATACATACTTTGGTTTGAGTGCCAGCTGAGCTCCGTCAAATACCAAAATCTCCTCCAAAATTTTCTTTGCATCTTCCTCTTCTGAGAATTCAATTAGAGCCGTACCACAAAAGTATCGCTTGTCAGATACATGCTTCGGTAGCCTCACACTGTTCACCTAAAAATAAGTTCTTTGTTTTAGTTTACTATACTTACACAACAAATCAATCTTGCTCCTGACCGGACCCAACATGAATTTCTGAGTGGAGAAAAGACCAAAATAATTGAAGAAAGAAAACAAAAGACAAGGAAACTTAAGATTCAAATTGGAATGCAAACCCTGAATATGGTACATACTGGTATTGGTAACAAATTTGCAAGTTTCTTTACTAAATTCATTCTCTTTAGAACTTATAAAGATACTTGTCAGTAACTATACTAAATACAATTTATCTAAATCAATTTACCTTGGCTTGCTTGCTAAAGAATGCTTCAACATCTTCAAGTGTGATATCATAAGGAAAGGGAGAGGCAGCAATAGTACGGGAATCAAGTTGCTCTATCACCTCCTCTGGTTTTAACAACTCTGCAATTCTCCCTACTTTTTTCCCTATTTTACAAATAAAGTAAAAATAAGAAAAAAATATTAAAAAGTAAGCAACATGAGATTGGGCTAGAAATTGTATCTTTGATTTAACTGTTACAACACTAACATGTACCCTGAGCATACTAACATGTATCCTAAACAATACATAGTTAGAGTGACCTTCTTGCTGATGGTTTCACAACAGGTGTGGTATAATGCTACCAGTTACCTGCTTGTACCGTATAATACAGCAAGGTACAAACTTACAGAATTGTTATCAGTTCATATCACTCATCTAATACCATATAAAGCTGTAGAGGAACCAACTGTATCGAGGCAAAGACTTACCATCTTCTGATATACGAAGAGTAGTAGACCGGCTTTTAAGAATCTCAGAAACAGCATCAACTATACCAGCCGGTACAGACTCAGGTTTAGTATCCTGATCCAAACCCAGAATTGTTCGCATCCGTCCAAATGAGCATATCAGTGCCAAGCTTACCACTTTGCAATTTTACAATAGTTAAGGTATAAAAATAAATACATGGAATAGCAAAGATATCATCTGCATCATATCCTTGTGAAGTTGTTACTTGAACTTTTTTTATAATTGGGCAAAAAAGAAAAGAATTGAAGTAGATGAACAAGCTAATTTCACAATGCTCAAATGCCACAAGTTCCAACCAACAAAAGAAAAACAGATAAAAATACAAACAACTTGTGCATCATGATCATGCCTAACTCAGGTACCATATTAATTGGTTCAGCATTAGCATCTACTGGTACTTGTTTGTAATTTGAACATTAAGGATACATCCATCCTGGCTTTCTTCAACAGCTCTCCTCAGGAATCCATCTCTCGGCAAATTGCTGTCACTAAAGTAGAATTCCACCTGGAAAATCAAAAGAACTATAATTTGAGAAGAATAATTATGGCACATCCTAAAAACAATCAAGATCATTCCTCATCAAGTTTCCAACTGAAAATCTGAAAGTGTAAATTCATCTTTACCAGAAAAAAGAATATCTTAACGGAAACAAAAGTGGTTCCAAATATTACAGGAAGTAAAATCCCTTTTTAACTGCTACAACAATCACACAAATTCCAGAACTATTGATGCTTGCTTGTTTATTTTTCTCTCCATTTGAAAGGGGCTAATTAATGCATGAATCAAATAGTACACAACACAGCAAACGAAAGCAAGAGCATAATTAATTTCCCTCTAACCTCCAATTATCCATTAATACAAATTCCAGAACTACTGATGCTTGTCGTTTGTTCTCTCTTCATATAAAAGGGGGGTAATTTAGGCATCAATCAAATATTACGCAACAAAGAGATGAAACAAAGAAAGAACACGATTTCAATGGATTGCATAGCACAAATTAGTATCATCATGTGCCACATGGAATACTTCTCATATTTGTAAGGGTTTACGACAATCGGAACATCTGAAAAGAACACTCAAGTAATGTATTCCTTCCCAGAGAACAAAGGCAGCACAATCACACAACGAAATTAGCAACGATCCATTACAATTTTTGCATTCTTCTTTTCTAGATAAGATAAACAACCGAGCGAGGGATGTATGTAGTTCAACCTGACGAAGCACGCTACGCGCCTTTGCTTCATCGAGGAGTTCGTTCGCCGCTGCCATGGTTTGAAATTCCTTCGCCGCTGTCAAACAAGATTTTTGGTTAGGGTTTTAGCGCGAGAGGGAAGAAATTATAAAGGGGGGAGAGAGAGAGAGAGAGAGAGGAGCGGTTTCTCTCTTCAAGCGGTTTTGTGTACAAAAAAAATAAATGGAATAAAATTGGGCTGTATTTTGGGCCCATAATTTTTTTTTTTTGGGGGTCTTTCTAGCAAAGATTCAGAAACACAAAAAATATTAGAAACGGTTATATTCATAGCATTGATTTAATTTAATGTATTATTAGGAGGAGTGATAATTGTATTTTTTTAACTGTATATTTTATTTGTATTTTAGATATATTTATATTTTTTTTGAAAAATATTTATATTTAATGATAAAAGTGTTTATATCTTGTATTATTAAAATTAAAAATTATGCAGCAATAGAAATTTTAACTTCAATTTTTCTATAATCATCTAAGAAAAAAATGATAGATATTTTCTATACTAATTATAAATACTTAACAATTTAGATATAAATAAATTATCTATTTAGTATAAATATATATAGTATGCAGATAAAAAGTGCAAAAATAATTTCTCTCTACCGACGGTTTTGTGTACGAAAAAATAAATGAAATAAATTTGGGCTGTATTTTGGGCCCATAACATTTTTTAGTTGTTTGTATTAAAGATTCAGAAACAAAAAAAAAATATTAGAAACGGTTATATTCTTCGCAAAGATTTAATCTAGTATATTATATTACCCTTAACCATACCCATTATTTACATCCTAAATATATTTATATTTTTTCAAAAAATATTTACATTTATATCTAATAATAAAAGTATTTAAACCTTATATTATTAAGATTAAAAATTATATAAGTTATATTTATACTTGTACAATAAAATTTTTAACTTCAATTTTTCTATAATTATCTAGAAAAAGTGATAAATACTTTCTATACTAATTATAAGTATTTAAAAATTTAGATATAAATAAATTATATATTTAGTATAAATACTTTTATTGTGTAAATAAATAGGTGTAAAATGTGGGGTGCAAGGATAATTTCTCTCTATTGTCATATCATCTGTTAGAAAAAGATAATTATGTAGTTAATTTTAACTATCTGATAAATCAAGAATAATGTTAGAAAATTGAATGTAATCAATGACACATTTTTTTTATAACAAACCTTATATATAGGAGTAATTGAGAGATGATTGGAAATTTTGAAATCTGTTTTAAAACTTTATTAGAATGAGAAAAATGAAATTATTTTATGTTAGTCATGCTTGAATCTTGCCATATATTGTATTATATAGATATATAACTTGAACTTTTGTTGTTACAATGGTTTTCTCACATATGTCATATGTCATGTTACACTAATTCTTTTTTGCAACTTTCCTATTTAAAAGTGTGAAGTTAATACTCTTTTGGAGTGTTAATTTGCAAATTTAATTTTCAGAGGAAATTTGGTAATAGTAAACTAATTTGTAACATCATCAACTTAATAGTTTTTAGTTTTTCGTAAATTAATTTTAGAATGTCTTCATTCATGCAATTGTTAATTTACGGAAGTGATAATTTCTAACTGAAGAAGAAAATAATCTTATACAATTTTACGGATGGAGATGTGCTCGCATCAGTTACAAATAAATTATAAATACTGACATTACATTTCAAAAAGACTTACTAAACCAATAGTAAATGTTTATGCCCCTAAAACTACAATTGCATGTGTCATATAAGTAATAACAAAATATTTACAAGTAGGACAGAGATGCTTAAAAACAACTTATTTATTGAAAAAAGATACTTAGAAAATGCATTAAAAAGCCTGTCATATTGATTGTGATTTCTCTATCTAGGTTGGAAAAGGGGGGAAAAAGGGCTTAAATTAACATAATAATGAAAAAAAATTATCCTTTGGTTCTTAAATTTAAAAAAAATTTCAAATTAGTTCTTAAAGTTTCATCTACACTAAGTTAGTCCTTGAATTTTTTAAAAAAAATCAAGTTGGTCCTTATGTGTGGTGAAAAGAATTTTGATGATATTTCATTTAGAAATGGGGATAAATTGATCAAAAACATGTCTAAATATACGTTCAAAAGAGTTTTAAATGCATTTTAATATAATTTGAGGTGAAATATTGATCATAACTAATCAATTTGGCTACAAAAACACATATAAATAATAAGTAAACATATTCAGCAATTTATGTGTATACTTTGATGATATATTTCAATCAGAAATGAGGTCAAATTGATAAAAAAATATATATAAACATGGTCAAACATGTTTTAAATATATTTTAATGTAATTAAGGTGAGATATAGGTCATAATTAATCTATCTAGCTCCCAAAGTATATATAAATAATAAACAAATATATGCAACAGTTTATATATAATTTTTTTGTTATATTTCAATCAGAAATGAGACCAAATTGATAAAAAAAAATTTGTATTAACATGTTCAAAAGAGTTTTAAATACATTTAAATGCAAATTGAGGTTAAATATAGGTCATAATAAATCATATTTCAATCAGAAACGTTTAACTCGGCTTAATTTGCCTCTTTTAGACTTTCTTGCATCCACTTTTTCAAACATGAAAAAGATTCTAGGCAGGATTTTAATATCGTCATGGTTACACTTGCATGAGTTTTCACACGCTTAAGCCACAATAATGGAAAAGCTCATCTCGCTCATATCAACTCCTCACACAACTAATTGCAATATTCGGAGAATTAGCCTTCAGTCTAATGATGAAAATAATATCTCTATATAAAAATATTACAGATTTAAAATCTGAATAGGAGATCTTTTATGGACCCTTTTATGATATTTAAAATATTGATATTTTTCTATTATTTTTAGGATCATATTTAAAAGATCATTAAAAATAGTTCAAAAACTCTAAAAATGATAAAATTTTGACATAATTAAAAAAATCATTAACGTTTTGCCGAAATGCTAATAATCTAAATTTTAAGTTTTCATGTTCGAAATTTCAATTCAAGTAGCTCAATAAATTTTCATATCAAAATCTCATAGAATACCAAAATTTACCATTTTTAGAATTTTTTAACTATTAATTTGAATCGTTAAAGCAATGCAACAGTAATCTGTTAATTACGAATACATCATCCCATATAATTTTCTCACTAATATTCACACTAAATAGCTGTAGAATGGAGATTTATATATAATTGTCAGTCAGGGAGTAATTGACATCTTCATGACTTATCCAGAGTATCAAATTCTACCTGAAGAAAAAGCTAACATCAAGAATAGCTAGCTCCGAATCGTAGGCCTAACACAATGGTGATAAATTTTATCTCTTTATGAAAAAAACATAAGTACAAGTTCCGCAAAAAACATTTGAAAAAAAATATCAGGGTTAACACAAACCCTTATATCAAAAAAAAGAAAAAAAAAGAAAAAAAAAAAGAAATAAGCAACATTACAATAGCTAGCCTAAATATATACTTTTCTCAAACCAATGCAGACCACATGCTAAATCCATTCAAAATTTAATATGGTTATATACGAAGTTCGTTACTAGACTCATTTATATACGAATAACAATGGTAAACTTGTAAAAATTATTCAAACATTTTGTACTCTCTACATATATTCATTTCAAAAGTTCCAACTAAAATTAAAAAAAATATGAGTACAATCAAGAAAGTACATCAAATTTTTATACAAACTAATTATATGTTTCTGAAATGATTACATGCTTTGAAAAAAATAATTACTTTTGTAGGAAAATAAATTCAGCAAACTAAGATTTCAAGAATTTATGTTTTTTTTAACCTCCTTCACTATCTTTTTTTTTATGTATTTTTTAACAAGCATAATGGTTTAGAACTTTCTTTCCCAATGAGTTCTCAAAAATATAAAAAAAAAAAAATCTGTAGTATAGATTGTGAGAATATATAAGCGCATATTGGAAGCAATTTTTTTTTCAAATAATATAAATAGTTGGATGAAAAATAAATTCTGCCTTTTTATCATTTTTTTTCTCAGATCTATAATTATTTTCTAAAATTTGATTTATTTTTTATAAAAAATATTGATGAAAGAATATCATAAGTAACGTGAGGCACATAACTAGTTTCAATTGATTGATCTTTTATTTTTGCTATTAGCTGTCAAAATTGACTTTTTTGCTATTAGTTTCAATTGAAAGAAAATACAGTAATGTGAATAATTTCTAGACGTTGATTCTTTTAACTTATTGTTTTATATAAAATGAAAGTCATATCATATCTAACAGTTTTAATTTGATATTTTAGTTTTAAAACTTTTGTTATTAGCAAATTAAAAAATAGAGGCATGATGGAGGCACAAAAAATAGAGGTATTTGAACCCTCCTCTTATGAAAATTCGATTAAAAATCTTTTTGTATCAATGAAATAAAATAAAAAAACTTTTTATGAATACTGGAAATTAACTCCAAAAATGATAAAGAAACAAAAAAATAATTTGAGTTCGAAACAGTACCAAATCAAAAAATAATCCGAAAGAGAACTACTTAAAATTCCACCCAAAATCCAAAAAATACATAATCTGACTTTGTCTTTTATCAAGTAATTTTAAAATTTTAACTGTAATGACTTTGTGTGATGAATAACCAATCAAATTTTAAATTAACTTAAAATTGATAGACGTCCTATTTAAATAATTAGAAATACATCTAAAATTTTTTTTTAATTTGAACAGTATTTATTTTTTATGTATCTTAAAAGTTAGATGTATCATACAAATTGAATGTATATTAGAATTATTTTTAGTTGAAATAAATGCTCTCAGTAACAATAATTCTAAGGCAAAAATACTTTGTCTCTCCAGACATATGAGATGGATTTTGTGATCCTCTGCATCGGCCGATTTAGCGGAACCTCTAACGTCCCGACATTTCCTCAAGGCAAGGGAACTGATGTTTTTGAAGGAAAGGTGATCCATTCCATGGATTACGGTAACATGAGCACGGCGAAGGCAACGGAGTTAATCAAGGATAAACTCGTCACGGTTGTCGGTTTCCAGAAATCAGCCATGGATATTGCTGTCGAGTGCTCCAATATAAACGGTGATGAATGAATCTTTTACAAAATGTCATAATGTTTCTTTAAAGCGTTCTCTGATCCAATAATGGAAGTTTGATGCCTTTTTATTAGGCAACAAGTTTCCGTGCACGATGATTGTCAGAACAAAGCGTTGGAACATACGGGACTACTATACATGGTTTGGAGTTCCCTTCGGGTTCTTTTATCTCAATCGTTTTTCAGAACTCCGGTATTCACAAACCTGGTGAAGGATTCTTGCTTTGGTTGTTGGCAACCATTTTATCACCTCTGGTAATTAATGATCTTATATCAAACACCTTCAGTTGCAATCTCAACTTGCATGTAGGAATTAATTAACTGCCATATTATACATGGTGTCTTGATCTGTACCAGACCAGGACGGTTGCAATTGGTACGGTACTGATAGGGATTGACCTGTCTCGATTGACTAATGTATTAAGTTATGAGCCGCATCAGTGTGCGTACACGACAGTAAGGTATAATAAATATTTATGTTATGATCAGAACAAACCAGCACATATCTGGTACTCTGTCCTGAAGTGTCGGTACTGTGTCCCTGCTGATACGATGAAATAGCACCCCCCTGTACGAGAACTCATAATTTATTATTTACGTGTTTAATTTCAGAGGTGGTTGTTCTCAAAATTTTGTGAAAGTTATTACAAGTCTGTTGTCCCAATGAAGCGGCATGGGATGGTGCCAGTATCACGGCTTCTTTCAGGCCATGACTTCGTGCTTGGTCGCTATCCTGCCACAGAAATTTTATGATAAAGTTGAAAACGGAAGCATTGTCCTAAAGAAAGCAAAATCATTTAGTTTCTGCAAGGATGGTGTGATTCATGAAGGAGAGAACTCACCTATAAAGAGCGATGTAGTGATCTTTGCAACCGGATATCGAGGTGATCTGAAGCTCAAATCTATATCCAAGTCGTCGTTTTTTCGGGATATTGTGGTAGGGTCACAATCTTCTACTGTTTCTCTCTGCAAAAAATATATATATATACATATAAAATTAACGTGAATTAAAACTCATCAACATTTTTAGTGAGCTTATATATTATTTGTAGATATATAAATGACATTATAGTTTGGAATACATGGCAGGAAATGCAGTCACCCGACAATTCCCCAACTAGCAATAGTCGGTTATGCCGAAAGCCTTTCCAATCTAAACACTTCCGAGCTCCGTTCCAAATGGTTAATTCATTTTCTCGAAGGAGGTTTCAAATTGCCTAGCATAAGTTCAATGGAGAAGGATGTGATTGAATGGGAGGAGCTCATCAAAAGGTACTCTCGTGGTTTCTTCCGTCGGTCATGCATCGGTACGCTTCAGACCTGGAACAATGATCCGGTGTGCCGTGACATGGGTTACAATCCTAGAAGGAAGAAAGGATTCTTTGCTGATTTGCTGATATTGCTCCCCAGAAATAAAGAAATTTATGTTTGATTTATCCTTACAATTACCATGTAATGTGTGTATATATGAATCAATCAGTGTGTGCTTGTTTGCTTGTTTGGTAGTTTTGTCAAAAATATGAAGCCCCATGTGAAATATATGAATCATGAATAATGAAATTAGAATAATAAGAGTCTGTTGTCAGAAAATGCTTCAAATTTTTCTCAATTTGAATCGATATTTCTATTTGCTTCATTTTCCATCTACAAAGAAGAAGAGTGCAAGTTTCAAATAGAGCTTTTCTTTTTTCCATTGTTTCTGAAAAATGATAATATACAAAATAAGTCAAAAACCCTAACAACTTTAATTATCTAGTTGAACTCTCCTTGCTTTATAATTGACTTCCAACATAAAGAGAAAAATACAATAAACACAATGCAAATTCCAGAATTTAAAATGCAATAAACAGTACTGCTTAACGCTTAACACGACACTAATTTAAAGCAACCACTTTGGAGGTAGATAAAAAAAAAATTACTGTTCTTCAAGAGATAATTAAATCTCACTCAAGAACAACAAAAAGAAAAAAAAAATATTGGCGGCTATGTATTATGCAAACTTGCCAATCCAATAAAAGAACAAAAAATTTGTATGCAATATAAGTTAAATTACATCTTAGATATATCATATGTATACTTTTAAATGAGAAAAAAAGAAGGTTGGCATATGAGCTATCCGATCAAAATAGATGAATAAAGAGAAAATAAAATCGATCATGGAAGATACTGATGATATGACGTAAGTAGAAAACTTGAAGTTTAACCTCTCTTATGTATTATGAATTATGATAATTGAGAGGTTAGTGAAAATTTTGAAAATTTTCTATTAATACTAATTAATTATAATCAGAAAATTGAAATTATTTAGTATTAATGTTAGCCATGCTTAATTATTGCCATATCATTATATGAGTTTATAATAAGAATAAATCCTTATCATAAAAATTCTCATCCAACAATAATTAATCATCCCATAAAATTATTGCCATACATTGTATGAGGATCAACTATTTTGTTATTTGATCGCACGTGTTATGAAAAATTTAGAAATAAGGGACAAAGTTAAACATATATCAACATTTAATTTTCAATTTAAATAGTATTTGTTATATTCTTTTTCTTTAAAATTCAATAAATTTAACATAATAATATTATATTTATCTAAATTTAATATACTTAATGATAAAAATATTTTTTTATTTTTTGTCCGTGCTTATTTGATTCTCTGAATCCGTCATTGCTCCCGTGTTCTGTCAACTGATTTTTCTTACATATGTCATGTTACATCAATTTTATTTTGCACCTTTTCCTACTTTGAAGTGTCAAGTTAATGTTCATTTGGTGTTTATATTATAAATTTAAATTTTAGAGGTGATTTATTAAATAACGGACTAATGTTATAATCTAGACATAAAAAAAAATATATATAACTTTTTGAAAAATGCCACTCAAAATATTATAGACATGTTTTATGAATATCGATAAAAATGATGAAATTTAATATAAGTTCTACCGTCATAATATGACTCGAAACTCGGAAGAAACCACCTTTAACAAATATTTAATCAAATATCAGATAACATTAAAATTATATACAATATTATGCACAACCAATGTATAAGAGTGATTATATATCCATAAATATTCTTCAATTTTGAAATTTTGCTTAAAGTTGTATAATTTTAGATTTGATATAAGATCTCAAGAATCAATTTATGAATATCTCATGAGTTTGCATTTGATCGAAAAAACGGGGTTTTGCAACATTATTGTATAAATTGCTTACTTGTTTATCAATTTTAAAAATATTAAAATAGCTTATTTATCCACTAAAATTACATATTCTTTATATCCAAGGGGGTCAATTTATAAAGAGTCAATGAAGAATAGAAATGTATATATTTGTTTGCAGAACAATTTCAATCGCAATGATAATGTAATATGACGATAGTATATGATGATGATACTATTAATAATAATAATAATAATAATAATAAAAAAAAATAAATAATAATAATAATAATAATAATAATAATAATAATAATAGTAGTAGTAGTAGTAGTAGTAGTAATAGTAGTAGTAATAGTAATAGTAATAGTAATAATAATAATAATAATAATAATAATAATAATAATAGTAGTAGTAGTAGTAGTAGTAGTAATAGTAATAGTAATAGTAATAGTAATAGTAATAATAGTAATAATAGTAATAATAATAATAATAATAATAATAATAATAATAATAATAATAATAATAATAATAATAATAGTAGTTATTCAACAAGATGATGATTATGCATGATGAAATTTCTAACCTCTAATTAACAACAATTATTGAGCCCCACAGTTCTTGGCATTGCCATCCTGGCACCTGTAGATATCCGCTCCAGATAAGGAACTAGCATTCTGACCAATCATCTCATGCCACGTAGCATTTAGTCGGCTCTTCATTATGAGCATCGCTGTCTTATTAATCTATCCTTTTTCATGAAATTAACAAAAAAGGGTCCAACCTTATCTCTGTGCCAAACCACCTCCATTTGAGAGAAATTGAGATCTCCGGTACCTCTCAAATACATGATTCCTAGAGTTTCATAAGAAAATATATTGTGAGTTTGTGATGGTATTATATTTTCATGTACGGACGAATAAATAATTGATATGCACATATTTTTGAAGAATGATTTTCAATCGTAAATGATATCACTTTAAAAGTAAATTTCTTTTTTCTCAAGAAAAAAATATAATTTGATACCTTATTTCAATAAAATAATCTGAATATTATCGGAACTTTTTTTTTTCTATAGTTATATTGCAGAAATAATAAAATGGATGAATTATATCAGAATGAAAACATAAATTTTATATAAGTCTAATAAATGGAAAGATTATACTGGAAGAAAATATCAGAAGAATATTGATAATTTTCTAAATAATAAGAGAATTTTGTTTATTTTTTTTTATATAATCTCTTATTCTATTATATTACATTTCTATCTCCAAATGAAAAAAAAGAAATTATTACATAAATTCATAACCAATTAATTCTTGATCATTGTGCAATGATATATTTTTTTGAAATAATTTATATAATCGTCGCTTTAATCTAGAAATATTTATTCTGGATACTGAACCAAAAAATTTAGTTTAGGATTTCCATATAACTGGAGATCTCCATTAATATAAAAACGGAGAGATTATTTCCTTCTGAACAGAGCAAGGCGCCGCTTTCTGTCGCGGGCCCCACAGTACATGTTGCGCTATAGCCTATAGCGAGAAAACGACAGGAAACAAATCCTGTGACTCAGCATTTCTCTAGTTGAACATGGTGGAAACCGTACCTCAGAGCCGAGACTGAAAGGAGGGAACTACCCTCTGGTTGTAACGTCCGGAGTTGATGAAACGGGTTTACGTGAAGATTTGTCTAGGGGACTCTTTACTTGGACGAGCATATTCCACGTGTCATTTGACTATTCGCTATATTTCTAAGTTCAAATTCCCAGCGGAAATGTATTTTTGAGGCTAGTCATGGTTTATATTTGCTTCAAAGACCAGGTGTATTGATTTCAATGGACTATTGATTTCTTCCTTCTTTTTTGTTCCATTTTTGTATGATTTATCTTATTGATTTCCTTAAGTGTGCAATATAACATACATAGTGTATATATCACTATATACTTCTATGGATATATTTAGAAAATTCTACAAAATGTGCCAAAATTTTATAATATAATATGAGAAAAAAAATATGCGTAGTTAATCAAGATATTTTAGAACATATTTTGTTGCTTAAATTAAAATAATATATTATTTGATAAAAGCGGAGTATGCAATATCTTTTGAAATGAAAGAAATATTAATGGAAAAATTATTGTTTCTCATACATAAAAATTGAATGCCACAACATGTAAAGTAAGGATCAAATCTAATATGATTTTTCATTTTTAATTTATCAAAAGCATTTAAACCTTCATTTTTATTATCCAACCAACATACCTAATTAATTTAGCGCATGCATCCTTTACACTATTATTATGGCCTCAGTCAACCGAATTAAATATAATTTTTAACATTTCATTTTAAGATTTTTAAATCTGATCACTTATGAAAATCTAAATTCACATTCTCTATATTGTACTTCACAGAGTAAAATACCTACCCTTTAAAATCTACATTTTAAAAATCTATCCTGTACGAATCTCAAAACTGACTGTTATAATATTGATATTTATTCGTATATGTTTCTGTCTACTTTACTTCGTAAGGTAACTTTCCTATTATAATCCACACCTTAAATCTACCTACACCTTAAATGTTAAACCAAGCTCATTAAATAATATCCTTCCTTTTACGATAGAAACATAGAACCCCCTCCACATCAGTGGTAAGAGAGAGAGAGAGAGAAGGACCTTCCAGAGCCCCATCCAATCATATCCAAATACTACTACAACACCACCACCTCTCTACACCAGAGAGAGAGAGAGAGAGAGGGAGAGATTGAGAGAGAAGGACCTTCCATGTATCATCAAATGGACAGCTCCAGTTACTGGGGCCTTTCAGCCCATCCCTGCGGCTCGTGTCATGCCAACTCCGCACAGCTCTCGTGCCGTACATGCGGGTCCCTGTACCTCTGCCCGGCATGCGACACACATGCGCACTCGACTCACACACGTGTGCCGCTCTGCGAGGTGTGTGAGAGAAACCCGGCTTCCGTCAGCTGTCGTGCGGATGCAGCAGCGCTTTGCGTGACATGTGATGCGGATATACACTCCGCAAACCCGCTAGCAAACCGACATGTCAGGGTCCCGGTCGTACCATTTGTATCGGCTGTGGTGAATCTGATGAAACCGACACCGGCAGTTGGTTTTGGGGCATTGTTTGGAGATGATCAAGAGAGCGAGGCAGAGGCGGCCACGTGGCTTCTTGCAGAACCGGAAGGAGAGGCAAAACAGGAAGATGTGGGGTGTTTCGGAGGCGAGGAGGAAGGTCATAGAGGGTTGTTTGTTGAAGATGTGAAGAAAGATTGGGATGGTGGGGCCAACTTGTCAGTGGGGGTTGGTAATGAGTTTGGCTGGGGGCAGAGCAACAAAGGCTTGTACTCTCCAGTTTACCAGGAGGCATCTCTTACTCATAGTGTAATCTTTCTCTCTTAATTTCTGGTTTGTTCAATTTAATCTTTAGGGTGTTGATACACAAATACAGTTATCGATACCGTATTCAAATTAAATGAGTTATTATTCGTATTAGTGTTTTTATTATGTAATTTATTTATATAATATTTTTATTATTCAATTTAAGTGAGTTGTTATCTAAATTAGTGATATTTGAATTAAATAATAAAGTCGTTAATATGAATAAATAACTCATTTTATATGAATAATAAAATTCGTATCGATAACGGAATCAACAATGATATCTCCCAAATATTTTCCTAATCTTCAACAATTTTTTCAATTTTCCAGAATATATTGACATGAATCGATTTTTCTTTTTTCATTTTATGACATTTCCATATATTAGTTATCATCAAACTAATTAATTCCTTTTGTAACAACTACTGGTTAATTTCATATATATTGGTTTGAAATGAACCTCAATCTTGCTTAATTAGATAACAACTTAAATTAGGCAATGGCATGAATTGATCTTGTTGCTCTCTCTCTCATGTTGGCTTTGCATAATATCTTTTTAACAAACTTATTTTTGATAATTTGTTCAGATGTCTTCATCTGAGGCAGGTGTTGTACCGGAGGCAGCACCGGATGTGAAAGAGCAGACAACACATGCACACGTTGATCGGGAGGCCAGACTGATGCGGTACAGGGAGAAGCGAAAGAGCCGGCGATTTGAGAAGAAAATCAGGTATGCGTCAAGGAAGGCGTACGCTGAGACAAGACCTAGAATAAAGGGTAGGTTTGCGAAGAGAGAGGTGGAAGCTGATGAAGTGAGCGAAATCTACTCCTCTGCGGCGGCGGCTGTAGCTGCTTTGATGGCTGAGTCTGATTACGGCGTGGTGCCGTCTTTCTAAGATTGTCTTATTGGTATGTAGAAGCTAATAATTAATATTAATTGATGAACGACTACTGCTCACCGCCGATCGACCGACGGCCTTTTTCAAGGCCAAGAGCTTTTGAATGGTTCGATCGGATGGCCGGATTTTGGTAGATCTGCTAATCAAATATGAGAATGATATATATATAGTCTTGTTTTTGATTGATCCAAAAAATTAAGCAGCATTTCTAGTTCAATTTCTGAAGATCTACTAGCTTAATGAGCATGCAAAACATGGCTGGAAAAATTGTACTGAAATTGCTGTAAAGTATTATCAAATTGTCCCTTTTTGTTAATTTTTGTACTGTAAATTAATTAATGTATAACTAAGGAGTTAATTATATATTTTTAAATTTCTTTTAGTGCAGTAAAGTGATAAGTTGTGTATAATTTTAATTAGTTTTCGTCTTTAATACCCACAATATAATTTTAGGTTTACAAACTAAAATGCATTTATTTAATTTTTCTTGGTATCATGCAGAAGTAATAATCAATCACGTGTGTTATTATTTTTCACTTTTCTTCTGTCTCTTCTGCAAAATGTCTACAAAATGGAGGGACCACAAATTAAATCAAGTAGCAGATGAAAAGATAGTTTGATCATGCATTAATGTCAAAAATGTTGGAAGATAAGATACGGCAACATGCATTGACATTGGAAAGGTGCAAGATATTATCTCAATTTTTTTCTGAATATTACCAAAAGTATACGGAGAAAGATTAAAATACAACACGTTATTTGAATAGGACTGTATAACGGTTCAAAATTTTTGATTTGAAAATAAAAATAATTGATCCGAACTGTCTAATGTAATTTCCATATTAAAATCTTATAGACCATCAAATGTTTTTATTTTTTTTTAGATATTTTTTACTATTTTTTCAGATGGAAGGAAAATCAATTGATTTAAGAAATTTGGAGCATTGATCCAATAAGAATAATTTTCTCTCCATCTGAAAAAATATCAAAAAATTCTAAAAAAATATAAAATCTGATATTCTACAAAATTTTGATATGAAGATTATATTGAGCGGTTCCGATCAGTTATTTTTAGCTTCAAGTTCGAGATTTGAAGTCATTGTACGAGTTCATTTATACAACGCATTGTATTTTAATCTTCCTCAAAGGATATATGTGCAAATAGTTGCCGAATGAAACATTTCATTACTGGGATAAACTTTAGTTGAAATTAACCAGAACAGAGAACAACATATATATTTGCTATATTTCCTTTGTACAGTTTGTGGCATTTTTTTCATAAGGAATTGGGTGACATAAATTTTTTCATCATGCACATTTTTCAAGCAATGGTATATTTTCATCACGCATTTTTTTTTTTTTGGGGGGGGGGGGGGGGGTTGCATTAAAGATGAAAAAAGCGAGAGCTGTACATTAGTGAGGAAAAGATTAGGACATAGCCTCTTAATTAACTCTCAAAAATAAGTTGATTGAAATTTCAAAAATGACACAAAACAGCACAATGAGCATGATCTATGATCTATATGTTACTATGAGTTTGAATCCTTTGAAATACTGTACTGTGTGTAGTGAGCGGTGGAAATGATCCGGACTGTTTGATTTCGATCACTGATAGATTTTTAGGAGACAAAAAGTTTTAAAATTAGAGATGAACGGTCCGGATTAAAAAAAAAGCAGCTGCTCACTTAGGGATGGCAATGGGCCGGGTAGGGTTGGGTTTATGCTAAACTCGGAACCCGGCTTGTCCTGCTCGGCCCATGTCACCGGGTCTAAAATTCAAGATCCGGTCTGTCCATGTAATTTTTTGTCCTGCCTCGGCCCGACCACTTGCTACTTTTTTTTTATTATCCCTTTCCAACTAAATTTGAACCCGGATCATTTTACATATTTGAATAATATAACTATATTCAATTCAAATAAAATTAAAACAGTTATTAGAGTCATAAATAAAACAGTTATTAAGACCTCAATTTTAATTGACTATTACCTCTGTTAGTCCCAAATTACTGGACTGATGCAACCAATTCTTTGATGTGCAAAATCCATTTTTGATATTAATTAAGCCCATTATTAAAAATAATCCTTGGGCAGGCTGGAACACACGCAAGGGTAAATTGGGCATTGTGTGGTCTTGGCCCATCAGATTCTTGCACGTGTGTTTTCATGTAATTTGATAGTTCATCAATTATCATGCGTGATGAAATAAAAATTGTTATGTACGATGTATCATTGACTGAGTTTGACTTGATTGCTTTCAATATCTACAATATTGATAACACAATTTGAAATATATGAGTTTTGTACACATTTATGTGAATCGTAATGATATAAATATTGTAAAGCTAGGGTGCTCTTAGGAGCATTAAGGTCTCCTGTGCTTGTAATTCAAAATTTATCAAATCGATTTAAAATGATAAACCTAAGTTGCTAAATAAATTTTTATATCAAAATCTTTTAGGATATCAAAATTTTCTATTTTTAGAGTTTCCTAATATTTTTTTTTCAAATTTTTGAAAATTGTCTATTCTCATATTAAACATTCATTTTCTTATTATAATTTTAGAATCATTTGTTTAAAATATAAAAAAATAGTTTGAAACATTAAAAATAATTTTTTTTATATTCTATAAAATTTTGATATAAGAAATTTATTGAATAACTTGGATTTGTCGTTTGAGCCATTTCGATAATATTTTATCAAAATAACAATCAAATGATACTTTAAGGATCAAATTGATAATTTTTAAATATTAAGAACCAAATTGATAAAAAAAATGATATTTTAGAGATTATTTGTATAATTTACTCTATAATTTATTTGGAAAAAGCGGCATTTTGATAAATTATAGCATGGAGATTAACTTCTACAATATAAAATTATAAAGTGAACCACATGCCTAACAAAAGCAGTTATCATAAAAATTGTCTGGGCCTTGGAACTTCTTCAATGGTTGTAGCAGAGATTTTGATGATAACTGCTTTTGTTGATAACTGCTTTTGTTGGATTGAGGGAGAGATGCTCCAGAATATTCACTGATGAACTAAAAAAAAAAACCCCCATCACTCTTATTCTATCAAGGATAGCAGAAGAACTAAAACTTTAGGCCTCTTCTTTTGCTTTCTGCTTTTCTGCTTTGCTTTCTCTACTCTCAACCATTGTCAATCTTCTTCTTGTTTGCTTTATTGTAAAAACTTGTTGTATTTTACTTATCCCAAAACTCTGCGGATAACTTGATATAATAGCTACGCTATTTTTTAATATAAGATATAAGGATTAGATCCTTATTTTACCTCAAAAAAAAAAAAAACCATTCTATGAGATACTGGTGGCAAAACTAAAAACTATAATATGAACCAATCGCCATTTTTTGATGTGCCCCGATGTTTAATGGAGTTTGTATCCGTACTCTAATATTTTTTTTATATAAGGGCTCCCGTTAATTCTGATATTTATTTTTTTTCAAATGTCTCATGTGGAATTTGAAGTTACGTCTCAACATAGAAATGTAAAACCTTTTACAACTGTGCTAAGCCTGTGGTTCATTTGTATTCCAATGTTATATAATTATTTGGCAAAAGCGGCATTTTGATAAATTATAGCATGGGGATTAACTTCTACAATATAGAGTGATAAAGTGAACTGCATACTTAGCATAATAGTAATAAATCCCGTCTCTTTACAGAAAGATATAAATTCAAGTCCCGCAAAAGATATTTAAAAAGAAATAAATGTCGGAATTAAGAGCACCCTTATTTCAAAAAAACAAAAAAAACTTGTAATAGTATTCTTTTAAAGGACACTTGATTTCTACAAAATAGTCGAAGATATTACACCAACATGTATTCAATTCATGAATATATAAGGAAGTACCACGATTTTTGGAGTCTTTAATTTACACAATTTGGTTATGAACACATAGACATATAGATATTACTGTAGCAAAAGATATAAATCTATTATTTATGAAATCTGAGAATATAAAGCTTCACAGTATCATAGCAACCCAAAACTGAAAGGAATACATAATTATGCTCCCACATGTTATTGCTTAAGGAATGGTGTGATGAACCAATTCAAGTTTTATCATCAGTACCTAAAGAAAAATCATCTATAGTAGTATACAAAAACGCTTTACAAAACTTACAATTTTAGAGAGCCACGTCACCCTTTTTACACTGACCGTTGGATGAATTTGTCGAACGGTTGTGATAACGTCTCTTTTACTACCGACTGGGAACTAGATCGCGTCTTTTCTCCAGCCGTCTCTTCTCTCATATTTCTCCATACAGTCACTCATTGAAACCCATCATCGCTCAGGCGGTCATATCTCTTCCGATTTCATAAAAACAAAAAGCTTCTAGAAACCCTTTTGCACTTCCCTCGGGAGATTTTATAAAGGCAGTATATATAGATTTTTGCTGAGTTTTATATAGACAAACTTAAGAAATGGAGGGTACGAATTAACGACTAAACAGAAATTGCTGTGGAATCTCTCGAGCACACCCCTGCTGTCTGATCTGACGGAACAATGATGGAGACAACTTTCTGAGTCCATTAGATGTGTGGTTGAAAGGGGCTGAAGATTACGCTACAAGATCCTTTGGAGATTCGCCTTCTTCTCCTCCTTCCTTCAAACGAATTCGTATTTCGTTTTTCTATTCAAGCCCAATTACTTTCAAACGGAAGATTTACTTGGTTAATTCACCGTTAAAATTATTTATTAATTTTGGTTGATTGCTTAATTCATTTTTATCTTAAGTTTATTGCTTAGTTCACCATTAAATTTTATTAATTTTGGTTAATTGATGATATTAAACTCGATTGGGACTTTTGTACAATCAATTTTTTTATCCGACTTTAAAATAGACTTAAGTTGCACTCGCACAGTTTGGGGTATAGTATTGTTAATTAAGCCTCATTGTGTCTTTGGTTCACAGTATTTCTTCAAAGTGAGAATTTGCTAGAATGAGTAAATTGCTTTATAGTAATATGTAAATGATAACAACACAGTTACTGACCAAAATGGTACTAACAAAGTATCATGTGTTTGTTCTCCATCAAATGCTCATATTAAATGGTACAATTTGATACCATTTGTGATAAATCGAGAAAAAAAATTGTCTAGTTTATTTCAAAAAGTTTAACTACGTACCTCATCATAAGTAAATTGAGCAAAAGGGTAAAAAAGCTACCAGTGAATCAATACCTGACTTGAGTTCTGAGCTGCTTCCTTTTTCTTTCCCTGGAGTATCAATTATGTAATGCACCTTCTTTGATTTGAGTTTGACGCTATGCCTTACTTCTGGTATAATCTGAGAAGTTTCTTGCACTTGATTCTGAACTATATATGACCCCACACTTCTTCTTTGTTAACTTTAATCTCTTTTCCTGTGTCATATTCTTGTATGGAACCAAAGCTAGATCATTCTATAAATCTACATTCTGAACTACATCAGTTGATCTAATTAGCATCATTAATCTCTACTTCTATCTCCTTCCCCTTCATATTGTGCAATCATCCCACGAAAACAAGGCAAGTCCACTTGCAATCCCCCTTCCCCTGCTCCCAAAAAAAAAAAAAAAAAACAAACAAACAAAAGGATGGCAGAGGCAGTTGTGAGCTCTGCGTTGCAGAAGGTTCGGAAATTTATCAGGTGAGCGGTCAGGTCGTGATGATACAACAAACCCTAGCCATGAGTTACGACGACTTGCCATATCGTCTCAAACAATGTTTCCTCTATTTTGCCTCCTTTCCTGAAGATTACATGATCTCAGCAAAGCACATTACAAGAATGTGGGTAGCTGAAGGATTCATAGCAAATGATGGAGAGGGAACATTAGAAGATAGAACTGAGGATTTTCTAGAGGAGCTAGAAAGAAGGTACATACATCCCTTTTTATTTCTAATTTTGAAGGTACGTACTTACCATATGTTTAACCAAGTCCGGTGGTATTTTTGAAATAACAAATTATGTGTGGCAAAATCCAAAGCACACTATTACCATTCAAACATCTCCTGTTAAATTTATTCAATGCCCAATATCAAGTGTAGTACTTGATCCATACCTAAACAATATTGCAATCAATACACATATTTTTATATGAATTTAATGTATGATGACGTGTGTAGTATATCCTTTAATTGAGTCCCTCTTTAAAATAAGATCATACATTAATTAAAATTTCCACCAATTTACTACATTGTGTGTGGTCCTAAAATAAATTACTAACATTCTACAGTTATTATTTTAATATATCTTTTGAGCATTATATTTAGCCTACAATTTTTTATATGGAAAGCTATTATTTCAATAAGATCCATGCGTGACAAAATAAATTCTCACATGAGTATTTCGTGTTAATAAAGTGTCAACCATTTATTTGAATTAATTATTAATTAGTACAAATAAAGTTCGAATTATGTATTAGTTAGTGTGATTAAGAGTAAAGCTAAGATGAGCTTAAGCTCACTAAGCTCTTTGGTGAGCTAGACTCAAAAATTTATCGAATCGACTTCAAACGATAAATTCAAGTTATTCAATAAATTCTTTATATAAAAATCATATAGAATACCGAAATTTTCTATTTGTAGAATTTTCTACAAAAATGAAAGGCCAAAAATAAATTTGGCTTGATGGATCACAAAAATGTCATCAAATGGAACTATGTTTATATTGTTGTGTTGAATTCATCACTTCTCGATATTCTTCCAAAAACTTTATGGGAATTAATTATCAATCAGTATTTATCTACTCATTTGAAATTTAACGATTTTGGTTGTTTATTGATTGATTACTAGGCAAACAACAACAAAAAAAAATTCTCCAAACTAATGGAAAGATTTTCTCATGATGATTAAATTAATTATTAATAATTTAATTTTGTAATTTTTAGAATTTTATGTTATTTTAACTGAATTTTATATTTCAATTGCTAATTAAATAAATTCTATTTATTGCTTTTTATTTTACTATTTATATTAGATTGTATAAATGATACTCCAAGTCATGACACAAGTGAACTCTAATTCACTCGGGGTTTGTTTGGCACTCGCTGTTCAGTGCGCTATTTGGATTAGCATCACTATTCTGACTTGGTGGTGTCGCCAAACATAGAAAAAAAGAGCATAATTGAAACAAAAGAGTGCTCAAGAGGAGAGTAGAAATATCAGAAGAGCAAAAAAAGTGAGTGTAGAAGAGAAGTGGATTGAACCATGCTACCCCTCTTTTTCTTTCGTCCTCTTCATCATTTTTCTGATATCTTTCCTTTTTACTTACAAAATTCTCTATTGGGCACTGATTGCAACAAAACTCCGAAACAGAACTTTTTAAAAATGTCAAAACTGACTTAAGAAAAACTTGATTTGTTAAACTCCGAATAGCACTATTTTGATATGCATCTCAAATTAATTTCACCAATTTCGTGATACTGAAATAAAAATTGGTTTGCTTGGATGTTGATGACTTGGTTTGGTCCAACTAATTTGCTTGATGTCACTCAATTAATTTCACCAATTTCATCAATTAATTTGCTCGATTTTATCTGATGATCAAACAAGTTACAAGATGCATTGGATGCCATAATTGATAATTGTTTGCGTTAGTATCAAGCTAATTTATTTTAGAAATTTAATTGCTTTAAAATTTCAATTTTGAAAGAATGATTTGATTTTTTACAAAGAATTAATCAGTCATGTCTATATAGGAACTAAAGTTAAATATGTGTTTATAAAAAAGAATGAGATCCAAATTCAGTAGGGCATTTTGGTCTTTTACTTTTTTCAATATATAAAAATATTATATCATTTTACTATTGTAATTAATATTTTGTCAAACAATATTTTCATTTTTTCAAAATAATTCAAAAATAGCATTCTTCCGTTCACTCTTCGACTTTTACTATTCAAATAGCACTATTCTAACGATACTTTGATTTACCAAACGAACCCTTGATCTTGAGGAGGTATCTAATGTTGTATGTGCTTTAAAACAACTTTGGTTCAAGTCCTTGGTGCATATCTTTTTTTTTTTTTCTCTTTCTAAGAATTTAAGGTATAGACATAACATATACGTGGGAGTCATTCAATGCATGAGGAAAATAAATATAGTTTTTTCTCTCTCCTATCAACTGTGGGGCAAAATGTGAAACTTAATACATTAGTATACCCATGTATATAATATAAACGAACAAAAACTTTTTTTAGTTGCGTGGGTGCTTCACTAAGCACGCAAAAAAAAATGAACTACCCACTTAAATAATATTGGAGATTCTAATAGTGATTTGTTATTAATTCCTTTTGTATTTGGAACACCTCTTCAGGCTTCAACATGTAAAGCAATTTATATTTACAACTCTAAATATTTATAATTAATTTGGAACACCTCTTCACTAAGCACGCAATTCATATTTATCCATCCATTTCTAGATAGTTTATATATCTTTTGAGTCTTTATTTTTTACTTTTATCAATAAAATTAAATTGATAACATTATTAGAACAATTCAAAATGGTTGTCAAAATTATTAGTTATCGAAGGATCCTCACCCATCCAAGATATAAAATGGACAAGTAACTGAAACCAAGACAACACTCAGGTCCAAATAGATAACAAATTGAGATAACAAAACAATTTGTCTTGAGAAACTATTAGGGTCTATTTCTATTTGCACCATAATTATGTTGCTAAGATTATCGTAATTAATTTGATTGATCAGTGAATTTTTCAAAATTTTCATAGACCCTTATAATAAAAATTCTAGTTTTCTCGCAAAGAATTTGAGTTAGGAGCTTTATTGCCTCATGCATTTTCGGACTTTTTTTATCCCTTTTTCGTACACACCCTTTTTGAGGTTTTGAAACTTTTTTTGTGCACTATCGGACTTTTTTTTATCCACTTCTTCACATGCACTTACTTTTTTTATTTTTGCTTTGTTGCCTTATGCATGACACACTTATTTAGACAAATTTTGTTCTTTACTTTTTTTTAACCCATTTGTGATAATTCTTGTGGTTGCATTTTAAATTTGTATCCCTTAGTTCTATAAAAATCCTATAAATTCAGTTACCCCTCAATTTAATCATAATAATTTAGTTGCATTTTATGGTACCAGCAAATAAAATTTCTTAATATTTCCTTAAATTTTTGAAAATTTTAAATTTACCCTCAATTTTCACCCACTAATTTCTTAACCAAATGATTCATTGCATTACTCCATATTGAGTACCACTAAATGCAATCTTAAAATCACATGAATGCAGATAAAAACTCCCAAAATTCCCTCAAGCTGAAAATCTTACAATATCGTCAGTGCAATCAAACAAGAAAGAGAGGATTGTGAGAAGAAAATCAACCTAACTAAGGCTGTGAAGGAGGGAAGTAATTGCTTTTGATGCTGCTTTAGACTATGCCGCCTTCAATGCAATCTGCATCTTAAGAAAGGAGGCTGCATTGAAATATACATGAACTTAAGCTCACCAAAGTCATTGGTGAGCTTAACTCAAAAAAATATTGAAACAGCTCCAAACAATAAATCCGAATAGCTTAATAAATTCTTCATATCAAAATCTCTTAGAATACTAAAATTTTTCATTTTTGGAGTTTTCTAATTATTTTTTTCAGATTTTTTAAAATAGTTCTAAAATAATAATAATAAAATAATGAATACTTGAATATTAAAATAGGTCATTGTAAAAAAAATCCGAAACAAATACTTAAAAAACTCTAAAAATGAAAATTTTTTGTATCCTAAAATATTTTGATATAAAGAATTTATTTAGCAACTTAGATTTGAAAATCTAAATCGATTTGATAGGTTTTGGAGTTAAGTTCGCCAAAGGTCTTGGTGAGCTTAAACTCACACTAACTTTACTCCTCAATATAAATATGGAATTTGTAATTAGTAAGATAAAACAAATCAGAAAATGATTTTAAAATGGCAAAGAATGTAAAAAGAATAAATTGTTAAATACATTGAAAAGCATCAAAAAGGCAAAAGAAGGATAGTCACTTGAACAAATTTATCAGAATAAATTATTCAAACAGAAGAAGGACAACAAATCAATTGCTCATATTCCATATTACCAATAGGCAATTTGTACTAAAGTCAGAAGATGAAATTGAAATTAAAGAACAGACTCATCATAACTCTAGTAATCATACCTGGTCCATCCATATAACACTCTTATTCCATAGTCTTCTTCAGCAAACTTCACTATTTAGAAGACTCCCCCTTAATTATTATTATACCTATAACAATATAGATAAATGAAATTGAAGTAACAGGAAATGCATTAAGGCACGCACAAATATCCCTGTTCTTACCTACTTGTCATATAGTTCTCACGATTCGTGTTATTTTTATAAATATACCTATTAAAAGTGCATACTATATAACAGGTTTGAGAAAGTTTAAATTTTAGTAACTCATCAAATTGAAAAAGAAGTTTAAAATAGATATAACATTAACCTAGATGAAATCTAAAAGCACTACTGAATGTCATTGCTTAACCTGTTATCCTTTTTCTTTCTTTCTTGTCCAACATATCATATATGTAACTTGAACATAAGTGCAAAATAAGTCAATACAATAAAAAAAAATAATTTCGAAACAATAAAATTGGGAAAGATTCATGATTAGATAATTGTCAAAGAAATTTCTAATGAATTCAGTGAGAAATTTGAAAAAAAAAAACGTGTGACTTTACTTAGATGATGGTATCTGACAAGTATAAATATATAATACATGTAACTTTACTTCTTGTCTCTCTTTGAATTAGCGTGGTACACTGTTGCACGTACCAGTGAAGCTAATAGGCACTATATAGATGAAATGCCCCCAAAACAAATTATGTGAAAAAAAAATCAAATATAGACCAAGCACGTCTCTTCTCAAAAATTAAAAAAAAGGAATAGGCAACATTAATCCTCTTCTCATATCTTTATCAACTCACTTTTAATTGTTGAGAACTTCACTCATTGGGAAAAGAATAAGTTCCTAAATGTCATGTGCATAAATCGTTATTTCTTATTTGTTTATGTTATAAGAAATATAATGTAACCTTATTAACAATAAGTTTTTTTAACCACAATATTGTAGAATGCTATAATTAGCATCTAATTAATCAATGTTAAATTGGCAAACTTAGTAGTGAAGGGGTGTGAAGATCTAAAATCTAGATTACTAAAGTTTAATATTGCTGAGAAAAGAAGAACAAAGAGATACCAGAAAGACAACCAATCCTTTCTATAATGTGTAGAATGATGATATATAAATGGGGTACCTCATCACATTGCTTGGAGGTTGTGAAATGATGAACTACATGACTTCCAAAGTCTTCCGAAGTCTTTGATGCATTCAATGTGGCTTCCGAAGTCTTGCTATCAAACACACTGGTTGCTTCATCAGATAACTGACAAAAAATTTGAGAAACAACCAATAGTTAGCATGAGTCTCAATGTATAAGCAATTGAAATTGCATGCATGCCTTCTCCCAAATGCACAGGAGCTCTATAAATATCTGAGTTCCAAGTACAACATCTTCGAACCTTGATTATTCAATTTATCTCCTTTGTTAAATAAAAAAAAACTAATCAAGGAACATTCCCATAAAGCATACAGATAAATACTATCTATGCCCAATATACCAAAATTAATCAGCACAATGGCCTCCAGTCTCACTACCACTGCATTGCTGTAACTGAAATTTCCCAATAAGCTCCCTTTGAGTTGATGAAATTATGATAACAAAACAGAATATCCTGTTAACCAATTTTGAACCAGTTTTGAGACCAAAGTTCCAATTTTGAAACAAATTGGTATACCAGTTTTGAGATCAAAGTTCCAATTTTGAAACAAATTGGTATACCAGTTTTGAGACCAAAATTCCGTGGCTTGTTGCAATTTAATTATAATATTATTATATTAAATTTACAGAATCATGTACTCAAAACTGAAAAAGAAGTTTGATTACAATTACAATACACTCGTGAAATTATTAAAAGCAAGGCACAACAATTCTGAGAAAGGACGAAGTTTGTACAAAAACAATAATTCAAAGGGGGTGGGGAGAAAGAAGGGGTTACTTCGCCATTGAGACTAATAATTTGTGGAAAAATAGAGAAGTGAAAGGCTTATACAACTGTAGAAGCGCAGAGACCGTGTGAAACACTTAACAAATTAGTTTGATCATCCGAGTTTCTGTCATCTGTGGCAGAGGAGCCAAAAAGAGATGGAGAAAAGAGTAGTAGTGGAGTCCTTCCTGTCTGATTGCAAGAGAGAATGATGAGAGAGTAGATAGATCTAGAGGCGCTAGCGTTTCTTTTCAAGAGAGAGAGCGAGGAGGCGCCGATTGAAGAGAAGGGAATAAATCTGACGTTGATTGAGGGAAATAAAAAGTAGCGTTTTATGTTTTTTAACTCAATAGAGTTGGGACTCGAGAAGAGATGCAAGGGTATTTTTATTTTTTTCTCACCGGAAATTTATTGACGCAACAAATAGACTTTTTGATTAGATCAGAATCGTTCAAAGTATATATCAGACGATTACTGTAAAAAAAGTGACGTGGCACTCTAAAATTATAGATTTTGTCAAGCGTTTTTGTATACTATTATAGATGACTTGTTTCTTTTCAAATTTTTGCACAAGTTTTTAGCTGATGTTTCCTACAACATAAATAGACTTTGAACAAGTAAAGTTTTTCTAAAATGATGCAAAATGCTGAATCAAAATAAAAATAAATAAATAAAAAGAAATTAAAATTTTGAAAACTTGGGTTGCCTCTCAAGAAGAGCTCGTTCTAGGTCATTAGCTTGATCCCTTTTTACTCATTTTATTTTAACTTTATGTCTTGCGATTGCATCATAGTTCTCCCCATAGTTCCTAAGCGGATCACTTAAGACATACTTAGTGAATTCTTCCTTGAACAACACGCTTCTTTTAATCACCAAACAATCTTTAAGTAGATCACTCAGGATGCGATCAATAAACTTTTCGTTGATAGTCATGTCAGATGCATCGACCTTGAGAGAGAGAATCAGAATTGACTATGTATATCCTAATGTAATTGTAAGTGCAGGCTTGCTTCTTATATTCGGTCATACTCCGCTGTTGTGTCATCACGTTTTTCGCTTGGGGTGTATCAATTGCTTCTGGTGCATCAAATTTGAGATCAGGAAGGAGATTCTTCAATTCCATCTTTTGAGGTTTGATCTCTTCCTCTCTGGACTCATCATTCTCATTTAAACTGTGCTTAGTACTACCTCCATTGCTGTCGGCATTGTCTGTATCGTCATCAGTGTTGCCTGCATCATGTTCAGTGCAAACTGCATTTGTGCCAACTGCTTGGCCATCAGTGGTGGTTGCATCGAGGTCAATGCCGCCTATAGAGGGGTCGGTGCTGTTTGTATCGCAATGAATGCGCCCTACAACGTGACTAGTACTACCATTTTGCAACAAAGATATGTATAGAGGAGGTGGAACATATCTCATGTCTTCATTGTTAGCACGGTCCCACCTTGGCTCATCTTGTGCCTCCCTGTAAATATTAGTCTCAATTAAAATTTGGGTACAAATAAATGGAAAAGTTGGTTCAGGGACTGGTTGAGACTTTACGCCTTGAGCATTGCAATGGGAGAAATTTGAATGATTGTTCCAACCAAAATTGTATGTATTAGGAAATTGATTATTGTTTAGCTGGTTAAAGTAATTTGCCATGTACAAGTGTTTGGGTTTTGACTCTTGAAAATGAGACATGCCATGTTGGCACTCAAGAGTTGTATGGCCCCCCTATGTCACCATTACTTTCATAAGATGAAAAATTACCTAGCTCCATTGCATTTTGTTTTATTCTTATGAATTCATCTTGTTGAATGGCTAAACAATCTACTTTCGTTATTAGATTACAAAACTCATCAATTGATCCTACAGTTGTTGCAACTAGTTCTTTCATTTCTTTGCTTTCTTGGATCATCTTTCATCATTCTTCCATATCCTCTTTTTGTTGAGCAATCAAGGATTCTAACATTACTTCTATGTTTGATTTTTATGGGGCCGTTTGGGGATTGAACTGTCTTTGAGAAAAATCAGATAATTGGAAAAATGTACTTTGATTATTTCTATAAGAAAAATTTGGGTGATTCTTCCAATTTTTCCTTATTCTTTGATCCATCTTTTCTTTTCTTCCAATGCATCATTTTCCAATAAAGTTGAGCTAGTCGTCTTGCTCATATCTTGGATGCATCTCAATACTCCAAGTTAGAAAAATATTGAAACATGGTGATGAAACCAACTTTTTTTTATTTTTTTAAAAGAGAAATTAAAATAAAGAAAACGATCTAGTCTCACCTAAAGTAAGTTATATATCAATATTCTGTTACCTCCTTTGCAACAACGCCAGAAAAACTTGATGTGTTGTGAGTAGCTTAATAAAATAGGCCCTACTGCAAACACAAGTCAGTCACAAACGCATGACCTACCATATAGTATTATGGGTTGTCGATCTACATGGAGGAATAGAGAAGTATTTATAAACTAACCTTTCGGTAATCTAGACCTATCGAATTTGGGTTTGGATTTCTAAATCCTAACAACACAACCTACACTTGTACGAGTGCAGTTTGTATTCTAAAATACAACCTGAATAGGTAGGAATGTAGTCTATGTCTAGGTTTGCACCCTGAATCCTAAATGCGGATCAAACATTAGAAATACGAGTTGAATTGTAAAATGCAGGTTGAGTAAAATAAAAAAAATTCAGTAAAAATGTGATATCTAGGTATTTGATTTCACCACCATATTCTAATAATACATGTTTAATCATTTTTATTATATTTATTGATTTATATGGTTGAGAGGTATTATCTTAAGTTTGACAATTAATTATATGTCTATAGAACTTATACCGTACTTAATCCAAATATATCATCATATAGTCGTATAATATCATTTTTTGCCTAAGTCCATTAAGTTCTGTGATAAATATTTGGTTCCCTTAGTTTTTAATATACTATCATATACTAAATTCATAAGTTTATTCATGTCGGTCTGATTTTCAACGTCACCGTAATAGTATCATGATCTACTCATCTAACATATATTTATAATATTATAATCATAATTTATATAATCCCTTTGTGCCTGTCAATAGTATACGTACCCTTTCAGTTTGTTATACACCATCAGCAATATTATTAACTTATTCATATAATATCACAAACAATTCAATCACATAAAATAAATCAACACATAAATCATAAATATAACTCAAATAAACTTAAATATGCATAACAAAATATTCAGGCTATATTTACAATCCTATATGGAGGACTTAGCCTTCCATACATAACAAAAAAAATAATAATCCAAATATACAAATTCAAACATTCTAATAAAATTAAAGAAAGAAGAAATAAAACTCATTTCTTACAAGCCTAGAAGAAAATTAAAGACTTATATCAATAGAGATCTTACTCCTCACTCTTGTAGATTTTGTCAATGGAGCAAGAAATAAAATAATAAAAATGAAAATTTCTCGCTTAAGTATAAAATTCGTCGAAAAAAGAAGAAGAAGAGAAGCGATTGTTTCAAAGAAAATCGTAAAGAGACGTTGTGTTAAGAAGAGGTCAACAGACAGATACTAGGGCTGAATTTGTTGAGTTGGCTGTGGTCTTTGCGCGGTCTACCGTGGACTGGAGCAGAGAGGGAAGAGCACGGCTCACATGCACCGCACGCAGGGAGAGAAAAGCCATCGAAAACGCGTGAGCCGTGTGGACTGGAGAGCGCACTCGCGGCGCATGGGAGAAGGCGAGCGAAATGAACCTCCTCTGGTCCATGCGCGGTCCACAGGGTTTCACGCTAAAACCTTCTTCTTTTTCTTTTTCCTTTTGTTTTCTTGCTATTTCTTTGAATTTTCATATCTTGAGCTCTACAACTCTAAAATTTCGTAAACAAAATATCCATGCTTGTCACACAATTTTAAAAATTTATCTAATTCGGTATGCTCTAAAAAATTACATTAAAAATAAAAATTAGGTAGCAACTGATTTTTTCATGAAAATTGCAAGACATAATTAAAAATAAATAAAAATACAATAAATCAAGACAATTAGTACTAATTTTAAACTTAATCATATATCAAATAATAGATAAAAATACCGCTCATCAAATCCATATATCCCTCATCAAAAAATAACTCAAAAAGGTCTATAAGGATTTCAATTGAAGGAGCCTTGAGATTGCATCTCTACTCTCTAGTGGGTTGAGACTTGAGTATTTTTCCTACTCTCTAATATACAATCAGTGGTTTATATAAACATACAACCAGTGCTGGTGCTTTATGATTGTTTTTGAGTGGTGCACAATGGCCTCATAAACAAAAACAAAACTATTCTAGTATGAGCTGAAATTTGTATTGTTTTATAGAAAGTTGCTAGTAACTCCTAATTTACTACACAATAATAAAGAGAAGAATAAACTTTGACTGACCACATCATAGTTGGAGCATTTGAATGGTCCCAATTTTAGAGTAACTTCAGAAATCAGTGAGTTGAATAATTTGATATAGTGTCTTATGCATTTTGTTTCCCTCATTTTACCTACCTCGAGTGGACCTCACACAACAATGGGTCCCACTTATATATATACAAGGTGAAATAAGGGGGGAATACATGGACACTACATATTTTTCTTTTTATACAACACCACTAAAAACTTGAAGACAAGCCATATATTGAATCTGTAGCAAGTCTAAACTGACAACAATCATTGAATTCTTTCAAGGAAAAAAACAAAGAGTATTTAATGTTACAACCAAAGATTTAGAAACAAGAAACATAAATGAAGTAAATTACAATAACTCATATATATTCAAATCCATGCAGGACTTAAAAGTACAGTAATTACAATGACAAGAGTTCAAACAAAAGCACAGACAATAAGAGATTAAAATCAGACAACCATGCAAAGTAGAAAATGTTGTAAAATACAAAACCGATAAAACTAAAAAGCAATCTTACAATCCACAAAACATGAGATATTGTTAATTAGTCTCTCTGCTGCTCTGCACAAAGAGGTGATATACATGATTTTGTAATCATCCGTGTAGCTTCTCCAAATTGTCCAATATATCAATGTACCTGCTCAACATAATTCATGCAATAATATAAGAGCAGAGTAATTACACTAAAAAGAACAGAAACGTGCTGACAAGAAATAAAGCCTTTTAGTTTTAGCCACGCAAAATATATATATGAATAGCAAAACATACACAACATGTAAACTGTAAATGTATCGTATAATTAAAGAAGCATGAAATCTCACATTGGTTTTGAAATACAGACGGATGGCAATATGCTTAGTTTTGTATAGGTCCTCTGATTGCAGCCTTCCGTGTAGCTCATCTGAGGAGGAATATACTTCTAGCTCTTGAAGACTTGGCACATTCTGTAGCTCGGGAAGAGTGTGCAGCTCATCACAACGACGTATTTTGAGCTGATTAAGGATGGGCATAGCTCCCTCTTTTATTTCCCATTGACTTAGATTCAGCAGGTTTTGAAGCTTTAACTTCTGAAGGTTGGGAAATCCTCCTGTTGAGCAGATCATCTTTGTTCCCATGTACGATTTCATCAATAACTCAAGTATCCTAAGGCTTTGCAACCTCTCTATTATGGGCATTGGATCTTCTTCAAGCTCAGAACATTCGAGCTTTAATTTGGTGAGCTTTTTTGGGAACATCTCAACACATGGGACACAGACATCTATTGCGCACTTCCCTCGGAGGTACAGAGATTGTATTTTTTCATGACACGGAATGTCCCTTGTGCCAACAAGCACAACTGGTACAAAGCCGTCATCGGATGATATTATGGCGAGGGAAACCAAATTCTCTGTCCGTGACAACAATGTTTTTAGTCTTTGCCATGCTTCTTCAACAGATCCATATTGACGAGAATTAGAAATCTTGAGTGTGCGCAAATTGATGTTGCATTCTAAATTAGGAATGTCCGCGAGTTTCACCCATTTTAATGTTTGTAGATTTTTGAGGCCATCCCATTTTATTGGGCAATGTACATCTGAGTGGTTGTCAAATGTCACATGCCTCAGAGATGAGACTTTCCATAAAGAATGATTGTTACCTAGGTATGTTCCCTTGCAATCAAGTGTTTCTAGATTTTTGAAGGTACTAAAAGAAATGTTCTGAAATCCTCTCATTCCTTGGCAGTTTCTAAAACCCAAATATCTCAAGTGGACCAACCCCTTCAGTGAATTTTTCCAAGCGACTTTTTCTCTATTCATATCAACGTACTCAATAACCAGCACTCTTAGTAGTCTAAACCCCTCATAGTTTGATATACAGTTCTCAAAATAGAGTAAACAACGAGTATTTGTTGAACAGACACTATACCCTGTAGAAGTGCAAAATTGTATTGCTGCTCGGCGCACGACATTGGGAGCCGGTTGGTTACCATCTCCTTGTTTTGAGAATACGGTGAAGAAGTTATTCTCCTTGGATTCGTGGATAGCTAGGTCCCGTAAAAGATCATGCATAATACAGTATTTGCAGTAACCATTCCAAGATTTTTCAACTACCTGAACCAAGCACCTGTATCAAAATTTTTCATATGAGTTGGCATCAAATTAAGAAGAATAAAAAAACTTGTTTATCTTTTATGAATAAGTAGGTAATCATGAATGCCACATAATATGAAAACAAAAACCCTAAACAAATGAGCATTCAATTATAGATAAAAGAAAAAATATGAAGTACAAATTTTCTAACTTATGTATAGTTTATGTAATTTCCAAATTATATAAAACATATCTATAATTTTAATATTTAATTTAAAAATTTTATTAAAAATTTATTTATATAAACCATAAAAATTAAATGTATATCACAAGTTATAACTAACTCTATTTTTAAATTAGCAAACAAGTACTCCGAGTACCTTCTACAATGAGTTTTTATTATGTCGGAAAAAACCATAAATTACGAACTTTGATACAAATTAACCAAAATTGTAAAAGAAAAAAGATCATTTTCTTAGAATCTGAACTTCAGAGCAAGTCCGGGTTCTTAAAATTGGCCACACAAAAGGCCAGATTCTGAGAAGCTGGTAAAATATAAGGCCAAGTTATTAGATAAAGAAGAATAAAAAATGAAGGGGGTCACGTGCTGCTTTAGGGCTACAATAGACAAGGCTGGTTTGTGAGAAACTGACGACCTTCAATTAAAACCTAATACAATAACCCGTGTGTACTCATTAACATATTTGATACTAGTTTTTTAGAATTTCATTTTTTGTCTGGCCAATTTCAAATGCCAACCTTATGT
Source organism: x Bolboschoenoplectus mariqueter (assembly GCA_037678475.1). Lineage (NCBI taxonomy): Eukaryota > Viridiplantae > Streptophyta > Magnoliopsida > Poales > Cyperaceae > x Bolboschoenoplectus > x Bolboschoenoplectus mariqueter. Next base: position 2,702,538 of record CM075268.1, read on the forward strand.
CTAGCAATATATATATATATATATATATATATTATATTATATTAATATCTCTTGGTTTATAAAAGCACAAGAGTATATACTATTTAAAAGAGACGTCCTAGCTCTCCACCCAAATTGAGATCCCTCATTGTCCAGCGGATTCATATATGCTGTTATTCCAAGAGAAAAATAGGGTCCTACTTTTCTATATCTTTACCGTCGAATATTTTGAATGGCTATTACATCATTTTCTCTGTGCTGCCCTTGTTGCCTGCATTTCTTTTGCCTTTAGACTACACAGTATACACCGTTTTTTTCACACGGTGGGGAATAGTTTTACGCATCCCACTTCATTTTTAATCGTCTAGTTGTGAGGTTTTAAAGAAGATCGATATATTCTCCGATCTTAAATGCATTCCATCTGAACATCAGAAAATGGGAGAGCATTTGCATCGGCTATAAACAATCAACATGCAGATTTGCTAATTGGATATGAGAGACGTTTGTATAACATGTTGCACAAAACCCTATGCTCAACCATGCCCCTACACGCTATCCTAGACACCTACGGAGCTTGTAAACATTCTTTTTCTTTTGAATGAAATATCTTGAAGAATATATATCTCCTCCAAGATCTTGAGGGTATGTTTGGGTTAATTAGAATAGCATTTCTTTTGGAATAGTATTTATTATTCTGAATTTGGAGCAATTCAAATAAAATTTAAAATTCAGAATGGCTTAAGGTTAGTGTTATTCTGTTAACTCAATAAAAAGTCAGAATAACATCATTTATTGATTCACTTCATTACTATTCTAATTATATAATTTGAACAGCATTTTCATTAATTCTAATAGTATTATTTTATCTCTGTTCTCATTTACTAATCCCAATTACACTATTCTTACACTAATTCTTACATGATCCAAACATACCCTGGTTTTCTAGCGTTGGATTGTTCTCATTTTACTTTCTTAACACAAACACTTTGTATTGTACGTTACTTACCACTATCCGTCAATAAATATTCTATAGCTGTTACCAATTAAGTGATACAAGTTTAGTAAAATAAAGCACACTAAATATGACAATGAATGGAGTTTCAATTCTGTTTAGGAAAGAATTAGGAAATTTGCTACAGAGCAATTTTATATCAATTAGTGTGTTACATTTAGACAAAATAATGTAACATGTTTATAAAAAGGTAACTTTTAGAAATAAACTTTGGCAATTTTAAACTCAAAAGGTGTAACAATGAAAAAAAGAAATTTAACAAATAAATAGGTTTAGATAACAAATAAACAAAATTTAATCAGATATAGTTAACAACTAAATTCATTGTACTAACTGAAAAGCAAAATTTAACAGAAATAAAGATATTCAATGTCGTGAACTAGTAATATTGATCTTACATTAACTAAGTAGATAAAACGTTGAAGAAATTTATAGAAAAAGAATATACATTTAACAGCTAAATTCATTGTATTGTCTGAAAAATCAAAATTTAACAGTAACGCGGATCTCTAATGTTGTGAAGCAGTCACATTGATATGACTTCTAATAAGTCAATACAACTTCTAAGAGATCTATAATAGAGTGTCACACAGAAACTTTGTATGAGTAAAATTATAACATTTAAACATATTTAGCTAATAGCTAAATTCATTATACTGACTGTAAGAAAACAAAATTTAACAGAAATATATATATATATCGAATGTTGGAACCAGTAATACTAATTTGACATTACCTAAGTCGATAAAACTTTCAAGAAAATTTGTAGGGCAAGAATATACATTTAAACAGATGCAGTGGACAACTAAATTCATCGTATCGACTGAAAAAAAAAATTCAATAGTAGTACAGACATAAATTATTGTGAACCAGTAATACTGATCTGACATTAAACTCCTTATATCAGAGATATTGTAGGAAAAATCGATAAAAAGATTATCTATATAACAAAATATTATGAAATATTAACTTGAAACAGATACTTGATAATTTGCAAAAAATAATGACTTCCAATAACAAAAAAACTTGATTGACTAACATCAAAGAGACCCGTGCACATTCATAAGAGGAGTGTTCAATGCTCCTTATATAAGAGAAAGGAGAACGAAAAACAACGAAATAAACAAAGACAACTATATGGGAGAAAATTTGTATATAAACAACTGATAAATTGCTCAACCATTTGTTAATTCACTAGATGTATGTACCTAATCGGGAAAATTTCCTGTGGTCTTTTGTTTCTGTCGAAATGAAGAAGAAAAAAAGAGAATGGTTTAAGAAAAGGGAGTAGATTTAGAAAGAACATTAGCGAAAGAGGGAGGTAGCTTTTCCAATTTGAATTACAACACATAGCATTAAATGTGAAGTTGTGGAGACAGAGTGCACAGGAATAATCACTAACCTACGCTGAGTTTAAACTGCTTATTTTATTGAAGAAAGAATATACTGAGTTGGATGATCACGTTCAAAAATTCACATACTCTATAATACTTTACGTATAATGAAAAAAAATCTTCCGCTATAAAACTTTCTATGCGAATCTCACTGGCTGCCGCTATGGTGCTAGCTATATAAATCATAGACTTTCCACGTCCGAATAAGTCAAAGGGTGCTGGACGGGGTGGACCATTGAGGAAACATATATGGTAATTATTGATAAGTACGTACCTTCAAAACTAGAAATAAAAAAGGATGTATGGTACCTTCTTACTAGCTCCTCTAGAAAATCCTCAGCTCGATCTTCTAATGTTCCCTCTCCATCATTTGGTATGAATCCTTCAGCTACCCACATTCTTGTGATGTACTTTGCGGAGATCTTGTAATTTTCGGGAAAAGAGGCAAAATAGAGGAAACACGATTTGAGACGATATGGTAAGTCGGTGTAACTCATGGCTAGGATCTGCGAGCACTTGTCGCCTTCATCATTGTGCCAATTCAGGGTCTGCTCCACCCTCTGCCAAGCAGCAAATGTGCGCTCTCTTTTTGAGAGGATACCACCTAAGGCAATCAATGCCAGCGGTAGTCTGCCACATTTCTTTGTTAGTTGTTTCGCTACTTCAATGAGATCAGGAGGGTAATTCTCAGGTAGTATATGTTTTTGACAAGCTTTTCTGAAGAGGAGAGCTAGGCTCTCGTCCTCCTCAAGGTAACGGAGTCTGTAGGGTTTTGTGTTACAATCTGCTGCTGTCGCAACATCAAGTGATCTGCTGGTAAGGAGTACACGACTTCCATTTGCCTTATCGGGTAACACAGTTCTCAATCTTTCCCACAAATTATCTGTCCATACATCATCTAGGACTATTAAGTATTTTTTTCTACCCAAGGATTTCTGAATCTCCCCTGTTAAATCCTCGTCTCTCACTGGGGTGTTGCTCTTTTCCATGTGAGGTTCGATCGAGTAAAGAATTTCTCTCAAGAGGTTGGTTAGATTGAACTTTTGCGAGATGGACAACCATGCACGGCACTCAAAATTTTCATCCAATTCAGCACTGTGGGCACACAAGCAATGCATTAGATGGAGAATTGAATAAAACTAAAATGCTAATAATAATGTTCACAATATTTAAGGACGAGTCTAAAGGTATATCTAGCTTCTTTGATACATTGAACTTTGATGATACATATTTTTGAAAAACATTATTCAAATTAGTAACTAAATTTGTAAATGTATTTTCAATAGGGATGTCAATGGGTTGGGTCGTCATTATTTTATTATTATATTTGACCTGACCTGACCCGATCTGATTTAACTCAATTCAAAATTTTTTGATCCATACCCAATCCATTCGAGTCATGGGTCGATCCGACTCGACCCGAGTAAATTGATAATTAATTTTTTTATTTTTATGCAACTTAATCGTAATTAATATATAATTAATCTTAATTAGTATATATATGTAAACCATAATTACTACAAAATTTCAAAATTAAACATAAAAAACACAATTATCTAATCATTGGGTTGATCTGACCCAATCTAAAACGGGTCAAAAATTCTTGATCTATACCCGACTCATTTTCTCTCAAGTCATTTTGAATAAGGTTGACCCATTGGATCGGTTAAAAAATTAGCACCTCTCATTCTCAATAATCTAAGACAGGGGCTCTCCCAAATTTTACTAAATTTGAAATTTAATTTGTTATTCGCCATAAAACCATTAAAATTTCAATGTTAAGTAGATTAAATTATGTGATGAATGCTCAAACCTTTACAAATCAATTGAAATTTGATATATAGCCTATCTAAATATCTAAATATTTGAGAACACATCTTTAATTTTCATTTTCTAATTTAACTATTATTATAAATAACTTTGTACCATAAGAGTTGGACCTCATATTAAAATTACCCAACATTAATATTTGTTAATACTAATGCTAACAACAACTAGTAATAGTAGCAGATATACCTTAGATAAACCTTTTTAGCCAGTGTAGTCTTTCCAAGACCACCGATACCCACAATCGACAGAATGATGCGCCTTGAAATGCTTTTATCAAGTAAGTGGTTGATAATATGTTGCCTGTCAGAATCAAAGCCAATGACTTCTGAATCATCAATTTCGGGAAGTTTAGATGGACTAACAGGTATGAATGTTCTCTCTTCACTACCAGCACCAAGATCTTTAATATTTAGATTGTTTGTGCGATCGTAAATCGTTTTGAGCGTCTGTACAATTTGTTTGAGCTCGCCAGAGAGCTCGCACAGTTTGATGGGATTCATAACAGCTGTTGCAAGTTTGCTGAAACAGCCAAAACTTTTGGGACGTTTAACCTCTACCAGGAAGGTGTCCATGACATCTTCAATTCTGTAGGCCACATCTCTGATCTCGTTCACCCATTGTTTTACCAAGTCATTTGTTTTACGTTTGGAATCGGCATCTCTTAGGAAAGCTTTGATCAGGTTAAGTTCCCGTTGTATCATCCTGACCTGATCACTGATCTGATAAATTTCCAAACCTTTGTTGAGCGCAACATCAGCAAGCTTCTGCAATGATGAGCTCACAATTGCATCTGCCATCTGATGTTGATTGTAGAAGGTGTCCTTTTTTTTGGTGGGGGGTATTGCAAGTGGATTTGCCTTTTTTTTTCTGTGGGATGATTACTAGTGCAACCAGACCGGTTTGTATAAACACGGCTTGGCCAAAATCCTGTGAAGACTCAACGATTTGTTTATATTTACTTTTCCATGGGAAATGTAAATGCACAATATGAAGGGGAAGGAGATAGAAGTAGAGATTGATGATGCTAATTAGATCGACTGATGTAGTTCAATATGTAGATTTATATAATGATCTAGCTTTAGTGCCATATAAGAATAGGGAATATGACACAGGAAAAAAGATAAAGGATAATAAAGAAAAAGTGTGGGGTCATAGTTCAGAATCAGGTGCAAAGAAACTTCTCTGATTATATCAGAAGGCATAGCGTCAAACTCAAATCAAGGAAGGTGCATTACATAACTGATACTCCAGGGAAAGAAAAAGAAAGTAGCTCACTCAAGTAAGGTATTGATTCACGGGTAGTTCCTTTCCCTTTTGCTCTATTTACATATGATGAGGTAGTTAAACATTTTGAAATAAGTGGTTTTTCTTGAGGTCCTGATGATAAAACTTGAATCGGTTCATCACACCATTCCTTCAGCAATAACATGTGGAAGCATAATTAAGTATTCCTTGGAGCTTTGGGTCACTGTGATATTGTGATTAGCTTTAGTTTTTTCAGATTTCTTGAACAATTTATGTATAAATTAATGTATCAGTTGCTACAGTAATTTCTATAAAATTATTTTTGCATTTTACGTTTTGCACTATTTATCTACAAATCAAAAGTATTTAAACTAAATAGATAATTTATTTATATCTAAATTTATAAGTATTTATAGTTAGTATAGAAAATATATCTTAGTTCTTCTGTCATAAATGCTTGTAAAAGAATTCATGCCAAAAATTTTATTGTACAAGTAAACTTATAATTTGTATAATTTTTAATTATAATAGTATAAGATATAACTATTTTTATAATTAGATATAAATAATTTTTAAAAAAATATAAACACATATAGTATGCAAATAAAGGATAGAGTTAATTAAAGAATATAACTATCACTTCTCTAAAAATTAATCCACGTGTATAATCAATCAGAATGTCTCTTTAATTTTGCCAAATATGTAACATTGGAGTATGGATACAAACTTCATTGAACATCGGGATATCATAAAACATTTGGTTGGTGCTATAGTTTTTAGGTTGCCTCCAGTATCTCCTAGAATGATTTTATATAAAGCAGATAACAAGTTTTTATGAACTATTCTTTTGTTTTTTCATTTAAGTCGTTTACTGATTTGTATTAAGTATCTATAACTCAGGTGCTAGTTATATATATATATATATAGAGTAAAACTGGGGTTAAGTTAAGCTTACCAAAGAGTTAGATGAGTTTAATATATGGAAACGACTTCAAATGACAAATCTGAGTTTTTAATAAATTCTTTATATCAAAATCTTATAGAATACACAAATTTTCTATTTGTACATTTTTTTCAGTATTTGTTTTAGATTCTTTTTAAAATGACTTATTCTCATAAAAATAAATATTCTTTATTTTATTATTATTTTAGAATCATGTTTAAACATATGAAAAAAATAGTTAGAAAATTTTGGTATCCTAGTACATTTTGATATGAAGCACAACTTGAGCTACTCGGATTTGTGATTTAAAATCGTTTTGATAATTTTTTGAGTTAAGTTTACCAAAAAAACTTAGTAATCTTAAGCTCACCCTACCTTTACTTTCATATATATAGAGAGAGTAAAACTATAGTGCTTCTAACTCAAAAACCTATCGAATCGACCTCAAATAAAAAATCTAAGTTGCTCTATAAATTCTTCATACTAAAATCTTATAGGGTACCAAAATTTTCTATTTTTAGGGTAGTCTAACAATTTATTTCGGATTTTGTAAGATGACTCTAACAATGATAACAAAATAATAAATTTTGGTATACAATAATAGGCCATTTTAAAAAAAATATGAAACAAACAGTAAAAAAATATTCCAAAAATAGAAAAAAAAAGTATCCTACAAGATTTTAATATGAAAAATTTATTGAGCAACTTGGATTTTCCATTTGAAGTTGATTTGATAGGTTTTGAGTTAAGAACATCGAGGGCCCCATGCTCCTAAAAGCACCGTGATTTTACTCTCTCTCTCTATCTCTCTCTCTCTCTCTATATATATATCAAAATCTTATAAAATATCAAATTTTATATTTTTTAGAATTTTTTTTGCTATTTTTTCGGATGGACAGAAAATTAATTGATAATGAGGATTTTGGAGTATCCAATAAAAACGATTTTCTTCCCATCCAAAAAATAGCAAAATAATTCTAAAAGATATATAAAATTTGGTATTCTATAAGATTTTCATATGGAGATTATATTGAATGGTTTAGATCAATCATTTTTATTTTCAAATTGAAGATTTTGAGCTGTTGCACTGACTCATCCATGCAATGCGTTGCATTTATAGTCTATATATATATAGAGTAAAACTATGATGCTCCTAACTTAAAATCTGTCAAATCGATTCAAACGAAAAATTCAAGTTGCTTTAAATAAATTATTCATATTAAAATCTCATAGGACACTAAAATTTTCTAATTGTTTGTTTTGGATTTTCTAAGATGAATTTAATAATAATAATAAAATAATAAATTTTTTCATATAAAAATAGTCCATTCTAAAAAAAATGAAATAAATAGTTAAAAAACTCCGAAAATAAAAAAAAATAGCATCCTACAAGATTTTAACATGAAGAATTTATTACACAACTTGGATTTTTCGTTTAAAGTCGATTTGATAATTTTTTAGGTTAGAAACACCGAGAAACTTTGTATTTCTAGGAGCGCGCTAGTTTTACTCTATATATATATATATATATATCGAGAAGTTTCACAATATTTATGTCCGTATGATTCACATAAATGTGTATAGAAATCATGTACTTAAATTGTGTTTTCATATTCGATGCTTTTAGGTAAAAGGAAAACCTATACTTGGTAAAAGGTTGGGTTTCAAAACTTCTTAGTCATACTACATCATTATTTTCTTTTTATTCATTTAAAAATGTATTTGTTATTTCTAAAGTATTACATAATTTTCTAAAATGATATAATATTTTCATATTTTTATATGAATATTTTTATGTAACTAATTGTATTATTATTAACTATACAAATTTTTTTTTCAAAATATATTTTTTATTTTTTAATTTGTCACATATAAACTTATGATTAGAAATTATTTTATTTTAAATAATTTTTTTTTAATAAATATCATTCAGGAGCGAAGTCCGAAAAATAACCCTAATTATAAATAAATACTGTAACTGATTGAAAGCAATCAAATCAAACTCCGTCAATGATACGAACTATATTCGATCATAGATGACAAATTTTAATTCATCTTGCATGCATGATGATTGACCAAAGATCACATCACATGAAAACGCATGTGAAAGAATCCCATGGGCCAAAATCACACAATGCCCAAATTACCCCTGCCTTGCATGTGTTCCAGCCGGCCCAAGGACTATTATTAATGAGCTTAATTAATATCAAAAACGAAGAGAGAGCACCAGTCCAGTAATTTCAGACTAAGAGAGAGCTCTTAATCAGTTAAAATTGAGGTCTTAATCAATTAGAATTGTGTTGTTTTCAATGTCAGTAGTTACCAGTGTCAAACGTTGTTTTAAGAGAAAGGATTCAGTCCAGTCCTATTATCCCAAAAACTAAATTCTCTGCAATTTAATTTACAAAGTATTTTAAAAAGAAGAAAATGTTTCATTTATATTTTAAATGCTACAATATAACCTGGAAATCTTTATATTTATAGTGTTCCATGTAGATATCAGAATTCTAACATTGCAAAACAAAAAAAATATTTTTAATCTACTTAATACTAACGAAGTGGTACATAAAAAGTTTTGGTGCATGTCCTTAATCCTATAAAATTTTAAAGTTTAAGATGTAAAAAATAAATAATTTTTGTTATCTGATGTGATTTGAGCAATGCTAAAAAGTATAGTTATATACAAGTTTTTAATATATGAATACTTAACTTAATTAATTGATACTAATAAAATTGTTCTTGGAAAAAATAATATTTCTAAAATGAAAATAAGATATTTCACTAGATGCATAGTGTAAGTTGTGTGGTATGATAAATATATTAGCAATGAAAATAAGATATCTGATATCTGACTGCATAAACTCTCATCTCTTGAGTACTGTCATGATATGTTTTTCTGCTTTGCTTTCTCTACTCTACACCGTTGTTAATCTTGTTCTTGTTTGCATTATTTTAAAAACTTTTTGTATTTTACTTATCCCAAAACTCTTGGGATAACTTGAACGTAATGGCTACGCTATTTTTTAATATAAGATAAGGACTATACGTTTTGTAGGTGAAACTATCATAGTCAATGTTGATGGAGACAAACTCTGTAACTTTTCTATCGATATAGTATTTTCAGGATAAAAAAGCAAAGATAAAGACAAGCACAAAAAATTTGGAGAATCAAAACTATGATATGTGTTTGGAAATGATAATGAGGTGTAGATGTGTAATCAACCTTTTAATTAGTAAAGGGAGCAGCATCAAATGGAAGAGAGAGCAAACTTAATGATGAAGGCAAGATTCTTGACTTTGGGTCAACTTTTAAGTAATCAACCATTCATTTATTAAAGAAAGCATCAAAATTAATAAGAACAGTTCCCTTTTTAGTGTGTATAATTTTAATTTAATTCTTTTCTCAAAAGAAAGAAAAGCTCAAAATATAGAACTCGTTTACACATCTCTAAACAAATATCGTGAAAATTAGGCATGAAAATTGTCGATTTCGTTTGACATATAGTGACAAAACTTGATTCGGGCTATATCTAAAATCAAATTAGTTTTTGAATTTTTATTTGCACCAAATTGATCCTTAAATTTCTTTCAAAAAATCAAATTAGTTATTAAACTTCTTCAAAAAACTCAACTTGGTCCTGAATCTTTCAATTATACTATATAAGTCCTTGAACTTTTCAAAAAATGCATGTTTTAGTCCCTTAATTTAAAAAAAAAAATCAAATTGGTCCCTGAATTTTTATTTTCACGTAGAGGCGTTAGTTTTTCGTCCTGTCCAATTAGCCGACTTTATCCAAACAACTTGATCTGATATGGCATGTGAAAATTCGATCAAATAGGGGTCTACTATTTTTTTATCTATCTCGATTAGTTGAGTGATATTGGATCGGACCTATTTGAAAAAAAATAAAATAATATCAACCCGATAAATTTGGTTTATTTTGAAAAAGTTCAAGGACTGGTTTGACTTTTTTTGAGAAAATTTAACCACTAAAACATACATTATTTCAAAAGTTTAAGAATTTATTTTGTATAATCTAAAGTTTAAGGACTAATTTGATTTCTCTAAAGAAATTTGAGGACTGATATGATTTTTTTGAAGAAGTTTAAGGATTAATTTGGTGCAAATTAAAGTTTAGGGACTAAGTTATTTTTTTATGAAAGTTGTGAAACTAAATGATGAATTTTCCCAAATTAATTAAAACATCTATGTTAATATTTATCAAATAATTCCGTAAAAGAATTTGTTATGCGCAGATGATAATTCATGCAAAGCAATTGTCGGAAACCGTAGATCAAGCACATGCTTTCCTTTTATTTATGCTTGTTCATGTACATTGCCTCTTTCTTTTCTCTCCGGTCACGCCTCTTCAACATTTAAACAATATAAAGCAAATATATTGTGAAAGTGAAAGAGACAGGAGGATCTATTGGAAGATAATGGTGTGTACGAAAATTAAAAGGAAGGGATGGACTTCAAAGAGTCATGATATGATAAAGTTATTCATTTTTTATTTTTCTTTTGGGTGTAACACGCCTATAGGTTACATGGAGAAGAACGTAAACGTTGGTTGCATTTCAGCATATGTTCTGGTACCTGAGGTAGGACCCAATTGAAGAAGTTCAAGGCCCAGACAATTTTGATGATAATTGCTTTTGTTGAATGCAAGGAGAGATACTCTACACCGTTGTTAATCTTGTTCTTGCTTGCTTTATTTTAAAAACTTTTTGTATTTCACTTATCTCAAAACTCTTGGGATAACTTGAACGTAATGGCTACACTATTTTTTAATATAAGATAAGGACTATACCTTTTGTAGGTGAAACTATCATAGTCAATGTTGATGGAGACAAACTTTGTTACTTTTCTATCGATGTAGTATTTTCAGGATAAAAAAGCAAAGATAAAGACAAGCACAAATTTTGGGCGAATTAAAACTATGCGTTTGGAAATGATAATGAATACATGTCTAATCAAGCTTTAATTAGTAAAGGGGGCATCAAATGGAAGAGAGAGCAAACTTAATGATGAAGGCAAGAGACTTGACTTTGGGTCAACTTTTAATTAATCAACCATTAATTTATTAAAGAGAGCATCAAAATTAATAAGAACAGTTCTCTTTTTGGTGTGTATAATTTTAATTTAATTCTTTTCTCAAAAGAAAAGCCCAAAATCGTTTACACATCTTTAAACAAAAATCCTTAAAATTAGACATTAAAATTGTCAATTCCGTTTGACATTTAATTCCTCAATTTCATTTATAAATTATATTTCAAAATATTATATTGAATATTATGAAGCTGTCATCAGCCACTTATATAGTCATGCCATAAAAAGTAACAACTCATGATTATTTTAATAACGGTTCCACATTTTATACTTAGAAGTTGAAATATGTTTAAGGACAGTAATAATATTATGATCTGGATAAATCATTCAAATTAATCAATTTTATTTTGTTTTACTGATATCTGAATTTACTCGAATGTGTTCCAATAATTACTACCAGAATTTGATCCCTTTTTATTGATATGACCTTTATTCACTTTGTCCCTCTTTATATCAGAATTGGTTCCCTCTCTACTGATATCACCTTTATTCTCTTTATTCCTATTCATAGATCAGGAAGTGGATGGTCCCTGTTGATAGCCCTCTTGTGGTTTTTTCTGCCAATACATCCTGGTAGTCGCTTTTACAATGCCCAGGCGGAGAAAAAAAGAACAAAACTATACCTTCCACAATCAAAATTAGATGACAGAGGCAGTTGTGAGCTCTGTGTTGCATAAGCTTGCTAATGTCGCAGTCAACAAAGGTTTGGAACCTTATTAGGTGATCGATCAGGTCGTGATGATGCAGCGGGAACTGGAGCTGATCAAAGCTTTCCTAAGAGATGCAGATTCCAAACGTAAGACAGATGAATTGGTAAAACACTGGGTGAACGAGATCCGAGATGTAGCCTACAGAATTGAAGATGCCATGGATACCTTCATGGTAGAGATTAAACGTCCAAAAGGTTTTGGCTGCTTCAGCAAACTTGCAACGGTTGTTATGAATCCCGTCAAACTCTACAAGCTCACTGATGAGCTCAAACAAATTGCGCAGACTCTCAAAAGGATTTACGATCGCACAAACAATTTGAATATTATTAGAGATCTTGGTGCTGGTAGTGAAGAGAAAACTCCCCCATATTTTAGGCCATCTAAATTTTTCAAAATTGATGATTCAGAAGGGACTTGTTTCACCGGAAGGGGTAAAGGCGACTAGGAGGATCAGAGCCAATAGATTAGAGAGATTGAGTCTTTAGATAATTTCATAATGACGGTAAGTTTCCAAAAACTGAAAGCCTCTTACCAAGAAAAAAATAGTATGACAATATCTTTCAGATAATTAAGTTCATATTTCGATTAATTTATTTGGTTACTTTTATTTAGTTATTTTTCTAACTGTGGCTTAGTTTAGTCTAATTAATTAGCGGTGGATGCTCTCTAATGGATTCCTTGTGCTCTCTAACGAGGTCGAGGCTGAGAAAGGTGCATATTGGAACTCAAATGGATAGGATGGTGCTCTTTTATGGATTCTTTTATGGATTCCATGTGCATGTCTAGAACAAAATTGTAGGCCATATTTTCACTATCAATGAGTTGCCTGATGAGAAGTTCCATTCCCATGCACCTTGTGAGCTGATGCTTTGGTTTATTATATGACAATTGAGCGATCATGATGAAAATTGAAGGTTAGAACCTTTTTCTTTTCTTTCTTTTTGTATATGCTGGGGCAATTTAAGTTGAAAGGAAAAAGTTCCGGTGATCTTATTCATGCAGTCAAGGTTTGCATAATTTAGTTGTATTGAAAGAGAAGTTGAGAATTACTATATGGTAGTAGCACAATTTAATTATTCTTATATGTTATGCATGAATAAGATCACCAGCTAAAATAAGTCCCCAAAAGAGGAAAGAGATTATATTGATCCATGCTGACTAAAAATTCTACATAGTTCTGCATTAACAATTTTGTACCAAGCTACATGATCACTACAAAATTCAGCATCTTACATAGATGACTTATTAGAAGTATGGAGCTTGAAGAAGCAAAAACCTGTATGGATCTCGGTTTCTGATTCTCACGCTCACTACAGGTTAATTTCTCTTGAAGAGAGTTATTAATTTTATAGATTGTTTAATTATAGGGTTTTTATTTTGAGAAATTATGCTTACATCTCATATTCTGCACCAATGTTTAGTATAAATATTTTTCAAAAATATATATTTCAGAATTTAAATTCTGCATCCCAAATTTAAAATCTTTTAGCTTCAAATACCGGAGGTGCAAATAAGGGTGTAGAAAAGAGATGCAGTTATCATTCCTTTTTTATTTTATTGTGCTTTTAAGTTTTTTTAGAAAAGCTAATTTATTTTCCATTAATTTTTTTTAATTCATGAATACTTTTGCTATGCGGTAATTATTCTATTTTTTTTTGTCTGAACTGTGTCATTTGTGAGTATGCTGAACTTTATTTTTGAAAATTTTGAAATATATGGAGACTTTTTTTGTGCAAGATCTTTGTGACAGAACAATTTTACTCAAATTATTCTTTTCAACAAAAATGCAATTTTGGAGAACTAACTTTGTGATAAAAAACTTTTAGTTTTGGCCCAAATATTAGCATCTTATTTTAACTGGCTCTAATTTAAATCTTAAAGGCTTCCCAATAAATTTACTGTGACTCAAATCAACAAAAGTGAACATAGCCACAATGTACTGCAAATTAATTTTTGGAATTAACACTTTGCCAGATAATAATATGTCTACTTGTTACATTGCTTCCACAGATTGTATTCTTTTAAATTTTTTGACGGTACAAAACACTTGTCTTTTTTATTTTCTTTAAGAATCCAACATGGTATTAAGGAAGTAAAACATTCATATGTTGCTTATATCACTATGGCATGTAAACTAGCATGGATTTAGGCAATTATGTGATGATCTGACTAGATTTGATACCAAATGAGCCTTTGGATTATTTCTGATCAGGTGCTGATATGGGTGGGCGAAAGGGTGACGTGGCACTAAGATTGCAATGATCATGATAGACAAAAATGGCGAAGAACTGCTGATATCAACAATTCTTAACCAACTAATGGCTGCTGGTTTCATTGACAGTTTCTCTAATTCATTTGCTGAACTATTCAATTAAGTTATACACCAGATTAGTTTTCTTCAATCTCTTTTCAAGTTATGCATCATTGACTACTTGTTTTTGATGAATGTTGAGGCCAATTTCAATTATAAGAAAGCTAAATGGAATGTCAAGGTGAAACTGGTATTTTTTACATTTCTTATATTTTATTTGAAACTTATTAAATTACTGATGAGTTATTTGCAAAACACAAAACAGTAGAGAAAAATTATTTTTTTAGCTAATTGGCTTCATATTTATTGGTTATCACTCCAAATTGGAAGTAAAAAAAAAAATATGATTTACTGATCTTGATTTTAGTTTTACTAGTTATACCCTTCTGTAACTTTTATTTTTCACATCTTAACTGTACCAATGTAGAAAAGATAGGATTTCATTTATCCTCCGATGAAACAAAACAATACAGTCAATTCATCGTGGTTTTAATTTTTACTTTTTAAATGTATTATTTTGTAGTGACACAAATCAACCTTAATGCACACAATAATAGTTCTTTTTTTTTACATGCAAAAATAGATATTTATTAAAAGTACATTTAGGTCAATTTGTTCAAATTAAGATAAAGTATATATAAATTGTGAGATTGAAATATTATACTAACTTGATTTTGCATGCTAGCTTGAAATACATGATATTTTGGTTGCAAGTTATAATGCAAGAAGACCAGACAATTATGATAAACTTTGTACATTTTTTTTACTCAAAAGTTCTATGATACAATAAAACAAACATCAATGTTTTCCTTCTTTCTTTTCTGTTGAAAATGAATTATCAATGAAAAAAGCAAACGACCTTTTATTCTCTTTTTTCACGCTGTCTTCATGTCTCCTTTTGGGTTTAGTTATTTTCTATTATGTAATAACTTGAAACTTCTTGTGCGAATTTAGTTTATTTATATCACAATGACAATAAAAACTGAATAGATCATTTGTTTTCTTTTCTTTCTAAAATAAAGTCTTCTGTTTGTCTCAGCATTTATTACTATTTAAATATCTTTTGCATAACTTCAACATATGATTTTCAATATATCATTTTTGATACAACCAAAACATCCATGTTTAAAATTGGTTTTATGTCAAAATAAAATGTGGTTGATTTAAAACAACCTGAGCAAGCTATCCCATGCATTGCACGGGCTACAATCTAGTTATTTATTAACAAGTCAATAAAATGTGAACCGTGTATTAATTAGTGCATTCAAACGTATATTAATTATAAGTGTAAACTATATAATAATTTATTGGAATACAATGTGAACCATTTATAAAAAAAAATGTAAATACATACTAGTACTTATTTTAAAAAAAATTATTGAAGAAAACTAAGAAAAAGTTTGATGGTTATAATGCATTGTGTTTTTCATTGTAAAATATTTCTCTATATTCCGTTTTTTTTATTTATTTAAGAATTAGACTGCGCATAACTTTTCGAGATGATACATGTGATATTCTAAAAATTCATTGGTTGAAATCAAACTCTATTAATAACATAATTATTACTGAGTATATGGCAGCTTCTAACTCCTAGACGAGGGTAAATTTGTCCTGTCATGCATCCATTCTCCAGACCATAAAATTAAATAAAACTACAATATTAATTCGATCTCGTGCTTTTGTCAGCCCAGAGTTATTACTAATATATATATATATATATATATATATATATATATATATATATTAAAACTAGAGTGTTTTCATAAGCACTTTGAGCCGAAATGTTTACGGGTCAAATTTCAAAATTTCGTATCCAAAATGTTAATCAAAATAGCTCAATAAATTCTTCATATCAAAATCTTATAAAAAACCAAAATTTACTATTTTTAGAGTTTTTGAACTACATATATTCTAGGAGCTATCTTTGGTTGGTATTAACATGAACTAAAAAAATAAAACAAATTAACTAAGCATCTTCGAATGCAGTAAACCAGATGATACGTTAGTATATATCTTTCACCTCAGCATCGACTATTAGCAGTGGATAATAATAAGTGGTATATGAATTGGGAGCTGATATGTAGATATGGTTGTTAATATCGTAATCGATACGGATTTTATTATACATATTAAATGAATTGTTATGTATGTTACTGATTTTATTATACAAACTCATTTTATACAGTACTATTATTATGTAATTTAAATGAGTTATTATGCACACTAATAATTTTATTATATAAATTTATTTTGTACAATACTATTATTATGCAATTTAAATGAGTTATTATGTATATTACTAATATTTAAGTTAAATAATAGAAGTATTGTACATAATACAATCATTAATATGTATAATAACTCATTTAATGTGTATAATAAAATCTGTATCGACGACGGTATAAATGATGGTATTTCCATAACATTTTCCATATGAATTATATCTTTCTATTAAATCAGCTCATTAAATTCCAAAATATCACTTCCTATTTTGACAATGTTCATCACTTTAAAATCATCCATCTCTAATAAATTCCTTAAATGATATCACCAAGAAAAGGAAAGATAGACAGGCCCGCCAATTATAAGCCATTTCTGCATTATTCTTATCAATTAACATAATTCCATAATTGTCAAAATTTCTCAACTGAAAAAAAGATACCAATGTTATTAATGTAAAAGAATTATCGCATTCAACTCAGCTTAAAAAAATTTCCTTAAATGATACGAAAGAAAACAAGGAAACGACACAAGTATAGGTATCCAAAATTCCAAATAATGACAAATTTTAAATTTTAAATGGATCCAGAAATATTTTTGGCGGATTAATTTCCATTAAAATTAATGTATTAATGTAAAAGTAATAAGCACAAAACAGCAATTGTATAAAAAAAAATGAAAGAATTAGATCTTTTTATGATGGCACCATACTATTGCTCTTAGATATTTATTGAATATTGGATTGAACCAATATGTAATGGGGATGCACCACAAAATTTCAGAGCACATTAAAAAGATTAAAAAGAAAAAGAAAAGTATTAGCAGTTTGAATTGCATTAGTCAAAAGAAAGATCACTCGGGATAAACTACGACCCAATATCACGGTAGTAGATTAAAAATTTATAATTTGTCTTACATGTGTGGCAGATTGAAAAATGTCAGGTATAGTTTCAAATTTCATTACATGTTATAAGCAGATTGATTTTTCTTTGGAGGGAAGACCTAGCAAAGTTAACTAGAACGCTCACTTGTTTTTGTCTTCACATTATGTGGCTTTTATGATTACCTACTTATTCATAAAAGATATTTAAGTTTTTATTTCTTCTTAACCTGATGCCAACTCATCTGAAACTTTGTTGATATAGGTGCCTGGTTCAAGTGGTTGAAAAATCTTGGAATGGTTACTGCAAATATTGCAAGATGCATGATCTTTTACGGGACTTAGCTATCCACGAATCCAAAGAGGATAACTTCTTCACCATATCCTCGAAAGGAGGAGACGGTAACCAACAGGCTCTCAGCAGTGTTGTCGTGCGTCGCACAGCACTGCAATTTTGTACTCCTGCAGGGTGCGGTGTCCATTCAACAAGTACTCGCTCTTTACTCTGTTTCGGGAACTATATATTAAACTATCAAGGGTTTAGACTACTAAGAGTGCTGGTTATTGAGGATGTTGATATGAGTGAAAAAAAAGTCGCTTGGAAATATTTGCTGAAGGGGTTGGTCCACTTAAGATATTTGGGTTTTAGATACTGCTATAAAATGAGAGGAGGATTTCAGAACATTTCTTTTAGTACCTTGAAGAATCTAGAAACACTTGATTGCTGGGGAACAGGGATAGATGACAATCATTCTTTATGGACGGTTCCTTCTCTGAGGCATGTGATAATGGTGCTTAATGGCTTTGTACCATTTCTGGCTGTTGGCACAAAGGACTTAGCATGTCATGAAAAAATACAATCTCTGTGGCTCTCAGGGAAGTGGGCAAGAGATGCATGTGTCCCAAATGTTGAGATGTTCCCGAAAAACCTCACGAAATTGAAGCTCGAATGTTCTGAGATTGAGGAAGATCCAATGCCCATATTAGAGAGGCTACAAAGCCTCAGGATACTTCAATTATTGTCGAAATCATACATGGGAACAAAGCTGATCTGTTCAACAGGAGGATTCCCCAGCCTCCAGAAACTAAAGCTCGAAGACCTGCCGAATCTATGCCAATGGGAAATAAAAGAGGGAGCAATGCCCATCCTTAGTCACCTCAAAATAAGTGACTGTTCTGTGTTGCACACACTTCCTGAGCTACAGCATGTGCTGAGTCTTCAAGAGCTAATAGTAAGTTCCTCCTCAGATGAGCTACACAACAGGCTGCAATCAGAGGACCGATACAAAATTGAGCATATCCCATCCATCCATATTTCAAAAGCAAGGTGAGGTCTCATGTTTCTTTAATTGTAAAATTCCTTTACAGTTTACCTGTCGTGTGTTTTGCTATTCATATATTTTTCATGGCTGAAACTGAAAGGCTTTATTTACTGTCAGCACGTTTCTGTTCTTTTTATTGTAATTGCTCTTCTCTAATATTATTGCATGAATTATGTTGAGCAGGTACACATGATAACAGGCACAATGATATATTTGACATTTTCGAGTTAGTACCGAAGTGATTACAAAATCATGTATATCACCTCTTTGTGCAGAGTGGCGGAGGGACTAATTAACAATCAGATCTCATGTTTCGTGGATTCTA
Source organism: x Bolboschoenoplectus mariqueter (assembly GCA_037678475.1). NCBI lineage: Eukaryota > Viridiplantae > Streptophyta > Magnoliopsida > Poales > Cyperaceae > x Bolboschoenoplectus > x Bolboschoenoplectus mariqueter. The sequence continues at coordinate 2,721,819 of CM075268.1, forward strand.
AGATTGCTTTTCAGTTTACCAATCTTGTGTTCTTCAAGATTTCATTCTTTGCATGGTTGTTTGGTTTTAATCTTTTATTGTCTGTACTTTTCAACTCCTGTCATTGTAATTGTTGTACTTTTAAGTCCTGCATGGATTTGGATATGGGATGAGTTATTCTTGTGATTTATTTCATTTATGTTTACTTTTGAATCTATGGTTGTAACATGAAATATAAATAAATAATCCTTTTTCTTAAAAGAATACAGTGATTAATTTCAGTTTAGACTTGCTCAGTTATTCCCGCAAATTCAGTATAACACCTGTTTCCAAGTTTTTTAGTGGTATGTATGTGGTGGTGCTGAATAAAAGGAAAAATATGTAGTGTCGTAGTAGCTAGCATGATTCGTAGAAAATTTATTAACCTCGATTAATTTATCGAACCACCATATCATTTGAAAACAATTTCTTCTTCTTTATTTTATTGTAGCTTTAATCTCCCAAATCTATCTATTTAATTAGGTATTAATACGGTATATATTTATATATTGGTCAGGACTCAAGAGATAATAACAATATGAGGTTTTATTTTATTGGTGTAAAATTTTATTGTTATTCGGTGACCACATTAAGCCAATTAAGAGTGGCGTTTTAGCAGTATTTATTACATCATATAATATCCGATAAACTCAGTTGCTCTTTAATTCTTTGATCAATTCTTCACAAATTGACAAGAAATTAAGTAAGAATCGGACTTGCTGAAATTATTATATTCAGAACACAAATAAATATTTCAAGAGAGAAAAATCTTTTATTCTTGTATAAAGTTTTCTTATTTTAGGTACAATTATTTAGACAAAAGCTAATGGAGTTTAAGCTCAGCATGAAAGATTAAATTATTAGCAATAATGAAAAGAATGGTAAAAGGATATATATATATATATAGACAATACTTATTGGAGAGAACATGGAATTTAATATTAATTAAAGAAAATGTTGTATGGTCCAGAATCTAGCCGAAGGCCCAAAAGCACATGCTAAAACTAAAATCTTTTCAAAGCCTAAAATTCAAGATCAAGTCATTGATGCAAAGGGTGAATTTTTTAAGATGATTTTAATAATAATAATAAATAATAATTTTTTATATATAAAAATAGATTATTTAAAAAATTCAAATTAAATAGTTAGAAAATTTCGGTATTCTACAAGATTTTGATATGAATGATTTATTGAGCAACTTGAATTTTTCATTTAAAATCGATTTGATAAATTTTTAAGCTAAAAATATCAAAGAGCTCTAAACTTCTAAGAGCACGCTAACTTTATTTTTTTTACTATATACCAAATGGTGCTTTTGTCACAGGAGGAGCTATTACGTGCATCACAACTCTATTAGGAGAGTGGATAGGAAGGAATCTATAAAAAAGTGACAAGTATTGTTACATTATTCATTTTTTCTTTAAATAAACTTCTTAAAATTTTGTGATTAGATGCTTCGTTGGTTAAATTTTGTTTACTGAAGATTGATAAAAAAACATAACTGATGACGAATGAGGCTGTGGATGTAACAGACTAATTGTCTATTATGTAACTAAATAAATATAATAAATAACAGATGACTTTATCAACAAACAAATAAGGACCATCAAATAACAAGTTAAGTTCAGCACGTAATAACTTGGAACAAAATAATTAGGAAAAAGAATATATAATAAAGAAAACAAAGAATACTGAGAACAACACCCAGGAAATCAAATAGTGGTATGTATCTGTTCTTGAGAACTTTATAAATATTGAGCACAACCTCATCCTAATTCAAATAATTATATGTGTTGCATGGATTGCACGACTCCTGCTTGATCAATTTTATATAGGCAAATTTTTGTACTAATAGATCTATGAGAAGGATTGAAGTGCCTCCATCATTGTCTCTAATTTTTTATTTTCTAATAATTTTAATTTCAAAATTAAAATATCAAAATAAAATCGTTAGATGTGATCAATATCACTTTCTCTGTGTAGATATAAAAAATATAATATTTTAATATTATTTTGTTTGACATTAAAAAATTTAGAAAAAATACACTAATGTGGATAATTTCTAAACATTGATATTTTACTTATTAATTCATATAAAATAAAAGTGAAAATGTAAATAATTTGTTATGTATATAAAGAGAATATAATATAGATTAAATCAAATGATTTTATTTTGACATTTTATTTTCAAAATATTTGTTATTAGCAAACAAAAAAAAGCATAAGAAATGCACAAAAAATGAAGGCATTTAAACTCTCCTCTCCTCTGTAACTATATAAAGTTGAGATGTCCTTTTGGTTTTTTGGATTAGTTTAGCGGTTTGAGAAACTTCTTTATTTTATATTGGTTCTTTCCTATCTAGAGAAATGTCCTTGAAAGTGTTCCCAATTGTAGTAAGTATTTGTTTTATTGACCTATAATTATTGATTGATCTTGAATGTTTTATAACTAAAACAAAAGATTGTTTTGTCAATTTTCTTTTAATTTGTAGTTTTGAGATCACATCTCTCCTGATTACTTTATTTTAATGCGAGAATAAATTAGTCTTTCAACGAGTAAATTAATTTTCATGACAACACATTTCTTATTTATTTTGAATTATAACAACTAATTTCAATATATTTCGGCATCAACTATTACTAATGTTATCAATCTGTACATCTAACATTAATTTATCTCAAAAGAATTGCGTCGACCTTTTGATGAATTGCCTAACATTAATTTATCTGTACATCTAACTACAACTCAAAAATTTTGTGTTGACATTATAATGTCAAACAATTCAAATCCGTCATTTTTTTTAGAGGAAGACCATTTGACAATTATTATTTTGATAATTTTAACAATTAATTTTCAAATAAATTGAAAAAAAATCTTGTTAAGACACATTCTTAAACTTGTAGAATCATTGTGTTTCAGATTTTATGTAATTGAAGTGTCATTTGATATTAAAATTTGGACTCATAAAAAAAATTGGAGAATAATAACTTCGTCCAACACACAAACAATTTCGATTTAAAATGACAAAAATTAATTGAAAGTATGTGATAGTGAACAGATTATATTACATGAGTACTTCATGCAGAATTCACTTTTTAAAATTGACCTTGCAATTTGAACATTCAAGCAGAGCCTTCCATATATCAATCCCTCCCCCCCTCCCCCCCCCCCAAAAAAAAAAAAAAAAAAAACACCCACGACCGCCACCAAAAAAGAGGGGGGGGGGGGGGGGGGGGGGGGGGAAGCAAAGAAATGGCAGAGGCAGTTGTGTCCTTGTTATTGCACAAGCTTGCTGATGTCACAGTTAACAATGCTCTGGAACTGTGTCATGTGAGTGACCAAGTCGAGCCGTTGCAACTGGAGCTTCGCATGATCCAGTGTTTCCTGAGAGATGCTGACTCCAAACGTAAGAGAAATGAATTGGTAAAACAGTGGGTGAAGGAGGTCAGAGACATGGCTTGCAGAATAGAAGATGCAATTGATACCTTCCTGGTGGAGATTGAAGAAAACTGTCCAAAAGCTTCTGGCATTGTCAGCAAATTTAAAAGCCTTGTGAGGCATCCCTGGAAACTCCACAAGCTTCGTGCCGAGCTCAAAGAAATAAGAGAGACCCTCAAGATCATTTATGAGCGTAGAACCCACTTGGGAATAACATACACTGGTACCGATAATGAAGAAAATAATCAACTGCCTTTTAGGCCGACCAAACTTTGCGACCTTGATGTTTCGGAAGTTGTTGGTTTCGACTCTGAAAAAAAACAGATTATCAAGCATCTGCTTGATAGAAGCATTTCAAGGCGCACAGTCCTCTCGGTTGTGGGTATTGGTGGCCTCGGGAAAACTACACTGGCCAAAAAAGTTTACAAAAGGTAGTTGAGCTCACTGTTTAAATCGATAGCTTTGTGACAGTTTTATACAATTTGCTAACCTACTGCTACAAGAAACCAGTGAATCCAAAGTATAAGGAGGTGAATTTAGGTTTTTCTTTAATAAGAAATAATTAGTTTCTTAAAATTTCGTTAAAGAATTGTGTTCCAGCAGAAATGCAGAATCCTACAAACAGAGGAATATTGTGTTCCCCTCAAAAAACAATCAATTTTTTTGAAGTATGTTCCAAATAAAATAAGAACCGGTAAAGATTCATTCTTAGGTTAAATGGAATTTATGGAATTGTGGTGCAATACAATTGTAACAATAGATAAATTTTACCCAATTAATGAACTTTATTTCTGATATCAGCCCTGAATTGGAGGGGCAATTTGATTGTCACACATGGCTGTCTGTCTCTCAAAAGTTCAATCTAACTGATATCTTGAGAGCAATTCTCTACTCAATTGTACCTCAAATGCAAAACCAGAAAGTGGCCATGACAGATGAGGACTTGCCGACGGAGCTCGAGAGTTTTTTGAGGGAAAAGAAATACTTGATAGTCCTAGATGATGTGTGGACAACAGATCTGTGGGGTCAACTGGAAATATTATTACCTGATCCAAACAATGGAAGTCGCGTGCTAATTACCAGCAGATCTCTTGATGTTGCTATGGCTGCTGATCCGGAAACAACCCCATACAAACTTTCATACCTGACAGAAGAGGAGAGTCTAGGACTCCTGCTTAGGAAATCTTTTCCATATAAACAACCTGAAAATTACCCTCCTGATCTCATGAAAGTCGCAAAACAATTGACAAAAAAATGCGGTGGACTTCCCTTGGCATTGGTTGTGGTTGGCGGCATCCTCTCAAGGAGAGACCGCACCTATAGTGCTTGGAACATCGTTGAGCAAACCATGGATTGGCACTCTGAAGACGGAGAGAAGTGCTCTCAGATCATAGCTATGAGTTATGAAGACTTGCCTTACCATCTCAAAACATGTTTTCTCTACTTTTCTTCCTTTCCTGAGGACTACGAAATCTCAGCAAAGCATCTCAAAACACGCCATTTTGATCTTGATGCCTTCTGATTCTGAGAAAACACAAAATATAAAAGTTGTAGCACTTCTTTTAAGCTTTCTACAGAATTTTGAATCACCTCAAGTGGAACTACTATGAATAAGTTACGGTCAAAATACTACAATCTGTCAAATCTGTCCAGAACACAATTCAGAGAACTAAGCTGATTTTTGACTCGAGTCCAGATCCATATTCACCATGATCTGGTCGGCGTCAGGAGTGGTCGTCATAATAGCTGGGATTGAGAAACAGTATGAGTGTGATTGCTTAAAATAAGACTGGTTTACTTCTCTGCAATTAGTGTTAAAAACAAAGGTATGCATTTACATTTACATCGAGATCTAACACCACACTGGCGGGAGATATCAGAAGAATAGTAATTACTCCAGCACAGCTATGTAAACCAAATTGGGCGTAGGGATTTGAGTTGAGGGTCATTGCCAGAATTAGACTATAAATCTCAAATTGTAGGTCAAATTAGAACATTTTCCAACTTTCTTTTATCCCAATTTGCTGCTGCTGAATCTCCCTTCTTCAATTGACTACCCGCCTTGATTGTGGTACATTTACTCGTTCTTCCAACAGGAAGCCCACCGGTTCCGGTACTCCTATGGACGAGTGAGATGTGCGGATGCAATGGGTGTAGAAGGAACTCACACACACTCCTGCGCTCTGAATTCAAACTAAGAAATTTAGGCCCTCTAGATATTTTAATTAGGCCTGTAAATAAACAGCTATAAGGCTTTCTAGTTTCTATTCTAGAGAACAGAGATGGACTAAATTGGATAAGATGCAATTTCTGCCCACCCCTACCTATAATCTGGACCTTTATTTTTCGTCTAACATAAGATATGACACATAATATATAGTACACAATACATCTAAATGTGCGTCTCATATTTTGACCGATATATATAATCTGTATCATATTTAGGTGTTACGTATTTTTGTTAGCGAAAATGTTTAACGTTCACCTCCTTACTGTTCATCCATTTGTCTACTCTTTATTTATTAACGTCAATTATATATCTCTTAACTAAAAATATATTATTGTTAACTAATAAAATTTAATCATTTTATTTTCCAAATATACAAAATTATATATTTTATACATAAAATAATTAAACTTATTAATTAACAATAATATATTTTTAATTAACAGATACATAACTGACATTAATAAATAAATGATGGATACATGAATGAATAATAAGAGGTGGATTCCTCTCAGCATTTTTTGTTAATACACTAACTCTTCTTGTACATATGTTTGCCTTGTGAATTCCGGAGACATAATAGGAGTCATACTCTCCACTCTCAAACCCACCTACCGTGTAATAATTTTGAATCTCTCCACAATACTTCTCACCACATAAAAGGAAACAAACACCATATATTCATATATCACATTCATTTCAACAATCACGACAGCATCGATATATTGGACTATCGGGTTGGGTCGGATGGGTCGGATGCGTTGGACTGGTTAGCATTTTTTTGTACAGTCCTAATCTAGACCGAGTCAAGTCAACACCGAAACCGAAAGTTATTTTTGTGAGACTGTGCTCCCTCCATAGATTTAATTATCGTTGTTTATTTAATTTCTGACGATATACAAGTACAAATCCTGATAATGTTAGAGCTACTAATTGTGAACCAAGTGGGAGTCTGGGACCCTTTTTGATGATGGATGGATGTTTTAATTAAGAGGATGTATAGTTTAAGCGGCTGATTTTGATTTAGAAAACTACATGTCCATCTCATTAATTTTTCCTTTCCTTTTATCTGCTGCCATGCTTTTTTTTATAACACATTTGTGTCGTAATTTTTTTAAATCTATGATATGTGAGATTTATTAAATATAAATAAAAATATTTTCTATAGTTAAATCTGAGCTGTTTAAATTAAATTGAGTTGTTTAGATTTAATGATAATAAAGATATCATAAAAAATAATGACAACTTGTGTTCACCCATAAATATGAGAATTAAGTTGTTCAACTTTAAATATTTATAAAAAAAACTTTCATTCAAATTTTAAATCTAGAATCTTTTCATACAAAGGAGGTTGCTTTTGCATATTCAAATTTTGATTATGAGTTTCAAAACCATGTAATTTGCTCCACCAAAATTTTTGGCAAAAAAGATCAGAAATAACTCATGCACATCTATGCATACATAAGATCAGAATTTTTTGGCAAATGATGAGAAATAGCTTCCTAGACCTCTTAATTTTAATTAGATGTAGATTCAATTCATGTACTTACAATATGTTCAACAAAACTTGACCACCAAAATAATAATATTTTTTCATACAACTGCATGTAATTCGTTAATAATAAAAAAAGGCCTTCTAAGTTCTAATATAAAAACACAGAGGCATAGTCTATATATCAAATAAACAGATTGAACTTAATGAACCACAAAAACATAGAGGCAAGCTAATTAAATAGAGAGCTGATATACAAATACGGTTGTTAATACCGTTATCAATACAAACTTAATTATACACATTAAATTAGTTATTATGTATATTAATGATTTTATTATACAAATTCATTTTGTACAGTATTTTTATTGTGTAATTAAAATAAGTTATTATGCATATTAATGATATTTAAATTAAATAATAAAAATATTATACATAATAAAATCATCAACATTAATAATAACTCATTTAATATATACAAATAATTCTGTATCAATGACCATATGAATATTCGTAATATTTTTCATTAAATAAACACAGAAGCATCAACCATCCAATTAGAAAAAGGTAACAACATGTCACCAGTCAGTCAGTCAGCCACCAACCAGAAAAAGGTTCCAACTTCCAAAATGAATTAAGTTATAAATACAAGCCGCCACCTAATGCAACCAGAAAACGGTTCCAACTTCCAAAATGAATTATGCACAAGTTTGAAAATAAGAAAGTAACGTCCTTCTCCGAATAGCTGTCACGATTATTATTGTCAATATTGAGAAAGCCAAAAAGGACCATGCCACCAAAAAGGACCATGCCTCATGATTATGTTAAGGGGTCATATTGTTATATTAATTTTATCATTTAGATTAAATAAAAATTATTATTTATATTAATGATTTTATTATATAATTTAATAATATAATATTTTTAGGATTTAATATAAACAATTATTTTATTCAATTTAATGATATTTTAATTGAATAATAAAATATTTTGTAATAATCACTAATATGAATAATAATTTATTTAGTCTAAACAATAAAATCAGTATCGGCGATGTTATCAATGATGATATCTTTCAAATATTTTTTTTATTTAACAAGCTTTAGAATATGTTTTTTAAATTAAATAAAATTAAATATTTATCAATAAGTTTATAGATATATAATTAAATATATATACATATACATACATATATATATATATATATATATATATATATATATATATATATATTTTTTTTTTTTGATAATCACTCGTGTGATTCTAGTATTTGTATGATAATGTCTCAAGAATAATTAATCTCACATCATTAAAATTTCAATTCACTTGAGTACATGTATACAACGAAAGTTACGTCAAATTTTGATGATACGCATAATTCATTCAAAATATCACTTATTTATGTACAAAGTTTAGAATCTCTTGCAACAAGTATCGCGCACCTATTTCTCTTACAACTACTTGTAATATTTCAGCTATTTTCTTGTACAACTTGTAATACTTTAGCTAGTTAATTTCTCGTTTAAGAGATAATAGTTTGACAAATTTATTTACTTACTGAAACTTCACCTAGAGTAAATTAAATGGACAAAAGATTAAATAATGTTTGCCATAATTCAACCCTTCTACTTTCTTAGTAGTTGGTGCGTTCCCATCTCCCATAGGAAGGAAACAAGCACAAATTGTTACGTCTTAAGCTCTATACATACAAGTAGTCTTGTACTGCTCTACTTGCCATCATTCCAGCAAAAAAAAAGCTAATCCAACTTTTTCCTTGTTTCTCTTTGGAAGAAAGGCACTTCTCACAATCTGAAATATATGGCAGCTGGAGCTGTGAGCTATGCGTTGGGCAAGCTTGATATTGTAGTCGACATGGGTATGAAATTGTATAATGTGAACGATGAAATCAAGATGATGCGGCTAGAGCTTCGCATGATCTAAGGTTTTTTACGAGGTGCTGATTCCAAATGTAAAAGAAGCCCAGCAGTAAAACAATGGGTAAACGAGGTCAGAGACACGGCTTACCGAATAGAAGATGTGATAGATACCTTCCTGGTAGATATTGAAGAAAACCATCCAAGAAGTTCTGGCATTTACAGAAAACTTAACAGGCTTGTGAAGAAACCCTTGAAAGTGAAAAAGCTAGTTGATGAGGTGAAAGCAATACGAAACACCCTCAAGGCAATTTCCCGGCTCAAAAATGACTTGGGAATTACAGATACTGGTGCTGGTAATGAAGAAAATGGTCGGCTACGTTTCAGGCAGACAAAACTTTCTGACATTGATGATTCAGAAGTTGTCGGCTTTGATTCTGACAAGAGCGAGATTATTAGGCAGCTGCTTGATAGAAGAACTTCAAGGCGTACCGTTCTCTCAATTGTGGGTATTGGAGGCCTCGGAAAGACTACGTTGGCACGGAAAGTTTACAACAGGTACATATGATTAATGCTCCAGGAAACAATTTTTGAAGACTTTTTAGGAGCTATAACTAGAAAGAATTAATCTAGAGCCAACTGATTCTGTAACAGTACAAACATTAAAAGATGTCACCTAAAATTATTCTGTTTCTACTTCTTTTCTCGATCTAACGCATTCTCTTTTGACTACAGTGCAGAATTGGTGGGGCAATTCCAGTGTCGCATATGGCTGTCCATCTCTCAAAAGTTCAATGTAAATAATCTGTTGAGAGAAATTCTTTACTCAGTCCAACCTAATATGCGACACAAAGAACCGGCTGTAGCAGATCATGATTTGATGAGTGAACTCGATAAATCCTTGACCAGGAAAAGGTACTTTATTGTCCTAGATGATGTGTGGACAATCGATCTATGGGAACATTTGAAAACAGCATTACCAGATAGGAATAATGCGAGTCGTGTGCTAATTACTAGTAGAAATCTAAAAGTTGCGTTGGCAGCCGATGGTAGTATACCACCATACAAACTTCATTACCTAAATGATGATGAGAGTCTGATTCTCCTTTTGAGAAAGGCCTTTCAGAATAGAGAACCGAAGAGGTCTGATTCCCGATCTGATTACTCTAGTCATCCATATTATAGGTATTTGACTAATAATTTCCACAAATACTTAAACATCTTGTTTGGATGGTTGGGACTCTTATCATACCAGCTTCCTGTCAGAGAGTCATCGGACCAAACCTACTCCGTTGAGCAGTACCCTGCAGATCTCATTGAAGTGGCAAAACAACTAACAAAAAAATGTGGTGGATTACCGTTGGCATTGATTGTGCTAGGCGGTATCCTCTCAACAAGAGAGCCCAACTATAGTGCTTGGCAAAGGGTGAAGGAGACTATGGATTGGCACAATGAAGAAGCAGAGCAGTGCTCACAGATCCTAATCACTAGTTATGAAGACTTACCTTATCATCTCAAACCATGTTTCCTCTACTTCGCTTCCTTTCCAGAAGACTACCAAATCTCAGCAAAACATGTCACTAGAATGTGGATCGCTGAGGAACTCGTACCAAAAGATGGAGCGGGGAAGATAGAGGACAGAGCTGAGGAATTCCTTGATGAGCTAGTACAAAGGTACACTATTTCTGATGATATATGTCATAAATAAATAGTCCTTGTTTACTGTGATCCGGCCCTATTAATTTTTTAAGGAATATTGCAAAATCAGTAATTTCTAGCACCCTCCCCATCAGCATAATTGTCAGGTATATTCCTCCTTTTTGTAGTGAGAACTAAATAAAATTAGATCATCTGGTAATCTTGATCATGATCGAAAAATGAGATTTAGATCTCAATTAATCTAACAATTCTGAATGTGAAATCAAATATAAATGGTACAACCTGTATAGGGTGTGTACATGAATCCCATTTACCTGATATCCTATCTATATCGTAATCAATAATTAAGAGTTGTATACTGGTAAGCATTCCTTTTTGTTAATTAATATAGGGTACGACTAAGGCTAATGCTAACCAATAGGGTTAGGACATAATTAAATATAATTTATTAACTTTTAACATCTATTGGCACTGAAACACGTTTATCACACTTTTATATTGCCTGTTGAACTATAACAATATAGCATGTATATAACATCATGAAATTGATGGTTTAAATTTATTTTTCAGACGGTTTTGAAGTGTCTAATAGTTTGCATTTGTAGTTCTGGACAGATTACGAATAATGCTTATGTGACATAAATGCAGATTTCGAGTTTTCGTGAGTAACAAATTATGGAAGTTGATATCATAAGTTAAATTGAGTTGTGGAACTCAATAGAAAAGTGAAAAAAAAAGTTATATAAAAATAGAAGTTCATATGAAAGTGTAATTTTAATATTATAATGCAATCCAAAAGGGAAGACAAATGTAAGTAAATCAATATGCGGTTACTTTTTCAATTAAATTTGGGGACTTCCTACTTTATGATACATTGATATTTGCTTCTTCCTTGATGCCAAATTTGTATGAAAAATGTTATTGTAGGTGCTTGGTTCAAGTTATTAAAAAATCATGGTATGGTTACTGCAAATTATGTGGTATGCATGATCTTCTCCGAGAAATAGCTATCCATGAAGCGAAGGAAGAAAACTTCTTCACTGTATGCTCAGAAGCAGATGGTGGCAGTCAGTTGGCTACCGAAATGGTGCGTCGTGTAGCACTGCATTATACCACTCCTGCAAAGTTTGGTATCCATGCAGCAAATACACGTTCTTTAATCTGTTTCAGGCAGTATATATCAAACTATCGTGGGTTTAAATTACTGAGAGTGTTAACCATTGAGCACATTAATATGCGTGCAAAAAAAGTCACTTATGAGGGGTGGTTAGAGGGCTTGATCCACTTGAGATATTTGGGTTTCAGATACTGTGTAATGCCAGATGGATTTGAGCGCATTTCTTTTAGATCCTTGAAGAATCTAGAAACACTTGATTGTAAGGGAACGGGAATCCTTTCATTGAATTACCATAACAATAAAAACAGCCTTCATTCTTTATGGGAAATCCCGACTCTGAGGCATGTAGTTATTGACCAGATGTTAAATCTACATTGCCCATCAAAATGGGATCACCTCACAAATATGCAAACATTAAAATGGGTGAGACTCGAAAACTTTCCTAAATTACAATATAATATCAATTTGCGTAAAATAGGGATTCATAATAGGGAGCAATACGGATCTGTCGAAGAAGGATGGCGGACTCTTAAGGATCTGCTGAAACAAACAGAACACTTGGTCTCCCTTGCTGTAAAGGTAATTGGTGGTTGTGTACCATTTTTGACAGGTGGTACCAGTGACATATCGTGTCATGAAAGAATACAGTGTCTATATCTCAGTGGGGAGTGGGCAAGAGACTTGTGTGTCTTGAGTGTTGAGATGCTTCCAAAAAACCTCACGAAATTCACTCTGGAAGGCTCTAAGCTTGAGCAAGACCCGATGCCCATATTAGAGAGGCTCCAAAGCCTCAAGATACTTCGGTTGTGGGGTGGCTCATATGTGGGGACAGAACTGATTTGTTCAACGGGTGGGTTCCTTAGCCTCCAAAAACTGGAGCTCAAAGAATTGCCGAACCTACAGTATTGGGATATAAAAGAGGGAGCTATGGCCATACTTAGTCTGCTCATAATAGAAGGGTGTTTCAAGATGCACGCACTTCCCGAGCTACAAAATGTGCCTACGCTTCAGGATCTAACACTTGACAAGAAACTACACGAAAGCATGCAAGAAGATGACCATATCAAAATAAAACATATCCCCTCCGTGCGTATACAACATTGAGATCTCACAATACATTGTTTCAAAGATTCTTTTTCTGTTTGTTATTACATATTTTGTTTTCCATTTTGTACTTCATGTAGAGTACTAGGTCTTATTTTTCAATTTTCCGTTCTCTCTAATTCTTTTGAATGCAATTGTTGTACTTATTTTCCATTTTTGCATGTTTGGAGTTTAGTTACTGGGACTCGGTACAATATTTTGACGTCATATGCTTTTTTTCCTAGACTCCTAGTTGGGAATATCTGCCCTCTAGCTAAACTCTCTATTTTCCATAAGGACTTCAAAATATTAACAATATAATATAGTATAATGCTTCTTGTTTGTTTAGACTTGCTCAGCTCTTCATGCATACCTAAAGGAGAGAGCTTAATGTCTGATACCAACTTTTTAGTGAAAATATATCAAATATTCAACCCACCTCTCTTTCATGTTACCCTCACATATATTGGACACTCTTCAAATGCTCCAATGAATTAACATTCAATACTCAAGCCTCAAAGGTTTCGGTTTAACCATCACAATTAGATGAAGGTTCTAATGCCAAAAAATTATACCAAAAAATATCACAACCTTTTTTATTTATTTTTAAATTTAGAAATCCAAATATCACATCTAAATTGTCGATCTTATTTATTTTCGTGAGGGTTGAATCCATGTAATTGTACAAGTTTTGGAGTTTATATTAATTAGAGCAAGATATTAAAATATGAATGTAATAAAGTTACCATCATAGTAAACTAGATTAATTCATTTCTGAACCACTCGATCTAACATATAAAGTGGATTTAAAAAAACATAAAATAATAATATTTTTGGCTCACTTGATCTAGATTGCAAAGCACAGCAGTGCACCACTGTTTCTCTCCGAGTACATGTACCCAGCCATGATTGGGACTCACTGTTTAATCAGGGTAACCAATTCACCCGGACCCTTTACAAAACTTGAATGTTGAAAGAATTTTCAGCTATAATAATTTTGTGAATCATGGGGGTTCTTTTGCAAATATCTGAAAGAATATTCAGATGAAAAAAAAAAAGACAAACTGATTTACCTGGCGGGCAAGACCGCTGTACTGGCCTTCGGTGTTCTCATTAATAGTAACAAGAGTCACATCCTCATACTGGGTCTTCTAACCTGGCAAGCTGTTTCAGGGCCACAAATTTGCTAGTAGGGGTTTCCATGGGACCCTGTAGACCCACCTTGTTTCTTCATACTGATTCGAGGCTCTAACATATCAGAAACCTCTTCGTCCTTGAGACCACTTCTGTACTGGCATAGTGCTCCTCCCATTTCAATTGTAACTTTCAGCAATAGTAAGGAACAAATAAGAAAATGCAATTTTTGTGACAGAAAAAAAAACTTTGAAATAGTAAAACGTACCTAACTTGTACCAATCCATTATCAGCTAGCATAGTCTGAATTCAAGCAATTTACAGCAACTTCTTTTCACTGAAAAACAGCCAATAAAAGAAAACGACAAAAAAGAAAATCAGAAGCAGATACAATACCAGTAACATAATGTAGCACGGTATATTTCATATTTGGTTGATAATTTGATGCAGTACTTCCAAGTATCAGACAGCACAAACTAGAACCATGCAACTAAGTAACCCAATGGGGCAAAAGGTCAGCTTCTGGCAGAATTTCCTCTCGAGAAATAACACTGGCGAGAACTTACTTTGGTGTCCGAAAATGCGTGTGGTGAGAGATTTAAGCGTTGTATTTACTCCAGCACAGCCACGCAGTCCGAATTGGGCGTTGCAAGTTGAGTGGCTTTGGGCAAATCACTACAACTTCTTCTCTCGTGCCTTCTAGTTTCTCTGTCTCTGAGTTCGGACTAAGAGCATCTCCATCCCAGCAATTCACATCAGATAGTTTACCAATTTAGTAATTTTACTTGCATGACCTTTCCATACTTGCAATTGAATTTCCTTTCAGATGTGGGGCGCACCAAATTTTTTTGGGAAATACTGTAGCTCGAATTTTCCGCAAAAGAGAATTGCTACATATTGCTGAAATCCTGCCTTTTAGAGAAATTGCAAATCTGATGTAACATTTTAGCAAAATTTTCTAAATAAACAATCTTGCTAAATTAGCAATTGTTTTATATTTCGAAAATTGAATTTACAAGTATCATATTAGTTTTAACAAGTGATATAATTGCCGAGATGGAGATGCTCTAAGAAGTTACGGCTCTATGGATGTTGCACTTGTTAGGCCCATAAGCAGACAGCTTAAATTGGGCCTTCGTGTTCTGTGATTTGTATTGTATCCTGTCATGAAGGATCGTAGTCATTAGTTAGAAGTTCACCATTCGTTCAGTTTAGCTTGTGATCCATATAATAATCTTGATATCAATTTTTGTTATTCAAATTAAATAAATTATTATTTATGTTAACGGTTTTATTATATAATTTATTTTGTATAATAACTTTATTATTCAATTTACGTGAGTTATTATTTAGATTAATGGTATTTTAGTTGAATAATTGGTGTAAAAAATAAATTACATAATAAAATAATTAATATAAATAATAAAATTAATATTAATGATGGTATCTCTCAAACAATTTCTAAATTTTTTGTGATAGTATGGATAGGGCTCAATTGTGCATTACTATTCATCACGAGAACAATTGATGAGTTACAGATGTGGCCTTTTTTGCAAACTTAAATGCTCAAGGACTCCTAATCATCATGGACAATACAATAATTTTTAAAAATATGGACGGAAAAATATGTATTTTTAAGAAGTTTGAAACTTATTTTGAATTTATTTGAAAAATTGTTATCTAGGTTGAGAAGTTAACCATTGTTACTAGAACCCCACCCATTTTTTTTTAACTTATTCTTTTGGTAGGAGTTTGCACTACTCCAGGAGTAATGCTTGGAAAAATATTGGTGCAGGATAAGGCCGTAAGGTGCTAATTTTCTATAACATAGCTAATATATAAATAAATAAATATAAATTAAGGTCAATCAAATAATAAATTGCAGCTACCATGTTACAGTCAGCACGTAATATGTGGCCATGAACATATTCCTCTTTTTTTCCTTAAAAAAAAGGAAAAAAAAGTGAGTAAGGAACAATAAATTACATTTGAGGAATATATATATTGTATAAGCTATTGCACGTCTAGTTTCTATCGTTGAACTATATTAAAGATTTATAATAAGCGCCTCTTAACTAGAAACAATTATATGTCGCGTGGTTGCACGATTTTAATATTAAAGAGTGTTTTTATCCTGCTTTCACGTTGATATGACAATTAATTATACATAAGATAGAGTTGCATTTTAGTTTGTCAAACATTTTTTTTTAATTTAACCAATCGATCCTTTCAATAACTTCGTGTTCTCAACAGAGTTCTGGTAGATCGCCTAAGGAGTTCGAGCAAACTTTGAGCAAACTTTTAGTGAACTCTTCAGAGATATTTGATTACTCTAAAAAATAAGCATCCAATTTAAGTAATAAAATGATCAATATAAATAATAAAATAATACCATCAAAGTGAATTATAAATAACTTGAAATATGGAATCACTTTCGGTAGAGCTAGCTCGGATGAACCAACAACAGAGACATTTAATGTAAATAATAAAACCCACAAATTTAATATTGAAATAATAAACATGATTAGTAAGACAAAACAAAACGTTGTTAATAAAGAACTCAAAATAAATAATAGATCACAGTAGTGCTAAAGCATGATATTTATTGTTCATGTCGAGTGCTTCATTATTCATGTTAAATGTTGTTTTTTTTTTCATTTTTGATTGTTTTGTTTAATCATTACTATTCAGTAAAAATGCTTTTTTTTTCATTTTTGATTGTTTTGTTTAATCATTACTATTAAGTATAAATGTTTTTTTTCCATTTTTGGTTATTTTGTTTAATCATTCCTATTAAGTGTTTTACTATTCACATTGTTTACTTTATTATTCACATTAAATGTCTTCTTCGAAATTTTTGTCGTAGTTCGTCGGAGCTCCATTGAAATTTCATCGGAGCTTCATCCAAAGTTTGATGAAAGTAAGAGATTAGTTCGTTGAAAATTTATTAGTAAAAAAAGTTATTGGTCCAAGCAAATAAATTATGATCATAATAGCATTATTCTTCATTAAATGTCTAGTTTGGTTGACCATTTTTGTCTTCGAACTAGATTTATTTTTTTATCATCTTTTCTTCAGTTTAAATCGTTTTTGAAGTTTCTTTTTTTATTTATTATCTTATTCTCAAACGTGTAAAATCCTGGTTTTTCATATAGATGTTTATTACATTTTTTTTATGATAATTATAAGTATATAATAAGGCTTAAATTTCCAATCGAAGAAAATATGTTCGATCAATTGTGAATTAATCATCACGGTTGTGGAACAGATTTATTTTAACTACTACTTGCCGATGGAAAACTATTATTTGGATAAGGAGCTGGTGCTAAGAATCACAGGTGTGTAATAAATCTTATCTCTTTACGAAAACATTCAGGCTGGAATTCCGACAAGAGGTATTTTAAAAAAATAAATAAATATCGAATTTAACAGAAACTCTTATATAAAAAAAAGGAGCTAGTGTTAATATCAATCGGAATTTAGCTATTTTCAGCCTTTTATGTTGAGTAAAAGAAAACTCCGAAATTTCAAAATCTTAAATCAATTGAGTGAAATTGCAAAATAAGAAAAATGTTTTTTTCGGAATGCAGCAACCAGCTAAGGCCGGATTCTCAAAAACTGGTCTAGGAATATATCAGATTATTCTCAAGAACCGGTCTTGGAACGCTAGACCTTGAGCTTGAAAGGTGGATTCTGAAAACAGGTTCCTACTCGGTTTGCCTATAAAAGTCGAATTCAGGCAGGATATTATTTTACTTCTAAACACATTGTATCAAAAGAAATCATATAATACGTATGAGAGAGATATGACTGTTAATTAAAATAACTTTTAAAGAAAGGAAAATCTTATAATGATGTATAAGAAAGAGTCAGATTTAGAAGGAATAAGTAATGAAGGGTAAAATTGTCTATATATAGTAAATAAGTTCCTAAAGTAGGAACATGAAGTTAAAATGTGCGGATTTTGAGAGTATTAATCCTCTGTTGTGTTGTATATATGATCACTACTAGAATTTTCAATATTAGTGTGGGTATGTAATATTAATGGTGCGGGTAGTTCAATACGCACGCCAATAACCTTAATTTTGAACTATATTTATGTGCGTATATCAGACAATAACGTGAAAAGTATTTACGTGTGTAATTATGCACACAAATGTTTTTCACGCTAATATCTGATTATATAGGTATACACACGTAAATATAGTTTAAAATTAAGGTTATTGGCGTGCGTATTGAACTACCCATACCATTAATATTGTATATTTACATCAATATTGAAAATTTTAGTAGTGGCGTGTGAATGTATTTATTTACATATTTTTTTTTTATTGGGGGGTGGGGTCTGGGGTGGGACGGAGGGAAGATGGGTTCTCTTAGGTTTCTTGTGCACTTAGCAGAATACATGAATTGGGACTTAAAAGGCTGCATCAGATTTTTTTTCATCTCGTTAATAACTTCATCTTAGATCCGATCATTGATGCGGCAAGATAATAAACGGTTGTCTAAAACTTTAACATGAGACCTTTTTACTCTCGGAAGCTTAATTTTCATTTCATTGTGCACCACATTTTTTTGAAAGGCCATGGTATTTATTGGCAATGTTTGACAATCTTGATAATTATTTTTCAAAGAGCGATATTAATTTAATGGAATATAAAATGATAATTAAATTGTTGTGAGTTCGAAAACAATTAATTTGTAAGTTTAATAGTATGTTTATAAATTTTTTTGTTTTAAATTCTTTTAAAAATTATTTCAAACTTATTTGAAAGACAATTGTCAAGACTCAAGAGTGTCAATTTAAATGTGGTCAAAGGATCCCCATTCGTTTTTAAAACAGTTGGCTTTTTCATTAAACATATCCTTGTTCTGTTTCCTTTCAAGATTTACTTTACCAATTTAACTGGCAATTGTTTTTGATATTTTTTTTTCCATTTTATAAATAAAAGAAAAAACTGTTTGAAAACTGCCCCAAGTATATTCTTAGTGTTAGAGTGAAAAATTAATTTTCAAGGGGATTAATTTTCTGCTTCACTGACCATTATAATTAATAAAGTAAATTACACCTAAAGTATCACTTCTTTATCGCTTTGATCCTTAGAGTTTAAAAATTATCAATTTAATCCTTAAAGTTTCAATTTGTACCAAATTATTCCTACATTTAATATTCATTGGAAAAATTATACCTATCATAATATCCTCTTTTAAAATTAAGACTAGTTTAGACATATATAATTAAAACAATACAAATAATATTAGGAGAAAAATAATTATTCACAACTTTAAGTATTAATTAAATTAATATTAATATTAATGTTTATGTCATCAATAAATTGAAACAAAATTTAATATTTTTTAATAAATATAAAAAACTATATCATAATTATATGCATGCGAACATGTCTTGAAATAGAACAAACTTTTCAAAATAACCTTTTGAATTTGTGTATGAGCACCTCAAAAGGAAACATCTACTCGTTGTTTGTCTTCGGATTTTAGCCAAGCCTGCTATATATAATGGCTCGTGCTGCACTATCTAATATCATCCCAGCAAAATACATGAATCTGCTCTGAAACCCAGAGAAAAGAAAAGAGGAGAGCACTTCCCACAATCAAAACTAGATGGCAGAGGCAGTAGTGAGATTTGTGTTGGAGAAGCTTGCTAATTTCGCACTCAACAAAGCTTTGGAACTTTATCAGGTGAGCGATCAGGTTGATTCAGTGCAGCGGGAGCTCCGCCTGATCCAAGTTTTGCTGATAGATGCTGACTTTAAACAAAAGACAAATCAATCTGTAAGAGAGTGGATAAACCAGGTCAGAGACGTGGCGTATAGAATAGAAAATGCAATTGATACCTTCCTTGTTGAGATTGAAACAAATCCTTTTAAATCATCTTTGAAAGAAACAGAATGTTGCAGCTGTTTCAGCAAACTTCGGAGGGTTGGAAAACATCCCCTGAAACTCTACAAGCTCGGTGACGACCTCAAAGAAATAAGAGAGGACCTGAAGACAATTTACCAGCGGAGAATCGATCTGGGAATTACAGTTCTTGCTGCTGGTAGAGAAGAGAATGATCAGCCACCTTTTAGGCCGACAGAACCTTTTCATATTAATGATTCTGAAGTTGTTGGCCTTGATACTGACAAGAGCCAGATTATCAGCCATCTGCAG
This sequence comes from x Bolboschoenoplectus mariqueter, assembly GCA_037678475.1. Lineage (NCBI taxonomy): Eukaryota > Viridiplantae > Streptophyta > Magnoliopsida > Poales > Cyperaceae > x Bolboschoenoplectus > x Bolboschoenoplectus mariqueter. The sequence continues at coordinate 2,742,036 of CM075268.1, forward strand.
AATAAAAATATTTCAAAACGCACCGTGCTCTCCATCGTGGGTATTGGTGGCCTCGGGAAGACTACGCTAGCCCAAAAAGTATACAAAAGGTACATCTGTTTTCTTATAAACCAAGATTTTTATATATAGTGTTTTCTGGAGCAAAAAACAGCAAATCAGCTCAGCCCAAAACCAAACAGTTATTAAGAAGTTAAACTCCAATTACAGTCGTTTGTTTATTGTTTCCCACTTCTCTTTCCAAATAGTGATGAATAGTTCAAATTTTTCGAACTAATTAGTTACAACTGGAATTAAGAAAAAAATTTCATAAATTCTTCACTATAAGCAATCACTATTAATTCAATTAATCTGAGAATTTTCCCTATTGGTCAGAAAACCATCCTTTTCTTTTATATATCCGAGTATAACATAATTATGAAATTGCATGGATTGCTTAAAGGGATTGCACTTTAGTAGAAACAGATCGAGAAATTTAAATATTAATGATTTTCCATGTGCAGGCAAATTCACTCGAGCTAGCGTCACTGAACTAAACCTATTACATGTTTCAAATAGACCCCCCGAAACATTGATTATTCCACAAATAACCACCATAATATTTATGCTTGATCAAAAGTAGGCTCGTTGATTTGTTTAGTATAGAATTATAGATATTGGGACAATGCATGGTTCTTATGTTTGTAGCTCAAACGTAATTCATGCACAAGACAAGGTTCAAAGATTCTAAGTCTTAACGAATAACTATTAATTAGTTACTGAAAGTTGTTCATATCATCTTAACAATTCAAAGATCAATCTTGTAACCATGGAGAAGGTCCCCCAATGATATTTTCTCCTAAAGCTGCTTATCTTCGTATTTTCTTTTATCTAACACATTCGTCTTTTGTACCCACAGTGCTGAATTGGAGAGGCAATTTGATTGTTGCACATGGCTGTCCATTTCTCAAGAGTTCGATGTAAATGAACTCTGGAGAAAAATCCTTTATTCGATCGATCCTACAATGAGAAATAATAATCCACCCATAACAGATGAGAAATAATAATCCTTGAGCTGCAAGAGGTACTTAATTATCCTAGACGATGTGTGGAGTGTGGACCTATGGGAGCGACTTAAAGCAGCATTACCTGATTCGAACAATGCAAGTCGTGTGCTTATTACCAGCAGATTTCATAATGTCGCAAGGGCAGCAGATTGTAATACGGAACCGCACTTGCTTGCTTGTCTAAATGATGATGAAAGTCTAGCTCTCCTCTTCAGAAAGGCATTGCAACAACATATACAGCCTGACAATTATCCTCCAAATCTTGTTAATGTAGCAAAACAACTGACGACAAAATGTGATGGACTGCCCTTAGCGTTGGTCGTGTTAGGTGGTATGCTCGCAACAAGAGAGCGCAACCACCCTGCTTGGATAAAGGTGTACGATATGTTGGATTGGCACGATGGAGACGGGGAGAAGTGCTCTCGAGTCCTAGCCATGAGCTTCCAAGACTTGCATTACGAACTCAAACAATGTTTCCTGTATTTTGCCGCCTTTCCAGAAGATCACAAGATCTCAGCAAAGCATGTCACAAGAATGTGGATTGCTGAGAATTTGGTTCCAACAGATGGAGCGGGAACACTGGAGGATCAAGCTGAGGCTTTCCTTGAAGAGCTTGTGCAAAGGTAATACTAATTTCATTTAGTTTTAATTCTTGAGAGTATCCTACACTGTGTCACGTATATATAAGCTGTCCGCAAGTACAACCCCAGCCAGTTTCATCAAGGATGGGCATTTCGTCCATTGACTATTTTAAGAATTTTATTTATAAACAAAGTTCATTACAAGATTGAAAAGAAAAAAGTACAAGAAGTATAAGCATATCAGAAAATTTTCGAATTCCTTAAAAAATTACTGAAAACATCAAATTAATAAGTGAACAAAAATATCTTCTGATAAGATTTGGAGTTCTCCATGCTAACCTTTAGCCACCTCATTCCCGTGTAAAAGTTTTCTTGTTCTCTAAGATTCATCCTACAATCATACGTGGTTGATCCAACTTATTACTTTGATCCACTGAATTCAGTGGGGAGGGATCACTCAACAATAATTAATTTGACAATTTTAACAATAAGTTTTTAAATAAATTTTAATTTTTTTAAAATTTATAAATCGGTTATGTTTCAAATTATAGATATATTCTTACAAAAATATTTTTTAAAAAATCTTAAAAATTTTAAAAACTTTATAATTATTATCTTAAACTTATAGATTATTATGTTTCAAATTTCATTGAATAGTTTATCAAAAGCTATTAAAATTTATTCAATTTCTAACATTTCATATTTCACTAGTCAAAAAAATACATTTAGTGAGGATTATTTTAAGTCATCAGCGTCGAAAAAACTGCCGACACTTATTACACTTACTAATAGGAAACTCAATTTTACAGCCAGCACTAATTTATCAAAATAGCCGACACTATATCATTATTAAAAAAAAATATTTTCAATGTCAGTTCCTTATAAGAATTGACACCTGTATAGGCTCTTATAATATTTTTTTTATTAGTAGTATATCAGAGTTTTTTAAAAACTGACATTGACATATAATTAGTGTTTTTTAGTAATTATTGACGATTTTTTTGAAGAACATTTTTTTTTCAGTTAAAAGAATAAAAACTCAACAATCTTTATTAATTAATATGTCCAAATTGTACATTTAAAATTCCTATAAGGAATACATAACAAAATAAAAATAATTTAAAAGATATTATAGCATTAGCTGAAAGAAAGATCAATCTAGTTAGACGAACCATGACCCTATATCACCTCAATACAGACTTATAACTTGAGTTAGTAAGTTAATATATTGTCATATAAAAAATTTGGACTGAAATTTTTTTTTCAACATTTGATATTGCATTATCTTAATGTTCTTTATTGCTCCGTCTGCAATCCATTTGACATATCCTTAGATCTGCAATTCTACATCTTCATTTAAATTTGAGTAAATTATATGAACGGTCCTCAAAGTATTATCCGTTTATTATTTTGATCCTTAAAATTTAAAAAATATTAATTTGATCCTAAAATATGACTTTCATACTATGATCCTTAAAGTTTTAAATATATTATTTTAGTCATTAAATTTTTTTTTATTTATATCAAATTGATCCTATATTTTAAAATTCATTGAAAAAATCAATTTATATCTATGATAATATTATTTTGTGCAAATAATAGCTTTAAATTTGTGAAATAAATATAATTATTTGTTGCATAAAAAAAGTGATAGTCATCAACAATACAAATAATGTGAAAACAAATATAATTATTCATGTCATCAAATATTGTTAAAATTATCAATAGCTTTAATTATATATAATTATATATTAATTAGAAATCATATATACATATATATTTTCATAAATATCATAATTATGATGTGGGTGTTAACATAAATTTTCATTTTTCTTTTGAGCAATAATAATTATAGGACTAATAATTGATATAAGTTGAGAATTTTATAGACCAAAATGATAAAGTAGTGATATTTTTAGGATAAAAATGATATGTTTGAAATATTGAGGATCAAAATACTAACAAAGTGAAGAATAAATTGATATTTTTAAAATTTTTAAAATCAAAATAAGATAAAAGTGATAGGAACATTCCTATAATTTACTCTTTAAATTTATTTGAACTTTGACGGAAGACTCGAGGGTTCATTTTTTTAGTTTTAATTTGGCTGAAGAGGCAAAGACTGCCTACTCGTTCAAATGCAACATTTTCTTCTTTGACAGCAACTTAAATGGAAAATATTGATGTAGGTGCTTGGTCCAAGTTATTGAAAAATATTGGAATGGTTACAGCAAAAGTTGCAGTATGCACGATCTTTTACGGGACCTAGCTATCCATGAAGCCAAGAAGGACAACTTCTTCACCGTATTCTCAAAAGAGAGAGATGGTAACCAACTGCCTCCTAGCAGTGTCATGCGCCGAGCAACTTTGCAATTTTACGCTGCTGCAGAGTTTGATTTTCATTCAACAAATACCCGCTCTTTACTTTGTTTTGGCAAGTATATATCAAACTATCAGGGGCTTAGACTATTAAAAGTGCTAGTTATTGAGGGCATTGACATGAGTCCAAAAAATAGCGCTTTTAAAAATTGGCTAGAGAACATGGTCCACTTGAGATATTTGGGTTTTAGAAACTGTCGAGAAATGCCCATATTTGGAAATATTTCATTTAGTGTCCTACAGAATCTAGAAACACTTGATTGTTGGAAAACAAAAATAGGTGACAATCATTCTTTATGGAGTGTCCCAACTCTCCGACATGTAATCATTAGCATTAGTTCAATGGTACGTTGTCCATTAAAATGGGATGACCTTAGAAATTTACAAACACTGAAATGGGTGAGACTCGTGGATGTTCCTAAATTAGAATGTAATGTAAACTTGCGTACCCTGAAGATTCATGATGCCAATTATGAATCTATTGAAGGAGGATGGCAAAGACTCAAAGCTTTGTTGTTACGAACGGAGCATTTGGTCTCCCTCACTGTAAAGGTACTTTTTGGTCGGTTACCATTTTTTACTGTTGGGACTAGCGAATTTTCATGTCATGCAAAAATACAATATCTATGGCTCCATGGAGAGTGGGCAAGAGACTTATGTGTCCCATGTGTTAAGATGTTCCCAAAAAATCTTACCGAATTAAGGCTTCTATCATCTTTGCTTGAGGAAGATCCAATGCCCATATTAGAGAAGCTGCAAAGCCTCAGGATACTTCAGTTATGGAAGAACTCGTACATAGGAACAAAGCTGGTATGTTCAACAGGAGGATTCCCTAGTCTTAAGAAACTAGAGCTTAAAAACCTGCCGAATCTAAGTCAATGGGAAATAAAAGAGGGAGCTATGTCCATCCTTACTCACCTCAAAATAGCTGTGTGGGAAGCTGCACGCACTTCCCGAGCTACAGAATGTGACAAGTCTTCAAGAGCTAAACGTGGCTTTCCCCTCAGTTGAGCTGCACAGAAGGCTGCAATCAGAGTTCCTATACAGAATTAAGCATATTCCATCCGTCCGTATAGAAAATTAGTGAGATCTCATGTTTCTTTAATTGTAAGATTCCTTTACAATTTACATGTCACGTGTTTTGCTTTTCATATATTTTGGGTGGCCGAAAGGCTTTATTTTCTATTGTCAGTATTTATATGTTCTTTTTAATTGTAATTGCTGTGCTCTTAATTATTGCATAAATATGTTGAGCAGGGACTTTTTTAGCACAATAAAATATTAAGCAGGGGCTAACACTCAAAGAGGCTACACAGACGGTACATATAGAGAAAACTTTATGATACCTTCCTGAAAAGGAAATTAATCTTGCAAACAGTTGCACATGAAGTTCACCTTTTGCCTTGGCCATAGTGAAAGGCATGCTCCGGCGCACTCAAAAATGGCTTGTTTTGTAATAATTTCAACCTCTCCAATATATCTCCCACCACTACGAAGTACAGAGAGAAAATGAAATAAAAGAACCCTTCCTGGTACGAATCTGATGAAACCCTTTGAAATAAATAAATCCAAATTAGGGCCCTTTCTTGTTAATCCGATGCTCAATGACAGGAATGCTACTAGGAATTAAAATTTTGACTATACAAGGGTTATTTTGGGAATTTTTTAAAAAGTACTAAGATAAGAAAAGCATTTGTTTAACCAGGTACTCAATACTGCTAGCTGTACTCCCGTTCATTGTTCTTCATGATACTGACAACATTCACATCATCATACAGGCTCATATAACCCTTAGCAATTGCAGGGAAGCACAATCGCATAGAATCCTAATTCTTTCCTTAGGGTTAAGTCAAGGACCATTTCCCTTGCCATAGGGGCAGCAATGGATCCATTTGTGCCAGTATGTTTCCCTATACCAGCTGAAGATTCACCCATGTACAAAAGGTCTGTGTTCTTGGCTTCACTTTCATACAAAAGCAGTGCTCCACCTATTCAATTGTACATCAATAACAAATTAGCAATTAAGTAGTTGACTGGAACCTGATTTGAACCTAAGATCTAACTCCAGGTATCAATTCAAATTACCTACTTTTTGCCCTTTTGAGGGCGTTTTCCTTTACCAGTGGCAACAAAGTATGAAAAAAAAAATGTATGATGTAGGTATCCCGGTACATCATGCGTCATGGTTTGAAAGCTTAAATCAACATCCACACACAGCAACCAGTATACCTTTGAGGCTCAAATCATGCTTATATCAGTATTTTGCTCTTGTCCTGTGTATGTTCTATGAATGATAATATATTCACCAACAAAACTGATTATATTTTTAGGAGACAAACTTACAATAAAAGATTTTGAACTATTAGGCAGATTAATTGAAACTATCAATATCAGTATTACTATCATCAAATGTATAAAACTAACAATAGCTACAGTGCGCTCATGTTTATTGATGCCCAATAAAATTATCATCAGGTGATCATTCTTAACCCAAAGAGCAAGAATTTTAATTTAATTAAGCAATTTATGGCGATATGAAAATTCTATTGGAAAGTGAATTGGTTAAGTGTAGGTCTTTTATCAAATTAAATTAGGCATACAATAGCCTTGAATTTAATGCATTTTGGGTATAACAAATCGTTTCCAGTTTGATAATCTTCAATTTCATCTTTGACGATGTCTCCTTCATCCCACAAAAGACATCAGATCAGAAATTAGAGAGAGAATAAGCGAAATTGTTATCAAGAAGAAATGATATTAGATAAAGAGAGTGTTGAAGCGAGTGAATTATTAGATTCTGAAAGAAACGATGTCAGAGACAGAAGGGCATAATCGAAATACAAGTTTATTAATTAACTGGTTCTAACCCAAATGACTCAAGGGATAAATAAGAAAGATATTCAAGAGCTACAATCTAGGTAAATAAGATATATTTAAATCTTTAAGGATAAATAAGAAATCAAAGAGTTTTTGAAGTGCAAATAAAAAATTATCCCTAATTTAAAATAGAGAATCTCTGATTTGTATACCAAGATTCCTAGGTTTTTCTGCTTTCCAACATTTTTACATATACTCTTAAAGTATCAAAACCAAGTTGACACCCATGTCTGAAATGCAGACTTTAATCATACATTGAGAAATGAATTGTGTTAGCCATATATCATAACATTTGGGAAAAAAATAATAAAACTGCGATAAAATTAAGATATCTATGCATAGATTTAGGTCTCTAATTACATATGTATTCTAAAATGTATACTTTTAAATGATCTGTGATGAATTAATCCCGTACATTGCATGGGTTATATGCTAGTTGTATAAATTTTAATAACCTTTAATGAATTATCAAATAACGAGTGAAATAGTGTTGAAAATAATCCAAGTCAGCAGCAAAGTGCATAAGAGATGCAGTTTTTAGAAGTTGTGGTTTAGTTGTAAGTTTATTTTTGTTAAGAGTTAATTATAAACTGTTTGTTAAATTTAGGCAGTACGTTTTCAGTTTAGATGTGTGTAGGGAGCAGTCTAGAAATGATAGTTTCTATATTTAGTTTGTCATGTAGTGAGTTGGTTATAGGCTAGTTATAGCAGCGTTAGTGGGTTGGTTATTAGGGGTTAGTGGGTGCTAAATTCAGAATATGCTCCATTTTAAATACTGCATTTGTTTCTGTTGATGTATTAATTAAGTTGTGAGAAAAATCAATTGTTGTCTTCTGTATTTTCCTTTATTTTCTGAAAAAGTTCCAACAAAATTGGTATCAGAGCCGAAGGTGAGAGATCAGGGCGGATCCGAAGGTGAGAGATCAGGGCAGATCCGACCATGGCAGAAAACATGAGCATGTCGAATCCATCGATTCCGCTGTTCAAGGGAGACAACTACGAGTTCTGGAGCATCAAGATACGAACTTTGCTCAAGTCGCAAGGTCTATGAGAATTGGTGGAGAACGGAGCACCGACCACAGATCCCACACCAACAGAAACAACAAAGCGAGATGTAGACAACCCTGAAAACCGCATTCCAAGGAAATTCGAAAGTTCTCGAGATAAGGCTACAAGGCTTGAGAAGAGATTTTGAGACGTTGAACATGAATCAAGGTGAATCTGTTCAAGCATTTCTCACAAGAGTCACATCCACCGTCAACCAAATCAAGAGTTGTGGCGAAGATCTTGCTGATAAGACCGTGGTTATGAAGGTGCTCCGCAGCCTTACCTCAAAATTCGACCATGTCGTGGCAGCAATCGAAGAATCCAAGGACCTGTCCACATACTCTTTCGACGAGTTGATGGGTTCGCTGCAAGTCCATGAAGTACGACTTCTCAGATCTGAAGAGAAGGACGATTCTAAGGCTTTCCTCACCAGAGGCAACTCAAGTAGAGGAAGAGGTCGCAGCGGTAGAGGTCGCGGAAGAGGCACGAGCAGTGGAGACAACCGTCAACATCAACAAACAACAAAGAAGGATATCGAGTGCTATTATTGTCACAAGTTCGGTCATGTCAAGGCAGATTGCTACAAGAAGAAGAGGGAAGACGGATAAGGCAAGCAAGGCGTTGAATGCCACTATTGTCACAGAATCGGCCATGTGCAGGCTGATTGCTTCAAAAAGAAGCGTGAAGAAGAGCAAGCCAATGTTGCAGAGGAGAAAGGCAATGAGAAAGGCACCGAAACCATGCTCTTCATGACAAAAACTGACGAGAAATCAGACGTGAGTCAAGTTTGGTTCTTGGACAGCGGATGTTCTAACCACATGTCCGGTTACAAATATCTCTTCGAAGAATTGGACGAGTCATACAAGAAGCCTGTGAAACTCGGCAATGACAAACAAATACAAGTTGAAGGTATCGGCAAGGTGGCTGTCCAAACTGCAAACAATACAAGGTATCTACACAATGTATACTACATCCCGCAACTCTCACAAAATCTCCTAAGCATCGGGCAAATGATGGACAGCGGGTATGAGATCAAATTTGAAGGCAACACTTGTAAAATTGAGGAATCATCAACAAAGCATGTGATGGCAACCATTCGGAAGACACAAAATAACTTGTTTCCGTTGGAAATAACAGAGGTTGATGATAGTGCACTTGCAATTATGGAACCTAATCAAAGCAGATTATGGCATCTAAGGTACGGGCATTTAAATATTAATGGTCTGAAATTACTAAACCAGAAAAATATGGTGATAGGAATACCAAAGATAGAGGTAGTCGGGTTATGCGAAGGGTGTGTACTTGGCAAACAATCAAAATTGCCATTTCCGAAGGATCAATCTCTTCGTGCAACCCGAGCACTTGAAGTGGTGCATACCGACCTATGTGGGCCCATGGAAACGACTTCAATGGGTGGGAGTAAATATTTCATGTTGTTCATTGATGATTTTAGTAGAATGACATGGGTATTCTTCATTACCTATAAAAGCGAAGCATTTAAGATGTTCAAGAAGTTCAAATCCATGACGGAAATGCAAACCGGCATGAAACTGAAAGCATTAAGATCAGATCGGGGTGGTGAGTATCAATCAACTGAATTCAAGAAATTTTGTGAACAAGAAGGCATCTTGCAGCAACTAACCACACCCTACACCCCTGAGCAAAACGGTGTAGCCGAGCGAAAGAACCGAACCGTTGTTGAGTTGGCAAGAAGCATGTTGAAATCAAGAGGCATACCGAATTCCTTTTGGGCAGAAGCCGTAGCCACAGCAGTCTACATCCTCAACCTTTCACCGACAAAGGCAGTCATGAACAAAACTCCGTATGAAGCGTGGTTCGGAAGGAAACCAACCGTGAGTCACTTACGAGTCTTTGGATGCGTTGCATACACTCTTATCAACTCGCACAATCGAAAGAAGTTGGATGCCAAATCTGAAAAGTGCATATTCATAGGGTACTGTATTCAATCGAAAGGATATCGACTCTACAACCCTGAAACAAAGAAGACAATTGTCAGCCGCAATGTGATGTTCGACGAGAATACGAGTTGGAGATGGAATTCGGAAGGTGTTGAAGTACCGACTACTTTACAATATGAGGAGGATGAGGACAGCGAGCAGCCTCAATTCGAAACAAACCTAAACGAAGACATACCAACACCAACACGAGTTTATACAAGAAGAAGCAACCTACCGCCACAACAAAAGACCAAAACCTTGCAAGAATTATATGCAACAACACAAGCGCTTTTGGTGGCTGATCCCGAGTGTTTTGAAGAAGCCGCTGGAAAGGAAGAATGGGTTACAGCTATGAAAGAAGAAATGCGAGCAATTGAGGAAAATAACACGTGGGATTTAGTAGAACTGCTAAAGGATCACAAGGAAATAGGGGTCAAATGGGTCTACAAGACCAAGCTCGGTCCTGATGGGAAGGTGCTTAAATATAAGGCAAGATTAGTTGTGAAAGGATATGCACAAAGGCAGGGAATTGATTACAATAAGACGTTCTCCCCTGTTGCGAGGTTTGAAACCGTTCGACTCTTGCTAGCACTAGCTGTCCAATTAAAGCAACCGATCTTTCAACTCGATGTTAAGTCTGCCTTCTTGAACGGAGAACTAATGGAAGAGGTGTATGTCGAGCAACCTGAAGGATTCAAAATCGAAGGCAAAGAAAACTGGGTGTCTCGGCTCTATAAAGCACTTTATGGCTTGAAACAAGCCCCACGAGCGTGGTATAGCAAGGTAGATGCATGCTTTCAGACCTTGGGGTTCACGAGAAGCAAGAACGAGCCGAATCTCTACATCAAACATAACATAGGTCTGCTGGTTGTTTGTTTATATGTTAATGATATGATCTACTTCGGTACAGATCAAGGGATGGTTCAAATATTTAAAGAACAAATGATGCATATGTTCAAGATGACAGACTTGGGTGAGATGCATTACTTTCTAGGGCTAGAGATTGAGCAAGAAGAAGGTAATATGTTTATTTCTCAGAGGAAGTATGTCAAAGATCTAGTTGAGAAGTTCGGAATGAAAGGATGCAATCTCGTGCAAACACCATCTAATGTCAACGAAAAGCTCATAGCAGAGGATGGCACAGAACATATTGATGCAACACGATTCCGAAGTTTGGTTGGAGGCTTGATGTATTTAACACACACACGGCCCGACATCTCATACTCAGTTGGGGTCATTTCAAGGTTCATGCAAACACCGACCAAACAACACATGGGTGCAGCAAAAAGGATATTAAGGTATGTTGCAGGCACAACGAGCTATGGCCTGTGGTACAAATCTGTGGAGAATCCAAGTTTAATTGGGTATAGTGATAGCGATTGGGCAGGGAGCCTAGATGATAGAAGGAGCACATCCGGGAAAGTGTTCTTCTATGGCGACAATGCAATCTGTTGGAATTCAAAGAAGCAATCAACTGTTGCACTTTCCACAGCTGAAGCGGAGTACAATGCTGTGACTTCAGCTGCACGTCAAGAGGTCTGGCTTAGGCGCATGCTAGAAGAGTTAAATTGCAAACAAAAAGGAGCAACCATAATATTATGCGACAACCAGTCAACGATAGCAATGAGCAAAAATCCAGTATTTCATAGTCGTACTAAGCATATTAATACAAAGCAACACTTCATCCGAGAGTTGGTTGAGCAAAAGGAAATCGAATTGCAGTATGTTAATACTAATGAACAAGTTGCAGATATCATGACCAAGTCTCTTGCAAGAGAGAAGTTTATTTGGTGTCGAAGAACGATGGATGTAGATGACTTTGGATTAAGGGGGAGTGTTGAAAATAATCCAAGTCAGCAGCAAAGTGCATAAGAGATGCAGTTTCTAGAAGTTGTGGTTTAGTTGTAGGTTTATTTTTGTTAAGAGTTAATTATAAACTGTTTGTTAAATTTAGGCAGTACGTTTTCAGTTTAGATGTGTGTAGGGAGCAGTCTAGAAAGGATAGTTTCTATATTTAGTTTGTCATGTAGTGAGTTGGTTATAGGCTAGTTATAGCAGCGTTAGTGGGTTGGTTATTAGGGGTTAGTGGGTGCTAAATTCAGAATATGCTCCATTTTAAATACTGCATCTGTTTCTGTTGATGTATTAATTAAGTTGTGAGAAAAATCAATTGTTGTCTTCTGTATTTTCCTTTATTTTCTGAAAAAGTTCCAACAAATAGTACCAACAGTTAAAACAGAGTGTTTAACTAAAAATGAAATGGTAAAATGTATTGGAGTTCTCATCTTAATTTGAGGAAATTTCCCAAGAGTTCTCGCACAATTAAAATACTAGCTTTCCTTTCTTAGAACAAATTAGTTACAAAAAAATGAAAAAACAAAACAAAATAAAAAAAGCAATGCTACTTGAAAGTACGAAAATTGGTAGGGGTGTAATGAAAGATATGTTCAAATGCTGGATTTAATTTACAAATTACTTTCTGACTGCAGTGTGGACTTGGTGATGCATTTCATTGTGGTGGATGCCCTTACCGAGGATTGCTCCCAGTCAAATTGGAAAAAAGGTATAGATCAAATTTCATGTTTTCCTTTCTTTGTTTCATTTGTTCTTTTCACCATAATTTTTGGTGTCAGTCAAGTGCAATAACATTGCTCCCTTTTCTTTTGGATAGATAGCATTATCTGGTAATATGCTTGTGTCTGATATCTGATGGTTCCATTTCCAAAGGGGCATTAGATATATTTTTATATATATGCATATGGTGAGTATTATCATGACAGGAGGTCTGGGGTTGCATTTTTTTATTTTTAAAATGTTGATCTCTTAAGATCATGCCAGAGAGCATAAAGAATTTGTGTCTAAGTTAAAAATTGTGGTGGTGCTTTGAATTTGTAAGTTTACCTCTAACAGTATTAGAGCATATCAAAACAATCAGGCTGCTTGTAGCTTTGTAACTAATGCATAAAGAACCCACTAATTTAAAAATTATAGATAATCCCAAACAAAACAACAAAAAATAATCAAAATAACTAAGCAAATTTATTAAATTCAATTCATCTCCGTGAAGGGTTGCTTAAATTGGAAGAGTTTTTTAATTTCAAATCAAAAGGGTAAACAAATTAATCAAAGTAACTAAGCAAATTTATTAAATTCGGATCAAAACAAATAGTGGAAATTACACTAATTTTAAAATTCAAATCGCATGGCAAACAAAATTCCGAAATAGTTTCAGAAATTGTAAAAATACCTCAAATTAATGAGAGGCTGAGAAGTAGCGATACAGCGCAAGGCTGTAAACGAAATGGATCACGGCGAAAGCTTCAGTCTTGTAACTAATTAGAGAGGCGAGACGGTGTAGAAGAAATGGGAAGATCTGATAAAATCGAAAGTGAAGCATTGTTAGATCGGAGACTAAATGAGTAGGGCGAAGGTGTCAATGGACGCATGGAAGAGGTAAAAATGAAGAGGAGAAAAAATAAGAATAAGAATGAGGTAAAAAAGGAAAGGCGTCTCTTCATCTAAGAATAAGAATCGTTTTTTTTTGTTTTGGTTTTCAGTAAGTAGCGATTAAATCAGATCAGCGATCAAATCTGAACCATTAAGAATTTTAATCAAACGGCTCATATTAAAGGATGACGTGGCTGCATAATTTTGCTTCTTTTGTCAAGCATTTTTGTATAATACTTATATTGCATAAAATTTGAAACACAATTAATCTATAATTGACAAATATATCTATATATAATCTTTTTATCTTTTGTAAAATTTTTTCGAATTTAACTGAAAATCTATCATCAGTCAAAATAACCATTGTGAAATAATCCCTCCCATTTTTCAGCAAGATATTTATTCCGTTAGTTCCAACAGAGTGAATGAACAACACATATATCAACTGAGAGAAAGAGAAAAAAGGTAACAAAGACGGCATAGTAATTCAAAGAAGATTAACCTCAGAACACAAAAAACATTTAATTATGGGTATATATCAATAATTGACAGGAATCCAACAGTATGAATAATCTTGTAAGAACTAAATCCTGCTTGAACGACTAACTTTTCCCACTCACTGTCATCTCTCTCCGCTCCTCCTGTTGTCGTCAACATAACCATATCGAACAATAGTTGTGGTTCATGTGATATCATAGCAGACATCGATCCAACAACTACTTCCAAGACTAAGATCTTGCCTCCGGCTTCTTTGGAAGGAATTGATTCCTTGCATCGCCGAAGTATCTTTATGCAATACTCGTCAGTCCAATCATGCAGAATCCACTAAAATAATGAATAACCAATTAATAGGTTATTAATACAATATATTACTCATATATATATATGATACATATATATATATATGCACAAATGAACTGCAAACTTAGTACAATAGTCATAAGTCATGTTTTTCTATGGAGAGATATAAATTTAAGTTCCGTAAAAAACGTTTAAAAATAAATGTTCTTTTTTTCCTTCTTATTTTCTACCTTAAGAAGAACAATGTCTGCAGGAGGAATATAGTCGAACATGTCACCAGAAACAAACTTCACTAGTCCATCATTCGGAATGTCCCTGACAACATGCGGTAGATCCAAAACGGTGCACTTGACATGAGGGAAGTTTTTGGCAATGACTTCTGCCATTGCACCTTTACTACCTCCTACGTCAACAAGGGAGTCTACACCCTTGAAAATGTCACCACCATGTTTAACAATAACATCGTTAAACAAACAACTGCTGCTTACCATAGCATCATTAAATCTTTTATTAATACTAGGGTTTTGACTTGCTAAATCCCAAAGAGTACAACCGTGCGCCAACTCGATCGGAATCTTCCTTTCCTCTTGCATGAACCAATCGCCCATGTATAGTGAAGTCTTCACCAATACATAGTCCAGATTCCATCGTATTAAAGGCAACAAATTGGTTGACTCATCTTTCTGGGTCAACATGCGCGATTGGGCCGTTAGATCATAGACCGGCTCACTGCCAACTTAATCCGATCCTTGGAGGTCTTTGTGGCAACAAGATGCACCATCTCCCCTCAATTACAGGATGCAATTCAAGAAGCGGTATGAACCCATCAAGCCTCCATCTCTGAGACACTGCAGACAGCGCCGACAAATTGATCATGCAGTCCCGCCACATGCAGTCCTCTGTTTTGGAGTTTTATCTGCCTCCCATGCCTATTAGCTTATCCTTATCTTTATCTTCATCCTTTTGTTTTTTCCCTTGTAATGGAGTAGATGGAATGGGGATCAGCTCTTTGCTTTCTATCCAAGTATATCCCAACCAGTATCAATGAATGATATTAGGAAGTACCGTTTCTTATCTTGGAATGTTAAAGGCTTAAATGAGAAATATTAAAAAAATAGCTATCAGAAAAACAATACAATTAGAAGCTTCGCATATTCTCTGCTTGCAAGAAACTAAATGGGAAGTATTAGACCAAATGCAACTTAAGCAAACAATCACTAGCCGATACTCTGACTTTGAGGTGCTTAATGCACGAGGTACAGCAGGGGGGATACTAATTGCATGGAACGGTAATGTCTTTACCAGGGTGACGCATCAAGTGGGGGTATATATGATATCAGTGGACTTGCAGAATAATTTGGATAGCTCCATGTTATGATTCACAACAGTGTATGGTCCATCAAGCCAGCATAACAGAACATTGTTCTATCAAGAGTTGAGGGGGGCGAAGCCGGCTGATGATATACCATGGATGGTGGCGGGAGATTTTAATGTCACTCTTAAAATAGAAGACAGATCCAATAGGAGTCATCCGATTGCTCAGGCACGGTAATTCAAATCACTCATAAGCTCTCTCAATCTCATAGATTTGAATTTACATGGAAGAAGTTACACTTGGAGTAATGAGAGAGCCAACCCATCTTTCGTTAGATTAGATAGGTTTTTAATCACACCGGCTTGGAGTACACTCTTTCCTAATTCGAATCAGCTCGCACTTGCTAACACATCTTCAGACCACTGCCCCATTTTATGTGAGTGTGAATCACATTTCCCAAAACCAAATTTCTTTCGTTTCGAGAACTATTGGTTACAGATAGAAAGCTTTAATGAAGTGGTCACTCGCACATGGCAACAGCTGCCCCACGCAACACAACCACGAGAGCTTCATGACAAGATCATTAAGCTCAGAAAGGCAATCATACAATGGAAAAGGACATATGCAATGCCAATGCAAACCCAGCTTAAGGTCTGCCGAGAGTGCATTGCTTGGCTAGATGCGCAGGCAGAACAGAGAAGGCTCAATGTATTTGAAATACTAGTCGTTACAGTAATCAGAGACAGATTCTCCACACTATGTAAATTGGAGGAGGAAAAATGGCGCGAAAGATCGAAGGTAAATTTGCTCAAACTTGGAGACAAAAACACAAAATTTTTCCACACTGTGGCAACTGTCAGAAAAGGAGCCAACACAATTAGGGAATTGAATCATGAGGGGGGATCAGTGACAAAGCATACTGATAAGGGGAAATTGTTTTTCAATCATTTATGCAATCTCATGGGCACTGAAGCAAATGGCAACTCTGATCACTTCCAATATGGCATGCTTTTCCAACCAAATCCAGAATCATTTCATGGCATCAATAATACAATAACTGAAGCTGAAATTAAGCACACTATTGCTACACTACCATCAAATAAGGCGCCGGGACCAGATGGATTCACTACTGAATTCTTCAAAAAATTCCAAGGCATCATCGTTCTTGATCTCCTACAGGTCTTTAACACTGTACTGACTATGCCACACACCACATTGGAACTGCTCAATGATTCATTAATTGTCTTGACACCTAAAAAATAATGCCCGCAAGACCCAGGAGATTACAAACCCATAAGCTTGGTTAATTCCATCCAGAAGTTGTTCTCCAAAATTCTGGCATGAAGGCCGCGACCACTCATCCCTAATTTAATAGCATCATCTCAGACAGGCTTCACAAAGGGCAGAAGCATAGGGGACGGGTTCATTTACGTCCAAGAGGTGGTCACAAGGGCATCAAGGCAAAACAAGCAGCTGGCATTGCTAAAGGCTGATATCTACAAAGCTTTTGATACTATTTCATGGTCCTTCATACAAGAAATCATGAGAGCCAAGGGATTCCCCCAGACCTGGCTATCACTAATACAACATGCAATACTGCCAGGAACTTCGAGGGTGGTGCTCAACTCCATAGCAGGCAAGAAAATAGTATTGAAAAGGGGGGTTAGGCAGGGAGACCCCATCTCACCGTATATCTTCATAATTGCTATGGATTTCTTGAGTGTATGGATTACAAAACTTGTTAGCCTATAGTTAATACATGAACCGTTTCCACAGTGTCAGTCATGCCTCCTCTATGCGGATGATACAATGCTCATCTTAAATCCAGAACCGCAACAATTGCAGTTGATAAAGGTAATTCTTGATGAATTTGGTCGTCTCTCAGGCCTCACAATCAATCTAGTTAAGTCAGAACTCATCCTTACATCCTCATCTCCTGAGCATGCACAACAGATGGCGAGTATCATAGGTTGCAAGGTAGCATCCTTTCCGATGACATACCTGGGGCTACCCCTCTCAAACAAAAGGCTCAAAAACAAGGACTATCTGCCCTTAATCCAGCGAATGACCGACAAACTCCAAGGATGGAAAGCGTCTCTATTATCAATAGGAGGGAGGCAACACTCACAGCAATGCCAATATATTACATGTCTTCCTTCATGTTGCCAAAAGGAGTCATTTCTCAGCTGGACAAGATAAGGCGCAAGTTCTTTTGGCATGGCCATAAGTCAAATCAACAGAACACTGGCTTCACTGCATTAACCAGATGGTCTGATATCACGGCGCCAAAAGAACAAGGGGGCCTTGGAGTGAGAGCCTTACTTGAGATGAATAAAGCCCTAATGACCAAATGGTTATGGTACTAGTATCAATTGGAAAACAAATGATGCTTGCAAATCGACTCCAACTGGATGCCATCAATAAGGCCATGGGAACACTCCAATGCCACACCTTTTTGGAAGAGCTTAGCAGAGCTACACCCAATCTTCAATTCAATGGCTTATGCTATAGTTAATAATGGGCACACAACTAGTTTCTGGCAAGACAATTGGCTAAATGGAATTCTCAGATTTGAATTTCCAAACCTTTATAGTTTTATACCTGATGTCCACCAAACAGTGTATCAGCTGGCGCAAAAAATCGATTAGGCACTTCCGCAGGCACATCAACTTTCTCCTACAGCTCTAACAGAAAGGAACATCCTTCTCCGGGCACTAGGTGCATACACATTCAATGATCAAGCTGATAAATGGAAATGGAGGTGGTCTACAACATTCACAACCGCATCAGTTTACTGCTTTCTCACAAGATACCCCTCCTTCCCAAATGAACTGGCAAACCTTTGGAGCATAAAAGCACCGCTCAGAGTAATAATATTTGTTTGGCTAGCACTGAAAAATAAAATACTCACTATGGATAACATAAGAAAGAAAGGCTGGCCGTTGCCAAATATGTGTCACTTGTGCAGGCAGCAAGAAGAAACAGTGGAACACTTATTCAATCATTGCTGCTACACGGCCACAGTCAGACAACTCATCCTCATAAGGCATAGCTCACAACAGCAATCAACGCACTTCATAAGGGGCCAGTACCGGTCTGTCTTACTGGAGGCAGATAAAACTCTCTGGAGATGTCTGCAAACAGTGTTGTGCTTCAATATCTGAAAGGAAAGGTGTAGGAGAATCTTCTCAGCTCAGAGCCTCACCCCGGATGCATTACTGCAGGTCATACTGGCAGACCAAAAATTCTGATTCCCAAGTGAACAAAACCCTGATGGATCAATACTACATGGCTAGTCATCTCCAGATACTCGCAACACCATTTCTTTAGTTTTTTATTTGGTTTTAGTTCTCTGTTAATTTTTGTTAGATTTTCTTTTTTTTTAGTTTTTCAGCTTTTCAGCTGGTTTCTCTTGACAGTATTGTACTTTATGATTGCACTACTCGTGTAACCCATTCTCAGTAAAATTTGGAGGCTTGAACTCCATCTTTTTCTCAAAAAAAAAAAAAGAGAAAACAATGACAATGGTTTATTTGTAGTTTTCCTTATGATTATTTTTTGTTTTTTAAAAATGTGAAAAAAAGTTATACAAGAAATGTATATGTAAATATGAAATGTTTTATTTCTTATTCACGCGTATTTTATTTACATTGCAAATAAGAGAAATCAAGACTCAAAAAGTACACACACATGGAAGGAAACATGATTAATTCATAAGTATTGGAAGTTGTTAATATATATTTTGTTATGCCATTTTTGTACGAATGTTACTATTAGACTTTTATTAGAAAATATATTTTTATCGAAAATAAAGTATTTATCTTTTGTTAGCATATAAATAATTTCATTCATTAGGGAAAAATATAAAATGAGAAGTATAAGAAAATATATTGAAAAGGTATACGATTGAAATTAACAGAAATTATTAATTATTTCTTAAGTTTGCATACAAAATATTTGAAATATTTTAAGAAACAATTTTACATATTTGTTCGTTTTTTTCAAAAATAGTGGAGAACATTTTCAAATTGATCTTCTCTACTTTTGTCCTTTGAGTTTTATATGAATCAAAACAAATTTCATGTACTTTGTTATATATATTTAATAATATATTATTATATATAAAAATATAATATACGGAAGCAACACGAAGTACTTTTCTAATATATCATAATCATGGTAGTTAGAGAGCAGCTTTCTTCTTTACGTGCATTTTGTTTTTGTTTATTAACTAACTGATTTCTGAAGTTAGTCTCAAATTGGGACCATTCAACTGCACCCATTAGGAAATTAAGGGTTACTAGCAACTTTCTATAAGATAATATATATTTCAGCTCTTACTAGAATAGTTTATTTAGGCCATGGTACACAAAAAACAATTATAAAGCATCCCATTAAACAGAGTGAACAAACCAAATTTAATTGAACATATTGTCAAGATTCTCCTTTTCTTCAGCAAGAAATTTATTTCATGATTTCCAACAGTGTGAAAAAACAACACACACATTGAGGCAATAAAAAGGTACTAACGACAGCAAATCTAATTTAAGATAGTCAACCGAAGAACACACAAATCTTCACGGGTAGATCTCAATGATTGATAGGAATCCAAAGGTATGAATGATCTTGTAAGAACTAAATCCCGCTTCAACAAATAACTTTTCCCACTCATTCTCGTTTCTCTCCCTTCCTTCCATTGCCGTTAGCATTGCCATATCAACCAAAAGCTGCGGTTCATCTGATATGATAACAGATGTCGATCCAACGACTGATTCCAAGACTAAGATCTTGCCTCCCGCTTCTTTGGAAGGAATTGATTCCTTGCATCGCCGGAGTATCTTTATGCAGTCCTCATCACTCCAATCGTGCAGAATCCACTAAAATAGTGAATAATCAAATATTAGCTAGGTTATTAATTCTACATATTACACATATATAAGATGTATATATGAACATATATTAATTGTATGTATGTATAAGAATGTTCTTTTTCATAATAGATCTCTCATCCGAGTTTCAAGAAAAGAGATATTTAATTGCAGAATTTTATAAGAGAGACGTATATAATGTACTATTGTGGAGGAGAGAGGAAAAGAATAATGCAAACTGTGTTTAGATCCCAACAATTACCATTCAAAAGCACCTTCACACCTCTATTACTAAAAATTTGAGTAATTCCAACGTAAATCTAACTTTTAACGTATATTCAAATCTTACAGTATATATTTTTATAAAATATTGGTCGAATTTAAAAACTAAAATTATAGATATGTTTCGAGTTATGTAGATAGAATATATATCAAATTTGAGTCATTGAAAGAGATTTTGACTTCTATCAAATAATTTCAAAATTTTAACGGTGGAGTTTTAATACCTTTATAATGAATAACCAATGGAATTCTAAATTAACTCAAGATTAATATATGTTCTATCTAAATAATTAAGAACACATCTACAATTTTGATTTTTTAAGTTGAATGATATTTTTCAAAAAAATTGTCCATAAGAGGTAAAAATAACATTATAGTTTGATGTACGCCAGAATTACTCTTAAAAAATAGATACATCGATTTTACTGTGTATATATATGGGATAAAAGTATTTCTACTAACATTCAACTGTATTTATATATGGAATAAAAGTGTTCATACTAACATTCGAATATATTTATATACGGGATAAATCCAACAGACTACAGTGTTACAGATCGTAATAAACTGTTACGGAACGTGATACATATCATACCACAGTTCTATGAACCACAACACTCATTTAAAAAAAGTAGATGTCTTACCAGTCGGAACCATTTTATAGACTTCAATAGTTGCTATTACTTGTCAAGTTGGACAACCCACTGCACTGCGGACAGAGAAAAAGATGATAGGAACTGGGCGTATAACCAATTTTAGCAAGGCACAAATTTACCCTTAATCAGTCAATATTATTCATGTTTTCTTAACTCTAACTTGCATCATGTTAATTAGAGCTGTTTTTTGCAATTCGCCTCAAAAAATATTTATTAAAGAAAAATTATTTAAAATATTATAATTGTTAATCACAAATTCATATCCAACAAATGGAAAAACAAATAACTATATTTCATAAAATGATTTATATGATTAATAATAATACAATTAGTTACATCACATACGAATACAAAAGGCTTGTATCGTTTGAAAAAATTGTCCAAAATTTTAGACAAAATAAACACACTTTTAAATGAAGGGAGATAAAATAATGATCTGGTATGCCTAACAAACTTTGATGCCCACCACTTTTAAGAAATATAGAATATTCAATTAAAACTATGAGAAGAGATGCAACGCTAATGGTTGTCGGTGCCAAACAGTGTC
Organism: x Bolboschoenoplectus mariqueter; assembly: GCA_037678475.1. Lineage (NCBI taxonomy): Eukaryota > Viridiplantae > Streptophyta > Magnoliopsida > Poales > Cyperaceae > x Bolboschoenoplectus > x Bolboschoenoplectus mariqueter. Next base: position 2,763,837 of record CM075268.1, read on the forward strand.
AATTCTATTATTTATACTTAAATTTATAAATTTAAATCATTAGATATGTTTTATATCATCTCAATAATACATATACATATTATAAAATTTTAACTTTATTTTGACAGCCATCATGAAAGAGGTTAAATAGTCAAAATTTGGACCGTTAATTTTATTAGTTTTTGATGCATACTCAAGTAAAGTCGAAATAGTAAAATTTTATCTACATATAGTATATGAAATATATAATATATCTCAAGAATTAATCTTATTTTTTTTAATTTTAAACAAAAGTTATTAGAAATTGAATTTCCTAGTTCTCTTCCAATACTATAGAACAAAAGTTATTTGAAATTCAATTCTCACAATATTATAGAACTTAAACTCTGAAAATTTCAAAATTGAACCTCCAACCCGTATCAGCATCTCCTCCATGACTGGTACGAGCTGATATCATTAATACTTCTTTTAATTTTTTGAGGAAAGTAAGCTTGGCCTACTTAAATAGTTAAATTTTATTAAATAAATGAGACCGTGACCATACCGGATGGAGATAAAGCGAAACAAAAATAGAAGGAAAACAAAAGATGAAAGGTAAATAATTACACAACAAAACAACAGAACTATTTTAAGACATCGATCTCAGCTAATAGTTTTTCTGCACAAGAGAATTACTTTTGTTTCTTTTGGGATGCTTGCGTAGACCTCGATAACTTATACTATTTCTCCTGAACAATTATTAAAACCATCATATGCAAATAAATTAAATTCTTAAATGTTTAAATTGTAAGATTTTTAGTGAAAATTAAGTAATAATTTATCTTAATGAAAGGCTGATAATATTAATTAGGACAATTCAATTGATCCCGCACGCTAGCTATTTACTACTTCATAAGATATTACGAAGTTCTAACTAATGGTTTTCGCTCTGTTGCAATTACACCTACCAAATAATTAGTAGATAACGCTAGCTACTGTAGGATATATATTATAAAGTACATCAAGAAAAATATTATAAATCTCTCACATTTGCCGGGTACGTAGAACAGCCTTAAATTAATATGTTATCAACGGTTAATATTATAAATCTCTCACATGCCATCATATTAGAAGTTTGTAAACCACATATTGACGTGGAAGTATCATCAACAATGCTTTAATCATTACATCACACTTTTGACTATTAATAGTCGAAACCGTTGATTAGAATATCTGATTGCTTACTGTGACATCAATATGGCGTATCTGACCACTGAATATTTATATTTAAATTTCTTATTTTCTAAATAATTAGGAGTATTTTATCTATTGCAGCTATGTATTTTTCTTTTATCTCGAACTGAAGCAACCCTTTTTGAGGCCTGCAGGATGTATCTTTTCGTCATTTTTGAAACCAAAACATAGCTTCGTTTTTATTGTGTTTGTTCTTGCATAAGAAGATACCGGTCATTGCATCACAAAATATTCCAAAAACTAGTAATAATCATGAGAGTGGAACTTATCTTTTCGATAACACTCAGTTCCCGGTAGTTCACTGATATAGATATCCTGAGCTGATTGCTATACGTGAGGATGATATTATGATGATATGATTCAAAATCGCGGCCTAATTAAGGAGAAGTAATTACACAGACACCAGACACCAGAAATAACAGGATAAGGGTAGATAAGCACAACTCAACTCATGGTGGAGTCTAATAATGACGAGATTGATCTTGACCTCTTTACCAGTTAGCTTTTGTTACTTTGGAGATGAGATGCAGGACAAAGTACTCAATATCATAATAAGCTGGAATTATTTGAGCCGCACAAACTACAACCATTAGAAGATAACTCTATCCATATAATGTATGGTAAATGATTTTTACCTATGAAATTAAAATAATCCCACATACCATTTAATTGATTATGAGCTGGACTAACCTGGTTTTCAAAATCCTACTTAGCAGTTTGGCAATAAACACAAGTTCGGTGAGCACATGACCAATACCTCCGGACTTCAAAATTCTGGCCGGAAATTAAATAAAATCGAGGACTTAGTATGACATAAGTTGTTTCAATTTTAATTGTCTTAAGTCATGCTCATTCTAATGATAATTTTGATCCTATTTTTATAAGTATATTGCGGATTTTTTTGAAAAAAATCATCAGACAAAAATCTAACTATGAATTTTTTTTTGTTCTTTAATTTTTTTTTCTTTGAGGGATCACTTGACAATCGTTATTTTGAAAAATTTGATAATCAAATTTCAAATAAACTCAAAAAAGTTTTAAAATAGATAAATCTATAGACATATTCTTACACTGATAAATTGATATTGTTTCAAATCTTACTGTCAAGATTGTCAAAATAACCATTGTCAAATGATCCCACTTTTTTTCAGCCAAAAGTTTATTTCATGAGTTAGGGTAAAAAGAGTAATAAAGATGGCAAAATAATCCAAAGAAAATCAACTGAAGAACACAAAAATCTTCATGGATAGATCTCAATGATTGACAAGAATCCAAAGGTATCAACAATCTTGTAAGAACTAAATCCCGCTTCAATGAATAACTTTTCCCACTCATTCTCATCTCTCTCTGCTCCTCCGCAAGTAGTTAGCATCACCATATCAATCAATAGTTGCGGTTCGTCTGATATGATAGCAGATGTCGATCCAACGACTGATTCCAAGACTAAGATCTTTCCTCCCGCTTCTTTGGAAGGAATTGATTCCTTGCATCGCCGGAGTATCTTTATGCAGTCCTCATCACTCCAATCGTGCAGAATCCACTAAAATGGTGAATAATCAAATATTAGCTAGGTTATTAATTCTACATATTACACATATATAAGATGTATATATGAACATATATTAATTGTATGTATATATGGATGTTTGTTTTTCCTTCTTATTCTAACCTTAAGAAGAACAACTTTTGCGGGAGGAATACAGTCGAACATGTCACCAGAAACAAACTTCACTAGTCCATCGTTCGGAATGTCACCGACGACATACGGTAGATCCAAAACAGTGCAATTGACATGAGGGAAGTTTTTGGCAATGACTTCTGCCATCGCACCGTTACCACCTCCTACGTCAACAAGGGAGTCGACTTCCTTGAAAATATCACCACCATGTTTAACAATAGCATCGTTAAACAAACAACTACTGCTTACCATAGCATCATTAAACTTTTTGTTAATGCTAGGGTTTTGGCTTGCTAAATCCCAAAGTGTACAATTGTACACCAACTCGATTGGAATCTTTTTTTCCTCTTGCATGAACCAATCGCCCATGTATACTGAAGATTTCACATTTATATAGTCGAGATTCAATCGTATTAACGGCAACAAGTTGGTTGACTCATCCTTCTGGGTCAACATGCGCGATTGAACCGTTAGATCATAGACCGGCTCACTGCCAACAGCAGTTGTACTCTTCTCAATGAAGAGGCCAAAATGGGTCAATAACCGCATAAGGCGGCGTAAATGGGATTTTTTTGAGGGGGCAAGTGAAAGAGCATGGTGGAGCTGGCTGAGGCTCATTGCCTGGCCATTGTTGTTAATTGCATCCGGAATGCCGAGGTCCAAAGCACATTTAAGAGACATGGATTTGAGATAACCCAGTGATAAGCTGCATACCTCTGCTTGAGCCTGATAGATGTTGCTCTCCATTTTCTTGGGATTTTCTATATATGTTGTTTTTTTGTGACCCCCCTCTCATCGTTTTATAGCAGCGCCAGTAAATGAAAGAAGCCACTGAGCTCTGATCTAATCAATGAAGTTTTCAAATCAGGAGCTAATCCGTACACACATGAGCGAATATTTCGTAGTACACACACAATTTTAGCCACTAGAGAATTATACTATATATTGAAACTTTTATTTTATTTTTGAAAATTGGAATTATGTCCTAAAAATATAAGCACCGAATTTCTTAAAATTATGTCACATAAATCAAATTAGAAAGATGCAAATAACAAAAATTCTAAAATTATACCAGTTTGCAACATTTGATTGAATTTTGATAAATATACATGTCATATTTTCAGGTACCTCTGTTTTACAAAATTTTAAATAATTCAATTGTTATAACAATATTAAATATAAAACTAAAAACATATATTGTTTAGTATTTATTTGAGAACAAACATAAATATTGTATAAATAAAAATACTTTATATATAACATATAATATTTTATTCTTGTACAACATACATCATGAGTGCATATATCATATAATTTTTTAACGCTCTTATGCATGAAAGGTTCCTAGAGGTAACTACAATCTAATATGAAACTAGATAATTAATTTTTTTAATTTTTAGAAATAAAGACGGAATCTAAGTTATATCAAATTTTAAATATTCATACATAACCTTCCATCCGAATTTCATCAAAAGAGATAATTAATTGCGCAATTTTTTAAGAGGCCCATATAATGTACTAATGTGGAGGAGAGAGGAAAGATTTAAGAAAAGAATAACACAAACAGTGTTTTAATTAAATGTAATGGCTGAAATTATAACCACCGCTCCCCAACCTATTTCTTTTATTTTTCAAATTTAATGTGTGAGGTTGTCTATATATTACCTGTATCTAATAAATCGTTCCATTATGTAAAAGTTGAAATATTGTTTTACTTTCTTATTTTACAGTGATGCGGAGTGGCTGAAGATTTTTTTTTTTTTGAGTCGGAACAACAAGAAGAAGAACACCGAAAAATTTAAAAAAAAGTGCAAAATGAAATTTCAAGCTTAAAATTGTCGAAACCTTCAATTAGAAAATCCGATTGATTACTGTTACCTCAATCCGGCGCAGCTCATAACAACCATTTTCTGATCCAAAAAGAAGTTATCTGACCACTGAAATTTTATATTTAAATTTCTTATTTTCTAAATAATTAGGGATATTTTATGTATTGCTGTTATGTATTTTCGTTTATCTGGAACCAACAAAACCCTTTTTACGGCTGGCAGGATATGTCTTTTTTTTATTTTTGAAAAGAAAACATAGCTTTGTGTTTAAGAAGATGCTGCTCATTGCATCACAAGAAGTTCCAGAAACTAGCAATAATCATGATATTGAAACTTATCTTTTTGATAACACTCAGTTATCTCTGGTTCACCGATATAGATATCCTGAGCTGATTGCTATACATGAGGATGATATTTTGATGATACGGATTCAAAATCGTGGCCTAATTAAGGACAAGTAACTTCACAGACACCAGAAATAACAGGATAAGAGTAGATAAGAACAACTCAATTGATCTTGACCTTTTTACCAGTTAGCTTTTGTTAGTGTGGAGACGACATGCAGGACAAAGTACTCAATATCATAATAAGCTGGAATTATTTGAGCCGCACAAACTACAACCATTAGAAGATAACTCTATCCATATAATGTATGGTAAATGACTTTTACGTATGAAATTAAAATAATCCCACATACCATTTAATTGATTATGAGCTGGACTAACCTGGTTTTCAAAATCCTACTTACCAGTTCGGCAATAAACACAAGTTTGGTGAGCACATGACCAATACCTCCGGACTCCAAAATCCTGGCCGGAAATTAAATAAAATCGACTTAATTAGTACGATATAAGTTGTTTCAATTTTAATTGTCTTAAATCGTGCTAATTTTAATGATAATTTTGATTCTATTTTTATAAATAAATTGCGGAATTTAAAAATAAAATCTTCATCACAAAGCCAATTTTGAATTTTCTTTTTGATTCTTTTTTTTTTTTTGAATAGGGATCACTTGACAATTTTGATAATCAAATGTCTTCGAAATAGTTTTAAAATAGATAAATTTATAGACATAGTCTTGCACTTATAAATTAATTATGTTTTAAATTTTACATAATTTAATTGTCAATCAATGGTCATTAAGTCATTACCATTGCAAATTAACTGTATAAATTTTAATGTCCTTAATTTAATGGACTATCAAATAATACTTAAATAGTTAAATTGTTTAAATTTTGAAATTGAATCAAAATCTATTTGTAATTTAAAAAATAATCTATATATAATATTTTTCTATTTTATAAATATTTTTTTTTCAAATTTAATTGAAAATCTATTATCAAGATTGTCAAAATAACCATTGTCAAGTAATCCCTCTTTTCTTCAGCAAAAAATTTATTTCGCGAGTTCGAACAGAGTGAATAAAAAATACATAAATTAAACAAAAGAAGATCAAGTGAAGAACACAAAAATCTTCATAGATAGATCTCAATGATTGACAGGAATCCAACAGTGTCAATAATCTTTTATGAATTAAATCCCTCTTAATGAATAACTTTTCCCACTCATTGTCATCACCATATCAATCAATAGCTGCGGTTCATCTGATATCATAGCAGATGTCGATCCGACAACCGATTCCATGAGTAAGATCTTGCCTCCCGCTTCATTGGAAGGAATTGATTCGTTGCATTGCCGGAGTATCTTTATGCAGTCCTCGCCACTCCAATCATGCAGAATCCACTAAAATGATGAATAACCGAATATTAGCTAGGTTAATCATTCTATATATTACACATATGTAAGATGCATAAGTGAACAAATATTAATTGTATGTATGTATAAGAATGTTTTTTTTTTACTTGTGAATCTAACCTTAAGAAGATTGACGTCAGTGGGAGGAATATAGTTGAACATATATGTCCCCAGGCACAAACTTCACTAGTCCATCTTTCGGAATGTCACCGAGGACATGCGATAGATCTAAAACGGTGCACTTGACATGAGGGAAGTTTTTGGCAATTTTAGCCATTAGGAATTAATCCGTACGCCCGTAAGCGAATATTTCGTAGTCCACTCACAATTTTAGCCATTAGGAATCACCATTAGAGAATTATACTATATACTGAAAATTTTATTTTATATTTGAAAATGGGAATTATGTCCTAAAAAAATGTAAGCATCGAATTTATTGAGATTATATTAGATAAATCAAATTAAATAGATGCAAATATCAAAGTACTAAAATTATACCAGTTTATAACTTTTGATTGAATTTTGATAAATATACATGTCATATTTTCAGGTACCTCAGTTTTATAAAATTTTAAATAATTCAATTGTTATAACAAGATTAAATATAATACTAAAAACATATATTGTTTAGTATATATTTGATAACAGACATAAATGTTGTATAAAAAAAATTCTTTATATATAACATATAATATTTTATTCTTCTACAACATACACAAACAAAAAGAATCAAGGTATTTTTCTCCCATTAAGCTGTGAACTCATCTTTAACCTTCTTATGCATAAAAGGTTAATAGAGGAGGTAGGGTAACTGTAATGTACTATGAAATGAGATAATTTGTTTCTTTTTTTAGATAAATATAAGAATCTGAACTATTTTACTTTAAATATTCATAAAAGCTCTCTCATCCGGGTTTCATGAAAAGAGATATTTAATTGCAGAATTTTCTAAGAGAGACGTATATAATGTACTAATGTGGAGGAGAGAGGAAAAGAATAATGCAAACGGTGTTTTCATTAAATCTAATGGCTGAAATTATAAGTGAACAATCTAATTAAAAATCCATCTTGAGTGTATATACCCACCCCTCTCCCCCACATATCATAATCATGGAAGTTAGAGAGCAGCCTTCTTCTTTACGTGTATTTTGTTTTGTTTAACTCACTCATTTCTCTCGCTGGTGTTCTTACTTCAAACAGCAAGTTCGTTGGTCCCAATATTCTATTCTACAGAGTTCGTTTATTTTGCTTCATAAAATTAATTTTCACACAATTTTTTTTAAACAGTTCTCGATTTGAAGCTATTAAAGGGGCAACAGCACTGTTCTAGCAGAATCCCTACTTGAGGAGCAGGACTGGTGCCATAGCGTACTGGTTAGAATACTTTTCGTCTCCGCAATTGGGTGTAAAACGGGAAGGATGTACTCGTTAAAAATTGAGAAAGAAACACACCTCTTTAGATGGAGAGAAGAGAAGGAAAACAAATAAACTTCTTTTTATTATAAACTCTTAATATTTTTCTCTTACATAATAACAGAATACAACTTTTTTTTCTAGTTCTAAAAATGAGAAGATAACGCTAGAAATTTGCATAACATTAAATAAAAAAATATAATTGTAAACAACACGGTATATTTTGACGGTTTTTTTCTAAAACAATTATAACTTTTTATTGGGAGGTCCAATGGACTTTGACATTTTCACCATTGGAAATTATACTTCAAGAGTTTTAAATCCATAGCTCACTAACTCAAAAAAACTAAATTGAGCCTTCTAAATTTCATCATCAGTCAATCTCAAATTTTGTCCACCGTAAAATCCTATTCATATTTTCCAATAAACATAACTTTATTATAAAATTAAGTTTATATTTTCAATATCCCCACTTAAACTTAATTATTTCTTTCTTGCATCCTCGACAATTTGTTGACCACTTGTCACCTGACATTCTTCATTACTCGTCTCCATATCACCACCAAATTTCATATATCTTACGGTAGATTATCTCATCCTTTCATTGACGGATTCTCTTATCGAGTCCTTGAGCTAGCTTGTTCGCTCCTTGCTTGCTTGCAAAATCGACACTCCTTCCAAGTCGTGGTCTTTTCTCCTCTCCTATCATCCTATGGCCTGACACTTCATCAGGTCATATATTTATGAGCTCCACACTCACAACGTGACTCCGCACAGTTTTTTCTCATGCGGCTCCGCATCACATCTTCTCATGGTATTCAACATTTTTCCAGCAACCTATATATCTTGTCACTAGTTCTCTTCTCCTGGCACACATTGCCTAGGCTCTTTCTCATGTGAGTCATGCTCATATCGGCTTCACTCACTATTTCTTCAGAGACCATTGGCTCTTTAAAATAACGCTCATTGCTTGATATCTATCATTATTGACAATTTTTTTTTAAATGTTATTACTCTCTAGTATATTCTTTTACTACAACATTCGAGAAACTATCATCACAAAACACCAAATCAATACTCTTTTTTTTCACTACTTATCTTTCTCTCATTTTTTTTAATAAAACATACTTCTGTTTTTTTATTTTTTTCACTCATTTTTTTTATAATGCATGTTCTTTTTTTTCCTCACCCTTTTTCTCAAGCTAAAATACTAAATAAAATTCTAAACTCACAACACTCAAATTTTTATGTAATTGAGAATATTTGCATCTTTCCATTGGCAATATTTGCATCCCAATAGAAAGTTATGAGCCTTTTCTCTCGCTAGTGTTCTTACTTCCTATAGCAGGTTGTCGGTCCCAATATTCCATTCTACAGAGTTCGTTTCACTTTTTTATTTTGCTTCATAAAATTAATTTTCACACAAAATTATTTTTTAAACCTATTTCTTGAAAAAAATGAACAAAAAAGAAAAAAACTCCTTGAGTTCGGATTAACCGATTATAATTTCTGATCTCTGGATATTACAATTAAGCCCTTAAATAATTATTGGGCCTGGCTGTCAAAATCAAAACCCGAGTTTAATTAATTTGCCTGTTATTTCTTGAAGATTTAACTTTAATATTCCTCTCCTTAAGAAAAAAATCTGCATATATGGAAAAAGCATAAACAGTTCTCAACATAATTGAGCTTCTGCTTTTTGATGTCTGCGTTAGTACCAAAGTCGCCATCCTATTGCTAACGTAATAGTTGATTTTTCCTAATCCATTTGCTTGTGTTAAGAGATGTGATAATTACGCAATAATTCTGTATCCCGTAAGATTTTGAATACAGGTTATATAAATTGGACACGGATCATCCAAAAATTTTAAGACTCCACGTTCTCCGTTCTATGCATATACACGAGGTAAAAATATTTATAATAATATTAAAATATGTTTATACTAACATTTACTTTTTTTCTTTTTTGATAAAGTGGAGAACAACCAACCAATTACCACTACTTTCAGAAATTTCATACAAAAGTAATCCTAACAAACTATTACCTCAAGTATAAAAACCTAAGGTAAGAAAAACCCCCCACAACTTCCCCAAAATACCACATGCTGAAGTTAGAGTGTATGCAACAAACCACAGCAATTAAGTATTCACAAAACACAGCCAATTGAACTTGAAACAAATCAGAAACTACAACTAATTCCCAGTTGTAGGAGCAACACCAATAGCACCACCATTGGTCCCTCGATCAGATTCATCAAAAATCAAGACGACCTCCTGGTGATACAAGTGCTCGATCTCACTATTGGTACCTGTCCATGTATGAAAGAGAGAGCAAACCTTATTAGTAAAGAATGAAAAGTGAGAGCTGTTGCATTATCAAAAATAGAATTACACTTAAAAAAATAGATACATCGATTTTACTCTGTATCTATATGGGATAAAAGTATTTTTATATCGAGAATAAAAGCGTTTATACTAACATTCAAATGTATGTATATATAAAATAAACCCAACGGACTACAGTGTTACAGACAGTAACAAACTGTTACGGAACGTAACACATATCGGACTACATTACTATGGACCACAACACTCATTTAAATAAAATAGATGTCTTACCAGTCGAAACGATTTTATAGACTTCAATAGTCGCTGCTACTTGTCAAGTTGGACATACCACTGCACTGCGGACAGAGAAAAAGATGATAGGAACTCGGCCTATAACCAATTTTAGCAAGGGACAAATTTACCCTTAATCAGTCAATTCGCCTCAAAAAATATTTATTAAAGAAAAATTATTTAAAATATTATAATTGTTAATCACAAATTTATATCCAACAATTTGAAAAACAAATAACTATATTTCATAAAATGATTTATATGATTAATAATAATACAATTAGTTACATCACATACGGATACAAAAGGCTTGTATCATTTTAAAAAATTGTCGAAAATTTTAGACAAAATAAACACACTTTTAAATGAAGGGAGAGAAAATAATGATGTGGTATGCCTAACAAACTTTGATGCCCACCACTTTTAAGAAATATAGAATATTCTATTAAAACTATGAGAAGAGATGCAACGCTAATGGTTGTCGGTGCCAAACAGTGTCAATTCTATTATTTATACTTAAATTTATAAATTTAAATCGTTAGATATGTTTTATATCATCTCAATAATATATATATATATATATATATATATTATAAAATTTTAACTTTATTTTGACAGCCATCATGAAAGAGGTTAAATAGTCAAAATTTGGACCGTTAATTTTATTAGTTTTTGATGCATACTCAGGTAAAGTCGAAATAATAAAATTTTATCTACATATAGTATATGAAATATATAATATATCTCAAGAATTAATCTTATTTTTTTTAATTTTAAACAAAAGTTATTAGAAATTGAATTTCCTAGTTCTCTTCCAATACTATAGAACAAAAGTTATTTGAAATTCAATTCTCACAATATTATAGAACTTAAACTCTGAAAATTTCAAAATTGAACCTCCAACCCGTATCAGCATCTCCTCCATGACTGGTACGAGCTGATATCATTAATACTTCTTTTAATTTTTTGAGGAAAGTAAGCTTGGCCTACTTAAATAGTTAAATTTTATTAAATAAATGAGACCGTGACCATACCGGATGGAGATAAAGCGAAACAAAAATAGAAGGAAAACAAAAGATGAAAGGTAAATAATTACACAACAAAACAACAGAACTATTTTAAGACATCGATCTCAGCTAATAGTTTTTCTGCACAAGAGAATTACTTTTGTTTCTTTTGGGATGCTTGCGTAGACCTCGATAACTTATACTATTTCTCCTGAACAATTATTCAAACCATCATATGCAAATAAATTAAATTCTTAAATGTTTAAATTGTAAGATTTTTAGTGAAAATTAAGTAATAATTTATCTTAATGAAAGGCTGATAATATTAATTAGGACAATTCAATTGATCCCGCACGCTAGCTATTTACTACTTCATAAGATATTACGAAGTTCTAACTAATGGTTTTCGCTCTGTTGCAATTACACCTACCAAATAATTAGTAGATAACGCTAGCTACTGTAGGATATATATTATAAAGTACATCAAGAAAAATATTATAAATCTCTCACATTTGCCGGGTACGTAGAACAGCCTTAAATTAATATGTTATCAACGGTTAATATTATAAATCTCTCACATGCCATCATATTAGAAGTTTGTAAACCACATATTGACGTGGAAGTATCATCAACAATACTTTAATCATTACATCACACTTTTGACTATTAATAGTCGAAACCGTTGATTAGAATATCTGATTGCTTACTGTGACATCAATATGGCGTATCTGACCACTGAATATTTATATTTAAATTTCTTATTTTCTAAATAATTAGGAGTATTTTATCTATTGCAGCTATGTATTTTTCTTTTATCTCGAACTGAAGCAACCCTTTTTGAGGCCTGCAGGATGTATCTTTTCGTCATTTTTGAAACCAAAACATAGCTTCGTTTTTATTGTGTTTGTTCTTGCATAAGAAGATACCGGTCATTGCATCACAAAATATTCCAAAAACTAGTAATAATCATGAGAGTGGAACTTATCTTTTCGATAACACTCAGTTCCCGGTAGTTCACTGATATAGATATCCTGAGCTGATTGCTATACGTGAGGATGATATTATGATGATATGATTCAAAATCGCGGCCTAATTAAGGAGAAGTAATTACACAGACACCAGACACCAGAAATAACAGGATAAGGGTAGATAAGCACAACTCAACTCATGGTGGAGTCTAATAATGACGAGATTGATCTTGACCTCTTTACCAGTTAGCTTTTGTTACTTTGGAGATGAGATGCAGGACAAAGTACTCAATATCATAATAAGCTGGAATTATTTGAGCCGCACAAACTACAACCATTAGAAGATAACTCTATCCATATAATGTATGGTAAATGATTTTTACCTATGAAATTAAAATAATCCCACATACCATTTAATTGATTATGAGCTGGACTAACCTGGTTTTCAAAATCCTACTTAGCAGTTTGGCAATAAACACAAGTTCGGTGAGCACATGACCAATACCTCCGGACTTCAAAATTCTGGCCGGAAATTAAATAAAATCGAGGACTTAGTATGACATAAGTTGTTTCAATTTTAATTGTCTTAAGTCATGCTCATTCTAATGATAATTTTGATCCTATTTTTATAAGTATATTGCGGATTTTTTTGAAAAAAATCATCAGACAAAAATCTAACTATGAATTTTTTTTTGTTCTTTAATTTTTTTTTCTTTGAGGGATCACTTGACAATCGTTATTTTGAAAAATTTGATAATCAAATTTCAAATAAACTCAAAAAAGTTTTAAAATAGATAAATCTATAGACATATTCTTACACTGATAAATTGATATTGTTTCAAATCTTACTGTCAAGATTGTCAAAATAACCATTGTCAAATGATCCCACTTTTTTTCAGCCAAAAGTTTATTTCATGAGTTAGGGTAAAAAGAGTAATAAAGATGGCAAAATAATCCAAAGAAAATCAACTGAAGAACACAAAAATCTTCATGGATAGATCTCAATGATTGACAAGAATCCAAAGGTATCAACAATCTTGTAAGAACTAAATCCCGCTTCAATGAATAACTTTTCCCACTCATTCTCATCTCTCTCTGCTCCTCCGCAAGTAGTTAGCATCACCATATCAATCAATAGTTGCGGTTCGTCTGATATGATAGCAGATGTCGATCCAACGACTGATTCCAAGACTAAGATCTTTCCTCCCGCTTCTTTGGAAGGAATTGATTCCTTGCATCGCCGGAGTATCTTTATGCAGTCCTCATCACTCCAATCGTGCAGAATCCACTAAAATGGTGAATAATCAAATATTAGCTAGGTTATTAATTCTACATATTACACATATATAAGATGTATATATGAACATATATTAATTGTATGTATATATGGATGTTTGTTTTTCCTTCTTATTCTAACCTTAAGAAGAACAACTTTTGCGGGAGGAATACAGTCGAACATGTCACCAGAAACAAACTTCACTAGTCCATCGTTCGGAATGTCACCGACGACATACGGTAGATCCAAAACAGTGCAATTGACATGAGGGAAGTTTTTGGCAATGACTTCTGCCATCGCACCGTTACCACCTCCTACGTCAACAAGGGAGTCGACTTCCTTGAAAATATCACCACCATGTTTAACAATAGCATCGTTAAACAAACAACTACTGCTTACCATAGCATCATTAAACTTTTTGTTAATGCTAGGGTTTTGGCTTGCTAAATCCCAAAGTGTACAATTGTACACCAACTCGATTGGAATCTTTTTTTCCTCTTGCATGAACCAATCGCCCATGTATACTGAAGATTTCACATTTATATAGTCGAGATTCAATCGTATTAACGGCAACAAGTTGGTTGACTCATCCTTCTGGGTCAACATGCGCGATTGAACCGTTAGATCATAGACCGGCTCACTGCCAACAGCAGTTGTACTCTTCTCAATGAAGAGGCCAAAATGGGTCAATAACCGCATAAGGCGGCGTAAATGGGATTTTTTTGAGGGGGCAAGTGAAAGAGCATGGTGGAGCTGGCTGAGGCTCATTGCCTGGCCATTGTTGTTAATTGCATCCGGAATGCCGAGGTCCAAAGCACATTTAAGAGACATGGATTTGAGATAACCCAGTGATAAGCTGCATACCTCTGCTTGAGCCTGATAGATGTTGCTCTCCATTTTCTTGGGATTTTCTATATATGTTGTTTTTTTGTGACCCCCCTCTCATCGTTTTATAGCAGCGCCAGTAAATGAAAGAAGCCACTGAGCTCTGATCTAATCAATGAAGTTTTCAAATCAGGAGCTAATCCGTACACACATGAGCGAATATTTCGTAGTACACACACAATTTTAGCCACTAGAGAATTATACTATATATTGAAACTTTTATTTTATTTTTGAAAATTGGAATTATGTCCTAAAAATATAAGCACCGAATTTCTTAAAATTATGTCACATAAATCAAATTAGAAAGATGCAAATAACAAAAATTCTAAAATTATACCAGTTTGCAACATTTGATTGAATTTTGATAAATATACATGTCATATTTTCAGGTACCTCTGTTTTACAAAATTTTAAATAATTCAATTGTTATAACAATATTAAATATAAAACTAAAAACATATATTGTTTAGTATTTATTTGAGAACAAACATAAATATTGTATAAATAAAAATACTTTATATATAACATATAATATTTTATTCTTGTACAACATACATCATGAGTGCATATATCATATAATTTTTTAACGCTCTTATGCATGAAAGGTTCCTAGAGGTAACTACAATCTAATATGAAACTAGATAATTAATTTTTTTAATTTTTAGAAATAAAGACGGAATCTAAGTTATATCAAATTTTAAATATTCATACATAACCTTCCATCCGAATTTCATCAAAAGAGATAATTAATTGCGCAATTTTTTAAGAGGCCCATATAATGTACTAATGTGGAGGAGAGAGGAAAGATTTAAGAAAAGAATAACACAAACAGTGTTTTAATTAAATGTAATGGCTGAAATTATAACCACCGCTCCCCAACCTATTTCTTTTATTTTTCAAATTTAATGTGTGAGGTTGTCTATATATTACCTGTATCTAATAAATCGTTCCATTATGTAAAAGTTGAAATATTGTTTTACTTTCTTATTTTACAGTGATGCGGAGTGGCTGAAGATTTTTTTTTTTTGAGTCGGAACAACAAGAAGAAGAACACCGAAAAATTTAAAAAAAAGTGCAAAATGAAATTTCAAGCTTAAAATTGTCGAAACCTTCGATTAGAAAATCCGATTGATTACTGTTACCTCAATCCGGCGCAGCTCATAACAACCATTTTCTGATCCAAAAAGAAGTTATCTGACCACTGAAATTTTATATTTAAATTTCTTATTTTCTAAATAATTAGGGATATTTTATGTATTGCTGTTATGTATTTTCGTTTATCTGGAACCAACAAAACCCTTTTTACGGCTGGCAGGATATGTCTTTTTTTTATTTTTGAAAAGAAAACATAGCTTTGTGTTTAAGAAGATGCTGCTCATTGCATCACAAGAAGTTCCAGAAACTAGCAATAATCATGATATTGAAACTTATCTTTTTGATAACACTCAGTTATCTCTGGTTCACCGATATAGATATCCTGAGCTGATTGCTATACATGAGGATGATATTTTGATGATACGGATTCAAAATCGTGGCCTAATTAAGGACAAGTAACTTCACAGACACCAGAAATAACAGGATAAGAGTAGATAAGAACAACTCAATTGATCTTGACCTTTTTACCAGTTAGCTTTTGTTAGTGTGGAGACGACATGCAGGACAAAGTACTCAATATCATAATAAGCTGGAATTATTTGAGCCGCACAAACTACAACCATTAGAAGATAACTCTATCCATATAATGTATGGTAAATGACTTTTACGTATGAAATTAAAATAATCCCACATACCATTTAATTGATTATGAGCTGGACTAACCTGGTTTTCAAAATCCTACTTACCAGTTCGGCAATAAACACAAGTTTGGTGAGCACATGACCAATACCTCCGGACTCCAAAATCCTGGCCGGAAATTAAATAAAATCGACTTAATTAGTACGATATAAGTTGTTTCAATTTTAATTGTCTTAAATCGTGCTAATTTTAATGATAATTTTGATTCTATTTTTATAAATAAATTGCGGAATTTAAAAATAAAATCTTCATCACAAAGCCAATTTTGAATTTTCTTTTTGATTCTTTTTTTTTTTTTGAATAGGGATCACTTGACAATTTTGATAATCAAATGTCTTCGAAATAGTTTTAAAATAGATAAATTTATAGACATAGTCTTGCACTTATAAATTAATTATGTTTTAAATTTTACATAATTTAATTGTCAATCAATGGTCATTAAGTCATTACCATTGCAAATTAACTGTATAAATTTTAATGTCCTTAATTTAATGGACTATCAAATAATACTTAAATAGTTAAATTGTTTAAATTTTGAAATTGAATCAAAATCTATTTGTAATTTAAAAAATAATCTATATATAATATTTTTCTATTTTATAAATATTTTTTTTTCAAATTTAATTGAAAATCTATTATCAAGATTGTCAAAATAACCATTGTCAAGTAATCCCTCTTTTCTTCAGCAAAAAATTTATTTCGCGAGTTCGAACAGAGTGAATAAAAAATACATAAATTAAACAAAAGAAGATCAAGTGAAGAACACAAAAATCTTCATAGATAGATCTCAATGATTGACAGGAATCCAACAGTGTCAATAATCTTTTATGAATTAAATCCCTCTTAATGAATAACTTTTCCCACTCATTGTCATCACCATATCAATCAATAGCTGCGGTTCATCTGATATCATAGCAGATGTCGATCCGACAACCGATTCCATGAGTAAGATCTTGCCTCCCGCTTCATTGGAAGGAATTGATTCGTTGCATTGCCGGAGTATCTTTATGCAGTCCTCGCCACTCCAATCATGCAGAATCCACTAAAATGATGAATAACCGAATATTAGCTAGGTTAATCATTCTATATATTACACATATGTAAGATGCATAAGTGAACAAATATTAATTGTATGTATGTATAAGAATGTTTTTTTTTACTTGTGAATCTAACCTTAAGAAGATTGACGTCAGTGGGAGGAATATAGTTGAACATATATGTCCCCAGGCACAAACTTCACTAGTCCATCTTTCGGAATGTCACCGAGGACATGCGATAGATCTAAAACGGTGCACTTGACATGAGGGAAGTTTTTGGCAATTTTAGCCATTAGGAATTAATCCGTACGCCCGTAAGCGAATATTTCGTAGTCCACTCACAATTTTAGCCATTAGGAATCACCATTAGAGAATTATACTATATACTGAAAATTTTATTTTATATTTGAAAATGGGAATTATGTCCTAAAAAAATGTAAGCATCGAATTTATTGAGATTATATTAGATAAATCAAATTAAATAGATGCAAATATCAAAGTACTAAAATTATACCAGTTTATAACTTTTGATTGAATTTTGATAAATATACATGTCATATTTTCAGGTACCTCAGTTTTATAAAATTTTAAATAATTCAATTGTTATAACAAGATTAAATATAATACTAAAAACATATATTGTTTAGTATATATTTGATAACAGACATAAATGTTGTATAAAAAAAATTCTTTATATATAACATATAATATTTTATTCTTCTACAACATACACAAACAAAAAGAATCAAGGTATTTTTCTCCCATTAAGCTGTGAACTCATCTTTAACCTTCTTATGCATAAAAGGTTAATAGAGGAGGTAGGGTAACTGTAATGTACTATGAAATGAGATAATTTGTTTCTTTTTTTAGATAAATATAAGAATCTGAACTATTTTACTTTAAATATTCATAAAAGCTCTCTCATCCGGGTTTCATGAAAAGAGATATTTAATTGCAGAATTTTCTAAGAGAGACGTATATAATGTACTAATGTGGAGGAGAGAGGAAAAGAATAATGCAAACGGTGTTTTCATTAAATCTAATGGCTGAAATTATAAGTGAACAATCTAATTAAAAATCCATCTTGAGTGTATATACCCACCCCTCTCCCCCACATATCATAATCATGGAAGTTAGAGAGCAGCCTTCTTCTTTACGTGTATTTTGTTTTGTTTAACTCACTCATTTCTCTCGCTGGTGTTCTTACTTCAAACAGCAAGTTCGTTGGTCCCAATATTCTATTCTACAGAGTTCGTTTATTTTGCTTCATAAAATTAATTTTCACACAATTTTTTTTAAACAGTTCTCGATTTGAAGCTATTAAAGGGGCAACAGCACTGTTCTAGCAGAATCCCTACTTGAGGAGCAGGACTGGTGCCATAGCGTACTGGTTAGAATACTTTTCGTCTCCGCAATTGGGTGTAAAACGGGAAGGATGTACTCGTTAAAAATTGAGAAAGAAACACACCTCTTTAGATGGAGAGAAGAGAAGGAAAACAAATAAACTTCTTTTTATTATAAACTCTTAATATTTTTCTCTTACATAATAACAGAATACAACTTTTTTTTCTAGTTCTAAAAATGAGAAGATAACGCTAGAAATTTGCATAACATTAAATAAAAAAATATAATTGTAAACAACACGGTATATTTTGACGGTTTTTTTCTAAAACAATTATAACTTTTTATTGGGAGGTCCAATGGACTTTGACATTTTCACCATTGGAAATTATACTTCAAGAGTTTTAAATCCATAGCTCACTAACTCAAAAAAACTAAATTGAGCCTTCTAAATTTCATCATCAGTCAATCTCAAATTTTGTCCACCGTAAAATCCTATTCATATTTTCCAATAAACATAACTTTATTATAAAATTAAGTTTATATTTTCAATATCCCCACTTAAACTTAATTATTTCTTTCTTGCATCCTCGACAATTTGTTGACCACTTGTCACCTGACATTCTTCATTACTCGTCTCCATATCACCACCAAATTTCATATATCTTACGGTAGATTATCTCATCCTTTCATTGACGGATTCTCTTATCGAGTCCTTGAGCTAGCTTGTTCGCTCCTTGCTTGCTTGCAAAATCGACACTCCTTCCAAGTCGTGGTCTTTTCTCCTCTCCTATCATCCTATGGCCTGACACTTCATCAGGTCATATATTTATGAGCTCCACACTCACAACGTGACTCCGCACAGTTTTTTCTCATGCGGCTCCGCATCACATCTTCTCATGGTATTCAACATTTTTCCAGCAACCTATATATCTTGTCACTAGTTCTCTTCTCCTGGCACACATTGCCTAGGCTCTTTCTCATGTGAGTCATGCTCATATCGGCTTCACTCACTATTTCTTCAGAGACCATTGGCTCTTTAAAATAACGCTCATTGCTTGATATCTATCATTATTGACAATTTTTTTTTAAATGTTATTACTCTCTAGTATATTCTTTTACTACAACATTCGAGAAACTATCATCACAAAACACCAAATCAATACTCTTTTTTTTCACTACTTATCTTTCTCTCATTTTTTTTAATAAAACATACTTCTGTTTTTTTATTTTTTTCACTCATTTTTTTTATAATGCATGTTCTTTTTTTTCCTCACCCTTTTTCTCAAGCTAAAATACTAAATAAAATTCTAAACTCACAACACTCAAATTTTTATGTAATTGAGAATATTTGCATCTTTCCATTGGCAATATTTGCATCCCAATAGAAAGTTATGAGCCTTTTCTCTCGCTAGTGTTCTTACTTCCTATAGCAGGTTGTCGGTCCCAATATTCCATTCTACAGAGTTCGTTTCACTTTTTTATTTTGCTTCATAAAATTAATTTTCACACAAAATTATTTTTTAAACCTATTTCTTGAAAAAAATGAACAAAAAAGAAAAAAACTCCTTGAGTTCGGATTAACCGATTATAATTTCTGATCTCTGGATATTACAATTAAGCCCTTAAATAATTATTGGGCCTGGCTGTCAAAATCAAAACCCGAGTTTAATTAATTTGCCTGTTATTTCTTGAAGATTTAACTTTAATATTCCTCTCCTTAAGAAAAAAATCTGCATATATGGAAAAAGCATAAACAGTTCTCAACATAATTGAGCTTCTGCTTTTTGATGTCTGCGTTAGTACCAAAGTCGCCATCCTATTGCTAACGTAATAGTTGATTTTTCCTAATCCATTTGCTTGTGTTAAGAGATGTGATAATTACGCAATAATTCTGTATCCCGTAAGATTTTGAATACAGGTTATATAAATTGGACACGGATCATCCAAAAATTTTAAGACTCCACGTTCTCCGTTCTATGCATATACACGAGGTAAAAATATTTATAATAATATTAAAATATGTTTATACTAACATTTACTTTTTTTCTTTTTTGATAAAGTGGAGAACAACCAACCAATTACCACTACTTTCAGAAATTTCATACAAAAGTAATCCTAACAAACTATTACCTCAAGTATAAAAACCTAAGGTAAGAAAAACCCCCCACAACTTCCCCAAAATACCACATGCTGAAGTTAGAGTGTATGCAACAAACCACAGCAATTAAGTATTCACAAAACACAGCCAATTGAACTTGAAACAAATCAGAAACTACAACTAATTCCCAGTTGTAGGAGCAACACCAATAGCACCACCATTG
This sequence comes from x Bolboschoenoplectus mariqueter, assembly GCA_037678475.1. Taxonomy (NCBI): domain Eukaryota; kingdom Viridiplantae; phylum Streptophyta; class Magnoliopsida; order Poales; family Cyperaceae; genus x Bolboschoenoplectus; species x Bolboschoenoplectus mariqueter. The sequence goes on from CM075268.1 coordinate 2,784,975, forward strand.
GTCCCTCGATCAGATTCATCAAAAATCAAGACGACCTCCTGGTGATACAAGTGCTCGATCTCACTATTGGTACCTGTCCATGTATGAAAGAGAGAGCAAACCTTATTAGTAAAGAATGAAAAGTGAGAGCTGTTGCATTATCAAAAATAGAATTACACTTAAAAAAATAGATACATCGATTTTACTCTGTATCTATATGGGATAAAAGTATTTTTATATCGAGAATAAAAGCGTTTATACTAACATTCAAATGTATGTATATATAAAATAAACCCAACGGACTACAGTGTTACAGACAGTAACAAACTGTTACGGAACGTAACACATATCGGACTACATTACTATGGACCACAACACTCATTTAAATAAAATAGATGTCTTACCAGTCGAAACGATTTTATAGACTTCAATAGTCGCTGCTACTTGTCAAGTTGGACATACCACTGCACTGCGGACAGAGAAAAAGATGATAGGAACTCGGCCTATAACCAATTTTAGCAAGGGACAAATTTACCCTTAATCAGTCAATTCGCCTCAAAAAATATTTATTAAAGAAAAATTATTTAAAATATTATAATTGTTAATCACAAATTTATATCCAACAATTTGAAAAACAAATAACTATATTTCATAAAATGATTTATATGATTAATAATAATACAATTAGTTACATCACATACGGATACAAAAGGCTTGTATCATTTTAAAAAATTGTCGAAAATTTTAGACAAAATAAACACACTTTTAAATGAAGGGAGAGAAAATAATGATGTGGTATGCCTAACAAACTTTGATGCCCACCACTTTTAAGAAATATAGAATATTCTATTAAAACTATGAGAAGAGATGCAACGCTAATGGTTGTCGGTGCCAAACAGTGTCAATTCTATTATTTATACTTAAATTTATAAATTTAAATCGTTAGATATGTTTTATATCATCTCAATAATATATATATATATATATATATATATTATAAAATTTTAACTTTATTTTGACAGCCATCATGAAAGAGGTTAAATAGTCAAAATTTGGACCGTTAATTTTATTAGTTTTTGATGCATACTCAGGTAAAGTCGAAATAATAAAATTTTATCTACATATAGTATATGAAATATATAATATATCTCAAGAATTAATCTTATTTTTTTTAATTTTAAACAAAAGTTATTAGAAATTGAATTTCCTAGTTCTCTTCCAATACTATAGAACAAAAGTTATTTGAAATTCAATTCTCACAATATTATAGAACTTAAACTCTGAAAATTTCAAAATTGAACCTCCAACCCGTATCAGCATCTCCTCCATGACTGGTACGAGCTGATATCATTAATACTTCTTTTAATTTTTTGAGGAAAGTAAGCTTGGCCTACTTAAATAGTTAAATTTTATTAAATAAATGAGACCGTGACCATACCGGATGGAGATAAAGCGAAACAAAAATAGAAGGAAAACAAAAGATGAAAGGTAAATAATTACACAACAAAACAACAGAACTATTTTAAGACATCGATCTCAGCTAATAGTTTTTCTGCACAAGAGAATTACTTTTGTTTCTTTTGGGATGCTTGCGTAGACCTCGATAACTTATACTATTTCTCCTGAACAATTATTCAAACCATCATATGCAAATAAATTAAATTCTTAAATGTTTAAATTGTAAGATTTTTAGTGAAAATTAAGTAATAATTTATCTTAATGAAAGGCTGATAATATTAATTAGGACAATTCAATTGATCCCGCACGCTAGCTATTTACTACTTCATAAGATATTACGAAGTTCTAACTAATGGTTTTCGCTCTGTTGCAATTACACCTACCAAATAATTAGTAGATAACGCTAGCTACTGTAGGATATATATTATAAAGTACATCAAGAAAAATATTATAAATCTCTCACATTTGCCGGGTACGTAGAACAGCCTTAAATTAATATGTTATCAACGGTTAATATTATAAATCTCTCACATGCCATCATATTAGAAGTTTGTAAACCACATATTGACGTGGAAGTATCATCAACAATACTTTAATCATTACATCACACTTTTGACTATTAATAGTCGAAACCGTTGATTAGAATATCTGATTGCTTACTGTGACATCAATATGGCGTATCTGACCACTGAATATTTATATTTAAATTTCTTATTTTCTAAATAATTAGGAGTATTTTATCTATTGCAGCTATGTATTTTTCTTTTATCTCGAACTGAAGCAACCCTTTTTGAGGCCTGCAGGATGTATCTTTTCGTCATTTTTGAAACCAAAACATAGCTTCGTTTTTATTGTGTTTGTTCTTGCATAAGAAGATACCGGTCATTGCATCACAAAATATTCCAAAAACTAGTAATAATCATGAGAGTGGAACTTATCTTTTCGATAACACTCAGTTCCCGGTAGTTCACTGATATAGATATCCTGAGCTGATTGCTATACGTGAGGATGATATTATGATGATATGATTCAAAATCGCGGCCTAATTAAGGAGAAGTAATTACACAGACACCAGACACCAGAAATAACAGGATAAGGGTAGATAAGCACAACTCAACTCATGGTGGAGTCTAATAATGACGAGATTGATCTTGACCTCTTTACCAGTTAGCTTTTGTTACTTTGGAGATGAGATGCAGGACAAAGTACTCAATATCATAATAAGCTGGAATTATTTGAGCCGCACAAACTACAACCATTAGAAGATAACTCTATCCATATAATGTATGGTAAATGATTTTTACCTATGAAATTAAAATAATCCCACATACCATTTAATTGATTATGAGCTGGACTAACCTGGTTTTCAAAATCCTACTTAGCAGTTTGGCAATAAACACAAGTTCGGTGAGCACATGACCAATACCTCCGGACTTCAAAATTCTGGCCGGAAATTAAATAAAATCGAGGACTTAGTATGACATAAGTTGTTTCAATTTTAATTGTCTTAAGTCATGCTCATTCTAATGATAATTTTGATCCTATTTTTATAAGTATATTGCGGATTTTTTTGAAAAAAATCATCAGACAAAAATCTAACTATGAATTTTTTTTTGTTCTTTAATTTTTTTTTCTTTGAGGGATCACTTGACAATCGTTATTTTGAAAAATTTGATAATCAAATTTCAAATAAACTCAAAAAAGTTTTAAAATAGATAAATCTATAGACATATTCTTACACTGATAAATTGATATTGTTTCAAATCTTACTGTCAAGATTGTCAAAATAACCATTGTCAAATGATCCCACTTTTTTTCAGCCAAAAGTTTATTTCATGAGTTAGGGTAAAAAGAGTAATAAAGATGGCAAAATAATCCAAAGAAAATCAACTGAAGAACACAAAAATCTTCATGGATAGATCTCAATGATTGACAAGAATCCAAAGGTATCAACAATCTTGTAAGAACTAAATCCCGCTTCAATGAATAACTTTTCCCACTCATTCTCATCTCTCTCTGCTCCTCCGCAAGTAGTTAGCATCACCATATCAATCAATAGTTGCGGTTCGTCTGATATGATAGCAGATGTCGATCCAACGACTGATTCCAAGACTAAGATCTTTCCTCCCGCTTCTTTGGAAGGAATTGATTCCTTGCATCGCCGGAGTATCTTTATGCAGTCCTCATCACTCCAATCGTGCAGAATCCACTAAAATGGTGAATAATCAAATATTAGCTAGGTTATTAATTCTACATATTACACATATATAAGATGTATATATGAACATATATTAATTGTATGTATATATGGATGTTTGTTTTTCCTTCTTATTCTAACCTTAAGAAGAACAACTTTTGCGGGAGGAATACAGTCGAACATGTCACCAGAAACAAACTTCACTAGTCCATCGTTCGGAATGTCACCGACGACATACGGTAGATCCAAAACAGTGCAATTGACATGAGGGAAGTTTTTGGCAATGACTTCTGCCATCGCACCGTTACCACCTCCTACGTCAACAAGGGAGTCGACTTCCTTGAAAATATCACCACCATGTTTAACAATAGCATCGTTAAACAAACAACTACTGCTTACCATAGCATCATTAAACTTTTTGTTAATGCTAGGGTTTTGGCTTGCTAAATCCCAAAGTGTACAATTGTACACCAACTCGATTGGAATCTTTTTTTCCTCTTGCATGAACCAATCGCCCATGTATACTGAAGATTTCACATTTATATAGTCGAGATTCAATCGTATTAACGGCAACAAGTTGGTTGACTCATCCTTCTGGGTCAACATGCGCGATTGAACCGTTAGATCATAGACCGGCTCACTGCCAACAGCAGTTGTACTCTTCTCAATGAAGAGGCCAAAATGGGTCAATAACCGCATAAGGCGGCGTAAATGGGATTTTTTTGAGGGGGCAAGTGAAAGAGCATGGTGGAGCTGGCTGAGGCTCATTGCCTGGCCATTGTTGTTAATTGCATCCGGAATGCCGAGGTCCAAAGCACATTTAAGAGACATGGATTTGAGATAACCCAGTGATAAGCTGCATACCTCTGCTTGAGCCTGATAGATGTTGCTCTCCATTTTCTTGGGATTTTCTATATATGTTGTTTTTTTGTGACCCCCCTCTCATCGTTTTATAGCAGCGCCAGTAAATGAAAGAAGCCACTGAGCTCTGATCTAATCAATGAAGTTTTCAAATCAGGAGCTAATCCGTACACACATGAGCGAATATTTCGTAGTACACACACAATTTTAGCCACTAGAGAATTATACTATATATTGAAACTTTTATTTTATTTTTGAAAATTGGAATTATGTCCTAAAAATATAAGCACCGAATTTCTTAAAATTATGTCACATAAATCAAATTAGAAAGATGCAAATAACAAAAATTCTAAAATTATACCAGTTTGCAACATTTGATTGAATTTTGATAAATATACATGTCATATTTTCAGGTACCTCTGTTTTACAAAATTTTAAATAATTCAATTGTTATAACAATATTAAATATAAAACTAAAAACATATATTGTTTAGTATTTATTTGAGAACAAACATAAATATTGTATAAATAAAAATACTTTATATATAACATATAATATTTTATTCTTGTACAACATACATCATGAGTGCATATATCATATAATTTTTTAACGCTCTTATGCATGAAAGGTTCCTAGAGGTAACTACAATCTAATATGAAACTAGATAATTAATTTTTTTAATTTTTAGAAATAAAGACGGAATCTAAGTTATATCAAATTTTAAATATTCATACATAACCTTCCATCCGAATTTCATCAAAAGAGATAATTAATTGCGCAATTTTTTAAGAGGCCCATATAATGTACTAATGTGGAGGAGAGAGGAAAGATTTAAGAAAAGAATAACACAAACAGTGTTTTAATTAAATGTAATGGCTGAAATTATAACCACCGCTCCCCAACCTATTTCTTTTATTTTTCAAATTTAATGTGTGAGGTTGTCTATATATTACCTGTATCTAATAAATCGTTCCATTATGTAAAAGTTGAAATATTGTTTTACTTTCTTATTTTACAGTGATGCGGAGTGGCTGAAGATTTTTTTTTTTTTGAGTCGGAACAACAACAAGAAGAACACCGAAAAATTTAAAAAAAAGTGCAAAATGAAATTTCAAGCTTAAAATTGTCGAAACCTTCGATTAGAAAATCCGATTGATTACTGTTACCTCAATCCGGCGCAGCTCATAACAACCATTTTCTGATCCAAAAAGAAGTTATCTGACCACTGAAATTTTATATTTAAATTTCTTATTTTCTAAATAATTAGGGATATTTTATGTATTGCTGTTATGTATTTTCGTTTATCTGGAACCAACAAAACCCTTTTTACGGCTGGCAGGATATGTCTTTTTTTTATTTTTGAAAAGAAAACATAGCTTTGTGTTTAAGAAGATGCTGCTCATTGCATCACAAGAAGTTCCAGAAACTAGCAATAATCATGATATTGAAACTTATCTTTTTGATAACACTCAGTTATCTCTGGTTCACCGATATAGATATCCTGAGCTGATTGCTATACATGAGGATGATATTTTGATGATACGGATTCAAAATCGTGGCCTAATTAAGGACAAGTAACTTCACAGACACCAGAAATAACAGGATAAGAGTAGATAAGAACAACTCAATTGATCTTGACCTTTTTACCAGTTAGCTTTTGTTAGTGTGGAGACGACATGCAGGACAAAGTACTCAATATCATAATAAGCTGGAATTATTTGAGCCGCACAAACTACAACCATTAGAAGATAACTCTATCCATATAATGTATGGTAAATGACTTTTACGTATGAAATTAAAATAATCCCACATACCATTTAATTGATTATGAGCTGGACTAACCTGGTTTTCAAAATCCTACTTACCAGTTCGGCAATAAACACAAGTTTGGTGAGCACATGACCAATACCTCCGGACTCCAAAATCCTGGCCGGAAATTAAATAAAATCGACTTAATTAGTACGATATAAGTTGTTTCAATTTTAATTGTCTTAAATCGTGCTAATTTTAATGATAATTTTGATTCTATTTTTATAAATAAATTGCGGAATTTAAAAATAAAATCTTCATCACAAAGCCAATTTTGAATTTTCTTTTTGATTCTTTTTTTTTTTTTGAATAGGGATCACTTGACAATTTTGATAATCAAATGTCTTCGAAATAGTTTTAAAATAGATAAATTTATAGACATAGTCTTGCACTTATAAATTAATTATGTTTTAAATTTTACATAATTTAATTGTCAATCAATGGTCATTAAGTCATTACCATTGCAAATTAACTGTATAAATTTTAATGTCCTTAATTTAATGGACTATCAAATAATACTTAAATAGTTAAATTGTTTAAATTTTGAAATTGAATCAAAATCTATTTGTAATTTAAAAAATAATCTATATATAATATTTTTCTATTTTATAAATATTTTTTTTTCAAATTTAATTGAAAATCTATTATCAAGATTGTCAAAATAACCATTGTCAAGTAATCCCTCTTTTCTTCAGCAAAAAATTTATTTCGCGAGTTCGAACAGAGTGAATAAAAAATACATAAATTAAACAAAAGAAGATCAAGTGAAGAACACAAAAATCTTCATAGATAGATCTCAATGATTGACAGGAATCCAACAGTGTCAATAATCTTTTATGAATTAAATCCCTCTTAATGAATAACTTTTCCCACTCATTGTCATCACCATATCAATCAATAGCTGCGGTTCATCTGATATCATAGCAGATGTCGATCCGACAACCGATTCCATGAGTAAGATCTTGCCTCCCGCTTCATTGGAAGGAATTGATTCGTTGCATTGCCGGAGTATCTTTATGCAGTCCTCGCCACTCCAATCATGCAGAATCCACTAAAATGATGAATAACCGAATATTAGCTAGGTTAATCATTCTATATATTACACATATGTAAGATGCATAAGTGAACAAATATTAATTGTATGTATGTATAAGAATGTTTTTTTTTTACTTGTGAATCTAACCTTAAGAAGATTGACGTCAGTGGGAGGAATATAGTTGAACATATATGTCCCCAGGCACAAACTTCACTAGTCCATCTTTCGGAATGTCACCGAGGACATGCGATAGATCTAAAACGGTGCACTTGACATGAGGGAAGTTTTTGGCAATTTTAGCCATTAGGAATTAATCCGTACGCCCGTAAGCGAATATTTCGTAGTCCACTCACAATTTTAGCCATTAGGAATCACCATTAGAGAATTATACTATATACTGAAAATTTTATTTTATATTTGAAAATGGGAATTATGTCCTAAAAAAATGTAAGCATCGAATTTATTGAGATTATATTAGATAAATCAAATTAAATAGATGCAAATATCAAAGTACTAAAATTATACCAGTTTATAACTTTTGATTGAATTTTGATAAATATACATGTCATATTTTCAGGTACCTCAGTTTTATAAAATTTTAAATAATTCAATTGTTATAACAAGATTAAATATAATACTAAAAACATATATTGTTTAGTATATATTTGATAACAGACATAAATGTTGTATAAAAAAAATTCTTTATATATAACATATAATATTTTATTCTTCTACAACATACACAAACAAAAAGAATCAAGGTATTTTTCTCCCATTAAGCTGTGAACTCATCTTTAACCTTCTTATGCATAAAAGGTTAATAGAGGAGGTAGGGTAACTGTAATGTACTATGAAATGAGATAATTTGTTTCTTTTTTAGATAAATATAAGAATCTGAACTATTTTACTTTAAATATTCATAAAAAGCTCTCTCATCCGGGTTTCATGAAAAGAGATATTTAATGCAGAATTTTCTAAGAGAAACGTATATAATGTACTAATGTGGAGGAGAGAGAAAAGAATAATGCAACGGTGTTTTCATTAAATCTAATGGCTGAAATTATAAGTGAACAATCTAATTAAAAATCCCATCTTGAGTGTATATACCCACCCCTCTCCCCCACATATCATAATCATGGAAGTTAGAGAGCAGCCTTCTTCTTTACGTGTATTTTGTTTTGTTTACTCACTCATTTCTCTCGCTGGTGTTTCTTACTTCAAACAGCAAGTTCGTTGGTCCCAAATTCTATTCTACAGAGTTCGTTTATTTTGCTTCATAAAATTAATTTCACACAATTTTTTTTAAACAGTTCTCGATTTGAAGCTATTAATGGGGCAACAGCACTGTTCTAGCAGAATCCCTACTTGAGGAGCAGGACTGGTGCCATAGCGTACTGGTTAGAATACTTTTCGTCTCCGCAATTGGGTGTAAAACGGGAAGGATGTACTCGTTAAAAATTGAGAAAGAAACACACCTCTTTAGATGGAGAGAAGAGAAGGAAAACAAATAAACTGCTTTTTATTATAAACTCTTAATATTTTTCTCTTACATAATAACAGAATACAACTTTTTTTTCTAGTTCTAAAAATGAGAAGATAAAGCTAGAAATTTGCATAACATTAAATAAAAAAATATAATTGTAAACAACACGGTATATTTTGACGGTTTTTTTCTAAAACAATTATAACTTTTTATTGGGAGGTCCAATGGACTTTGACATTTTCACCATTGGAAATTATACTTCAAGAGTTTTAAATCCATAGCTCACTAACTCAAAAAAACTAAATTGAGCCTTCTAAATTTCATCATCAGTCAATCTCAAATTTTGTCCACCGTAAAATCCTATTCATATTTTCCAATAAACATAACTTTATTATAAAATTAAGTTTATATTTTCAATATCCCCACTTAAACTTAATTATTTCTTTCTTGCATCCTCGACAATTTGTTGACCACTTGTCACCTGACATTCTTCATTACTCGTCTCCATATCACCACCAAATTTCATATATCTTACGGTAGATTATCTCATCCTTTCATTGACGGATTCTCTTATCGAGTCCTTGAGCTAGCTTGTTCGCTCCTTGCTTGCTTGCAAAATCGACACTCCTTCCAAGTCGTGGTCTTTTCTCCTCTCCTATCATCCTATGGCCTGACACTTCATCAGGTCATATATTTATGAGCTCCACACTCACAACGTGACTCCGCACAGTTTTTTCTCATGCGGCTCCGCATCACATCTTCTCATGGTATTCAACATTTTTCCAGCAACCTATATATCTTGTCACTAGTTCTCTTCTCCTGGCACACATTGCCTAGGCTCTTTCTCATGTGAGTCATGCTCATATCGGCTTCACTCACTATTTCTTCAGAGACCATTGGCTCTTTAAAATAACGCTCATTGCTTGATATCTATCATTATTGACAATTTTTTTTTAAATGTTATTACTCTCTAGTATATTCTTTTACTACAACATTCGAGAAACTATCATCACAAAACACCAAATCAATACTCTTTTTTTTCACTACTTATCTTTCTCTCATTTTTTTTAATAAAACATACTTCTGTTTTTTTATTTTTTTCACTCATTTTTTTTATAATGCATGTTCTTTTTTTTCCTCACCCTTTTTCTCAAGCTAAAATACTAAATAAAATTCTAAACTCACAACACTCAAATTTTTATGTAATTGAGAATATTTGCATCTTTCCATTGGCAATATTTGCATCCCAATAGAAAGTTATGAGCCTTTTCTCTCGCTAGTGTTCTTACTTCCTATAGCAGGTTGTCGGTCCCAATATTCCATTCTACAGAGTTCGTTTCACTTTTTTATTTTGCTTCATAAAATTAATTTTCACACAAAATTATTTTTTAAACCTATTTCTTGAAAAAAATGAACAAAAAAGAAAAAAACTCCTTGAGTTCGGATTAACCGATTATAATTTCTGATCTCTGGATATTACAATTAAGCCCTTAAATAATTATTGGGCCTGGCTGTCAAAATCAAAACCCGAGTTTAATTAATTTGCCTGTTATTTCTTGAAGATTTAACTTTAATATTCCTCTCCTTAAGAAAAAAATCTGCATATATGGAAAAAGCATAAACAGTTCTCAACATAATTGAGCTTCTGCTTTTTGATGTCTGCGTTAGTACCAAAGTCGCCATCCTATTGCTAACGTAATAGTTGATTTTTCCTAATCCATTTGCTTGTGTTAAGAGATGTGATAATTACGCAATAATTCTGTATCCCGTAAGATTTTGAATACAGGTTATATAAATTGGACACGGATCATCCAAAAATTTTAAGACTCCACGTTCTCCGTTCTATGCATATACACGAGGTAAAAATATTTATAATAATATTAAAATATGTTTATACTAACATTTACTTTTTTTCTTTTTTGATAAAGTGGAGAACAACCAACCAATTACCACTACTTTCAGAAATTTCATACAAAAGTAATCCTAACAAACTATTACCTCAAGTATAAAAACCTAAGGTAAGAAAAACCCCCCACAACTTCCCCAAAATACCACATGCTGAAGTTAGAGTGTATGCAACAAACCACAGCAATTAAGTATTCACAAAACACAGCCAATTGAACTTGAAACAAATCAGAAACTACAACTAATTCCCAGTTGTAGGAGCAACACCAATAGCACCACCATTGGTCCCTCGATCAGATTCATCAAAAATCAAGACGACCTCCTGGTGATACAAGTGCTCGATCTCACTATTGGTACCTGTCCATGTATGAAAGAGAGAGCAAACCTTATTAGTAAAGAATGAAAAGTGAGAGCTGTTGCATTATCAAAAATAGAATTACACTTAAAAAAATAGATACATCGATTTTACTCTGTATCTATATGGGATAAAAGTATTTTTATATCGAGAATAAAAGCGTTTATACTAACATTCAAATGTATGTATATATAAAATAAACCCAACGGACTACAGTGTTACAGACAGTAACAAACTGTTACGGAACGTAACACATATCGGACTACATTACTATGGACCACAACACTCATTTAAATAAAATAGATGTCTTACCAGTCGAAACGATTTTATAGACTTCAATAGTCGCTGCTACTTGTCAAGTTGGACATACCACTGCACTGCGGACAGAGAAAAAGATGATAGGAACTCGGCCTATAACCAATTTTAGCAAGGGACAAATTTACCCTTAATCAGTCAATTCGCCTCAAAAAATATTTATTAAAGAAAAATTATTTAAAATATTATAATTGTTAATCACAAATTTATATCCAACAATTTGAAAAACAAATAACTATATTTCATAAAATGATTTATATGATTAATAATAATACAATTAGTTACATCACATACGGATACAAAAGGCTTGTATCATTTTAAAAAATTGTCGAAAATTTTAGACAAAATAAACACACTTTTAAATGAAGGGAGAGAAAATAATGATGTGGTATGCCTAACAAACTTTGATGCCCACCACTTTTAAGAAATATAGAATATTCTATTAAAACTATGAGAAGAGATGCAACGCTAATGGTTGTCGGTGCCAAACAGTGTCAATTCTATTATTTATACTTAAATTTATAAATTTAAATCGTTAGATATGTTTTATATCATCTCAATAATATATATATATATATATATATATATTATAAAATTTTAACTTTATTTTGACAGCCATCATGAAAGAGGTTAAATAGTCAAAATTTGGACCGTTAATTTTATTAGTTTTTGATGCATACTCAGGTAAAGTCGAAATAATAAAATTTTATCTACATATAGTATATGAAATATATAATATATCTCAAGAATTAATCTTATTTTTTTTAATTTTAAACAAAAGTTATTAGAAATTGAATTTCCTAGTTCTCTTCCAATACTATAGAACAAAAGTTATTTGAAATTCAATTCTCACAATATTATAGAACTTAAACTCTGAAAATTTCAAAATTGAACCTCCAACCCGTATCAGCATCTCCTCCATGACTGGTACGAGCTGATATCATTAATACTTCTTTTAATTTTTTGAGGAAAGTAAGCTTGGCCTACTTAAATAGTTAAATTTTATTAAATAAATGAGACCGTGACCATACCGGATGGAGATAAAGCGAAACAAAAATAGAAGGAAAACAAAAGATGAAAGGTAAATAATTACACAACAAAACAACAGAACTATTTTAAGACATCGATCTCAGCTAATAGTTTTTCTGCACAAGAGAATTACTTTTGTTTCTTTTGGGATGCTTGCGTAGACCTCGATAACTTATACTATTTCTCCTGAACAATTATTCAAACCATCATATGCAAATAAATTAAATTCTTAAATGTTTAAATTGTAAGATTTTTAGTGAAAATTAAGTAATAATTTATCTTAATGAAAGGCTGATAATATTAATTAGGACAATTCAATTGATCCCGCACGCTAGCTATTTACTACTTCATAAGATATTACGAAGTTCTAACTAATGGTTTTCGCTCTGTTGCAATTACACCTACCAAATAATTAGTAGATAACGCTAGCTACTGTAGGATATATATTATAAAGTACATCAAGAAAAATATTATAAATCTCTCACATTTGCCGGGTACGTAGAACAGCCTTAAATTAATATGTTATCAACGGTTAATATTATAAATCTCTCACATGCCATCATATTAGAAGTTTGTAAACCACATATTGACGTGGAAGTATCATCAACAATACTTTAATCATTACATCACACTTTTGACTATTAATAGTCGAAACCGTTGATTAGAATATCTGATTGCTTACTGTGACATCAATATGGCGTATCTGACCACTGAATATTTATATTTAAATTTCTTATTTTCTAAATAATTAGGAGTATTTTATCTATTGCAGCTATGTATTTTTCTTTTATCTCGAACTGAAGCAACCCTTTTTGAGGCCTGCAGGATGTATCTTTTCGTCATTTTTGAAACCAAAACATAGCTTCGTTTTTATTGTGTTTGTTCTTGCATAAGAAGATACCGGTCATTGCATCACAAAATATTCCAAAAACTAGTAATAATCATGAGAGTGGAACTTATCTTTTCGATAACACTCAGTTCCCGGTAGTTCACTGATATAGATATCCTGAGCTGATTGCTATACGTGAGGATGATATTATGATGATATGATTCAAAATCGCGGCCTAATTAAGGAGAAGTAATTACACAGACACCAGACACCAGAAATAACAGGATAAGGGTAGATAAGCACAACTCAACTCATGGTGGAGTCTAATAATGACGAGATTGATCTTGACCTCTTTACCAGTTAGCTTTTGTTACTTTGGAGATGAGATGCAGGACAAAGTACTCAATATCATAATAAGCTGGAATTATTTGAGCCGCACAAACTACAACCATTAGAAGATAACTCTATCCATATAATGTATGGTAAATGATTTTTACCTATGAAATTAAAATAATCCCACATACCATTTAATTGATTATGAGCTGGACTAACCTGGTTTTCAAAATCCTACTTAGCAGTTTGGCAATAAACACAAGTTCGGTGAGCACATGACCAATACCTCCGGACTTCAAAATTCTGGCCGGAAATTAAATAAAATCGAGGACTTAGTATGACATAAGTTGTTTCAATTTTAATTGTCTTAAGTCATGCTCATTCTAATGATAATTTTGATCCTATTTTTATAAGTATATTGCGGATTTTTTTGAAAAAAATCATCAGACAAAAATCTAACTATGAATTTTTTTTTGTTCTTTAATTTTTTTTTCTTTGAGGGATCACTTGACAATCGTTATTTTGAAAAATTTGATAATCAAATTTCAAATAAACTCAAAAAAGTTTTAAAATAGATAAATCTATAGACATATTCTTACACTGATAAATTGATATTGTTTCAAATCTTACTGTCAAGATTGTCAAAATAACCATTGTCAAATGATCCCACTTTTTTTCAGCCAAAAGTTTATTTCATGAGTTAGGGTAAAAAGAGTAATAAAGATGGCAAAATAATCCAAAGAAAATCAACTGAAGAACACAAAAATCTTCATGGATAGATCTCAATGATTGACAAGAATCCAAAGGTATCAACAATCTTGTAAGAACTAAATCCCGCTTCAATGAATAACTTTTCCCACTCATTCTCATCTCTCTCTGCTCCTCCGCAAGTAGTTAGCATCACCATATCAATCAATAGTTGCGGTTCGTCTGATATGATAGCAGATGTCGATCCAACGACTGATTCCAAGACTAAGATCTTTCCTCCCGCTTCTTTGGAAGGAATTGATTCCTTGCATCGCCGGAGTATCTTTATGCAGTCCTCATCACTCCAATCGTGCAGAATCCACTAAAATGGTGAATAATCAAATATTAGCTAGGTTATTAATTCTACATATTACACATATATAAGATGTATATATGAACATATATTAATTGTATGTATATATGGATGTTTGTTTTTCCTTCTTATTCTAACCTTAAGAAGAACAACTTTTGCGGGAGGAATACAGTCGAACATGTCACCAGAAACAAACTTCACTAGTCCATCGTTCGGAATGTCACCGACGACATACGGTAGATCCAAAACAGTGCAATTGACATGAGGGAAGTTTTTGGCAATGACTTCTGCCATCGCACCGTTACCACCTCCTACGTCAACAAGGGAGTCGACTTCCTTGAAAATATCACCACCATGTTTAACAATAGCATCGTTAAACAAACAACTACTGCTTACCATAGCATCATTAAACTTTTTGTTAATGCTAGGGTTTTGGCTTGCTAAATCCCAAAGTGTACAATTGTACACCAACTCGATTGGAATCTTTTTTTCCTCTTGCATGAACCAATCGCCCATGTATACTGAAGATTTCACATTTATATAGTCGAGATTCAATCGTATTAACGGCAACAAGTTGGTTGACTCATCCTTCTGGGTCAACATGCGCGATTGAACCGTTAGATCATAGACCGGCTCACTGCCAACAGCAGTTGTACTCTTCTCAATGAAGAGGCCAAAATGGGTCAATAACCGCATAAGGCGGCGTAAATGGGATTTTTTTGAGGGGGCAAGTGAAAGAGCATGGTGGAGCTGGCTGAGGCTCATTGCCTGGCCATTGTTGTTAATTGCATCCGGAATGCCGAGGTCCAAAGCACATTTAAGAGACATGGATTTGAGATAACCCAGTGATAAGCTGCATACCTCTGCTTGAGCCTGATAGATGTTGCTCTCCATTTTCTTGGGATTTTCTATATATGTTGTTTTTTTGTGACCCCCCTCTCATCGTTTTATAGCAGCGCCAGTAAATGAAAGAAGCCACTGAGCTCTGATCTAATCAATGAAGTTTTCAAATCAGGAGCTAATCCGTACACACATGAGCGAATATTTCGTAGTACACACACAATTTTAGCCACTAGAGAATTATACTATATATTGAAACTTTTATTTTATTTTTGAAAATTGGAATTATGTCCTAAAAATATAAGCACCGAATTTCTTAAAATTATGTCACATAAATCAAATTAGAAAGATGCAAATAACAAAAATTCTAAAATTATACCAGTTTGCAACATTTGATTGAATTTTGATAAATATACATGTCATATTTTCAGGTACCTCTGTTTTACAAAATTTTAAATAATTCAATTGTTATAACAATATTAAATATAAAACTAAAAACATATATTGTTTAGTATTTATTTGAGAACAAACATAAATATTGTATAAATAAAAATACTTTATATATAACATATAATATTTTATTCTTGTACAACATACATCATGAGTGCATATATCATATAATTTTTTAACGCTCTTATGCATGAAAGGTTCCTAGAGGTAACTACAATCTAATATGAAACTAGATAATTAATTTTTTTAATTTTTAGAAATAAAGACGGAATCTAAGTTATATCAAATTTTAAATATTCATACATAACCTTCCATCCGAATTTCATCAAAAGAGATAATTAATTGCGCAATTTTTTAAGAGGCCCATATAATGTACTAATGTGGAGGAGAGAGGAAAGATTTAAGAAAAGAATAACACAAACAGTGTTTTAATTAAATGTAATGGCTGAAATTATAACCACCGCTCCCCAACCTATTTCTTTTATTTTTCAAATTTAATGTGTGAGGTTGTCTATATATTACCTGTATCTAATAAATCGTTCCATTATGTAAAAGTTGAAATATTGTTTTACTTTCTTATTTTACAGTGATGCGGAGTGGCTGAAGATTTTTTTTTTTTGAGTCGGAACAACAAGAAGAAGAACACCGAAAAATTTAAAAAAAAGTGCAAAATGAAATTTCAAGCTTAAAATTGTCGAAACCTTCGATTAGAAAATCCGATTGATTACTGTTACCTCAATCCGGCGCAGCTCATAACAACCATTTTCTGATCCAAAAAGAAGTTATCTGACCACTGAAATTTTATATTTAAATTTCTTATTTTCTAAATAATTAGGGATATTTTATGTATTGCTGTTATGTATTTTCGTTTATCTGGAACCAACAAAACCCTTTTTACGGCTGGCAGGATATGTCTTTTTTTTATTTTTGAAAAGAAAACATAGCTTTGTGTTTAAGAAGATGCTGCTCATTGCATCACAAGAAGTTCCAGAAACTAGCAATAATCATGATATTGAAACTTATCTTTTTGATAACACTCAGTTATCTCTGGTTCACCGATATAGATATCCTGAGCTGATTGCTATACATGAGGATGATATTTTGATGATACGGATTCAAAATCGTGGCCTAATTAAGGACAAGTAACTTCACAGACACCAGAAATAACAGGATAAGAGTAGATAAGAACAACTCAATTGATCTTGACCTTTTTACCAGTTAGCTTTTGTTAGTGTGGAGACGACATGCAGGACAAAGTACTCAATATCATAATAAGCTGGAATTATTTGAGCCGCACAAACTACAACCATTAGAAGATAACTCTATCCATATAATGTATGGTAAATGACTTTTACGTATGAAATTAAAATAATCCCACATACCATTTAATTGATTATGAGCTGGACTAACCTGGTTTTCAAAATCCTACTTACCAGTTCGGCAATAAACACAAGTTTGGTGAGCACATGACCAATACCTCCGGACTCCAAAATCCTGGCCGGAAATTAAATAAAATCGACTTAATTAGTACGATATAAGTTGTTTCAATTTTAATTGTCTTAAATCGTGCTAATTTTAATGATAATTTTGATTCTATTTTTATAAATAAATTGCGGAATTTAAAAATAAAATCTTCATCACAAAGCCAATTTTGAATTTTCTTTTTGATTCTTTTTTTTTTTTTGAATAGGGATCACTTGACAATTTTGATAATCAAATGTCTTCGAAATAGTTTTAAAATAGATAAATTTATAGACATAGTCTTGCACTTATAAATTAATTATGTTTTAAATTTTACATAATTTAATTGTCAATCAATGGTCATTAAGTCATTACCATTGCAAATTAACTGTATAAATTTTAATGTCCTTAATTTAATGGACTATCAAATAATACTTAAATAGTTAAATTGTTTAAATTTTGAAATTGAATCAAAATCTATTTGTAATTTAAAAAATAATCTATATATAATATTTTTCTATTTTATAAATATTTTTTTTTCAAATTTAATTGAAAATCTATTATCAAGATTGTCAAAATAACCATTGTCAAGTAATCCCTCTTTTCTTCAGCAAAAAATTTATTTCGCGAGTTCGAACAGAGTGAATAAAAAATACATAAATTAAACAAAAGAAGATCAAGTGAAGAACACAAAAATCTTCATAGATAGATCTCAATGATTGACAGGAATCCAACAGTGTCAATAATCTTTTATGAATTAAATCCCTCTTAATGAATAACTTTTCCCACTCATTGTCATCACCATATCAATCAATAGCTGCGGTTCATCTGATATCATAGCAGATGTCGATCCGACAACCGATTCCATGAGTAAGATCTTGCCTCCCGCTTCATTGGAAGGAATTGATTCGTTGCATTGCCGGAGTATCTTTATGCAGTCCTCGCCACTCCAATCATGCAGAATCCACTAAAATGATGAATAACCGAATATTAGCTAGGTTAATCATTCTATATATTACACATATGTAAGATGCATAAGTGAACAAATATTAATTGTATGTATGTATAAGAATGTTTTTTTTTACTTGTGAATCTAACCTTAAGAAGATTGACGTCAGTGGGAGGAATATAGTTGAACATATATGTCCCCAGGCACAAACTTCACTAGTCCATCTTTCGGAATGTCACCGAGGACATGCGATAGATCTAAAACGGTGCACTTGACATGAGGGAAGTTTTTGGCAATTTTAGCCATTAGGAATTAATCCGTACGCCCGTAAGCGAATATTTCGTAGTCCACTCACAATTTTAGCCATTAGGAATCACCATTAGAGAATTATACTATATACTGAAAATTTTATTTTATATTTGAAAATGGGAATTATGTCCTAAAAAAATGTAAGCATCGAATTTATTGAGATTATATTAGATAAATCAAATTAAATAGATGCAAATATCAAAGTACTAAAATTATACCAGTTTATAACTTTTGATTGAATTTTGATAAATATACATGTCATATTTTCAGGTACCTCAGTTTTATAAAATTTTAAATAATTCAATTGTTATAACAAGATTAAATATAATACTAAAAACATATATTGTTTAGTATATATTTGATAACAGACATAAATGTTGTATAAAAAAAATTCTTTATATATAACATATAATATTTTATTCTTCTACAACATACACAAACAAAAAGAATCAAGGTATTTTTCTCCCATTAAGCTGTGAACTCATCTTTAACCTTCTTATGCATAAAAGGTTAATAGAGGAGGTAGGGTAACTGTAATGTACTATGAAATGAGATAATTTGTTTCTTTTTTTAGATAAATATAAGAATCTGAACTATTTTACTTTAAATATTCATAAAAGCTCTCTCATCCGGGTTTCATGAAAAGAGATATTTAATTGCAGAATTTTCTAAGAGAGACGTATATAATGTACTAATGTGGAGGAGAGAGGAAAAGAATAATGCAAACGGTGTTTTCATTAAATCTAATGGCTGAAATTATAAGTGAACAATCTAATTAAAAATCCATCTTGAGTGTATATACCCACCCCTCTCCCCCACATATCATAATCATGGAAGTTAGAGAGCAGCCTTCTTCTTTACGTGTATTTTGTTTTGTTTAACTCACTCATTTCTCTCGCTGGTGTTCTTACTTCAAACAGCAAGTTCGTTGGTCCCAATATTCTATTCTACAGAGTTCGTTTATTTTGCTTCATAAAATTAATTTTCACACAATTTTTTTTAAACAGTTCTCGATTTGAAGCTATTAAAGGGGCAACAGCACTGTTCTAGCAGAATCCCTACTTGAGGAGCAGGACTGGTGCCATAGCGTACTGGTTAGAATACTTTTCGTCTCCGCAATTGGGTGTAAAACGGGAAGGATGTACTCGTTAAAAATTGAGAAAGAAACACACCTCTTTAGATGGAGAGAAGAGAAGGAAAACAAATAAACTTCTTTTTATTATAAACTCTTAATATTTTTCTCTTACATAATAACAGAATACAACTTTTTTTTCTAGTTCTAAAAATGAGAAGATAACGCTAGAAATTTGCATAACATTAAATAAAAAAATATAATTGTAAACAACACGGTATATTTTGACGGTTTTTTTCTAAAACAATTATAACTTTTTATTGGGAGGTCCAATGGACTTTGACATTTTCACCATTGGAAATTATACTTCAAGAGTTTTAAATCCATAGCTCACTAACTCAAAAAAACTAAATTGAGCCTTCTAAATTTCATCATCAGTCAATCTCAAATTTTGTCCACCGTAAAATCCTATTCATATTTTCCAATAAACATAACTTTATTATAAAATTAAGTTTATATTTTCAATATCCCCACTTAAACTTAATTATTTCTTTCTTGCATCCTCGACAATTTGTTGACCACTTGTCACCTGACATTCTTCATTACTCGTCTCCATATCACCACCAAATTTCATATATCTTACGGTAGATTATCTCATCCTTTCATTGACGGATTCTCTTATCGAGTCCTTGAGCTAGCTTGTTCGCTCCTTGCTTGCTTGCAAAATCGACACTCCTTCCAAGTCGTGGTCTTTTCTCCTCTCCTATCATCCTATGGCCTGACACTTCATCAGGTCATATATTTATGAGCTCCACACTCACAACGTGACTCCGCACAGTTTTTTCTCATGCGGCTCCGCATCACATCTTCTCATGGTATTCAACATTTTTCCAGCAACCTATATATCTTGTCACTAGTTCTCTTCTCCTGGCACACATTGCCTAGGCTCTTTCTCATGTGAGTCATGCTCATATCGGCTTCACTCACTATTTCTTCAGAGACCATTGGCTCTTTAAAATAACGCTCATTGCTTGATATCTATCATTATTGACAATTTTTTTTTAAATGTTATTACTCTCTAGTATATTCTTTTACTACAACATTCGAGAAACTATCATCACAAAACACCAAATCAATACTCTTTTTTTTCACTACTTATCTTTCTCTCATTTTTTTTAATAAAACATACTTCTGTTTTTTTATTTTTTTCACTCATTTTTTTTATAATGCATGTTCTTTTTTTTCCTCACCCTTTTTCTCAAGCTAAAATACTAAATAAAATTCTAAACTCACAACACTCAAATTTTTATGTAATTGAGAATATTTGCATCTTTCCATTGGCAATATTTGCATCCCAATAGAAAGTTATGAGCCTTTTCTCTCGCTAGTGTTCTTACTTCCTATAGCAGGTTGTCGGTCCCAATATTCCATTCTACAGAGTTCGTTTCACTTTTTTATTTTGCTTCATAAAATTAATTTTCACACAAAATTATTTTTTAAACCTATTTCTTGAAAAAAATGAACAAAAAAGAAAAAAACTCCTTGAGTTCGGATTAACCGATTATAATTTCTGATCTCTGGATATTACAATTAAGCCCTTAAATAATTATTGGGCCTGGCTGTCAAAATCAAAACCCGAGTTTAATTAATTTGCCTGTTATTTCTTGAAGATTTAACTTTAATATTCCTCTCCTTAAGAAAAAAATCTGCATATATGGAAAAAGCATAAACAGTTCTCAACATAATTGAGCTTCTGCTTTTTGATGTCTGCGTTAGTACCAAAGTCGCCATCCTATTGCTAACGTAATAGTTGATTTTTCCTAATCCATTTGCTTGTGTTAAGAGATGTGATAATTACGCAATAATTCTGTATCCCGTAAGATTTTGAATACAGGTTATATAAATTGGACACGGATCATCCAAAAATTTTAAGACTCCACGTTCTCCGTTCTATGCATATACACGAGGTAAAAATATTTATAATAATATTAAAATATGTTTATACTAACATTTACTTTTTTTCTTTTTTGATAAAGTGGAGAACAACCAACCAATTACCACTACTTTCAGAAATTTCATACAAAAGTAATCCTAACAAACTATTACCTCAAGTATAAAAACCTAAGGTAAGAAAAACCCCCCACAACTTCCCCAAAATACCACATGCTGAAGTTAGAGTGTATGCAACAAACCACAGCAATTAAGTATTCACAAAACACAGCCAATTGAACTTGAAACAAATCAGAAACTACAACTAATTCCCAGTTGTAGGAGCAACACCAATAGCACCACCATTGGTCCCTCGATCAGATTCATCAAAAATCAAGACGACCTCCTGGTGATACAAGTGCTCGATCTCACTATTGGTACCTGTCCATGTATGAAAGAGAGAGCAAACCTTATTAGTAAAGAATGAAAAGTGAGAGCTGTTGCATTATCAAAAATAGAATTACACTTAAAAAAATAGATACATCGATTTTACTCTGTATCTATATGGGATAAAAGTATTTTTATATCGAGAATAAAAGCGTTTATACTAACATTCAAATGTATGTATATATAAAATAAACCCAACGGACTACAGTGTTACAGACAGTAACAAACTGTTACGGAACGTAACACATATCGGACTACATTACTATGGACCACAACACTCATTTAAATAAAATAGATGTCTTACCAGTCGAAACGATTTTATAGACTTCAATAGTCGCTGCTACTTGTCAAGTTGGACATACCACTGCACTGCGGACAGAGAAAAAGATGATAGGAACTCGGCCTATAACCAATTTTAGCAAGGGACAAATTTACCCTTAATCAGTCAATTCGCCTCAAAAAATATTTATTAAAGAAAAATTATTTAAAATATTATAATTGTTAATCACAAATTTATATCCAACAATTTGAAAAACAAATAACTATATTTCATAAAATGATTTATATGATTAATAATAATACAATTAGTTACATCACATACGGATACAAAAGGCTTGTATCATTTTAAAAAATTGTCGAAAATTTTAGACAAAATAAACACACTTTTAAATGAAGGGAGAGAAAATAATGATGTGGTATGCCTAACAAACTTTGATGCCCACCACTTTTAAGAAATATAGAATATTCTATTAAAACTATGAGAAGAGATGCAACGCTAATGGTTGTCGGTGCCAAACAGTGTCAATTCTATTATTTATACTTAAATTTATAAATTTAAATCGTTAGATATGTTTTATATCATCTCAATAATATATATATATATATATATATATATTATAAAATTTTAACTTTATTTTGACAGCCATCATGAAAGAGGTTAAATAGTCAAAATTTGGACCGTTAATTTTATTAGTTTTTGATGCATACTCAGGTAAAGTCGAAATAATAAAATTTTATCTACATATAGTATATGAAATATATAATATATCTCAAGAATTAATCTTATTTTTTTTAATTTTAAACAAAAGTTATTAGAAATTGAATTTCCTAGTTCTCTTCCAATACTATAGAACAAAAGTTATTTGAAATTCAATTCTCACAATATTATAGAACTTAAACTCTGAAAATTTCAAAATTGAACCTCCAACCCGTATCAGCATCTCCTCCATGACTGGTACGAGCTGATATCATTAATACTTCTTTTAATTTTTTGAGGAAAGTAAGCTTGGCCTACTTAAATAGTTAAATTTTATTAAATAAATGAGACCGTGACCATACCGGATGGAGATAAAGCGAAACAAAAATAGAAGGAAAACAAAAGATGAAAGGTAAATAATTACACAACAAAACAACAGAACTATTTTAAGACATCGATCTCAGCTAATAGTTTTTCTGCACAAGAGAATTACTTTTGTTTCTTTTGGGATGCTTGCGTAGACCTCGATAACTTATACTATTTCTCCTGAACAATTATTCAAACCATCATATGCAAATAAATTAAATTCTTAAATGTTTAAATTGTAAGATTTTTAGTGAAAATTAAGTAATAATTTATCTTAATGAAAGGCTGATAATATTAATTAGGACAATTCAATTGATCCCGCACGCTAGCTATTTACTACTTCATAAGATATTACGAAGTTCTAACTAATGGTTTTCGCTCTGTTGCAATTACACCTACCAAATAATTAGTAGATAACGCTAGCTACTGTAGGATATATATTATAAAGTACATCAAGAAAAATATTATAAATCTCTCACATTTGCCGGGTACGTAGAACAGCCTTAAATTAATATGTTATCAACGGTTAATATTATAAATCTCTCACATGCCATCATATTAGAAGTTTGTAAACCACATATTGACGTGGAAGTATCATCAACAATACTTTAATCATTACATCACACTTTTGACTATTAATAGTCGAAACCGTTGATTAGAATATCTGATTGCTTACTGTGACATCAATATGGCGTATCTGACCACTGAATATTTATATTTAAATTTCTTATTTTCTAAATAATTAGGAGTATTTTATCTATTGCAGCTATGTATTTTTCTTTTATCTCGAACTGAAGCAACCCTTTTTGAGGCCTGCAGGATGTATCTTTTCGTCATTTTTGAAACCAAAACATAGCTTCGTTTTTATTGTGTTTGTTCTTGCATAAGAAGATACCGGTCATTGCATCACAAAATATTCCAAAAACTAGTAATAATCATGAGAGTGGAACTTATCTTTTCGATAACACTCAGTTCCCGGTAGTTCACTGATATAGATATCCTGAGCTGATTGCTATACGTGAGGATGATATTATGATGATATGATTCAAAATCGCGGCCTAATTAAGGAGAAGTAATTACACAGACACCAGACACCAGAAATAACAGGATAAGGGTAGATAAGCACAACTCAACTCATGGTGGAGTCTAATAATGACGAGATTGATCTTGACCTCTTTACCAGTTAGCTTTTGTTACTTTGGAGATGAGATGCAGGACAAAGTACTCAATATCATAATAAGCTGGAATTATTTGAGCCGCACAAACTACAACCATTAGAAGATAACTCTATCCATATAATGTATGGTAAATGATTTTTACCTATGAAATTAAAATAATCCCACATACCATTTAATTGATTATGAGCTGGACTAACCTGGTTTTCAAAATCCTACTTAGCAGTTTGGCAATAAACACAAGTTCGGTGAGCACATGACCAATACCTCCGGACTTCAAAATTCTGGCCGGAAATTAAATAAAATCGAGGACTTAGTATGACATAAGTTGTTTCAATTTTAATTGTCTTAAGTCATGCTCATTCTAATGATAATTTTGATCCTATTTTTATAAGTATATTGCGGATTTTTTTTAAAAAAATCTTCAGAAAAAAATCTAACTATGAATTTTTTTTTGTTCTTTAATTTTTTTTCTTTGAAGGATCACTTGACAATCGTTATTTTGAAAAATTTGATAATCAAATTTCAAATAAACTCAAAAAAGTTTTAAAATAGATAAATCTATGGACATATTCTTACACTGATAAATTGATTTTGTTTCAAATTTTACATAATTTGATTATCATTTGATAATCAATCAAATATATTAAGCCATTATCATTGCAAATTAACTGTACAAATTTTAGAGGGGTGATAACTGCACCCCTTATCTCCACCCTTTATTTGCATCCCATGTATTCAAATCAAAGGGGTACACAATTTAAATTTTGGAAAAATATATTTTTTTGAAGAGTGTTATACTAAACATTGGGTACTGATAAATGTTGCAGAACTTGGGCTGTGAAAATAATTTCTCTAAATTTTAATGTCCTCAATTTAATGTACTATCAAATAAGAATTAAATAGTTAAATTGTATAAAATTTGAAATTGTACCAGAATCAATTTGTAATTTAAAAATAATATATATATAATATTTTTCTATAACTATTTTTTTTTGAACTTAACTGAAAATCTTACTGTCAAGATTGTCAAAATAACCATTGTCAAATGATCCCACTTTTTTTCAGCCAAAAGTTTATTTCATGAGTTAGGGTAAAAAGAGTAATAAAGATTGCAAAATAATCCAAAGAAAATGAACTGAAGAACACAAAAATCTTCATGGATAGATCTCAATGATTGACAAGAATCCAAAGGTATCAACAATCTTGTAAGAACTAAATCCCGCTTCAATGAATAACTTTTCCCACTCATTCTCATCTCTCTCTGCTCCTCCGCAAGTAGTTAGCATCACCATATCAATCAATAGTTGCGGTTCGTCTGATATGATAGCAGATGTCGATCCAACGACTGATTCCAAGACTAAGATCTTTCCTCCCGCTTCTTTGAAAGGAATTGATTCCTTGCGTTGCCGGAGTATCTTTATGCGGTCCTCATCACTCCAATCGTGCAGAATCCACTGAAATGAAGAATAACCAAATACTAGGATATTAATTCTATATATTACAAAAATATAAGATGCATATATGAACAAATATTAATTGTATGTATATACGGATGTTTGTTTTTCCTTCTTATTCTAACCATAAGAAGAACAACTTTTGCGGGAGGAATACAGTCGAACATGTCACCAGAAACAAACTTCACTAGTCCATCGTTCGGAATGTCACGGACGACATGCGGTAGATCCAAAACAGTGCACTTGACATGAGGGAAGTTTTTGGCAATGACTTCTACCATTGTACCTTTACCACCTCCTATGTCAACAAGGGAGTCTACTTCCTTGAAAATATCACCACCATGTTTAACAATAGCACCGTTAAACAAACAACTACTGCTTACCATAGCATCATTAAACTTTTTGTTAATGCTAGGGTTTTGGCCTGCTAAATCCCAAAGTGTACAACCGTACACCAACTCGATTGGAATCTTTTTTTCCTCTTGCATGAACCAATCGCCCATGTGTAGCGAAGAGTTCACATTTATATAGTTGAGATTCAATCGTATTAACGGCAACAAATTGGTTGACTCATCTTTTTGGGTCAACATGCGCGATTGGGCCGTTAGATCGTAGACTGGCTCATTGCAAACAACCGTAGTACTCTTCTCAATGAAGAGGTCAAAATGGGTCAATAACCGCATAAGGCGGCGTAAATGGGATTTTTTTGAGGGGGCAAGTGAAAGAGCGCGGTGGAGCTGGCTGAGGCTCATTGCCTGGCCATTGTTGTTAATTGCATCTGGAATGCCGAGGTCCAAAGCACATTTAAGAGACATGTATTTGAAATAACCCAGTGATAAGCTCCATACCTCTGCTTGAGCCTGATAGATGTTGCTCTCCATTTTCTTGGGATTTTCTATATGTGTTGTTTTTTTGTTACCCCCCTCTCATCATTTTATAGCAGCGCCAGTAAATGAAAGAAGCCACTGAGCTCTGATCTAGTCAATGAAGTTTTCAAATCAGGAGCTAATACGTACACCCATGAGCGAACATTTGGTAGTCCACTCGCATTTTTAGCCATTAGAAATTACCATTTGAGAATTATACTATATGTTGAAAATTTTATTTTATTTTTGAAAATTGGAATTATGTCCTAAAAATGTAAGCATCGACTTTATTAAAATTATGTTAGACAAATCAAATTAAATTGATGCAAATAACAAAATTCTAAAGTGATACCAGTTTGCAACATTTGATTTTTGATAAATATACATGTCATATTTTCAGGTCAGTTAGTTTTATAAACTTTTAAATTATTTAATTGCTATCACAAGATTAAATATCAAACTAAAAACATATATTGTTTAGTATTTATTTGAGAGCAAACATAACTATTTTATAAATCAAAATACTTCATATATAACATATAATATTTTATTCTTGTACAACATACACAAACAAAAAGAACCAAGCTATTTTCTCCCTTTAAGCTGTGAACTCATGGGATCTCATGGGATAGGTATTCAAACTGTATCTATACTACTATTTACAATGTCGGATCAATTTTGTGTCAAAATAAAAAAGTTCGAGTCTTCCCTGATTGTACAGATTGTCGTGTAGAATTTCAACATAGCTTGGGTTGTATACGTCTTTTACATATTAACCTATAGTACGTTATAAGTTCAAAAGCTATTCATGATTTTTTGAAAAAAGCGGGGACCACATGACTTCTAAATCGACGATCGTGAAGAACTCAATCCCTCCAAAAAGAAACCAAAAAGAAAAGATAGAAACAAAAAGGAGAAAAGAATTCTAACTGTCAGCAAAACTGAAGAAAAGAATACGGGTGAACCCCGACATGGCTTCTTCTTCCCGCACGCGAAAACCACCCAAGGCGATTCCACCAAACCATCAACTACCGGCCATTAATGATCCCAACTACACACTACACACGTGTTTCTTTAGCTCAAGAAGGAGAGTAAATGCTCCAAACCCCTCGATACTAGGAGCACAACCAGCAGCTGGAGAGATAACGGTGCCCAGCAGGCCCCAACCACCCGAATTCAATGGAGATGGCGCTTGGCAGAAGGTACAACGAAGGAGGAGCAACCAGAATAAGACACATCAGCAAACCAGGCCAAATACCCAACCAGCGCAGAGAAAAAAATCCCTCGCCAATCCAATCCGTAAGATCCTCCACACAGCAGTTCAAAAAAAGCTCTGTTTCAAGTGTCTTGGCAAGGGACACCTTCAGTTCCAATGCAGGGAGCCATTAAGATGCTTGAGCTGCCACAAGCTTGGGCATTTAATGAAAAACTGTAAAGGAAGTGCCTATAAGAAGGTACAGATCAGAAAAGGTAATCCGCCATTCGTGCATAAAACCTCTCACGAGCTCACGTACGCCCAAGCGGTAACTCAAACCCTAAAAATCACACCCCCTCACCTAATACAAGCAACCAACGGTGGCATGGATCTATCTTTGGACTTCCATGATGAACGGCCAGAGGTCATGGATGCCTTCTTCCCGCCTCAACACCCCACGGCAGACACCAGGCACTTAGAGAGAACTGGACTGGTCGTCTTATTGCACGGTGCCCCTAGGCCAGAGCTGGCCTCCGTCATAGCGGCTAAGCTCTCACGGCGTCATGGATGGAGTCCAGCAACATACAAGGTCTATCCGGCTGAGATAGCAGCCTTCTTGGTGGTCTGCCCGGGCATACCATCACTTCGTAATGCAGTCACGCACAGCCCGTACACGTTAGACACCCAGAGGGTCAGGTTTGGCATCATTGAATGGACACCACATGCAGGCATGGCCATAGACCCTGCAGGGTTCCAAGCTTGGATAATGTTACGAGGGGTGCCATTACAATCATGGACTCAACAAGGCATCAGGAGCACGATCTCTCGTTTTGGGTTCCCCATCTCGATAGAGCCGTATGGGTTCGACGCCGGAAATTTTCAAGACCTCAGGTTGCACATAGTCTGTTGCCACCCTAGGAACATACCACATCAGGTCATGTACAGGCAAGGAAGGCATGCGACAGCAGTCAATGTGTACATGCACAGATGGAGGTCTTACCACCCTAGTGACTTTCCACCTCCCCCATTCTTCCGCCGTGGAGGAGACATGTTTGACCCATTACTGCAGCAAAACAGCGGGTCATCAGCCTCGAGCAATGTGCCATCGGGGGCCTCTCCGCATCCCTCAGACTCTAACACGTTGTGGCCATCACCACCAAGGAGGAGACAAAGTGAGAGCTTCAGACACTGGAAACCAACCGCGGTGTGGCAGCCAAAGGTGCCGCAGACTGCTCCCCACAGACTGCATTTTTGGCGACCCAAGAAAGCCACCACCAACATGGCCACAGAAGATCTGACAGCTGTGCAGACCTATCAACTTGTACCACCCTTCAAAGGCTACTCCCTAACAGCCTATGGTGATAGCGTTCGAGCTATGAATCTCACAAGGACACGCACACGTTCAACGGATAAATCACAACTGGAGGATACTCTCAACTCACAGCAGCATAAAAGAGGAGATAAACTCAACTCAAGATAAACTTTTCATAATAATTCAATAACTGAGTTTTACATTCAGATTAGGCTTGATATAGCCATACAACTCTAGAAACTTTCTAATTAATTAATATCCTCTTAACTACTTTTGCAAATATCAAAACATATTAAAAACACTCTTAGCTGCTAATACCAAAATATATTAAAAGCAAATAGAAACTCAAAAGACAAGTTTCAAGAAACTAAATGCTGCTAGCTGGCTGACTCTTCAATGACCACTTTCAGTTAGCACGCATTTATCATCCAGAAGCATCCAGAATCTGAAGAAACTCAAAACATATCAAAGATGACCCATTTCATTAGCAAACCATAGAGCTTTGAATCATCCAATTCGGAGCCCAAATGAGAGAGTTATGCCCAAAATATTGGCCCAGTACGAATCTGTCCAGAGAGCTGTTTCGGGAATTGATTGCAATTCTGACTTGGGCCTGGGTCTTCAAACTGAGAACTGAACCAGGACATGCTTCCTTGATCATAGTTTTTCACCTGTAGGCCTACCACATCTTGAACTCCATCATTCTCCCCCTGTTGAAAAGAACTCGCGCACGAGTTCGGCTCATTTTCGCCATGATATGGAGAAAGATCCTTCACATTAAATGTGGCTGAAACTCCATACTCTCCTGGCAGCTCCACCTTGTATGCATTATCTCCTATGCGCTGCAATATTTTGGATGGTCCATCACCACAATGCTTGAGCTTTGCATTGCGCCCAGGTGGAAATCTCTCCTTGCTCAAATGTACCCACACGAGATCACCTTCTTTAAAAATCACAGCTTTGCGGTGTTTGTTGGCTTGCCTTTCATACTTCTGATTTTGCTTCTCAATCCTTTTCCTCACCTGTTCATGCATCTCCTTGATTGCCTTAGCACGCTCATCTGCATCTCCACTATAGCTATGATTGATTGGCAATGAAACCAGTTCAAGAGGAGACTTTGGATTGCATCCATACACCACTTCAAAAGGGCTTTTACCAGTTGTCTTGCTGCTGGACCTGTTGAAAGCAAATTCAGCTTGAGGAAGAACAAGATCCCATTGGCGTATGTTATCACCCACCAAGCTTCTCAACAGATTTCCTAAACTTCGATCACAATTTCGATTTGGCCATCAGTTTGAGGATGATAGGCTGAACTAAACTGCAGCTTTGTACCCATCTTACGCCAAAGTGTTCTCCAAAAATGCCCAACAAACTTCGGGTCTCTATCAGATGTTATGGTATTTGGAATACCATGCAACTTCACTATCTCCTTGAAATAAAGATCAGCAATGTTGGTGGCATCCATTGTTTTTGCACAGGGAACAAAGTGTGCCATTTTAGAGAACCGATCAACCACCACCATGATTGAATCTTTGCTGCGTTGAGTTCGGGGCAGTCCCATTACAAAATCCATGCTCACATCTTCCCAAGGTGCATTTGGAACAGGAAGTGGAGTGTAAAGTCCAGAATTTTGGGACTTTGTTTTTGCTAGATGGCAAGTTCTACACCTCAAAATGTAATGATTCACATCCTTCATCATCTTAGGCCAATAGAAACGGTCTTGGAGCAATGCACCAGTTTTATCTCGCCCAAAATGACCACTTAACCCACCATCATGGACCTCTTTAATGATCTACCACCTCAAAGAACAATTGGGTATGCACAAATGGTTGCCATAAAAAAGATATTCATCATTCACCACAAATTTTTTATATGGTCCCTTTGCACATTCAGCTTTCACTTTGCCAAAGAACTCATCACCAGCATACAACTCTTTAATCACATCAAATCGAAAAACATTTACCTTCATTGTGGACAGCAAGGAATGCCTCCTACTTAAAGCATCTGCCACCTGATTTGAAGCTCCACTTTTATGCTTGATGTGGAATGTGTAACCTTGCAAAAACTCCACCCATCTTGCATGCCTCGGTTTGAGCTTGTGCTGCCCATTTATGAATTTCAGCGCCTCATGATCGGAGTAGAGAATGAACTCCTTGGAAATGAGGTAGTGCCTCCAATGCACAAGAGCTCGCACTATTGCATAAAACTCCTTGTCATATGTTGTGTAATTTTTGCGCGAATCTGAAAGTTTTTCACTAAAGAAGGCAATAGGACGACCTTCTTGATTGAGAACCGCTCCAATACCTACACCCGATGCATCACATTCAAGCTCAAAAATCTGATCATCTTCTCTTTGATGAGCTGAAAGCTCTTTTCAGCTTCATTCGTCCATTGGAACACACCTCCCTTCAAGCACTCGGTGATGGGAGAGACAAGAGTGCTGAAATTTCGAATGAACCGGCGATAGAATGAGGCCAGTCCATGAAAACTCCTTACATCATGAATGCTGGCTGGAGTTGGCCATGAAACAATTGCATCTACCTTAAAAGGATCAACAATAATACCCTCAGCTGAAACCACATAGCCTAGAAACACCAAGCTGTTCGTTAAGAACTCGCACTTCTTAAGATTGATGTAAAGTTTCTGTTCAGCTAGCACCTGAAAGACTTGGTGAAAGTGTTCCAAATGTTCTGACTCATACGTGCTATACACGAGTATGTCATCAAAATAGACCACCACAAACCTGCCAATAAAAGACTTAAACACCAAATTCATTAGTCTCATAAAAGTACTAGGAGCATTAGAAAGTCCAAATGGCATCACCAACCACTCAAACAATCCATCACGGGTCTTAAATGCCGTCTTCCACTCATCTCCAGGCCTCATACGAATCTGATGGTACCCACTTCTAAGATCAATCTTTGAGAACACACTAGCACCATGGAGCTGATCTAGCATGTCATCAAGGCGAGAAATAGGAAAGCGATACTTGATAGTGATCTTGTTAACCGCTCTACTATCCACATACATGCGAAATGAACCATCTTTCTTTGGAACAAGCAAGGCTGGAACTGCACAAGGACTCATGCTCTCACGCACCAAACCCTTGCTTAACAACTCATCTACTTGCCGCTGCAACTCGGCATTTTCTGCTGGGTTCTTTCGGTATGCTGCCTTGTTTGGTAAAACTGCACCAGGAACAAAATTTATGCAGTGTTGTACACTCCTCATAGGAGGCAAACCTGCTGAAATTTCATCCGGAACAAGGTCCTGAAACTGCTCAAGTAAAGGTACCAATGGTGCTGGAATTTTGGAGCTTTTATCCCCCTCAATTTCTTTTATGACTAAAGCAAAAACTACTTGGGTTTCTTCAAAAATTTCAGCAAATTCAGATTTTGAGACAATGAAATTGCTACCCTTGAGTGCTGGTTTGGACATCAATTCCATCTTAGAAGGACCCAAAATAATCTTAACACCTTTCAGCTCAAAAGAATAAGTGTTTTTAAAACCATCATGGTGTACCTTCCTATCAAACTGCCAAGGTCTTCCCAAAAGTAAATGACAAGCATCCATGGGAACTACATCACACCATACCTCATCTCGGTACTTCTCACCAATAGAAAAATCAACCAAACAACGCTGGTCAACTTGCACACATTTACCCCTTTCCAACCAAGAAAGTTTATACGGTTTTGGGTGTTTTTCAATTTTGAGTGGCAGTTTTTGCACCATAATTTCAGAAACAACATTCTCACAACTCCCACTATCAATGATAACATCACATACCTTCCCATGAGATGTGCATCGTGTGTGAAAGATGTTGTTACGAAGCTACAAATCCTCTGGAACTGGGCTGAAATTCAGCACACGCCTAATCACCAACAACTCACCAATATCTCCATAAACGATTTCCTCATCATCCGCTGCCTCATCAAAAACAGGTGGGGAGTCAAAATATGCTTGCTCCTCCTCCAGGGGTTCTTCAACGATGGTAAATACCCGCTAGTTTGGGCACTCAGACATCATGTGACCATACCCTTTGCACCGAAAGCATTGGACAGCTTTAGGGGCTGGTTTAGAGGGTCCTGCGGCTGCCGTCTTTGCTGGAAATTTAGTCACTGCACTAGATGTTGGCTTGGCTGATTGTGAACTGCTCCCACGGCTTGATGAATAGCCTCTATTGAGAACTCGGCTACCACCAAAGCTCGCTGATTTTCTGACCTCTTTCTCCTTTAGTTGCTTCTCAACTTTTGTGGCAAGCTTAAAAACATCATGATAAGAGATAAAGGGCTGTAAAGTTACCACATCATGAATCTCTTTGCGTAGGCCACGAAGATACCTTGCAATGGTTTGTTCTTCAGGTTCAACAATGCCACACTTGAGCATGAGATGATCAAGCTCTTCGGTGTAATCTGCCACAGTTTTATCACCTTGAACAAAGCCATGAAGTTGAAGAAAGGCCTCTTGCAAGTACCCTTCCGGCAGAAACTTCTTTTGCAACTCTTTCACCATCTTCTCCCAAGTTCCAATTTTCTGCTTACCCTCACGGGCTCGCTTCATCTTCAATTGCTCCCACCAAATAGATGCATGCTTCTTCAATTTAATGGCAACAATTTTCACCTTCTCTTCCTCAGGGACATCTTGGTACTCAAAGACACGTTCAACTGTGTTGAGCCAATCTATGAACTCATCGGGTTGTATGCGCCCTTCGTACATCGGAATATCCGCCTTTAGATCAAAAGCCCGTCGAAATTGCTGGTTCCTTCGGGTGTGATGTTGATAGAGAGCCTCTTCATCACTAGACACCAAGGTGTGGTTGTCGTGGAAGGGGTTGGCCTCTTCATCTTCATCACCATAAGTTTCACCATCCGAGCCACGATGGGAATCATCGCGGTTATGCCCAGCGGCCTCCACGCGCGCAAGACGCTCTTGGAGTTGTTGCACATGCTGCCTCAACACGTTCAACTCAATATCTCGATCGGCTTGCTGGTTGCCTTCAGGAGGATTGACACGAGCACTACGTCGCACCATCCTTCGCCTGTAGCTCTGATACCAACTGATAGCGTTCGAGCTATGAATCTCACAAGGACACGCACACGTTCAACGGATAAATCACAACTGGAGGATACTCTCAACTCACAGCAGGATAAAAGAGGAGATAAACTCAAACTCGAGATAAACTTTTCATAATAATTCAATAACTGAGTTTTACATTCAGATTAGGCTTGATATAGCCATACAACTCTAGAAACTTCCTAATTAATTAATATCCTCTTAACTACTTTTGCAAATATCAAAACATATTAAAAACACTCTTAACTACTACTGCTGCTAATACCAAAATATATTAAAAGCAAATAGAAACTCAAAAGACAAGTTTCAAGAAACTAAATGCTGCTGGCTGGCTGACTCTTCAATGACTACTTTCAGTTAGCACGCATTTATCATCCAGAAGCATCCAGAATCTGAAGAAACTCAAAACATATCAAAGATGACCCATTTCATTAGCAAACCATAGAGATTTGAATCATCCAATTCGGAGCCCAAATGAAAGAGTTATGCCCAAAATACTGGCCCAGTATGAATCTGTCCAGAGAGCTGTTTCGGGAATTGATTGCAATTCTGACTTGGGCCTGGGTCTTCAAACTGAGAACTGAACCAGGACATGCTTCCTTGATCATAGTTTTTCACCTGTAGGCCTACCACATCTTGAACTCCATCATATGGAGTCATATCAACCCCGTTTTTCTCCATCCAACAGTCTCCATTCAATCACCTCAGATTAATGGTGATTAGAGACAGCCAATTGAGTGTCTACCCCCCTATCAGCCCAAGAGAGTCATTCTAACCCATCAACCTGCCAAGACTATCACCCACCTCATCAGTGATCCACAAGACTGTATTCCTCCCATATTAGGCTTTTGTTTTGGCCCAGCAGGCGGTGAACCCAGCCACACTCTGGAGACAACTTCAAGTCAGCAGGAGGCTCCGCACAAAAATCATCAAGCAGAAGAGATAGAGTTGAACCATGAGGCCCAACAATGTCTTATGGCCCATATAATACATGTGCCGAAGGGGGACAGTCCGGATGCCATGGCAGATAACCTCTCCCATCCACCAGGCTTCCCTAAGCCTATTTACCTCATGCAGCTCAATCCCCCCCCACCTCAGCTAAGTACAAGTCCAAGGCTTCATTCCAAGTATGATGGCCCATATGTCCTGTCCTTGCACAGGGCCCAAGCACTTCGAAATGGCACACCGCTCAGGCCTCGTTCTAGAAGCAATAGGAATGCAGTGGCACCGCCAATTGACTTTCAAAAACAGACAACACCGCTCAACTTAATCCGATCCCTGGAGGTCTTTGTGGCAACAGGATGCACCATCTCCCCTCAATTACAAGATGCAATTCAAGAAGCGGTACGAACCCATCAAGCCTCCATCTCTGAGACACTGCACACAGCGCCGACAAATTGATCATGCAGTCCCGCCACATGCATTCCTCTGTTTTGGAGTTTTATCTGCCTCCCATGCCTATTAGCTTATCCTTATCTTTATCTTCATCCTTTTGTTTTTTCCCTTGTAATGGAGTAGATGGAATGGGGATCAGCTCTTTGCTTTCTATCCAAGTATAACCAGTATCAATGAATGATATTAGGAAGTACCGTTTCTTATCTTGGAATGTTAAAGGCTTAAATGAGAAATATTAAAAAATTAGCTATCAGAAAAACAATACAATTAGAAGCTCCGCATATTCTCTGCTTGCAAGAAACTAAATGTGAAGTATTAGACCAAATGCAACTTAAGCAAACAATCACTAGCCGATACTCTGACTTTGAGGTGCTTAATGCACGAGGTACAGCAGGGGGGATACTAATTGCATGGAACGGTAATGTCTTTACCAGGGTGACGCATCAAGTGGGGGTATATATGATATCAGTGGACTTGCAGAATAATTTGGATAGCTCCATGTTACGATTCACAACAGTGTATGGTCCATCAAGCCAGCATAACAGAACATTGTTCTATCAAGAGTTGAGGGAGGCGAGGCCGGTTGATGATATACCATGGATGGTGGCGGGAGATTTTAATGTCACTCTTAAAATAGAAGACAGATCCAATAGGAGTCATCCGATTGCTCAGGCACGGCAATTCAAATCACTCATAAGCTCTCTCAATCTCATAGATTTGAATTTACATGGAAGAAGTTACACTTGGAGTAATGAGAGAGCCAACCCATCTTTCGTTATATTAGATAGGTTTTTAATCACACCGGCTTGGAGTACACTCTTTCCTAAGTCGAATTAGCTCGCACTTGCTAACACATCTTCAGACCACTGCCCCATTTTATGTGAGTGTGAATCACCTTTCCCAAAACCAAATTTCTTTCGTTTCGAGAACTATTGGTTATAGATAGAAAGCTTTAATGAAGTGGTCACTCGCACATGGCAACAGCTGCCCCACGCAACACAACCACGAGAGCTTCATGACAAGATCATTAAGCTCAGAAAGGCAATCATACAATGGAAAAAGACATATGCAATGCCAATGCAAACCCAGCTTAAGGTCTGCCGAGAGTGCATTCTTTGGCCAGATGCGCAGGCAGAACAGAGAAGGCTCAATGTATTTGAAATACTGGTCGTTACAGTAATCAGAGACAGATTCTCCACACTATGTAAATTGGAGGAGGAAAAATGGCGCCAAAGATCGAAGGTAAATTTGCTCAAACTTGGAGACAAAAACACAAAATTTTTCCACACTATGGCAACTGTCAGAAAAGGAGCCAACACAATTAGGGAATTGAATCATGAGGGGGGATCAGTGACAAAGCATACTGATAAGGGGAAATTGTTTTTCAATCATTTCTGCAATATCATGGGCACTGAAGCAAATGGCAACTCTGATCACTTCCAATATGGCATGCTTTTCCAACCAAATCCAGAATCATTTCATGGCATCAATAATACAATAACTGAAGCTGAAATTAAGCACACTATTGGTAAGCTTGGTTAATTCCATCCAGAAGTTGTTCTCCAAAATTCTGGCATCAAGGCTGCAACCACTCATCCCTAATTTAATAGTATCATCTCAGACAGGCTTCACAAAGGGCAGAAGCATAGGGGACGGGTTCATTTACATCCAAGAGGTGGTCACAAGGGCATCAAGGCAAAACAAGCAGCTGGCATTGCTAAAGGCTGATATCTACAAAGCTTTTGATACTATTTCATGGTCCTTCATACAAGAAATCATGAGAGCCAAGGGATTCCCCCAGACCTGGCTATCACTAATACAACATGCAATACTGCCAAGAACTTCGAGGGTGGTGCTCAACTCCATAGCAGGCAAGAAAATAGTATTGAAAAGGGGGGTTAGGCAGGGAGACCCCATCTCACCGTATATCTTCATAATTGCTATGGATTTCTTGAGTGTATGGATTACAAAACTTGTTAGCCTACAGTTAATACATGAATCGTTTCCATAGTGTCAGTCATGCCTCCTCTATGCGGATGATACAATGCTCATCTTAAATCCAGAACCGCAACAATTGCAGTTGATAAAGGTAATTCTTGATGAATTTGGTCGTCTCTCAGGCCTCACAATCAATCTAGCTAAGTCAGAACTCATCCTTACATCCTCATCTCCTGAGCATGCACAACAGATGGTGAGTATCATAGGTTGCAAGGTAGCATCCTTTCCGATGACATACCTGGGGCTACCCCTCTCAAACAAAAGGCTCAAAAACAAGGACTATCTGCCCTTAATCCAGCGAATGACCGACAAACTCCAAGGATGGAAAGCGTCTCTATTATCAATAGGAGGGAGGCAACACTCACAGCAATGCCAGTATATTACATGTCTTCCTTCATGTTGCCAAAAGGAGTCATTTCTCAGCTGGACAAGATAAGGCGCAGGTTCTTTTGGCATGGCCATAAGTCAAATCAACAGAACACTGGCTTCGCTGCATTAACCAGATGGTCTGATATCACGGCACCAAAAGAACAAGGGGGACTTGGAGTGAGAGCCTTACTTGAGATGAATAAAGCCCTAATGACCAAATGGTTATGGTACTGGTATCAACCGGAAAAGAAATGATCCTTGCAAATCGACTCCAACTGGATGCCAGCAATAAGGCCATGGGAACACTCCAATGCCACACCTTTTTGGAAGAGCTTAGCAGAGCTACACCCAATCTTCAATTCAATGGCTTATGCTATAGTTAATAATGGGCACACAACTAGTTTCTGGCAAGACAATTGGCTAAATGGAATTTTCAGATTTGAATTTCCAAACCTTTATAGTTTTATACCTGATGTCCACCAAACAGTGTATCAGCTGGCGCAAAAAATCGATTAGGCACTTCCGCAGGCACATCAACTTTCTCCTACAGCTCTAACAGAAAGTAACATCCTTCTCCAAGCACTAGGTGCATACACATTCAATGATCAAGCTGATAAATGGAAATGGAGGTGGTCTACAACATTCACAACCGCATCAGTTTACTGCTTTCTCACAAGATACCCCTCCTTCCCAAATGAACTGGCAAACCTTTGGAGCATAAAAGCACCGCTCAGAATAATAATATTTGTTTGGCTAGCACTGAAAAATAAAATACTCACTATGGATAACATAAGAAAGAAAGGCTGGCCGTTGCCAAATATGTGTCACTTGTGCAGGCAGCAAGAAGAAACAGTGGAACACTTATTCAATCATTGCTGCTACACGGCCACAGTCAGACAACTCATCCTCATAAGGCATAGCACACAACAGCAATCAACGCACTTCATAAGGGGCCAGTACCGGTCTGTCTTACTGGAGGCAGATAAAACTCTCTGGAGATGTCTGCAAACAGTGCTGTGCTTCAATATCTGAAAGAAAAAGTGTAGGAGAATCTTCTCGGCTCAGAGCCTCACCCCGGATGCATTATTGCAGGACATACAAGAAATGTATATGTAAGTATGAAATGTTTTATTTCTTATTCACGCGTATTTTATTTACATTGAAAATAAGAGAAATCAAGACTCAAAAAGTACACACACATGGAAGGAAACATGATTAATTCATAAGTATTGGAAGTTGTTAATATATATTTTGTTATGCCATTTTTGTACGAATGTTACTATTAGACTTTTATTAGACAATATATTTTTCTCGAAAATAAAGTATTTATCTTTTGTTAGCATATAAATAATTTCATTCATTAGGGAAAAATATAAAATGAGAAGTATAAGAAAATATATTGAAAAGGTATACGATTGAAATTAACAGAAATTATTAATTATATCTTAAGTTTGCATACAAAACATTTGAAATATTTTAAGAAACAATTTTACATATTTGTTCGTTTTTTTCAAAAATAGTGGAGAACATTTTCAAATTGATCTTCTCTACTTTTGTCCTTTGAGTTTTATATGAATCAAAACAAATTTCATGTACATTGTTATATATATTTAATAATATATTATTATATATAAAAATATAATATACGGAAGCAACACCAAGTACTTTTCTAATATATCATAATCATGGTAGTTAGAGAGCAGCTTTCTTCTTTACGTGCATTTTGTTTTTGTTTATTAACTAACTGATTTCTGAAGTTAGTCTCAAATTGGGACCATTCAACTGCTCCAATTAGGAAATTAAGGGTTACTAGCAACTTTCTATGAGATAATATATATTTCAGCTCTTACTAGAATAGTTTATTTAGGCCATGGTACACAAAAAACAATTATAAAGCATCCCATTAAACAGAGTGAATAAACCAAATTTAATTGAACATATTGTCAAGATTCACCTTTTCTTCAGCAAGAAATTTATTTCATGAGTTCCCACAGAGTGAATAAATAACACATACAATGAGATAAAAAAAAAAGTATTAATTAACGACAGCAAATCTAATTTAAGATAGTCAACCGAAGAACACACAAATCTTCACGGGTAGATCTCGATGATTGATAGGAATCCAAAGGTATGAATGTTCTTGTAAGAACTAAATCCCGCTTCAACAAATAACTTTTCCCACTCATTCTCGTCTCTCTCCCTTCCTTCCATTGCCGTTAGCATTGCCATATCAACCAACAGCTGCGGTTCATCTGATATGATAGCAGATGTCGATCCAACGACTGATTCCAAGACTAAGATCTTGCCTCCCGCTTCTTTGGAAGGAATTGATTCCTTGCATCGCCGGAGTATCTTTATGCAGTCCTCATCACTCCAATCGTGCAGAATCCACTAAAATGGTGAATAATCAAATATTAGCTAGGTTATTAATTCTACATATTACACATATATAAGATGCATATATGAACAAATATAAATTGTATGTATGTATAAGAATGTTCTTTTTTCCTTGTTATTCTAACCTTAAGAAGAACGACGTCTGCGGGAGGAATATAGTCGAACATGTCACCAGAAACAAACTTCACTAGTCTATCATTCGAAATGTCACCGACGACATGCGGCAGATCCAACACGGTGCACTTGACATGAGGGAAGTTTTTGGCAATGACTTCTGCCATTGCACCTTTACTACCTCCTACGTCAACAAGGGAGTCTACACCCTTGAAAATGTCACCACCATGTTTAACAATAACATCGTTAAACAAACAACTACTGCTTACCATAGCATCATTAAATCTTTTATTAATACTAGGGTTTTGACTTGCTAAATCCCAAAGAGTACAACCGTGCGCCAACTCGATCGGAATCTTCCTTTCCTCTTGCATGAACCAATCGCCCATGTATAGTGAAGTCTTCACCAATACATAGTCGAGATTCCATCGTATTAAAGGCAACAGATTGGTTGACTCATCTTTCTGGGTCAACATGCGCGATTGGGCCGTTAGATCGTAGACCGGCTCATTGCAAACAGCCGTAGTACTCTTCTCAATGATGAGGCCAAAATGGGTCAATAACCGCATAAGGCGGCGTAAATGGGATTTTTTTGAGGGGGCAAGTGAAAGAGCGCGGTGGAGCTGGCTGAGGCTCATTGCCTGGCCATTGTTGTTAATTGCATCCGGAATGCCGAGGTCCAAAGCACATTTAAGAGACATGGATTTGAAATAACCCAGTGATAAGCTCCATACCTCTGCTTGAGCCTGATAGATGTTGCTCTCCATTTTCTTGGGATTTTCTATATGTGTTGTTTTTTTGTTACCCCCCTCTCATCATTTTATAGCAGCGCCAGTAAATGAAAGAAGCCACTGAGCTCTGATCTAGTCAATGAAGTTTTCAAATCAGGAGCTAATACGTACACCCATGAGCGAACATTTCGTAGTCTACTCGCATTTTTAGCCATTAGAAATTACCATTAGAGAATTATACTATATGTTGAAAATTTTATTTATTTTTAAAAATTGGAATTATGTCCTAAAAATGTAAGAATCGACTTTATTAAAATTATGTTAGACAAATCAAATTAAAGAGATGCAAATAACAAAATTCTAAAATGATACCAGTTTGCAACATTTGATTTTTGATAAATATACATGTCATATTTTCAGGTCAGTTAGTTTTATAAACTTTTAAATTATTTAATTGCTATCACAAGATTAAATATAAAACTAAAAACATATATTGTTTAGTATTTATTTGAGAGCAAACATAACTATTTTATAAATCAAAATACTTCATATATAACATATAATATTTTATTCTTGTACAACATACACAAACAAAAAGAACCAAGCTATTTTCTCCCATTAAGCTGTGAACTCATCTTTTACCCTCTTATGCATGAAAGGTTAATAGAGGAGGTCGGGTAACTGCAATCTACTATGAAAAGAGATAATTTGTTTCTTTAACTTTTAGAAATATAGTTCTGAGTTTAATCTATCTAACTTTAAATATTCATAAAAAATTCTATCCTAATTTCATAAAAAAGATAATTAATGGCACATTTTTTTAAGACAGGCATATATGATGTAATAATGTGGAGGAGAGAGGAAGGATTTAAGAAAAAAATAAAGCTAACAGTGTTTTAATTAAATCTAATGGCTGAAATTATAAAATTATAAGTGAACAATCTGAAAATCCATCATGAGTGAATATAACCCTCCTCTCCCCAACATCATTATTTATAATATTAATTTTGGACAGGTATAGGTATGAACTCCAACAGTATTATCTACAGTGCCGCGTCAATTTTTATTAAATTTGGATAGGTACTCAGGCTGTATCTATACTACTAAATCGACGATCGTGAAGAACTCAATCCCTCAAAAAAGAAACCAAAAAGAAAAGAAAGAAACAAAAAAGAGAAAAGAATGACAATGGTTTATTTATTGTTTTCTTTTTGATTATTTTTTGTTTTTTAAAAATGTGAAAAAAAAGTTATACAAGAAATGTTTTAGTTCTTATTCACGTGTATTTTGTTCGCATTGCAAATAAGAGAAATCAAGACTCAAAAGTACACACACATGGAAAAAAGATGATTAATTCAAAAGTATTGAAAGTTGTTAATATATATTTTGTTATGTCATTTTGTACAAATTTTACTATTAGACTTTTATTAGAAAATATATTTTTATCGAAAATAAAGTATTTATCTTTTCTTAGAATATAAATAATTTCATTCATTAGAGAAAAATATAAAATTAAAAGTATATTAAAATATATGGAAAAGGTATACGATTGAAATTAACAGAAATTATTAATTATTTCTTAAGTTTGCATACAAAATATTTGAAATATTTTAAGAAACAATGTGACATATTTGTTCTTTTTTTTAAAAAATACTGGAGAACATTTTCAAATTGATCTTCTGTACTTTTGTCCTTTGAGTTTTATATGAATCAAAACAAATTTCATGTACTTCGTTATATATATTTAATAATATATTATTATATATAAAAATATAATATACGGAAGCAACACGAAGTACTTTTCTAATATATCATAATATTGGTAGTTAGAGAGCAGCTTTCTTCTTTACGTGCATTTTGTTTTTGTTTATTAACTAACTGATTTCTGAAGTTAGTCTCAAATTGGGACCATTCAACTGCTCCAATTATGCTGTGGTCTGTCAAAGTTCGTGGTACACAACAACTGATTTCTTCTCTTTATTGTTGTGTAGTAAATTAAGGGTTACTCGCAACATTCTATAAGATAATATATATTTCAGCTCTTACTAGAATAGTTTATTTAGGCCATGGTACACAAAAAACAATCATAAAGCATCCCATTAAACAGAGTGAATAAACCAAATTTAATTGAACATATTGTCAAGATTCACCTTTTCTTCAGCAATAAATTTATTTCATGAGTTCCCACAGAGTGAATAAATAACACATACAATGAGATAAAAAAAAAGTATTAATTAACGACAGCAAATCTAATTTAAGATAGTCAACCGAAGAACACACAAATCTTCACGGGTAGATCTCGATGATTGATAGGAATCCAAAGGTATGAATGATCTTGTAAGAACTAAATCCCGCTTCAACAAATAACTTTTCCCACTCATTCTCGTCTCTCTCCCTTCCTTCCATTGCCGTTAGCATTGCCATATCAACCAACAGCTGCGGTTCATCTGATATGATAGCAGATGTCGATCCAACGACTGATTCCAAGACTAAGATCTTGCCTCCCGCTTCTTTGGAAGGAATTGATTCCTTGCATCGCCGGAGTATCTTTATGCAGTCCTCATCACTCCAATCGTGCAGAATCCACTAAAATGGTGAATAATCAAATATTAGCTAGGTTATTAATTCTACATATTACACATATATAAGATGCATATATGAACAAATATAAATTGTATGTATGTATAAGAATGTTATTTTTTCCTTGTTATTCTAACCTTAAGAAGAACGACGTCTGCGGGAGGAATATAGTCGAACATGTCACCATAATCAAACTTCACTAGTCCATCATTCGAAATGTCACCGACGACATGCGGCAGATCCAACACAGTGCACTTGACATGAGGGAAGTTTTTGGCAATGACTTCTGCCATTGCA
The DNA here is from genome assembly GCA_037678475.1 of x Bolboschoenoplectus mariqueter. Classification (NCBI taxonomy): domain Eukaryota; kingdom Viridiplantae; phylum Streptophyta; class Magnoliopsida; order Poales; family Cyperaceae; genus x Bolboschoenoplectus; species x Bolboschoenoplectus mariqueter. Next base: position 2,829,383 of record CM075268.1, read on the forward strand.
CCTTTACTACCTCCTACGTCAACAAGGGAGTCTACACCCTTGAAAATGTCACCACCATGTTTAACAATAACATTGTTAAACAAACAACTACTGCTTACCATAGCATCATTAAATCTTTTATTAATACTAGGGTTTTGACTTGCTAAATCCCAAAGAGTACAACCGTGCGCCAACTCGATCGGAATCTTCCTTTCCTCTTGCATGAACCAATCGCCCATGTATAGTGAAGTCTTCACCAATACATAGTCGAGATTCCATCGTATTAAAGGCAACAGATTGGTTGACTCATCTTTCTGGGTCAACATGCGCGATTGGGCCGTTAGATCGTAGACCGGCTCATTGCAAACAACCATTGTACTCTTTTCAATGAAGAGGCCAAAATGGGTCAATAACCGCATAAGGCGGCGTAAATGGGATTTTTTTGAGGGGGCAAGTGAAAGAGCGCGGTGGAGCTGGCTGAGGCTCATTGCCTGGTCATTGTTGTTAATTGCATCCGGAATGCCGAGGTCCAAAGCACATTTAAGAGACATGGATTTGAAATAACCCAGTGATAAGCTCCATACCTCTTCTTGAGCCTGATAGATGTTGCTCTCCATTTTCTTGGGATTTTCTATATGTGTTGTTTTTTTGTTACCCCCCTCTCATCATTTTATAGCAGCGCCAGTAAATGAAAGAAGCCACTGAGCTCTGATCTAGTCAATGAAGTTTTCAAATCAGGAGCTAATACGTACACCCATGAGCGAACATTTCGTAGTCCACTCGCATTTTTAGCCATTAGTGAATTATACTATATATTGAAAATTTTATTTTATTTTTGAAAATTAGAATTATGTCCTAAAAATATAAGCACCAAATTTATTAAAATTATGTTACGTAAATCAAATTAAAAAGATGCAAATAACAAAATTGTAAAATAATACCAGTTTGCAACATTTGATTGAATTTTGATAAATACACATGTCATATTTTCAGGTACGTCAGTTTTATAAAATTTTAAATAATTCAATTCTTATAACAATATTAAATATAAAACTAAAATTATATATGTCAACTGAAATTTTATATTTGAATTCCTTATTTTCTACATAATTAGGGATATTTTGACTATTGATGTTATGTATTTTCGTTTATCTCGAACCAACAAAACCCTTTTTAAGACTGGCAGGATATGTGTTCTCATTATTTTGGAAACAAAACATTGTTTTGTGTTGAAGAAGATACCGCTTTTTGCATCACAAAAAGTTCCAGAAATTAGCAACATTCTTGATATTGAAATTTTCTCTTCGATAACACTCGGTTATCTCTGTTAGAACATTACCCGTAATCCTCTAGTGAACTCTTAATTTAAATAAAATTACCTTGATCCATGCTGTCGATTTTCTGGAGAGACACAACCCCGTTGATCATCGGATTCCTTAAGTCTTCGCGGTGATCTTTCTCTTCTCCGATGGAGAGATGAAGAGAATCGGTCCGGCGGTTTTCTTCTCTTTTCAGAAAACCCGAATTTCAGAGAGAGAATTTTTGTTGGTTTCTACCTTATGATGGTCATGGAAAGAGGACGGTTCTTGATCCCTTTATAATGGGTGTCAATAATCGAAAGGTTAGCAAATCACTTGTTATGCCTTAGCGGATCCATACCAGATCCAATTTCTCTCTTAACGGGTTTACTTTCAAAATCAGAAAACTGCCTATTAGTTGTATTCTCCAGGGACCAATAACATAATTATATTATTACTAAACTTTATATAATTTAGACCATCACTAAATCATAAAGTTATTAATACGTATTCTACACATTAAGGTGCCCGTTTCTCATAACACATATTGAAACCCGATAAATAATACTTAATTTGATTATTTCATAACGGGTCTAATTAGATATTTGACAGTCTATTATTCAATATATATTTATATTACATATAAGCCCATATAATTTTGTAATTAATAGAAATTAATTCCAACAATCTACCACTTGGGCTATGTGTATATCCAAATAATATATATATTGATAAAACTGAATTGAATACTCTAACTGTGTTGTCATAGCCTTTTGTGTCATCAACTAATTTTGTCCATCAATTATATTCACAAGGACTTAAGCAGTATTTGTTTCATAATGCGAAACCAAACCAACATAAATCACTGTGTAAATATAACTGAATGACATGAATCATGAAGGGGATGTGTAGTTTGAAAATTACATGTAATGTGATCCACATGCCTATCTTCAATTTGGTCACCTTAAAATAATTTTGAGATCAATCACAAATTGAGAATGCAAACTGAAAAACTGAATATCTGAAAACTTCATGATACATACAAAAGTATATCATATAAAACATCAAGCACAAATACAACAATCTCCCACTAAATCTATAAATCATCTGCTACACAGATACTCATATGAGCGACATGCTCATGAAACTGTTTGGGTACTAAACCTTTAGTCAGTGGATCTTCAACCATGAAAGTTGTTCCAATATGCTCGATATTGATTAGTCTATTCTAAACTCTTTCCTTCACAGCAAGAACCTTTATATCGATGTGCTTTAACTTTGATGAGCTCCTATTGTTGTTAGAATACAGTACTGCAGAATTATTGTCACAATACAATTTTAGTGGTAACTTGATAGTATCTACTATGCGCAGCCCCGTGACAAAATTTCGCAGCCATATTCCATGATTTGATGCCTCAAAACATGCAATGAACTCTACTACCATGGTGAATGAGGCAATAAGCGTCTTCTTTGCACTTCTCCAAAAGATAGCTCCACCGGCTAACATGAAAATGTAACCGAATGTAGACTTCATGCTATCTTGACAGCCCGCAAAATCGAAATCAGTATACCCAATAATCTCAAGCTTACCTGATCTCCGATAGGTGAGCATATGATTCTTCGTTCTTTATAAGTACCATAGTACCCTTTTGGCTGCTCTCCAGTGATCCAGTTAGGATTACTCAAATATCAGTCCAGCATTCCCGTAATGTACACAATATCCGGACGCGTACAGACCTGAGCATACATCAAACTCCCAACTGCTGAAGCATATGGAATTTGCTGCATTTCTGATCTTTCAAGTTCTATCTCAGGACATTGTTTGAGACTAAATTTGTCTCCTTTTGCAACCGGGATATTACCTAGTTTACAATGTTCCATGCCATATCGCTTGAGAATTTTGTCAATATATGCTTGTTGTGAAAGGCCCAAAATATCATTAGTGCGATCTCTATGTATTTTTAGATTTAACACATATGATACTTCTCCAAGATCTTTCATTTCAAAATTTTTGAAAAAAAATTTCTTAGTATCACGTAACATATTTATATCGTTCGTGGCAAGCAATATGTCATCAACATACAAAATCAGGAACATGAATTTACCCCCACTAAACTTGTGATATATACATTTATCCACCAAATTAGCCTCAAAACCAAATGAGACAATCACTTAATGAAATCTAAAATACCACTGTCGAGACACTTGTTTGAGCCCACAGATTGATTTCTTTAATTTACAAACTGTCTTCTTTGGGTCATCCGACTCAAAATATGGTGGCTGCATCATGTAGATTGTTTCATCAATGCTACCATTGAGAAATGTTGTCTTTGCATCCATCTGATGTAACTCAAGATCATAATGTACCACTAAATCCATAATAACTCTAAAAGAATCTTTCATCGACACAGACGAGAAAGTTTCCGTAAAGTCAATGCATTCCTTTTGTGTAAAGCCCTTAGCAACAAGTCGTGCTTTGTATCTTTCAGCATTACCTTTGGAATCCCATTTGGTTTTAAATATCCATTTGCAACCAATAGGTTTCACACATTCAGGTAATAAGACGATATCCCAGACTTTGTTGTCATACATCGACTTAATTTCATCATTCATGGTTTCAATTCACTTCTGTGAATTTGCACTTTCCAAAACTTGACGGAGGTTGACGGGATCATCTTCCATCATGCCAATGTCAAATTAATTTTCTTGAAGATATACAACATAATCATTAGATATTACACTTCTTCTCTCTCTTGTGGATCATCTTAAAGGCACTTATTCTTGAAGTTCTTGAGATGGTATAGGTTCTTCTTCAACATCAATATTGTCTTGTACCTGATTCTCTTCCATTTCTGGAGGTTCATACACAGTAGGTTTATTCACTGTAGGATCTTGAACCAATGAGTCTCTAGATATTCTTATTACAATTGGTACCGATGTTGGCGCCCCTTGTAGAAGATAATCATGTCTTTCTTCAAAAACAATTTGATTTGCATTTCCCCCTTGAACCATAATATCCTCAAAGAACTTAACTGTATTTGTCTCGAAAATTGTTCTATTAGTGGAATCATAAAATTTATACCCCCGGGACCTATCCGCATAACCGACAAAATAGCAGCTAACTATCCTTTTGTCCAGCTTTTTCTCTTATGGCTTGTAAGGCCGAGCTTCAGCCAGACAACCCCAAATTCTAAAATGTTGGAGACTGGGCTTCCGCCCAGTCCACAATTCATATGGAGTTTTGTTTGCTGCCTTAGTCGGTACCCGATTCAGAATGTATGCTGCTGTTTTGAGTGCTTCTCCCTAGAGGTTCAATGGAAGCGAAGTATGAGAAATCATACTCCGCACCATCTCCATTAATGTTCGATTGCGCCTTTCAGCCACACCGTTCATTACGGGCGAACCCAGCATTGTATACTGTGGCACAATCCTACTTTCCTCTAGAAATTTAGTAAAAGGCCATAGACATTGTTCTCCTGAGCCGTCATATCGACCTTAATATTCACCACCACGATTCTATCTAACGCTTTTAATCCTTTTATTGAGTTGTAACTCAACTTCAGTCTTAAAGGATTTTAAAGGTGTCCAATGCTTGAGCTTTTTCTTTAATTAAAAATATATAGCCATATCTAGAATAATCGTCAATGAAACTGATAGAATATACATGTCCATTCCTAGTAGCTGTAGGGAATGGCCCACATACATCCGTATGTATCAGCTCAAGAACGTCCATCATACAATTAGTTGTATATTTACACATGTTTGTTTGTTTGCCCTTTGCAAACTCAATGCACGGACCGAGATCCGACATGTTTAAAGGTCGCAGAATTTCACTTTGAATAAGACGTGTAATTCTCTGTTGAGAAACATGACCTAAATGTCTATACCAAAGTGCACCTGAATCCTGATGTGTTAACTTTTGTCTAACGTTTCGAGTTTCATTGTGCAAGGTCTCATTATAGGAAGCAATAGTATCTAAAGCATAAAGATTATCCAAAATAGACAGAAAATCAGAAGCAACCAATTAAAAGCCAAATAGACCAGCATATCATCCAATATGTCTAGCTTATGTTCCTTCAGTTTTGAAGCGATATGCATCATTTCAAGAATGTGCTCCCTGATATTGCTCTTGCCATTATATTTCATCGTACAAAGTTTGTTTAATTGAATGTCTATTTCAGCCTTCTCATTCCTATCGAACCTTTGCTCAAGTTCCTTAAGGTAATCTTTGGCAAGAGTGGAATCAGAAATCGATCCCCTAAAACTTTCAAGAATGGTCTTCTGCATGACCCGGAGACACAAGTGATTTGACCTCATCCACCGTGCATGTGCATTTTGTTCTTTATCAGAACTACTTTCATTAGGCACAGGTGGTTTGGTCTCCTATAACGTTATGTCCAGATCAAGGCACCCAAGGATAATCTCTAGATTATCTTTTCAATCCTTGAAATTAGAATCCGTCAGCATCGGAATATTATTTATGCCAGCTGTAAGATCAGTAATTTTTGCTGGAAAAATATTGGTAAAAGAATGAATTAAAAGTCTAAATTAAATGAAAAATCAAAAGAAAGCATATTCCATCAACTAAATATCCTCGAACAATAAGTGCTCTTTGAAATCAATCATTATTCTAAGATAAATAGTGTAGCAATATAATATATAACAGTCCATTTTGATGTCAATAAGTCAACATTCTTTTGGGCCGATTAACTAACTATATCAAAAACATTATGACCATTACCCATTCATCACTACAAGTGTGCACATATAATGTTTGATCATTGTCTTTCTTTTAGGCTAATCCAATAACCAAACATTATATGTATATCTTTTGTGTATAAATTGGCAAATGATCAACTCAAGTATGAGAGCTTACTTTGGTAAGTTGATACATTTATCAATCATTTTCTAAAATATATCTAATTCTGAAGCCTTCATAATGATTCTATATTATCCGAATAAATATATCAAGATTTGGCTTAATCGATTTAACCATGATGGGATCATGAAAGGCAGAAAATAAAACAATAATTAACATGAACCCAAATCACAACTGAGATAGTATGACCCAAGACACGATAGTCTCCATTGTAAGAATGCACTCGACAATGGCATTCAACCATCTTCTTCAATGTTCTTCATTCTAACTAAATTACTACTTTAATAGTAATAAATGAAAATTTTATATTAAAGTCCTAAGGATGATGGCTCGCAGACTGCATAAATGATACACATAAGCGACATGCAAATCACCTTTAATTACAAAATTTAATTAATTCAACGGGGCACCTTAGGCCGTATTTACACACATCATTCATACATTCATTACAATTTTTTACACAAGACAACGGGGTCATACTATCTCATATTCCTAACTGCAAAACAGAGTTAGGCATGCAGCGCGCCCCTTGAAAGGGGGTTTCAGGGGGGCAGCGCCCCCGGGAAAAAACCACCACGGACTTAATTTGTGCGGTTACAGATCAATAATTTTGGTTCGGAAATAACCGCAGCGGAATATAGATCAGAAATTTGTACCTTTGATTTGATCCAGAAATTTTCATAACTTATCATAAACAGTTCAGAAACTAGTTTGTTGGCCAATTAATTTCTTAAATTTAACATAGTTTCAAACTTGATTAACAATTTTGAAACGCAGAATTTGAAACTTAACTGAATAATAAATAGAGAATTAATTCCCAAATTGAATAACCAATTAATTGTCAATTTTGAGTTTCGGAATCAATTTTCAAAACTATATTTTTGATTTCTGAAATTAAAATTCTAACCAACAAATGTACTGATTTCCGAACTATTTGAAAAACCAGATTTGGTTAAATAATTTGATTTAAACCAACAAATCAAAATTAACTAAACAAATCTTCAAAAGCACAGATGTCTTTTCAATTTCCGAACCAAAATCAGAATTTGATCGTTCAACTAGAGTTTGCTGTGATACCACTTGTTAAAACATTATCCGTGATCCTCTAGTGAACTCTTAATTTAAATAAAATTATCTTGATCCATGCTATCGATCTTCTGGAGAGACACAACCCCGTTGATCACCAGATTCCTTAAGCTTTCGCGGTGATCTTTCTCTTCTCCGATGGAGAGATGAAGATAATCGGTCCGGCGGTTTTCTTCTCTTTTCAGAAAACCCGAATTTCAGAGAGAAGATTTATGTTGGTTTCTGCCTTGTGACAGTCATGGAAAGAGGACGGCTCTTGATCCCTTTATAATGGGTGTCAATAATCGAAAGGTTAGCAAACCACTGGTTATGCCTTAGCGGATCCATACCAGATCCAATTTCTCTCTTAACGGGTTTACTTTCAAAATCAGAAAACTACCTATTAGTTGTATTCTCTAAGGACCAATAACATAATTGTATTATTACTAAATTATATAATTTAGACCATTACTAAATCATAAAGTTATTAATACGTATTCTACACATTAAGGGTTTAGCCCCACTTCTCATGACACATATTGAAACCCGATAAATAATACTTAATTTGATCACTTCATAATAGGTCTAATTAAATATTTGACAGTCTATTATTCAATATATATTTATATTACATATAAGCCCATATAATTTTATAATTAATAGAAATTAATTCCAACAATCTCTAGTTCACAGATATAGATATCCTGAGCTGATTGCTATACATGAGGATGATATTTTGATGATATGGATTCAAAATCGTGGCCTAATTAAGGAGAAGTAACTTCACAGACACCAGAAATAACAGGATAAGAGTAGATAAGAACAACTCAATTGATCTTGACCTTTTTACCAGTTAGCTTTTGTTAGTGTGGAGACGAAATGCAGGACAAAGTACTCAATATCATAATAAGCTGGAATTATTTGAGCCGAACCAAGTATAACCATTAGAAGATAACTCTATCCATATAATGTATGGTAAATGATTTTTACGTATGAAATTAAAATAATCCCACATACCATTTAATTGATTATGAGCTGGACTAACCTGGTTTTCAAAATCCTACTTACCAGTTTGGCAATAAACACAAGTTTGGTGAGCACATGACCAATACCTCAGGACTTTAAAATTCTGGCCAGAAATTAAATAAAATCGATTAATTAGTACAATATAAGTTGCGGTTCATCTGATGTCATAACAAATGTCAATCCAACGACTGATTCCAAGACTGAGATCTTGCCTCCCACTTCTTTGGAAGGAATTGATTTGTTGTATCGCCGGAGTATCTTTATGCAGTCCTTATCACTCCAATAGTGGAGAATCCACTAAATGATGAATAACCAAATAATAGGTTATTAATTCTATATATTACACATATATAGAAGATACATATATGCAAAAATATTAATTGTATGTATACATGAGAATGTTCTTTTTTCCTTCTTATTCTAACCTTAAGAAGAAGAACGTCTGCAGGAGGAATATAGTCGAACCTGTCACTGGAAACAAACTTCACTAGCCCATCATTCGAAATGTCACCGACGACATGCGGCAGATCCAACATGATGCACTTGACATGAGGGGAGTTTTTAGCAATGACTGCACCTTTACCACCTCCTACATCAACAAGGAGTCTATCATCACCATGTTTAACAATAACACCATTAAGCAAACAACTACCGCTTACCATAGCATCATTAAATATTTTATTAATATTAGGGTTTTGACTTGCTAAATCCCAAGAGTACAACTGTCGCTAAGCGATCGGAATCTTCTTTTCCCCTTGCATGAACCAATCTCCCATGTATAGTGAAGACTTCACCAATACATAGTCGAGATTCTAAAATTATACCTGTTTGCAACATTTGAATGAAATTTCGATAATTATACATGTAATATATTCAGGTTTATTTATTTTATAAAATTTTAAATAATCCAAATTGTTATAACAAGATTAAACATAAAACTAAAGAATATATTGTTTAGTTTTTATTTGAGAATAAACATAAATATTGTATAAATAAAAGAGAAATTATTATTATCCTCTACCTTCTGCACACTATGATTCAATCGCTAATAATGACTGTTGTGGTCCATAGCAATATGATCTGATAATATGTCACATAATATTCTGTTACGGGTAGTAATATTATGGTATGGTGTGTCTATCCTATATATAAACACATTTGAATGTTCGTATAAATATTTTTTATTTCATGTATAAGCGCATTTGAATGTTCGTATAAATACGTTTTAACCGAAGTATATATTTTCTCCCATTAAACTGTGAACTCATCTTTAACCCTCTGATGCATGAAAGGTTAATTAATAGAGGTAAAGTAACTGCAGTCTACTATGAAATGAGATAACTAATTGCGCGATTTGATAAAAGAGGCATGTACAATGTACTAATGTGGAGTAGAGAAGAAGGATTTAAGAAAAGAAAGAATGCAAACGGTGCTTTAATTAAATCTAATGGCTGAAATTATAAGTGAACAATCTAAAAATCCACTCATGAGTGTGTGTGTGTGTGTGTGTATCATAATCATGGTAGTTAGAGAGTAGCTTTCTTCTTTACGGGTACATTTTGTTTTTGTTTATAATTCAAAAAAAATTTAAATATAACAGTAGTTAAAAATAATGTACTAACAAAAGTCAAAAGAAATGATTACTCTCACACATTTACACAAGGATTTCATTTAATATAAAGATAATATATATAGCCTGAACACAATTTAAAAAATAAATATATAATTAAAAAGAGAAATTATTCTTGTAACTCATGTTTTGCACCATTTATCTATACACTAAAAGTATTTATACTAAAAAAGATAATTTGTTTATACCTCAAATTGTAAGTATTTATATAGTTAGCATAGAAGATGTTTATTATTTTTTTTTCATTTCTAAATGATAAAAATTGAAGTTAAAAATTTTGTTGCACAAGTAGAATACCTTGTATTGTTTTTAATCACATCAATATAAGGTATAAATAATTTTATCATTAAATATAAATATTTTTTGAAAAAAAATATATAAATATATTTGAGATACATATAAAGGATGTAGTTAAAAGATGCAATTATCACTCAATTTTTTATGTTGCAAAACTTTCTTATGATCTGAACATACACCAATATAAGCATTTTGTGTATATTGGCGTAGCAAGTATTATAATGAACATGCATTAACCTGCGTCATATATGACGACAATAATTATTTACACTAAAATTCCAACTTTAGTAATCAAAAGTAAAGGTTTAATTAAATAGAGGATAGTTGGATTCATAGTGATAAATCATTTTTCATAGCGGATAATAGCACTTTTATGGAAGTTATTGGTTCATATTATATTATACGTGAATGTGTTTGACTATTTTTGTAAGTAATAAAATAAAAGTAACGAATAATGAAAAAATTAGAAAAAAAATGTTGTATTGATATTTTTTATATCCAATTTTTTTTATAATGATAATAAATAATTATCGTCAATAAAAAAATTAAAATTCTTTATGATTTGGATGAATTGTGTATAAAATTTATCGGAATTATCTATTATATATTTGAAATTGACCTCATGTCGCAATTCTTAAAACAAGAAACGAAGAGAGAGAACAATAGTCTTCATCTCCACAATAGCTTTAATTAATCGATCAGACCTTAAATTAAACTTGTCATTTTTTTCTCATCTACCTCGGAATATATTGTTAGATCATGGTTTCTTTTTGTCTGAAATGTCGTAGGTTGATCGGTGCAGGAAATACATGTATGTTTTACCTTAATTACAATTTTATGTTTTCCCGATAACATTTAACTTACATATTTAAAGTATGTTATCAAGTGTTTGCTTGAGTATGTATCAAGCTAGTAATGCACAATTTTGATGTAGGATATATAAGTGGATAATTGTGACACTTGGCATCATAATTCTATTTTATATCACTACCAGAATTTGGTTTATACGCATGGATACAAACACACCTGTTACACACATACATTGGAGTATGCTTGGAAGGGTGAGCATCTACCATAGTTTCCAATGATACATTTGTTACCATTGAATTTAATCAGCCCGATTTGATTTAAACAGTCCAAATTTAGTTATAAAAGATGTTGTTTTCATTTATATTTTAGTGAACCTCACATGTCATAAACTTAAAAAAAATATATAGCACTAATATGCCATAAAAAAATGTATGACAACAGATGTGAATCCATGCTTGGAAATACTGACTCGAAAAGCATCCATGGAAAAAAAAATCAATGGAATAGTACTTGGCTATTCGAGCAAAAAATTGAAGAAAAATCGCCATTGATCATGTGCCAGAAAGAAAGTAAATCAAATTTAGATTTAATGTCTTGATAACTTTTCAGATTATTAACATATAAGAGCATTTGCATACCTTCTCGCCAAAATGAGCTTGCCGCTCGAGAGAAATGAAATGAAGAAAACGTTAATATCCTTCAAGGAGCTCATTAAACATTGAAGAATAAACAAAGAAAACATTTTAAAAAAGGACTAATGAGTGAAAAATAACTGAATTATAGATTGTCGCACACAGCTTTAGTGAAATCGGTGGTCGATGAGGAACCACCTAGGTCACCGGTACGATATTTCCCTTCTGAAATGGTCCTTAGAATTGCACCATGGATTTGATCAGCTTGGCTATTCAGATTCAGATGCCGTAGCATCATGACTGCACTCAGGAGAAGAGCAGTTGGATTTGCAAGATTCTGAAAAATGAAAACAGCAAATCTTAGTATGACAGGACAGAATATTTGATGAATTAGGAGGGAACAATAATGAATCTACAGCTCTACCCATTTAGAAATTTAGAGCCACTGACCTTTCCGGCAATATCAGGCGCAGATCCATGTACCGCCTCAGCCAGGCAGATACCACCTTCACCAATGTTGCAGCTAAAATTCCAAAGAAAAATAAATATTCAGCTTAAGTTCTCTCATGCAAAAACCTTCTCCCCCACAAGGGTATCATTTTTCATCATGAAACCATAGGGTAGAAAATGGCAAATGTATGTACTATTTAGATTACACAAAGTACACTATTATCATGCCAGTAAGGTACTGCTCTAATTACTGGTAACAATATGGATGGCTCCAGCATGAACTGTTAATACAACTGACAGGCACAATGTCAAACCTGATTGGATTAGTCAATTCCAAATGCCCCCAAAAGCTTCCGTACAAAATCAATCAAATTTGACTACATGCGAGTGTGATTGAGTGAAGTAACCAACTTTGACAGGATCAGTCATAATTCAAAATTGACATAGGTCACAAATGCCAAAATCCAGCACACTGGCAAAGAAATTGTGTAAAAGAACTAGTACCTGGGAGTGAGACCTAAGCCACCAATGAGACCAGCACAGAGGTCGCTGATGATGTCACCATAGAGGTTTGGCATAACCAAAACATCAAACAATGCTGGGTTCTTCACCAACTGCAGCAAATTGTATAAACATGATAAAAATAAGTTAGCTTATCATGCCAAAAAGGCTACTAAAAATTGATGGATGAAATGCACACAAGCATACCATCATACAGCAGTTGTCAATAATGACCTCTTCGTATTCTATATCTGGGTATTTCTCGGCCACCTCTCTGCAACACTAAATCATGAAAAAATTTATTAAGAACTTGCATCTTATTTAAACAATGTTGGTATCTGGTAAAAGGTCCACTTTCTAGAGTTTAGATTTGCAAAACTTCAGCAGCCCTGAAGGATGGCAAAACCTGACCCGTCTTGAAAATCTAGGGGAAAGAGAAAAGAAAGAAAGAAGAAAAAGAAATGAAACCGGACCTGTCTGACAAAAAATAGAGACCCCAAAAAATTTAAGCAACCAGAAAACGAAATGATCTAAAACCCAGTTTTACCCAATCCTGAATCTAACATATTTCCCGCATACCACCTCTACCCATACCACCAAGCAACCAAAATATCATGCGAATTTTCAGCCATCCTTAAGGAATTCAAGCTACAACTATAGCAAAACTGAGTGATACCTTGAGGAAAAGGTCACAACCAAAAATTTCTTTTTACGTTTGACAAGATTGCCTTTTTTTTATTCTGGTGATAGCTGGAAGAAGCTAAACTATTAAACTGAATGATACCTTCAGGAAAAGGCCGTCAGTCTTGCGCATGATGTTGGCCTTGTGAATTGCAGATACTCTCTTACGGCCGTTTGCCTGGGCGTAGTGAAAGGCATACTCTGCCACTCTTAGACTCGCTTGCCTTGTAATAATTTTCAAGCTCTCCACAACTCCTCTCACCACCTACAAGAGAAACAAACACCATCTTCATTCATCTCGAATTCTCAAAAATCATAATAGAATTGATCAGAGATGGAAGAATGGATGATGATTACTAGATTACACTGAGAAACCCACTGTATATAAAAAAAATGCAAAATGCCCCTCCTCTATAAGAATAGTAATGGTGTCGACAAACAAGTATGAAAGTATGGCTGTTCATGTAGGGGCATTCTATTTACCAGGTGCCCCTTACAACATTTAAATTTTAAAAGACTTTTAAGATAACAATTTTTTATATTCTAAGGGTCTTTTTGAAGATATCTGAAAGAATATTCTAATTACATTACCTGGTGCTCAAGACCACTGTACTCGCCTTCAGTGTTCTCCCTAATTGTAACAAGATTCACATCATCATATCGGGTCTTATAACCCTGCAAGCTGTTGCAGGGCCTCACATTTGCATAGAGACCCAATTCTTTTCTCAGTGTCAAGTTCAAGGACCTGTGCCCCTTTCCAATAGGGGTTGCCATGGGACCCTTTAAGCCAACCTTGTTTCTCCGTACTGACTCAAGGCTCTCCCATGTCAGAAAGCTCTGAGTCCTTGGATCCACCTCCGTACTGACATATTGCTCCTCCCATTCAATTGGTACTTCAGCAGCAGTGAAAACCTACAGATTAGAAAATAGAGTTTGGTTTGGGAAATAATTTGAAATAGTCAATTTACTACCAAGTCCTGACAGTGACTTCCTTTACCAGTCTCAGCCAATAAGGAAGAAAAAAGAAAAAGAACTCCACACATAGGTAAGACACCAGTAACATAACATACCATGGTTTGGCTGATAACTTGGCCATAACCCAAAATACCAGCTAGTGCATACTAGTACTGTGCATAGTAAATTAGTAACCCTGCACTGGCACAAATTACAAGTAAAACTGTACCTGCTTTACTGACTCGGCAATCTCAGGCCCAATACCATCACCAGGAAAGAGGGTCGCAGTAATAGGTGTGCCTGAGGTCGAAAAAATAGATCGTGTTAACGGGGCAAATGCACCGCTTGTGGCAGAATTTCGTCTGAGAAACCGTGCCAATGCCATAGCTTACAACTGACAATTATTCTCTCTCTGCAATTGGGGTAAAAGAAAGCAAATACTCACTTAAAATTGGTGATCGCAAATATCTAAGTTGAAAATTTAAGAAAACAAACTTTTTCTATTTGAACCTCATTATTAGGCAGTAAAAAATTCATGGTCACGGCCCACTATTTATCTCTTAATAACTAGTACTTCGGCAATTCAACACTGAGACTGATTCTCTGAGCTTGAAAGGGCAAATAAAGGTGCACGATATACTAAATTGGTTATGTGGTGGAGAAATATAGCAACACAAATAACAAAAGAAGCATCAATTAATTCATTAATTAATACATGTCTTCAATTTGCTCGACAAAATGACATGTGGTTGAGAAGTACAGACCCAAATACAGGGAGCAAGTGCCTAATACAAATTCCTTTTTCCTCACAATTGGCCGAGCCGATCAACCAAATTCAAGAGAAAGAAGAAGGAATGGGAGAAGAAATTATGTTACACTGGAATTAAGGAAACAGTTCCTACAATGAAAAATTGAAAACCCTTCCCTTCCAAGGGTTTAGATCAGGTTACACAAGTTCAACCAAAACATCACTAACCTTTCCAATAAAGTTCAGATATCTGACAATTAACAAGGTTCTAATAACAGGTTCGCGCAACGATCGATCGGATCGCCACAGTGTACAACCGAAAAAAACGAAACGAATCTGAAAGATCCATGAAGAATTCATTTACCTCGCTTCTTTTGAGACGAAGAAGATCAGAGAGAGAGAGAGAGAGAGAGCGAAAGAGAAGAAGAACTGAGGAGGATGCGATTTCGCACAAAAAGAAAACCTTTCTTTCTCTTTCGCTGAGAAATGGATGTTTGCTTCCTTTTTTCTTTTAGAGCTTTCTTTTTCTCTCCAAAAATTCTCTCTTGTTTTTTTATTGCTTGGATTTGTTAAGAGATTTTCTTTTTAATTAATTAATTGTGCGGAAAGAATAAATGGACTACGAAGGGAATTTGAACTTGCCTATTTGATATTTTTGTTTTCTTTTGGAGAATTTATATTGCATTAAGAGAGCTTATATATCGATTTCGAATTTATTATTTATGTTAAACAAGTTATTTTTTTTTATATAAGGATTCTGTTAATCGTGATATTTATTTTTTTAAAATATTTTTTATAAAACTTAAATCTGTGTTTTTTTATAAAAAGATGAAATATATTATCACTGTGTTAGATTTGGACATTAACGATTTTATTATACAACTTATTTTGTACAGTATTTTTGTTATTCAACTCAAATAACTTATTATTCATATTAATGATATTTAAGTTAAATGATAAAATTACCGTAAACAAATCATATAATAAAATTATTAATATAAATACTAACTCATTTAACATTAATAATAATTTTGTTTAATATAAATAATAAAATCAGTATTGATAATCGTATCAATAATAGTACCTTCTTAACATTTTCCTTGCACTAATTATGGAGAATTCTATTGCACCAATGAACCAAGTATTTGTACTATTTTTTAGATTTAACCATACTTAATTTGCAAATATTATATTTGAATGATCCTTATTTTTGTATTAGTCTTGCTAAATTTTAAAGCATCTACTTCTTGTATCAATATATTTTTTTTTTTGTAGCATCGACATCTCAACTATTACATGAATTTAAAGTTAATTGCTAACTAAGCTAGGTTGCTATTTTAGTAATCCAGTAAACTTATTGCAGATAGGTATAATCTAAATAAATAAATAAAAATATAATAAAATATTAAATATATCCCAAAATATAAAATGGGGGGTGAATTGTACAAATAAATTAATTATAAAATAACTTTAAAAGTAAGAACCTTTATGGACATATTCTAAAAATAAAAAACTGAATTTTTTTTTTAAATTTCATATAATTTAAGTATTAATTTGATATTCCATGAATTATTAAATCTACAATATTGCAAATTTCAAATAATTTTTATAGTTTTTGATAAAATATTAGATGTCATTTAAATTATATAAAATTTAAAACACAATCAATATATAAATTCAAAAATATGTATATAAACTTTTTTATTTTAGAAATTGGTCACTAAACTAGGACAAATCACATGTTTCAACGAAGAAAATAAAACCATAATAAACTATGAATCACATCTATAATGTATGACATTATATAAATCCTGAAGAAAATTATTGTTTATCCATAGTGTTCCAAGAGATACTGTTCATAAACAATGGTATACCGTTCATATACAGTATCGAAGAACAGTGTTCCGAAAAGATTATTGTTCATATTTCATATGTAATTAGCTGATGACTGTATTTCTTATGTGATAAGAAATTAATAGTAAGTTCTTCACAACGTAGCAAAGCATACTTCATTTGCTAGTATTCCTTAAATTTAGGAAGCAATGCCCAAGTCATAATATGAAATCTAACTTCTTTGAAACATAGTAACAAGTTTATGATTCGAAAATGATTCATCGACGTATAAAAATTCATGATTCAGGTATAATTCGGGTTTAATTCGGGAATAGTTTATTTTTTGTAATATAGAAATGTATACAAGATATTAAAATTTTGAAAAATCAAATAATAAATTTATAAAATTTAATAGTTCAAACTTAATATTACCATTACCTAAAATCAAAACAAATCAAGTACATACTAAATTGATAAAGAGAGAGAAGAAAAAAAGATCATGACTCCATTATCCATCTTAATAGTAAGTCTAGCTCCATGCCCGAGTTCTCACAAGATATGTGAGAAGTAGATATAGGATTATTGAGAGCCTTTATATGATTTTATATAAAGGGATGGATATCTTTGATAACTACATACATTTAACGATTTTAATAATAAATTTTTAAATAATTTCAAAAAAATCTTAAAAATAGAAAAAATTTATAAACATATTCTTTAACTTATAGATCGATTGTGTTTCAAATTTTACACAATTTAAATATTATTTAATACTTCATCAAAGACCATTAAAATTATATGTCATTTACAATGGTTCATATTTAATAATTTTTAATGAAATATCAAATTACTCTTAGATTACATGAAATTTGAAACATAATTAATCTATAAATAAAAAAATATATTTGTCAACTTTTTTCTATTTTTGAAAATTTTTAAAAATTATTTCAAATTCAATTATTAAGATTGTCAAAATAATAATTGTAATCCCCTCCCTTATATAAAAACAAGGTCAAACTTTTGGAATTATAATTAATAACATAAGGATAAAGATTAATTAATGGAAGTCGAACCGAACAAGACTTTGAAAAAGTCCAAACAAATTAAAATATCATAATTTCACTATTTGCAGCTTAGTCAACATCTTTTATATATCTAAGAAACGACAACTATAGTGAGCAGATAGAAAATTATGGCACAAGAAAAAATATATTTTTCAAAATATTAGTCTCAAGAATTTATAATTTGTCAAATTTAATTCAGGAATTCTAATTTGTCAAGTTTGGCAGTGACCAGTTTGAAGCCTTTCCAGATTGCTTTCATTCAAATTCATGTTTAGAAGAACTTTCTTTTTTTCCAACTGCTCAAGTTGAAAAAAGTTTGTGTATAATTTGACATAGTTCACATAGAAGTGCCTTCAAACAGGTAATGGAAATGTAGAAGAAACATCAGGATAAAAGGAAAGAGATCTTTGGAACACAATTTAAATCTCAGCATCTCTACAGCACTGCACCACCAAGCAATAATTATTCAACATCCTTTAATTCTACAAACAAGCACAAGAAGTCAACAACACAGAGTGACGCTGAAATAGGTAGCTCATCAGTTCCGATATAATCTAAACCTTATAAATATATGCTAATTTCTCATATCCATCAAGCGCCACTATATAAATACCTCCGCCACTATTCCAACAGCCAAACCTACAGTGCACAGAGCTTCCGTAAAACTAAATATCTCAAACACGTGTCAAGTACATATTAAACAAAAAAAAATAATAATAATGATCATATTGATATAGTTCTATTGATTTTCCAGTCATAAATAACGGACTTTGGCATGCATTGGGTTTACTGGTAAGGTATATACCTGTACTAAAGTGATACACATTGATTACTTGTTCTTTTTCTTTTGTTACTCTATTTGATTCTCTCTAACTCAGAACCCTCTCAGCATTCACAAATGAAACAAATATGCAATAAAAATCATAACCATATTTGCAAAAATCCCATAGGTGTATAAGTACAATTAGTTCACTATCTTACCAAATTAAGGATAAGGAGATATGCTGCGACCACGTCCACCATATCCTGGCGATCGGCCACGAGGAGAAATGCTGTATCGGCGCCCAGGAGACCGGTACCGTGGACTGTAACTCCTGTTTTTAACAAAAAGGAAGATAAGAAATAAGCACCAAATAAGGGTTTAATGATCTTCCTCTACTATTATATCAAGGTAACTATTATAAATATCAATCAAGTATCAGATAATTAAAAGTCTACCTGGAAATCGTTTATTATATAAAGCATAATTAATGCATTGTATGACGAAATCAGAATTAGAAGGAAACGGCACATATTTTAATTGCGAAATGTCAAAATATCATGCAGCACTCAAAAATGAAAATTGTGATGCACTCCCCCAATAACAAGGGAATTATAGCATATGCCAATGGGTTGGGCAAAATTAATTTATTACTTCCCTTATACGAGTCATACCAAACCGCTCATCACTGATCAGGGATGCTCTGACCTGGATGAGCCCTGACAAATCACAGGTCTATCCAGCCCATACAAGGAAAGGCCCTGTGTACTTGAGGTATCCAACCGTTTTATCTTCAATTTATTATTCCCTTTTATCATGAATGCTTAAGGAATGCTCTGCATAAGCTAGCAGCATCATTTTTCATATGATAATTTCAGTAAATTATACGAATGGTCCTTTTAAGTATCTTCATTTTTTATGTAACGATCTTTAAGGTTTCAAAGTTTCGAATTTGCACCTTTAAGTTTGTAACATAACTAATTTACCCCACAATTCACTTTCCTAAGAAAAATGAATGTAATTTCATTTCAGTAGCCATGGAAGCATGATGACAAGCAGTTGACGTGGCATTTGACTTCTGGAGGTAATCCTCCCGTCAATTATGACATCAACAAAAAAGCTAATGGCAAATATCCCATCATCCATAAAATTGACGAGAACAAAAATGCTTGCAGGAAACTTCTAAAAATCATGAACTCACCTCATTGAGTCAACTAATTGATATCATGTTAATGTGGTTGTTAAAATAGAATTCCATCCATTCTTCCACCAGAAGGATGTGACCAAATTGGTATGAACTTGAACTTTTAAGTAGTAAAATGGTTTTAGGGTAACAGATTTAAAAATCAATCCAGCAAATCCACCTCTTTTCCGAAGTTTAAATTAAGCACATTTTACGATAAAATAGTCGGACTGGATGCTTCCCACTCTAAAGGACGTAAACAAATCCACCTCATTCAGACCCTTTTTCTTTACCAGCTGTCATAGCTAAATTAGAGGCATTATCAAGGGCATGGACTCCTGTACAATACTGAACTACACGATCAATTTTGGTTAATCTAATAAATCCAGACGTGCACCACAGAGAGAAACATTGGTAAAATTACCTTCTACTGTAGCTAGGGCTGCGGCGGTACCGAGGGCTCGGACTCCTGTACCTGCCATACGCACCGCCCCTCATACGGTGGCAATCACGAGCAAAGTGTCCTGGCTCACCGCACTCATAACATTTTGCTGCCGAGTCACTGTATCGATCACGGTACCGGCCACCACCACCCCCAGCACCTGGGTTTTGTTTTGATAGCTCCACTCTCCATCCATGCTTGCCTGTAAATATCAAACATATATCACCAATTCAGCAGCTTAAAGCAATGGTTTACATAGTAATTTTGATGCCAGAATAATTTACACACTAATTTTGAATTTTTATTCCTTACCAGTAAGAAATCAAATATTTGTATGTCTGTGCACGCATGCAATGTCTGTTTTACCCCTCCTTGAGTTGGGGTATTACATTCTATTTTGGGTTTCTTGCAAGTCAGAACTCGAAATTTAACATCATACTGGCTAAAGACCTATACCAGCAAACAAACTGCCCTTTACAAACCAATATTATGTAGTACAGTAATAAATGCATTGCATAAAAAAATATGTGATTTTTCATAATTTCTTGCAATATCTCATTCTTATCATTTTCTGTGGGGGTTGGGTCGAGGGGGGAATACCATCCAAGTCACGAATAGCATCCATGGCATCTCTCCTATCATCAAATTCAATAAATGCAAATCCCGGGGGCTTTCTCGCAACCCAAACACTGCAAGAGGGAAACATCAATTAAATTAACAGAGACTATCCTAACTTCCAAAAGCAAATGATAGCAGAATATCATAGTTGGGTTAGACTTAGACTTTACTGGATCTTTAACAAAAAGGGGTTTATAAGTTATAACCTTTACCTCCTTAAGACACCAAAGACTCGAAACTCATCTTCCAAATCCCTTGCGCTCACCCGATCATCTAGATTTCCAACATAAACACGCGCCATGCGGATGCAGGTCCCCTTACCTGCCAACCAAAACTGATTTTTCATGAATATTAATAGAGACAAATAATCAAAATGCAAAAGAAACATCTGACTCTTAAGAACTTCCAATTTGTCCTTCAATCCCTGATTTCCATAATTGATATTAGGTTATGCGATTAACTTAAATTTATGTAAAAATGTTGTCCTCATTCCATTGTCAAAGCCAATTTTTTTCTTTATTTAAGCTTCTACATGGTACCCTTAATGTTAGATTGAATGACCACAGTGAATGCCATCAGCCCCAAAATCTAGAACCATAATAACCAAATGTTCTATTAATAGCTGGGAAAAAGCAATTAAGAATTAACGAAAGCTTATATATTCTATGTGAAATATGATTTTTGTAGATCTTCAAATTATTTGTTTGCAGAAATATAAGCAGCTAATTATAAAATACACATCAAATTTGCCTGTTTCCTCACAAACCAGTACTTCTATTTGCTTACAGGAATGAAATTTAGTGTTTAATAAGGTCAATTTAATCATGACCTAATGTCAAACATCAGTCCCTGAGCTAAAACCCTAATAATTACTAAAATTTGAAATCCGCAAAACATTCTAATTTCCGGAACCGGTTATTAAACTCTCAATTCCCTTGATAACCCCAAATATAAATCGAAATATTATTATTATTATTATCAAAGAAAACATAAAAATTTATGAAATCGGATACTCCTTTATGAATGTAGAATTGCATAGTGTGAAGCCAAGCCAAGGCCACCGAAGCCACATCATTCGCACTTACCCGTGCGGCGATCCCTGTGGTAGGTAGATCACTGCATTACCTGGATTTACATCCACGAATTGGCGATAGGTACCGTACGAAATCACAAAGAGGAAGAGAAAGGGCGCGCGCGCGCGCGCGCGAGAGAGAGAGAGAGAGAGAGAGAGAGAGAGAGAGAGAGTACCTGACGAAAGGGAGAGAAGAAGAATCAATTGATTTCCTTTTTGTTTTCTCTTTTGTTTTCCTAATATTTGAAAATCAAGTTTTTCAAAGAGTTTCAAGAAGCTTCAGACGGGATAGAGAGAGAGAGAGAGAGAGAGAGAGAGAGCCTAGGGTTTTAGCTTTGGGGGAGGGGAGTTGCAATGGCTGTTGGACCAAAATTTGATTCGATGGATAAAACAATCGTTCGATGGCATCAAGATTCGCATAAAAGTTCGCTCTCACACGTTAATAGTCGTGTGAATTATCAGATTTAATGATCTAACGGTGATTTTCCAATCGGACTAAAATATGGTCCGACAGGCGGTGGAAGGTTCCGATTGGTTTAGCCTTTTAGGGGTCCAAGTGTTACTGGACCACAGGCGTCCATTTAATTCAGTCTGGATCTAGTGTTACACACTTCGTACAGTAACTAGTGCAACAAGATATATCCCATGCGACTCATATTTGTATCAGTGAAGATAACTGGAGCGGTGACTCGTTACATACAATACCACGTTTGTAGCGTAAGATAAAAAGGAATTAATTTGAGCCAATTCGGATGTTTCGGCTGGTTCGGACCAACCGGTTTATTCGAACCGGACCGAACCGAACCCATATCTTATCCCGTTGGAGGAATTGAATAAAAGGAAAAGGAAACGTTCTTTTCATGGCAGCAGATTTAGTTGTTAGTTTTCATGTGTAAACAAAGAGCTACGAGTTTTTTATACCACAAAATATCACAAATTTATTTTTAATTTAAATTAAAAATTTTTGACACTCAAATTCTGAATCAAACTACTGATTTTATTAATTTTTATGAAAGATATATGCACATAAAATTTTATAATTTTTAAAATTCATTTTATACTGTATCAAAATGTCACAAAACAAATGCATAAAAATTGATCAATCATAATTAACTAGATTTATTTATTTTATAATTACTTGATCTTAAATTTCAAAAATCATAAAATTTTACATGCATACATTTATCATAAAAATAAATAAGATTAACGGTTTGGATTCAAAATTTAAGTGTCAAAATTTGAAATATAAATTCAAAAATTAATTTGTGATATCTTATAGTACCAAAAATTTGTGGTATTAAAGCAATTTTGTATTTTTTTAGAATTGTCCTATTTAATAAAGATATTGTCTTTACATCCTTAGAAAAGTAAATTTGTGTCATGTATTAATAAATTTTTATTTTTTTAAGAGGATAGAACAAAAGATTACTAGCAACTTCTCTAGGAACAATTCTTTTTTTATAATACATATACCAATAGAGAAAAAAAAAAAAATTATGTAGAACATGGGTAAAACAAAATCCTCTAAAAAACAGTAACAAGTACAAATATTACAGAACTTTTCAAGATCAAATGTATTATAACAATAAAGGGGCAAAAAAGAAGAATTAGTTGTACATTTCTCTGCAAATTATGAAATCTCCATGTAGCCTTGATTGGTTAATTCATGAATATACCCACAAAAGCAGCCAAGTATCCAGCCACCTGAGATTTTAAGGAAAAGAAATATGAATTTGACCTAGTTTAAGTTTAATAAGGTTAACTAAAACCAATTTTTTTTAAGTCAACATTTCATTAATTTAGTTCAAATTACCCTCAATTTGCTTACATTTGTGGAACCAAATTTACCAAACAAACCAGTTAAATGCTGTACTTGCTGGTAAATTCTGGCATCAACCCTGGCCGAACATTATGATAATTCAGAACATGTGAAATTGCCCCGACAGTATGTTAGTTCAAAACAATATGAAATTGCATCAAAGCATGTGAGATTGAAGGCAAAAAAAAAATTAAAAGCAGATGACAACAAAAAAACAGTTTGCGTGAAAAACTACCTGGCCCAAAATACCCTTCCCGGTTTGGCCTTCAATCACCAATCCAGCTGTTAGGCCAATCATTGCTAAGGCGCCATTAATTGCCTCACCTTGCCGTCTCGTCTGAAATTAAGAAATGTATTAAATATATTCTGGCATATTTTACACGGTACCAAATGGTACATCCCGGGAAGTAATAATTGCGCTTCATTCAATTTACCATGAAATTCTTCTAATATAAAAAGGGAGTATTTAGAACATACCACGAATTTTTCTTTGGCCTTGATTTCTAACATCTGTTTCTCAGCCAATCGTTTTGCCTCAAGCGGGTCCACCATTATTATGTCATCCCCAGAGCTTCTCTTTCCTTGCGATGTCTAACGTATGTATTATAATTTCCCAAATTAGTTGTATGAAACTGCTAAAAATTTGATATGTGTGACATACTGGTTCTTGATTCTTTCTACCACAACATGAATGTATAGCGCCAGTTCCAGAAATTAGTTTTAACTCGAAAGTACCAAAAGGGTACATTCTTTACTTCAATTTCACAATTCAGTACAAAAATGTTATTCCAATCAGGCAATAATTTGGAATTGGAAGCGTAACAACCTACATTTGTTGTGGTCGCAAGAGCCAGAATCATTGTTTTCTTGTTTCGTCTAAAGACCGGAACTCTCAGCTGCCCGTTTTGCAACTGTAAGCTGTAAAAAGAAACAGAACTGAATTTATTAGAACTAGAAAAAAAAAATTGTACCATTTCTTTGTGAGATTTTTTTTTTCAGACAAGCAGATAATAACAATCAAATTTGCAACTTCACAACAATAGCATGCACGACTATAGATCACAAATAGTCTCGTAAATAGTCTGATCAAATTATTTCCTGACTATCACTGATATAATTTTTTTTTTTGAAAGAAGGGCTTCCGTTAGCCCCGGCATTTATTCCTTTTCAAATGCCTTTTGCGGAACTTGAACCTGCGTCTCCCCGTAGAGAGACAAGACCTATTATCACTGTACTAGACCCGCGGTTCAGCACTAATATAAAACAAGTTTGCACCTATTCTGATCAAATGATTTCCAAAAGAGGAATACCAGACAGTACAATAAACATGCTAAATCTGAGACTGTCTAGAACAGTACCAGGCTTATGGTACCAGTATAAAAATGAAACGGGTGTACCGATTAAATTGGTAGAAAGGGCAAAATGGTAACTCCTGCACTTACTGAAAACATACAAATTCCTACTGCGTACCAGTTTACCAGTAATGGATTATAAAATTATCAGGAAGCTATTAGGGGAAGGCTAAGCTCTCAATTGATCAGAATGATTGTATCACTGACAAGTGGGACCACTTTAAGGACTAAAGCACCATACAATTCTACATTATTCAATTTTTTCAGAACCTAGATAAACCTACGCAAAAGGGGAAAACAAAAGAGGCGAGAAAAATCGAAGTAAAAACAATCAATAACTGCTCAATTAGAACTCGTGTGAACTAAATTGGCATGATTGAGGTGCTTTTGCTTTTCAAAATTTTAAAAAAACATTGGAGAAATAGGAGATTACCCGAGCATGCAAGGAGAGTAACATGAGAAGGAAGCCATCTCTTGTTATTTTCTTCTTTCTTTCTTTCCTTTTTCCTCGATATTTGTTTTCTTTCTTTTTCTTGTTATTTCTGCGTGATGCTTTGAAGAAAAGCTTCAGGTTTCAGCGGCTTATAATATGACACCGTTACGCCAAGTGTTTGTATGAATTACTTACCAGTATGGATAAGAACTGTCAGAATCATTTTTTTTAATTCATTTTTCATTTTTCTTTTCTTTAAAAAAATGATATTAATCACCAATTTGGTTAAAAACTAGATTGTTTTGAGTATCACACTCTCATTCTCTAGAGATTTATGTCTACCACATAACTATTTAGGCTAAATAATTATCTATTAACTTTCAATTATCCAAAACCTGAGAAAGAACATATCAACAAATTTGATGCCATAACCTAATATCCTGAGTATTTCACTAAACAAATTCTAAAGTGTATTATTCCTCTTCATCACATTACCTCTTCATATCTTTGCTCTTCTTGCCAAATCAATTTTGACATTTTTTTTATCATATATTTTCCAAAAGCAGCTGTTACACAAGAGATGTGTTTATATAAATCACCAAAAAAAGAAAAGTAACAAGAGACATAAGAGAGAGAAAGAGAGTATCGAGAAATAAAAATATATGAGAGAAAAAATTAAGGATAGTGACAGGAGAGATGTTTAAGGATAGAAAAAAAAAGTCTTAAAAAAATAAAAATACGTGAGAAAAAAGAGAGTCTTGAGAAACAAAAACACGTGGGGAACTAGTCACATGGTATACTCAGATGTTTATATAAATGAATTATGTGTTTATATATTGGATTTATGTATTTATATAATTGAATAATGAAATTAATTTGGCGATAGAAATTTTCAAGGAAAAATAATAAAAGTCATGTGGGCCAACTGGGGCAAAAAATACGTGGGGGACAAATTGGAGGATAGATTTTTATTATTTTTAAGAGTTCTAATTATTTTTTCAGATTTTTCAAAATTGGACCAAAAATAATATGAAGGTACACATTTTTGTATGCCAAAATTATTCCATCTTTGAAATATCTGAAAAGTAGTTAAAAATTTTAAAAATAATAAATTTTGATATTCTATAAGATTTTGATATATAGAATTTATTGAACAACTTAAATTTAAATTTTGCACACTAAAAATCATGCATGTTTGGAGCAATTTTTATTTCGGTCAATATATAAATATTTGTACGCTAGCATATATATCTCAGATAGACATATCGAATCACTTCACAATTAATAGTTATTTTTAACAATTTTGATAATTAATTTTTCAATATAACGTGAATTTATATATTTTTTTCTTAAACTTGACAATGGAGTGACACTCTTGACGATTTTCTTTATTGTTTTTATTTTTGTACTTTCTAAAATATTAATTTAAACAAGAAATACTAGGAGTCAAGGACATTTCAATTTGGATTAAACAGAAAAAATATGGATCCAAAGCCTCAAATTGTGAAGTCAAACCATATAAATACATATACTCCAAAATATTTGTGATAACTACTGATTGGCTAGCTATTCTTGTTTCAAACCTTCCAAAAATTACTTCTCCATAACTTCCAATTCTTACATTTCCTCTTGATTTTTTCAAATTTTGGTTCTTCAAAATTCCTTTTTATTTGTGGGGCTATGCTCTTAACCCCAAACCACACAAAGTCCAAATTGGCCCATAACAACCAACATACCAGCATATATGGAATTAATACCTCACAATGTTAGTATTTTGCAAACCAGAAATTCAATCCATATATTTCTCTCTCTCTCTCTTTTTCTGATTATCTGAGTTCCATATATAATATATATACAGCAATATATGAAAGTTTATGCATCAGAACCAACATATGTAGTCATCAAGCTAAATTGTATGGACACAGTATTCAGCATATTTTCATTTGTTATTTAACATACAGAGATTGCTATATATGCTATTGGTAATGGTAGCCATGTAAACTATTACTGTAAATGGTTATATATATGGCCACACAAACATTCTGGGTGAGGCATTTCAAACAAAAAACAAGAGAGAATAAACATTACTAATATATCCATCATATTGGCTTTGACAAACAGAGAGATTAATTGCTTTATTTATTTGTACTAAAAGAAATAAAGAAAGAAACAGTATTTATTTTGTGCAAAACAGCACAATCATCAAATCACATAACCAAAGTTCAAAAACAGCATGCAAAGTAATTAATTAATTAACCATAAAAACAAGGTAAAATCAAAGCAGCACACTAATGAGACAAAATATTAACCCTCTGGAAGAACCAGGAGATAATAAATGTCAGGCAAAATGATAATTAATTAATGAATTAATTCCACGACGGCGCCTGCATCGGGGTGTAGTATCCGTGGATCTTGAGCTCGATCCAGAGTGATTCATCTGCGGAGCTCAGTCTTCTTCCGTATATGACACCTTGTGCCATTGTGAACACTCCGGTCCCGCCGACGATGGACCACTCCCTCGGACTTGTCAGCTGTAGCGCCCGCCCCATCACCTGAAGTGTGGATCCTTTCAACCTATTGCATTGCATAAATTATCAAGTTAATCGGTTTAATAGAACTGAATTCACAAATTATTTGCTGGTTGTTTAGAACATAGAACCGTACTAGATCGATCGACCTGCATTTATATGCTGTGCATTAGGGGTTCGTTTCGCAAATCAAGGAATAGCATTAAGTTAGTGTTATTAGAATAATAAAAATAGAATAGTAATAGAATAGTGATATTGGAGTGGCTTGGTGAGGGGCTTTATGCTGATTCAAGGGAGTAGCTCTAAAGCTCTTTCTCTTGGTAAGCAGGGATGCATCTCGTTATCCGCATTCAATATAAGTTGCCAAACGGAGATGTTTAATGTTTTAATTAGCATCTTGTGTTTCGACATATGGTTCTTCTATATATATGCACATATATTTAATACTTTTGTTTCATATAAGCATCAAATGGATCGTTTAATTTTATACATACAAACTTGAGAGAGAATTAACAACTAAAAAAGCCCAAAAAATGAACAAAATTATGGACATAATTAAATACTCTCTTGGATGATTTACTTACTCTGGAGTCTCAAACACTATGTTGAAAGACAAGTGCCAGCCGTACGTCTTCTGATCGGATTGAAGAGCGACACCTTGTGCACGCGCAATGACCTTATCGGCCTTAAGAGTATCCCACAAGGGCACATCCATGATCCCGGTTTCGCCGAAATTGGGGAAATCAGATTTCGGGTCTATTACTGTCGCTGTAGTTTTGTCGGCACCCTCGAAGATCTCATGGAAGTACACGTGGAAGTAAAATTCCTTCTTGTTGGCACTTAACTGATGACAAGCCATGGTTTGATGCTTTTGAGCTGATTGTTTGTTTGCTATTCCTATTTACTTTGTAGGTGAATGAAGAGGATGGTGCAATTGCCTGGTATTTATAGGGAAATGCATGAACTGATGCTAACCTAATATGGATTATTTTATTTTAAATATGAGAAAATAATTTCCATTAATTGTAATTTAATTAATCATCAAGATGTGATCATATACATATAGCATGTGAATCACATTGTGACGAGTTGTCATACTTTTGGTACTATTAAATTTAAATATGTTGGAAATATGTTATTTAAATGGGCAGAGAATTTTATTCAAATATGTTGGAAATTTATTATTTTAGTACAGTTAAATTTAAACATTATTGCAATATGAAAATAATAATTAATTATTTTAACAAGATTCATAACAAAGTTTAAATTTAATAGTATTGAAATAATTAAATAATATATAAATAATATATTTCCAACATATTTTTATATATAAAACAATCTGCCCAAGAAATGTAAGTATGGAACACAATTTAAAAAAAAAAATTTTACATGTTCTTCTGAAACAGTAAATAATTAATGATTGTTTACTTAATAATTATAGTGATGTTGGCATATACAGACTTGTGTGAAACCTAAAAACAATGCTCTAAGAAACAAGTTAATTGTAATTATTACAAATATTGGTATATAATTATAGGCTGATAATTAATGTTGTCGGTATATATTAAGTTATTAACCTGTTTCTTGGATATATACTTATTATATAGCTAGTATAAAAAATTGTAATTGTTTCAATTTGAAAGAAATTAATTCTAAATGGAGTTGTTTTTCACGTTGTCACATGGAACCATAACTTGTGATCAACAACTAATTAATCCATAATATATAGCTAATTAATACATTACCTCCTTGCACGTTGCACCTTTTTTTTTTTTTTTGCTTTTGAACAAACCAATATATAGATAGCTATTAAATATTTTATGGGGATTTGATTTTAGGGGTGTCCACCAAATTAGATACGAGTGACAAATGATATAATTTTGCCTCATAAACATCAAAACTTCAATACATAATTTACTTCTATAATTCTCTTGCGTAATTAGAAAAAGCTCAATTTTCCACAAAAAAGGATGGTTTCTGAATTTTTTTTTTCAATATAAGTATATAATGATAATTTTTTATAATTTAATTGGATGAGCACTTCTAATGTTGAATTTTCATTTTGATAATTGGCGATGCAGATATTGGAGACGTTATGA
Source organism: x Bolboschoenoplectus mariqueter (assembly GCA_037678475.1). NCBI lineage: Eukaryota > Viridiplantae > Streptophyta > Magnoliopsida > Poales > Cyperaceae > x Bolboschoenoplectus > x Bolboschoenoplectus mariqueter. The sequence goes on from CM075268.1 coordinate 2,859,536, forward strand.
TAAGATTAAAAAAAAAGTTTGACAAATTGAAAAGGGCATATATAGGCGGTGTGTGTGTATATATATATATATATATATATATATATATATATATATATATATATATATATATTAAAGTTAGCGTGAGTTTAAGTTTACCAAGATCGTTAGTGAGTTTAATTCAAAAAACTATTGAAACGGCTTCAAATGACAAATCCAATTTGCTCAGTAAATTCTTCATATCAAAATCTCGTAGGATATTAATTTTTTCTATTTTTGAGTTTTTTTAACTATTTGTTTCAATTTTTTTTTGAAAATGGCCTATTCATATATAAAAACATTAATTATTTTATTATTATTTAAGAATCATTTTCAAAAATTCGGAAAAAATAGTTAGAAAACTCTAAAAATAGAAAATTTTGGTATCCTAGGAGATTTTAATATAAATAATTTATTGAGCTGCTCGGATTTATAGTTTGAAACTGTTTCGATCATTTTTTAAAATAAGCTCACCAAAAGGCTTAGTGAGCTTAAGCTCATGTTAACTTTACTCTATATATATATATATATATTCTTTAATGACTAAAGCACCTTTAAACAATTTGTCACGTCTTCAAATCCCCATAAATTAGGAAACAAATAGATCAAAATAGATAGATGTCAATTTGAATTAATGGCAGGGCACAACATGGAACATATATAAAAAAAATGCTCTCTCATATATATATATTCACAGGCAGAAATTCAAGAAAATAATATGGTGACATTCTGGAGTTCTAGATTTCAAAATAATGAATGAAAAATTCCAGTTAAAAAATGATGGCGGTAGCATCAATTTTTAGCATGATATATGGATGTTTCCTGATAATTTAGTCACTGTTTACCATAGATTATCTGTATTCTCTTTATGCTAATTAACAAACATGTTTTTTTACAGGAAGTTATGTTAACAAGGGGGGCTAATATGGAATTGCATTGACAACTAAATATGGGGTGTTAACAGCAAGAACAAGAGGAAATTCTGAATTTGATTGAAAAAAATAGGGAGCTAATATATAGATACAGTTATTGATACCGTTATCGGTATCAACTTTATTATTCATATTAAATAAGTTATTACTTATGTTAACGACTTTATTATGTAACTTATTTGTACAATATTTTTATTATTCAACATAAGTAAGTTATTATTCAAATTAGTGGTATTCGAGTTAAATAATAAAAATATTATACAAAATAAATTAGACAATAAAGTTTTTATCATGAATAATAACTCATTTCATATGAATAATAAAATCGGTATCGATAATAGTATCAACAATGATATCTCCCAAACATTTCTCAAAAAAAAATAACTTGCAAAATACATTTGAGGAGGATCAGATTGCCAGAAGATGGGGAAAAATAAAGAAATTTGTAGTACAACATCTGTCCTATATTTTTCTTGAATTTTGTAGTGCACTAGAATTAGTTATTTGGACAATAGTTGCCAATTATTTAGAAAAGTGTTAAGGAGCACAATATAGCATCTCAGAAGATAATAATTTTTTTTGAGTGAATTAATGTAAGATTCAGACCCTCCTTTTTTTTAATCCATAGGGGTTTGAATCCATCATTTTTTGAATGTCATTCTAGTTAGCGCATCATTTGAGCTACTAAACTATTTGCAAAAAATAAAAACTTTCACTCATGCTACACAGCTTCTTGAATTTATGTGTTGCAGTTTGAGTGATAATAAATTTATATATTCTCAGAAAAAGTAAGAAAATTAATTATGGTGACAACTGCTATATATATCTTAGACTTCATGTTGAGAACAGAAATACATACATGTTTAAAAAAAAATTGAATACTCATTTTGTTGAAAGCATATATTTTTCTACATTATTTAGATTCAATAAAAATAATAAAAATATTATTAATATATGTCCCTGAAATTTATTCAATATTGAAGTTATTCTGCTCACAAAGACAACAATATGCACATTTTTTTGAGGAAAAATAAAGGTCTGGCCTCTATTGATAAATTTATTGAAGTAAACCGGAGTTTACATATTGGAACTTGGAAGGCTACAAAAGTAGAAGTAAAAAACACAGCAAAGACACACAAAAACTGACTCATGAGTGTTGAGTCAGTTTGATAGAAGAAAACAGTACTAAAGTAAAATGAAAAAGAACAATTTAATATATCTCATGCTACTAATGCTGATATTTCCAGTGAGCATTGACCTCTTCTAGAAGCTGAGACATCAACTTTGATTTGATTAGGGATGATATGGTGGTTAGTTGTTGTGTAGCAGTGGAGGATAGTGGTTGTCTGAGTAGATTAACTGGATTTGGATTTTGCAAGAAATGCTTGACTGAGATGTGAAGGTCTAATGCGTACGAGTATAGTTCTGTAAATTGGAATTTTAAGAAACCCCATCCCCAATCGTGAGCCCAAAAAGAGATTGTCAAACCTGATCCCACTATTCTTTGAGAGAAACAAGTGAAGAAAGGAATGATAACCTTGAGGTTTTGCTGGAAGAATGTGGAATCAGGAAGTTGCACTTGCAGTGTTGCCTCATATATGTTCTGAAAAATCGATTTCCACAGTTTACTCTCTGGTTTAGTCCATTACCAATACCATTTCGTGAGAAGTGCATCATTGAAGTCCCTTAAATCAAGAACTCCTAAACTGCCCAGTACTTTCGGCGTACAGACGAGATCCCAATTAACCAAGTGAAATTTCCTCTTTTCCTGCGACAAACCTTACCCATTGTGGTAATTGGAACATTGACATAAAATATGTTGGCAATGCCGATAAAACAGCATTTGTAAGAACCACCTTGCCAGCCAAGGTCAAGAATTTGGCAGCCCACCCCATCAACCTGCTGTTCATCCTTTGTATCAGAGGTAGAAATTTTGCTTTCGTCAATCTTGTCAGATAGGGGTAGGCCGAGATATGTAAGAGGAAATTTGCCTTCCTTACACGCCATGATTGTGATCAGTTGTTGAGAATAGTTACCTTGCACACCAGAGGTTATCAATTCCTATTTTTGAAGGTTAATCTTTAATCCAGAGATTGATTGAAATGCAAGCATAACAATCTTTAAAATTTGAATCTGTTGCAACTCCAGCTTGATAAAAAATAGTGCATCAGCAGCAGCAAGCAGGGATGCATATCTCATATTCGCATGTGTAGAGGACCATTGTCCCTGAGTTTTTGTAACCATCTTGGGATAAAATCCATGGTCAGGATGAATAGCAGAGGAGATATAGGATCTCCTTGTTGGACCCCGCACTTGAGAATGAATTTTTTACCTAGTAACCCATTGATTATAATCTGCGAGGTTCCTTGAAGCACCAGGTTGTTGATCCAGTTTACCCAAATCTCAGGGAAACCGAGATGTAGTAAAATTTTGAGTAGGAATTTCCAACCTATCATGTCAAAAGCCTTGTGTATGTCAGCTTTAAAAATTGCCAGGGGCATCTTTGATTTAGCAGCAAAGTGCAGAATTTCTTGTGCACAGAGAAAGCTCTCAGTAATCTGTCTTCCTTTCAAAAACCCTGTCTGCACTGGGTGTACAAGCATTGCAATTCTGTTTTCCAATCTCTCTGCCAAATTTTGGAGAAGATCTTCTGCACACCATGTATTAAGCTGATTGGGTGGTAGTCTTGTGGTTGGCATGAATCACTTTTTTTAGGTAATAGAACTATGTGAGATGAATTGATTGGAGCCAATGTTGTCCAGATGTTGTGACGGTTGCGAAGACAGAGGTCCAAGAGAATTGTTTCTAAAATGGTCTTGTAGAACTCACCAGTAAAGCACTCAGGACCAGGACTTTTGTTGTTTGGCCAGGATTTTACTGCCATCCTTATTTCATCCAATGAGATTGGGAGTACTAGTTCTTGTAATTCATGTTGTTCTTCGTATAAGCTAGGCCAGTGAATGTTGGGTATGGCAGTTGACTCTTTTCCCATGAACTCAGCATAGTATTTGAAGAAGACCCGTGCCTTAGTTTGTTGATCACAGTAAAGAGTTCCCTGATACTCTACCTGATTAACTACCTGTTTCCTTCGTGATGCAGTAGCCACCGCATGAAAATATTTCGTGTTTCTATCGCCTTCTAACTCCCATTTCACCTTTGCTCTCTGCTTCCAAATATCTTCTTCCATAACTGATAATTCGGTATATCTTTTTTTGAGTTGAGCTTTCACCCAATTTTTAGCTATGTTGATACTCGCAATTCTTCAACCCGATGTATCCATCCCAAAAAATCCCTGCATACCTTGATTTGTGCCTTGATATTACCAATTTTTTGCTCGGTCCACTGCTTAATGAGGCTTTGTACCTTGATGAGTTTATCATGTAGCTATTGTGGAGTTGTTGCCAAGTGTGACTGTTGCTATTGTGAGGTAAAGAACGCAAGGAATTCTTGCGATCTCAACCAACAATTTTCAAAATGAAAAAATCTTGTTTTCCTGAATGTCGTCCTTGCTGTGTACAGTATTGGGCAATGGTCCGACGATGTGTTTGGTACGCCTTTTGGGTCGAGTTTGGAAATTGAACATTCCATTCTGTAGAGACAAGAAAATGATCTAGCCTTGCCATTGCTGTATCCTGACGAGCATTGGACCAAGTGAATTGATGTCCTTCAAGGTGCAGGTCTATTAACCCCAAATCTGAGATTAATTCTGAGAAACGGAGGAGCCCTCTCCAATTTGCTGATGATGAGTTTCTATCTTCCGGCATAAGTGTGACATTAAAGTCACCACAAATCACACATGGTGTGTTGTCAGATGGCCTGAGATCCAACAATTCCTGAAAAAATGCTGGGCGTGATGTAGATATTGATGAACCATATACTCCAGTGATGAGGAAATTGAAACCGGCATTGACTTATTTTAGCTTGAGAAACATGGAGAAGTTTGCTTTAGAACACTCCTCAAGCTGAAACTTGTGTTGGTTCCAAGACATTATGATCCCTCCTTTTGTTCCATCTGCCTATAGGAACTCATAAGCTGTCAATCTCCTTCAACAGGCTTCTTTGATAATTGTATCATCAACCTGATTTAACTTTGTTTCCTGGAAACGAAGTACATCAGGTTTTTCTAACAGTACCGTCTGTTTAACAGCCACTCTTTTGTCTTTTTCATTTAAACCCCTCACATTCCAACAGAGAAATTTTAGTTTAGATATGGAGTCCATGTAAAAAAAGAACCACCCAAATGCTTTGTGAAACTATTATTAATAACATCAGCCATACAATAGATAATTCCATTGACATTGATTTTCCAAAAGTTCCTGACTACCCCTGACACTAACTTCTTTTCTTCCCAGACACACCTAAGCAAAAACATCCTTCTTGCCAAAAAAGTAAAAGGTTCTGCATACTTCCTGAAACAACTTCGGATGATCTGACAAGGATCAATCTTACCTCCACAAAATATCCAGAAAACATAAAATAGCAAAATAAGCAAGACTATGTCCATAACTAAACCCATAAAGAACTAGGGACTTCTAAGGATCAACCACATTGTCTTTAGACCACAAGAACCGCCTGCACCTAATTCGCCACCTCTTCCTCTGCCTGAGGGGAACTTAAAGGGTCATATGATTTGAGATAATCCAACGGAACCTTTTTTGGTTTTGGCATCTTAGTCTTTGCCTTTGCAGAGAACCCAACCATCCCTAGCTTTGAAACTTGCCTAGCTTTCTCTTTGATAGTGATATACGCACCCTGGTTCTTTGCTTTCAGTCTTGGGCTGTGGCGAACAGCTAGGATGAGATAACGAGGTGGTCCTGAAAAGCCAGGAGGTGGCCCGTTTGTATCTTCAGAACCTTCATTTTGAATTTCTTGATGAGGCTCTTTCTGTAGTTCTTCTAAAGAGATAGCAGGTTCAATGAAATACTCGGCCTGTTGTGTTAGTAGACCTGTATTTACAAAGGGGTTGTGCTGTTGTTGCATGCTCACTTGAGAGAAAAGGACTGGATGGTTTGAACTTGAATTTGGCTGCTGAGAGAAAGCGCTTGGAAGAAGTGCACGTGCTGGAAATCACATCGAAAAAACAAAAACAACATTGAAAATGTTGCTTAGAACACTGTGCACAGGTGGCTGCATAACTAGCTTGCAGAAAGGGGTTCCTTAAATGTAGTTGTGGCTGTCTCTTGCTATTCTCAGGTGAGAGAGCTGCTTTTTGGATATTGTCCCCCTTACCAAATCTGTCTTAGATTCTGAGGTTAATGTTGGTGCTGGTACGTGAAGTGTTTTTTAGGAACCCAATGTTGAACTGGAGTTGTCTGGTAATTGTGAGAACTAGAGGCTGAGGAACATTGTGAGGAGGATTGTCCACCTCCAGTTTGGTTTTGGCTTCTTTTTGACCAAGAAGCAGTGGTGTAATCCGGTTGGAAAACCAAAATTGTCGGAGGTTGGTTATGACAATTAGGATCATCTGCCAGTGCGTCTCCTAAATCTGGTGGCAACTATTCTCCGGTGACTTGCATCCATCCCTCTAATTCAATCTGAATTTTGGTACCACTCGGTTCTACCGCCAAGAGCAGGTTTTTTTGTATCTTTCCTGGATCTTTGCAAGCAACAAACACCCTTAGAAATTGGTAGTTGCCATTGACAAGGTAAGGGGCAACCTTCAGCGGGTATCCAAAGCCTGATACAATGCCTGTTATGTCTAACTTGTTCCAGTGTTGAAGCGGTACTCCCCTGATTCTAATCCGGGCTCTGAAAGTAGTAGGCTCGTAAGCCATGGCGAGGTCAATAGACTGACCAACCAATGTGATTTCTACCCCTGCACTAAGATAGCACGTGCCAACTGATATAGCTTGTTCCTTCATTTCCTCGTTTGGGAACAAAACCATTAAATCTCCAAAAATATCTTCAATATTCACCACTGTAAAGTCCATGGGGTCTCTACCAAACTGACTAGCCAGTCGGTTGGCAATCCAATAGCTTAGGTGAGGAACGTTGTAGTGTTCTCCAGTAAAAACAAATGCTGCTCTGTCTAGGAAGCGGTTTGTTGGACGAAGACCTTCATGAGGTGGAAGGAATACTGTGAGCTGAGGGATTCTATTCGGTTCATTAATATTTATTAATATTGTCAAATTAACCATTGTTTTAAGTGATTCCTTCTCTATATATTTTCAACCAAATGGATGTCTCACGTAATTAATAAATGAATGGAAACTATGATATTTAATTTAATCACATGACATATAACATTGTCATCTCAAGGGTCTAAGATCAATGCATATTATAGAAATCTAGAATGAATTTCTTGTGTTTCAGGCCTTGCAAAAATATATCTCCACAAGATATATTAAGACCACTATATGTTCTTATATTTGTCCAAAATTCTTTTTTACCAGGCCCAAACCACATAAGGCCCAAATTATCCCACAAGGGCCACATGCTCTTATTGTACTACTATCAGATTCCATTTAAGAAAAATCAAAACAACATATGAAAGCACCAGAAGAGGAAATAACATCAGAAACAATGCTGTCTTCAAGCTAATTAAATGTACATCCCAATAAACTTCCCAGTATTTTTCTGCTTTCAAGTAGGGGTATTATTTTCTAATAAAATCTCAGAAGAAGAAACAATAACTAATATCCTATATATTTGCATTTGTTATTTAGTGTGCGCCCTTTGTTCAATGCGTCGTATCTACTATATATGTATGTTTGCTATGGTAGCCATATAAACTATTACAGTAAATGGTTACAAAAATGGCTACCCAAACATATATGCTAGGTGAGGCATTTAAAAAAATTAGAAAAAAAATAAACATGACAATATAGTTGAGAAAATAAAGATAGCTATCCATCATATATATATCACTACTACAAAAATAACTTTCGCAAATGCTTTTTTAATAACAGTTATTCAAGAAAACCGTTAATGAAAGTGTCTGGTGACAATTCGAAAATTTATGTGAAAACTTTAGCAATGATTGTTAAGAAACAACTATTGCCAAATGGGTGCCTAGAACAATAAAAAAAAGAAAGACTTTCCACACCGTTTTTTTTTAAAAACCGGTGCTGAATGTCAAACCTTCAAAAACGGTTTTTAAGAAAAAATTGGTGCGAAAAGGCTGTCTAGAAAATGAAAAAAGAAAAACTTTCAACACCAGTTTTTTTTTCAGAAAATCAGTGCTGAAAGTCACCTTTCACAAACGGTTGTTTGTAAACAACCGTTGCTGAATCTTTTTTTTTTGGAGGGAAATCTCCCGTCAGTGGGACCTTCAACAACTATTTTGCATAGTAACTGATGCTGAATGTATGTTTATTTCTTTTAATGCGCATACATTTAACAATTGTTTTCCTCTAATAACCTTTGCCGAATGTTTCATTTCGAAATTTTTTGCCCCTAAAGCCCCGAAGGTTTCCATGCAGTTCTAAACCCCCTCTCTACCTCTCTCTCTCCCTCTCCCTAAACCTTTAACTTTCGCCGCTTCCCCCTTTTTCGCCGATCCTCTCCTCCCTGTCCCTGCCTCCCTCCATTTCCCTGCCTCTTGCTCTCCCCCAACCTCTCTCCCTCTCCCCCGGCCTCTCTCCCTCTTCCTACCTGATAAGTCTTAATTGCATACACTTTTTGATAGGATTTGATCTCTAAAACGATACCATTTTACATAATTTTTAGATCATTTAGTCAAATTTTGCACCAAGTTCGAGATACTGCTATATTCTGGTTTGATTTCAGGAGTTTGGAGCATTCGAGAGCAAGAGAGAAATGTTGAAGGCAAGGCAGATCACAAATACAGGACTGGAAACTTGCTGGTGGAGTTTTGCACAATTATTGCGGGTCGCAATAAATATTGCGGGTCGAAATCTCTCATGACTAAGAAACAATTTTTCCTGCGAATTCTCTGGCGCCTTTTCGCCCCGATTTTGCGGGTCGCAAAATCAACCCTGTTTCAGATCTGAAAAGCCCAGAACAGGCCTGTTCGTTTGGAAGGGATATAAAAGGGCTTGGGCTCAACTCCCAAGAAACCCTAGCCGCCCCCAGACCTCTCCTCACCTCTCTCCATGACTCTCCACACCTAGGAACTGATTTGGGACCAAGATTTGAAGGATTTTTGGGTTACTTGAAGAGATCTAGCGCGTGACTTGGAGAAGAAGAAGAAGAAGACTACTCTTGCTTTGTTTTATCTCTCTATTCTCTCTCCTTTAAATTCTTATCTGTCGTTCTAGATATACTTTTGAGATGATGTGTGCCCCTATGAGAGGCTAATTCCCTCTCTAGGGGCGATGACATGTAAAACTCGAAACTAGTGCTTTAATTTTACTTGGTTTGTTGTTTTTAACTGATTATTGTGATTTGTTCTTTTACGAATTGTTAAATGCATGAATTGCTTGTTTAACCAACTTTAGCAATACGTGTGCTTAGGATTTTGAGTAAATGACTAATCAATCACTTGCTTGAACCCGGATCAAGAGAACAAAACTAGGCTAGAGGTGAGGTACCTAACGGTGAATCCAAAGGTCTAGACGGGTATTTTTGGTTATGTTGAATTGCTTGTGAGAGGTACCTAACGGTGAATTACAACTAATTAATAGAACCAAAATCTATATATTAACCCGCACAAGTTTGTGAAGCTTGATTTTAGTTTAAATCTCCGAATATGTGAGTTTCGCCGATCGGTACCGAATGGGCTCAAACGGATTTGGTACTGATTGGAAATTCGTGCATTTATCCTTGTTTTTCTCTTCAATTGATTCTTCTAAAAACATATTTAACCATGTTCCAGTCTATTTGAGTGGTCAATTTCACCATTTTTTATTTCCAAAAGAAAACGAGAAAAAAACAGAAAGGAAAAAAAACAGAAAAAAAAAAACAGAACCAACCCAGTTTTTTTTTCTCTTGACAGACCCAACTTCAAAAATTCATATAAAATCACAGAAAATTCAAAAAAATATGAAATTTTGGGGCCATGCCCATGAAAACATACTCTATTTTCTTGCAAAATTTCAGATCAAATGGGTGAGTAAATCAAGATATATTAGCTGATCTTTGAACTGGCCAGATAAGGCACATGCCAAATCTGTGCCAGTGTTCTGTTTTTTTTTTTTTTATTTTTCCAAGGAATTCACACATCCTAATCAACTTAAAAAAAAAATCCAAATCAAATAAATAATCATCCTTTATCAGGCTATATTTTTTTTTATATTTAAATCAGTTTTTTTTTTTTGTTGAGTTTGGTGTTTGACCAACAGTTGACTTTTACAGAAACTTTGGACCAGCGAAATTCAACAGGCAATATCTCCCTGTTCATAAGTCAAAAAATTATGAAATTTTAGGGGAATGTTTTTTTAGTATTGTTCTAATTCCTGTCAAAATTTGAGGCCAATTGGCTCAGTAAATAAAAAGATATGAAATTGCAAAGAAAATTGGCAAAAATGCCCCTGTTTGGTACCAGTTGAGCATTATAAGGCTCAATGAGCTTTAAAGCACTGGTACAAGCTCACAAATAATGTTGTTTCACTAAATAAATGTAAGAGAACATGGAGGGTCAAGTTTTAAATAATTCTTTTATTAAAAAGCATGAATTTGTGTCAAAATCACGAGTTTTTCTTATTTTTACAGATTTTTGACAATATTTCGACTCGATTTTTGAGATTTCGAGTTTGATATTGTGCTTTGCTTGATGCTTAGCACTGTATTAAATCTGGAACAAGGGGTAGAATTCACTACAACACCTTATTTCCAAATTTTTTTGAGAGATGGCATTCACCATAACCCTCTTAAATATATATTTGTCAAAATTTTATAAAAAAAAGAAATTAGATTAACAAAGCTAATTTTAGATTGAGAAAACAAAGATATAGAGGTAGCATTCACTACAACACTAATCTTTGGTCTCTTTTTTTTTATTTTTTTAAAAAAAGACAACAAAAGCAAAAAAGGAAATATATTTCATTCATCAAGAAAAATATAAAATTTCATTAATTGCATACATATCATACCTTTCACCGCTAAAGAAAATGAATTCAAAATTTATAAATGAAAATTTCAGTTTTTTTTTTTGAAAAAAACCAAAATTTTTGAAATTGGCTAACCCTAAGATATTTTTTTTCTTCCTTTCTTTTTTCCTTTTTTTTTTTTTTTTTTTTTGGCAGATGGGGGGTCCTTATATAGCCTCAAAACTAGGGCAACACATTGATATCATCTCCACCATCAATTTTGATCAAATGGTGGAAATTGAAAATTGGCTAAAGACAAACATTGCCCAACATAGCATAAAATTTGTTTCTTTTCTATTCTTCTGATTTTTCTGCATTCCTGAAGCCTATCAAAGTGTGTCAAGTGTCTCCAAAAGGCTGGGTTGTGTCAGAGGCATCCAAAACACCCTTGTTTTTTTCAATTTTCGGGCTTGGGACAGCTTGCACTTTTTGGATGCGTTTGATACTTGTTTTACATCATTGAGAGCTTATTTGGCATCCCCATAGCATGTTCATAGCCTGGAATTACCCTTTGTAACCCCAATTTGCTCAATTGAGGCCGAATTTGCCCACATTCGGGCTTCCCTTTGTGACCCCACCATTCCACCACTCCAAACTTCAAATTGAAACTTTGAACACCGTCGTGGCACCCTTGTGACGCTCCCCAACCATTCAATTTGGGCTATTGGTCGCCAATTTGCTCGTTCGGCCTCTTCACCAAGGTAACTTTCATACCCGATTTCTCCCCCGTTAATTCATCTATTCTTGAAATTGACGGCTTCCCCGAACTCTCCTCGTCGAGCTCTACCCGGGGCTAAGAGGAATCGCGACGAGACGCCCCGAGCCGCTGCCCCGCCGTCGGCCAGCCCATGGCCGAACTCAGTCCGCGCAGGGAAGAAGGACTGGGGAAGAAGGCTCTGTTTTGTGGACCCCAGCGGCAGAGGGGAAGGGGGAGAGAGAGAGGAGGTGGTTCGGGTCCCAGTGGGCAGTTTCTCAAGTGGAGGGGACCCCACTTGTAAGGTTTAATGAGACACATATTCTTTCTAAATGTAACATGGACCCGGTGTACGTGAACCAATGTACCCATCAAGTGAAAATGAGTAGGGAGCACATACACCCGGAGTATCTTCCCCTTTTTTGTATTTTTTGCTGTTGGAGAGTATTCCCTCCTCTGTTTTTTGCATGGGAGCTCCAATTTGCACCCGGGCGTGTCTTGTCCCCCCAAGTTGCACACAAAATTGTCTCAGCTGCTATTTTATTTGTCCCCTTTTTTTTTGAAATTATTTTTTTTTTCATGAAATTATTTGTAATAAAATCATGAAAATTATTGTAAAATCATCGAAAGGCTTTCTATGATTTTTAATAATATTTTTGGTATATTTTTTTTTGAATGAAATTAGGCATTAATTTCATTTTATCATTATGTATCATATGAAATTAGGCATTAATTTCATTTTATCATTATGTATCATATGAAATTAGGCATTAATCTCACATAATCACCATATTTGATATGATTATTTTATGAAATTATTTCTTAATTTTAAGAGATAAATTTCATATGTGATAAATCATGAATTAGGCATAACCTCATGATTTAATATTTGACATAATTATTTCATGGAATTGTTTCTTAATTCCAAGAAATAAATTTCAAATGTAATAAATCATGAAATTGGGCATAATTCCACGATCTTAATATTTGTCACAATTATTTCATGAAATTATATTTTTAATTCCAAGAAATAAATTTCATATGTGGCAAATTATGAAATTGGGCATAATTCCATAATTTGAGACTTGGCATGATTATTTCACGGAATTGTATCTTAATTCCAAGAAATAAATTTTGTATGTGGTGAATTACGAAATTGGGCATATTTTGGTAATTTTGAATTTCGGCATGAAAATCACATGAAATCATATTTGTTAATTTCATGTATTTTAACCCGTGTGTATTTTTGGTATTATTTATTTATTTACATGTATACATACATGCAAATAATTTAATTTCTCTCTCTCTGTTTTTTTTTTACCGCAAACAATGAGTTTCTATCTTCCGGCATAAGTGTGACATTAAAGTCACCACAAATCACACATGGTGTGTTGTCAGATGGCCTGAGATCCAACAATCCTGAAAAAATGCTGGGCGTGATGTAGATATTGATGAACCATATACTCCAGTGATGAGGAAATTGAAACCGGCATTGACTTATTTTAGCTTGAGAAACATGGAGAAGTTTGCTTTAGAACACTCCTCAAGCTGAAACTTGTGTTGGTTCCAAGACATTATGATCCCTCCTTTTGTTCCATCTGCCTATAGGAACTCATAAGCTGTCAATCTCCTTCAACAGGCTTCTTTGATAATTGTATCATCAACCTGATTTAACTTTGTTTCCTGGAAACGAAGTACATCAGGTTTTTCTAACAGTACCGTCTGTTTAACAGCCACTCTTTTGTCTTTTTCATTTAAACCCCTCACATTCCAACAGAGAAATTTTAGTTTAGATATGGAGTCCATGTAAAAAAAGAACCACCCAAATGCTTTGTGAAACTATTATTAATAACATCAGCCATACAATAGATAATTCCATTGACATTGATTTTCCAAAAGTTCCTGACTACCCCTGACACTAACTTCTTTTCTTCCCAGACACACCTAAGCAAAAACATCCTTCTTGCCAAAAAAGTAAAAGGTTCTGCATACTTCCTGAAACAACTTCGGATGATCTGACAAGGATCAATCTTACCTCCACAAAATATCCAGAAAACATAAAATAGCAAAATAAGCAAGACTATGTCCATAACTAAACCCATAAAGAACTAGGGACTTCTAAGGATCAACCACATTGTCTTTAGACCACAAGAACCGCCTGCACCTAATTCGCCACCTCTTCCTCTGCCTGAGGGGAACTTAAAGGGTCATATGATTTGAGATAATCCAACGGAACCTTTTTTGGTTTTGGCATCTTAGTCTTTGCCTTTGCAGAGAACCCAACCATCCCTAGCTTTGAAACTTGCCTAGCTTTCTCTTTGATAGTGATATACGCACCCTGGTTCTTTGCTTTCAGTCTTGGGCTGTGGCGAACAGCTAGGATGAGATAACGAGGTGGTCCTGAAAAGCCAGGAGGTGGCCCGTTTGTATCTTCAGAACCTTCATTTTGAATTTCTTGATGAGGCTCTTTCTGTAGTTCTTCTAAAGAGATAGCAGGTTCAATGAAATACTCGGCCTGTTGTGTTAGTAGACCTGTATTTACAAAGGGGTTGTGCTGTTGTTGCATGCTCACTTGAGAGAAAAGGACTGGATGGTTTGAACTTGAATTTGGCTGCTGAGAGAAAGCGCTTGGAAGAAGTGCACGTGCTGGAAATCACATCGAAAAAACAAAAACAACATTGAAAATGTTGCTTAGAACACTGTGCACAGGTGGCTGCATAACTAGCTTGCAGAAAGGGGTTCCTTAAATGTAGTTGTGGCTGTCTCTTGCTATTCTCAGGTGAGAGAGCTGCTTTTTGGATATTGTCCCCCTTACCAAATCTGTCTTAGATTCTGAGGTTAATGTTGGTGCTGGTACGTGAAGTGTTTTTTAGGAACCCAATGTTGAACTGGAGTTGTCTGGTAATTGTGAGAACTAGAGGCTGAGGAACATTGTGAGGAGGATTGTCCACCTCCAGTTTGGTTTTGGCTTCTTTTTGACCAAGAAGCAGTGGTGTAATCCGGTTGGAAAACCAAAATTGTCGGAGGTTGGTTATGACAATTAGGATCATCTGCCAGTGCGTCTCCTAAATCTGGTGGCAACTATTCTCCGGTGACTTGCATCCATCCCTCTAATTCAATCTGAATTTTGGTACCACTCGGTTCTACCGCCAAGAGCAGGTTTTTTTGTATCTTTCCTGGATCTTTGCAAGCAACAAACACCCTTAGAAATTGGTAGTTGCCATTGACAAGGTAAGGGGCAACCTTCAGCGGGTATCCAAAGCCTGATACAATGCCTGTTATGTCTAACTTGTTCCAGTGTTGAAGCGGTACTCCCCTGATTCTAATCCGGGCTCTGAAAGTAGTAGGCTCGTAAGCCATGGCGAGGTCAATAGACTGACCAACCAATGTGATTTCTACCCCTGCACTAAGATAGCACGTGCCAACTGATATAGCTTGTTCCTTCATTTCCTCGTTTGGGAACAAAACCATTAAATCTCCAAAAATATCTTCAATATTCACCACTGTAAAGTCCATGGGGTCTCTACCAAACTGACTAGCCAGTCGGTTGGCAATCCAATAGCTTAGGTGAGGAACGTTGTAGTGTTGTCCAGTAAAAACAAATGCTGCTCTGTCTAGGAAGCGGTTTGTTGGACGAAGACCTTCATGAGGTGGAAGGAATACTGTGAGCTGAGGGATTCTATTCGGTTCATTAATATTTATTAATATTGTCAAATTAACCATTGTTTTAAGTGATTCCTTCTCTATATATTTTCAACCAAATGGATGTCTCACGTAATTAATAAATGAATGGAAACTATGATATTTAATTTAATCACATGACATATAACATTGTCATCTCAAGGGTCTAAGATCAATGCATATTATAGAAATCTAGAATGAATTTCTTGTGTTTCAGGCCTTGCAAAAATATATCTCCACAAGATATATTAAGACCACTATATGTTCTTATATTTGTCCAAAATTCTTTTTTACCAGGCCCAAACCACATAAGGCCCAAATTATCCCACAAGGGCCACATGCTCTTATTGTACTACTATCAGATTCCATTTAAGAAAAATCAAAACAACATATGAAAGCACCAGAAGAGGAAATAACATCAGAAACAATGCTGTCTTCAAGCTAATTAAATGTACATCCCAATAAACTTCCCAGTATTTTTCTGCTTTCAAGTAGGGGTATTATTTTCTAATAAAATCTCAGAAGAAGAAACAATAACTAATATCCTATATATTTGCATTTGTTATTTAGTGTGCGCCCTTTGTTCAATGCGTCGTATCTACTATATATGTATGTTTGCTATGGTAGCCATATAAACTATTACAGTAAATGGTTACAAAAATGGCTACCCAAACATATATGCTAGGTGAGGCATTTAAAAAAATTAGAAAAAAAATAAACATGACAATATAGTTGAGAAAATAAAGATAGCTATCCATCATATATATATCACTACTACAAAAATAACTTTCGCAAATGCTTTTTTAATAACAGTTATTCAAGAAAACCGTTAATGAAAGTGTCTGGTGACAATTCGAAAATTTATGTGAAAACTTTAGCAATGATTGTTAAGAAACAACTATTGCCAAATGGGTGCCTAGAACAATAAAAAAAAGAAAGACTTTCCACACCGTTTTTTTTTAAAAACCGGTGCTGAATGTCAAACCTTCAAAAACGGTTTTTAAGAAAAAATTGGTGCGAAAAGGCTGTCTAGAAAATGAAAAAAGAAAAACTTTCAACACCAGTTTTTTTTTCAGAAAATCAGTGCTGAAAGTCACCTTTCACAAACGGTTGTTTGTAAACAACCGTTGCTGAATCTTTTTTTTTTGGAGGGAAATCTCCCGTCAGTGGGACCTTCAACAACTATTTTGCATAGTAACTGATGCTGAATGTATGTTTATTTCTTTTAATGCGCATACATTTAACAATTGTTTTCCTCTAATAACCTTTGCCGAATGTTTCATTTCGAAATTTTTTGCCCCTAAAGCCCCGAAGGTTTCCATGCAGTTCTAAACCCCCTCTCTACCTCTCTCTCTCCCTCTCCCTAAACCTTTAACTTTCGCCGCTTCCCCCTTTTTCGCCGATCCTCTCCTCCCTGTCCCTGCCTCCCTCCATTTCCCTGCCTCTTGCTCTCCCCCAACCTCTCTCCCTCTCCCCCGGCCTCTCTCCCTCTTCCTACCTGATAAGTCTTAATTGCATACACTTTTTGATAGGATTTGATCTCTAAAACGATACCATTTTACATAATTTTTAGATCATTTAGTCAAATTTTGCACCAAGTTCGAGATACTGCTATATTCTGGTTTGATTTCAGGAGTTTGGAGCATTCGAGAGCAAGAGAGAAATGTTGAAGGCAAGGCAGATCACAAATACAGGACTGGAAACTTGCTGGTGGAGTTTTGCACAATTATTGCGGGTCGCAATAAATATTGCGGGTCGAAATCTCTCATGACTAAGAAACAATTTTTCCTGCGAATTCTCTGGCGCCTTTTCGCCCCGATTTTGCGGGTCGCAAAATCAACCCTGTTTCAGATCTGAAAAGCCCAGAACAGGCCTGTTCATTTGGAAGGGATATAAAAGGGCTTGGGCTCAACTCCCAAGAAACCCTAGCCGCCCCCAGACCTCTCCTCACCTCTCTCCACGACTCTCCACACCTAGGAACTGATTTGGGACCAAGATTTGAAGGATTTTTGGGTTACTTGAAGAGATCTAGCGCGTGACTTGGAGAAGAAGAAGAAGAAGACTACTCTTGCTTTGTTTTATCTCTCTATTCTCTCTCCTTTAAATTCTTATCTGTCGTTCTAGATATACTTTTGAGATGATGTGTGCCCCTATGAGAGGCTAATTCCCTCTCTAGGGGCGATGACATGTAAAACTCGAAACTAGTGCTTTAATTTTACTTGGTTTGTTGTTTTTAACTGATTATTGTGATTTGTTCTTTTACGAATTATTAAATGCATGAATTGCTTGTTTAACCAACTTTAGCAATACGTGTGCTTAGGATTTTGAGTAAATGACTAATCAATCACTTGCTTGAACCCGGATCAAGAGAACAAAACTAGGCTAGAGGTGAGGTACCTAACGGTGAATCCAAAGGTCTGGACGGGTATTTTTGGTTATGTTGAATTGCTTGTGAGAGGTACCTAACGGTGAATTACAACTAATTAATAGAACCAAAATCTATATATTAACCCGCACATGTTTAGAAAATATAAATACGCAAACCAAATAAATTAAAGTCTAGTGGAAAGTAAGCCAAAGCCCCTAGAATTCTTGTTATTGAATAAAATCCAGGATTTTATTATTTGTTTTGTCTTCATCCGATTTAGTTTAGAAAACCAACAAAAATTAATTCGTCTAGCTTAGTGAACTAGTAAGAACCGGTACTTTATGAGTTTGTCCCTGTGGATTCGACACCCTAATTACTACTTGACAAGGTTGTACGCTTGCAACCGAATTAGATAAATTTAGAGTATTATTAGCTATAGGTGAAATATCCCAACACTACCTCCCTCCCTGTCCCCCCCTCCCCCCCCTCCCCCCCCCGCCTCTCTCCCTGTCATAGCTCTCTCTCCTAAGGGTTAGTAATCTAATTTTTTTTATGTAATTAGTTTAATTAGATGTTGTTAGTTTAATTAGTTTAGATGGTTAATTAGATTAAATAATTAGTTTATGATTTAGATGGTTTAATTTATGCAATTAATTTAGATTATTAGATTAATTTAGATTAATTTAGATCATGGTTAGATTACTGGTTTAATTATATTTGCAATTGGTTAGAATATGTAATTATTTTACGTATTTAATTTATGAAATTTATTTAGATTATTAGATTAATTTGGATTAATTTAGATCATGGTTAGATTGTTGGTTTAATTATGTTTGCAATTAGTTAGATTGTTAGATTTTGTAATTAATTTATCATTACACGTTGTTAGTTTATGTTATTTTTGCAATTACCCGATTTTGCTTTTTAGATCCGTACCATTGCTCCGAGGCTAATATCAAGAGCGATTATTCAGCCACGGTGGGTTACATTCAAGAATTTTTGAATAAAATTGACGAGCACTCCTTCATCCTTCTGTCGTTTGTTGAGGGATTAGAACGATTAATATTTAAAAAAATATTTATCTATTTCATAATTTATTTATTTATGAAAATTAATAAAAATTGTAGGAAATATTGGATTCTTCTTGTTTTGCACCTTTGGGAGTCCCATTGTTTTTCCTGGATCCTATAAATTTCGACGGGCTCGTAACGTTGTATATTCAAGCGGCATTGAATACATAAGTTATTTTATTCTAACCTGGATCTAAATGCTAATTATATATTTAACTTTAATAATTTATATTGCAGGACATTTCGACATTATTGGCTGCAAAAAGGCATTACCAATAAGAACAATAAAAAATTCTCATATGTCAGGATTAGGGTACGTAACTTAATTGAATTTAATTTGTAATTTCTCAATATGTAGGTTTTGCATGCAAATATTGTGTGTTTTATTGAAATTACTTGTTATTTTCATAATTTTAGGCTCCACACCAACCGAACGGTAGGAAGTGCGGCTATTATGTCATGAGAATGATGTATGACATAATCAATAATTTTAATGACACACAAACTTTGCCTATGGTATGAAAAAATAATTACATTCGTATATACGTTGTATTTATTTCTTCAATCAAACTAATTGGAAGTTTTGTTTTTCTTTTTACAGACTATGAAGTCCTCGTCGTACTCTCCGAACGACATCGAGGAGGTATGAGCTATGGTTGTAACATTTCTTACTTATACTATTTGATTTTCTACATTGAAACAATATTTTTTATTTATTAATTGTGTGAATTTAAAACATGTGATTGTGTGAATATTATTTATATTGTGTTTGTAAATTAATTCATTAGGATTTTTTATTTATGGTATATGGCATATATATACCTAATTTCGACTAGCAATTACTGGGTTAGTCATAAAAAATAAATAAGTTATTAAAAAAAATAATACATTCAGCAACTATTATTAAAAAAAATAGTGGTTGTAGGGTTTTTTTATGATAAAAAAAAGAGAATTGGTACCGGTTTTTTCTAAAAAACTGGTGCTGAAAGTATCCTTTGGCAACTGTTATTTATTAATAACTGGTGCCAAAAGTGACCTTTGGCATCAGTTGTTAACTAAAAACTGGTGCCAAAGGTCACTTTTGATAACGGTTATTTGTTAATAACCGGTGCTAAAAGTTCTACTTTTAATAACAGTTATTCAAACAACCGCTGCTAACTTTCAACGACCTTTTCATTGGCACCGGTTTCATAACCGATGCTAAATGCATTTTATAATCGTTGTCAAAAGTCTTTTTTTTTTCTGATAGTGTATATATATATTGGCTTTGACATCAACAAAATATTTCTTTATTTGTACAACAAGAGCATAATCATCAAACCACACAACCAAACTTCATAAACAGCATGCAAAGTAACCACAAAAACAAGATAAATCAAAGCAGCACAATACGAGACAAATTAATTAACCCTGGAAGAACCAGGAGTATAACTGTCAGGATAAATGATAATTAATTAATCCCACACCGGTTTCGGCACTGGGGTGTAGTATCCGTGGATTTTGAGCTCAATCCAAAGCGAATCGTCTGTGGAGCTCAGTCTTCTTCCATATATGACACCTTGTGCCATTGTGAACACTCCGGTCCCGCCAACGATGGACCACTCCCTCGGAGTCCCCATATGCAGTGACCGTCCCATCACCTGAAGTGTGGACCCTTTAAACCTATATATTCATTTCATAAATTATCAAAGATAATCAATCTCATAGAATAAAATCAACGAACTTTTTGCTGGTAGTTTAGAACATAGAACAGTACCAGATCGATCGACCTGCACATATGCAGCACATTATATTTTTAATGTCTTGATTAGAATGATGGGTTTCTACATATGGTTCTTCCAAAAACATGCATATTTGATACTTTTCTTTCACTAAGCATGTAATTCTACTTGCAAACTTTTTTTTTTGAAACAAGAGTTTCTGTTAACCCTGATATTTATTTATTTTCAAATATTTTTTTACGGAACTTGAACCTATATGATCTTAGTAAAGAGATAAAATCTATCATTACTATGTTATACCTGCGGTTTATTCTACTTGCAAACTAGAGAGAGTAAAATGAAATAACAACAATTCCAAGCCCAAAATATCAAACAAAATTAACAACATAAATATTAAATACTCTCTTGGATGCACTTACTCCGGCGTCTCAAACACTATGCTGAAAGACAAGTGCCAGTCAATTGTTTTCTGACTGGATTGAATACTGACACCTTGTGCACGCGCAATGACCTTATTATCGGCATTACGACTATTCGACAAGGGCACATCCATGATTGAGGTTTCTCCGAAATTGGGGAAATCAGATTTTGGGTCTATTACTGTTATTGTAGTTTTGTCGACACCCGCGAAAATCTCGTGGAAGTACACGTGGAAGTAAAATTCCTTCTTATTTGCACTTAACTGATGATCACAAGCCATGGTTTGATGCCTTTGAGCTGATACTTTGTTTGCTATTCCTATGTTGTAGGGGAATGAAAGGGATAGTAGAATAGCCGGGTATTTATAGGTAATTAAATGTATGAACTAACACTAACCTAACATAAGATAATTTTATTTCAAATAATTAAGAAAAAATAATTCTCCATTGTAATTAATTAATCATCAAGATGCTTTTATACATAGAGCATGTGAGTCACGTTATGACAAGTTCTCACATTTATTTTACCCTTAATTAGGACCTGAGATATATATTGCTACTTTATAAATTATGTTTCTTAATTAATTAAGATCACTAAATATCTCATCCAAAAATTACATGTCTGAAAAAGCGGTCAAAATGAGATGACATAACAATATCTGCATTAGGAGAAATTACTTGGCATCATCACATCTATATATAATTTGTCAGATAAATTTTGATATAATCATAAGAACAAATGATGTTATTGGCGGGTGGTGCATTACATGATCCGGTGTATTTAATTTAAATGGTTTAGGATATTGGCAAGAAATTTAAGTTATGCTAGTTGGGTTTTGATTTAACTGTTACAATGTGGTCTGTTGTGATATTATTGTTTGTAATGCAATTTTAAAGAAATTTTTTTTTACATATTCTTCTTAAACAGTAAATAATGATGATGGGAAGTCATCAGAACAACAAGATTAATTAATTATTTGATGATGTTGCACTTATTGTAGTGATATATGTTGGTATATATACTATATACTAGTGTGAAAACTGAAAATAATCATATAATAAATAAGAGAATCAATCTTTGATCTAATGACAAAATTAATACTCTCCATATATAAGGTCGCAAGATATTAGTACAAAATTATATACATACAATATTGTTGGCGGTACATAATTAATAATCTGTTTCTTAGATGACACACTTATAGCATATATATAAATAAGTTTCAAGTTGAAAGAAATGCCAGATGGAGCAGAGAAAAAAGCGGAGCATAGCTGTTTCCTTTCAAGTTGTTATGGAATGATATAACTTGTCAAACTAATCCACATATAATACATTAATTAACTCTTTGCAAGTTGCACTTCTTAATTTAATTAGGTTTTATAAACCAAATGATAGCTAGCTATCTAATATATATTTTTATCAGGACTTGACTTTAGGAGACTCCACATGATATAGTTTTGCCTTAGAAGCGTCAGAACTTGGATATATATATTTTACATTTATATTCCTCTTGTAAAATTAGAAATCAAGAGCTCAACTTTTCAGAAAAAAATGGAGTCACTGAAGAAAGTTGCATTTCTTTATGACAAATGATATATTTTTATAGTTCAATTGGACGGGCAATTCTAATGTTGAATTTTGATTCTCAAAATTGGGGATGCAAAGTGGGGACATTATAAATAAGATCAATAAAAGGTTGGCAAATTGGACAGCTCACATGTTTATCTATAAGTGGTAAACTTAATCCTTGTTAATTTTTTAATCACTGAAGCAACTGTAATTAAACAATTTGTCTTATTTTTCAAATGCCCTTAAAATTAGGAAACAAGTAGATAAAAAAATAGATGTAGATGATGGAACATTATCCGTGATCCTCTAGTGAACTCTAAATTAACATAAAATTATCTTGATCCATGCTGTCGGTCTTCTAGAGAGACACAACTCCGTTGATCACCGGATTTCTTAAGCCTTCGCGGTGATCCTTCTCTTCTCCGATGGAGAGACGAAGAGAATCGGCCCGGCGGTTTTCTTCTCTTTTCAGAAAACCCGAATTTGTTTGGAGAGAGGAAATCTATTGGTTGCCTTATGACAGTAATAGAAAAAGGACGGTTCTTGATCCCTTTATAATGGGTGTCAATAACCGAAAGGTTGGCAAACCACTGGTTATGCCTTACCGGATCCATACCAGATCCAATTTCTCTCTTAACGGGTTTACTTTCAAAATCAGAAAACTGCCTATTAGTTGTATTCTCCAGGGACCAATAACATAATTGTATTATTACTAAACTTTATATAATTTAGACCATCACTAAATCATAAAGTTATTAATACGTATTCTACACATTAAGGGCCCCACTTCTCATGACACATATTGAAACCCGATAAATAATACTTAATTTGATCACTTCATAACGGGTCTAATTAGATATTTGACAGTCTATTATTCAATATATATTTATATTACATATAAGCCCATATAATTTTGTAATTAATAGAAATTAATTCCAACAGTAGATTTGTATACAAGGAACATAAGAAATATAAAAAATACTCTCTTATTAGTAGGCAAATAGAATGTTTGAGAAATCAATATATATGGTGGTTTTGGAGTTCTGAATTTTAAAATAATGAGTGAAACAAATATTTATACAGTATTTGTTATAGTAGAAAATTAAAGTTCCACACAAGATAAAATTATATGTATGATTTTACCAAAAAAAATATATTCTTACAAAATAGTCTAGTAAAAAGAAGATCAACCTAGCTAGTATGTGCAAAAAGTCTGAATTTTGATGCGCTACCATTGACTGTCCAAAGAAAAAATAACGATGTCATATCGACGTTCAGAGTTAATAGCTTATTAATTTTCAAAATCTGTATACTCGAGCAACTATTTCGTATCATCTCAGGTTGTACGATTATGGTTTTGAAAGACGTACATTTTGAAAGAAATGACAACTTCCATCAAGATTTTCCTGCCAAGTTTTACATAGTATTATATCGCAACAAATAAAGCTCAATGTGTGCTTACTGAAATCAGATACCAGTATTTTGTTTACATAGTATTATATCGCAACAAATAAAGCTCAATTAGTATTATATCGCAACAAATAAAGCTCAATGTGTGCTTACTGAAATCAGATACAGTATTTTGTTTTTCTTTTTTTAGGGTGATTTTTACTGTTTCTAGTTAGGTTACATAAATTAGTGCTGTTGACCACATTGATCATGAAACACATGTAATTTAATAACTGAATTAAAGAGAAATTAATGGTACTAGATGTGATTTCTATCGCTAATAAAGTTGCTAGTTTATACTTAGTTTTGGTTACAAGCACACAATCTAACGAAGTAGTAAAATTGGGTGTCGAACCACAGGGATGAGATTAATTACTATTCCTAATTTGTTTAATTAGCTAAATAATTTGTAAATTAGATTGAAGAATTCAAGTAAACTAAATAAAGCAAAATAAATTAACTAAATTCCTAAATTATCAAAGAAAGCAAGTATAAGTTGGAATTTCTTAGGGCTTTGGCTCACTACAATACTATATTTAATTAACACTTTTAATTACAATTCTTATCTTTCTTCTTATTTTGAGAGTATCTAGTCCTAAGACAGTATCATCCACTCTTATAGCTTAATACCTAATTTGATTTATTCAAGCACTCACTCTCATGATCATATTATCCTAAATTAAATCCGTTTAAATCTATAACTAGTCAAAATCTATCCTAAGCAATAAAATTTTATCGTTTGATCCATCACTCAAAGATTTAAGTTCGTCTTGGATTCCCTTTACGAATCTAGGCTTCATCTCTCAATCCATTGCCTAGATTCTAAGTTTATTTTATGGATTTCAATATTTATCTAAGTTTTCTATTAACATTAATCTTAATTTTCCTAAGTCCTAATTACCTAGATGAAGCTCTTCATCTAATAACCATTACTACTCCAATTAAAACAACATCAATAGAAAATAACAATCAAGCATACATATAATAAATCAAAAAAATAATAAAAGAAGATAAAAATTGCAAATAAAAAATATTAATTAAATATAAATATTGGTACATAGCTTAACTTTAGGAGATAAAAGTGTAGTATCTCCTAGACATTAAAAACTGAAAAATAAAAATAAAAGAATGATAGAAGTACACCGGTTTTGGTCTTGATGGTTGAACTTTACTCCATTTCCCTTCCCACTTGATTCTCCGATATCCTAAACTCCTAGCATAACTTAGTCTTTTAAAGTCAATCTAAACCTATTCTAACAAGGATAGAGGGAGAGTAGAGCAGTGGAGAAATAGTTGGGATTGTGCTTGATCATGGGAGATCTTCTATCAAGTTTGGCAGTTCTAAAATTAGCGCAAACCGGCAACTACTGTAACTTCCCTGTGTGCTACCTTACGTGCTGCGGGTTGAAGTGACACTGTTGAATTTCTTCATTCCTGCTCTGTGTGCATATGCTCTAGCTGGCAGTCCATTTATTGCGGGTCGCAATAATACTGTCTGAGCTGCTAAATATTTTGCATGTTCAGTTTATGCACTACTCTTGTTGGTTATTTCTTCAAAAATATCCTAATTGCTTCTTAATTCTCCTAAAAATAAAAAATAACACATGATGGTAGTACCTAACTCTTACATCTAAAATTAAATTAAATTAACTAAATTCCAAGTCCTTTGATGCATATTTATAATCTAAATCCTATCAAGATATGCAACTATTTTTAGCTCATCATATGGATCCGCTGATACTTCATTAGTTTGGTTAATCTTCATAACCATAAAAAATATATAGCTTTTATTTTTTTAATTTGATAAGCAGTAAATTAAATATATCTATATTAGTTGTGAACTATCTATTCCAGTTAATTTCACTTTTATCAGTAACATTGAAATTTATAATGGTTTATATTTAGCTGTATTCAATAAATATATCAAATATAAATTAATTACATAAAAATTAATGCAGAACTAAGAAAAAATCTATAATTTAAATTAAAAAAAGACATAATTTGAGAAAATATTACCAAAAATATCAAACCAAGTGGTTGTCAAAGACCTTCACATTAAAAAAATCAGTTCAAAATTTATTAACAAATATTTTTTGATCAAAATTATATGCCACGAATTTATAATCATGACAGCTAGCATTATTTGTGGGGGTTGTACTTTTTTAAGTTGAGTTGACTTGGGAACATGTTGACATATGACCTTATCTAATTGTATTGTATCAAACAGGATAGTTTCTTTGAAAATCCAACATCTAATTAATGGATTAAGCATTGTCTTCTATGTACTCAATTGTGGTATTTTTTTTAAGATATTTAAAGTTAAGAAATGTCATTCTATTTTTATCTAAATGACATTAAAGTTGCCAGATGATTTACAATTACGTACAATTTGCCGGATGATTAGGATTCAATGTACTCAATTGTAGTATTTTTTTTTAATAAGAAAAGTTATTCTTATACTCGAAACTATGTATTCTTTATTTGCATCCAATATAAGGTTTAAATATTTTTTATAAATACATATTTCAAGATTTAAATTAGAAACTACATACGTTGATATTTTTAAAAAGAATATGAATACATTTAAAGTGTACTGCAGATAAGAGGTGTACATATCACTTATCTTTTCATAATTAGATTTTTATGTTATCATCCTAATTATTTGGACAATAGTTTCCAATTATTTGGAAAAGTGTTAAGGAGCACAATGTAGTATATATCTCAGAAAATCGCAGTGTCTAAAAAACAACCATTTTGTCTAAAAACCGCAGTATCTCATCCTAATCTAATGATTTTATTAAAAGTATTACATTGATATCAATGATTGTTATGGTGCTCATGGCGTATATATATGAAGTCAATGCACCATTTTGCACTTATCAATTTGAGCAGTGTAAACGCAGCAGGTCGGAACTAATCACTATACATATATAATATAGGAAAATATTCGAGAGATATCCTCATTAATACTAGTATCGATATGGATTTTTTTATGCATGTAAAATGAATTATTATATATTCATATTAACGATTTTATTATGCAATTTATTTTGTATAATATTTTTATCATTCAATTTAAATATCACTAATCTAAATAGTAATTCATTTAAACTGAATAATAAAAATATTATACAAATAAATTGCATAATAAAATTATTAAATAAATAATAAACATTTAATCTGAATAATGTATATCAGCTCTCAATAATATAATGTATTCGTGACATACTGGCATGGAATTATGGAAGCAACTGGAAATGCCTTCCAATGGTTTGCAAAATCGATGTGCCTATTTTAATTTCGTTGATAGATATCAACTTCCCAAATTTAATCATTATTTTCGCTTATAATACGCGGCTTCTTAAATGTATTTGACGTACTTTGAAAGACTAGCTAAGTACCCGCGCTTTGCTTTGGACCTTTTATTTAAATATTTCAGAAAATATCATAGTATATGTATGCATTGTTCTAATTTACAAACATCAAATTCACAAACATATGAGAAAAATATAACTACAAGTTTGAATTCTTTGATAATACATACAAGTGAAAAGGTGATATCCTCAGTGCTCCAAATTTTTATTTTTGCAAACAAAGAATAATTATGTTGAACTTTAGAAAATAATGAAGGAATTAAATTTTCTCAAAAAGTGTAAAATGTTCTCGTACTTCACCCATCTTGTAAAACTTCTTGTTAACACCATATTGATATATAAATCCTAAGCAGATTGAAATATTTGACAAGCTTGATCACTCTTTACTTTTCTGTTCATGTGCTGTATTCTTCTTCATAGCATGACTTAGAATTGGTCGTGCAAGAGTACTAATTGAGAGAGAGCATTGTTTATTGTTATGATAATATTGAATGAACATGAAACTCTAAAAGAGACTGACTCCTAGTATATATATAGATGATTTGGCTCTCAAGTCAGTAATAGAGAAAAGAGGCGAGTCACAAAATTAAGTTGTTTTTAATGTTTATTTCTAAATTTTAAGTTGTATTTAATGTTTATTTAATCATAGTTTGGGAAAAGATGATGCCATGGCCCATGAAATTGTTATATATGAAAAATATAATGATGTGATTGATGAAAATTGGAAGGTGTACAACTTAGGCGCATGCTGGAAGAGAATTTTCAAATTCTAAATTTTAGTGCACAAAATTCAAATATCTTTTTGTTATATGAAAAAATCCAAATATCTGTAAATATGGCAACAATGAAATTTGAATCATGCTTAGGTTATAGTTTGATTTCTCAGGAATAGAGAGAGAATTGGAATGATCCATTATAAGATATGTCATCAGCCATAAAGGTAACACACAAAATTATCAACATGGAATGAATAATACTAAAAAACAATAAACAAATGAATAATTTCGCATATAATGACAACAAAATATTGATGATTCCCAAAAGGTTTACAATTACGACAAACAACTTGAATCATAGAAAGCAATAAATATGCCTCATTGCACATAAACAAGCCAAAACAACTTATGATGCATCTAAATAACTTCAAAATTGATCCAAGGCATGCCTCTTTAATTGTCCAGATCATCACAACTGATGAACATTTTATGCAATCCACTCAAAAATTAACAATGCTATAGCAATGGGATTATGCAATCCACTCAAAAATTAAATGGCAAAAACAAGATTAAGAGGGTATTTAACTGTTTTATAACAAGTCCATGTAAAACAAAAAATTAACCTCTGTATTAAGCAACAAAATAGTCTTCCTAATTGAGAAGGTGGTGGTCTCTGTCAACATATTTCACAGTGTGGAATTAAATAGTATTGATTAACAAAATAGTTCTGCTGCACAAAGAAAATAATACTTCTATTGGACATTTTGAGAAGTGAAAACAAGTTCAGAACAAGTGTTCCAAGCATCGCAGCACTTGCTGTTACCACTGGCCCGGTATTGCAGTCAAATTTAACTTGAAAACAGGAGTTAAAAAGAAACTCACCAGTTCCTCCCCGCTATGGTTTGACCATAACTTTAGCTCCTTTCTTACTTGTGCTTAGCCGAGTGTCTTTCATAACAAAAATTCATGGTTTACATTATCTTCACATTGTCAGCAAGTTTTTTATATTCTCACTGTACGCTCAGGCTCAACCTCTTTGTTCTTCCCAAGTATTTTACCAGTCCAACTTTTTATATTCTCACTCTACACGAAAAAAATAAAAAATAGAAACTGAGAAATTCACATCCTTTAAAGTTACTTTAATCATGTCCAGTGCTCTTCTACGATTTTTTTATACATTGACTTGACTCTTGAGATTATACAAAACACTTGCGTCAGAGGCATCATGCATCTATTCTTGGCAAAGTTAGACTGTATGAAGGACAATTTGTAATGGAGTCTTGATTAGAAATCAAGGAAACAATTGATATTAAACCAAGACTAAAGGTGCGAAGCGAAGGAACAAAGAATTTGGTAGTTTTCTTGAGAAATGCATGTTAAAAAGGAGTAAGCAATCTGCTTCTAACAAAGAGGAGGAAGGGTCAAATTTTTAGTCACAATGACACTGGTTGGACCAAAAGGCACCAATAAAACTTGCTACAGAGGTGTCAAAATTGTTCCTGGATTAAAACTATGGATAATAAAGTGCTACAACTCCACTAAACATATATAATCACCAACATAATGAAATCATACTACTAATACAGTTCTGTAATCAAGGCCCTTCCCTTTCTGTTTCCTAGTACTGTAGCCTAAAATGTATCCACAAACAAGATAACTCTAAATCAAAAGATTGAGAGGGAAAAAACGCTTTGCTCTTGAAACCAACTGGGAACAATATCCAAAATCCAAAATTAGAGCAAAATCGAAATCCAATCCCAAATAAAGGAGAAATTAGAGGAAAGATTTCATTGAATTACCGCGGATCTTGATTGATGTCTCCAGCTCATTCAGCATAATTTAAATGAATCCAAGTGCAGAAAATGAACACACACAGCCGGTTGAATAAACTTTTGAACAAACTAATATAAAATTGTGGAGTGTTAAATGAAAAAAAAAGAGGATAAACTCAACTTTGTAAACCTTTTCTACGACCTACCAGTCAAAGGAAAAATTGTGGAAGAAAAAGTACCGGTTGCAGGACTAAAGGTGGAGGAGCCGGTGGTGCGCAGGAGAGCTCTGCAGAGTGAGAGAGGAGTTTTGCTCATTGAGGAGACCTGAGAAGGTAGATCTTCCACATCCTAATGAACTAAATCTTTTTATCAGGAACTGAGATGAGGATGCTGACATATATCAGGGCTGGTATTAACCAAGACACTATAGCATTAAGCTGTCTGTGAATTTGTACATAATTTATCCTTATTATCTGTAGAGCTAAAATTAAATATCATAACTCTTAACTATTGTTATGTAGTATGTACAAAATAAACAAGCACTCCTCTGATAAATTGCAACCAGGTAGCTTTAGAACCAAGAACTTCATTGATATATCAATTTCTGCTTCTTAGAGGATTCATAGACAAAATATGAAAAACATGAACAATCGATCATATAATTGTTTTTTGTTATTTCAAATGCCCATAGGTACACAATCGACCACTCCTGATAAGCAACAAAAGAAATAATTTGCCGATAACAACATCAAATTTATCAATGTAATATTTTGAGGTGACTTTTCATTAAGTACCTATGTAGACATGATTCTCATCTTCCAAGTTTTTTGGACTTCCATTGAGTAGTTAGGAAAAATGACGGTTCATATCTATAAAAACTTGATCAATTATTGAATGATTTCCAAATTGCACCAAATTAGATGCACCACCTAATCTAAAGTAAAGAGAACATATCAACAAAATATATGCATCTCTTTTAAAAAATTTAATCCAAACTATAGTAATTAGAAGAATAAGAATTCAGCTAAATTCCAGAACATCTAGGGAGAGATTTCATTTCACGGAGTATTAAGTAACCAAAAATTTCTTCTAACCTGACTTAGAAGCTTTGGCTTGTCATAGGTTGAGAAAGTAATTTCTTGCATTGGCCTGAAATAAAAATTAAAAACAAAATTAAAATTTGATTCTCATTTCAAGAATTACATCACATTATTGTAATCAAAATTTACCAGTTTAAAGGGTCAACTGGGTCTGACGATCCTTCCGCTTCTTGTGCAAGTGCCTCAAGATTTGCAGAAGAACCAAAAGCAGGAGGTTGGTGCGTGCTGAGAATTATTTCAATACAAACTTCAAGTGGGTACATAAAAAAAGCAACCTAAATGCAATAAAATATGTCCAATTGATATAAAATACAAACATTTGTCTTGATCCAACTCGTGAGGTAACTTCCTCCTCTCCAATGCTCGACTCTGGATTTTCTGCTTGATTTGTATCGATCACAAGGGATACCTAGAAAGAAGCAAGGATGTGAAACTTACAATTTGTTAAAAAGTAGAGTACCCTCGGATCTGGGTTGAATTGATCAAGTTCCAAACTATTATCATAATTTTGAAATAATTTAATCGCGACCACAGTTAAGCTTTCATAATAATCATCCTCAGAACATGTGTCCAAAGCTAACTTATGAAACACAAAACCCTTCTTTTTCTGAACAGACAGTCAAAACAAAAGTATGGGATTCATGTTACAAACAAAACCTCGTTCAAAGCAGTTGCTTTGGATCAAAGAGAAGAAAGGAGGAGGCGGGGCGATGTGGCCTTCATGCCTCTGTCTGTTAGTGAAGCGAAGAGGCATTGAAAGCGAGAGTGAAGCATTCGGCGAGGTTTCGATCGGAGAAGGGGAGCAGCGGGAGGCAAAGAGGAGTCGAGACTGACTCCAGAGAGAGAGCATGACCGTACCTCAGAGGCGGTGCCTCAGAGAGGGCCAAGCAAGTTGCGGCGGTAATAGGGTTTCAGAAAGAGAGAGATGAGAGAGACGGAAAAGAACGGAAATTCGGAAGTGGAGAAGAGGAAGACAGGAGGAAGAGGAGAAATTCGGAAGCGATGTGGAGGGAAAAGTTCAAATCAATGACTTTAATCTTAACCGTTCCGAAAAGGGCATAATCGGTATTTAAAAAATTGTAGGAACTGGAAAAACTGGACGAATCCAGGTGTTAGTTGCTTTATTATATATAATAGTATAGACAATATCTTTTTATGTTGTTAGTAAGAGCATTTACATCTCTCCTATTGCAGAAATTGAATTTATTTATCACAACATTAATTTAATAAATTTTTACATACTAATTTCAAAATATCTCAATTTCTGCAATTGTTAATTCGTAATAATTTTTAATTGATAAATAAACAAATCTTTTATACTTTTAGAGATGAAGATGCTCTTAGACCACTTGTAAATGAATTATGAATACTGAGATGACATTTTAAAAAAAATTGCTAATTTAAAAAGATTACTATTATAAAGTGTTACACATTCTTAAAATTAAAATTGTAAGTGACACATCAAAATTTAATAAATCTTTGCATGTGAGATAAAAATACTCTAAGAAAAATGTGGTGTTGTTTCTTAGGCCTCATTCTGAGAACAAGATTATATGTTAGAGAAAAGTTCAATAGCTCTTTCATAGAATTGTTCCTTAATTTTCTTTCTTGTTCATTTCTCTTTTGGATTCAGTGAAAGAAGCATTGAAAGATTATTGACAGGGTTATAAAATCTATTAAGTATTAAACAATACATAGTTAATTTCTAAAATATGTTGATATTTTTTTGCTAATAATTAATGGAAGATAATTCTTAATTGTCTGATTGATGTCATATGCTGATTTGATACACATTGAATGACTAAAAGTCTAGTCTCCTTGAATAGGTAATATATAGATAAACTAATTAATTAGACACTTATTCAAAACAAATGTCCATAGCTTAATGGATTCATATTCTCTACTACGTTGTACCTTACAATATACGTAACATATTGTCGGTCAAATCATATTAAAATTCGTGCAAAATAAATCTAAAAAACCTCTTATAATACACGTGTCCATACATTGTGTAGCATAGTAGAAGATCAGGACCAATAGCTTAATGCATTAAGACCCTGGAGTGAGGCTAGCTCTTGAGGATGTCCTTTTTTATTATACTTTTAAAAGTGTTAATCTATTGAACAAAAATTATATGAGTTAATTAAGAACCGTCCAATTTAGGTCAAAACTCAAAATTGATATGGTACCTACATACATACTGACATGTTATCTACTGATTGGCTATTCTCGTTTAATTCAGGCCTTTCAAAATAATTTCTCCATAAGATTTCCTATTCTTACATTTTTGCACTTGATTTTATCAAATTTCGGTTCTTCAAAATCCCTTGTTACTCATGGGACTGTGCTCTCAGGCCCAAACCACACTAGGCCCAAATTGGACCACAAAAAGCCCACATGCTCTTTTTGTGCTGTTGCACCACGTGGAAGGCCGCACAATCCTAGTATTTTGTAACCAGGAAATGCAAAACTCAGTGTGTGTGTGTGTGTGTGTGTGTGTGTGTGTGTGTGTGAAGAACCAAAATAACATATGAATGTATATGCATTGAAAGTTTGGAACCAATGCATTCATGAAACTAAATGTACATCCCAAACTTTGTTTGATGGTTATTTATATGGCTAACCAAACATGCTAGGCGAGGCATTCAGGGGAAAAAAAAAAGAAAAAAGAAAAAAAAAAGATAAGAGTAACATGAATATATATAGCTGACAAAACAAAGATAGTTATATCTATCATATTGGCTTCGACAACAGAAAGATTGTTTTATTTCATTATCTGTACCAGAATAAATAATATTTATTGTTTCGTGCAAGACAGCACCATCATCAAAAGTCAAAACACATAACCAAAGTCCAAAGCCAGCGATCACAATGAAAGCATCACAATGAGATCACAGACCCGGGAAGAACCAGGAGATGTAATTAACTGTCGGGCTAAACGATAATTAATTCCACGGCGGTTGTGGAATCGGGGTGTAGCATCCGTAAATCTTGAGCTCGATCCAAAGCGACTCATCTTCAGAGCTCAGTCTTCTTCCATATATAACACCTTGTGCCATTGTGAACACTCCGGTCCCGCCGACGATGGACCACTCCCTCGGACCTGTCAGCTGTAGCGCCCGCCCCATCACCTGCAGTGTGGATCCTTTCAACCTATTGCATTGCATAAAATTATCAAGATATATAGTCAGTCTAATAGAATAAAATTAGATAATTTTTGCTGGTTGTTTAAAACCACCATATGTAGCTGCATGTATATATGTTGTGCATTAGATATTTTATCTTAATTAATTAGCATGTTCATATGGTTCTTTCAAATATGCAAATCTAATAATTTTTCTGTAAGCAAGCATCACGTTTAATTTCATACTTACATGAGAGAGTAAATTAATAATTATAACAAAAGCCCAAAAAATCAACAAATGAAATTATGGATATAATTAAATACTCTCTAGGATGAACTTACTCTGGAGTCTCAAAAACTATGTTGAAAGACAAGTGCCAGCCATATGTCTTTTGATCAGATTGAAAAGAGACACCTTGTGCACGCGCAATGACCTTATCGGCGCTAAGACTGTCCCACAAGGGCACATCCATGATCGAGGTTTCCCCGAAATTGGGGAAATCAGATTTAGGATCTATTACTGTTATCGTAGTTTTGTCAGCACCCTCGAAAATCTCGTGGAAGAACACATGGAAGTAAAATTCCTTCTTCATGGCACCAAATTGTAGTGGAGGTGCTTCACAAGCCATGGTTTGAGGTTTTTTTTGAGCTGAAGCACTGTTTGATGTATAATTTGTATTCCTATTTTGTAGGTGAATGAAGAGGATGGGGTATTGCCTGGTATTTATAGGTAAATGCATGAACTAATCCTATTCAAACATGGATTATTTTATTCTAAATGAAAATGGTGAATAATAAAAATAATTATTTTCCATTGTCATTAATTATTATATCATCAAGGCCTTTATGTATATAGCATGTGAGTCATAATTTTTGTGATTAAAGGCCACATCTGACAAAGTAATTAAATTATTAAATGGACCCCTTCTTCATCCTTGTAATGAGTCCTCATATATTTATTTAATTTCATCCTTAATACCAGAGATAATGTTGCATATTTGAGATTTAATATTGCTACTTCATTATGTTTCTTAAGATCAATAATTAAAGAGCTTCCAAAAGTATATATATATATATATATATATGTCTAAATCAAGATATGACCCAACATCTGTATTATGAAAAATTACTTGGCATCACATATCTATGATTTTTATTTCATAGCCCGGGTCACAATGTCAGATAAGTTTTTATATAATCATGAGAAAATTTAAATGTCAAATAAGTTATGTGCAAATTTTTTCGATATTGGTATAATTATACAGTGTGAAAAACTGAAAAGAATTCCCTAAGAAACTAGTAAATTGTAATTTTATTTAATATTTGTATATAATTATAGACTTATAATGTTGCCATATATGTATATATGTATATATATATATATATATATATATATATATATATATATATAACAACTTGCTTCTTTTCACATTGTTATGGAATGATAACTTGTCAAACTAATATTCCATGCTTACTATTTAAGACTTCTTTGCATGTTGCATTTTTGTGTTCTAAACCAACTAATATCATATTATATATTTTATCAGGACTTTGACTTGACTTTAGGAGCATCCACATGATATAGTTTTACATTAAAAAAGTAAGAACTTCAACATATACATATTTTTACTTCCATATTCCACATGCAAAATAAAAAAAAAGCTAAATTTTCCAGAAAAATAAGAAGTAGGAACAAATAGACCAATAATTCACAAAAGCACCCTTAATTAAACAATTTGCCTTATTTTTCAAATGCCCATAATATTAATTAGTAAAAAAAAAATCAAAATAGACATAGATTTGTAGAACAGGACACAAGGAACATGAAATCATAAAAAAAAAATATTATTTTATTTACAGGCGAACAATGTTTGAGAAAACAATATGGTCATTTTGGATCACCAATTAATTTCAATCTTATAGCTACTTTTCTTTTCTTTCCTTTCCTTTCCTTTTATGCCTTTTCATTTTTACATAACGAGTTCTATCGTAGATGAAACCAGCACATTAATTTTAAATCATCATTGACCAATTATAGCAGCAGTGTAACCGCACAAGGTCCAGCCTATGAATAATATATTTGTGGCATAGATGGATTTCTGGATGCAACTGGAGTTGCAAAATGCATGTATGCATGCATCTGTTGACTAGACTGCAAGCTGATGTGCATGTTTTTTCTTAGGTGGAATAATTCAACTTTTCAAATCTAATACACGGTTCTTGAATGCATGTGATGCATATTGCAAAATAGTATTATATATATATATATATTCTTCCCAAACAGTAAGAAGATTGTCTTGACCTTATCCTGAGAACAGGAATACGTGTTAAAAAAAGAAAAGAAAATGAATAACTACTCTTTCATTGAATTTTTTTTTATATTTTTTCATATTTTTTTAGATTCAAGGAAAGAAGTATTGAAAGATAATTGATGTTGTTATAAAATCTATTAAGCATTAATTTTGATTTGCTCTTAAAGACTAGAATCTGATTTGATTTGATTTGAAGTTTAAAAATCAGTATATATTTTAAAAAAAAAAGAGAAAATCCTTTTGACCCCAAAATCGTCCTCTGGTTATTTCATTTTTGCATTTTTTTTTACTTATATTTTTATTTTTAACAAATTTTCATATTTAATGATCAGATATTACATAAGAAATATTTTTTTTCTTCTCGCTTAATTGGTCATCTGCTGAAAGATTAATATCATATTGTTGATTGACATAATTCTTCTTCTACCTTCAAATAAATTTTAATTTTTTTAAGTACTTTAATTTCTCTAGGACTATTTATTGAAAGATAAAAAAAAATTTGAAAAAAATAGTTCTGTTTAGAGAATAAACTATAAGTTTGAAGTATATATCAATTTAATTTGAAGAATAAATATGAAAGAAATTTAAAGAGTTGAAGAATATATAAGATAAATTAAAGAATTGATGGATAAATATGAAAAGATTTTAAGTGGTAAATATTAAACAAGATATATTGAGGAATTTATGAGTAAATATTAAAAAATTTAAAGAGTTGAAGGATATGTGAGGTATATTAAAGAATTGATGAATAAAGATGAAAGGATATAAAGAATTAAAGGTCACGTAAGATGTATTAAAGAAAGTTAATGGATATCTATACAATAGAAAAACAATTGAGATATATATAATATTATTCCTTTGATCAATTTATAAAGGTTTACACTCGCCAGAATTAATAATCCGTCAAAAATAAATTAACATTATGGTAATTTTTTCATTTCGGTGCCAAGTAATGGACTGTACTATTATATATAACAAGTCAAACCAACTCAATATATGGTGCACTTCTAACTAATTTGTATTTGATTCTTCACGACATGATACAAATACAATCATACCCAATTTTAGCCCGGCTATGTTATCTCACTTTCTTAGAATAGAAAACCTTATGGCTGCGTATTTCTGGGACTAAAACGAAAATATTCAGAGAGCCCAGAAGGACTTTCCGCTCAACATATATATGATATAATTATATATTGAATTATAGACCGTCAAATTAGTAAATTGATATCTGAATTGAAGCGTTCAAATTAAGTACATTATCGGGATAAAGATATGTGTCATGAGAAGTTGGTTTTTTTACTGTATAGAGTGTATATTAGTAATTTTATAATTTAGTGATAGGTTGAATTATATAAAATTATAAATTAATACTTTTAAGCTGTTGGTCTTCGAAAAACACAACCAATAGGTAATCTTCAACTCTGACTTAAATGTTATAACGATTACACAACCGTTGTAATGATTATGAATAAATCCTAAAAAGGGAAATAAGGAAATACAGAGTTTTCAAATCATAGACAAATGTTGTGTAACGGTTATATAAACTGTTGTAACGTTTATACTGTAAAATTCTGCATTTGAAAAGGAAAATATTTAATGTGCAATAGTTGGAACAGTTACCATAACCGTTGTAACGATTATAACATCGTTTCAATTACTGAATGACAGATTTTAAGAGAGAGAAGACTCTTCAGAAATAAATTTGAAGTTTCAGTTCATCTCTCTCTTTTCTTCCTCTATCTTTCTCTTCAGAATAGACTCTTGAAGTTTTGGATTTAGGCTAGAGTGAGAAGAAGATTGCTAAGCCGTTTTCTCGAGATTTCTCTATCGGGTCTTGAGGAAGATTGCCGAGAAATCAAAGGAATTTTCGGTGATCAAACGGGATTGTGTCTCTCTGAAAGATCAAGACAATTGAACCAAATAATTTATAATTCAAGTTAGAGATTCACTAGAGTGATTTTGGAATTGAGAATTTGATTTGAAATTTTTTTTTTTTTGAAATAGTGGTATATACTACCAATTCCATGTTGAAACTAGAATTATTTTGAGTACTACAATCCAGTACTCTAGGGATTTAACAAAACTAATTACTTGTTAGTCTAAGAAATTAAAGGAAATATAAGGCTAAAAACAATCTACCACAATCTGGTACCACAACCCGGTACTATAGGTATACAAGAAACATCTAGAATAATAGGTCAATTACTTCTTGTCTTTCTTCAAAAATCTATCTCTCCACATCTTCACACACCTGTGATTTGCAACTCCTACATCTCTTTTTGCCAACAATTTATTGTAAAGTGCTGTTGGAAAATAAATAGTATGCAATTCTAAGAGAAATCTTCATCAAATATTTTTCAACTATTTTGAAATATCATTGGATCTGACCCAAACCCAAAACAGCTTTCTGAAAATCCTCTTCAACGTGGTAGGAGCAGCCTTCCTTGATTGTACATCTTTAAAATTAATCCCTTAAATTATTGGAACAATCAATTCAATTTGAGCTATTAGTATCTTCATCTAGTTGAAGAGGTAAATTTTCCACATCAATTGGTATTAATAACTGGGCTTTTAGATATGAATTATTTTTCCCTACCTGACACCAGTATTTTACGTGATGAATTATACTCATACTTAAAGATCTGATACTTTTACAATTACCTCCTTTAAAAATAATTTTATTCCTTTCAATCCGAATTATCCAAATAATAGCACTTCTAACTAATTCTATAATTTTCCTATCCTTTAAGGGTATAAGATTATCTAATTGCCAAATTTCCTGAACTGTGGTGCCAGTAAAATTGAAATTGTTGTAATTTGCTATTCATGATCAAAATAATTCTACAAAATGACATGTAACAAAAAGATGATCCACTGTTTCATCTTGAGCACAAAATACACATTGAAGGTTGCTTTGTCGTCCTTTTTTTATTAAGTTATCTTTGGTAAGCATCTTTTTTCTTTTGGACCAGCCATAGAAATATTTTTATTTTTAGAGGTAAGTATGATTGTCAAGTTGAATGAAATTCTTCATTTGGTATTCCACCATATTCTAACCATGTGTAATAAGATTGAACAGTTAAGATGCCACTGTCGTTCCATCTCCAAACAATAGAATCATTAGTGTTAGAAGGATTAAATTTAGCTAAGTAATCTATTAAGGAATAAAATCTATCTACTAATTGGCCAATTAGTTGTCTTCTAATCTATATATTTCATATTCTTTCTTGAAAAGTTTGAGCTACTGTGTTCATTGAGTAAGAAGCTATTTCATATAATTCAATATATACTGATCTGAAATTTAATTTGAATTGCAAGTTCAAAGATTCAACAGCACCATAATGGGATTGGGAGAAGAAAGTTGGAGACTTTACTCTTGAGATTTGTAGTCTGATTTGTTCAAAGCCACTTTTAACTCCCAACGGCCAATTGGGACTAGGTAGCAGTTCTGGAGTAATTACGACGCTTAATTTTCTCGCACGCGTGTTTTTTGACGAAGTATCTATTTTCGATCGCAGACATATCACAGCCACTCTCTTTTATGAGATCAAGGAGTCGGTAAAGCCGGTGCAAGCATTGGTTTACTATTGTTGCAGGGTGCTAGTTTGTACTGTCTGATATTTGCATGTACTGGATCAAATTAATTATCAACCAAATATGAAATATTCTGTGCTATATTATGTTACTGGTATCGTATCTACTTCTGGATTTCTTCTTTTGTCTTTTTCTTTTATTGGCTGTTTTTCTGCTGTAATTTGCTTCAATTGAAACTACGGTGATAGCTCGATTCGTAGAATTAAAGCTAGATACCGATTTACTATTTCAAACTTTTTCCCTTCACAAAAAGTGCATTTTCTTATTTGTAGATTCCTAACTGTTGCTGAAAGTTACAATTGAAGAAACAAGGTGGGCATAAAGGGTCCCATGGAATTTTGGAAACCCCTATTAGCAAATTCTGTGGCCTTGCAACAGCTTGCCAGGTCACAAACGTAATTGAGTAAATGCAATATTTGAATATACTAATTGGTTGAGTTAGGAAGCTTATCTCTAATTAATATATTGCTTCTGACAAAATCATCTCCTTCCTATCTTCATCCTCCCTGTTACAGTCGGCTAGCATATACCAGCTTAAGCTAGAAAAGGTTTGGCAATATAAAGCTAGCGAGGAACAAAGAAGGAGATGTGTTTCTAACCTAGTCGAATATTATGCAACTTCCAAATCCAAATTTGGGTTCATCTCAGTGAGAAGCTTTCTGACAAGTGAAAAATGAAAGAACTTCTTTATGCAAAATCAATACTTCCTATAATATTAGAAATACACAAGAACATTACACCTTTATTCAAGCCCTCAAAGGGTACTGAGGTGAAAAGAAAACACAAATTTCAAGCCACACAATCAGAACAAATGTCCACAGCTTGGTTTAATGCATTATTAGAAACCCAAAGAAGGTGATTTTCCGGTAGAAAATGGCAAACTGGTTCAGTACCAGGCTCCACATTCAGCAGCTCGAGAAAAAACCGATTGAAGTTTATCGTGTCATGATGGCACACCGCAACAGCATTCACTTTTGAACCATCCTTTCCGACTAGCGAAACCACATATCCTTCATACGCAATATTTGTGTGACAGTAGTGCATCGCCTGAGGTGATGGCTCTTGATGGCATATAACTAATCTGGTATGGTATGGTATTTTCTTCATTGGAGAAGCTATAGTGTATATCACTTTTCCATTTTGAGCTATCCCTTCAGTCTGGCGCTGGACTGTTGTTGAAAGGGCTTTTATATCGGTGGTACCGAGTAAAGAGATGGCGTTATCGATCATAGACTCGAGAGAAGTGGAACAAAACCTCTTTTCGCCTATCAAAGTTGGTTCCTCACAGTCTTTGAGGATCTTCTCTATTTGTTTTGCTTCTTTACTACCTGGAACCATCGAAAAACGGTCTAAGATCTGAGGGAGGTTCTGAGAAGAGAATTGTATGCGGGGGACAAAGGTACCTCCGATTATGGTTTGATCGAAGTCAAGTCCTTGGTTCATTTGGGCTCCTGGGTACATGTCTCTCATGGGGAAGAATGTGCGTTGAACATAGTCCGGTGATGGTAACGGACCGGACAAAAGGAAAGCATGTTGCGTCATGCCTTCATGCACTTTCACTCGGTTTTTGGCAATTGTACAATCCTTCCTAACTATTTGTAACAAGTAATTAAAATAAAGAATAAAGTTAGAATTGCATGCCAGTTGTTATTATTTGTAAATTTTTGGAATAACCATTAAATTCAAATGCTGAAATGATAATTAATATTTATTTAATTATGTATTAGGAGTCTAGGACAATATTAGTACATACTAACATTCAAGAAAATTAAATCTACAAACGAATTTAAAAATATTAGTGTAGCGAATATAGTTATAGAACAGATCTGGAAAATATATTTTGGCAGAGTCTGATAATCTTAAACATGGCAAAACAAAATATTAATATACATATTATTCCACTAAGTTAGAATATATCCAAGTAAATTATGTTGCATGTTGGTGATCATTTGATTAGTAATCCTTCACTAAATTAATTAAATACTACACCAAAATTGTGCTTTGTTAATTTTATGCCAATATAAAATTAAAGAGAAGAACGAACTGGGATCAATGAGATTGCGGATGGCATCTGGCATGGCGGTGTTGGGTAGGACCGAAAGCCAGTAGGCCTCCGGTGGCGAAACAGCAGTACTAGCTTCTACTACCGCGATGACCTATAAAAAGTACTTTTTTTATTATGGAGTATGAAAAAATAAATGTACTTTTTGACAATAATTTCTATATGGTTATGTATATTTTGATTGATAAATGTTCTTTTTACAAGAACTTACCTTAAAAAAGTTGATTATCAATCAAAACATACATAACCATATAGAAATTATTGTCAAAAAGTACATCGGAAAATTGTAAATCTGTCTCTCTTGTTGTATATATACAAGCATAGATTTATTTTTTTTTCATTTTTCATTGTTTCAAGTGAGCAAAATAAGTGTTTCATCCTCCCAATATGAAATTCGAATTTGTAGCTAGTACTAAAGGAGACTAATTGAATTTTTTTTTTTCATTTCGTATATATGTATATTTCTTTTACAAACTTGAAAGTGGTCACAAATATTATGTAGGAGGGTTTTCTAGGGTTTCTACATTTGCTGATCAACACAACAAAAATTCACATATATAATGAAATAATATTGAAAAAGATGTATAATAAATTAACAAAATAATAGAGTTTGCATACTCACCAAAAGAAAAGAAAGGAGAAGAAGACTTGCCATGGCAATAAATAGAGAAGTAGAAAGATTGTTTTCAGATTGGTGTATCTTCCATGGATGGATTTGAATCCTTTTTAAAGCCCTTAGAATGAATGGTACTTAGTTTAGAATACTCATTGTGGGACAAAACAAGTGGGAGGGATAAATTGGTCCGGATTATTAATTGGTAATGAATTTTAATTCCAATTGATTGGATATGAGCTGTCACAATAAATAGAATACGTCTATATAATAAACAAAGTAACTTATCTTATGTAACTACTGTGATGCAATTGTGTGAGAATTTCTTTTTAATATTTCCAAATAATACGAGGTATAGTTGATGCTATTCCAAAATTAACTCAATAATATTTTATATATTATATGTTACAACATAGTGAATATTTTACCATAGTCATTTCATTATATGTTACAACATAGTGAATATTTTACCATAGTCATTTTATTATATGTTACAACATAGTGAATATTTTACCATAGTCATTTTATTATATGTTACAACATAGTGAATATTTTACCATAGTCATTTTATTATATGTTACAACATAGTGAATATTTTACCATAGTCATTTTATTATATGTTACAACATAGTGAATATTTTACCATAGTCATTTTATTATATGTTACAACATAGTGAATATTTTACCATAGTCATTTTATTAAATGTTACAACATAGTGAATATTTTACCATAGTCATTTTATTATATGTTACAACATAGTGAATATTTTACCATAGTCATTTTATTATATGTTACAACATAGTGAATATTTTACCATAGTCATTTTTGGGACTAAACTATATGTTGGTTTTTTTTGAGGTGAAGTAAACTAAAAAGGTTACAGTACATTATTTTTAGTGGAAAGAAAACGAACAGTTACAGTATTTTCTTTTATCTTTTTATTTGGTGGAATTTCTTTACTTCCGTTATATTTTAATTTAGAAATAATAAATATAAAATTTATATGATTAAACGAGATAAATATCATAATCTTCATTAACTTGAATTTCTTATTAATATCAAACCAACCACTAATAGATGAAGCTTACTTTTCATCCTCTCATATCACTTTTTTTTTAATTTCTATCTAAATATAGTTTATTTGAGAATAACTAAGAGATAACGTTATCATCACCTCTCATAAAAAATAACTTAATTATCCTCTTATGAGACATCATATCTTTATCCATTTAATGAGTGTTCTTTTTTCCTTAAGTTGCAAGCGAAATGTCAATCCACAAAATAAAACTTATCTTATTATCCTAATATTCCTGAAATTTATCCAAAAGAAAGGGATAAGTCATTCCAAGATAGATTTTGACAGGACTATATATCTATGATCTCTTGACAACTATTATCTTAACAACCTTGACAACTAATTTTTAAATAATTTTTAAATAATTTTTAAATAATTCTTAAAAATTCTTAAAAATAGAAAAAAGTCGACAGGCATATTTTTTAACTTATAAATTGATTGTATTTCAAATTTCATATAATTTAAAAGACATTTGATATTATATCAAAGACCGTTAAATATTAACCGTTATAAATGTCAGATAATTTTGATGGTATTTAATGGAATATCAAATGATGCTTAAATTATATGAAATTTAAAACACAATCGATCTATAAGTTAAAGAATATGTTTATAATTTTTTTTCTATTTTTAAGATTTTTTTAAATTATTTGAAAATTGGTTGTCAAAGTTGTCAAAATAATAGTTGTCAAAGGATCCCCCACCTATATATATAAAGGGGGCTTTGAACGATTCTTTATTTTAATATTAAAAAGAAAGGTTCGATTTAAAAATTAATATTATATACATATCATCTATATTATCTATATTTCATATATATTTATAAATATTGTGAAATTTGTTGTACATTCACCATACATATATTAAGTGACTTCAAACTTCAAAACTCCTTGATACATTATCAAACAATACTTAAATTAGCAGTCATCGATGAATCATCCAATAATATTTAAATTATATAAAATTTAATTGGTAGACTATTTATATGTTCAATAATATATCATTCTTGAGAACCATAATTAAGATTATATCGTTCTATAATGTGGCAATATTTGACAACTAAAACCTAATTATTTCCTATAATGTGGCAATATCGTTCTATAATGTGGCATTATGC
This sequence comes from x Bolboschoenoplectus mariqueter, assembly GCA_037678475.1. Taxonomy (NCBI): domain Eukaryota; kingdom Viridiplantae; phylum Streptophyta; class Magnoliopsida; order Poales; family Cyperaceae; genus x Bolboschoenoplectus; species x Bolboschoenoplectus mariqueter. Next base: position 2,904,310 of record CM075268.1, read on the forward strand.
TAATCTCCTCTGATTGATCAAAAGACTTACTAATTTTTTATTTAATAGGTCAAATTAATTATGAACCGTTTCTGAGCTTTTTTTTTTGTTGGACAGTATTAATTTCAACTTAGCAACCAACTTTAATTTGTGTCAATTTTATATATAAAAAATTAACTATTGTCAAAAAGCATGAGCAGATGACATTTTAAGTCAGTTACTATTGGAATAGTTTTATATATAGAAAATGTCCAACATGGATATTTTTTTTTGAAAAAAAATACTACTGCATAATTAGGCTTTTGCTCAAATTACTTTTGCAAATGGGAATTAGTATTAAGTTCTTGAAAAAAGAAAAATAAATTTTTCCACGTTTATTCTCACAATACAACCAAATAATTATTTCTATACATTTTCATAATTGTTCCCGTGTATCCAAATGACATAGGATTTTGTGCCCATTAAATCCCATCCCGTGTAAATGGGATACGACTGAACACCTAAATAAAAAAGCCAAAATCATTTTTAGGAACTTGTTCTTAAATAAATTTGAAACTTATATATAAAAAAAAAAGATGATAACATTTCTAAGCTCTTGAAAAAAGATTTTTCAACAAACTTCTAACTACCAAACAAGCTTTATATGCTCAATCGAACCAATCAAATAGAGTTCTAAAAATGAGACGTCATAATTAGATATATTACAGAACAATACAACATATTACAACTTACGAATATATCACAACATACATATCTATCACATGACTTACCTTATATGTCGCATGATGTGTTCTCTTTTAATTAAAATTGATACGTTGTTTGAAATAGTTTGAACACAACACATTATGCCGTCATGTGAAAGTTACACAAACAAAGCCTACAAAACAACTTTAATTTACTTAATTTATCCTACCCTTGACCTAGGATTTAAGGCATCAAATTTTTTTAGCTTAAAATAAAGAAATTAATATTTAGAACTAAAAATGATAAAATTTGAAAGTGAAAACTCAGATTCCCAAAGTCCGATTATGAATATAAAATTAAGTCTACTAAAATAAATTATTTCAAATTCAAAGTGGATACATGAACAAAAAAGATCATGAAAACTGAATCAGAGTCATTATTGATAATTAATCTTGTCTTTTCCGGAAGAGTCATTAGATTAGACTTTGAAAATTCACCTTTTAAGATAAAATTTTATTCGGAGTTAACGGAAGTTTTTATATAAAAAAAAAATTACTATCTTTTTATGTCTGTCTGTGTTTCCAAATTTGTTATTTTTTTTACCTTATAGAATGGATAATTATTACTTTTTACATAATTTTAATGTCAATGATTATTTAATTTAATATCGATAAAAATATGAAATGTTATAAATTTTAGTTATTATTTGAGGAACTGTGAAATTTTAATTTAATTTCATGAATTTGTTGTGTATGAAATGTATGATGTATATATTATATTCTAAATTCGGGATATCAATATAATAAAACATTTTCAATAATATCCTAAATTACCAATTTAATCAACTGTTAACGTACCAATTTCGATCATTAATTTAATTAGCGTAACACTTGCTCGTTTGGCTCTTTTTAAGAAAAAAAATACAATTCAAGATAAAAAAAAACTCTCATAAATAACTTAGCGGTTCAAATAAAATTAAATAGAATACCCTTCAAAAAATTATGAAGTCAAACTCCATACACAAAAAAAAATAATAACAATAATCTGAAAACTATCTTCAATAAAAAGGGCAAAAAAAAACAAAAAACAAAAAACAAAAAACAAAAAAGGCTGTCTTTGTATCATTTTCGATATTTGTTGCAATTAATGCATAAAGCCTCTCTTTCTATCTCGATTCTCGCTATCTATTGCGTGTGTTGGGAAACAATAAATGTGATTTTATGCTTTAATTATTGTACTTGTCCGTATGATAGATACTTCACTTGTCACAATTTATATATAACTCGATCTTGGTGTATTGACATGATATCTCATAAGAAGATGTGAGGTAATACTAAGATACCTTCTTTTTTTTTTGGTTTTTTTTTTGGTTTTTTGATATTTTTTGTTTAACATTAGCATGAATTTGACTTTAAAATAATATTTTTATAAAAAAAAGTAGTTGATTTAGTGAATATATTATTGTCTATTTTGTAATGAGAAAATTGTAAAAACGGTTAATGAAATTTAAAAAAAAAGGCAAAAGAGAGGACCAATTAGTTATGGATTAATTGTTGATAAAATTGATATTTTTTTTTAGAAATTGCTTGAATGATGACTAATTAGTTTTCAAACTGTGTCATATTTGATATAGAATAAATCTAAATTATAAGAAGATTTTTTTTAATTAAATTATAAGAAGATTTTTTTAATTTTACTTGTTTTTTTTTTTGTTATCTAACTAGTTATATTAGCTGTTAATGTTGTCAAAAAAGTTTCTTATTTATATATGTATTTTATATTCCTCAATAAAATTTGATAATATTTTGCTGATGTATGCTTTAAAATATTTTTGACAACCTTAACAGCTAAATTTTTTATAACAAAATTTTGTTAAGGAAGTTTTTTAGTGCTTACCAATATAAATTTATACGATAGTTTGGTATCTAATTTCATAAAAGATGTTATCCTTGATAAATAACATTTTTTAATTTGTAGCTATTTCTGATTATACAAATATTAATAAAAAATAATATTTTATTGTTTTTTTAATAGTAAACTATTGTGAGAATCTGTGAGCTCAAAGTGTCATGTAAAAGCACTAATGTTTGAAATATTATAGACAATACAAACAATACTTTTGATTTCTGGACATATGAATTCAATTTCAGGCTTAGATTTGTTATTTTCACATACACAAATACGGTTGTTGATATTATTTTCAAACGAGTTTTATTATATATATTAAATGAGTTATTATGTATGTTAATGAATTTATCATACAAACTCATTTTATATAGTACTATTATTATTCAACTTAAATGAATTATTGTGCATATCAGTGATATTTAAACTGAATAATACAAATAATGTATAAAATAAAATCGTAAATATATATGTATAATAACCCATTTAACATGTATAATAAACTCCGTATCGACGATGATATTAATAATAATATCTCTATAGTATTTTTTTATTTCCATAAAACCAATTTGTAGAATTAGGGATAGAAATGAAAAAAAATTTCCTTTGCGTGCATGAGGTATCAAACATTAATTGATGTGTCATAAATTTGGGACACCAGATACCTTTATCTCTTCTCTTCTCAAATTCCTTCAACAACCCCAAAATAGACAATCTCTACCTTTTTGCTATTAAACATGTGTCACTGTCAGTCATGTTATCTTCAACCAAAAAAAAGAAATCTTCATGTTGTGGGTCCCACTACATGCAAAAATCTGACCTTCTATAAATAGACACTTCAACCATTTTATCTTTCTCCATCTGAATTGATAAATTTTACCTAATCATGGTATCATCATTTTGGATGCCTCTTAAAGTTACCAAATGTTGCCTTATCCAAGACCTATTTCACTCAATTTCCAGTGTATTTTTGCCATTAATATTTGGGCTATTGTGGTGGGAAAAGAGCATTCTTCAAAGGGGTATTTATGTCATTAGTGCTGAAGTTGTCAATTAATGGTGCTATCTTCACTGAGCTTATTTTCATCACATGCATTATTTTTTATTTTATATGTATTATTTTCTTGATCTTGCAAGACTTCCAAATGAATTGGAAGAACTCATGAGTGCTCTTGATGGTTTTTTTTATTTTTCAAGAGTGTGTTATTTGATAATTTTGTCTATCCCTCCTGAGCTTTAATGTTATTAGATTTGTCCCTTGTTTATTGAACCAGTGTAATATTCAAATCTTTGGTCTTAGTACAATTTACACTTACACGCTCCTATTGTTATTCTTTCTCAGGTTTTTAACACCAGTTAATTGTACTTATGGTATGGAGCTCAACTTCTGATAATAATTCAAGAGAATTTTAATTAGCATTAGCTTTGAATAATATTTTTCAATTATGTGCATACAAGTAAAAGGTATTGTGCTAAGGTCAAATAGAGAACAAGACTAGTATAGGCAGCTTATAAAGTTAATTGCCCCAAAAATTGATTTTCCTTGTATCACACTTTATCCTTTCTCAAATCATCCTGGTACAGATTTTTGCAAACATTGTTATTTCTAAAAGGTGCTAATCTTTTAGCAAATAGTAAGTTTTATTTTTAAGTTTCTTTCAGTCATAAAACTTATCGTCAAGATGAAACAATGTGCATCAAAATCCTTTTTAACAAGCATTATGCACAGCATAATATTATCCATACCATACTGATATGCATACCAGTATGGCACTGAACAAACCAACTGTTTAATCTCATTATTACATCATTTCAAGAAGAAAGAAATTAAACTGATATAGTGTCATCAATCCCTTTGGTTTCAGGAAAAAGTTAAAAAGGCAAGCAAATAAAAAATGAGTCTGAGCTCAAATAATCACAACATATCCAGAAATCTAAGAGCATCCCAAACAGAAAAATCAGAGAGGACCAGGAAAAGTGCCGTTCTCCCTCTGTTCATTCCACCTTTCAACCTGAAAATAATACAATCACAAAAGAAAATGAAAAAACAACACATCAACGGTGACATTAAATTAAGAGGATAAACTTTCCCTCAGACAACTAGATTTCAAATGTGCTGCTCTAGTAGTCTTGTATAAAGTTTAAATGTGTTACATGATTTTTCAAATGCACCAGTGTTGGTCACACTACCAGTTACAAATCAAATATCGTATCCATGTGATCCTGGTGCTTGTCAGTAATAAATTAGCAGTGTAAAATTACAGGTTTAGTTTAAGTTGCTATACATACTGGAAGTATGGGATGTACAAGATCACAACATGTATTGTCTCAAAATCTGGTAAAAACAATGATTGGTAAAATTAAGTACTAACCCATTCGCCGGGGCACAGAGACCTATAGTACTTGGCGAACTTACTGCAATCATCAGATTCTTCTCCTTTCGCATTCACACACCTACAATTTGTTACAACAATTCATACAATCCTCAGATTCTTCTCCTTTCATTTAGATTAAATTTGACACAACAATTCAAAGTTCCTTCAATTTGGCACAATGTTTCACAGGACAGCTCCACATAGTACAATTATTCAGATATGTATGAATTGAACCTCATATGACTCATGAAACAAATCAAGACTTAAATATCAAGATTGCTGATTATGCCAGCAGCACCATCATCTTTTTATTTCTTTCAAGAGGAAGAAACCTATTACTAATAAAGTTCAAAACTTCTTCCCTTTTCTTAATCTAGAATCTTACCTTTGAATTATTCCAGACTTACATTTTACTTGATACACAAAGCAGTTGTTTGACCCTTTAATGATTGCACTTGATTCAATTAGGTCCCTCATTATTCAATTTTCAACCTAAACTATTTCATATAATTCACTCCAGTCCGTATTTTCAATTAGCATTTAAATATGCTCGTGGTGGTGGCATGTCATTGACTTGCTGACACTGCACCGAGAACCAGTGGTAACTTGGTGCCATATCATTATCTCTAATAATAGTTTAAAATGCAATTGAAATGAACAAAAAAGACAAAAAACCAGGGACATAACCAAACATAAGGCAATAGGTGAAGGTTGAGAAAGAGCGGAGAGGGAAAGCATACTTGTGGAACTCAACATAGCGAGCGAAGCAGTGCCGAGTTTGATTTGTGGTAGGAAAACGGAAGTCAGCTGGGGCAGTCTTCAACTCAATCTGAAATATTAATACAACAACATTGATTACTAAATTCACCCAAAAAAAGAAAATGATCTTCTTGGTTTCCTTGTAATAACATCATAATTTGTATACTTTATCATCCTTATATGATGGAGGTAGTTCCATATGCATCCATCCTATGTAAAATTAACCAAAATACCCGAATCTAACTATCTATTACTCTTTCGTGCAAGGGAAATACCGAGAAATACCACACTAGGGTATATGTTCCTAAGGCTTTGTACAGGTACGAATGAGAATATGCCTTTTTTTCCCTTTTAACAATTTAAGACAAAATGAGAAATTAATCTATCTGTGCACAGTATGAACTAGAGACCTGGCATGAAATTATCTAAGATACAAACAAGAGAAATTCCTAATTGAAAGAAAGGACCCATCCTTGCCAATTCAGAACATGCACCCCTTGTTCCATTAACATTATCGAACTAACATCGTACAAATCGAACGAATATCTAGAGAGAAAGACTCGATTTGTTACGATCGGGGAAACCCTAGCTTATAGAAGAATTACATCTATAGAAGGAGAAAAATAACAGGAAATTCGAAACAAATAACTTACATCCGCCATCGCAAGATCTCCCGATTCGAATTCGTGCGAAGAAATGTCGAAAATCGGATCTGAATTGTTCGCCTCTTTTGGTTCTAATTTTATTGTGTTTTGGTGTGTTCGATTGACAGAGAGAGGGTCAGAGGTAGAAGGCGTCAAGGCGTCAACTGGTATCTGAATGGGCCTCATGGGCTTTTGTACTTTTCACTTGATATAATTTCTATCTTTTATGTATCTTTCTTCTATTCTTGGGGTTGACCCATGAGTGAATCAAGGTCACAGCCTTCGAAGCCGGAGAGTTTTAATATCCATTGAATCAAAATTTAGTCATATGAGCAAATCAATTATTTGATGATATTAAGATTCACATAAAAATTTTACTCTCACGCTTTAATAATCGTACAAATTATCAGATTTGATGATCGAATGGTGTTTTTATTCATCGGTCAGATGGGCGTTGGAATGCCTCCCATTCCCACAGCCTTGTATAGAGTGAAAAAGGTAGTGCTCCCTGTGTGAGAGGTCACAGGTTTGAAATCCGGATGAGAGATCTTTTATGAACATTTAAATTTGAATGACTTGACCCTCATATTTATCTCAAAAAAAAATATATGCTAGGATTAAATTTGTCAATAATACAAATTTCGATCATATTAGAATTATAATTAGCCTTTGTTATTTTGTATATTGGATCCTAGTCAAAATGTTTGGCGGATTCGACAAGAAAACTGCCAACGATCTATGGTGAAAATTCTACTTAAATGGCTACTCTCCCATGGAAAATGGATTCATATCATTTGTTGTGCTACAACACAGCATATTATCCATCCGATCGTAACATAATTCGTATAAAATAACTCTAAAAAAAATCTCTATAAATCATCCATCCGTACGCTGTGCATTACAATATTACACATCAGAAGAATTAATGGACTTAGCATATTCTCAATCTAGTTTTAACGAGCTTAACAGCAATTTGTATAATCTGAAGGTTATATCCAAAGTTAAAACTCATGAGCTTTCTTGATTGGTTTTCATATATATATATATATATATATATGAAAATATTAATATATACTTTGTCCCCAACATCATGCCTCATTTTGCTCCGAACTGTCACTGACAAATGGAACCTACTAAAAAGCATCAACGCGTGGATCCCGTACGCAGTGACTACGGGGGAATTGGAGGGACATAGCAGGAGCACTATATCAGTACCCTATATGTATATAGATTTATTTATTGGTTCTCAAGTATTTTGACGCAATTTGAAAAAAAAAATCATTAATATTGTTATATGTGTCTATATATTGCTGTGGCTAATTCCAAATAATGTATTTGTAAATTTCTTTTACCAAAATTAAAATAAACCAAATCAAAATGACCATAACCGTTGTATCAGTAAGATAACACAAATGTATTACTAAAAAAGAAAAATGTTGAGATAAATTTTGACACAGAGAAGTCATGAGAGACATAAATTAATAACACATTCAAATAAGCTAGCACTTAATTTATTTATCAACCAAAGCATCAATTATTTTAAAGCCGATCCGTACACAAACTAACGGATTCTGGCATGCAAAGAAAATAAATAAGCACACAACATGGTCCCGAACAGAACCTCCGAATCACATACCAAAACAGAAATAACAGCAATTTATTGCAAAGTTCGAATATTAAACAAGTCCGAATTCAAGCAAGACCGTGCCAGTACCAGTCATGCCTATGCTGGTTTTAGCTTCAAATTGCGGGAGCCATAGTACACGGATGCATTCGCGCCATTTTAACTGCTGTCGGTCACTTTTCCGTTCATGCCAGTATGAACACCGTTGGATGTTGGGCAAGGGTTGCTTGTAGCAATTCCACTGATTGTAGAGCTGTTGGTTGCTCCCCCGCCTTTCACATCCTCCCTAGTTGCACTGTTCATGGTCGGATCAGGAAGCTACCACAACGAAAAAAAACAGAAAAAGGACACCATAGGTGAATTATTAGCATGAAAAAAGGTGGTTTAAGAAGTGTTTTATCACCGGAAATGATTATGTAAAAAGCTAGAATGTAGTTCAAGCTATAGCCCGTGAACGGCACCTAAGGAATATAACATGAATGACCAAGAAAGAAAATCACAAATCAATTGTACAATTAATCCACAGATTGGAAAAGCATAAATTGTTTCTTTAATCGATAATAGATAAACACAAAGTCGGAACATAAATATAAATATAAATAATACCTTGACATAAATTGCAATTCCACACGCTGAAGTATGCGAACATGAAGGAACCTTCACCATCGGACTACCATCACTAGGAATATCGAGAGGAGTCCATTCTACAACACTTGCTCCGTTAACGCCCAAGTTTATCTCCAATTTAAGTAGCGAAGTCCAGCTCTGAGACAAAGGTCCACACGTGGCACCTCCGCCAACAACACCTCCGCCCGTGGCACCTCCCTTCGTGGCACTGCCTCCGGTGGCACCACCACCAGTTGCACCTCCACCCACGGCACCTCCTCCGGTGGCCTCACTGCCTGTGGCACCACATCCCGTGGCACCTCCACTAGTCGCACCACCGCCCATGGAACCTCCACCGGTGGCAACTCCCCCCGTGGCACCACCACCCATGGCACCTCCCACAGTCGCACCACCGCCCGTGTCACTTCCTCCGGTGGCACCTCCCCCTGTGGCACCTTCCCCCGTGGAACCACCGCCGGTTCCGCCTATGTTCGTGCCACCTCCCCCGGTAGCACCACCTCCTGTGGCACCTCCGCCAAGAGAACCTCTGCCCGTTACACCTCCGCCTGTGATACCGCCGCTCGTGGCACCTCCACCCATAGCACCGCCCCCCATGGCACCTCCCTCAGTGGCACCGTTTGCGACACCTCCGCCCGTAGCACCGCCACCCATGGCACCGCCTCCCGTGGCACCTCCCCCCGTGGCACTACCTCTGATGCCACCTCCGCTTGTGCCACCTCCGGTGGCACCTCCGCCAATAGCATCTCCGCCCGTGGCACGTCCCCCCGTGACACCTCCACCCGTGGCACCGCCCCCGATGGCACTACCTCCTATGCCACCTCCGCCCGTGGCACCTCCCCTTGTGGCACTGCCTCCGATGGCACCTCCGCCAATAGCATCTCCGCCCGTAGCACCTCCACTCGTGGCACCTCCCCCGATAGCACCCCCTCCAGTGGCACCTCCTCCCGTGGCACCGCCCCCGGTGGAACCTCCGCCCGTGGCATCGCCCCCCGTAGCACCGCCCCCCTTGGCATTGCCCCCGGTGGCACATCCGCCAATAGCATCTCCGCCCGCAACACCTCCGCCCGTGGCACCTCCACCAGTAGCACCCCCTTCGGTGGCACCTCCACCAATAGTATCTCCGCCCGTAGCACCTCCACCAATAGCATCTCCCCCGGTAGCACCCCCTCCGATGGCACCTCCCCCCGTGGCACCTCCCCCCGTTGCACCTCCGCCCGTGGCACCTCCCCCTAAGGCACCTCCAACCATGGCACCACATCCGGTGGCACCTCCGCCCGTAGCATCTCTGCCCGTAGCACCACCCCCCGTGGCACCTCCGCCCGTGGCACCGCCCCCCGTGGCATCGCCTCCGGTGGCACTACCTCCGATGCCACCTCCGCCCGTGGCTCCTCCGCCCGTGGCACCTCCTCCCGAGGCACCACCACCGGTGGCACCTCCGCCCGTAGCATCTCCGCTCGTAGCACCACCCCCCGTGGCACCTCCGCCCATGGCACCGCCCCCCGTGGCACCGCCTCCGGTGGCACTACCTCCGCCCTTAGCACCACCTCCTATTGCACCTCCGCCAATAGCATCTCCCCCGGTAGCACCCCCTCCGATGGAACCTCCCCCCGTGGCACCTCCCCCCGTTGCACCTCCGCCCGTGGCACCTCCCCCCGAGGCACCTCCCCCCATGGTACCGCCTCCGGTGGCACCTCCGCCCGTAGCATCTCCACCCGTGGCACAGCCCCCCGTGGCACCGCCTCCGATGGCACTACCTCCGATGCCACCTCCACCCATGGCACCTCCGCTCGTGGTACCTCCCCCCGAGGCACCTCCCACCGTGGCACCGCCTCCAGTGGCACCTCCGCCCGTAGCATCTCCGCCCGTAGCACCACCCCCCCTGGCACCTCCGCCCATGGCACCGCCCCCCGTGGCACCGCCTCCGGTGGCACTACCTCCGATGCCACCTCCGCCCGTGGCACCGCCTGCTATTGCACCTCCACCAATAGCATCTCCCCCGGTAGCATCCCCTCCAATGGCACCTCCGCCCGTGGCACCTCCCCCCGAGGCACCTCCCCCCGTGGCACCGCCTCCGGTGGCACCTCCACCTGTGGCACCTCCCCCCGTGGCACCGCCTCCGATGGCACCACCCCCCGTGGCACCTCCGCCCGTGGCACCGCCCCCCGTGGCACCACCTCCGATGGCACTACCTCCGATGCCACCTCCGCCCGTGGCACCGCCTCCCGTTGCACCTCCACCAATAGCATCTCCCCCGGTAGCACCCCCTCCAATGGCACCTCCGCCCATGGCACCTCCGCCCGTGGCACCTCCCCCCGAGGCACCTCCCCCCGTGGCACCGCCTCCGGTGGCACCTCCGCCCGTAGAATCTCCGCCCGTAGCAACACCCCCCGTGGCACCTCCGCCCATGGCACCTCCCCCCGAGGCATCTCCCCCCGTGGCACCGCCTCCAATGGCACCTCCGCCCGTAGCACCACCCCCCGTGGCACCACCCCCCGTGGCACCTCCGCCCATGGCACCGCCCCCGGTGGCACCGCCTCCGATGGCACTACCTCCGATGCCACCTCCACCCATGGCACCTCCCCCCGAGGCACCTCCCCCCATGGCATCGGCTCCGGTGGCACCTCCGCCCGTAGCATCTCCGCGCGTAGCACCACCGCCCGTGGCACCTCCGCCCGTGGCACCTCCGCCCGTGGCACCTCCGCCCGTGGCACCGCCCCCCGTGGCATCGCCTCCGGTGGCACTCCCTCCGATGCCACCTCCGCCCGTGGCACGTCCGCCCGTGGCACCACCCCCCGTGGCACCGCCTCCGGTGGCACTCCCTCCGATGCCACCTCCGCCCGTGGCACCTCCGCCCGTGCCAACTCCCCCCGAGTCACCTCCCCCCGTGGCACCGCCTCCGGTGGCACCTCCGCCCGTAGCATCTCCGCCCGTAGCACCACCCCCCGTGGCACCTCCGCCCATAGCACCGCCCCCCGTGGCACTGCCTCCGAAGCCACCTCCGCCCGTGGCACCGCCTCCTATTGCACCTCCACAAATAGCATCTCCCCCGGTAGCACCCCCTCCAATGGCACTTCCGCCCGTGGCACCTCCCCCCGAGGCACCTCCCCCCGTGGCGCCACCTCCGGTGGCACCTTCGCCCATGGCACCGCCCCCCGTGGAACCGCCTCCGGTGGCACTACCTCCGATGCCACCTCCGCCCGTGGCACCGCCTCCTATTGCACCTCCACCAATAGCATCTCCCCCGGTAGCACCCCCTCCAATGGCACCTCCGCCCGTGGCACCTCCCCCCGAGGCAATTCCCCCCGTGGCACCGCCTCCGGTTGCACCTCCGCCCGTAGCATCTCCGCCCGTAGCACCACCCCACGTGGCACCGCCTCCGGTGGCACTACCTCCGATGCCACCTCCGCCCGTGGCACCGCCTTCTATTGCACCTCCACCAATAGCTTCTCCCCCAGTAGCACCCCCACCGATGGCACCTCCGCCCGTGGCACCTCCCCCCATGGCACCGCCTCCAGTGGCACCTCCGCCCGTAGCATCTCCGCCCATAGCACCACCCCCCGTGGCACCTCCGCCCATGGCACCACCCCCCGTGGCACCGCCTCCGGTGGCACTACCTCCGATGCCACCTCCGCCCGTGGTACCGCCTCCTATTGCACCTCCACCAATAGCATCTCCCCCGATAGCACCCCCTCCAATGGCACCTCCGCCCGTGGCACCTCCCCCCGAGGCACCTCCCCCCGTGGCACCACCTCCGGTGGCACCTCCGCCTGTAGCACCACCCCCCGTGGCACCTCCGCCCAAGGCACCGCCCCCCGTGGCACCGCCTCCGATGGCACTACCTCCGATGCCACCTCCGCCCGTGGCACCGCCTCCTGTTGCACCTCCACCAATAGCATCTCCCCCGGTAGCACCCCCTCCAATGGCACCTCCGCGCGTGGCACCTCCCCCCGAGGCACCTCCCCCCGTTGCATCGCCTCCGGTGGCACCTCCGCCCGTAGCATCTCCGCTCGTAGCACCACCCCACGTGGCACCTCCGCCCATGGCACTGCCCCCCGTGGCACCGCCTCCGGTGGCACTACCTCCGATGCCACCTCCGCCCGTGGCACCACCTCCTATTGCACCTCCACCAATAGCATCTCCCCCGATAGCACCCCCTCCAATGGCACCTCCGCCCGTGGCACCTCCCCCCGAGGCACCTCCCCCCGTGGCACCGCCTCCGGTGGCACCTCCGCCCGTAGCATCTCCGCCCGTAGCACCACCCCCCGTGGCACCTCCGCCCGTTGCAACGCCCCCCGTGGCACTACCTCCGATGCCACCTCCGCCCGTGGCACCGCCTCCTATTGCACCTCCACCAATAGCATCTCCCCCAGTAGCACCCCCTCCGATGGCACCTCCGCCCGTGGCACCTCCCCCCGAGGTACCTCCCCCCGTGGCACCGCCTCCGGTTGCACCTCCGCCCGTAGCACCACCCCCTGTGGCACCTCCGCCCGTGGCACCTCCCCCCGTGGCACCGCCTCCGGTGGCACCTCCCCCCGTAGCATCTCCGCCCGTAGCACCACCCCCCGTGGCACCTCCGCCCGTGGCACCTCCCCCCGAGGCACCGCCCCCCGTGGCACCGCCCCCCGTGGCACCGCCTCCGGTGGCACTACCTCCGATGCCCCCTCCTCCCGTGGCACCGCCTCCTATTGCACCTCCACCAATAGCATCTCCCCCGGTAGCACCCCCTCCGGTGGCACCTCCGCCCGTGGCACGTCCCCCGGTGGCCCCGCCACCCTTCACACCTCCTTGGGTGGCACCTCCCCCCGTGGTACCGCCTCCTATGGTACCTCCGCCAGTTGCGCAGCCGCCCGAAGCACCACCTCCTGTCACACCGCTGCCAATTGCACCGCCACCCGAGGCACCACCTCCCGTGGCACCTCCACCTACAGCAACTCCGCCTGCTGCATCACCACTCGTGATACCGTTGTTCCTGTCTGGAATGCTGAGCTGTATTACATCAAAGTATTAAATTTTTGTTAATTTTTTTTTTGAATAAATTCTCCGTTGCGATCCTTAGAAAATAATCTTAATTTTGTAAAATTCAGCATTATAGGGAAATAGATCTTGAGTACTAATTCATGAAATTAAAATATGTACCTTGACATGAGTTCCGATAGCGTTGATATATGGTCCCTGGCGCGCGTAGAAGGCGACAACTTGACCTCCCATAGATGGAAGATCATAAGGACTCCCTCCTTCCGTACCGTATGGTCCATAAGTTTTTAAATTTGTCACCAGTGTAAGTGATCTCACAAGAACAGAGTCCTTTTCCTTTATGTTACCATAGTGACCTTTTATGCAGACAATGTACTCCGAGGGATCAAAAAAAATCTGCAAAATCATATTTATATAATATGTAACAGACTGGATCGATATTTTTAGGTTCTATTTTTACTTTGAAAAATGCCAGAGAGACATTATTATTAATACAATCATTAATATTAATTTTGTTATTCAAATTAAATAATTATTATTCATATAAATTACTTTACTGTACAACTTATTTTATACAACACTTTTATTATTCAATTTAGATATCATTAATCTGAATAATAACTCACTTAAGTTGAATAATAAAGTAATGTACAAAATAAATTGCATAATGAAATCGTTAATATGAATAATAACTAAGTTTACATGAATAATAAAGTCAGTATAAATGACAGTATCAATGATGATATCTGTATATTAACTCTCTAAATATTAAAGAAGGTTTCTGGCATAGCATAATATATATCTAGTGACTCCAGGATGCTCTTCTCTGAATGTGTATGAATGTATAGTTAATTGATACGGGTTAAGAAAACTACTAAACAAAAAGGTCTTGTTTTATTTTAGAAAAAATAGATCGAATTCTCTCAATTAATTACTTTCTATTTTGACTGCAAAATTTTTAATTTGTATTCTTCTATGATTTACTTAAAAAAAAAAAAGAATGGGGTCCCTTGACAACAGTCATCGGTTTTACACATAAATTCAAAAAATTCCTAAAAGTAGAAAAAAGTTTATAGACATATTTCTAAACTTATAAATTGAGTGTGTATCAAATTATGCAATTTTGATGTCATTTGATATTCTATAAAAAATAATTAAAATTATATAAAATTTGCAAAAATATGAATTTAATGGTATTTGATTGAATATGAAATGCTCCTTAATATTACATGAAATCTGAAATATAATCAATCTATAAATTCAAATTATATCTATAAACATGTTTCTATTATTAAAAAATTTTAATTTTATTTTGAATTCATTTAAAACATAGTTGTCAAAATTGTCAAATTAATATATAGTTTGTCAAGAGGTTCTGTCCCAAAAATTAAGAATGCCTCATTTATCAAGGACAAAAGTCCATCAGTTAGCTGTTTGCATTTATAAGAAATGAAAATTGGAATTAATTAAACTCATACCATATCTAACACTCCTTCATTTTCTAGTTGTCCAAACTTGGTGGTTTCCTCGCCATTATCACGTTGCAAGTGCACAAGCAGACCATAAATAGCATGTCCATGGCGAATTCCAATGTAAGAAATGCGACTGACCCCGGCGGGATCGATATTTACCTCTTCACCATTGAGACCGCCGCATGGCCCCATCTTCATAATCATATTGTTCTTCTGCAATTAGTAAGTAGATATGAAGCATATATATGTTAAAATGATCACGAACAGTTTGAAGAATACCAGTTTCTCGATCTATACAAACATGATCGGCTGATCATATTGTTAATTAGATCTTACAAACTTTCCCAATATTTTGATGTATAATCTTGACATTCTCGGACAAGTAATAGGTCTTACCATATTGTAATGAAATATGAGAAAGAAGCTTCTAATGCAATCAGTGAGTTGAGTTGTGTTTAATTGTGTGAGGAGGGTGGTCCTGCTAGGAGGTATATATAATAGCAGATGTTCAATTTTGCACAATTGACCCCAAAAATATATAAATTGTACACACGGTAAAATGACACAATTTAATTAGTACGTTTGTATGTTTCAACTACAGGCTTGTATATCCTCATTTTCATCGAATTACCACTTCTTTAATGGAATATCAAATTTTCCTTAAATTACATGAAATTTAAAATACAATCAATTTATGAGTTAAAAAATATGTTTCTCAACTTTTTTTTTATTTTTGAGAATTTCTAAAAATTATTCTAAAATTATTTAAAAGTTGGTCGTTAAGATAATAGTTATCAAAGGATCCCTCTCATCTTTATGGCACCATCATTGAATTGTATTGAAAATGGATAGTTTACATTTAATGGCTTGTGATAGTCAAAAAATAATTTCCAAACCACAAAAAATCGACAAAAGATAGGGTTTATATATGTGATAGAAAATGAAGCAATAATTTTATTTGACAACTTTGAAATTATACATTTTATTAAACTACGTAAGAGGTGACGAACATAACGGAGGAATAATCACTTGATAAATTAGCACTACAATTAATACTGGTGGATCTCTTGATTAATTTTGCAGCTGAGTTCCAGTATGTGCTAAAGATACCCCTCAATTCAGCTCTCAACAGTCAATACCCATTTAAACAACATTCGGAGGCTCAAGCTATGCTACACGCATTGCAACGAGTCAGAGAAAGGGGGATCACTACATGCATTTTCTACACTGACTCTAAAGAGTTGAAGTGGCTCCTTAATACAAAACACCCACTATCAGAAATGGAGTGGCAGGCATACCACCAAGTGATGCAGACTTGGAACATTAAAAAATGAAATGCCAGGCTATCAATGCATGTTTATGTAAAGAGAGTGGAACTTCTAGAATTTCTTATGTAGAGCATCCTAAGGGATCAATTGTTGACTCATTTAATTAACTTGAACGGCAGAATTAATAATGTGTTTTCTGAAAGTTGGATTAACAAATTTGTTTTTCAACTCAAAAGACTGATCACCATGTTATATATATTAACTGATTGCCTTCCATCATATTTTATTTTCCGCAAATATTTGCAATCTTGCATTCTGTGATTCCGGTGCCTGGCCGGCCGGAATCTTCGCATCATCATCATGATCTTCTATGTTTTGAACATATATATTCTCAGATCTGATCCAAGTCATATAATAATTCATGTAAAAATCAGACCATGCATGTGGATTGTGGAAGAAAAGTAATTAAGAGTCTTGCTCTTAATTAACACTTGTTCCATGGTTCCACCGCGTGCAGATGCATATCAATCTCCATCTTTAATGATGCATCCGTTTTCACTAATCTCCATGATCAATTAATTATGCTTTCTTTAATTCAGATCTCAACATCTAGTACTGAAGCAAGGGACACTTTATGTTTTATAAAGTACATTAGCATACCTTTATATTTTCACCATCATTTGTTATAAGAAGAGAACTTTCAAATTCCAAATCATTTGCTTGAATTAAAAATAATTTGGTTAATTATCACATGCTCAAAAGTTCCGGTCACAGGTCAAAGCATCCTAAATGAATTTCATTTTCTTAATTAAGCTATATATATATATCTGCATGCTTTAATATATAATTAATGATGGTTGACTGTTTTGAATGGTGGAATTAGTGAGGCATTTTCACATGACTGAATTTGCTTTTCAACTCAAAAGGTAGATTATCATGTTATCTCTTGATTAACTGCCATGCCAGCAAATCCAAAACAAATAGTTAGAAAACCCTAAAAATAGAAAATTTCGGTATCCTATAAATTTATTAAGCAACTTGAATTTTTCATTTGAGGTCGATTCGATAGGTTTTTGAGTTAGGAGCACCATAGTTTTATTATATATATAGGAAGATTAAAATACAATGTGTTGTATGGATGAACTCGTACAACGGCTCTAAATCTTTAATTTGAAAATAAAAATGATGGATCCAAACCGTTCAATATAATCTCCATATCAAAATCTTGTAGAATACCAAATTTTATATTTTTTTAGAATTTTTTTGCTAGGGGAGAAAATCATTCTTATTGGATGTTTCAAAATTCTCAAATTAATTGATTTTCTTTCCATCCGAAAAAATAGCAAAAAATTCTAAAAAATATAAAATTTGATATTCTATAAGATTTTGATATGGAGATTATATTGAATGGTTCGGATCGATCATTCTTATTTTCAAATTGGAGATTTTGAGTCATTATACAGATTCATCAACACAACGCGTTGTATTTTAGCCTATATCTATATCTATATATATATATATATATATATATATATAGATATATATATATAGTCTTGCTAATGTAGTATTATTAGCATTTCGATCAAAATGCTAACAATCAAACTTTTATATTTTTGTGTTCAAAATTTCAATTTAAGTAGCCCAATAAATTTTTCATATCAAAATCTTTGTAGAATATCAAAATTATTTATCATTTTTAGAGTTTTTTAACTATTTTTTTTCAATTTTTTAAAATATAATCTTAATTGGCCAATAAATATTTTTTAGCTAAATAAAGCTATCTCTGAAAATTCCCAAAAAATAGTAAAAAAATTCTAAAAATGATAAATTTTTGGTATTCTACAAGATTTTGATATGCTGAATTATTGAGCTACTTAAATCAAAATTTTGAATACGAAAACTTAAAATTTAAACGGTTAGCATTTCAGCCGAAATACTAAAAATAATACATTAGCAAAACTATATATATATATATAGAGAGAGAGAGAGAGAGAGAGAAAAGCTAGCGTGTTCCTAGGAATACGGAGCCCCTCAGTGCTCCTAACTCAAAAACCTATCAAATTGACCTCAAACGAAAAATCTAAGTTACTCAATAAATTCTTCATATTATATACGAGTAAAGCTAGAGTGAGCTTAACCTCACCAAATCTTTTGGTGAGCTTAACTCAAAAAATGACCGAAACGGCTTAAAATGATAAATCCGAGTAACTCAACAAATTATTTATATCAAAATCTCATAGAATATCAAAATTTGTACTATTTTTTTCAAATTTTTGAAGATAATTCTAAAATAATAATAAAATAATAAATATTTTTATATGAGAATAGGCCATTTTAAAAAAATCTGAAAAAATAGTTAGAAAATTTTGGTATTCTATAAGATTTTAATATGAAGAATTTATTGAGCAACTTGGATTTATCACTTGAAGTCAATACGATAGATTTTTAGTTAAGCTCATCAAAGAGCTTAGTGAGCTTAAGCTCACCCTAACTTTACTCTATATATATATAGAGAGAGAGAGAGAGAGAGTTTTGCTAATGTGTTATCGTTAGCGTTTCGGCCGAAACGCTAACGATCCAAATTTTAAGTTTTCGTGTTCGAAATTCCGATTTAAGTAGCTTAACAAATTCTTCATATCAAAATCTTGCAGAATACCAAAATTTACCATTTTTAAAATTACCGAACTATTTTTTTTTTGAAATTCCAAGGATGACTTTATTTGGCTCAAAAATAAATAAAAATAAAAAATATTTGGATGCCAATTAAGGTCATCTTTGAAAATTCGAAAAAAATAGTTAAAAAACTCTAAAAATGATAAATTTTGATATATATATATATATATATATATATATATATAGTTTTGCTAATGTGCTGTTGTTAGTGTTTGGCTGAAATGATAACTATTCAAATTTTAAGTTTTCGTGTTTGAAACTTCGATTTAAGTAGCTCAATAAATTCTTCATATCAAAATCTTGTAGAATTTTTTAACTATTTTTTCTAGAATTTTTTAACTTTATTTGGCTCAAGAATAAATAAAAATAAAAAATATTTGTATGCCAGCTAAAGTCATCTTTGAAAATAAAAAAATAGTTAAAAAAAACTCTAAAAATGGTAAATTTTGGTTTTCTACAAGATTTTGATATGAAAAATTTATTGAGCTACTTGGATTGACGTTTCAGATACGGGATTTTGAAATTTGACCCGTAAACATTCCAAGCCGAAATTCTTATGGAAGCACCCTAGCTTTACTCTGTGTGTGTGTGTGTGTGTGTGTGTGTGTGTGTGTGTGTGTGTGTATATAGAGAGAGAGAGAGATAGTCTAAAATATAACACATTGCACTAATGGACCCGTGCAATGACTCAATATCTCCAATTTGAAATAAAAATGATCAATCCGAACAATTCATTATAATCTTCATATCAAAATCTTATAGAATACAAAATTTTATATTTTTTAGAATTTTTTTTCCTATTTTTTCAGAAGGAAAGAAAATCAATTAATCTAAGGATTTTGGAGCATCCAATAAGAACGGTTTTCTCCCCATCCAAAAAATATCAAAAAGATTCTAAAAAATGTAAAATTTTGTATTCCACAAGATTTTGATATGGAGATTATATTAGACGGTTCGGATCGGTCATTTTTAACTTGAAAATTGAGATTTTGACATGTTATACGGGTTCATCCATACAATATGTTGTATTTTAATCTTCCTCTATATATAATTATTAATCTTGTATTTTGGACTATAACGATTCAAAAAAATGTTTTTTGTTAAGTTTAAACTATGTTCTAATTTTTTTTTCAAAATCCTTGAACTATTTTAAGCCTTTTCTTAATTTCAAAAAATAAATTCTCAAATTATATTACGTGATATAATGTCATTTTAGACTCTATTCATGTACAGCACTTCATTCAACCAGTTGATTACAATACCCTTTTAGTGGCATATGAAAAGGAATAAATGCCAGGATTAACCGGAGCCCTTATATAAAAAAAAAACCTTTAGTAAAAATAAACGCATTAATTTTATTTCTTGTATATATGATTTTTTTTCAATTAAAAAATTGTATATTTTCTTCAAGTATGAGTATTGTGTTACCGTTTGTTTCTTTTTAATTCATTGTTAAATATATCAGACTTTCAATTTATTTCTATATGCTCTTGGATGAATATCTCTTGCAATGACATATATCTTTTTTTTATTTTTTTATAATTTTTTTCTCTAATTTTTGTGAGTAAAAACAAACTGATTTAATAAAGATCAGAACTTTCGATCTAAATCAGCCGATTCTTATTAGTTGTCTTATTCTAATTTTATAAATAATACGCCAAATCCAATTCCAAATTTTATAATTAAACAATACGCCAAATTCCAAATCCAAATTTCAGAGCATCCTCAGTGACTACCATTTTTGTGCATGGTAATAATTAATGAACTAATTAATGAAGCTTTTTTTTAGCTTGGGGCCTTTCACATGCATGCATGACTAGACTTAAATTGTTGTTCAACAAAAAAGACAGATCACACATTAATTATATCTTGACGACTACAATTAAGTATAGAAAATGACAACCTAAATGTTGTGTATGTGGAATATTACTAATTAAGAATGAAATACATAGTGGAATACATTGACTATAGATATATAATAAGCATGAAAGACAAAGGAGAAGTAGCTAGCTACCTTCCACAATCTAACAATATTTTTATGAGCCTAATTAGGCAATCTAGCTAACAATATTTTTATGAAAAAGCAATAACTTGATATCTTAATTATCTACTCTTCACATGTATTTTCTGATATATTTATATCTCTCTTCAAAGGTATTTATATTATGTGAGAAGAGTGTTAATTTGTAAGTACCTTGTATTAACTACTAATAAAAAAATTAAAATTTAATTTCTACTTAATTATTCAATGAAAATCTTAATTTAACTTGCTTAGAGTAGAAATTAAATCAGTTGGCAATATTAATTTTATATAAGTCCATGAAAGAAACAAAATTCCAATTAAATTCAAAGTCCTCTCACAACAGCATTTCTTTTACTTTTGTGCTTCTAGTCATACATTCATAAAAAATAATTTGATTATCATCATGCTCAAAAGTTCTAACAATAATTAATTGAAAGCATCCAAATTAAGGTTTTGTTTTAGGTACGTAGTCATGTCAAGGTATTTGTTTACTCTTTTGAATGTGATATAAAAGACAGATCAGTTGCTGATGTCATGATCTCTTATTGTCATGCATGTGTTTATTTTAAGAATTAAGCTATTAATTTGACTTTAATTAATGAATTCAGACTGAAAGACAAATGTATCAACTTAGTTAATTATCCATTAATCACGCACAAATATCTGCATTTATTAATTAAGAATACATAATTAATTATTAATATTTTTATTGTTTTTATATATTTAATTATTTACATTTTTGGAAAACTTCAATTGTCAATAATTTTATATTCTCAGTTAACAAATAAATAATATATTATCAAATAAATATATGCACAATTGATTGGACAGAGATTAGAATCCGTGTGACACCTACCATCAATGTACTTGCCTTCCTGATCGTGACCGATTTTGTTATTCATATTAAATGAGTTATTATTCATATTAATAAATTTATTATACAATTTATTCGTATGATACTTTTGTTATTCAATTTAGGTGAATTATTATTCAGATTATTTGTATGTGAGTTGAATAATAAAAATATTATACAAAATAAATTATATAATAAAGTCGTTAACATGAATAATAACTCACTTTACATAAATAATAAAATTGGTATCAATGATGATATCTCCTAA
Organism: x Bolboschoenoplectus mariqueter; assembly: GCA_037678475.1. Lineage (NCBI taxonomy): Eukaryota > Viridiplantae > Streptophyta > Magnoliopsida > Poales > Cyperaceae > x Bolboschoenoplectus > x Bolboschoenoplectus mariqueter. The sequence continues at coordinate 2,926,438 of CM075268.1, forward strand.
ACATTTCTTGTTTCTATATGCCTTCCTTTTAAATCTAAAATCGGTATCAATGAACAAATTAATGGTTCAAACCTCGCTTAGATTATTTCCCGTCTTAGCACTTGCTAAAAAAAATTAAGCCTAAATTAAAAAAGTAAATTATATAGAGATTGAGAAATTCAAACTTTAATTGAGATATTATGTTTCAACGCTTCACATATAGTATAATTGAATGAATTATTGTTCTAAGGTTGTCGTTGCAGTTTTCTAATTGTACAAGAACAAAGTGTTTTCATGAGAGAAAAGTTATTTTTTTCATCTCTCATATAGTACAATTAATTAATGATGAAAAATTGGCCTTCTTATTTTTAAAAAAATAAAGAAAAGGAAAAATGAGCAGTGTCTGTCTACAACCTATGATCCTAATAGCTACAAATTTCACCTAAAAATATCTGATTTTTTGTAACCTTCAATTCCCGGAAATTAAAAAAAAAAGTATTGTAGCCATGGTCAAATGTTGGGCCTAACAGGCCTGTATATTTTTTTTTGACAAATTAATTAATTAACTTTGTCATGCTTTTGGTAGTAATTAAGGTTTTATTTCTTTTGAACCGTAGGTCTAACACAGTAGTGATAGATCTCATTTTTTTTATGAAGAGAGGCAAATTTAAGTTCTTAAATGGTAGAGTTAACGAAAGCTCTTATTTAAAAAAAAAGTTCTATTTCTTTATTTTCAATGTTGGTTAAAGTCTTGAAGACGGCATTTAACACTCAAATCATTGCCGTCCGAAAGTTTAACCCGACGGTCACTGAAAGAAGAACAACATTGCTGCATAAGATTGAATGCAGCCTTCTTCTTAATTCCATTATTGTATATTACTATGTAGAGAAGGGATTCAATATCCATGGTCACAACAATGATCATAAAATTAAATTTTAAATGACTATTTGTTAAACTCTTAAATAACAAAACTAATTAATTTGGACGTTTTGTATATATGATGCTATATAGGTATATAAAAAATTACATCATTTCAACTTTATTTTGTTATGCATCAAACATTAATAAAAATCAACGGACCAAATTTTGTGATTTAATTCAATCTCTTGATGACTACCAAAACAAAGTGACAATTCACTAATTTTCTATATACATATTATTGAGATGGATTAGAATACATCTAACGATTTATATACATTAATTATTTTCTTAAATGATGCACTTATTATATATATGTATATATATATATATATATATATATATATATATGTATGTATATATATATATATTGTAATTATTTCATGTTGAAAGAAATGAGAGATGGAGCAAAGAAAGGTGCAGAGCTGTTTCTTTTCACATTGTTATGGAATGATATAACTTGTCAAACTAATATTCCATAACGTTTAAGACTTCTTTGCACGTTGCATTTTAGTTTTCTAAACCAATTAATAACATATTATATATTTTATGAGGACTTGGACTTGACTTTATTGGCGTCCACATGATATAGTTTTGCCTTAAAACAGAACTTCAATATATACATATTTTACTTCCATATTCCACATGCAAAATTTAAAAAAAAAAGGCTAAATTTTCCAGGAAAATAGGAATTGATTAGGAAACAAATAGATCAATATATAATTCACTTACATCATGGGTTGTAGCTCACATAAAGTCAATGCACCAATATTTTAGATCATAATCATTCATCAATTATTGGAGAATTAGTGTAAACTCAAACAGGTCCAGTCTATAAATAATATAATTTATGACATGGATTTTTGGATGCAACTGGAGTTGCTTGATTCCAAAATGAGTTACAAAATGCATGCATGTGATGTGCTGACTAGACTGCCGATGTGCATGTTTTTTCTTGGTAGAATAGTTCAACTTTCAAATCTTATTTATTAACATTTTTGCTTATGATACACGGCTTCTTTAATGAACGTGATGTATTTTGCAAAATAATATTTTTTGTATTCTTCACAAATAGTGAGAAATTTGTCATGACCTTATCCTGAGAACAGGAATATTAATATTAGTGTTAGGTAAAAAAAAAAAAAGTTGAATTACTCTTGTATAGGATTTTTTATATTTTTTTCATATTTTTTTTATTCAATTGAAGAAGTATTGAAAGATTATTGGTATGGTTATAAAATATATTAAGTATTAAGAGGGCTAATCTGAGAGAGTAAAGGGAGGCTTCTAGTGGAATGAAATCACTTATTATTATTCCAAATAGGAAAATAGGGCTCTATTATTTCAATTTGAGCCTTTGGATTAAAATGAACGGATCAATTTTTTATTTAAAAAATATTTCCTAAATTTCAAATAGAACCAATCTGATCCGTATCACTACTAGAATTTTTAATATTCGCGTGGGTATACAATATTAATAGTGTGGGTAGTTCAGTACGTACACAAATAATCTTAATTTTGAACTATATTTACGTGCGTATACTAAACAATAGCGTGAAATGTATTTACGTGTGTAATTATGCACACAAATGTTTTTCACGCTAATGTCCGGTTATATAGATATACGCACGTAAATATAGTTTAAAATTAAGATTATTTACGTGTGTATCAAACTACCCACACAATTAATATTGTATACCCACGCTAATATTGAAAATTCTAATAGTATATGTTTTGATTTGACAGTCCAAATTGAAATAATAAGATAATCCAATTCTCTCACGATTGTAGCAACTGACATGAAAATTTAAGGACTACATAAAAGTTTAGTGATTAAAAATGAATATAGAAAAAGTGTCAACTGGCATTCGAATGAGCCGCATGGGCCTTTGTAATTTTGACTCCTATAATTTCTGTCTTTTATATATCTTTTGATCTTTTCTATTCTTGGGCTGGGTCGTAAGTAAATTAAGGTCAATTAAATGTAAGTAAAAATAATGTGCTCTTAAGAAGGTCGGATTATTAAGTGTTCTTAATTTAAAATTTGTCGAATTAATTTTAAGCAATAAATTCAAGTTATTCAATAAATTTTTTATATTAAAATTTTGCACGATACTAAAATTTTCTATTTTTAGAGTTTTTTAACTATTTATTTCATATTTTTGAAAATAGTCTATTTTTATATACAAAAATTAATTATTTTATTATTATTATTAGAGTCATTTTAAAAAATCCGAAAAAATAGTTCGAAAATCCTAAAAATAAAAAATTTTAATATCCTATAAAATTTTGATATGAAGAATTTATTGAGCAACTTAAATTTTCTGTTTAAAATTGATTTGATAAGTTTTTAAATTAAGAATATCGAGGGACTTCGTATTTTCAAGAGCACGCAAGTTTTACTCATGAAATGCTATTATTAAAGTTGTGAATAATATAAATTTCGATCAAATAAAATTAGAGTTAGCCTTTGCTATTTCGTATATCGGATCCTAGTCAAAATTAATGGACTTGGCATATTCTCTCGACTGAAAAAACAACCTATGCTTTTTCAATCTGTGGATTAATTGTGAACATTTGATTTGTGATTTTCTTTCTTAGTCAACCACATGCTATAGTTCTGTTGACTTAATTACCAAAATACACCATCATATTAATACTCAAACTAACATTACAAAATTTATAATTTTACCACATTCAACACCACAACCTAATATATATTACTAACATTTCACTAACCTACTACATTTTTCATCTAAGGAAGAAACGCTCATTTGTGGCTTGTTTGAAATGCGCATCATGCAGCCCTATTTATAATCCTCCAATGTAGGTTATAGGATTACTCTAGATTATTCAATATTTTTCTTAACAAAGTCGGTAATGCAACCTTGAGAAATTTCTAGATTAATCTTGATTGGTTAAGAATTGAGCTTAGGCTTCTACGGATTTTCACAAGCTTTATTTCTTCTCTTTTGATATGCATGTCCAAGAACGTGCACTCAGGTGGTGCTGACTTCAACACTTCCTGTCAGTGCCAATTTGGTGTTATCTTGATCTCTGATACCTTGCATCCATCTGGATCGTTGCTCATTTTGTTGTTAGTTCGATCTTTGCGAACTTGCCGGTGCTTCGACTTCTTCGATTGATCTTCCTGATGCTTCACATTTGGCAACTTCTCGTATTGCGACTGTTTTGCAGCCTTCTTTTTCACAACGACACTTTTCGGTGTCGTCTCGACATCATCATCACCCTCCTTGGTGATGACTGCCAACTTTGCATTCTCTTGTGGCTTCTCGTCATAAGCCACCGCGCAGCTCACAGCTCCGATTTCCTCCACAATTGGTTCTTCAAAGAACCATGACTCGAAGTCTCTCTCCTCCTCTTCTTCAGGCTCAATAGCCTCGGCTATTGCAATAGTTGCCTGTGCGTCATGTCCCACTATACTAGCCAATAAATTCTCCAATTTCAACAACGACGGTTGTGTTGTCCATCCTTGAATCGCCGTAATGAAGGCCGTATCCCATTAAGGACTATCCGCCGCATTCTATCCTTGCCAATTTTTGCATTAGCGTCCAACTGCTCAATTGTCACAAATTGAACTATTAAAAAACAGATTGCAAATAAAAGAAGAATTCAACAGCAAACTCTCTTTTATTAACCTCTTATTAACTCTCTTTTTCTCTCTCTTTCAGAATTTTTAATCAACTTTCATGCTGTATCTCAATACAATTACAAAATATGGCCTCACATATTCAAAACTACCTATCTAAATTTAGAACTTTTGACTCCCTAAATTAACTAGCAGCTCTGTTATTTTTAGCTACTGTTACAAATAAAATACTAAGTATAATCCCCACTAACATTAAATAACTACCCACTTATATTTCTGCTACAACAAAACTAATTATAATAGAAACTAATATTACACGTCTAAAACATATCCTAATCTAATTTTTAATTAACCTTCAACAAGTTGTGTTTCAACACTCCCCCTCAGTGGTAAAACGATTACATCTGGGATACACCTATGTATTCCCTGTTGAGCTCAAACTTCTCCTTTGTTAGCACCTTCGTAAAGATGTCTGCAAATTGTTCGTCAGTTCGACAAAACTTTAGCTGCACTTCTTGTTTCTCGACTGCATCTCTAATGTAGTGATACTTGATGGCAATGTGCTTGATTCTGTCATGGCTGATTGGATTCTCGCTAATTGCTATGGCAGATTTGCTATCATTGTAGATAGTGACTGGTTCCTCCATTTTGCTATTGATATCCTCCAGTATTCTTTTGAGCCAAATGGCCTGTGCAACGGCTCTTGCTGCTCTCACATATTCTACCTCAGCTGTTGATAAGGCAACCACCGTTTGTTTCTTAAATGACCAAGAGCAAATTCCTGCTCCTATGCTTACCGGTAACAACTACGGCATATGGAAGGTGAAGATGGAGACTCTACTACTCTCACAAGGTTTGTGGGATATCGTTGAAGATGAATACACCACGTATCCTGCTGAACATCAACTAACAGACCAAGAAAAACAAAAATTGAAGGAGGACAAGATGAAAGATGCATGGGCTCTATTCCTTATTCAGCAAGGGGTGGCAGCAGAAATATAAGTGCAGCTGAAGTTTTGTCGAACTGACAAACAGTTTGTAGACATCTTTACGAAGGTGCTAACAAAGGAGAAGTTTGAGCTCAATAGGGAATACATAGGTGTATCCTAGATGTAATCGTTTTACCGTTGAGGGGGAGTGTTGAAACACAACTTATTGAAGGTTAATTCAAAATTAGATTAGGATGTGTTTTAGACGTGTAATATTAGTTTCTATTATAATTAGTTTTGTTGTAGCAGAAATATAAGTGGGTAGTTATTTAATGTTAGTGGGGATTATACTTAGCATTTTATTTGTAACAGTAGCTAAAAATAGCAAAGCTGCTGGTTAATTTAGGGAGTCAAAAGTTCTAAATTTAGATAGGTAGTTTTGAATATATGAGGCTATATAATGAGCATTTGTAATTGTATTTAGATACAGTATGAAAGTTGATTAGCCTTCCTGAGAGTTTCGACTCTATAGTTACCGCTATAGAGGAATCTAAAGACTTTGCAACCTTACCCATACAACAGTTGATTAGTTCTCTAGAAGTCCATGAAGAGAGAAAATTGCTGAGAAATATGTCCAATGAAATGAAACTGCCTTCAAAGCAAGTTCAAATTTCAAATCTGAAAATTTTCTGAAAAAAGAAAACCTGAAAAAACCAGAAATTGATGGTTATGCTAAATCTAGTAAGGCCAAACGGTGGTGTGCAATCTGTAAGAAAGACAGCCATGATACTAAGTATTGTTGGTCTACTAAACATTGCAACAAATGCAAAAAGAAGGGCCATATAGTACGGCTCTGTAGAACAAATGATTTTCAGCAAACAAATGAAACCACAAGTCAAGCACAACAGCTTCCTACACAAGCAAACTTCATTGAACAGAAGGAAAATACAGAAAATATCTTCTATGCATATCACTCTACAAGTGAAGAAAGAGGCGATGTATGGTATCTAGACAGCGGATGTACAAATCATATGACCGGCAACCATCAGATATTCCATGAAATCAACACCTCATTTGAAACCAATGTTCGAATGGGAAATGACGCATTGGTTCAAGCCAAAGGCAAGGGCAACATCGCAATACACACTAAGATGGGTTCAAGGTTCATAAGGGATGTGCTATTGGTACCGGACTTGAAGCAGAATTTGTTAAGCGTGGGACAACTTGTTCAAAACGGTTATGCAGTACATTTTGAGAAGCATGGCTGCAAGATAATTGATCGACATGGCCAAGTGCTGGCGAGTATTGGGATGGAAGACAACAGAAATTTTGCGTTAAAATTGAAGCATACTCCTCAACAATTGGTCCTTCAAACCAATACAATCGATGAGTCAGTTCTTTGGCACAAAAGGTTCGGTCATCTCAACTATAGAGCACTCAAACTGCTACAGGCAAAAGAGATGGTGCAAGGACTACCTGAGATCAACTCAAACTGTCAAACCTGTGAAGGATGCATTCGAGGCGAGCAACATCGGAAATCTTTTAACAAAAAAGGTGCATGGAGGGCAAGTTCACCATTGGAGTTAATTCACACCGATATCTGTGGAAAAATGCAAACACCATCAGAAGGGAAAAATTGATACTTTCTTATCTTTGTGGATGATTTTACAAGAATGACTTGGGTATATTTTCTTAAAGAAAAGTCACAAGCACTTGAAGTATTCAAAAAGTTTAAAGCTCTAGTTGAGAACCAAAATAATTTCAAAATCATGGAATTAAAAGACAACTCACAACTGTCTATACCACTCAACAAAACGGTGTTGCAGAAAGGAAAAACCGTACCATAGTGGAAATGGCAAGAGCCATGCTCAAAGACAAGGGTATACCGATAAAATTATGGGCTGAAACTGTTTCTTTAGCTGTCTATATCCAAAATAGAAGCCCTACAATAGCTGTGCCAAATAAAACCCCAATTGAAGCATGGAGTGGAACAACTCAAAATATTAGCCATTTGAAAATTTTTGGTTCAGTATGCTATGCACATGTACCAAAGGAAAATAGATTTAAACTTGATGATAAAAGTGAACGGTGTATTTTTATGGGATATATGGATGGCATCAAAGGGTATAGACTATACAATCTTAAGAAAAAGAAATTGGTTATTAGTAGAGATGTTATCTTTGATGAGAAAGCAGTTCATAATTGGGAAAATAATCAAATATCTGTGTGTCAACCAACACCAGTGATCATATTTCAAAACCAAGATGTCCAAGGTATCTCAAATATAGTAACTCCAAATCTAACACCACAAACAACCCCTAGCCAAGGCCCGAGCAGCAGTTCAGCTGCACAACTCGGTGACAATCCGCAACCAGAAGCCTCTAATTTACAATTAGCTGGCTCCAATCCACAATATCCTGATGTAGAAGCTCCTTCAAGAGGAGTTAGAACTTTGGCAAAATTGTATGAATGTAATTTCTTGATGGTTGAACCACAATCATTCGAGCAAGCCCAACAGCAAGAAAACTGGAGAGAAGCCATGAAGCAAGAAATTGAGATGATTGAGAAAAATAATACATGGGAGTTAGTGGACAGACCAACCTATAGAAATGTAATTGGAGTTAAATGGATCTACAAGATCAAGTTGAATTCAAATGGTTCAGTTCAAAAGTTTAAGGCAAAGCTTGTTGCAAAGGGGTTCAAGCAAAAACCTGGAGTCGACTACTTCGAAACATATGCACCGGTTGCACGTTTAGAAACAATCTGCACGATCATAGCTCTAGCAGCACAACAAAGATGGCAGATCTTTCAACTTAATGTCAAATCAGCTTTTTTAAATGGAGAACTTGACAAAGGAATTTTCGTTGAGCATCCTGAAGGATTTTTGGCTCAAGGGGGAGATAACAAAGTCTACAAATTGAGGAAAGCACTCTATGGACTGAAACAGTCTCCAAGAGCGTGGTACAGTGAAATCGACAAATATTTTTTGCAAAACGGGTTCGAGAAGAGCAAGTCAGAACCAACTCTCTATGTGAAAAAAAGAGGTACTGATATTTTAATTGTTGCTTTATATATTGATGATTTAATCTACACCGGCAACAGTGAAGCAATGATGCAAATGTTTAAAAAAGACATGATGAAAACATATGAAATGAGTGATCTTGGATTGATGAAATACTTCTTAGGCATAGAAGTGGTTCAAGGTGAAGATGGGATATTCATATCTCAAAGGAAATATGCTGAAGGCATATTGAAAAAGAATAGAATGCAAGATTGTAAGAGTGTCACAACACCACTGGTTCCAACTGAGAAATTCAGAAGAGAAGATGGCTCTGCTAAAGTAGATTCAACTGATCATCGCAATTTGGTTGGAAGTTTACTGTACTTGACGGCAACAAGGCCAGACATCATGTTCAGTTCAAGCCTTTTATCAAGGTATATGGATTGTCCAACCAAAAATCATTTTACAACGGCAAAACGAGTTCTCAGATACATTAAAGGTACTGTTGCATATGGCATATGGTACAAACCAGTCAACAACCCAAAGCTGATTGGTTACACCGATAGCGATTGGGCAGGATGTCAAGATGACATGAAGAGTACTTCAGGCTATCCAATCTCTCTTGGATCAGGAATTTGCTCTTGGTCATCTAAGAAACAAACGGTGGTTGTCTTATCAACAACTGAGGCAGAATATGTGGCAGCAGCAAGAGCCGTTGCACAGGCCATTTGGCTCAAAAGAATACTGGAGGATGTCAATAGCAAAATGGAGGAACTAGTCACTATCTACAGTGACAGCAAATCTGCCATAACAATTAGCGATAATCCAATCATCCATGACAGAACCAAGCACATTGCCATCAAGTATCACTACACTAGAGATGCAGTCGAGAAATATCAATTGTCAGAAATTGAACTATTAAAAAACAGATTGCAAACAAAAAAAGAATTCAGCAGCAAACTCTCTTTTATTAACCTCTTATTAACTCTCTTTCTCTCTCTCTTTCAGAATTTTTAATCAACTTTCATGTTGTATCTAAATACAATTAGAAATGCTCATTATATAGCCTCACATATTCAAAACTAACTATCTAAATTTAGAACTTTTGACTCCCTAAATTAACCAGTAGCTCTGCTATTTTTAGCTACTGTTACAAATAACATGCTAAGTATAATCTCCACTAACATTAAATAACTACTCAGTTATCTTTCGAGTAGTTGCAGTCGACTTGTATTCTTCTTCAAAAATTGTGCGGCAAATATATCCCTTGCCTCTTTTAGTGTTTCTACATCTTCGATATGTGACAGTAGGCTCTTATCCACCGTAGCTTTCAACACGAATAGTGCTCGGTCAGCCTTCACCTTCCACTTCTTATAAGCTCGAATTGAATTTTGTGGTGATTTGGTCCACCAACGATTTCTCATAAGTCCTAACCTTACAGACACAACTTAATACAAGTACGTCAATCTCTATATAGTTATTTGACTTTTCTATCAAACCACCCATATTGCTTATGACTGACATTATGGTGATATCCTATTAGCTGTAATCTTATTGTGACACGTGATATAACAAGATATCAGTTACTATCTATAGGTAATTTAGAAATATATATTTAGGATTTTTTTTTTGTTTCTTTTTGTTTCCTCATATGTGGAGAAAAAAAAATCACGTATCACTTATAGAAATAATTGTATTATATGATTGCTTTCTTGTTTTGTTTTAAGAACTATTATAAGTAATAGAAAATCAGAAAATGGTGCTAAGCAATTTTTGCACCGCAAAAGTCCTCTTTTTTTAATTCTCTATGTGTTTTGTCCATTGCTAGTAATTTTTTAATTGGTATCAGAGCCAAAATCCTAAAGATGGGAGATGTGAGCAGAGAAAACACACAATCAAGACCAGTGATTGGGGGGGAGGTGTACCGATTCAATACCCAATGCTGAACGACACAAACTATGGACTTTGGGCGGTAAAAATGAAGATTATACTGAAGGCGCTAGGAGTATGGGAAGAAATAGAAGGAAAGGGATAGGTTGAAGAAGAGAAGGACCATGAGCCGTGGCTGTGATATCCCAGGCAGTACCGGATTCGGTTGTAATGGCCATTGCAGAAAAGGAAACTACTAAAGAGGTGTAGGAGACGATCAAGCAAATCGTTGTGGGCGAAGATCGTGTCAAGAAGGCAAGGGCACAAGTCTTAAAACCACAGTTCGATCGTATGACAATGCCAGACATAACAAGCATAGTAGAGTCCTCTCAGAGGTTAATCGGAATGGTAGGGGAGATCCGATTGTTGGGACTAGAGTTGAAGGATAGTGTGGTTGTTGAAAGGTTGTTTAGCGTTACGCCCGACAAGCTTTTAACCATTGTTGGTACCATCAAGCAATGGGGTGACACATCCTCCATGACCGTCGCAAAAGTAGTTGGACGATTGCGGGTGTTTGAGAAAGGTTTAAAGGGGCGACAACAACACAAGGAGGAGGAAGAAGAACAACTGATGCTAACTAGGGCACAGTGGGAGGCACTCACACTAAAAGAAAAGGAAAATGGGGAGGTGTCAAAAAGTAAGCAATACAACAGTCAAGAAAAGAGACATAAACTATAAAATTTGATAAATCCAAAATAAAGTGTTTCAACTGCTCAATCTATGGGCACTTTGTGTCCGAATGCCGAAAACCAAAAAAGAAGAAGACGTTGGTGATAGAGAGGGAAGATGAGGAACCGACTTTATTAATGCATGAGATAATAAGCGAGTAGACGAAAGATGGCTACACTAAAGTCAGTACAGAGATATCTAGTGAGCTTCATTTCAGAGAAGGAACATCACACTCTATGAAAGCATGGTACCTGGATTCAGGTGCTAGCAATCACATGTTAGGATGCCGGGAGCACTTTACAAATCTTGATACAACAATCGGAGGAAGAGTGAAACTAATGTGTTGTCTAATTTGGAATTCCAGGCTCTTGGTGCCTCCTTTAAATTGTATAGGGCTTTGTGCAGTCTAAGGACTTTGTGTTCACTTTCTGCTTTCTCAAGATCAGGTGGTTGCCTAACGTACACCTCCTCCTGTAACACCCCATTCAGAGACATGAACTTAACATCCATGTGGTGAAGTAACCACCCTTCTTTGACTACAATAGCCATGAGTAATCTTATTGTTTCCATCCCGGCCACAGCGGCGAACACCTCTTCGTAGTTAATGCCATGTTGTTGCACGTGCCCTTGAACAACTAAACGCGCCTTGTATTTAATCACTCTGTCTTCCGAGTCTTTCTTGATTTTATAAACTCACTTCAAACTTATGATTCTCTGACCCTTTACTGGTTCTACCAGACTCCAAGTTTTGTTGCGGTTAATCGAATCAATCTCTTCGAACTCATGGGTGGTAACCTGCAAGTTTTCGACCAAGAATGACAACTCTTGATACGAGTAAAAAGAACTAAGAACAGACTGTATGTTTTGAACCCTATGATAGCCAAACCAATGTGTTTACTAGCCAATGGAGAATCAGATACTTGGAGATGGCATGCGCGGTTCGGGCATCTGAATTTTCAAACCCTTAAGAAGATGGGCCAAGAAAATCTAGTAGAAGGATTACCACATATAGATTAAGTTGAGCAAGTCTGTGATGGGTGCTTAGTTGGCAAGCAATGTCATTTGCCTTTTCCACACATGATGCAATTCAGGGCAAGTGATGCACTAGAGCTGACACATTCTACCTCCTACTCCTGCCAATAACAAATACTTTTTTTTACTAGTAGATGATCACACTAGATTCATGTGGGTAATGTTGTTAAAGCACAAAGACCAAGTATTCTCAGTTTTCAAAGAAATCAAGGCGGGTGTTGAAACAGAACAGAAAACTGAAAATATTTCGGTCTGATAGAGGAGGGGAATTCAAATCCAATGAGTTCATGGACTATTGTAAGAAAATGGAAATCAAAAGGCAGATCACAGCTCCCTATTCACCACAGCAGAATGGAGTAGTTGAGAGGCGAAATCAAACCATTATGGCAATGCCGAGAAGCATGATGAAGAGTATGGGAGTCCCGGCCAAATTCTAGGGAGAAGCAGTGAGCACAGCTAATTATGTTTCTCAACCGGGCATCTACCAAGAACCTGACAAGCATGACACCCTATGAGGCCTGGTACAAAAGAAAACCAAGAGTGCAACATTTCCGCATTTTTGGACGTGTGGCACACATCAAGAAGATAAGCAGTCAATCACGAAACTTGATGACAGAAGTGTTACAATGGTATTCTTTGGGTATGAGGAAGGATCCAAAGCATACCGAGTATACAACCCCACAACAAATAAGGTGCATGTGACCTAAGATGTTGTGTTTGAAAAAGACATGGTGTGAAATTGGACATCCAAGGAAGATGAACAAGCAGTAAATATCTCCAAAGATACTATTTTCCAAAATTATGTATGATGTAGCACGTGAAGAACAATTAGAGAGTGAGCATAACCTACAACCGATGTCAAACATAACTCCACATGATGAAGCTGAGCCAGAAGCCTCTCGAACGTTTACATCACAGAGGGATGACATGAGTTTCGATGAAATGGGAAGTGGTCAGCGAACACCTGTAAGACTGCACAGCCTAGATGAAATTTATTGTGATACTAAACCCATCCAAATGTATTACTCTGATGTGTGTACGTTAGGAGTTGAGGAACCAACGAATTTTAGTGAAGCGGAAAAAGATGAAAATTGGATGAATGCAATGAGAGAAGAGATTGATTCGATTAACTAAAAACAAACTTGGAGTCTGGTAGAACCAATAAAAGGTCAGAGAATCATAGGTTTAAAGTGGATTTATAAAATCAAGAAAGACTCAGAAGGCAGAGTGATTAAATACAAGGCGCGTTTGGTTGCCTAAGGGTACGTGCAACAACATGGCATTGACTACGAAGAGGTGTTCGCGCTCGTGGATGTAGGGATCTTTTCGATGAAACTTATAATTTCATAAGTTTCGGGGTGGATCCTTCCAAATACACCCTCTTTTGAAAGGGTTTTATTTGAATATGAGGTTCGTTATCCTTCCGACATGCGCAAGCCCCTGTCGTTAATTACCCTGAATATTATTCAGGAACCTCCAATTAAGAGACTCAAGATACATGTAGCACGTATTTTTGGTTTCGAACTTGATTCTATGTATGCATATATATTTTTTTATGAAAATTGACCAAGTACTCAAGGTTTGATCTTGACCAATCATTTTGAATTTTGGGAGGTCAGTCGAAAATTATAATAATTCAATCGATGTTTTCATTATTATTATTATCATTTGTTTTCTATGATTTTATTTTTTTATTTTTATGTCATGTTTCAAGGTTCGAGATCGTCCTAAAACTCAAAGGAGTTAGGTAGAACTCTAGAATTTAGACATAAATCAAATTTATATGCATTTGATTAAATATCATAAATTCATGTTCGGTCCTTTTTTTTATTTCTATCATTTTATTTGGGTTAGGCTTTTTAATTTAATTTAATTTGGCTCTTGGCAATTTTAATATTTTTATTTCCGTTATTTTCTTTTATGTTGTGGTTCATAGACAATTTTGCCACAACACTTATTCAAAAAAATCTTTTTATTTATTTCCATTTCCAATATATCTTGTAATCATGGCATGAGTATTTCATGTGTATATATATGTGACTTGATATCTTGAACCGTATAGCATGGTTCATGCGCGAGTACAAGTTGCCAGTTACAATTTTAATCCAGAAAATTTCTTTATTTCCATATATTTTATAATATAGCATGAATACATGTGTATGTACATGACTTGATATTTTAAACCGAAATAATTTATAATGGACTGAATGCCATATATTTATCTTGTTCAGCATATACCTTGTTTAAGAAATTAAGTTATAGGTTCTCGGTTGTATCTAACCGTCAGAATTAAATATAGATTTTAGTTCAAATTTAATCCTTCAACCTGTGAATTAGTTTGTTTTGTTTTGCTTTTCCTTTTGTCACTGCGTGATCATTTTTCACAAAGTCCAATAAGTGAGCACATGTTGCCGCTTGAGAATGCATATCTACTTCATCTTCCTCATTTAATTTAATTTTATTTCTTTTGTTTCTCTATTGAATTGTTTGTTTGACAGCCTATCTCTCTGTCTCTTCTACTCAATATTATTCTTGTCACACCTCTTTTTTTTATTTTATTTTATACGAGACCATTAATATCCATATCATGTGTATATAAATGATCTCTTTCTTTATTTATTTAGCATTTATGGCATCTGTTTCATATTCTTTTATCATTTTATTTATATCTTGGTTAGTCATATTCTCAAAAAAACTGAGAATATGTATATAACTGTCATGCATTTTTTTATATTGTTTATTTCCCCTTTTATGCATCATTGAAATGAGTATCTGTGTATTCATCTTGTATATCCAGATAAACTGAGCGTATAAGTATTCTATTTTTCTTTTGTCCATTTATAATTCAATCATGGTAGTTTAAGGGACTCGCAAGGGCAGTCGTCGTTTATTTCGGTTCGCATTCTTAGAGGTGCGTGTGGGTATAAACACCGCCGCTGCCCTCAGTTTCAGAGGTACGCGCGGGGTAATAATACCGCCGCTTGCCCTCAGATTTTGGAGGTACGCGCAGGGTAAAGTACCCCCGCTTGCCCTCAGATTTTGGAGATACGCACAGGGTAAAAACACCGCTGCTTGCCCTCAAGTTTTGGAGGTACGCGCGGGATAAGAATATTGCCGCTTGCCCTCAGATTTTGGAGGTACGTGCGGGGTAAAAATATCACCGCTTGCCCTCAGATTTTGGAGGTACGCGCAGGGTAAAAATACCACCGCTTGCCCTCAAATTTTGGAGGATGTGGAAGCACGTCGAAGCAACGGATGACGAAACACATTTGTTTGCAAGATTATACCTTGTCTTTGTTCTTCTGTTGCAGTAAAATCTTCCTTCTATCTCTCTGATTCTCTATTTCCAGAACTTCGCTCTCTGTTTTCACTGTTTTTTTTTTCTTTCTGTTTTCACAGAGTCTCCACTTCTCCCTCTGTTTTTTTGCCCGCTCGCCCTGTTCATTGTACTCAAGCTCTTTATATAAACTTTCTATTGTCTTGGCTGTCAAAGAGATAATGGAAAACGTGGGTTAACAGCGTATATAAAAAATGAGGATATTTTAACATAAATGAAAAAGAAAACATTAGAAATTGAGATATACATATAAATAGACAATTGTCACAATCCTACAAATAAAGAACTTGTAGAATCTGCAATTTGTCATATTTGGATAATCCGGATATTCGTATTATTTTGACAATCAAAAATCAAATCCATATATCATCTTTAATGATACAGAATGGATAAAAATACAGATAATTTATTTACTTATACAAATAATATACTTATGGACACAAAAGGAACAGACAAATATACCATGATAATATCTTCTGTAAAATGTTAAAATATAGTTTTCAGATGCAAATTTTATTTGATAGAACGAAGGAAAAAATGCTACACTTTCTTCATAAGTTAAAATGATAAATGATATTACTACCAACACAAATAAACCAAAAGTCCCAACAGCTATAGAAAGGTAAATATTTCAAAACTAGCCAATATACCCTGATACTGTTTTGTCATTTGCAAGATGAACACATACCAAATATTGTATATATCTGCTATACACTCTAAAAACCCCTCCTTAATTTATATATCAACCATTTACACTGGAACAAATTGCTCGAATCTCCCCTTCATCGTCTCCTGTCTTCACACCGATACTTGTCATTTTGACAAACGACTCAGCCCAGCTGTCAAAGAAGCTATTTTGGCTCTTAGAGAAGCTCTCTACTAGAGCCTGTGCTTTCGGGTCATTAACAAGCTCTGAATCTGATTTGAGTAATCCCTTGCCACTTAAGAGATTGGCGTAGTACTGGTTGTCAAATTGATTAGGTGTTACCTGTGATTTATACATGTTTAGTTCCCTTGTGAATATAGAATGATTAATTGAATGGTTATAACTTATAAATTAATAAATAAGAGCTTCTTGCGGTTTTTGGGCATGGACCTTGTATACTGGCACCTTCAACTGAGCCTGATGGATTTATGAAAACTGATTATATTGCATGTAGTATGAAATACAAGGAGATTAAACAGTGTCATGTTATTACATAGCCAACTGTTTAATGGAACGGTCTGGTTATGTAAATGACCTTTCTTCTTCAAACAAAGAATTGGAGTTGCTCTCAATACATCAGAACATATATATATTTTTTCTTCATTTGTTTCAGTGTATAACTTGCACAAATTGAAACCTCTTGACATTTAAATGCCAAAATATTGCCAAATTAACAGAAAAAGAGAACTTTCAAAAATAGCAAAATTGACAGAAAAATATTTTCCATCTCTCTATAGGTACCAAGATTGTACAAGTATGTGTATTTAAAATTACCGGGTCACAACTGACTGTGGTTGTAAAGCTAGCGTTGGCCGGGCATTGCTTCATAAGCTCAGATGCAAAGTTCTTCTCCATGGAGTTATCAATTGGTACCAGACTTCCATTTGCATCCTTTTGGAACCGATCACCAAAAGATGTGCAGTGCGACAACCCGATAGTGTGTGCTCCTAAGACATGAGATGAGAAAGAAGTTTACACAAAAACTACTTATTTAAAGTAGAATTTTGTTGCCTCAATATATAAGAAATAATATCATCACAAATTGGTAATTAAGTCTGTTTTGTGGTCCTTTTTTCTTCAAAAATTTATTACTGGTGTTTTTTAAGTTCCATCTTTGCTGGAAACTTTGACTAAACACCGAAAGAACTGACAATTTAATAACACAAAACAGGAAAAAGATTCATGGTCCATCCCTTTTTCAATTAATTTTTCCATGCCCTTAGGGTTTCTTCATCATTGCTCCAGTATATATGACGCCATTATTTATCGTTAAACGAAAGCAACAAGGCAGGAATTTAAGCCTTCTCTTCTTCATTAAAAGAAAATGTAAATCATCTCCATTTACTTTCCGACTTTTTATACCTGGTGAAGATATAATAATTTTTGTTTTGATATTTTTAATTGCAAAAATTTGTTGAATAGTCCCGGGGAGATCGGGGCCATTCGTATGAAGCCAAATGATTCTGGTACAAAAAGGATTCTTGCTTGGTTTGATCTGGATTGTTCAATCCAATTGTATGGTTCAAACTCCAGTGCTGGCTATATAACTATCCAATCAAATCCATACTTTAAAGGAAGAAAACCAGTTTCCAAGAGACATTGTGTCAAATCATTTCTAGTACAATGCAAACGTTTCAGGCTTTTGTGTCTTTCATATTCCATCAGAAGTGCATCCATCATCGATCAAACCAATATATAACTCTTACCAGAAAGGACAACAAGGTCTTCCATGGAGAGACCTTTATTGGAGAAGGTCTTTGCCATCTCCTGCACCGAAAAACTCGTGTCGATGATGTTCGGCCTCACATTTGATGCATTTGAGACCTTGCCGTCCTTCCGCCCCAGAGCTACTTGAACCAACGGCCCTCCTGTCTGCATTCAGATCAAATAAAATGTACTCAAAAGAGTTCAATCTTACTAACAATTGTGGCATTAGGGTCAATGGGCAGCAATCCTCTAATTTGGTCAAAGACTTCTAAATTTCTAGTTTGATCTAGAATTACCAATGAACTCACTTTTACCCGATACAAATTCTTTGCACATATGGAAGTAAATGTGGCCAAATAAGAAGATTCATTTTTGCTAAAAAAGAAAAAAAAAAGTAATGTCAAATCTAATGTCAAAATAATAGTAATTACCAGAAAAAAAGTTTCCTCTAATTAAGCTCATTTAAGTATTACAGATTCATTATTTGCTAAAAAAAGTAAAAAGTAAAAACATGGAAGTTACAGAAACTTTTGTATATGGTAAGCCTTGATTGCAACAGAAATTATTTAACAAACTCACAAATTCCACTGCATCTCTGGCCGCAAGAACGAGTATGTCGGCACATGAGACGGTGCCAGGGCACATCACTTCAATTAGTCGCTTAGCCGATTCAACCACTTCAAATCCGGCAAGGGAAAGATTTGCTGGGTCAGTGCTCTCTGTCCCATTTCCTTGTATCAGCACTGAGGCATCACAACCCTATATTTTACAGAATTTTTTAAATCAATAGATCGGTGAGAAAAAGAACCCATCACAACCCAATATTATGTAAGTAATTGTCATCTTTTGCATTGTAGAACTATAATTTTATAATTAAGCTGCATTTAAAGGAAATTTTCATAATTTCAATGATTATTTTGTTCAATTATTAAGCTTCCTAGATGGAGAAATCGGTGTACGCACCTCAACCATACAATCATGAAAGACGAGCCGAAGGAGCTTTCCCGGCACGGTACCGTCATTTGCCGAAAAGAAACGTACCGTGTTTCTGACAAACAACGGGACATTGGGGCAAGTCAGTGCATAGAAATCTGGGGAGAGGTCCGAAGAAGAAGAATTAGTAACACTTGTACAAGAAAAGAATAGAAGTAGCGTCAGTAAGGTACTACTCAGTATCAGATGCATTTTGAAGCACAGTGTGTGTTAGAAATTAATGGTGAGGTTTGTGCAGAAAAAATGGCTAAAGAAATAGAAATGAGAGTGTGTCAGATGGTTCCTTCCAGAGAGTGTTTATTGTACTTAGCACTGTGAAGACTGAAGGAGAGGGGGGGTTGGAGAGAGATTGATGCAAAGGGAAAAGAAAGGCTAATATATTATAGGGTTTGGCAAAAGGGTCTTCCTTCAGTTCTCACTTTTTAATGCTCTGTAGATATTTCTTTCTTTTTTCTTACCTTAATTTGTTTTTGAATTGGTGATGCTCTGTAGATATTTCTTTCTTTCTTCTTACCTTAATTTGTTTTTGAAGTGGTGGCATGTTCTCATGTTTGAATAATTTTAGTATAGATAGAAGTCTCTAACATGTGATTGTTGACAGGGAAAAAATATGCAAAAAAACAGTGTAAAGACCAACTAATATCTAATAAAAGGTAAGTAATGTGTATGCTATTATGTGTTAAAAAACTAATATAAAGATTTTTTAAAGGTATAGCAGAGGGAAGGTAGTAGATGCCATTTAAGGCAGCATTTAATTGTTGGTGCAGTTGCTACAGCAGTGGACAAAACAAGGCATTGAGAAGAGATGCTTCGTGGTGCTTCACTTTTATTGAAAAATGATAGGAATCTCCCATTATATATGTTTAAAATATATACTGTTTTTTTTTTCTTTCTTCCTTTTTTTAACATTGATTTGAACGGCTCCAGTAAAGGTTAATAACATTTTTAACTAATAAAAAATTGGGAATAAATCTTATTTGAGGTAACTAAACAAAATGCTCCTTAGTTAACCTTAATTGAATAAATAACTGTCTAGGCTTTTGTTCTTGCTAAACCATTTTTTCAAAACTGTTCTTTATTCAGTTCCTAGCTATAGTATCAGGTTCTCTATTGGTAATAAGATATTTGTTTACTAAATACAGTTTTACATTTTTTTTTCCTTCTTCTGGGGCCATTAAAAGGTTGTTTGAAGTTTGTTATAAATACATTAGCAATCCAGCTTTTCATCTCTGCTTCTCTACAGTATCTATTTAATATAAGAAGCAAATTTCTTTGCTTTGTCAGATACTTGTTTTTTTGTTGGAGACTCAATAATAGGCATGAATCCTGTGAATGTATAAAAGAGATATAACATTTAAGGCGACACTTTGTGCCAGTTCAGAAAAGGAAGGAGGCGAGTACCAGGCATCAGGGTCTATCTCGTGAAGGCAATTCTTTTCTAAAGAAAAATCTAATTGCTTTTTTTTAATAAAATTTAGAGATGGTTAAAAATTTCTCAATATTTTGCAAGTATATTTGACCAAATTTCCCCTACATGTATGTAAAAATCAATGTGTTTGAGCTTTATATTGACGAACTTTAAAAAACAAAAGCATGCATATATACTGGTAAATAACCATACTACCAAGCTAGAGGGCCCACATAATTATCCAACTCTTTTTTTTTCTTTTACTTTTTTCTGGTCTGTTAACCAAATTGTCTACAGAGAAACAATGATCCAATATCAATAAATTAAAGAGCCTGAGCAATCACCCTCACCAAAATAAAATTATTTAAATGCAAAAGAAATGAAATCAGTTTCCGAATTGACCTAAATAAATCAATAAGAATATAAAATTGGTGCATTTTAATTGGTAGAATAGCTCCTCTTTATTCTGCGACCCCAACGGCATAACCGATCTTCTGGGGCCGGAACTGAGGCAGCATTGCATGATGCTTCTGTACGGCTCCTGTCAACTGCCGCCTCATCAGAATTGCTGACTGGAGGCTGAACCAACCTAGGTACTTTCTCGGTCCGTTTTGTTTTGCATCCCCAACTTGACGGCAACTGATCATCCTTAGCCGACTGAGTTTGTAGAGATTCATGCGGCCTGGACGCTTGGTTGTTGCTTGTTGATGCTTCTAGCATATCAACCGGGTCCTGAAATTTGTCAACAAAGATATTACTAGTACAAACATTGACTGACCCAAATGCCCCAACAGAGCACAAATAAGACAATCAATCCTGAACTGCCCAATTTATTATCACTTTAAACAGACTGGCAAAATTAGCCCTCACCAGTTAATCCTCAATTCAATGGAGGGGTTCACTAGCCTTAGTTGCTATACCCAAAGGAAAAGACGGTCAATAGAAAAACTATAGAGGGCTAAACAAGGTTCAAACTGAATATATTAATAATTTCTGTTTAACGAAAAGATGCAATTTGGTTCTACTTAGACGACCAATATGTCTTAGTCTCATCCTTAATTAATTATGACCCTCTGAAGAATACTGGAAGTTTGGAACAATATGATGTCAGGTTAATTCTTCGGGTAGAGAAAGAAAAGGGAAGGAGAGATGGAAGAAAGAGATACCTGCTGAACTACTTTTTTAATACCGAGAGAACCTTGGCAGTTTTCTGAGCCACACTTACAAACCACCTTGGGTCCAAAATGCACAAACCTACAAAAGCAAATCAATGTTGAGCTTTGATTCAGCTACAGGTCATAAAAAGCTCACAACAGCAAAAGATAACAAAGAGAAAAAAGAATTGACTAGTACTAATACAAGGATAAAATGTATGGTCAGGACATATAAATACCAGTTCAGCAACTGAGTTCATTGATACCATTCTAATATACAGAAAACAATTTGCAAGAGAGGAAGAGAGATTGTTTCAATACAAGTACCTATAATCATAAGTTAAAGGCTCATTGACTTTTATGGGCCTTAATGCAAATACGCCAACTCGCGTTTCTCCGTCAACTTGCCTGAAAAGAATAAGAGAAAGATATGGAGAGAGCACTCAGTCATTACAAACAAACAAAAAATAGAAATCATATACAAGATTTTGGCAGCGCAATAACAATTGTCCCCTTCATTAAAGAAATTCAGAACTCAGTGATCAATTGTCAGTTAGCACTGGTGCCAGAGACTAACCAAATGTATGGCTATTGTTTTAATTTCATAAATGAGCAGGGGTTTCATAGAACTGTAGAAGATTTTCTAAAATTTCTATTCAAAATTTTACAGCAAAATAGAACAATTCTCTAAGTAATATACTATACCATTTCTCTAAACTGCAATTGGGATCACAACTGTGGTTCAAAAACCTAGAATTGTTCCCCTTAAAGGTGGCATCAATTGTGAAGTCCTTGCTGATCTCACACATGTAAAAATTGAAGTCCCCTCGTTTCTTCATGTCCCATAGCCTCTTTTCACAGGTTAAATCATCAATGACTGCAGTTCACAAAAGAAATACATTATAAAAATTGTAAAGAGAAATTGTAGTGAAGCCATACCTGTTTGTTGGAAATAAATATATCTTGATTTAGGTACTTTATTTTGGTCAATTTGATAGCTGCATCATGATGTGTTCTTTTAAAGTTTAAAAACAAAAAGTTCTACCTTTTGTTTCCTGTAAAAATTTTGGAAGGAATTCTGCAAATGGAAAATCATCAACTCTGATGAAGATGGAAATCCACTCTCCGTCATATAAAAAGTGTATATTTGCTCACAGCTCAGCAAACTATTTTCTACTTCCACCTTTTTTTATGCACAACTTTTTTCAAGTGAGTAGTTTTAGTTTGATTTTTACTCTTTGATGAAATGGAAAGGTTCAAAATCCCATAAACATAATTTGCGACAATATGCGTTTAAGGGTCCCTATGCCAATACTACAAATTTATTTTTATCTAGGACTTGGAGCTTACAATCAATTGAATGGATTAGATTCACAGATTCAAAACCATCCATTTATGGGTCCCAATGCAAGCTGCCTAATATCCAAAACACCTCCCTATTTGAATCAAGACATTCCAGTTTTGATTAGAATCCATCTCTTATATATTTAGATCCTATAGATCTGGACCGTCTGATTTTGATCAGGGCTTGCTTCTCTTTGAAAAAGCATGCCATAATTGCATTGTAACAGTACATATCAACAATCAACATCATGTTGCGCAATTAATGACTGCGGGCATTTGAACCAATTTTTTTCATCCACAGAAAAAGAAAACACTAAATAAAATGTTAAACACAAGCTATGCATAGAAACATCAGGGAGAAACAAACAGATCACTAGCAAAGAATGTCAAGTGATTGGTCATCAAAGAATGCAACACTCCCACATTGACTGAAAGTGAAATTCACATTCTTATGCTACTAAACTTGAAAATTTTGACTATTGATATCCAGAAACAGAAAAGAGATATTATCAGATTAGACACCTTACCAACTTGGTACAGTCAAGTTAGGTTCAATATAAACTCTTGTCAGGTACTCTCAAGTTTAAGACCGTGACAACAGTGGGTTAGACTGACACCATGCCAGTACTGGACCTAACTGGCAGTCTGGAAATCCAGTATATATATCGAATCATATGTTGATAAAAACAATTCTACATAAGATAATGTTTTCTTCAAAAGAAAAGGAAAAAGAAAAAGTTAAGAGGGCTTAAACATACCTTCGCCAATGTACTCAATGATGAAATCACCCTTCTGCAAGGGCTCCAGTGTAATAACACCCCATCCACAATGCTCTGTCTGAAGAAAACTTAATAAATACAGATAAGAAAATGTACAACATACAAATATCACTTCTGTTCTTTGCAAAGGCACATGACCAATACCATTGCAATAAAAGAAATAGCAAGTTTTACTTCATAAAGTAATTCATATTTTATACTAGTCACAAAAGCACAATGAGAAAACACTTTTACCTTCACGACTTTGATTTTCTTCTCCTTTCTGAAGGGTCTGTTTGTGCAGAAGCCAGCACAGTAGCAGGCCTTCGAACAACTTACTGACAGGCCCCTTCATAAATGTGAAAAATAGCCGTGTTAGTCAGATTACCTTTCTCGTAATATAATTTTTGTTTTCATCATATTTCGAACAATTTTGTGTTGATTTGATTCTTTCTAGTTTTCTATTTTCTTTCTCAACTAGCCATGTTAGTCAACTAGTTTTTGCATTTTTGCATTTGGTACCATATCAGATATGAATGCATTGTAAAATCCAATACTTCTTCTTCTTTGAAGGGAGTGGGCTCTCAATGCTTAAAGCTCATTTGAGTCAGAAAGCACAAGTAATAAAAAATTCCTAATTAAAAATATAATTGAAGTAATGATCCTGACAATGACAAAATCTGAAAAAAAAAAAGTTACAACAATAGAAAGATGACTAAACCTGCATTCACAGTCATCTTTACAACTCGATTCTGAGTCGCAACTTGTGCACCCAACACCTGTATTGGAATCTCTCTTCCTTTTCACTAAATAAATATCTTTTAAATTTCAATTAGTTAAGGACGAAAAGTAGTTTAATAACAGGACTAGTGCATGTGGGGAAGCCTCTTAGGTGAAGAGAAATCCAATTAGTTCCATGCATTGCAATACATAAGACAAAAACCAACATTCTTCTATTTTCCACACTAGCTAATTACAAATACATGGCAAGTAAAGCCAAAGTAGGGTAAAAATAGAAGATGAAGCTTGATCCCTGCTAAATTGCAGCAATTCAGTCGGAATCAAGACAATTGAATAATTCAGCACATTTTGTGAAATTGGGGAGCCAGCAATTAGTCAGGTACTGAATCGGCATGTGCCAGATGAATTAAGCTTTAACAGCCAGGATTAGATGAAATTGTAATTCTGATAAAGGATACTGCGCTTAATACGAATAAAAGAGGTTGGTTCTTCTTCTTTATATATCATATTTTTTTTATCAGATACATATTCTCTTTCATCTGATACATCTTCCCTTTTAACTGTTATATCTTCAATTTTATCCGCCGCTTCTCTGGTAATAATTGTATCAATGCTGAATTCCTCCTCAAAATATGGCACAGGCAGCCGGTCAAACACCTCCTACCAAAAATATATACATCAAATCAAATTAAATTAACTCAGTCTTAAGATATGCAAAGTATACACATACTGAATGATAAGGAAAATTAAAAGAAATGCTTTACTGCATTCACAATTTAGAGATAATACTTATTAATCTATGATTAGCTCCTAGAATTATGAATCTGCTAATAATTTATGAATATGGTAGAAGATTCAGTAATATTAACAAAAAAATCCAAAAAAAAAAGCTAATATAAAGTCACAACACCGACCTTTATATCATTTGTGACAGCAGCATTCTGTGATACAGTCACAAAAAAAAAAAAATCAAGTCAGTCGACTATATCATCAAAAGGGATAATAGACAAGAAAAGAAATTGACTTGGTAAACCAATACCAGCTTGATTTATGACGACTGGATTCTTGCACTTTCCATACAGGTGAAATATCTAGTACTGTAGACCAAAGGTGCTGTACCAGTAAGAGCCAGTAACATGCTGGTACAAACCATTGCCTTATGCATGACCTGGTATTATGCTGGTATGAATCAGAACAATTTACAGGAGAAGAAGGTCATAATTTGCCACCTAAGATTGTACAAAACTAGCACAGTACCAATTGGTTTGTGTTATAAAACAGGTAAAGAACATAGTAGACCTTGTTTTGAAGCAGCCAATTAGATGGGTGCCTCCAACAGATTGCTTGTTTGCCACCTTCTAGTGTCAGTACATTCTCCTCCCAGGGTGCACATTTGGTGTGTGCAGCAACAGTACACTTCACACATCTCCAATTATTCACTTCTTTACATATCATACATTCCTATAAAATGAAAGATGTAGTGGCAGTGTTAATGATGAAGGAATATGTAATTTAAGGTACAAAAGTCCTATACCAATCAAATACATAGCATACCTGTATCTGCTTGACCTGCAAGTGTTTTAAAAGATTTACAAGGACCTTTTTATAATTACAATAGTCCATGATCCATTCTTTGAAATAAGATATTAGAATATGTTTCCCCTTATTTACATTCCATCTCTAAGTGATGATTTTGTCATTCCTTAACAGCTGTTAGTTTTAAAATCCAACCTCAAAAGGACTCACATATGAATTTCTCAAAGGACTAGGAAACTTGCCCAAATAATAGAAAGCAGAGGAGATCTTATCTAATTTTCGTGTAAAAGAACAGGAGGCTTACATGAAGAGGACACCTGACAGCAGGTCCTAAGGATTTATGCTTGCTCTTTCTCCTCTTCCTGTTTTTCTCCTCATCTGAGAGGACCTTTTGTTTAGGTAATTTAAATTTTGATTCGGCACAGGAACGGTGAAAGGCTGATTTGCACTTAGCGACTATGCACCTTATTTCTTCTCCAGGATAGATGCCTCTAAAGCATACTCTACACTCAATCTATACATAAAGTAATGATATATTGTAATATCTATATAACTTATAATAGAAGCCGGGAAAAGTATAACAATAAAGGAGATGAAACACTTTGAAAACACACATTGTCAGTTACCAGTAAAGTCTTTATCGGTACAGTACATATGTTTCTCAGACAGTATCTCGCCTTACTTGGTATATATTCAAATCTTCTTTCTCTCTTCACTGGCTTTCCAACCGATGGATATATTCAGGTGACATTGAGCTTGACAGGAAAAAATTAACCAACTACTAGCACCATGCTACCCAGATCTCGTGCAGACATATGTGATGGTACAACCCAGGAACCCCCAAAGCAAACAGCAACAACTAAATTCCAAGATTGTTTCTTTTTACTATTTCCAAGGGAAACAAAGAAGAAAAAAGAAAATTGGGGCAACAATCAAAGGTTCTGATAAGCAAATTTTTGCATAGCCAATAAAGAGTGCCAGTTAGAAAATAAGATACTGTACAGCTATAAATATAATTGCCCCCAAATTTTCCTTCATTTATGTAAGAATCGAACCAACTGAGGTCGTAATAAGAACTGATCAGTCATCAAATACTCTGAAATGGTCTGAACAAGTGGACAGAACTTCGCACACCATCAAGAAATACAAAATTCTCACCATTCTAGGCGCATTTGTCAGAAAAGGCAAGTCACATTCCATTTCTGGTACACCAGCCTTGACCTTCTTCTCTTTCCATTCAACCACATGCTCCTCAAGTGGCTTCTCGCCACTGCGATCCATCTTGACCACCACCGACGAACCAGCCTTGATCGGCGACCTCAGAAAATCCCAGCGATCTAAGGTTGAGGTTAGGGTTTGGGCCTGGCTCTCCTCATGTGGCGATTGCGGAGGACAGGAGGAAGAGGAGGAGGAGGAGCATTGCGAGAGGAAGGGGAGAGGTGGGATAATACCAGGGACCTCGGCTAATGGTGGATCTGCCATGAATTGGGGTTAGGGTTTTGGGAATAGAATGAGAATGAGAAAGAGAAAGAGAAAGAGAGAAGAGGAAGAAGTCAAGTAAGAAGTAACTGAGTCTGGCTGGTGGCAGTTTCTCTTTTTTTCTCTATCATCAGGCAAAAATTGTTTTCTAGGTACTTAGACTGATACAGTGGGACCCACGTGTCAGTTGGCGTATTTTCAATAAACGTTACTGTACTCCATGTGTAAGCATAGAAGTTCCCTGGAGTTAACAGTAACTGAACATGCTGTGCTGAATAATCTGTGTATTTCTGTGTAGCGGATTATTTTTAAGTGTGTAATACCGACTTGCTAGAGAGCTGCAAATAGTGAAAGAGGAGTAGGAGATTTATGAAAGGAGAGAGAGCGCGAGAATAGGCGGGAAAATGAAGAAGGTATTTATGAAGTTGGAGGAGATGCAGCAGTAATTTTGCATGTAACACCTTGAGAAAAAATAGAACTTACGAACACACCCTCAATTCCGATATGCAAATTTCTTTTTCTTTTTATTTTTTTGAACTGCTAGAATTATTATTACATCAAAGCTGAAAATTCCAAACTCAAAAGGTTTGATAACTTTAAGTTTAAATATGCAATATGGATTTTGTAAAAATTTTGATCTTTTTTAAGGTTTGAGTAGCATTTAAAATTACAACAAAATATTTTCTTGGCACTTATTTGACAATATTTAAATATTAATAGTCTATTTTTGGTGATTTGAAAATCCAAAATTAGACATTATTAGGAGTATTATTAGACATACACAATGTGCTAGAAAAGAATACCAACAGCATGTATTTAATTATTATATATGTATCATTCAGAATTACAACAAATAAATAGTTTCGATTAGTATTGATAATAATATTTGGTGAATAATAGTTAGTTTTGACAATTTTATGACTTTAAAATAAGGTTTAAATTTAATAAAATCATCAACAGATGCAAGCAATTTATGATTTAAAATAAGAGATGTATACATTCAAAGCAATGATAGAAAAACAACATATCTGTGAAATTATTAATGCATGACCTAAAATTACCCTACAAATTATTTTTCCATGAATAGTTGATAATATTTTTTTTAGAGCATATATGTGAGTTTCGATGATATTTTTAATAAAATTATGAATAGATACACACATAGCTGTAATTAATTCTACTAAATGAAAATAGAAAATCAATGAAAATCATTAAATTTTAAAAATGTATGTGGATCAATTGACCCAATTATGTCCATTTAAATCCATCATTATTCAAACTTCAAACAACCTAAGATAGTAGTGCTAAAAAAACATGTTTTGATGCAACTAAAACATCCCAAAATTAATGTTAAATCTTGGTAATTTTTTATATTTGAACAACATATAATATTGAATTGATGAAACTTCAAAAACTTGAAGCACATTAGTATTAAGTTTGCATCTCAGATATTTAATGTTGGCAATAGTTTAAGTTTCATATTTGAGATATCAAAATGTGTTGCTTGACAATTCAAGAAAATAATCAAATTTTAAATTTAATTATATTAAATTTTGTAAACTTTATATATATTGATTGAAATCTACAAACATGATTACTGTATGCTTCTTATTCGTGAAAACATAAATAAAGAATTTTAAGTGTTAAATGTTTTAGATCTAAAATCTTTAAATTTAATATTGCAAAAGGTTAGATAAAAAAAAATAACAAACACATCAACATATTTATTTTATTTGCGGAGCGGATCATATTACTAATTATAATAAAGAGGAGGATCTCTTGACAATTTTCAGTTTGAACATCATAGGTATGATCTATATTATCTCTACAAAATATGATAAGATTTTATATATTTTTATCCTACATCAAATGACTTAAAATTTTCAACAATTTAAAATCAGTAATCCTTGATGCATCATTAAAAGAATACATCAAATATATGAAATCTCATAGTTTGACTCTTTATGTCTATAACATATCTATAAAGTTTTCTTTAACTATCAATTTTTATTAATTTATTGTCAAAATAACCATTGTCAAATCATCCCTCCTCTTATAATATAATACAGACAATTATCTCATCCTCTCTTTTCCCAGAACCAAAACCAATGACTAACATACCTCAAACAGATAATACATTTTAATTTTCCATTTATTCTATTTTCATCAAGTTCAAATGTAACCCCCCCCCCCCCACCCCCCCCCAAAAAAAACAAAAAAAAGAAAAAAAAAACCACTGAAACCCTCAAACTCTGCTGCCAAAATGGCAAAAAAACATAGCCTATTCAACCCATAACAGGACAATTCATGTAAAATGACATTTTTGTCCTTCCGAACTTCTCTTCCTTTGAATTTAACAGAGACTAATATCAAAGTTAGCTAACATATTGGAGCTGTTGGAGAAATATAATAGACAAACATGAAATATTAGAGCTAGCTGAGAAATACAATAGACAAAATATCCAAGCTAGCTAACCAATTTTGCAGATGAGAAACCAAGGAATATATAGTGAAGTAAGTTGGAAACACACAACAAGCCTTCTTTTTATTTTTATTTACTTGTAGATAAATTAAATTAACCCATTATATAGGGATGCATTTCGAGGCACTACTAATATGATCCCAGCATAAGGATGCATTTTGAGGGACTTCTCTTTGGCCAATTATTGAAATAAATTTGTGATTATTACAAAAGAGGAACACTTTGTGATTTCTATTCAATCTCAAATCTAAACCGCATAAAGAAAGTACGACTGGAAATTAAGAAACAATGCCCTCATGGATTTTTCAATCTGAGCTCTAAAAGTAAGTCAATGAGAACCCCTTAAGCGACTATGTCAGGATATGGGCTTGGCACGGGTTAACGGGTCCTCCTTGGATTCAACCCAAATCATGAAAATGTAACCAATTATCCACAACATTGCATATTTCACCGGTACCCAACAGAGGAGAGCAAGGAGGCTCAGTATGCTGCCAGTGTATTGGGGATCCTTTATGTACCCGAAAGGGAACTCCGTGACCCAGGGTACCAATTTGCCAAAACGGACACCGTAGTATGTACCACCCTCACCGAGCAACTGGTACACCCTGAAATGGTCAAGAATCAAGATACAGATTAGTATATCAAGCTTTTTCTGAGATGATCTATATACAAAATAGGGTGCTATTAGTGGATCTATACACCTTGTAACCTTAATATGCATCAGGTGTTATGTAGGAGAGATACACTGGCACTAGCATTGGTACAATACCACAGGAGACAGATTAAGTGCATTGGTACTACATTCGCCTTTTAGAAAGGTCTACAGACCAATTATGACCTAATACTAGTTGTTTATCACCAATCAAATGTATGTACCAGTATCTAGAACCCTGGTTCAGTACAAAGCTGTTCCGGCTGTTTCAACAAGAGATTAATTTACCATCCAGCAGGGTTTCTTTTGCACAAAAAAGAACACTCATAATTCCTTCATATTAGCCTGAAAGTTTACATGACCCTTTTATTTTACAATTAGACCTCACTTATATGGTGCTTTTTTTCACTAAATACCAAGATGTCATGTGTGCCTTTTGCAGATGTCACATTTCATGACTGATGTAGAGATGAAGGATTTGAGCTACAACTTTGGTGTTATGTACAAATGCAAGTCTAATTTGCCAAAGATGGATTAAAGCTGTTGAGTTTCCTCTTGAATAAACAAAAAAAAAGAGTAACACCTTTAATTATATGATCTTCTGTTTATATCAGTAGAGATCATTATGCTAACAGAGACAGTAGAACTAGCCAATACACCTACTACGATTATTCAAATCTTTGTGCCATTTTGGTCCTAAAGAAGACTAGATTTTTGACAAACAGATACACACGGAGAAGAAGGTAGAGAAACCAAGCTCACTTGAAATTGAGGTATTGACCAGCGGCGAAGAGGAGGAGGCAGTACCAAGGAGGCCAAGAGAAGACGGCGACGGAGAGAAGAGACAAGATCTGGATCGCCTTGAGCACGTGCGAGACCTGAGCCATGCGGCGGCACGGGTCCACGCCTTTCCCGCATAGATCCACCCACTTCTGAGGGTAGTTCCAGAGAGTGTAGTAGAAGGGGAAGGGGAGGATCAGCGCCGTGCACCGAGAAATGGTGGTGATCGCCATGGCTATGGATATTCGAGCGAATGTACCAAGACGCGCACGAGGTGTTTGTCGAAATGCCTCAGTGAGAAAGAAAGAGCTTTTAGTGTACTGCGCTGAGTTGACGCCTGGTACTTAAAATCTCGGGAACGGTACTTAGTAATAAAAGATTACTAAAAGAAGGGAGGGGATTTTAGATAGGTGTGAAAACGGATTGAATACGGATAGGATAGTGTTTAAATAGTATTTATATTTATTTTTAATTTTTAGATATGAATACGGATATGGATAATTTTTTAATACAAATATGGATCGAATATTAAATAGATATAAATACAAATTGAATATTAAATGAATACGAATATATTTTGAATATTAAAACAAAATCTACACACGAAACATATTCAATGTATAAAATGATGAAAACAAATTTCATAGCAAGTTTTTTTGTCACAACATCATACCTCTAATAAAAATATACTAATAAATAATATTCTTTCATCAAAACATATTAGATTTTAAAATCTATAAAAACTACATTTTGCTATATATTAATTACTGTCATTGGATGTATGCGAAAGATATTGTATCAATTTTTTTGAAGCTTTTTGAAAAAACATATATTGAATTGAAAATTAAAGAAGTATAGATAGGCTAGGAGGAAGCTTCTTGAAGAAGCATATTGAGATTATAAAATTAGATAAACTAATAGTGTTATATGAATTTTAGTTGGCTGCTCAAACTAAAACCCGGTAAAAAAATAACAAATAAATGAATTGGTTATATAGGAAACAGATATTCAAAATATTCATTTATGTGGATACAGATAATTATCCATATCTGTATCCATATTTGTATCCAAAAGTAACAATTAAATGAATAATTATCCATATATGTATTCGAAAGTAATAAGTAAATTCATAATTATCTATATCCGTATCCATATCCAAAAGTAACAAATAAATGGATAATTTATCCGTATCTGTATCCGAAAGTAACAAGTAAATTCATAATTATCTATATCTGTATTCATATCCAAAAGTAACAAGTAAATGGATAATTATCCGTATCTGTACTCGTATCCGAAAGTAACAAGTAAATGAATAATTATTTATATCCGTATCCGTATCTGTCTTTCAAATTTAAAATTATATCTGCATTCGTATCCGTATCTGTATCCATAAAATATCCATATCCAAATATATGTATCCTCAAAATCCGAATACAGATAGATAATATCCGATCCGTTTTCACTTAATGGATTGGTTATATAGAAAATAGATATCCAAAAAATTCATTTTTTTGGATACGGATAATTATCTATATCCATATTTGTATCTGTCTTTTAAATTTAAAATTATATCTGTATTCGTATCTGTCAAACTTATATCTGTAAAATATCCATATCCGAATATCTATATGTGTAAAATCCGAATACGGACGGATAATATCCGATCCGTTTTCAGCCCTAATTTCACAGCTAATATTCTGACAACTATTTTTCAAATAATTTCAAAGTAAATTTTAAAAACAGAAAAAAGTTTGTAGAATTCTTGAAGTTATAGATTAATTGTGTTTCAAATTTCATTCAATTTAAGTATTATTTGTTGCTCCATCAAAAGCAATTAAAGTTATATAAAACTTTCAACGGTCTAAAATTTAATAATTTTTTATTGAATATCAAACGATCCTTAAATTGCATAAAAATTGAAACACAATTAATCTATAAGTTACAAAATATGTTTGTTAAGTTTTTTTTTCTATTTTTTAATATTTTTTGAAGATTTATTTTGAAATTATTTAAAAAATGGTTATTAAGGTTGTCAAAATATTAGTTATCAAGGCATCCCCTCCCATAAAAGAAAGGGAGAATTCATTTTTTTGTCCTTGACTTTTCTTAAAAAAATTAAATTGATCTGTAAACTTTTATTTATATCAAGTAGGTCCTTAATTTTCAAAAAAAAAATCAAACCGGTCCTTAAATTAAAAAAAAATCAAATCGATTCTTAAACTTTCAATTACACCAGACAAATCCTTAAACTTTTGAAAAAAAAAGTTTTGATCCCTCAATTTAAAAGAAAATTAAATTAATCTCTCAACTTTTATTTATACTCAGAGAATTTTTAAAATCAAATCGATTCTTAAACTTTCAATTACACCAGACAAATCCTTAAACTTTTGAAAAAAAAAAGTTTTGATCCCTCAATTCAAAAAAAAATTAAATTAATCTCTCAATTTTTATTTATATTCAGAGATGTCAGAGACTAAAATTTATATTCTTTCAATAGTCACGTCAGAAGCAGCAGATCTAGACTTATAACTTCAATAGTCACTTCAGAAGTTCAGAGCAATTTCATATAAAAAAATTACCATATTTTTAATATTGTTTTATTTGACGTCAAAAGCTGATAGAAAATTCATTGATGTGAATAATCTCTGGATGTTGATTTTTAACTTATTCATATGAGAATAAAGTCAAAAGGTCAATAACTTTTTATTGTATGAACAAAAAATAATATATATCACATCTAATGATTTTATTTTAATATTTTAGTTATAAAATTTTTATTATTAAAAAATAAAAAATAGAGACATGACAAAATATCAAAAGTGAATATATTTGAACACCCTTCTAGCTTCAAACATTTTTGTCATGAATTAACTCGTGTCATGGATCACACAATTGTAGTTTTAAGTTTTGCTAATTGATTGAAATCATTTGTGTGACATATTAATATCCGATTTTTTTTAACTAAGAAATTCATTATTCAAAATTAAATATATAGGAAAATAGGAAGATAATTTTGACATTTGAGAAGGACGGGGTTGTAATAACCGTCCGATTTTGGATTGGATGGGTTGAGTGGACGGGTGGACGGGCGTCAAAGCACCGTCCTTGGGACGAGCCTCAAAGCCACGTCCTTGGGCAAGGTTGCTCCCGGCCCAAAGTTTCGGCAGCCCACAGGAGTCGCGTCCCTAGGCCAAGCTCCAAAACCCCGTCCCAGCGATTTGGGCTGCGATTTACAGGCCCGTCCGATCCCCCCAACTCCCAATCCACTGTCCCGATTCTCGATTTTTTCGTCCCAGCTTTAGATTACGAAATAATTAAACTCAGGGACGTGTTACTGTTAACCGTCCACTGTCCCGATTTTTTCGTCGCAGCTTCAAATTACGAAACCGAATTCCGACCCTGAGTTTAATTATTTCGGATGAATTTTCTCAGTCCACCCCTACTTTTCAGAACCACTATAAATACTCAAACAAACGCAGCAACCTATACACAAATTTTTTTTTTGTGAAATTAAAAAATCCTATTATAGCAGTAAAAATTGTGATGAAAAAGAGCTGAATCGGTGGTAAGCAGGATCTTATTAATCGGTTAGTTTTTTTTATATTTTATTGTTTGCCTTATATTTTCATTTTTGAAACTGTATTTTATATATAATATACTTATATATATACAGAAAAAGTAATTTGTGTAAAAATTTGCAGATAAATTAAAAATGCCACCTATAGGTGTTTATTTTGGGGGTGAGATATTTTATGGCCGATTTGGAGCCGAGTACACCATCGCTCCCTGATTAACATTCTCTGTCAATGAATCTACTACCTTTGAAAATATATTGAATGAAATATATATCGAATTACGGGTACCGAAGAGTCAGTACTCTCTCGAGATTTATGGTAAAGTAAATAGCGGAGCAGCTGGATGTTGGTGGTTCACCATACTATCAGTTAATAATGAGATATCATGAAAAACCTTTTATGAATTAGTAACTTCCCAAATGGTAATGATTGAACCGTACATAAATCTGAAATCTGTGTTGAACTTTTCGAATGAGGAATCATTTTCGAATAATTTACCTGTTAGTAGCTCCTTCGATCATGCCAGACCTTCATCCACCATAACGAATGTTAATTCGTCTATAGAGCTCGAGGAAGAAGAGGAAGACGAAGAAGATTCTGATGATGATTCCGATTATCAGATTGGGTCCGATGAGAATGAAGAGTCTGATTCTGATGATGAGGATGACGATGACGATGAGGAGGAGATACGTGCGGATATGTATTTATTACAACGTAGAAAAGAGAATAACTCATTTATTAATAGAGGTATAGAACATCCAGTTAGTATGGTAAATGATGTGTCAGGTTTTGCACGTGCCGATGTTGATTTTATCGGTGCACGTGCACGATTGGAAGGTCCTCTCGTGGAGAAAAAAAAATATTTCTCTCAAAACAACACCTTATTCTTACAGTACAAAGATTTCATATTGAAAAAAGTAGAGAAATAGTCGTAACCGATAGTAGCACGAAAAAATAAGTGAAATGTAAAGATTCAAATTGTAACTGGAGTTTATATGCAACACCAACAAAAGTGAGTGATGCATGGGCTATTAAAACCTGTCGATTTTTACACTCATGTACCACCACAGCCGCTAGAGTTGACCATACTCAGCTCACATCTCGGATGATAGCTGACATTATTAAAGACGAATTGAATGATAATTTAGGAATGTCAGTTAAAACTGTCCGTGGAATGATAAGAAAAGTATTCCCAGGAATAAATCCCAAGTATAACAAGTTGTGGCGAGGAAGAGAGCTCGCCATTGCACAGTTATTCAGGTAATGGAATGGCTCATACACATTTTTACCTTGATTATTTAATCCTATACGTACATCTAATCCGGGTACTAAAACAGAGTTACAATCTAATCCCACGGCAGATCCTGTTGTGCGTCAATTCACACGATGTGCTTGGGCATTTGGCCCGTGTATTGAAGCATTTCGATTCTTACGTCCTGTTATAAGTATAGATGCTTCTTTTCTACATGGCTGATACAGTGGGAGGTTACTGATAGTTGTCGCTTATGATGTTGAAAATCATCTGTTGCCACTTGCATTCGGACTCGTTGAAAAAGAAAATGGTGACAATTGGGGATGGTTTATGAGATGGTTGCGACGTGAGGTTGTCGGAGATAGACGACGTGGGGGGGGGAGAAAAGGGGACGGTGGACGGGTTTTCTCACACCGCCCCAGCTTAGGACAGGCTTCCTTACACCGCCCCCACCTCACGGGCTCACTTGGGCGCCTCACCACGTTGGCCTGATCCGTGAGGCCTGATTCCTTCACTGATTCCGACGCGTCACGGGAATAGTCACGGGCTGGGACGGGGAAAGCTTTCACGGCCCAGCGTAGTTCGGACGCGGCTCCATTACACGGCCCAAGCCCAGGGACGAGCTTCAAAGCCTCGTCCACTGGCATTTAACCACACCGTCCAAATTAAAAAATTACACTGACCAAACTCTCGAAAATACAACTTCGGATGGTTATTTCAACCCCGTCTTTCCCAAATATCAAAATTACATTCATATTTTCCTATATATTTAATTTTGAATAATGAATTTCTTAATTAAAAAAAATCGGTATTAATATAGTCATATCATCTGATCATTCTAAAAGTTCATTAGTTCCTGGTATTCTCACGTTGCATCAAATAGAATTGATTGCCTAATTTCAGAACTAAATAGCATGAGATGTAGTGACAATTCGAAATACAAAAATAATATAGGCATCCAATAGAGAATCACCTACTATTACAAGCATTTGCCTGAAAATATTATGTTTGTTATTTTTTGTGATAAATTGACAATAACCAATTTTTCATAGCCATGACACAGTTCTATCTCCAAATAAGGAAAAAAAAAGATAGGAAGTTTCTCAAGTGCAAGAGAATAATACCTGTGATATTCTGGCTTATTTTCTAAGGAATATATTTTCACAGACAATAAGTTTCCTAAGGAACAAAAGTTTAAGAAAAATTAAAGACAATCCAAGAGATTGAATATATTCCCTAAAAACAACCAATTTAACCTGAATACTTGTCAGAAACACTGGATCTGACATCACTGAAAACCTTCTATCTACACCCAACAAATAAACAACGGTGACAGCCATTATTACAATTTAATCCCTCAAAAAGCTACACAACGTACCGACAAGAGAGAGGGAAAGATCTAAAGAGGAATCAACCGACGGCGCTTGAAGTACCACAGGAAACCACAAAATACGATGATACCAGCCATGCCAGAGATTCCAAGCACCCAATTAAAAGCATCTGGTATGTCAAAAAGTCGTATGGGAAAGTTCATGCCAAATATGCCGGCAACCACACCAAAAATAGCTACTATAAAGGTAGCAGTAGTCAGAAGGAGCTCGAACTGGATCAGTTGGTTTCTCACATTGTCCTTGAAAAAAAGAAAGAAAAAAGAAAAAGGAACAGTTAATCAATAATACTAAAAAAATTGCTCCTTTCATTTAGGACATCTGAAAAGGAGCCTTGACCATTATTTAGAGAAGTGATCAGAGGTCATATGAATACAAAAGAACCAGAAAATTTGCTGCACCAGGTCTCTTATGCAAAGCGTGGTATTAGTAAATTAGCATCATAGTAGCTCAGATTACAAGAGAAATAATTTAGATTTAAATGAAAAGATTGTAAGTAAGAGGAGAACAATACCAGCTGGATGTTAATGAAATCCTCAGTATCATCAATATACTCCTTCAGCTGAAAATTGAATAAAAAATTAAATTGCTTTTGTCCATATGAAGTAAAAAGTATTTAGCATCATGCGAGAATATGCATATGTGTGCCCAAAAGAATACAAGCACCATCCATGCAACATGCAATACATAACACTATTACACACATCTAAACATGCATTGATAAAAACATGACCCAGACAAATACATGCAGACACAAAACCCAATCAAATTTAACCAACAAGTAAGAGATTAAAAAAAAAAAATCTTAACGTACCGACATAAGCTTGTTTAGTGTATTATCAACTACAACAAAGTAGGCTTCTAGAAGCATCTCAATTTCCTCAATATCCCTCTTCTCTGTTTCAACGCTCCTTGAGCTGTCATGCCGGCTGCTCCTAGCCAGGCTGAAGTTCCTATCCAGTTTTTTCAGACCGGCACTAGTGCTGGTCGGAGAGCTAACTGGAGAGGTTGGTGCAGAGGCTGATAAGCCAGGTCCACCTAGGATCCCATGCTCAGTATAGAAGGATTCAATGCTATGCTTCTTTTCTGTCAAGTAAAGCTCGGCCATGTCTCCATCATCATCCATGAGATGTTCTATCTCGTCTCTAACCTTAATTAAACAGCAATAGAATAATTGTTAAAAAAAATAATGGTAATCGAATAAAAAAATACTATTATGCTATTACCAAGTTTTGGGTTTATTGACTGGGATTGAACTTCATGATTGGAAGGATGATACAAGTATACACTTGCATGCACCAATGAGCAATCGAATTGGTATTGTGCATCATTTACCAAAAAAAAAAGGTACAGGTACTTGCTGGTATCAGACCTGATCTAATGATCCAAATGATGTGAGCCAATTTTACTGGTAAAGATTATACCATAGGTCCACAACCACCTTTACCAGTCCAACACCAACATTAAGTTTTTCCCTTTTTTCCTTGACAGAACTGGAAAATTTTACAAGCCATCTGTAAGGGTAATGGTATAACAGTACCTTTTGGACTCTTCGGGTCAAAGCAACAAGCTTGCTCTTTAAACGCCTTGCACGCTCCAAATTGAGTGTGCTTATCTTTGATGTTAGCTCATCCAACAAAGGATATGCCTCAATCTCTAGCTCGGCTGCCTATTTCAAATATTAAAACATTATAAGATGTCAATTTATTACAAAACAAAAAAAGTCAAATTAATAAGATAATGGTAGCCCCCACCTTACCAATGCCGACTATAAGACGGTACAGGTTAAGAAGATAACAGTAGTAAGGCATGCTTCCAAAGGTTCTCTCAATTTCCATTCACCTACTGGTATCACCGGTACAAACTAAAAAATGCATTACCAGACCTAAATATTATACTGAGTACATCATTTTTAGTTTTTTACGCATCATAGCACACTTGATGAGTGGTACAACCGTACAGGTATCATGATTAAGTCAACAACAACAACTGTACCAAGCCGACAGTGTGGCCATCATAGGACGACAATGGGAACCGACAGTATACCTGTGCATCAAGATATGCAGAAGTCGCCTCGAGCGCAACCTCCAATGCAACAAACTCAAATGGGAGATCATCAGATCTCGAAGCGAGCCGCCTCTGCACCTCCTCGACATACTCCCATTCTTCCCCTCCCGCCGCATTGCCGTTCAAACCCTTGACCATGACCAACAGCTCATCGGCCGTGATGATGCACCTGATCTTCTCTAAATTGACAACAACTGCCTTCTCCCTGCCGAGAATTGTCGAGGGGTAGACGAAGAGAGGATCGAGGAGGCGAAGGTCGCGAGCTGGGAGATCGCACATGCGCATGACTGTGACCTTGTCGAGGGAGACGCAACTGGAGGCTCCAGTGGAGGCCTCGACTCGGATCCAGGTGCGGAAGGAGGTTTTCTTTGGGAGGTTAGTGGTGCGCTTCTTGGAAGGGACGAAGGATGTAGGCGGAGCGGCGATTGGCCGAGAAGGCGGGAGAAGAGGGTTTTTGAGATCGTCCATGGCAACAGAGAGAGAGAGAGAGAGAGAGAGAGATTATTTATTTTACGTTTTTTTATTTCAATTTTTTTGGTTTTGAGAGGCGCAATTTTAGCCGTTTGGTGGGAGACTGGGAGATTTGGAAGCGATGGAGAGGAGGATGTGTGGGACCCAACTGTGGGTCCCTGCTTCACATCGTCACGTGCTCTGCCTTTTTTTTTGGAAGTTGATATATGGACGCGGAGGATTATACCCACTTAATTATATATATTAAATAAATTTTTATTATTTTATTTAAATATTATTATTAAATTTATTTAATATAATAATAATATTTAAATAAAATAATAAAAATAATAAAATTATTAATATATATAATAATTTATTTAACATATATAATAAAAATTTTTATCAATAATGATATTACTAATAAAATTTTCGTAACATTTTTCTTTTACTAAAATATTGGAGGGGTGAATTTTGGCTCAATTATTTTTCTTTTTATATTTTGAATTAGTATCTGGATTAGGTTGATGTTATCCGAATTTGCGTGGATGTCGCCGACGCAACTGGAAAGGTTGAGGTGTGGTTATTTCTCCAGTTTAATTAAAACTGGAGAGATCTGTCATCGTTATAGAGTAATGATTGCAACAACTCCTGTCTGCGTTTTGAAACAAATTGAGAGCAAGTTCACATGCAACTACAACCTCAATTTGGCTGCGAGCAAATATTAATTAGGTTGATTTGATTCACTTTTCCAGTTGACCTTGCAGACTTCTCCTGTTGATTCTTTGAAAGAATAACTTGTGAATTCCATGATGCACGCGCTGTGGTGCCGCAGTGTGGCGGGTCATAATAGAATCAAGATTCCAGAGGGAGGTTTTTTTATACTGTGACCCGTTATATCATAACATATTATTCTGTTCATACTCTCAAAGGATTTGGAGTATGGTTTGCGGCGGCGTCCTAAAAAATCTCATGATTTTTTTTGTATTTTTGTCACGGTTTGAGTTTCAAGAAATTAGTTATTGGAGTAGAAAAAAATTCCACAGGTGAGAACAAAATTCAAAACTTTTGAGTTTTCTCTTTTTTTTTTTTTACTTTTTTTTTGGTGAGAACAAAATTCAACACTTTTTGAGTTTTCTTTTTTTTTTTTTACTTTTTTTTTGCGAACAAAATTTACTTGACGTTTAGCGCTTGTGAATGAACATTTATTTAACAATCATTACAGAAACATAAAATATTCTTTATTTAGATTGATCATATGCGAAATGAATTAGTAAATGATGCCATGAATAATTCTATTTTTATTGTTGAAGCATCCTTTCTGTTTTCCGTTCATGTGAATGAAAAAGCTGGTGAATTTAAAATTTGCAAATCAAAATATTATGAGTTTATATATAAATAAATTGAGAAAATTATTGCATTTCTAATATATAACACTTATCTCCAAACTCTATCTAATGAAAAATGTTTATATTAGATGACAAAAATGTATGTACCTCTAGTAGTATTAAAATCTCCAAAAGTTGTATTTTTTTTATGGAACAAAGTATTTTTAATTTTTACTTATAAAACAAAATCTTTTATCTTGAATTTTCTTATAATAATTTAGAAAAGGAAAACAATATACACCTTATACGCTATATTTGTAATGAAAATAAGAGAAGTCCACCTATTTCAGATTTAATTTTTTCAGTACCAACAACACCGGTACCTATTACATTACATCACAACAAACTACTAAGAAAGAAACAGACAAAGAACTAATAGTTCCAAACATTAACCTATATATTCTACCAGATACCAGAGACAAACTTGCACACAACATCAAAATGCATCACAAAAAGTCTTAAATTTGCATATATTAAAAACAAATCAAGCATGTTTCTTCGTTAACTGCGCTTTAAGACTCGAGGAACCTTATGTACTAGACATAAACACTTTCGAATTTATAGCTATAATTGGTGCGGCAAAACAATTCATACCATTTTGTAAAATTTATGACTATTTTTTTAATAAACCGCAAACCTAACACAGATGGTGATAAGTCTTAATAAGCCTCTCACAGACAGTAGAATTTATTGGCCTCCATTTCCTTTACTGAAAATGTAATTATCCTTGTCATCAAAATTTCCTGATTGTCCCTGCCTTTTCTTTTTTATCACAGAAAGATGAGATTAAAAGGGTCCACACATTTCTTATACAGCTAAATCAACAACCATGTCTTATCTGATGGGACTTTGAGAAGAAAATTTCTCTGAATACTTTTAAAATATTTTCATTTTTCTAAATCTTTTTAGATTTGAAGCCTCTATAAGCAATTATTAAAAATACAAAGTTACAAATGTGATAGCAAGTATAATTTATATGATATAAGCTATGCATTATCATTGGTTTGTCCATTTATGGGAAACTCACTGTGTCTTCCCAAATTAACACAACTCCAAACTAGAAAGAAAAGAGTTGTAAACCATGAAAGCCCAATTTCTCAGATAAAAAGCAGCCTAAAATGCCAATTTTCTGTGGAAGCTGGATAATTCTGCAGCAATACTGACCTGATGATTCAAAAATTTGGCCCTGTGTCATAAATCTGGACAATTTTCTTTCCGAAAGAATTGAATTTCACGTTTTGCAATTTTTGAAATTAAGTTTTAAATGAGTTTAATTAGAAAATCAGCATTTCTAGATACTATCTTTTCTGCTAGCTTCACTTCAGACTTCAGACAATTAAGAGCACAAAAGAATTCCAATAATTTATTAATTATCAGAAATTATACCAATGCTAACAAAAACGCAACATCGAAGCTAATAGGGTTACAACATGAAGCTTAGAGCATCTTGTGAGCTCTCTAATTCCCTCCAAAAAAATTGAAAACTTGTGTAGTGTTTATGTGTCTCAAAACTTTGGTAACCCAAAACAATTACAAAATTAAACCCAAATGAATTAATTTACCTTAAATTTAATCAGAATCTGCATCATCATCACCACCATCCTCACTAGAATCATTTTTTTCTTGGGGAAGTACACCATCCTCAATTACAGGATCGGCATCATCAGATTTTGCAGGGCCTGGCCCAGCAGAGACCTTGACCATAGCAGGTCGCAATAGCCTCTCACCTAATCTGAAACCCTTTCGGAATTCTTGGATGATTATGCCCTCTTCATACTCTGTTGATTCTTCTCGCATTATTGCCTCGTGAAACTATGAGAAAGGATGTATAAAAAGAAAACTCATTGAAGAAATTTCTATAACCATTGCTAACATTTGCAACTAAGTCAAGGTTGTCAAATCTTAGTAAGATATGAAAAAACCACAATTCTAAGATGTTCAGATTCTGGGGCCTAAATATGATTGCAAGCTTAGACCTAACCAGCAACTCAGTTAGTGTCCATGCCTACATTTCCGATTTATGATTGTCAAAAAGACATTTCCAATTTAATGCAATCTATGCCTACATTTCCAAATTCTAAGATGTTCAAATTTTGCGATGTAAATACAATTGCAACCTTAAACCTAACCCACAAAATAAATTGTAAGTTGTACTCCAATTTGCTAGATCTATATCCTACACATTCCCAAATAACGGTAATAGTCCTAACATTCATATGCAAAATTATATAACTTCATGGCATATATGTAAAAGCTAATATTGTTACCATAAAAAGGCTAATGAAATTGTTGGTTCTATTATCAGGAGATGATTGTAAAACCTTTATTTCATAACAAAAAGCAAACAAATTATAAGATAAACTAACAAAACATTACCATGGGGTCAAAAGCAGTACCAACTGTCACCACATCTTTCACACCCAAAGAGGTTAAAATCTCAACAAATTGCTTATATATACTCTGATAACTTTCATTGATCTTCTTCTCCCCTTCTGTCTCAACTTTTATCTGTACTTTAGCTCTCTCAAAGTTATCTAATACCGGCAAAAGCCCCTCTATCACCTCTCCCTTCACATTATCCATTAAATTAAGCCTCTCCTTGTCTGTTCTCTTTCTATAATTATCGAAATCGGCACTGATCCTGAGTAAGCGGTCATGTTCAATTTTCAGCTCAGCAGTTAAAGCATCCACTTGAGCAGAAAGAGATACTCGATCCTCTTCAATTGATAGGAGGTAGGCTTCGATTTCTTTGATTTTGGTTTTGTCTTTGGTGGTCAATAATGCCTCCTTATAGGCATTTAGGGTTGAAATCATAGCAGAATTAGGGATTTCTTCTGGCGTTGGAACAGAACCATCTGCTTCGGTTTCGATTTCAGTTTCGGGGTTGCTCTCAGTCGGTGCTTCGGTTTCTGATCCTTCCTGGATTTTTAAAATCAGGAAATCTTTTAAAACAAATTGGTT
The DNA here is from genome assembly GCA_037678475.1 of x Bolboschoenoplectus mariqueter. Taxonomy (NCBI): domain Eukaryota; kingdom Viridiplantae; phylum Streptophyta; class Magnoliopsida; order Poales; family Cyperaceae; genus x Bolboschoenoplectus; species x Bolboschoenoplectus mariqueter. Next base: position 2,970,664 of record CM075268.1, read on the forward strand.
GATAAGAAAATTTTCTTAAAAACAAAATGATGATACCAAACAATGGCCTTGAATTTCAATACCGACAGTCAAGTTCATCTGGTACAATTAATTACAATGGCAGGCCCAAAATATATGTGAAAGTTAAAAAGAGGAAAAAGACTCAGTTAATTTCCTAAATAAGAAGACAACAGATACATGAATTAGAATCATAAGTGGACATTTTTTTTCAACTTGGAACAAACAAGCAATTAGAAACTCTTCTGGCATATTGATATGAACACAAATTCTACTCTATTACAAAGCATCTACCTGCTAAAGTAATAGTAATGGTCCCTAGATAGAGATTTCCCCACATTTCAAGGGCATATCTACAATTTGTACCAATAAGACAAATAGTACTACCTGCTCTGCACTGGCGGCGGCGGCCGTGACCTCCTCTGCCTCCGTGGTTTCCCCAGAGGCGGCGAATGGCACCACCGTGAACCTTCTAAAACCCCTGTGGCAGAGAGATAATCGCAGGGGCTTGTGGTGGGAGAAACTGCGCTTGAAAGAGAGGGAGGAAGGGGAGATGATGACAGAGGAGTCGGTGGACCTGGCGCACAGGTGCACCGGATTGAAACCTAGAGCAGCGGCTCGTACTGAGGAGGCCATGTGGAGAGCAAGAAGCGAGAGAAGGAAGAAAGGAAGCGGAGAGAGAGAGAGATGGAGAAAGAATAAGGGTTTATCGTTTGGTCGCTTGGTGAAAGGCGAAGAAGCTTCTAGCTTTTGCAATCGGGTAAAGGATCAATAGTCAATAGACATCCGACCCGTTTAGTTACATGTAACTTAACTGTTCTTATCCAAGTTGAATCCATTTACAAACAGTCAAAATGTTAATCCGGATTCGTAAAATTCGATCCGAGTCCGATACGGTACTATCAAAGGAAGGAATGGCACATGAGTGTCGTAAGATTTTCGGACCGTCTGATTGAAATCAAACTACTAAGGTCAATATTTGCAACTTAAAATAAGTAGAGAAAATTCATCATTTGTTCCTTGAATTTTTTTCAAAAAAATTTACTTAGTGCTAAATTTTGGTTTTGTCGGTATTTCAATAAGAAATGATGTAAAATTGATTTAAAATATGTATAAACATGTACAAATGTGATTTAATGTGTGTGCGACCCTTTTTCGCGGCCCACGCGTGAGGCATCGGCGTCATCGCTCACGGGGGAAGAAGGTGCAGATACATCCCTTACGTGTATTTATGTGCTCAAGGACTTATTATTTAGATGATTGTGGGAACTTTTATTTTCTGACAGGCGCAAGCCCCCGACGTTAATTACCCCGACTCTTGCCTCGAGAACCTCTGATTAATGAAATAATCAAAATACATGGGTTGAATTCATGTCTTTTATTTTCTCCCTTCAAATTTATTTTGTTTTTGATGAAATTGTGTAAAAAGAGTTTATTTGTCAGCATGACTATTTAACCTTTCCCTCTTTTTTATTTGTTTTATGTTTTATTTCCTATACCAATATAGGAATAAAGAAATTCGCAGAATTCTTATCTTAAAGACTTTTTTTCCTTAATTTCTTTATAAATGGATACAAATATACCTTTTGTTTTGTATAAATATTGTAAAGGGGTATCCAATCTTTTAATTTTTTCTTTCTTTTTTCGAGAACCATATTTGAGTTATAGCCCTTGGCACACGTCATGATCTGACCTCAACTTAGTTGACTATGACTCAAGGGTTCAAAACTAATTGACTCAACAACAGATTTTTTTGGAAACTCTGTTATAGACTTTTGATTTCATCGTAGCTATGCTACGGAATTTGAAAAATCTTATTCATTCTTAAGTATCCATATTATGGAGATCCATTCGATTTCATATTATAAGGATACAAGCCATCCTATTGCAAATCTTGAAAATAATATTTTCTTTTTTTTATTAATCTTAGGGAATTCAATCCCCTTTTCCTCTCAGGAAAAGAACATCATATAATTTAAAGGAGATCATATGAAAAATTTAACTGATTCTTTCGTTTTCTTTATACTTAATGGTACACTTCAAGGAATCAAAATGATCAGAACGTATAATTTTTAATGATTAGACTAAAGACGTATGATCTAAAGTCACAGAGACGTATAATTTCTCATAAATCAGAGATTGAGGATGTATAATCCTATTAATATCATAGAGTTCAAATACGAAGAGCACTACTAACTCGATACTCGAGGAACCAGAGATGTTTAATCTCTATAGAAGTTCACATCAAAGACAAGGACATATTATCCTAAACAGTTTATTGACCTTCCAAATCCCGAATCTAAAGCGTTATGCCAATTCGAAACCTAGAAAAATTGGAGAATCAAGAACGTATAATTCTTTATTGATTTCCAAAACGAGAGACATTAAATCTGAAGCGCACTGCTAATTTAACGTTCTCAAAACATGATTTGATATGCTGGTATGTTTTATCAAGATTTAGGCATGATTTTGGTCACTGTTTGACTTTCCAAGGGGCATTCTGGGAATTTTGATTGACATTTGATCATCCTATGTCATTCAGGGGCATGTTGGTCATTTTTGTCATAATGACATATTTGGTCAATATTTGAGCGTGTTTTGCGTATTTGGACATAATGACATGTTTAATCATTGTATGATTGTGTTTGGCCAATATTTGAATATATTCTGCATATTTTGAATGACATTTTTGGTCGAGTCTTAAGTGGGTTTTTGCACACTTACCTATGATGACATGTTTGGTCAAAATTTGGATATATTTAGTCAATTTAAGTGTGATTTGAACATTTTGATATTTTTGAAATGATTATGTTATTTTGAACATTTTTAATTTGTTTTATCAAAATACAACATAATTTAGTCATTTTGAATATTTTTAATTTATCTTAACAAAATATAACATAATTTGGTCATTTTAAATATTTCGATTTGTTTTATCAAAATATAAAAAGAATGTTTTATTTTATTTTATCAAAAATACAACATAACTTAACATATTTTATCATACTATGGACACATTTTTATTTTTGACATACTTGGCCAAAGATTTGGACATATTTGTATATTTGACATGTTTGGTCAAAGATTTGGGCATATTTGCATATATTGACATGTTTGATCAAAGATTTGGGCATATTTGCATATTTGACATGTTTGGTCAAGGATTTGGACTTATTTGTATATTTGACATATTTTTATTTGACAAAATCATATCATCAACAAAAATACAATTTTGTTCTTGTATTTTATTTATTTATACAAAATAATATGCATGATATATGTTTTGAATTTTCCTTAAAATAAAAATAAAAATAAAAATTGATATTTTATTGTCTCAACAATATGTTTAATGAAACCATGATTTTTGATATATTTTTTATGATTTTTAGACTTAAGGAAACATTTTTATTTAATGTTTAAAGTTTATTCTCAAAACAGATTAATATGAACCGCTAGATTTGAGCCCATGTAGTAAGATCTGGACTTTAGTCCGATTTTTAAAGCAGCTTTTGAACTGATCCGTCGGATCAAAGGCGCGCATTAAGCCTGTGATGGGTTGTTTGAATTTCATCAATATTCGTACTTTGAAATGCATCAACGTTCGCACTTTCCTTCTCCGACCTTGATCAAGGCCCTATCGGTGTCGGATCTCCGATTAGAGGGCATGGTTGACATCGTCGGAGCACAAGGAGTCCAACAGTGGTGGTCTCGTCATTGGCGGCGGCCTAGATCGCCAGGGATGACGATAGCCACCTCGATTTTGGCCAAGGTGTTGCTAAGATGAAATTTTAATGAATTTGAACTGAATTTGAGCAAATTGATTCAGTTCCTTTGGCATATAACATCATTTAGATGTGTTTACAAAATTTTGAAAGTTTAATTTGAGTTTAGGTCATCAAATTTGCGATTTTCACTGTTCGGTACCAGACTGGTTTTGGGGTACCGAATGGTATTTCATGCCTTTCTTTGTAATTTCTTCTCAATTAACTCTCTCAGGAGCATCCTTGAGTATATTTGAGCATATTTGAATGATCAATTTTATTATTTTGGGTGTGCATTGTCTTTTATGAACACTAGGCCATTTTGGGTATTGGTTTCAATTTGATTTTCTTTTGATTTTGTCACATTTTTCTTGAATTCTATATTGAAATGTGTTCAAGGAAGTCAATAACAAGTTCTGAAATGTTTTGATATCAAGTTTGCACATACTTTCCATTTTTACACAATTCTATTTCATTTTTTTAATTTTTCTGGTATTAATCTAGAGCCGCTTTAGTTTTGATTTTTGACAGACCCAATTTCAAAAATTCATATAAAATCATAAAAATCTCAAAAATGGTAAAAATTTGTGTTTAGATGCATTAAAACCCATTCTAATTGTCCATAAAATTTCAGATTAATTAGATCAACAGAGACCATATTTTTAAATTTTTATTGAACTTGATAGAAATGCCCTCAGTGATGGAAAAAATCATATTTGGCCTAAACTAGGTGTTAAGGCCTGGTTTAATTATTCAAAAACCTTTAAAATATCACATGATGTGTTATAAAGGTGAATGCACCAGAAATTTTGGATTTTGCATTTAAAAGAGAATAGGAATTCTTAGTTTGATCAGAAATTGACTTTTCGAGTTTTTAGACTGGATGAGATTTGAAAATTCATAACAATTCACAGAAAATTAAAAAAAATGTAAAATTTGGACCATAAGTTCATATAAACCTACTCTGCATCCTTGTGAAGCTTTATGAAAAATTGATAACCAGATTGAGAGATATAGATTGATCTCTCAACTGGACAGAAGGGGGTACTATTGGATTCATACCAGTATTTACTCAAATATTGTTTTGAACATCCAAACATGTTAAAAGTGTAAAAATAAAATATCAAGGGAAGAAACAAAGTCAGATTTGATCAATATTTCATATAACATCATATTTGATATAAGAAATAAAAATGCATCACTATATAAACATGGGGTTTTGATTTCTTGAAATTTGGCAGCATAATAGTTTGTATAAAGCTCTTTTGAGTTTTGTATTACCACTGCACATGTGCACAAGGCTTGAGAGAAGGGTATGAACATGTGCCCATCCTATTGAACCAAATTAGCATGTGCTAATTGGTTCTTATATGTTTATCAAATTTTATAGAAAATGTACATAATAGAGCACTTGAGACTCGGTTTAGGCACCAATTGAGCTCTGTGGAGAAGGAGACACATGTGCACCTCCCAAACCCGAAGGTTTAGCCATCTCACCCATCAAGGTGAGACTAGCTTCAGAGCTCAAATGGGGCTAAACCAAGCTCAAGACTTGGCCCCTCTGTCTCTTACATAATCACACAAGCTTCCTTCTTTTTAGCAGAGGTTTGTTCTGTGGAATTTGGATTTGGTTTCGGTTTGACAGGGCTTGAGCTTATGAGAGGGCCTCTCCTCCTTGATTTTCTTCTTGGGGGTCTATTTATGGCCCAGGGAGCATAGTTTGAGTTTGAGGGTTGAGCTGGAAGCATCCCAGCCTTTGGTTTGATCAAACGGCTGAGATGGAACCCAGCAGGCAACAATTGGCTTGTGGCTCGTCCTTACGAGATTCCTTCAGCTAATTGGCGCCCCGGTTATCCAATAGGATGCCCACACGTGTCCCTGTGCGTATGCTGGGAGAGAGAGAAGAAAGCCGTTGGCTTTGTCTTCTTCTTAGGCTGGTTCACCATGCTTTCGGGTGAGGGTATTTCTCGAACATTCATTTGCCTTGCTGGCGCCTGACATGCTATTAGAATACCACTAAATGTGTTCAAGGCATTAATTTGATCACTTAAGCATCGGGCCGTGCCAATTGACCACACCCGAGTTGAACTCAAGCACCAAGTGGTGAACCCATCAATTAAGCACCTCTCACACTAAATAGACACCTCAAACAGCATCGTGGAAGTGTTTTGAAGCTTCTTCAAGTGTTGGTTTGGCCCCTCGAGCTCTCAATTGCTCAGTCCACTTCAAGGCCAAGGTACTTTCTCTTTCGATTTTCTCTCTACTCGATTTGCTATTTTCAATTCTGTTTGTAGCATTAAACTCTCCTCAAGGTGTAGATTAAATCACCAAAACGGTTTGAACCAACTCGCATTGTACATTATTTTTTCATTTTTGGTTCTCGGATGAGATTCAAAGCTCGGGGAAGAAGAAGGGAGAGGGAGAGAGTTTAATTCAAAGGTCTTCTCTTATTTGAGCTCGGTCCACATGCACCATTCTATGGTTTTGAGCTTGTCAGAGAGAGGGAGGACCCCCACATGTCAGGTTTAATGAGACTCATCCCTCAGCGAAAAACTCAGGGTGAGCCTGTGGTCTCGGCTCTCATGCACCAAAACACATTGTCAGTGGCTTGGTGCATGTGTACTGGGTCTGTTCAAATCACACTTAATACTTTATGTGTATGACGGGTAGGTCCAGAGATTTATTTAATCGTTTGAGAGCCCCAGTTTGCACCCAGAATGTTGTATATACCCCCAAATTGTACACAGAATTATCTCCAGCTCTCATTTTATTGTATTTTCTTTATTCTTTTACCTTTTTATTTTATTTTTCATGTAAAAATCCATGAAAATTCACTGAAAAATCATAGAAATGTATTCCATGATTCTATTATTTTTAGGTAATATTTTTGGCATTTTTGGGTGTGAAATTAGGCATTAATTTCACTTAATTCATTAATTGCACAATATTAGACATATTAATCTCATACAATTAATATATGGCATGATTGTCCCAAGGAATTATTTCTTGACTCCAAGAATTTCATGAAAAAAATTCATGATTTTGGATTTGACATGGTTAATTATATGAAATTATTTTTTGATTTCATATAATCAGGCTTTGTGCATATATATTTTTTACACACATTTGAAACGGTTTTGGCATAATTATTCATGAAATATTCCTTTAATTTCAAGAAATAAATTTGATGTGTGATAAATCATGAAATTGAGCATAATTTGATGATTTTAATATTTGGCATGGTTATTTCATGAAATTATTTTTTAATTTCAAGAAATAAGTTTCACATGTGGTGAATTATGAAATTGGACACAATTTCATAATTTTAATATTTGGCATGATCATTTCATGAAATTATCTTTTTAATTTAAGAAATAAGTTCCATATGTAGTAAATTATAAATTTGGGCATAATTTTATAATCTTAAATTTTGGCATGAATATCACATGAAATTACATCGTTAATTTCACATAATATATAATTTGATTCTTGTGAATTTTCTGGCAATTTTTTAATGACAAACTATGTGTTTTGATACAATTTAAGGTGACATATAGGTCATATCTCATTAATTTAACTTCAAAAATATATATAAATAATAAATAAATATTTCTAAAAATTTATGCGTGAATTTTGATAATATTTCAATAAAAAATGAGATCAAATTAATTAAAAACATTTAAAAACATGTTCATATGCGATTTAAAAATTTTTTGATGCAATTTGAGTTGAAAAATAGATCGTATCTCTTTAATTTAGCTCCAAAAATACATATAAATAATAAATAAATATATCTAAGAGCTTAAGTTTCAATTTTGATAATATTTCAATAAAAAATAAGCCAAATTGATTAAAAACGTGTACAAACAAATTTAAATGCGATTTAAATGCGGATATGTGTTTTTGGAGCAAAACTAAAGAGTTTTTTTTATTATATTTTACCTCAAATTGAATCACGATAAAATTGAAATGCATTTCAACATGTTTATACGCATTTTTAATCAACTTGACCTCATTTCTGATATAAATATTATCAAAATATATACATAAATTATTAGATATTTTTATTTACTATTTTTATGTGTTTTACATGCTAAACTAAAGTATTATTGCCAGTATTTCACCTCAAACTGCATCAAAATGTATTTAAAACGCATTTTAACATATTTATACACATTTTTTATTAATTTGGACTAATTTCTGACTCAAATAACATCAAAATACAGACATAAACTTTTACGTATGTTTATTTATAGGTTTGATGTATTTTTTTTTTTTGAGCTAAACTAAAGTGTTATAGCCTATACTTGAGCCCAAATTATATATAAATGCATTTAGAACGCACTTGCAAATGTTTATATACGTTTTTAATCAATTTTGGCTTATTTCAGACTCAAATAACATCAAAATATTTATTTACAGTTTTTATGTATTTGTGCAGCTAAACTAAAGTGTTATGATCTATATTTCAGCCAAATTAAATCCAAATCCATTTAAAACACATTTGATCATGTTTGGCCTCTTTTTTTACTCAAATAATATCAAAATACAAGCATAAACTATTACATATGTTTATTTATTGTTTTTATGCATTTTTGGAGCAAACGAAAGTGTTATGGCCTATATTTCAGCTCCAAATGCATGTAAAACGCTCTTAAACATGTTTATTCACTTTTTTAATCAAGTTGGGCAAATTTCTGACTTGTATAGCATCAAAATAAAAAATATAAACCGTTAGATATGATTATTTACAGTTTTTATATGGTTTTGGCGCTCAACTCAAAAGGCATCAAAAATGCATTTAAAACGCTTTTGAACATGTTTATGCACGTTTTCTATCAATTTGGCCTCATATCTGATTCAAATGAAGTCAAAATACAAACCTAAACTATTAGATATGTTTATTTACAGTTTTTGTGTGTTTTTGGAGCAAAACTGAAGTGTTAGTTCAGGTCAAAATGCATGAAAAACGCTTTTGAACACATTTGTGCATGTTTTTAAACATTTTGGCATCATATCTGACTCAAGTAACATTAAAATGCAAACATAAACAATTACATATGTTATTTACATTTTTTTTATGTGTTTTTGGAACTAAATTAATGTGTTCTGGCCTACTTTTAAGTTCAGATTGCATCAAAATACATTTAAAAAGCATTTGAACGTGTTTATTCACATTTTTATTCAAGTTGGCCTCATTACTGACTCGAATAACATCAAAATGTGCACTAAAACTACTAGATAATTTTATTTACAGTATTTATGTATTTTCGGAGCTAAATTAAAGTGTTCTATCCTATATTACGGCTCAAATTGCATTAAAATGCATTTAAAACACATTTGAACATTTTTATAGGCATTTTTAATCAATTGGGCCTCATTTCCGACTCAAATAACATGAAAATGAACACATAAACCACTACATATGTTTATTTACAGTCTTTGTGTGTTTTTGGTGGTAAAATAAAGTGGTATGGCCTACATTTCAGCTCAAATTATATGAAAATACATTTAAAACGCATTTGAAGATGTTCATACACCTTTTCAATCAATTTGGCCTCATTTCTAACTCAAATAACAGCAAAATACAAACATAAACAGTTAGATGTGTTTCTTTACAGTTTTTACGTGTTTTTGGATCAAAACTAAACTGGTACGGCCTATATTTCAGCTCAAAATGCATTTAAAATACTTTTGAACATGTTTATGCACGGTTTAATCAATTTGGCCTCATACTCGACTTAAATTTCATCGAAATACAAACATAAACCATTTGATATATTTATTTAAAGTTTTTATGCGTTTTTGGAGCAAACGAAAGTGTTATGGCCTACATTTCAACTCAAAATGAATCAAAATACATTAAAAATGCTTTTGAACAGGTTTATGCACGTTTTCAGTCAATTCGGCCTCATACCCGACTAAAATTTCATCAAAATAGAGTCATAAATTATTAGACATGTTTACTTATAATTTTTATGCATTTCTGGAGCAAAACTAAAGTGGTACGGCTTATATTTCAGCTCAAAATGCATCAAAATGCATTTAAAACGCTTTTGAACACGTTTATGCATGTTTTCAGTCAATTTGGCCTCATATCGGATTCAAATAACATCAAAATACAAACATAAACCATTAGATATGTTTATTTAAAGTTTTTATGCGTTTTTGGAGCAAACAAAATTGTTATGGCCTATATTTCAGCTCAAAATGAATCAAAATGAATTAAAAATGCTTTTCAACATGTTTATGCACGGTTTTAATCAATTTGGCCTCATACCCGACTAAAAATTCTTCGAAATGCAAACAAAAACCATTAGATATATTTATTTAAAGTTTTTATGCGTTTTTGGAGCAAATGAAAGTGTTATGGCCTACATTTCAACTCAAAATAAAGCAAAATGCATTAAAAATGCTATTGAACATGTTTATGCACATTTTTAATCAATTTAGCCTCATACCCGACTAAAATTTCATCAAAATACCGTCATAAATTATTAGACATGTTCACTTATAAATTTTATTCGTTTCTGGAGCAAAACTAAAGTGGTACGGCTTATATTTCAGCTCAAAATGCATCAAAATGCATTTAAAACGCTTTTGAACACGTTTATGCACGTTTTCAATCAATTTGGCCTCATACCCGACCAAAATTTCATGAAATATAGTCATAAATTATTAGACATGTTTACTTATAATTTTTATGCATTTCTGGTGTAAAACTAAAGTGATACGGCTTATATTTCTGCTCAAAATGCATCAAAATGCATTTAAAACGCTTTTGAACACGTTTATGCACGTTTTTAATCAATTTGGCCTTATATCTGATTCAAATAACATCAAAATATAAACATAAACAATTACATATGTTATATACATTTTTTTATGTGTTTTTGGAGCTAAATTAATGTGTTCTGACCTACATTTAGGTTCAGATTGCATCAAAATGCATTTAAAAAGCATTTGAATGTGTGTATAAGCATTTTTTATTCAATTTGGCCACATTACTGACTCGAATAACATTAAAATGCACGCCTAAACTTTTGGAAATCTTTATTCATAGTTTTTCTGAATTTTTGGAGCTAAACCAAAGTGTTATGGCCTATATTTGAGCTCAAAATGCATTAAAAATGCCTTTGAATATGTTTATGCACGTATTTAATCAATTTGGCCTCACATCGGACTCAAATATCAACAAAAGACAAACATAAACTATTAGATACGTTTATCTATAGTTTTTATGTATTTTTGGAACAAAACTAAATTGTCCCAGCTTATATTACAGCTTAAAATGCATTAAAAACGCATTTCAACTTGTTTATACACGTTTTTAATCAATTTGGCCTCATATCCGACTCCAATATCATCAAATATAAATATAAACTGTTAGCTATGTTTATTTACAGTTTTTGTGTGTTTTGGAACAAAACTAAAGTGTTTATGGATTACAAACGCACTAAAATCGCTTTTGAATATGTTTATGCACGTTTTTAATTAATTTGTCCTCATATCTGATTCGAATAACATCAAAATAATCAAAAACTGTTAAATATGTTTATTTAGAGTTTTTTTGTTTTTCTGGAGCAAAACTAAAGTGTTATGGCCTATATTTCAGCTCAAAAAGCTTTTAAAACGCTTTTGAACATTCTTATACACATTTTTATTCGATTTGGCCTCATTTTTTACACAATAACATCAAAATACATGCCTAAACTTTGAGAAACGTTACTTCCCAGTTTTCGTGTGGTTTTGGAGTCGAACTCACGTGCTCCGATCTATATTTCAGCTCGAAATGCATGAAAATGCATTTACAAAGCATTTGAACGTGTTTATACACATATTTATTCAATTTGCCATGATTTTTGATTCGAATAACATCCGAATGCGCTCCAAAACTACTAGATATTTTTATTTACAGTATTTATGTATTTTTGGAGCTAAATTAAAGTGTTATATCCTATATTACGGCTCAAATAGCATTAAAACACATTTAAAACACATTTAAAACACATTTGAACATTTTTATAGACGTTTTTAATTAATTCGGGCTCATTTCGGATTCAAATAACACGAAAATGAACACATAAACCACACATATGTTTATTTACAGTCTTTATGTGTTTTTGGTGGTAAACTAAAGTGGTCTGTCCTACATTTCAGTTCAAATTACATGAAAACGCATTTAAAACGCATTTGAAGATGTTCATACACATTTTCAATCAATTTGGGCACATTTCTGACTCAAATAACAGCAAAATACAAACATAAACAGTTAGATGTGTTTCTCTACAGTTTTTATGTGTTTTGGGAGCAAAACTAAAGTGGTACGGCCTATATTTCAGCTCAAAATGCATCAAAATGCATTTGAAACGCTTTTGAACACGTTTATGCACGTTTTTAATCAATTTGGCCTCATATCTGATTCAAATAACATCAAAATACAAACATAAACCATTAGATATGTTTATTTAACGTTTTTATGCGTTTTTGGAGCAAACGAAGGTGTTATGGCCTATATTCCAGCTCAAAATGAATCAAAATACATTAAAAATGCTATTGAACATGTTTATGCACGTTTTTAATCAATTTGGCCTCATGCCCGACTAAAATTTCATCAAAATAGAGTCATAACTTATGAGACATGTTTACTTATAATTTTTATGCATTTTTGGAGAAATCTAAAGTGGTACGGCCAATATTTCAGCTCATAATGCATCAAAATGCATTTGAAACGCTTTTTAACATGTTTATGCACGTTTTCAGTCAATTTGGCCTCATACCCAACCAAAATTTCATCAAAATACTAACATAAAACATTAGATATGTTTATTTAATGTTTTTATGCGTTTTTGGAGAAAACGAAATTGTTATGGCCTATATTTCGACTCAAAATGAATCAAAATGCATTAAAAATGCTTTTCAACATGTTTATGCATGGTTTTAATCAATTTGTCCTCATACCCGACTAAAATTTCATCAAAATACAAACATAAACCATTACATAAGTTTATTTAAAATTTTTATGCGTTTTTGGAGCAAACGAAAGTGTTATGGCCTATACATCTGCTCAAAATGAATCAAAATGCATTAAAAATGATTTTGAACATGTTTAAGCATGGTTTTAATCAATTTGGCCTCATACCCGACTAAAATTACATCAAAATACAGTCATAAATTATTAAACGTGTTTACTTATAATTTTTATTCGTTTTTGGAGCAAACCTAAAGAGGTACGGCATATAATTCAGCACAAAATGCATTTAAAACGCTTTTGAACACGTTTATGCACGTTTTTAATCAATTTGGCCTCATCTTTGATTCAAATAACATCAAAATACAAACATAAACCATTAGATATGTTTACATAAAGTTTTTATGCTTTTTTGGAGCAAATGAAAGTGTTATGGCCTATATTTCAGCTCAAAATAAATCCAAATGCGTTAAAAATGCTTTTGAACATGTTTATGCACGTTTTTAAACAATTTGGCCTCATAGCTGACTAAAATTTCATCAAAATACAGTCATAAATTATTAGACCTGTTTACGTATAATTTTTATGCGTTTCTGGAGCAAAAATAAAGTGGTACGGCTTATATTTCAGCTCAAAATGCATTTAAAACGCTTTTGACCAAGTTTATGCACGTTTTTAATCAACTTGACCTCATATCTGATTCAAATAACATCATAATACAAACATAAACCATTAGATATATTTACTTAAAGTTTTTATGCGTTTTTGGAGCAAATGAAAGTGTTGTGGTCTACATTTCAGCTCAAAATGAATCAAAATGCATTAAAAATGCTTTTGAAAACGTTTATGCACGTTTTTAATCAATTTGGGCTCATACCCGACAAAAATTACATCAAAATAGAATCATAAATTATTAGACATGTTTATTATAGTTTTTATGCATTTCTGTTGCAAAACAAAAGTGGTACGGCCTATATTTCAGTTCAAAATGAATCAAAATGCATTTAAAACGCTTTTGAACACGTTTACGCACGTTTTTAAACAATTTGGCCTCATATCTGATTCAAATAACAACAAAATATAAACATAAACCATTAGAAATGTTCACTTAAAGTTTTTATGCTTTTTTGGTGCAAATGAAAGTGTTATGGCCTATATTTCCGCACAAAATGAGTCAAAATACATTAAAAATGCTTTTGAAAACTTTTATGCACGTTTTTCATCAATTTGGGCTCATACCCGACAAAAATTACATCAAAATAGTGTGATAAATTTTTAGACATGTTTATTATAGTTTTAATGCATATCTGTTGAAAAACTAAAGTATACGGCGTATATTTCAGCTCAAAATGCATCAAAATGCATTTAAAATACTTTTGAACACGTTTATGCACGTTTTTAATTAATTTGGCCTCATATTTGATTCAAATAACATCAAAATACAAACATAAACCATTAGATATGTTTACTTAAAGTTTTTATGCGTTTTTGGAGCAAACGAAAGTGTTGTGGTCTACATTTCAGCTCAAAATGAATCAAAATGCATTAAAAATGCTTTTGAAAACGTTTATGCACGTTTTTAATCAATTTGGGCTCATACCCGACAAAAATTACATCAAAATAGAGTCATAAATTATTAGACATGTTTATTATAGTTTTTATGCATTTCTGTTGCAAAACTAAAGTGGTACGGCCTATATTTCAGTTCAAAATGAATCAAAATGCATTTAAAACGCTTTTGAACACGTTTACGCACGTTTTTAAACAATTTGGCCTCATATATGATTGAAATAACAACAAAATATAAACATAAACCATTAGAAATGTTCACATAAAGTTTTTATGCTTTTTTGGTGCAAATGAATGTGTTATGGCCTATATTTCAGCGCAAAATGAGTCAAAATACATTAAAAATGCTTTTGAAAACTTTTATGCACGTTTTTCATCAATTTGGGCTCATACCCGACAAAAATTACATCAAAATAGAGTGATAAATTTTTAGACATGTTTATTATAGTTTTAATGCATATCTGTTGAAAAACTAAAGTATACGGCCTATATTTCAGCTCAAAATGCACCAAATTGCATTTAAAACACTTTTGAACACGTTTATGCACGTTTTTAATTAATTTGGCCTCATATTTGATTCAAATAACATCAAAATACAAACATAAACCATTAGATATGTTTACTTAAAGTTTTTATGCGTTTTTGGAGCAAACGAAAGTGTTATGGCCTATATTTCAGCTCAAAATAAATCAAAATGCATTAAAAATCCTTTTGATAATGTTTATGCAGGGTTTTAATCAATTGGGCCTCATATGTGACAAAAATTTCATCAAAATACAGTCATAAATTATTAGAATTGTTTATGTATAATTTTTATGCGTTTCTGGAGAAAAACTATAGTGGCATGCCTTATATTTCAGCTCAAAAGGCATTTAAAACGCTTTTGACCAAGTGTATGCACGTTTTTAATCAATTTGGCCTCATATCTGATTCAAATAACATCATAATACAAACATAAACCATTAGATATATTTACTTAAAGTTTTTATGCGTTTTTGGAGCAAACGAGAGTGTTGTGGTCTACATTTCAGCTCAAAATGAATCAAAATGCATTAAAAATGCTTTTGAACACCTTTATGTACGTTTTTAATCAATTTGCCCTCATAACCGACAAATATTTCATCAGAATAGAGTCATAAATTATTAGACTTGGTTACTTATAATATTTATGCATTTATGGAGCAAAACTAAAGTGGTACGGCCTTTATTTCAGCTCAAAATGCATCAAAATGCATTTGAAACGCTTTTGAACACGTTTATGCACGTTTTCAGTAAATTTGGCCTCATACCCGACTAAAATTTCATCAAAATAGAGTCATAAATTATTAGGCATGTTTACTTATAATTTTTATGCATTTCTGGAGCACATCAAAAGTGGTACGGCCTATATTTCCGCACAAAATGCATCAAAATGCATTTAAAACGCTTTTGAACACGTTTATGCACGTTTTTAATCAATTTGGCCCTATATCTGATTCAAATAACATAAGAATACAAACATAAACCATTAGATATATTTACTTAAAGTTTTTATGCGATATTGGAGCAAACGAATGTGTTGTGGTCTACATTTCAGCTCAAAATGAATCAAAATGCATTAAAAATGCTTTTGAACACGTTTATGCACGTTTCTAATCAATTTGTCCTCAAACCCGACTAAAATTTCATCAAAATAGAGTCATAAATTATTGGACATGGTTACTTCTAATATTTATGCATTTCTGGAGCAAAACTAAAGTGGTACTGCCTATATTTCAGCTCAAAATGCATCAAAATGCATTTGAAACGCTTTTGAACACGTTTATGCACGTTTTTACTCAATTTGCCCTCATACCCGACTAAAATTTCAAAATAGAGTCATAAATAATTAAACATGGTTACTTCTAATATTTATGCATTTCTGTTGCAAACTAAAGTGGTATGGCTTATATTTCAGCTCAAAATGCATCAAAATGCATTTGAAACGCTTTTGAACACGTTTATGCACGTTTTCAGTCAATTTGGCCTCATACCCGACTAAAATTTCATCAAAACAGAGTCATAAATTATTAGACATGGTTACTTCTAATATTTATGCATTTCTGGAGCAAAACTAAAGTGGTACGGCCTATATTTCAGCTCAAAATGCATCAAAATGCATTTAAAACGCTTTTGAAGACGTTTATGCACGGTTTTAATCCATTTGGCCTCATATCTGATTCAAATAACATAAGAATACAAACATAAACCATTAGATATATTTACTTAAAGTTTTTATGCGTTTTTGGGGCAAACGAAAGTGTTGTGGTCTACATTTCAGCTCAAAATGAATCAAAATGCATTAAAAATGCTTTTAAACACGTTTATGCAAGTTTTTAATCAATTTGCGCTCAAACCCGACTAAAATTTCATCAGAATAGAGTCATAAATTATTAGACATGGTTACTTCTAATATTTATGCATTTCTGGAGCAAAACTAAAGTGGTACGGCCTATATTTCAGCTCAAAATGCATCAAAATGCATTTGAAACGCTTTTTAACACGTTTATGCACGTTTTCAGTAAATTTGGCTTCATACCCGACTAAAATTTCATCAAAATAGAGTCATAAATTGTTAGGCATGTTTACTTATAATTTTTATGCATTTCTGGAGCAAATCTAAAGTGGTACGGCCTATATTTCCGCACAAAATACATTTAAAACGCTTTTGAACACGTTTCTGTACGTTTTTAATCAATTTGGCCCTATATCTGATTCAAATAACATAAGAATACAAACATAAACCATTAGATATATTTACTTAAAGTTTTTATGCGTTTTTGGAGCAAACGAGAGTGTTGTGGTCTACATTTCAGCTCAAAATGCATCAAAATGCATTTGAAACGCTTTTGAACACGTTTATGCACGTTTTTACTCAATTTGCCCTCAAACCCGACTAAAATTTCATCAGAATAGAGTCATAAATTATTAGACATGGTTACTTCTAATATTTATGCATTTCTGGAGCAAAACTAAAGTGGTACGGCCTATATTTCAGCTCAAAATGCATCAAAATGCATTTGAAACGCTTTTGAACACGTTTATGCACGTTTTCAGTAAATTTGGCCTCACACCCGACTAAAATTTCATCAAAATAGAGTCATAAAATATTAGACATGTTTACTTATAATTTTTATGCATTTCTGGAGCACATCTAAAGTGGTACGGCCTATATTTCCGCACAAAATGCATCAAAATGCATTTAAAACGCTTTTGAACACGTTTCTGCACGTTTTTAATTAATTTGGCCCTATATCTGATTCAAATAACATAAGAATACAAACATAAACCATTAGATATATTTACTTAATGTTTTTATGCGGTTTTGGAGCAAACGAAAGTGTTGTGGTCTACATTTCAGCTCAAAATGAATCAAAATGCATTAAAAATGCTTTTGAACACGTTTATGCACGTTTCTAATCAATTTGCCCTCAAACCCGACTAAAATTTCATCAAAATAGAGTCATAAATTATTGGATATGGTTACTTCTAATATTTAAGCATTTCTGGAGCAAAACTAAAGTGGTACTGCCTATATTTCAGCTCAAAATGCATCAAAATGCATTTGAAACGCTTTTGAACACGTTTATGCACGTTTTTACTCAATTTGCCCTCATACCCGACTAAAATTTCATCAAAATAGAGTCATAACTTATTAGACATGTTTACTTATAATTTTTATGCATTTTTGGAGAAATCTAAAGTGGTACGGCCAATATTTCAGCTCATAATGCATCAAAATGCATTTGAAACGCTTTTTAACACGTTTCTGCACGTTTTTAATCAATTTGGCCCTATATCTGATTCAAATAACATAAAAATACAAACATAAACCATTAGATATATTTACTTAAAGTTTTTATGCGTTTTTGGAGCAAACGAATGTGTTGTGGTCTACATTTCAGCTCAAAATGCATCAAAATGCATTTGAAACGCTTTTGAACACGTTTATGCACGTTTTTACTCAATTTGCCCTCATACCCGACTAAAATTTCATCAGAATAGAGTCATAAATTATTAGACATGGTTACTTCTAATATTTATGCATTTTTGGAGAAATCTAAAGTGGTACGGCCAATATTTCAGCTCATAATGCATCAAAATGCATTTGAAACGCTTTTTAACACGTTTCTGCACGTTTTTAATCAATTTGGCCCTATATCTGATTCAAATAACATAAAAATACAAACATAAACCATCAGATATATTTACTTAAAGTTTTTATGCGTTTTTGGAGCAAACGAATGTGTTGTGGTCTACATTTCAGCTCAAAATGCATCAAAATGCATCAAAATGCATTTGAAACGCTTTTGAACACGTTTATGCACGTTTTTACTCAATTTGCCCTCATACCCGTCTAAAATTTCATCAGAATAGAGTCATAAATTATTAGGCATGTTTACTTATAATTTTTATGCATTTCTGGAGCACATCTAAAGTGCTACGGCCTATATTTCCGCACAAAATGCATCAAAATGCATTTAAAACTCTTTTGAACACGTTTATGCACGTTTTTAATCAATTTGGCCCTATATCTGATTCAAATAACATAAGAATACAAACATAAACCATTAGATATATTTACTTAAAGTTTTTATGCGTTTTTGGAGCAAACGAATGTGTTGTGGTCCACATTTCAGCTCAAAATGAATCAAAATGCATTAAAAATGCTTTTGAACACGTTTATGCACGTTTCTAATCAATTTTCCCTCAAACCCGACTAAAATTTCATTAAAATAGAGTCATAAATTATTGGACATGGTTACTTCTAATATTTATGCATTTCTGGAGCAAAACTAAAGTGGTACTGCCTATATTTCAGCTCAAAATGCATCAAAATGCATTTGAAACGCTTTTGAACACGTTTATGCACGTTTTTACTCAATTTGCCCTCATACCCGACTAAAATTTCAAAATAGAGTCATAAATAATTAAACATGGTTACTTCTAATATTTATGCATTTCTGTTGCAAAACTAAAGTGGTATGGCTTATATTTCAGCTCAAAATGCATCAAAATGCATTTGAAACGCTTTTGAACACGTTTATGCACGTTTTCAGTCAATTTGGCCTCATACCCGACTAAAATTTCATCAAAACAGAGTCATAAATTATTAGACATGGTTACTTCTAATATTTATGCATTTCTGGAGCACATCTAAAGTGGTACGGCCTATATTTCCGCACAAAATGCATCAAAATGCATTTAAAACGCTTTTGAACACGTTTCTGTACGTTTTTAATCAATTTGGCCCTATATCTGATTCAAATAACATAAGAATACAAACATAAACCATTAGATATATTTACTTAATGTTTTTATGCGTTTTTGGGGCAAACGAAAGTGTTGTGGTCTACATTTCAGCTCAAAATGAATCAAAATGCATTAAAAATGCTTTTAAACACGTTTATGCAAGTTTTTAATCAATTTGCGCTCAAACCCGACTAAAATTTCATCAGAATAGAGTCATAAATTATTAGACATGGTTACTTCTAATATTTATGCATTTCTGGAGCAAAACTAAAGTGGTACGGCCTATATTTCAGCTCAAAATGCATCAAAATGCATTTGAAACGCTTTTGAACACGTTTATGCACGTTTTCAGTAAATTTGGCCTCACACCCGACTAAAATTTCATCAAAATAGAGTCATAAAATATTAGACATGTTTACTTATAATTTTTATGCATTTCTGGAGCACATCTAAAGTGGTACGGCCTATATTTCCGCACAAAATGCATCAAAATGCATTTAAAACGCTTTTGAACACGTTTCTGCACGTTTTTAATTAATTTGGCCCTATATCTGATTCAAATAACATAAGAATACAAACATAAACCATTAGATATATTTACTTAATGTTTTTATGCGGTTTTGGAGCAAACGAAAGTGTTGTGGTCTACATTTCAGCTCAAAATGAATCAAAATGCATTAAAAATGCTTTTGAACACGTTTATGCACGTTTCTAATCAATTTGCCCTCAAACCCGACTAAAATTTCATCAAAATAGAGTCATAAATTATTGGATATGGTTACTTCTAATATTTAAGCATTTCTGGAGCAAAACTAAAGTGGTACTGCCTATATTTCAGCTCAAAATGCATCAAAATGCATTTGAAACGCTTTTGAACACGTTTATGCACGTTTTTACTCAATTTGCCCTCATACCCGACTAAAATTTCATCAAAATAGAGTCATAAATTATTAGGCATGTTTACTTATAATTTTTATGCATTTTTGGAGAAATCTAAAGTGGTACGGCCAATATTTCAGCTCATAATGCATCAAAATGCATTTGAAACGCTTTTTAACACGTTTCTGCACGTTTTTAATCAATTTGGCCCTATATCTGATTCAAATAACATAAAAATACAAACATAAACCATTAGATATATTTACTTAAAGTTTTTATGCGTTTTTGGAGCAAACGAATGTGTTGTGGTCTACATTTCAGCTCAAAATGCATCAAAATGCATTTGAAACGCTTTTGAACACGTTTATGCACGTTTTTACTCAATTTGCCCTCATACCCGACTAAAATTTCGTCAGAATAGAGTCATTAATTATTAGACATGGTTACTTCTAATATTTATGCATTTCTGGAGCAAAACTAAAGTGGTACGGCCTATATTTCAGCTCAAAATGCATCAAAATTCATTTGAAACGCTTTTGAACACGTTTATGCACGTTTTCAGTAAATTTGGCCTCATACCCGACTAAAATTTCATCAAAATAGAGTCATAAATTATTAGGCATGTTTACTTATAATTTTTATGCATTTCTGGAGCACATCTAAAGTGCTACGGCTTATATTTCCGCACAAAATGCATCAAAATGCATTTAAAACTCTTTTGAACACGTTTATGCACGTTTTTAATCAATTTGGCCCTATATCTGATTCAAATAACATAAGAATACAAACATAAACCATTAGATATATTTACTTAAAGTTTTTATGCGTTTTTGGAGCAAACGAAAGTGTTGTGGTCTACATTTCAGCTCAAAATGAATCAAAATGCATTAAAAATGCTTTTAAACACGTTTATGCAAGTTTTTAATCAATTTGCGCTCAAACCCGACTAAAATTTCATCAGAATAGAGTCATAAATTATTAGACATGGTTACTTCTAATATTTAAGCATTTCTGGAGCAAAACTAAAGTGGTACTGCCTATATTTCAGCTCAAAATGCATCAAAATGCATTTGAAACGCTTTTGAACACGTTTATGCACGTTTTTACTCAATTTGCCCTCATACCCGACTAAAATTTCGTCAGAATAGAGTCATTAATTATTAGACATGGTTACTTCTAATATTTATGCATTTCTGGAGCAAAACTAAAGTGGTACGGCCTATATTTCAGCTCAAAATGCATCAAAATTCATTTGAAACGCTTTTGAACACGTTTATGCACGTTTTCAGTAAATTTGGCCTCACACCCGACTAAAATTTCATCAAAATAGAGTCATAAAATATTAGACATGTTTACTTATAATTTTTATGCATTTCTGGAGCACATCTAAAGTGGTACGGCCTATATTTCCGCACAAAATGCATCAAAATGCATTTAAAACGCTTTTGAACACGTTTCTGCACGTTTTTAATTAATTTGGCCCTATATCTGATTCAAATAACATAAGAATACAAACATAAACCATTAGATATATTTACTTAATGTTTTTATGCGGTTTTGGAGCAAACGAAAGTGTTGTGGTCTACATTTCAGCTCAAAATGAATCAAAATGCATTAAAAATGCTTTTGAACACGTTTATGCACGTTTCTAATCAATTTGCCCTCAAACCCGACTAAAATTTCATCAAAATAGAGTCATAAATTATTGGACATGGTTACTTCTAATATTTAAGCATTTCTGGAGCAAAACTAAAGTGGTACTGCCTATATTTCAGCTCAAAATGCATCAAAATGCATTTGAAACGCTTTTGAACACGTTTATGCACGTTTTTACTCAATTTGCCCTCATACCCGACTAAAATTTCATCAGAATAGAGTCATAAATTATTAGGCATGTTTACTTATAATTTTTATGCATTTTTGGAGAAATCTAAAGTGGTACGGCCAATATTTCAGCTCATAATGCATCAAAATGCATTTGAAACGCTTTTTAACACGTTTCTGCACGTTTTTAATCAATTTGGCCCTATATCTGATTCAAATAACATAAAAATACAAACATAAACCATTAGATATATTTACTTAAAGTTTTTATGCGTTTTTGGAGCAAACGAATGTGTTGTGGTCTACATTTCAGCTCAAAATGCATCAAAATGCATTTGAAACGCTTTTGAACACGTTTATGCACGTTTTTACTCAATTTGCCCTCATACCCGACTAAAATTTCGTCAGAATAGAGTCATTAATTATTAGACATGGTTACTTCTAATATTTATGCATTTCTGGAGCAAAACTAAAGTGGTACGGCCTATATTTCAGCTCAAAATGCATCAAAATTCATTTGAAACGCTTTTGAACACGTTTATGCACGTTTTCAGTAAATTTGGCCTCATACCCGACTAAAATTTCATCAAAATAGAGTCATAAATTATTAGGCATGTTTACTTATAATTTTTATGCATTTCTGGAGCACATCTAAAGTGCTACGGCTTATATTTCCGCACAAAATGCATCAAAATGCATTTAAAACTCTTTTGAACACGTTTATGCACGTTTTTAATCAATTTGGCCCTATATCTGATTCAAATAACATAAGAATACAAACATAAACCATTAGATATATTTACTTAAAGTTTTTATGCGTTTTTGGAGCAAACGAAAGTGTTGTGGTCTACATTTCAGCTCAAAATGAATCAAAATGCATTAAAAATGCTTTTAAACACGTTTATGCAAGTTTTTAATCAATTTGCGCTCAAACCCGACTAAAATTTCATCAGAATAGAGTCATAAATTATTAGACATGGTTACTTCTAATATTTATGCATTTCTGGAGCAAAACTAAAGTGGTACGGCCTATATTTCAGCTCAAAATGCATCAAAATGCATTTGAAACGCTTTTGAACACGTTTATGCACGTTTTCAGTAAATTTGGCCTCATACCCGACTAAAATTTCATCAAAATAGAGTCATAAATTATTAGGCATGTTTACTTATAATTTTTATGCATTTCTGGAGCACATCTAAAGTGCTACGGCCTATATTTCCGCACAAAATGCATCAAAATGCATTTAAAACTCTTTTGAACACGTTTATGCACGTTTTTAATCAATTTGGCCCTATATCTGATTCAAATAACATAAGAATACAAACATAAACCATTAGATATATTTACTTAATGTTTTTATGCGTTTTTGGAGCAAACGAATGTGTTGTGGTCTACATTTCAGCTCAAAATGAATCAAAATGCATTAAAAATGCTTTTGAACACGTTTATGCACGTTTCTAATCAATTTGTCCTCAAACCCGACTAAAATTTCATCAAAATAGAGTCATAAATTATTGGACATGGTTACTTCTAATATTTATGCATTTCTGGAGCAAAACTAAAGTGGTACTGCCTATATTTCAGCTCAAAATGCATCAAAATGCATTTGAAACGCTTTTGAACACGTTTATGCACGTTTTTACTCAATTTGCCCTCATACCCGACTAAAATTTCATCAAAATAGAGTCATAAATTATTAGGCATGTTTACTTATAATTTTTATGCATTTCTGGAGCACATCTAAAGTGGTACGGCCTATATTTCCGCACAAAATGCATCAAAATGCATTTAAAACGCTTTTGAACACGTTTCTGCACGTTTTTAATTAATTTGGCCCTATATCTGATTCAAATAACATAAGAATACAAACATAAACCATTAGATATATTTACTTAATGTTTTTATGCGGTTTTGGAGCAAACGAAAGTGTTGTGGTCTACATTTCAGCTCAAAATGAATCAAAATGCATTAAAAATGCTTTTGAACACGTTTATGCACGTTTCTAATCAATTTGCCCTCAAACCCGACTAAAATTTCATCAAAATAGAGTCATAAATTATTGGACATGGTTACTTCTAATATTTAAGCATTTCTGGAGCAAAACTAAAGTGGTACTGCCTATATTTCAGCTCAAAATGCATCAAAATGCATTTGAAACGCTTTTGAACACGTTTATGCACGTTTTTACTCAATTTGCCCTCATACCCGACTAAAATTTCATCAGAATAGAGTCATAAATTATTAGGCATGTTTACTTATAATTTTTATGCATTTTTGGAGAAATCTAAAGTGGTACGGCCAATATTTCAGCTCATAATGCATCAAAATGCATTTGAAACGCTTTTTAACACGTTTCTGCACGTTTTTAATCAATTTGGCCCTATATCTGATTCAAATAACATAAAAATACAAACATAAACCATTAGATATATTTACTTAAAGTTTTTATGCGTTTTTGGAGCAAACGAATGTGTTGTGGTCTACATTTCAGCTCAAAATGCATCAAAATGCATTTGAAACGCTTTTGAACACGTTTATGCACGTTTTTACTCAATTTGCCCTCATACCCGACTAAAATTTCGTCAGAATAGAGTCATTAATTATTAGACATGGTTACTTCTAATATTTATGCATTTCTGGAGCAAAACTAAAGTGGTACGGCCTATATTTCAGCTCAAAATGCATCAAAATTCATTTGAAACGCTTTTGAACACGTTTATGCACGTTTTCAGTAAATTTGGCCTCATACCCGACTAAAATTTCATCAAAATAGAGTCATAAATTATTAGGCATGTTTACTTATAATTTTTATGCATTTCTGGAGCACATCTAAAGTGCTACGGCTTATATTTCCGCACAAAATGCATCAAAATGCATTTAAAACTCTTTTGAACACGTTTATGCACGTTTTTAATCAATTTGGCCCTATATCTGATTCAAATAACATAAGAATACAAACATAAACCATTAGATATATTTACTTAAAGTTTTTATGCGTTTTTGGAGCAAACGAAAGTGTTGTGGTCTACATTTCAGCTCAAAATGAATCAAAATGCATTAAAAATGCTTTTAAACACGTTTATGCAAGTTTTTAATCAATTTGCGCTCAAACCCGACTAAAATTTCATCAGAATAGAGTCATAAATTATTAGACATGGTTACTTCTAATATTTATGCATTTCTGGAGCAAAACTAAAGTGGTACGGCCTATATTTCAGCTCAAAATGCATCAAAATGCATTTGAAACGCTTTTGAACACGTTTATGCACGTTTTCAGTAAATTTGGCCTCATACCCGACTAAAATTTCATCAAAATAGAGTCATAAATTATTAGGCATGTTTACTTATAATTTTTATGCATTTCTGGAGCACATCTAAAGTGCTACGGCCTATATTTCCGCACAAAATGCATCAAAATGCATTTAAAACTCTTTTGAACACGTTTATGCACGTTTTTAATCAATTTGGCCCTATATCTGATTCAAATAACATAAGAATACAAACATAAACCATTAGATATATTTACTTAATGTTTTTATGCGTTTTTGGAGCAAACGAATGTGTTGTGGTCTACATTTCAGCTCAAAATGAATCAAAATGCATTAAAAATGCTTTTGAACACGTTTATGCACGTTTCTAATCAATTTTCCCTCAAACCCGACTAAAATTTCATCAAAATAGAGTCATAAATTATTGGACATGGTTACTTCTAATATTTATGCATTTCTGGAGCAAAACTAAAGTGGTACTGCCTATATTTCAGCTCAAAATGCATCAAAATGCATTTGAAACGCTTTTGAACACGTTTATGCACGTTTTTACTCAATTTGCCCTCATACCCGTCTAAAATTTCAAAATAGAGTCATAAATAATTAGGCATGGTTACTTCTAATATTTATGCATTTCTGTTGCAAAACTAAAGTGGTATGGCTTATATTTCAGCTCAAAATGCATCAAAATGCATTTGAAACGCTTTTTAACACGTTTATGCACGTTTTCAGTAAATTTGGCTTCATACCCGACTAAAATATCATCAAAATAGAGTCATAAATTATTAGGCATGTTTACTTATAATTTTTATGCATTTCTGGAGCAAATCTAAAGTGGTACGGCCTATATTTCCGCACAAAATGCATTTAAAACGCTTTTGAACACGTTTCTGTACGTTTTTAATCAATTTGGCCCTATATCTGATTCAAATAACATAAGAATACAAACATAAACCATTAGATATATTTACTTAAAGTTTTTATGCGTTTTTGGGGCAAACGAAAGTGTTGTGGTCTACATTTCAGCTCAAAATGAATCAAAATGCATTAAAAATGCTTTTAAACACGTTTATGCAAGTTTTTAATCAATTTGCGCTCAAACCCGACTAAAATTTCATCAGAATAGATTCATAAATTATTAGACATGGTTACTTCTAATATTTATGCATTTCTGGAGCAAAACTAAAGTGGTACGGCCTATATTTCAGCTCAAAATGCATCAAAATGCATTTGAAACGCTTTTGAACACGTTTATGCACGTTTTCAGTAAATTTGGCCTCATACCCGACTAAAATTTCATCAAAATAGAGTCATAAAATATTAGACATGTTTACTTATAATTTTTATGCATTTCTGGAGCACATCTAAAGTGGTACGGCCTATATTTCCGCACAAAATGCATCAAAATGCATTTACAACGCTTTTGAACACGTTTCTGCACGTTTTCAATTAATTTGGCCCTATATCTGATTCAAATAACATAAGAATACAAACATAAACCATTAGATATATTTACTTAATGTTTTTATGCGTTTTTGGAGCAAACGAAAGTGTTGTGGTCTACATTTCAGCTCAAAATGAATCAAAATGCATTAAAAATGCTTTTGAACACGTTTATGCACGTTTCTAATCAATTTGCCCTCAAACCCGACTAAAATTTCATCAAAATAGAGTCATAAATTATTGGACATGGTTACTTCTAATATTTAAGCATTTCTGGAGCAAAACTAAAGTGGTACTGCCTATATTTCAGCTCAAAATGCATCAAAATGCATTTGAAACGCTTTTGAACACGTTTATGCACGTTTTTACTCAATTTGCCCTCATACCCGACTAAAATTTCATCAAAATAGAGTCATAACTTATTAGACATGTTTACTTATAATTTTAATGCATTTTTGGAGAAATCTAAAGTGGTACGGCCAATATTTCAGCTCATAATGCATCAAAATGCATTTGAAACGCTTTTTAACACGTTTCTGCACGTTTTTAATCAATTTGGCCCTATATCTGATTCAAATAACATAAGAATACAAACATAAACCATTAGATATATTTACTTAATGTTTTTATGCGTTTTTGGAGCAAACGAAAGTGTTGTGGTGTACATTTCAGCTCAAAATGAATCAAAATGCATTAAAAATGCTTTTGAACACGTTTATGCACGTTTCTAATCAATTTGCCGTCAAACCCGACTAAAATTTCATCAAAATAGAGTCATAAATTATTGGACATGGTTACTTCTAATATTTAAGCATTTCTGGAGCAAAACTAAAGTGGTACTGCCTATATTTCAGCTCAAAATGCATCAAAATGCATTTGAAACGCTTTTGAACACGTTTATGCACGTTTTTACTCAATTTGCCCTCATACCCGACTAAAATTTCATCAAAATAGAGTCATAACTTATTAGACATGTTTACTTATAATTTTTATGCATTTTTGGAGAAATCTAAAGTGGTACGGCCAATATTTCAGCTCATAATGCATCAAAATGCATTTGAAACGTTTTTTAACATGTTTATGCACGTTTTCAGTTAATTTGGCCTCATACCCGACTAAAATATCATCAAAATAGAGTCATAACTTATTAGACATGTTTACTTATAATTTTTATGCATTTTTGGAGAAATCTAAAGTGGTACGGCCTATATTTCCGCACAAAATACATCAAAATGCATTTAAAACGCCTTTGAAGACGTTTATGCACGTTTTTAATCAATTTGGCCTCATATCTGATTCAAATAACATCACAATACAAACATAAACCATTAGATATATTTACTTAAAGTTTTTATGCGTTTTTGGAGCAAACGAAAGTGTTGTGGTCTACATTTCAGCTCAAAATGAATCAAAATGCATTAAAAATGCTTTTGAACACGTTTATGAACGTTTTTAATCAATTTGCCCTTATACCCGACTAAAATTTCATCAGAATAGAGTCATAAATTATTAGACATGGTTACTTCTAATATTTATGCATTTCTGGAGCAAAACTAAAGTGGTACTGCCTATATTTCAGCTCAAAATGCATCAAAATGCATTTGAAACGCTTTTTAACACGTTTATGCACGTTTTCAGTAAATTTGGCTTCATACCCGACTAAAATTTCAAAATAGAGTCATAAATAATTAAACATGGTTACTTCTAATATTTATGCATTTCTGTTGCAGAACTAAAGTGGTATGGCTTATATTTCAGCTCAAAATGCATCAAAATGCATTTGAAACGCTTTTTAACACGTTTATGCACGTTTTCAGTAAATTTGGCTTCATACCCGACTAAAATTTCATCAAAATAGAGTCATAAATTGTTAGGCATGTTTACTTATAATTTTTATGCATTTCTGGAGCAAATCTAAAGTGGTACGGCCTATATTTCCGCACAAAATGCATTTAAAACGCTTTTGAACACGTTTCTGTACGTTTTTAATCAATTTTGCCCTATATCTGATTCAAATAACATAAGAATACAAACATAAACCATTAGATATATTTACTTAATGTTTTTATGCGTTTCTGGGGCAAACGAAAGTGTTGTGGTCTACATTTCAGCTCAAAATGAATCAAAATGCATTAAAAATGCTTTTAAACACGTTTATGCAAGTTTTTAATCAATTTGCGCTCAAACCCGACTAAAATTTCATCAGAATAGAGTCATAAATTATTAGACATGGTTACTTCTAATATTTATGCATTTCTGGAGCAAAACTAAAGTGGTACGGCCTATATTTCAGCTCAAAATGCATCAAAATGCATTTGAAACGCTTTTTAACACGTTTATGCACGTTTTCAGTAAATTTGGCTTCATACCCGACTAAAATTTCATCAAAATAGAGTCATAAATTGTTAGGCATGTTTACTTATAATTTTTATGCATTTCTGGAGCAAATCTAGAGTGGTACGGCCTATATTTCCGCACAAAATGCATTTAAAACGCTTTTGAACACGTTTCTGTACGTTTTTAATCAATTTGGCCCTATATCTGATTCAAATAACATAAGAATACAAACATAAACCATTAGATATATTTACTTAATGTTTTTATGCGTTTCTGGGGCAAACGAAAGTGTTGTGGTCTACATTTCAGCTCAAAATGAATCAAAATGCATTAAAAATGCTTTTAAACACGTTTATGCAAGTTTTTAATCAATTTGCGCTCAAACCCGACTAAAATTTCATCAGAATAGAGTCATAAATTATTAGACATGGTTACTTCTAATATTTATGCATTTCTGGAGCAAAACTAAAGTGGTACGGCCTATATTTCAGCTCAAAATGCATCAAAATGCATTTGAAACGCTTTTGAACACGTTTATGCACGTTTTCAGTAAATTTGGCCTCACACCCGACTAAAATTTCATCAAAATAGAGTCATAAAATATTAGACATGTTTACTTATAATTTTTATGCATTTCTGGAGCACATCTAAAGTGGTACGGCCTATATTTCCGCACAAAATGCATCAAAACGCATTTAAAACGCTTTTGAACACGTTTCTGCACGTTTTTAATTAATTTGGCCCTATATCTGATTCAAATAACATAAGAATACAAACATAAACCATTAGATATATTTACTTAATGTTTTTATGCGGTTTTGGAGCAAACGAAAGTGTTGTGGTCTACATTTCAGCTCAAAATGAATCAAAATGCATTAAAAATGCTTTTAAACACGTTTATGCAAGTTTTTAATAAATTTGCGCTCAAACCCGACTAAAATTTCATCAGAATAGAGTCATAAATTATTAGACATGGTTACTTCTAATATTTATGCATTTATGGAGCAAAACTAAAGTGGTACGGCCTATATTTCAGCTCAAAATGCATCAAAATGCATTTGAAACGCTTTTGAACACGTTTATGCACGTTTTCAGTAAATTTGGCCTCACACCCGACTAAAATTTCATCAAAATAGAGTCATAAAATATTAGACATGTTTACTTATAATTTTTATGCATTTCTGGAGCAAATCTAAAGTGGTACGGCCTATATTTCCGCACAAAATGCATCAAAATGCATTTAAAACGCTTTTGAACACGTTTCTGCACGTTTTTAATTAATTTGGCCCTATATCTGATTCAAATAACATAAGAATACAAACATAAACCATTAGATATATTTACTTAATGTTTTTATGCGGTTTTGGAGCAAACGAAAGTGTTGTGGTCTACATTTCAGCTCAAAATGAATCAAAATGCATTAAAAATGCTTTTGAACACGTTTATGCACGTTTCTAATCAATTTGCCCTCAAACCCGACTAAAATTTCATCAAAATAGAGTCATAAATTATTGGATATGGTTACTTCTAATATTTAAGCATTTCTGGAGCAAAACTAAAGTGGTACTGCCTATATTTCAGCTCAAAATGCATCAAAATGCATTTGAAACGCTTTTGAACACGTTTATGCACGTTTTTTCTCAATTTGCTCTCATACCCGACTAAAATTTCATCAAAATAGAGTCATAACTTATTAGACATGTTTACTTATAATTTTTATGCATTTTTGGAGAAATCTAAAGTGGTACGGCCAATATTTCAGCTCATAATGCATCAAAATGCATTTGAAACGCTTTTTAACACGTTTCTGCACGTTTTTAATCAATTTGGCCCTATATCTGATTCAAATAACATAAGAATACAAACATAAACCATTAGATATATTTACTTAATGTTTTTAAGCGTTTTTGGAGCAAACGAATGTGTTGTGGTCTACATTTCAGCTCAAAATGAATCAAAATGCATTAAAAATGCTTTTGAACACGTTTATGCACGTTTCTAATCAATTTGCCCTCATACCCGACTAAAATTTCATCAAAATAGAGTCATAAATTATTAGACATGGTTACTTCTAATATTTATGCATTTCTGGAGCAAAACTAAAGTGGTAAGGCCTATATTTCAGCTCAAAATGCATCAAAATGCATTTGAAACGCTTTTTAACACGTTTATGCACGTTTTCAGTAAATTTGGCCTCATACCCGACTAAAATTTCATCAAAATAGAGTCATAAAATATTAGACATGTTTACTTATAATTTTTATGCCTTTCTGGAGCACATCTAAAGTGGTACGGCCTATATTTCCGCACAAAATGCATCAAAATGCATTTAAAACGCTTTTGAACACGTTTCTGCACGTTTTTAATTAATTTGGCCCTATATCTGATTCAAATAACATAAGAATACAAACATAAACCATTAGATATATTTACTTAATGTTTTTATGCATTTTTGGAGCAAACGAAAGTGTTGTGGTCTACATTTCAGCTCAAAATGAATCAAAATGCATTAAAAATGCTTTTGAACACGTTTATGCACGTTTCTAATCAATTTGCCCTCAAACCCGACTAAAATTTCATCAAAATAGAGTCATAAATTATTGGACATGGTTACTTCTAATATTTAAGCATTTCTGGAGCAAAACTAAAGTGGTACTGCCTATATTTCAGCTCAAAATGCATCAAAATGCATTTGAAACGCTTTTGAACACGTTTATGCACGTTTTTACTCAATTTGCCCTCATACCCGACTAAAATTTCATCAAAATAGAGTCATAACTTATTAGACATGTTTACTTATAATTTTTATGCATTTTTGGAGAAATCTAAAGTGGTACGGCCAATATTTCAGCTCATAATGCATCAAAATGCATTTGAAACGTTTTTTAACATGTTTATGCACGTTTTCAGTTAATTTGGCCTCATACCCGACTAAAATATCATCAAAATAGAGTCATAACTTATTAGACATGTTTACTTATAATTTTTATGCATTTTTGGAGAAATCTAAAGTGGTACGGCCTATATTTCCGCACAAAATGCATCAAAATGCATTTAAAACGCCTTTGAAGACGTTTATGCACGTTTTTAATCAATTTGGCCTCATATCTGATTCAAATAACATCACAATACAAACATAAACCATTAGATATATTTACTTAAAGTTTTTATGCGTTTTTGGAGCAAACGAAAGTGGTGTGGTCTACATTTCAGCTCAAAATGAATCAAAATGCATTAAAAATGCTTTTGAACACGTTTATGAACGTTTTTAATCAATTTGCCATCATACCCGACTAAAATTTCATCAGAATAGAGTCATAAATTATTAGACATGGTTACTTCTAATATTTATGCATTTCTGGAGCAAAACTAAAGTGGTACTGCCTATATTTCAGCTCAAAATGCATCAAAATGCATTTGAAACGCTTTTGAACACGTTTATGCACGTTTTTACTCAATTTGCCCTCATACCCGACTAAAATTTCAAAATAGAGTCATAAATAATTAGACATGGTTACTTCTAATATTTATGCATTTCTGTTGCAAAACTAAAGTGGTATGGCTTATATTTCAGCTCAAAATGCATCAAAATGCATTTGAAACGCTTTTTAACACGTTTATGCACGTTTTCAGTAAATTTGGCTTCATACCCGACTAAAATTTCATCAAAATAGAGTCATAAATTATTAGGCATGTTTACTTATAATTTTAATGCATTTCTGGAGCAAATCTACAGTGGTGCGGCCTATATTTCCGCACAAAATGCATTTAAAACGCTTTTGAACACGTTTATGCACGTTTTTAATCCATTTGGCCTCATATCTGATTCAAATAACATAAGAATATAAACATAAACCATTAGATATATTTACTTAAAGTTTTATGCGTTTTTGGGGCAAACGAAAGTGTTGTGGTCTACATTTCAGCTCAAAATGAATCAAAATGCATTAAAAATGCTTTTAAACACGTTTATGCAAGTTTTTAATCAATTTGCGCTCAAACCCGACTAAAATTTCATCAGAATAGAGTCATAAATTATTAGACATGGTTACTTCTAATATTTATGCATTTCTGGAGCAAAACTAAAGTGGTACGGCCTATATTTCAGCTCAAAATGCATCAAAATGCATTTGAAACGCTTTTGAACTCATTTATGCACGTTTTCAGTAAATTTGGCCTCATACCCGACTAAAATTTCATCAAAATAGAGTCATAAATTATTAGGCATGTTTACTTATAATTTTTATGCATTTCTGGAGCACATCTAAAGTGCTACGGCCTATATTTCCGCACAAAATGCATCAAAATGCATTTAAAACTCTTTTGAACACGTTTATGCACGTTTTTAATCAATTTGGCCCTATATCTGATTCAAATAACATAAGAATACAAACATAAACCATTAGATGTATTTACTTAAAGTTTTTATGCGTTTTTGGAGCAAACGAATGTGTTGTGGTCTACATTTCAGCTCAAAATGAATCAAAATGCATTAAAAATGCTTTTGAACACGTTTATGCACGTTTCTAATCAATTTTCCCTCAAACCCGACTAAAATTTCATCAAAATAGAGTCATAAATTATTGGACATGGTTACTTCTAATATTTATGCATTTCTGGAGCAAAACTAAAGTGGTACTGCCTATATTTCAGCTCAAAATGCATCAAAATGCATTTGAAACGCTTTTGAACACGTTTATGCACGTTTTTACTCAATTTGCCCTCATACCCGTCTAAAATTTCAAAATAGAGTCATAAATAATTAGGCATGGTTACTTCTAATATTTATGCATTTCTGTTGCAATTCTAAAGTGGTATGGCTTATATTTCAGCTCAAAATGCATCAAAATGCATTTGAAACGCTTTTTAACACGTTTATGCACGTTTTCAGTAAATTTGGCTTCATACCCGACTAAAATTTCATCAAAATAGAGTCATAAATTATTAGACATGGTTACTTCTAATATTTATGCATTTCTGGAGCAAAACTAAAGTGGTAAGGCCTATATTTCAGCTCAAAATGCATCAAAATGCATTTGAAACGCTTTTTAACACGTTTATGCACGTTTTCAGTAAATTTGGCCTCATACCCGACTAAAATTTCATCAAAATAGAGTCATAAAAAATTAGACATGTTTACTTATAATTTTTATGCCTTTCTGGAGCACATCTAAAGTGGTACGGCCTATATTTCCGCACAAAATGCATCAAAATGCATTTAAAACGCTTTTGAACACGTTTCTGCACGTTTTTAATTAATTTGGCCCTATATCTGATTCAAATAACATAAGAATACAAACATAAACCATTAGATATATTTACTTAATGTTTTTATGCATTTTTGGAGCAAACGAAAGTGTTGTGGTCTACATTTCAGCTCAAAATGAATCAAAATGCATTAAAAATGCTTTTGAACACGTTTATGCACGTTTCTAATCAATTTGCCCTCAAACCCGACTAAAATTTCATCAAAATAGAGTCATAAATTATTGGACATGGTTACTTCTAATATTTAAGCATTTCTGGAGCAAAACTAAAGTGGTACTGCCTATATTTCAGCTCAAAATGCATCAAAATGCATTTGAAACGCTTTTGAACACGTTTATGCACGTTTTTACTCAATTTGCCCTCATACCCGACTAAAATTTCATCAAAATAGAGTCATAACTTATTAGACATGTTTACTTATAATTTTTATGCATTTTTGGAGAAATCTAAAGTGGTACGGCCAATATTTCAGCTCATAATGCATCAAAATGCATTTGAAACGTTTTTTAACATGTTTATGCACGTTTTCAGTTAATTTGGCCTCATACCCGACTAAAATATCATCAAAATAGAGTCATAACTTATTAGACATGTTTACTTATAATTTTTATGCATTTTTGGAGAAATCTAAAGTGGTACGGCCTATATTTCCGCACAAAATGCATCAAAATGCATTTAAAACGCCTTTGAAGACGTTTATGCACGTTTTTAATCAATTTGGCCTCATATCTGATTCAAATAACATCATAATACAAACATAAACCATTAGATATATTTACTTAAAGTTTTTATGCGTTTTTGGAGCAAACGAAAGTGGTGTGGTCTACATTTCAGCTCAAAATGAATCAAAATGCATTAAAAATGCTTTTTAAACACGTTTATGAACGTTTTTAATCAATTTGCCCTCATACCCGACTAAAATTTCATCAGAATAGAGTCATAAATTATTAGACATGGTTACTTCTAATATTTATGCATTTCTGGAGCAAAACTAAAGTGGTACTGCCTATATTTCAGCTCAAAATGCATCAAAATGCATTTGAAACGCTTTTGAACACGTTTATGCACGTTTTTACTCAATTTGCCCTCATACCCG
Organism: x Bolboschoenoplectus mariqueter; assembly: GCA_037678475.1. NCBI lineage: Eukaryota > Viridiplantae > Streptophyta > Magnoliopsida > Poales > Cyperaceae > x Bolboschoenoplectus > x Bolboschoenoplectus mariqueter. The sequence continues at coordinate 3,006,350 of CM075268.1, forward strand.
ACTAAAATTTCAAAATAGAGTCATAAATAATTAGACATGGTTACTTCTAATATTTATGCATTTCTGTTGCAAAACTAAAGTGGTAAGGCTTATATTTCAGCTCAAAATGCATCAAAATGCATTTGAAACGCTTTTTAACACGTTTATGCACGTTTTCAGTAAATTTGGCTTCATACCCGACTAAAATTTCATCAAAATAGAGTCATAAATTATTAGGCATGTTTACTTATAATTTTTATGCATTTCTGGAGCAAATCTAAAGTGGTGCGGCCTATATTTCCGCACAAAATGCATTTAAAACGCTTTTGAACACGTTTATGCACGTTTTTAATCCATTTGGCCTCATATCTGATTCAAATAACATAAGAATATAAACATAAACCATTAGATATATTTACTTAAAGTTTTTATGCGTTTTTGGGGCAAACGAAAGTGTTGTGGTCTACATTTCAGCTCAAAATGAATCAAAATGCATTAAAAATGCTTTTAAACACGTTTATGCAAGTTTTTAATCAATTTGCGCTCAAACCCGACTAAAATTTCATCAGAATAGAGTCATAAATTATTAGACATGGTTACTTCTAATATTTATGCATTTCTGGAGCAAAACTAAAGTGGTACGGCCTATATTTCAGCTCAAAATGCATCAAAATGCATTTGAAACGCTTTTGAACACGTTTATGCACGTTTTCAGTAAATTTGGCCTCACACCCGACTAAAATTTCATCAAAATAGAGTCATAAAATATTAGACATGTTTACTTATAATTTTTATGCATTTCTGGAGCACATCTAAAGTGGTACGGCCTATATTTCCGCACAAAATGCATCAAAATGCATTTAAAACGCTTTTGAACACGTTTCTGCACATTTTTAATTAATTTGGCCCTATATCTGATTCAAATAACATAAGAATACAAACATAAACCATTAGATATATTTACTTAATGTTTTTATGCGGTTTTGGAGCAAACGAAAGTGTTGTGGTCTACATTTCAGCTCAAAATGAATCAAAATGCATTAAAAATGCTTTTGAACACGTTTATGCACGTTTCTAATCAATTTGCCCTCAAACCCGACTAAAATTTCATCAAAATAGAGTCATAAATTATTGGATATGGTTACTTCTAATATTTAAGCATTTCTGGAGCAAAACTAAAGTGGTACTGCCTATATTTCAGCACAAAATGCATCAAAATGCATTTGAAACGCTTTTGAACACGTTTATGCACGTTTTTACTCAATTTGCCCTCATACCCGACTAAAATTTCATCAAAATAGAGTCATAACTTATTAGACATGTTTACTTATAATTTTTATGCATTTTTGGAGAAATCTAAAGTGGTACGGCCAATATTTCAGCTCATAATGCATCAAAATGCATTTGAAACGCTTTTTAACACGTTTCTGCACGTTTTTAATCAATTTGGCCCTATATCTGATTCAAATAACATAAGAATACAAACATAAACCATTAGATATATTTACTTAATGTTTTTATGCGTTTTTGGAGCAAACGAATGTGTTGTGGTCTACATTTCAGCTCAAAATGAATCAAAATGCATTAAAAATGCTTTTGAACACGTTTATGCACGTTTCTAATCAATTTGCCCTCATACCCGACTAAAATTTCATCAAAATAGAGTCATAAATTATTAGACATGGTTACTTCTAATATTTATGCATTTCTGGAGCAAAACTAAAGTGGTAAGGCCTATATTTCAGCTCAAAATGCATCAAAATGCATTTGAAACGCTTTTTAACACGTTTATGCACGTTTTCAGTAAATTTGGCATCATACCCGACTAAAATTTCATCAAAATAGAGTCATAAAATATTAGACATGTTTACTTATAATTTTTATGCCTTTCTGGAGCACATCTAAAGTGGTACGGCCTATATTTCCGCACAAAATGCATCAAAATGCATTTAAAACGCTTTTGAACACGTTTCTGCACGTTTTTAATTAATTTGGCCCTATATCTGATTCAAATAACATAAGAATACAAACATAAACCATTAGATATATTTACTTAATGTTTTTATGCATTTTTGGAGCAAACGAAAGTGTTGTGGTCTACATTTCAGCTCAAAATGAATCAAAATGCATTAAAAATGCTTTTGAACACGTTTATGCACGTTTCTAATCAATTTGCCCTCAAACCCGACTAAAATTTCATCAAAATAGAGTCATAAATTATTGGACATGGTTACTTCTAATATTTAAGCATTTCTGGAGCAAAACTAAAGTGGTACTGCCTATATTTCAGCTCAAAATGCATCAAAATGCATTTGAAACGCTTTTGAACACGTTTATGCACGTTTTTACTCAATTTGACCTCATACCCGACTAAAATTTCATCAAAATAGAGTCATAACTTATTAGACATGTTTACTTATAATTTTTATGCATTTTTGGAGAAATCTAAAGTGGTACGGCCAATATTTCAGCTCATAATGCATCAAAATGCATTTGAAACGCTTTTGAACACATTTATGCACGTTTTCAGTAAATTTGGCCTCATACCCGACTAAAATTTCATCAAAATAGAGTCATAAATTATTAGGCATGTTTACTTATAATTTTTATGCATTTCTGGAGCACATCTAAAGTGCTACGGCCTATATTTCCGCACAAAATGCATCAAAATGCATTTAAAACTCTTTTGAACACGTTTATGCACGTTTTTAATCAATTTGGCCCTATATCTGATTCAAATAACATAAGAATACAAACATAAACCATTAGATGTATTTACTTAAAGTTTTTATGCGTTTTTGGAGCGAACGAATGTGTTGTGGTCTACATTTCAGCTCAAAATGAATCAAAATGCATTAAAAATGCTTTTGAACACGTTTATGCACGTTTCTAATCAATTTTCCCTCAAACCCGACTAAAATTTCATCAAAATAGAGTCATAAATTATTGGACATGGTTACTTCTAATATTTATGCATTTCTGGAGCAAAACTAAAGTGGTACTGCCTATATTTCAGCTCAAAATGCATCAAAATGCATTTGAAACGCTTTTGAACACGTTTATGCACGTTTTTACTCAATTTGCCCTCATACCCGTCTAAAATTTCAAAATAGAGTCATAAATAATTAGGCATGGTTACTTCTAATATTTATGCATTTCTGTTGCAAAACTAAAGTGGTATGGCTTATATTTCAGCTCAAAATGCATCAAAATGCATTTGAAACGCTTTTTAACACGTTTATGCACGTTTTCAGTAAATTTGGCTTCATACCCGACTAAAATTTCATCAAAATAGAGTCATAAATTATTAGGCATGTTTACTTATAATTTTTATGCATTTCTGGAGCAAATCTAAAGTGGTACGGCCTATATTTCCGCACAAAATGCATTTAAAACGCTTTTGAAGACGTTTCTGTACGTTTTTAATCAATTTGGCCCTATATCTGATTCAAATAACATAAGAATACAATCATAAACCATTAGATATATTTACTTAAAGTTTTTATGCGTTTTTGGGGCAAACGAAAGTGTTGTGGTCTACATTTCAGTTCAAAATGAATCAAAATGCAGTAAAAATGCTTTTAAACACGTTTATGCAAGTTTTTAATCAATTTGCGCTCAAACCCGACTAAAATTTCATCAGAATAGAGTCATAAATTATTAGACATGGTTACTTCTAATATTTATGCATTTCTGGAGCAAAACTAAAGTGGTACGGCCTATATTTCAGCTCAAAATGCATCAAAATGCATTTGAAACGCTTTTGAACACGTTTATGCACGTTTTCAGTAAATTTGGCCTCATACCCGACTAAAATTTCATCAAAATAGAGTCATAAAATATTAGACATGTTTACTTATAATTTTTATGCATTTCTGGAGCACATCTAAAGTGGTACGGCCTATATTTCCGCACAAAATGCATCAAAATGCATTTACAACGCTTTTGAACACGTTTCTGCACGTTTTTAATTAATTTGGCCCTATATCTGATTCAAATAACATAAGAATACAAACATAAACCATTAGATATATTTACTTAATGTTTTTATGCGTTTTTGGAGCAAACGAAAGTGTTGTGGTCTACAGTTCAGCTCAAAATGAATCAAAATGCATTAAAAATGCTTTTGAACACGTTTATGCACGTTTCTAATCAATTTGGCCTCAAACCCGACTAAAATTTCATCAAAATAGAGTCATAAATTATTGGACATGGTTACTTCTAATATTTAAGCATTTCTGGAGCAAAACTAAAGTGGTACTGCCTATATTTCAGCTCAAAATGCATCAAAATGCATTTGAAACGCTTTTGAACACGTTTATGCACGTTTTTACTCAATTTGCCCTCATACCCGACTAAAATTTCATCAAAATAGAGTCATAACTTATTAGACATGTTTACTTATAATTTTTATGCATTTTTGGAGAAATCTAAAGTGGTACGGCCAATATTTCAGCTCATAATGCATCAAAATGCATTTGAAACGTTTTTTAACACGTTTCTGCACGTTTTTAATCAATTTGGCCCTATATCTGATTCAAATAACATAAGAATACAAACATAAACCATTAGATATATTTACTTAATGTTTTTATGCGTTTTTGGAGCAAACGAAAGTGTTGTGGTCTACATTTCAGCTCAAAATGAATCAAAATGCATTAAAAATGCTTTTGAACACGTTTATGCACGTTTCTAATCAATTTGCCGTCAAACCCGACTAAAATTTCATCAAAATAGAGTCATAAATTATTGGACATGGTTACTTCTAATATTTAAGCATTTCTGGAGCAAAACTAAAGTGGTACTGCCTATATTTCAGCTCAAAATGCATCAAAATGCATTTGAAACGCTTTTTAACACGTTTATGCACGTTTTCAGTAAATTTGGCCTCATACCCGACTAAAATTTCATCAAAATAGAGTCATAAAATATTAGACATGTTTACTTATAATTTTTATGCCTTTCTGGAGCACATCTAAAGTGGTACGGCCTATATTTCCGCACAAAATGCATCAAAATGCATTTAAAACGCTTTTGAACACGTTTCTGCACGTTTTTAATTAATTTGGCCCTATATCTGATTCAAATAACATAAGAATACAAACATAAACCATTAGATATATTTACTTAATGTTTTTATGCATTTTTGGAGCAAACGAAAGTGTTGTGGTCTACATTTCAGCTCAAAATGAATCAAAATGCATTAAAAATGCTTTTGAACACGTTTATGCACGTTTCTAATCAATTTGCCCTCAAACCCGACTAAAATTTCATCAAAATAGAGTCATAAATTATTGGACATGGTTACTTCTAATATTTAAGCATTTCTGGAGCAAAACTAAAGTGGTACTGCCTATATTTCAGCTCAAAATGCATCAAAATGCATTTGAAACGCTTTTGAACACGTTTATGCACGTTTTTACTCAATTTGACCTCATACCCGACTAAAATTTCATCAAAATAGAGTCATAACTTATTAGACATGTTTACTTATAATTTTTATGCATTTTTGGAGAAATCTAAAGTGGTACGGCCAATATTTCAGCTCATAATGCATCAAAATGCATTTGAAACGCTTTTGAACACATTTATGCACGTTTTCAGTAAATTTGGCCTCATACCCGACTAAAATTTCATCAAAATAGAGTCATAAATTATTAGGCATGTTTACTTATAATTTTTATGCATTTCTGGAGCACATCTAAAGTGCTACGGCCTATATTTCCGCACAAAATGCATCAAAATGCATTTAAAACTCTTTTGAACACGTTTATGCACGTTTTTAATCAATTTGGCCCTATATCTGATTCAAATAACATAAGAATACAAACATAAACCATTAGATGTATTTACTTAAAGTTTTTATGCGTTTTTGGAGCAAACGAATGTGTTGTGGTCTACATTTCAGCTCAAAATGAATCAAAATGCATTAAAAATGCTTTTGAACACGTTTATGCACGTTTCTAATCAATTTTCCCTCAAACCCGACTAAAATTTCATCAAAATAGAGTCATAAATTATTGGACATGGTTACTTCTAATATTTATGCATTTCTGGAGCAAAACTAAAGTGGTACTGCCTATATTTCAGCTCAAAATGCATCAAAATGCATTTGAAACGCTTTTGAACACGTTTATGCACGTTTTTACTCAATTTGCCCTCATACCCGTCTAAAATTTCAAAATAGAGTCATAAATAATTAGGCATGGTTACTTCTAATATTTATGCATTTCTGTTGCAAAACTAAAGTGGTATGGCTTATATTTCAGCTCAAAATGCATCAAAATGCATTTGAAACGCTTTTTAACACGTTTATGCACGTTTTCAGTAAATTTGGCTTCATACCCGACTAAAATTTCATCAAAATAGAGTCATAAATTATTAGGCATGTTTACTTATAATTTTTATGCATTTCTGGAGCAAATCTAAAGTGGTACGGCCTATATTTCCGCACAAAATGCATTTAAAACGCTTTTGAAGACGTTTCTGTACGTTTTTAATCAATTTGGCCCTATATCTGATTCAAATAACATAAGAATACAATCATAAACCATTAGATATATTTACTTAAAGTTTTTATGCGTTTTTGGGGCAAACGAAAGTGTTGTGGTCTACATTTCAGTTCAAAATGAATCAAAATGCAGTAAAAATGCTTTTAAACACGTTTATGCAAGTTTTTAATCAATTTGCGCTCAAACCCGACTAAAATTTCATCAGAATAGAGTCATAAATTATTAGACATGGTTACTTCTAATATTTATGCATTTCTGGAGCAAAACTAAAGTGGTACGGCCTATATTTCAGCTCAAAATGCATCAAAATGCATTTGAAACGCTTTTGAACACGTTTATGCACGTTTTCAGTAAATTTGGCCTCATACCCGACTAAAATTTCATCAAAATAGAGTCATAAAATATTAGACATGTTTACTTATAATTTTTATGCATTTCTGGAGCACATCTAAAGTGGTACGGCCTATATTTCCGCACAAAATGCATCAAAATGCATTTACAACGCTTTTGAACACGTTTCTGCACGTTTTTAATTAATTTGGCCCTATATCTGATTCAAATAACATAAGAATACAAACATAAACCATTAGATATATTTACTTAATGTTTTTATGCGTTTTTGGAGCAAACGAAAGTGTTGTGGTCTACAGTTCAGCTCAAAATGAATCAAAATGCATTAAAAATGCTTTTGAACACGTTTATGCACGTTTCTAATCAATTTGGCCTCAAACCCGACTAAAATTTCATCAAAATAGAGTCATAAATTATTGGACATGGTTACTTCTAATATTTAAGCATTTCTGGAGCAAAACTAAAGTGGTACTGCCTATATTTCAGCTCAAAATGCATCAAAATGCATTTGAAACGCTTTTGAACACGTTTATGCACGTTTTTACTCAATTTGCCCTCATACCCGACTAAAATTTCATCAAAATAGAGTCATAACTTATTAGACATGTTTACTTATAATTTTTATGCATTTTTGGAGAAATCTAAAGTGGTACGGCCAATATTTCAGCTCATAATGCATCAAAATGCATTTGAAACGCTTTTGAACACATTTATGCACGTTTTCAGTAAATTTGGCCTCATACCCGACTAAAATTTCATCAAAATAGAGTCATAAATTATTAGGCATGTTTACTTATAATTTTTATGCATTTCTGGAGCACATCTAAAGTGCTACGGCCTATATTTCCGCACAAAATGCATCAAAATGCATTTAAAACTCTTTTGAACACGTTTATGCACGTTTTTAATCAATTTGGCCCTATATCTGATTCAAATAACATAAGAATACAAACATAAACCATTAGATGTATTTACTTAAAGTTTTTATGCGTTTTTGGAGCAAACGAATGTGTTGTGGTCTACATTTCAGCTCAAAATGAATCAAAATGCATTAAAAATGCTTTTGAACACGTTTATGCACGTTTCTAATCAATTTTCCCTCAAACCCGACTAAAATTTCATCAAAATAGAGTCATAAATTATTGGACATGGTTACTTCTAATATTTATGCATTTCTGGAGCAAAACTAAAGTGGTACGGCCTATATTTCAGCTCAAAATGCATCAAAATGCATTTGAAACGCTTTTGAACACGTTTATGCACGTTTTCAGTAAATTTGGCCTCATACCCGACTAAAATTTCATCAAAATAGAGTCATAAAATATTAGACATGTTTACTTATAATTTTTATGCATTTCTGGAGCACATCTAAAGTGGTACGGCCTATATTTCCGCACAAAATGCATCAAAATGCATTTACAACGCTTTTGAACACGTTTCTGCACGTTTTTAATTAATTTGGCCCTATATCTGATTCAAATAACATAAGAATACAAACATAAACCATTAGATATATTTACTTAATGTTTTTATGCGTTTTTGGAGCAAACGAAAGTGTTGTGGTCTACAGTTCAGCTCAAAATGAATCAAAATGCATTAAAAATGCTTTTGAACACGTTTATGCACGTTTCTAATCAATTTGGCCTCAAACCCGACTAAAATTTCATCAAAATAGAGTCATAAATTATTGGACATGGTTACTTCTAATATTTAAGCATTTCTGGAGCAAAACTAAAGTGGTACTGCCTATATTTCAGCTCAAAATGCATCAAAATGCATTTGAAACGCTTTTGAACACGTTTATGCACGTTTTTACTCAATTTGCCCTCATACCCGACTAAAATTTCATCAAAATAGAGTCATAACTTATTAGACATGTTTACTTATAATTTTTATGCATTTTTGGAGAAATCTAAAGTGGTACGGCCAATATTTCAGCTCATAATGCATCAAAATGCATTTGAAACGTTTTTTAACACGTTTCTGCACGTTTTTAATCAATTTGGCCCTATATCTGATTCAAATAACATAAGAATACAAACATAAACCATTAGATATATTTACTTAATGTTTTTATGCGTTTTTGGAGCAAACGAAAGTGTTGTGGTCTACATTTCAGCTCAAAATGAATCAAAATGCATTAAAAATGCTTTTGAACACGTTTATGCACGTTTCTAATCAATTTGCCGTCAAACCCGACTAAAATTTCATCAAAATAGAGTCATAAATTATTGGACATGGTTACTTCTAATATTTAAGCATTTCTGGAGCAAAACTAAAGTGGTACTGCCTATATTTCAGCTCAAAATGCATCAAAATGCATTTGAAACGCTTTTGAACACGTTTATGCACGTTTTTACTCAATTTGCCCTCATACCCGACTAAAATTTCATCAAAATAGAGTCATAAATTATTAGACATGTTTACTTATAATTTTTATGCATTTTTGGAGAAATCTAAAGTGGTACGGCCAATATTTCAGCTCATAATGCATCAAAATGCATTTGAAACGTTTTTTAACATGTTTATGCACGTTTTCAGTTAATTTGGCCTCATACCCGACTAAAATATCATCAAAATAGAGTCATAACTTATTAGACATGTTTACTTATAATTTTTATGCATTTTTGGAGAAATCTAAAGTGGTACGGCCTATATTTCCGCACAAAATGCATCAAAATGCATTTAAAACGCCTTTGAAGACGTTTATGCACGTTTTTAATCAATTTGGCCTCATATCTAATTCAAATAACATCATAATACAAACATAAACCATTAGATATATTTACTTAAAGTTTTTATGCGTTTTTGGAGCAAACGAAAGTGTTGTGGTCTACATTTCAGCTCAAAATGAATCAAAATGCATTAAAAATGCTTTTGAACACGTTTATGAACGTTTTTAATCAATTTGCCCTCATACCCGACTAAAATTTCATCAGAATAGAGTCATAAATTATTAGACATGGTTACTTCTAATATTTATGCATTTCTGGAGCAAAACTAAAGTGGTACTGCCTATATTTCAGCTCAAAATGCATCAAAATGCATTTGAAACGCTTTTGAACACGTTTATGCACGTTTTTACTCAATTTGCCCTCATACCCGACTAAAATTTCAAAATAGAGTCATAAATAATTAGACATGGTTACTTCTAATATTTATGCATTTCTGTTGCAAAACTAAAGTGGTATGGCTTATATTTCAGCTCAAAATGCATCAAAATGCATTTGAAACGCTTTTTAACACGTTTATGCACGTTTTCAGTAAATTTGGCTTCATACCCGACTAAAATTTCATCAGAATAGAGTCATAAATTATTAGACATGGTTACTTCTAATATTTATGCATTTCTGGAGCAAAACTAAAGTGGTACGGCCTATATTTCAGCTCAAAATGCATCAAAATGCATTTGAAACGCTTTTTAACACGTTTATGCACGTTTTCAGTAAATTTGGCTTCATACCCGACTAAAATTTCATCAAAATAGAGTCATAAATTGTTAGGCATGTTTACTTATAATTTTTATGCATTTCTGGAGCAAATCTAAAGTGGTACGGCCTATATTTCCGCACAAAATGCATTTAAAACGCTTTTGAAGACGTTTCTGTACGTTTTTAATCAATTTGGCCCTATATCTGATTCAAATAACATAAGAATACAAACATAAACCATTAGATATATTTACTTAATATTTTTATGCGTTTTTGGGGCAAACGAAAGTGTTGTATTCTACATTTCAGCTCAAACTGAATCAAAATGCATTAAAAATGCTTTTCAACACGTTTATGCAAGTTTTTAATCAATTTGCGCTCAAACCCGACTAAAATTTCATCAGAATAGAGTCATAAATTATTAGACATGGTTACTTCTAATATTTATGCATTTCTGGAGCAAAACTAAAGTGGTACGGCCTATATTTCAGCTCAAAATGCATCAAAATGCATTTGAAACGCTTTTGAACACGTTTATGCACGTTTTCAGTAAATTTGGCCTCACACCCGACTAAAATTTCATCAAAATAGAGTCATAAAATATTAGACATGTTTACTTATAATTTTTATGCATTTCTGGAGCACATCTAAAGTGGTACGGCCTATATTTCCGCACAAAATGCATCAAAATGCATTTACAACGCTTTTGAACACGTTTCTGCACGTTTTTAATTAATTTGGCCCTATATCTGATTCAAATAACATAAGAATACAAACATAAACCATTAGATATATTTACTTAATGTTTTTATGCGTTTTTGGAGCAAACGAAAGTGTTGTGGTCTACAGTTCAGCTCAAAATGAATCAAAATGCATTAAAAATGCTTTTGAACACGTTTATGCACGTTTCTAATTAATTTGGCCTCAAACCCGACTAAAATTTCATCAAAATAGAGTCATAAATTATTGGACATGGTTACTTCTAATATTTAAGCATTTCTGGAGCAAAACTAAAGTGGTACTGCCTATATTTCAGCTCAAAATGCATCAAAATGCATTTGAAACGCTTTTGAACACGTTTATGCACGTTTTTACTCAATTTGCCCTCATACCCGACTAAAATTTCATCAAAATAGAGTCATAACTTATTAGACATGTTTACTTATAATTTTTATGCATTTTTGGAGAAATCTAAAGTGGTACGGCCAATATTTCAGCTCATAATGCATCAAAATGCATTTGAAACGTTTTTTAACATGTTTATGCACGTTTTCAGTTAATTTGGCCTCATACCCGACTAAAATATCATCAAAATAGAGTCATAACTTATTAGACATGTTTACTTATAATTTTTATGCATTTTTGGAGAAATCTAAAGTGGTACGGCCTATATTTCCGCACAAAATGCATCAAAATGCATTTAAAACGCCTTTGAAGACGTTTATGCACGTTTTTAATCAATTTGGCCTCATATCTGATTCAAATAACATCATAATACAAACATAAACCATTAGATATATTTACTTAAAGTTTTTATGCGTTTTTGGAGCAAACGAAAGTGTTGTGGTCTACATTTCAGCTCAAAATGAATCAAAATGCATTAAAAATGCTTTTGAACACGTTTATGAACGTTTTTAATCAATTTGCCCTCATACCCGACTAAAATTTCATCAGAATAGAGTCATAAATTATTAGACATGGTTACTTCTAATATTTATGCATTTCTGGAGCAAAACTAAAGTGGTACTGCCTATATTTCAGCTCAAAATGCATCAAAATGCATTTGAAACGCTTTTGAACACGTTTATGCACGTTTTTACTCAATTTGCCCTCATACCCGACTAAAATTTCAAAATAGAGTCATAAATAATTAGACATGGTTACTTCTAATATTTATGCATTTCTGGAGCAAAACTAAAGTGGTACGGCCTATATTTCAGCTCAAAATGCATCAAAATGCATTTGAAACGCTTTTGAACACGTTTATGCACGTTTTCAGTAAATTTGGCCTCACACCCGACTAAAATTTCATCAAAATAGAGTCATAAAATATTAGACATGTTTACTTATAATTTTTATGCATTTCTGGAGCACATCTAAAGTGGTACGGCCTATATTTCCGCACAAAATGCATCAAAATGCATTTAAAACGCTTTTGAACATGTTTCTGCACGTTTTTAATTAATTTGGCCCTATATCTGATTCAAATAACATAAGAATACAAACATAAACCATTAGATATATTTACTTAATGTTTTTATGCATTTTTGGAGCAAACGAAAGTGTTGTGGTCTACATTTCAGCTCAAAATGAATCAAAATGCATTAAAAATGCTTTTGAACACGTTTATGCACGTTTCTAATCAATTTGCCCTCAAACCCGACTAAAATTTCATCAAAATAGTGTCATAAATTATTGGATATGGTTACTTCTAATATTTAAGCATTTCTGGAGCAAAACTAAAGTGGTACTGCCTATATTTCAGCTCAAAATGCATCAAAATGCATTTGAATCGCTTTTGAACACGTTTATGCACGTTTTTACTCAATTTGCCCTCATACCCGACTAAAATTTCATCAAAATAGAGTCATAACTTATTAGACATGTTTACTTATAATTTTTATGCATTTTTGGAGAAATCTAAAGTGGTACGGCCAATATTTCAGCTCATAATGCATCAAAATGCATTTGAAACGCTTTTTAACACTTTTCTGCACGTTTGTAATCAATTTGGCCCTATATCTGATTCAAATAACATAAGAATACAAACATAAACCATTAGAGATATTTACTTAATGTTTTTATGCGTTTTTGGAGCAAACGAATGTGTTGTGGTCTACATTTCAGCTTAAAATGAATCAAAATGCATTAAAAATGCTTTTGAACACGTTTATGCACGTTTCTAATCAATTTGCCCTCATACCCGACTAAAATTTCATCAAAATAGAGTCATAAATTATTGGACATGGTTACTTCTAATATTTATGCATTTCTGGAGCAAAACTAAAGTGGTACTGCCTATATTTCAGCTCAAAATGCATCAAAATGCATTTGAAACGCTTTTGAACACGTTTATGCACGTTTTTACTCAATTTGCCCTCATACCCGTCTAAAATTTCAAAATAGAGTCATAAATAATTAGGCATGGTTACTTCTAATATTTATGCATTTCTGTTGCAAAACTAAAGTGGTATGGCTTATATTTCAGCTCAAAATGCATCAAAATGCATTTGAAACGCTTTTTAACACGTTTATGCACGTTTTCAGTAAATTTGGCTTCATACCCGACTAAAATTTCATCAAAATAGAGTCATAAATTATTAGGCATGTTTACTTATAATTTTTATGCATTTCTGGAGCAAATCTAAAGTGGTACGGCTTATATTTCCGCACAAAATGCATTTAAAACGCTTTTGAAGACGTTTCTGTACGTTTTTAATCAATTTGGCCCTATATCAGATTCAAATAACATAAGAATACAATCATAAACCATTAGATATATTTACTTAAAGTTTTTATGCGTTTTTGGGGCAAACGAAAGTGTTGTGGTCTACATTTCAGTTCAAAATGAATCAAAATGCAGTAAAAATGCTTTTAAACACGTTTATGCAAGTTTTTAATCAATTTGCGCTCAAACCCGACTAAAATTTCATCAGAATAGAGTCATAAATTATTAGACATGGTTACTTCTAATATTTATGCATTTCTGGAGCAAAACTAAAGTGGTACGGCCTATATTTCAGCTCAAAATGCATCAAAATGCATTTGAAACGCTTTTGAACACGTTTATGCACGTTTTCAGTAAATTTGGCTTCATACCCGACTAAAATTTCATCAAAATAGAGTCATAAATTATTAGGCATGTTTACTTATAATTTTTATGCATTTCTGGAGCAAATCTAAAGTGGTACGGCCTATATTTCCGCACAAAATGCATTTAAAACGCTTTTGAAGACGTTTCTGTACGTTTTTAATCAATTTGGCCCTATATCTGATTCAAATAACATAAGAATACAAACATAAACCATTAGATATATTTACTTAATGTTTTTATGCGTTTTTGGAGCAAACGAATGTGTTGTGGTCTACATTTCAGCTTAAAATGAATCAAAATGCATTAAAAATGCTTTTGAACACGTTTATGCACGTTTCTAATCAATTTGCCCTCATACCCGACTAAAATTTCATCAAAATAGAGTCATAAATTATTAGACATGGTTACTTCTAATATTTATTCATTTCTGGAGCAAAACTAAAGTGGTAAGGCCTATATTTCAGCTCAAAATGCATCAAAATGCATTTGAAACGCTTTTTAACACGTTTATGCACGTTTTCAGTAAATTTGGCCTCATACCCGACTAAAATTTCATCAAAATAGAGTCATAAAATATTAGACATGTTTACTTATAATTTTTATGCCTTTCTGGAGCACATCTAAAGTGGTACGGCCTATATTTCCGCACAAAATGCATCAAAATGCATTTAAAACGCTTTTGAACACGTTTCTGCACGTTTTTAATTAATTTGGCCCTATATCTGATTCAAATAACATAAGAATACAAACATAAACCATTAGATATATTTACTTACTGTTTTTATGCGTTTTTGGAGCAAACGAAAGTGTTGTGGTCTACATTTCAGCTCAAAATGAATCAAAATGCATTAAAAATGCTTTTGAACACGTTTATGCACGTTTCTAATCAATTTGCCCTCAAAACCGACTAAAATTTCATCAAAATAGAGTCATAAATTATTGGACATGGTTACTTCTAATATTTAAGCATTTCTGGAGCAAAACTAAAGTGGTACTGCCTATATTTCAGCTCAAAATGCATCAAAATGCATTTGAAACTCTTTTGAACACGTTTATGCACGTTTTTACTCAATTTGCCCTCATACCCGACTAAAATTTCATCAAAATAGAGTCATAACTTATTAGACATGTTTACTTATAATTTTTATGCATTTTTGGAGAAATCTAAAGTGGTACGGCCAATATTTCAGCTCATAATGCATCAAAATGCATTTGAAACGTTTTTTAACATGTTTATGCACGTTTTCAGTTAATTTGGCCTCATACCCGACTAAAATATCATCAAAATAGAGTCATAACTTATTAGACATGTTTACTTATAATTTTTATGCATTTTTGGAGAAATCTAAAGTGGTACGGCCTATATTTCCGCACAAAATGCATCAAAATGCATTTAAAACGCCTTTGAAGACGTTTATGCACGTTTTTAATCAATTTGGCCTCATATCTAATTCAAATAACATCATAATACAAACATAAACCATTAGATATATTTACTTAAAGTTTTTATGCGTTTTTGGAGCAAACGAAAGTGGTGTGGTCTACATTTCAGCTCAAAATGAATCAAAATGCATTAAAAATGCTTTTAAACACGTTTATGCAAGTTTTTAATCAATTTGCGCTCAAACCCGACTAAAATTTCATCAGAATAGAGTCATAAATTATTAGACATGGTTACTTCTAATATTTATGCATTTCTGGAGCAAAACTAAAGTGGTACTGCCTATATTTCAGCTCAAAATGCATCAAAATGCATTTGAAACGCTTTTGAACACGTTTATGCACGTTTTTACTCAATTTGCCCTCATACCCGACTAAAATTTCATCAAAATAGAGTCATAAATTATTAGGCATGTTTACTTATAATTTTTATGCATTTCTGGAGCAAATCTAAAGTGGTGCGGCCTATATTTCCGCACAAAATGCATTTAAAACGCTTTTGAACACGTTTATGCACGTTTTTAATCCATTTGGCCTCATATCTGATTCAAATAACATAAGAATATAAACATAAACCATTAGATATATTTACTTAAAGTTTTTATGCGTTTTTGGGGCAAACGAAAGTGTTGTGGTCTACATTTCAGCTCAAAATGAATCAAAATGCATTAAAAATGCTTTTAAACACGTTTATGCAAGTTTTTAATCAATTTGCGCTCAAACCCGACTAAAATTTCATCAGAATAGAGTCATAAATTATTAGACATGGTTACTTCTAATATTTATGCATTTCTGGAGCAAAACTAAAGTGGTACGGCCTATATTTCAGCTCAAAATGCATCAAAATGCATTTGAAACGCTTTTGAACACGTTTATGCACGTTTTCAGTAAATTTGGCCTCATACCCGACTAAAATTTCATCAAAATAGAGTCATAAATTATTAGGCATGTTTACTTATAATTTTTATGCATTTCTGGAGCACATCTAAAGTGCTACGGCCTATATTTCCGCACAAAATGCATCAAAATGCATTTAAAACTCTTTTGAACACGTTTATGCACGTTTTTAATCAATTTGGCCCTATATCTGATTCAAATAACATAAGAATACAAACATAAACCATTAGATATATTTACTTAAAGTTTTTATGCGTTTTTGGAGCAAACGAATGTGTTGTGGTCTACATTTCAGCTCAAAATGAATCAAAATGCATTAAAAATGCTTTTGAACACGTTTATGCACGTTTCTAATCAATTTTCCCTCAAACCCGACTAAAATTTCATTAAAATAGAGTCATAAATTATTGGACATGGTTACTTCTAATATTTATGCATTTCTGGAGCAAAACTAAAGTGGTACTGCCTATATTTCAGCTCAAAATGCATCAAAATGCATTTGAAACGCTTTTGAACACGTTTATGCACGTTTTTACTCAATTTGCCCTCATACCCGTCTAAAATTTCAAAATAGAGTCATAAATAATTAGGCATGGTTACTTCTAATATTTATGCATTTCGGTTGCAAAACTAAAGTGGTATGGCTTATATTTCAGCTCAAAATGCATCAAAATGCATTTGAAACGCTTTTTAACACGTTTATGCACGTTTTCAGTAAATTTGGCCTCATACCCGACTAAAATTTCATCAAAATAGAGTCATAAATTATTAGGCATGTTTACTTATAATTTTTATGCATTTCTGGAGCACATCTAAAGTGCTACGGCCTATATTTCCGCACAAAATGCATCAAAATGCATTTAAAACTCTTTTGAACACGTTTATGCACGTTTTTAATCAATTTGGCCCTATATCTGATTCAAATAACATAAGAATACAAACATAAACCATTAGATATATTTACTTAAAGTTTTTATGCGTTTTTGGAGCAAACGAATGTGTTGTGGTCCACATTTCAGCTCAAAATGAATCAAAATGCATTAAAAATGCTTTTGAACACGTTTATGCACGTTTCTAATCAATTTTCCCTCAAACCCGACTAAAATTTCATTAAAATAGAGTCATAAATTATTGGACATGGTTACTTCTAATATTTATGCATTTCTGGAGCAAAACTAAAGTGGTACTGCCTATATTTCAGCTCAAAATGCATCAAAATGCATTTGAAACGCTTTTGAACACGTTTATGCACGTTTTTACTCAATTTGCCCTCATACCCGACTAAAATTTCAAAATAGAGTCATAAATAATTAAACATGGTTACTTCTAATATTTATGCATTTCTGTTGCAAAACTAAAGTGGTATGGCTTATATTTCAGCTCAAAATGCATCAAAATGCATTTGAAACGCTTTTGAACACGTTTATGCACGTTTTCAGTCAATTTGGCCTCATACCCGACTAAAATTTCATCAAAACAGAGTCATAAATTATTAGACATGGTTACTTCTAATATTTATGCATTTCTGGAGCAAAACTAAAGTGGTACGGCCTATATTTCAGCTCAAAATGCATCAAAATGCATTTAAAACGCTTTTGAAGACGTTTATGCACGTTTTTAATCCATTTGGCCTCATATCTGATTCAAATAACATAAGAATACAAACATAAACCATTAGATATATTTACTTAAAGTTTTTATGCGTTTTTGGGGCAAACGAAAGTGTTGTGGTCTACATTTCAGCTCAAAATGAATCAAAATGCATTAAAAATGCTTTTAAACACGTTTATGCAAGTTTTTAATCAATTTGCGCTCAAACCCGACTAAAATTTCATCAGAATAGAGTCATAAATTATTAGACATGGTTACTTCTAATATTTATGCATTTCTGGAGCAAAACTAAATTGGTACGGCCTATATTTCAGCTCAAAATGCATCAAAATGCATTTGAAACGCTTTTTAACACGTTTATGCACGTTTTCAGTAAATTTGGCTTCATACCCGACTAAAATTTCATCAAAATAGAGTCATAAATTGTTAGGCATGTTTACTTATAATTTTTATGCATTTCTGGAGCAAATCTAGAGTGGTACGGCCTATATTTCCGCACAAAATGCATTTAAAACGCTTTTGAACACGTTTCTGTACGTTTTTAATCAATTTGGCCCTATATCTGATTCAAATAACATAAGAATACAAACATAAACCATTAGATATATTTACTTAATGTTTTTATGCGTTTTTGGGGCAAACGAAAGTGTTGTGGTCTACATTTCAGCTCAAAATGAATCAAAATGCATTAAAAATGCTTTTAAACACGTTTATGCAAGTTTTTAATCAATTTGCGCTCAAACCCGACTAAAATTTCATCAGAATAGAGTCATAAATTATTAGACATGGTTACTTCTAATATTTATGCATTTCTGGAGCAAAACTAAAGTGGTACGGCCTATATTTCAGCTCAAAATGCATCAAAATGCATTTGAAACGCTTTTGAACACGTTTATGCACGTTTTCAGTAAATTTGGCCTCACACCCGACTAAAATTTCATCAAAATAGAGTCATAAAATATTAGACATGTTTACTTATAATTTTTATGCATTTCTGGAGCACATCTAAAGTGGTACGGCCTATATTTCCGCACAAAATGCATCAAAATGCGTTTAAAACGCTTTTGAAGACGTTTATGCACGTTTTTAATCAATTTGGCCTCATATCTGATTCAAATAACATCATAATACAAACATAAACCATTAGATATATTTACTTAAAGTTTTTATGCGTTTTTGGAGCAAACGAAAGTGTTGTGGTCTACATTTCAGCTCAAAATGAATCAAAATGCATTAAAAATGCTTTTGAACACGTTTATGAACGTTTTTAATCAATTTGCCCTCATACCCGACTAAAATTTCATCAGAATAGAGTCATAAATTATTAGACATGGTTACTTCTAATATTTATGCATTTCTGTTGCAAAACTAAAGTGGTACGGCCTATATTTCAGCTCAAAATGTATCAAAATGTATTTGAAACGTTTTTTAACATGTTTATGCACGTTTTCAGTAAATTTGGCCTCATACCCGACTAAATTTCATCAAAATAGAGTCATAAATTATTATACATGTTTACTTATAATTTTTATGCATTTCTGGAGCACATCTAAAGTGGTACGGCCTATATTTCCGCAGAAAATGCATCAAAATGCATTTAAAACGCTTTTGAACACGTTTATGCACGTTTTTAATCAATTTGGCCTCATATCTGATTCAAATAACCTCAAAATACAAATATAAACCATTAGTTATGTTTATTTAAAGTTTTTATGCGTTTTTGGATCAAACGAAATTGTTATGGCCTACATTTGAGCTCAAAATGAATCCAAATGCATTAAAAATACTTTTGAACATGTTGATGCACGTTTTTAATTAATTTGGCCTCATATTCGACTAAAATTTCATCAAAATACCGTCATAAATTATTAGACATGTTTATAGATAATTTTTATGTGTTTCTGGAGCAAAACTAAAGTGGTACGGCCTATATTTTAGCACAAAATGCATTAAAATACATTTCAAACGTTTTTGAACACGTTTACGCACGTTTTTAATAAATTTGGCCTCATATATGATTCAAATAAGATCAAAATACAAACATAAACCATTAGTTATGTTTATTTAAAGTTTTTATGCGTTTTTGGAGCATACGAAAGTGTTATGGCCTATATTTCAGCTCAAAATGAATTAAAATACATTAAAAATGCTTTTGAAACCGTTTATGCACGTTTTTAATCAATTTAGCCTCATACCCGACAAAAATTTCATCAAAATAGAGTCATAAATTATGAGACATGGTTTACTTATAATATTTATGCATTTATGGAGCAAAACTAAAGTGGTACGGCCAATATTTCAGCTCATAATGCATCCAAATGCATTTGAAACGCTTTTGAACATGTTTATGCACGTTTTCAGTCAATTTGGCCTCATACCCGACTAAAATTTCATCAAAATAGAGTCATAACTTATTAGACATGTTTACTTATAATTTTTATGCATTTTTGGAGAAATCTAAAGTGGTACGGCCTATATTTCCTCACAAAATGCATCAAAATGCATTTAAAACGCTTTTGAATACGTTTAGGCACGTTTTTAATCAATTTGGCCCTATATCTGATTCAAATAACAGCAAAATACAAATATAAACCATCAGATATGTTTATTTAAAGTTTTTATGCGTTTTTGGAGCAAACGAAAGTGTTATGGCCTATATTTCAGCTCAAAATGAATCAAAATGAATCAAAATGCTTTTGAAACCCTTTATGCACGGTTTCAATCAATTTGGCCTCATATCCGACTAAAATTTCATCAAAATACCGTCATAAATTATTAGACATGTTTACTCATAATTTTTATGTGTTTCTGGAGCAAAACTAAAGTGGTACTGCCTATATTTGACCTCAAAATGCATTAAAATTCATTTAAAACATTTTTGAACACGTTTATGCACGTTTTTAATCAATTTGGCCTCATATCTGATTCAAAAAATTCAAAAATACAAACATAAACCATTAGATATGTTTATTTAAAGTTTTTATGCGTTTTTGTAGCAAACGAAAGTGTTATGGCCTATATTTCAGTGCAAAATGAGTCAAAATACATTAAAAAATGCTTTTGAAAACGTTATGCACGTTTTTAATCAATTTGGGCTCATACTAGACAAAAATTACATCAAAATAGAGTCATAAATTATGAGACATCTTTATTATAGTTTTTATGCATTTCTGTTGCAAAACTAAAGTGGTACAGCCTATATTTCAGTTCAAAATGCATTAAAATACATTTAAAACGTTTTTGAACACGTTTATGCACGTTTTTAATCAATTTGACCTCATATCTGATTCAAAAAAATAAAAAATACAAACATAAAGCATCAGATATGTTTATTTAAAAATTTTATGCGTTTTTGGAGCAAACGAAAGTGTTATGGCCTATATTTCATTGCAAAATGAGTCAAAATACATTAAAAATGCTTTTGAAAACGTTTTTGCACGTTTTTAATCAATTTGGGCTCATACCCGACAAAAATTACATCAAAATAGAGTCATAAATTATTAGACAAGTTTATTATAGTTTTTATGCATTTCTGTTGCAAAACTAAAGTGGTACTGCCTATATTTCAGCTCGAAATGCATCAAAATGCATTTAAAATGCTTTTGAACACATTTATGCACATTTTTAATCAATTTGGCCTCATATTTGATTCAAATAACATCAAAATACAAACATAAACCATTAGATATGTTTACTTATAGTTTTTATGCGTTTTTGGTGCAAATGAAAGTATAATGGCCTATATTTCAGCTCGAAATGCATCAAAATGCATTTGAACACGTTTATGCACGTTTTTAATCAATTTGGCCTCATACCCGACTAAAATTTCATCAAAATAGAGTCATAAATTATTAGACTTGTTTACTTATAACTTTTATGTGTTTCTGGGGCAAAACTTAAGTGGTACGGATTATATTTCAGCTCAAAATGCATTAAAAATGTTTTTGAACAGGTTCATGCACGTTTTCAGTCAATTTGGCCTCATACCTGACTAGAATTTCATCAAAATAGAGTCATAAATTAATAGACATGTTTACTTATAATTTTTTTGCATTTCTGGAGCAAAACTAAAGTGGTACGTCCTATATTTCCGCTCAAAATGGATCAAAATGCATTTAAAATACTTTTGAACCCGTTTGTGCACGTTTCTAATCAATTTGGCCTCATATTAAATTCAAATAACATCAAAATACAAACATAAATCATCAGATATGTTTATTTAAAGTTTTTATGCATTTTTGGAGCAAACGAAAGTATAATGGCCTGTATTTCAGCTCGGAATGCATCAAAATGCATTTGAAATGCTTTAGAACTTGTTTTATGCACGTTTTTACTCTAATTAGCCTCATATCTCACTCAAATATCATCAAAATACAAACCTAAACTGTTAGATATGTTTATTTACAGTTTTTGTGTTTTTGGAACAAAACTAAAGTGTTTATGGATTACAAACGCACTAAAATCGCTTTTGAATATGTTTATGCACGTTTTTAATTAATTTGTCCTCATATCTGATTCGAATAACATCAAAATAATCAAAAACTGTTAAATATGTTTATTTAGAGTTTTTTTGTTTTTCTGGAGCAAAACTAAAGTGTTATGGCCTATATTTCAGCTCAAAAAGCTTTTAAAACGCTTTTGAACATTCTTATACACATTTTTATTCGATTTGGCCTCATTTTTGACACAATAACATCAAAATGCATGCCTAAACTTTGAGAAACGTTAATTCCCAGTTTTCATGTGGTTTGGAGTCGAACTCAAGTGCTCCGATCTATATTTCAGCTCGAAATGCATGAAAATGCATTTACAAAGCATTTGAACGTGTTTATAAACATATTTATTCAATTTGCCATGATTTTTGATTCGAATAACATCCAAATGCGCTCCAAAACTACTAGATATTTTTATTTACAGTATTTATGTATTTTTGGAGCTAAATTAAAGTGTTATATCCTATATTACGGCTCAAATAGCATTAAAACGCATTTAAAACACATTTGAACATTTTTATAGTCATTTTTAATCAATTCGGGCTCATTTCTGAGTTAAATAACATGAAAATGAACACAAAAACCACTACATATGTAAAAATAACATTAAATACAGTGCTACGCATTAAGCAAAGCACAATATCAAACTCGAAATCTCAAAAACCGAGTCAAAACGCTGTAAAAAATCTGTAAAAATAAGAAAAAATTGTGATTTTGACACAAGTTCATGCTTTTAAATAAAAAAATTATTTAAAACTTGACCCTCCATATTTTTGTACATTTATTTAGTGAAAAAATATTATTTGTGAGCTTGTACCAGTGCTTTAAAGCTCATTGAGCCTTCTGATGCTCAACAGGTACCAAACATGGCCATTTTTGTCAATTTTTTTTGGAATTTCATATCTTTTTATTTACTAAGCCAATTGGCCTCAAATTTGGATAAAACTTATAACACAATTAAAAAAACATTCTCCCAAAATATTCTAATTTTTGGACTTATGAACAGGGAGATATCGCCTGTTGAATTTCGCTGGTCCAAAATTTCTTTAAAAGTCAACCGTTGGTCAAACACCAAACTCATCACCCTCAAAAAACCTGATTTAAATATAAAAAAATATAGCCTGATAAAGGATGATTATTTATTTGATTTGAATTTTTTTTAAGTTGATTAGGATGTGTGAATTGCTTGAAAAAATATATATAAAAAAAAACAGAATACCGGCACAGATCTGGCATGTGCCTTATCTGGTCAGTTTGAAGATCAGCTAATACGTCTCGATTTACTCACCTATTTGATCTGAAAATTTTCAAAAATATAGAGTATATTTTCACGGACATGTTCCCATAATTTCATAATTTTTTG
Source organism: x Bolboschoenoplectus mariqueter (assembly GCA_037678475.1). NCBI lineage: Eukaryota > Viridiplantae > Streptophyta > Magnoliopsida > Poales > Cyperaceae > x Bolboschoenoplectus > x Bolboschoenoplectus mariqueter. Next base: position 3,030,241 of record CM075268.1, read on the forward strand.
AATTTTTTGTGATTTTATATGAATTTTTGAAGTTGGGTCTGTCAAAAGAAAAAACTGGGTTGGTTCTGTTTTTTTCTCTCTTTTCCAAAAAAAAAATGGTGAAATTTACCACTCAAATATACTGAAACATGATTGAATATTCTTTTAGAAGAATCAATTGAAAAGAAAAACAAGAATAAATGCACGAATTTCCAATCGGTACCGAATCCGTTTGAGCCCATTCGGTACCGATCGGTGAAACTCACATATTCAGAGATCCAAATTAAAATTAAGCTTCACAAACTTGTTTGTTATATCCTAACGACGCTAGAGCTCAAAGGAATTGAACCAATTTGACAAAACGGACTCGAAATCGACCAAAAACTGATTCCCCACGAATTTCTAGCCCTAGCTGAACTGGTGGCGCTGTTCCCGGCGATCGACGGAGCTAGTGGCCCTGAGACCGGGACAGTAGAGTCCTCCTCCACGAGGCGACTCCGGTGGTGCCCTCCGTTCAATGCTCCGACGCCGGCCGAGCTCCGATCATAGTTGAGAAGCAAGAGTACGAATATTGATGCATATGAAAAGTGCGAATATTGATGAAATTTGAATTCAAGTATATGGGAGGCAAATAGCACGGATCTTGATGCCATCCGACAGCCCAGAAAAGTTCAAAGTTTGGATCTTGATGATTTCGCTTTAAATCAAAGGCTCACATTAATCTATTTCAAAAATAAACTTTAAACATTAAATAAAAATAATTCTTTAAAGCCAAAAATCATGAAAAATATATAAAAAATCATGGTTTCACTTGAAGATATTTTTGAAACAATATTTTGATTTTATTTTTATTTCAAGAAAAATTCAAAACATATGATATGCATATCATTTTGTACAAATATTTTTCTTATATTTTGATAAAACAAATCAAAATATTCAAAATAACCAAATTATCTTATATTTTGATAAAACAAATCAAAATGTTCAAAATGATGAAATTATGTTATATTTTGATAAAACAAATCAAAATATTCAAAATAATCAAATTATGTTATATTTTGATGAAACGAATCAAAATATTCAAAATAACCAAATTATCCTATATTTTGATAAAACAAATCAAAATGTTCAAAATAACCAAATTATCCTATATTTTGATAAAACAAATCAAAATGTTCAAAATAACCAAATGATGTTATATTTTGATAAAACAAATCAAAATATTCAAAATAACCAAATCATGTTATATTTTGATAAAACAAATCAAAATATTCAAAATAACCAAACCATGTTATATTTTGATAAAACAAATCAAAATATTCAAAATAATCAAACTATGTTATATTTTGATAAAACAAATCAAAATATTCAAAATGACAAAATTATGTTATATTTTGATAAAACAACTCAAAATATTCAGAATGACCAAATTATGTCATATTTTGATAAAACAAATCAAAATATTCAAAATAACCAAATTATGTTATATTTTGATAAAACAACTCAAAATATTCAGAATGAGCAAATTATGTTATATTTTGATAAAACAAATCAAAATATTCAAAATAACCAAATTATGTCATATTTTGATAAAACAAATCAAAATATTCAAAATAACCAAATTATGTTATATTTTGATAAAACAAGTCAAAATATTCAAAATAACCAAATTATGCTATATTTTGATAAAACAAATCAGAATGTTTAAAATAATCAAACTATGTTATATTTTGATAAAACAAATCAAAATATTCGAAATGATCAAACTACGTTATATTTCGATAGAACAAATCAAAATATTCAAAATGACCCAATTATGTTATATTTTGATAAAACAAATCAAAATATTCAAAATGATCAAATTATGTTATATTATGATAAAACAAATCAAAATATTCAAAATGATGAAATTATGTTATATTTTGGTAAAATAAATTAAAAATATTCAAAATAATCAAATTATGTTTTATTTGGATAAAGCAAATTAAAAATGTTCAAAATAATAAAATCATGTCACATTTTGATAAAATAAATTAAGTATATCGAAAATTTCAAAAATATTCAAATCATACTTAAATTAACTAAATATGTCCAAATCTCGACCAAACGTGTCATTACGAGTAAATATGCAAAACCTACTTAAAACTTGACCAAGCATGTCATTTTATCAAAATGTACAAAAATACAATTAAATATTGACCAAACATGTCACTATATCCAAACATGTAAAACATGATTAAATATCGATCGAAATTCCCGTAATGCCCCTGGAAAGCCAAACATTGACCAAAATCATGTCTAAATCTTGGTAAAGCATATCAACATATCAAATCATATCAAATCATATTTTGAGAATGTTAAATTGGCAGTGCACTTCAGATTTAATGTTCTCCGTCTTAGAAATCGATAAAGAATTATATGTTCATGATTCTCCAATTTTCCCAGGTTTCGAATTGGCATAACGCTTCAGATTCGGGATTTGGAAGGTCAATAGACTGTTTAGGGCGATACACCATTGTCTTTGGCATGAACCTCTAAAGAGAACATCTCTGGTTCCTTAAGTATTGAGTTGGCAGTGCGTTTCATATTCGAACTCTGTGAGATCAATAAGGTTATACGTCATCGATCTCTGATTTATGAGAGATTATACGTTTCTCTAACTTTAGATTATACTTTTTTAGTCTAATTATAAAAAAAATTATATGTTCTGGTCACTTCAAGCGTACCATTAAGTGCAACATAAAACAAATAAAAAAAAGAGGAGGTTAAATAACCATACTAATAAATAAACTAGTTTTACACAATTTATCAAAAAAAAATAATAATAAAATGAATTTGAAGGAGAAAACCAAAGCCATGAATCTTATCCATATATTTTGATCATTTTAGTCCATTAATCAGAGGTTCCTGAGGCGAGAGTCGGGATAATTAACGTCGAGGGCTTGCGTCATTCGGAAAATAAAAGTTTCCACAATCACCTAAATAATAAATCATTGAACGCACAAACACGCGTAGGGATGTACCTGCACCTTCTTCTCCCGTGAGTGAGGACGCCGATGCCTCACGCATGGGCCGCGAAAAAGGGCCGCATGCTATCTAGGTGGCTACTACTCCTAGGGTGACAAAGAGGGCTCTCCAGGCTTACCAAGATGAATTGGTAGCTAAGTCCAACCTTTATGTCTCAAATTCTTTTTTCTCGCTAAGGATTGTGAAGAAAAACTCTCAAACTACGTGCATACATAGTGTATGGGAGGGTTCCATAGTCGAAATTTTGACAAAACCAAAACTTCTTGAGCAAATCGGAAAGATCCCCTGAACCCAAACTGATCAACACTGGCAAATGTATATACAAGGTTCACCATGCTTTAAAGGTGCAAAGCATCAATGCCCGAACAAATATCAAGTCTCCACTGTCGGGACTCAAAAGAGGCATATTTATATCATTGGGAATCAGAGAACTGCCCACATGAACGAGCACAAATGACCAACTTGATTTAAAATATTTATAAATATGTTGAAATATGTTTTAAATATATTTTAACGGCAATGTAAGGTAAAATATAAATCACGTCTCTTATATTTTGTCCATTTCAATGAATCTGATATACCTCTAGTTGTCTTTATGATTTGAAGGGAATTGATAAGCAGTCCATGTATGTCAAATTATAATTTATATGATTTTTAATATTAATTTAGAAGAATAATAGCTATATTTTTAATCCACAATTCTTATTTGCATCTCAGGTACTTGAGACAATTCAACATAGTTTTTAACTTAAAATTTAAAATATGTATTTTTGAAAAAAAAATTATACTTAACATTGAATACAAAATTTGAAGTGTAAAAATACTTTTTTTTAATTTAATAGAGATAAATCTGTTATGGTTGAATATCCAAATAAATTTTAAGTTTTGATGGATAAATATTTAATATTCAATTAGAGAAGTTTTAGTGGTACATATCCAATTTTCTCAAATTCAAAATTAACAATCGCTACTATCTGGGTGCTGCAATAGACACCCGCGTCTATATCCAAAATTCAAAATTTCGGAATTTTTCATGGTTCAGTTCAAAATTTTGCAACATCTCTCGCGCCTTCTCCGCATCAAACACCACCTCACAAAGGCATGCACTTCTCCGCCTCCTCCCGATTGTCAGGCGCAGCCTCCACCTCTAGGGACTCCGAATCAATTCATCAATCTTCCAGGGACCAATGCGCAAAACCTCAACAACCCTTCCCAATTCCTCTCCGCTCCTTACTTCCCCAACGAAAGCTCTCCCTCGGCTGTCCGATTCTCTCCCGCCTCCTCGCCGGAGGTCTCCCTGTCGGAACCCTAACCGAGATCTCCGGCGAGTCCGCCACCGGGAAGTCCCAGATCTGTCTCCAGCTCATCCTCTCCTCCCTCCTCCCGCCTTACCTTGGCGGCCTTGGTGCCTCCTCTCTCCTCATCCTCCCTTCTCTCCTCCCCTCTTCCTCTCTCCTCAGGCGCCTCTCTCTCCTCCCGTCCCCTCTCCATCCGTCTCCACTGGATCACATCTTCATTGCCTCGGCACAGTCGCCGGAGCATCTGATGATGCTTTTGTACCAGGCTGATCGGTTGTTTGAGAAGCCACCGAGTGAGATGCCAGTGAGGCTGGTGGTGGTGGATTCAATTGCAGCTATCTTTCGGTCGGAGTTTGAGAATAATTTGGGGGATCTGAAGAGTAGAACTGGGATGTTTTTTAAGGTTGCCGCGAAGTTGAAGGAGCAGGCATGCCGATTCGGGGCTGTTGCTGTTGTCACAAACCAGGTCATTTGATTAATCTACTCATTTTTATGTTGAAGCTCAATTGAGCTTTAACTGAGATCCAATTGTAATATCTGTGGAAATTGTGACTGATCCTGACTGTATTGGTTAACCCTTTTTGGTAACTTAGAAGGTTAATCTGATGAGTAGAATCACCAAAAGGTTGCAGTGGAAACAGCTCAAATGTTCAGTTTAAGTGCATATCTGAATGAAGAACGCAATTAGATCTTCGATTACCATATCGGTTCATTCTGGTAACACCATTACCTGGCATCCAGTCTATTTTGATACATTACAGGTATACTGGTATTTGTCCTTTGGTATAGTACTTCAATTAGGTCTGTGTTTTCTGTTGAGAATCAGAGAAACAATACAAAGCCGCAATGGCGTAGAAACCAATGAAAACATATAATGTATATTCTACTGGCACTGAAACGAGCTACTTCTGCAAGTTATACCTAACAACAACATTTTACCATATTTTCTGGTAACAACCAAAGTTTTGATTTTTATGAGGGAATTTTTTCATTCTCTGAAATGTTTTTGTGAAAGCCCCTGACAAAATGCAAAATGGATATTACAAACCAGTGAATGCATATCATGGCATCTATATTCAATCTTGAGCTCCTGAAATATATCTGATTTAAAATTAAATGCATGCAGGTAGTAGATGTTATGGGCCCTGAAGTGGGCAGAAGCGGAGGGAATGATCATCACACAGGACCCACATTGTGGTCATCTGGGCGTATGGTGGCACCGGCAATGGGGCTGTCGTGGGCCAACTGTGTAAATACAAGGATATTCCTCTCCAGAAGTGACGAGGTGATGGCGGCGGGGATAAATGGAGCAGAGGCAATTGTACGCACAAAGAGGAGGATGGAGGTAGTATTCGCACCCCATGTGCCTCACTCTTCAAGCGAGTTCGTCATTCGCAAGGATGGGGTTTTCGGTCTCGAACTCGAAAGATAGTGACGAGTGAGTGCTTCTCTATTTTGTGTCTTTGGTGATGGTTCTTATGGGGTACTTACTATATGAATTGGGGGTTTGTGTGTTGGGGGGGGGTGGGGCTCACTAGCCTATGATATGATATAATGAAGAAGAATATGACCTTTGATTCAAAAAAGTCTACTGGAACCAATTCCTGGTCAACCATTATTTTTTAACCTTCTTTTATCATCACCTCTTACTTCTACCGTTCTTTTAGATAATTTGTATTCAACTAAGGATTCAAATCACTTAGAATGCCAAAAGCAGAACATAAAAATGGAAAAGGATGTAAATAAATAAATTTGAACATGACTAAGTTTCCCTCAATTGTACAATGCCTGAGACGAAACAAACAACAAATCAGTGGCTTAAATTTTGGCGAACAGAACATAATTTTTCTGGTGAATATCACCCCTTTTTTGAAGATTATTGTAAACACGATGACATAAGTGATTTATATAAAATGAAAGTCAATGAGTGCATGAACAGTATATCATATAAATCACATCTAATAATTTTATTTTGACATTTTAATCTTAAAATTTTTGTTATTAACAAATTATAAAGTGGAGGTACGATGGAGGTATTTAAACCTTCCTCAACTGAATATGTTCTGAACAAATATTACTAAATGTTTTTCTTTAGAAAACTATTTAAATTACAAGTTCCTGTGCATTAGACAAGTTACACAATACAGCTAGTATATTCAACACCGTAACTACAACCGCCAATCAAAGATTTCCTACTATACATATACATATACATATACATATATACATATATATATACATATACATATACATATATACATATACATATACATATATACATATATACATATATACATATATACATATATACATATATACATATATACATATATACATATATACATATATACATATATACATATATACATATATACATATATATAAGAGGGAGATAGAGATTCGGACACTTATTTTGCGACGGAATTCAAGAACTGAAATATATATATATATATATGTACACACACACACACACATACATATATATATATTAGAGCTCTTATACTTCTTCAACCCCCCCCCCCCCCCCCCCCCCCCCCCCCCCGCAACAAATTCTCTATAATTGGAGCAACTTTGCTTGTATGGTGTGCAACTCCTTGACAACATCTTTGATAGCTATGCGCTCTTTCGGCAACTCCCTGGAGCAAAGGAGCCCACATTGAATCACCGAAGCCAAGCAACTATGAACATTATCTGGTGTGTATGCATGGGCTTCCTCTTCAGTTTCTGAGAACAATTTGGCATCAATTATGTCCATAACTTTACCAGGAAAAGCCATGCCAACATATATCTGAAGGCTTAAACCATCTCTGAATCTCTCATCCCTGGGGCTTACTCCAGTGAACATCTCTAACAGAAGGATTCCGTAACTATACACGTCTCCTTGCACCGATGTGCGGCCACCCATACCATATTCTATAAATGAATAAATTATCCAGTTATTTGTATCACTCATTCTTATAATCAGGGCTTAATTATTTGCTGGTAAATCATAATTTTGACTCTTAAATTGAGATTATTTTTGTAATTTTACGCTAACAATAATTTTTTCTTGACTGTGAGCTAAAATTGTATCAAGAGTCTCTATTTACTCAAAATCACAACCATTTCACTACAGGAACAATAATAGATCCAAAACATTTTTTTCTATTTTTGAAGCTTTATAAAGACATTAATTAGTTTGTTGGTAGAGTAAAATAACCATACCTGGAGGTATATAACCAATAGAACCTTTGATCCCTGAAGTGCTTGTTTTTGATTGAGAAAGCAAGGAATCAGGTCTAAGCAAAATTCTTGCTAACCCAAAATCACCGACGCGTGCTATCATGTCAGTATCAAGCAAGACGTTGCTCGGTTTGAGATCACAATGCACAATAGGTGTTGGACTCTGGTTGTGGAGATAGTCCAATGCTGTAGCGATATTAATTGCTATGTTCAACCGCTGGAATAGGCTGAGACTTTTGAATGGCCGGCTTGTGCATGCGTATGGATGCAACCATGCTTCAAGGTTGCCATTTGGCATGAACTCAAAAATTAATCCCTTGAAATCATTACCTTGATAATCTGTGCTAGAGCACAAACTGAGAATCTTCATGAGATTTCGGTGTCTGATGCTTCTTAAAGCCTCACATTCAGACATGAAACTTCTCGAAGCACCGTGCTGCTCAAGATTTAGCACCTTCACAGCAACTGTGGTTACATTCTCAAAACTCATAATAGCTTTAAATACGGATCCGAAGGTACCAACTCCAATTAGATTCTTCTCTGCAAAACCCTCTGTAGCTTTGAGAATATCACTGTATGAGACATTCTTGACTTGATAATTCACAATATTTAAGGTAGGTTGTGGGGTTTTGGATCTCCTTCCGGAATAACGTCTTGCTAGAAAACACATGATTATGGACAAGAAGATGAAAACAATAACAATTGAAATTGCTATTATCACATTTCTTTGCTTATGATGTCTTTGTATAGGGAAACTCAAAATGCAATTTGGCAAATGCAATTCAGGAATTCCTCCACAAAGTTTAGGATTTCCTCTTATGTCAATCTTACTAGCATTCTTGAAAATGCCTTCTGTTGGTAATTCTCCATCGAAATTGTTGAAAGAAATGTTGAAGAGGATAAGATTCATTGTACTAACAAATTCTGGTACATGTCCAGATAAGGAATTAACTGAAACATCGAGCAATTGTAATCCCATCATGTTTTTCATTGTGGAGGGAATGGTGCCTTCAAATGAGTTTCTAGAAAGATAAAGGATTTGTAGTATCTGGCACCCGTCAATAGTGCTGGGAATGACACCGCTCAATCTATTATTAAAGAGATTAATTTCTGCTAAATTTTTCAATTTACCGATTTCTTGAGGCAACGAGCCATTTAAATAATTATTTGCCAAGTCAAGTGCAATGGTGAGAGGAATACTCATGATTTCTTTGGGGATTTGACCTGTCAAATTATTATGTGAAATATCTAAGATTTCTAGAGCTTGCATGTTGCTCAGTTCCGGTGGTATATATCCTCCAAATTCGTTATTACGGAGGTCAAGTGTATTCATCTGAGTAAGGTTACCCAATGTCGAAGGAAGTTGACCCGACATCATAGTGTTCACTATATATAACAATTGCAGTTGCCAAAGATCACCGATTTTATCCGGCATGGTGCCGCTTAGAAATGTGTCACCGAGCAATAGTGTGTTTAGGTTTGTTAGCTTTCCAATCCCTTCTGGGATGCTTCCAGAAATGGGATTGAGATATAATCCCATGTAATATATATTGATAGAGATGTTAGATATAGCATTAGGCAGCGTTCCTTCTAACTGGTTGCTACCAAGATCCAACCATTGTAACATTGTACAATTGGTCAAGGCATAAAAAAATCCCCAATGGCTAGGTTGCTTGGCCTCAAGCATATTGTAACTAAGATCCAAGAACTTAATGTTTTGCAAGGTCCCAATGCTAAAAGGTATAAGGCCTCTCAAGCGGTTATTGACTATTTGGAATGTAGTCAGGGCTGAACAATTCGATATGGAAGCCGGAATCTGTCCATTGAGTGTGTTATTGTATAGGAGTAAATATTGTAGGTTTCTAAAAGAATCACACATGTCAGGAGGCAGAGTTCCTGTGAGCTGGTTATTGGACAACGATAGGAATATCATGGTTGACATGTTGTATAGGGAATGCGGTATCGTACCTGATAGGTTATTAAATCCTAGATGAAGTATTTGAAGAACACGAATTCGGGCTAGGGAAGTTGGGATCAAACCACTTAAGCTATTATGAGCAAGATCGAGTAGTAAAATATTAGAAAGGTTGCCCAAGGAAGGAGGGATCGTTCCCGTGAGATTATTTGTACGTAATCTTAACACCGTGAGCTGGTCAAGAGAACCAAACTCATCAGGTATGCCTCCTACAAGAAAGTTACTTTCAAGGTTTATGAACCTAAGGCCTTTGGATTGTGCAATTGTCAGCGGAATGATTCCTTGAAAATTATTGTTGCTCATAGAAAGAAATTCTAGATTCGAACAATTACCGAGAGTGAAGGGGATCATTCCGTCGAGAGAATTGAAACTCAAATTAAGAAACTGCAATCTCTTCAAACGTCCAAGCTCCATTGGGATGTTTCCAGAAAGCTGGTTTTCTGAAAGACTCAAATTTTTTAAGAAGGTGAGGTTTGCTAAGGAGGGAGATATATGACCTGATAAATAAAAGGAGTTGAGGAGAAGAGCGGTGACACGGTCGGGGTGACGCCGTCCGCATTTGACACCTTGCCACTGACAGTGCGGAAGAGAGTCATTCCATGAAGTCAGGGCTCCAAGTGGGTCTGCAGATATGAGGGACCGAAAGGAGAGGAGCGCAGCTAGATCGGTTTCATTGTCGGCAGCTTTGGTGGGAAGAACAAAGTATGAGCACCAAAGGAGATGGAGAGTGATCATGAATAGGAGATCAAAAGTACGTTCCATTTTTTTGGGAATGAAATGTTTTGAGATACTCATGAATGATTCCTAATGAATCCCTATATTTATAGATTCTGAAACTAAAATCCCTACATTTATTGAATCCGGTCCCCTCAATTAGTTTGAAAATTCTTTTGGTGGGACCAACTGATATGACTAAATCCTGAGTTAAGGGAAATTATGTAATTTGGAATTTTAAGACCATAAAATGTGGTGGATAGCACCCACAAGCCAACTCATATTCTATCTAATTGCACCAATTGATAGCCATTTCTCATGAAGATTGACGTAACAAGATAAAAAAAAAAGAGTCTAATCTCTTACAATTTCATACAATTAGTAGTAAATTTAGTCAATTAATGTTATTAGATTCTGACATTTTGTAAGGGGACTCAAGTGCAAAAGCCCTTTTATTGGTGCTAAGTGCGTTAACTGAAATTAATTAATATACTGGTCTCATGACTCATGGTCTGGACTGAAGTCATGAACAGGAGTTTACTTTTGAGAATTCTCAGCAAGAGAATATGACTAGATCTTAAATTGTGGAGCACCACTGATAGTCGGATATGGACATGGGTGGTTTTGTGACTTCTAAACCATGATAGGTTGGACTTTACATCCTCTGTAATAATACAGGAGTAATAAGCAAAATTTGAATCGTTCAATACGAATTTTGATGCTATTCGTTTTATTAAATATTTGTTATGTAAATTACATAATAATCTTGATCGATTGAGCTGTCCACTCTATATAGAAAATACTCTAGAGGAGCTAGGTTCGACAAATCATTGCTCACTCATTTTCTACTCAGAAGACCCAGCTGGATCTATTAACTAGGGGAGGTGCTATCTACACTGAAAATATTATTTTGCTCACCAGAATTAAATTGGTTCAGACAATTTTGCCCCTATTAATTGAATCTATCTAGCTGGGACTCTAGATTCGGTCATCTATAATAATGATATAAATCTTCTGAAAAGGTTACTGTTCATTCACAATAGTAATTACTGTTTATATACAATGGTTAAGAACAGTTTTTTGATAAGATTACTATTCATATTTCATATGCGATAGCTAATGTTTTTATTTTGTATGTAATAAAAAAATAATGATAAATTCTTCACAGCGCAGCAGAGCGTGCTCTAGTGTCTTTGACACTTTGAATATTCTCCGGTGATAACGGACGAAACGATGGATGTCTAAAGGTATCAATAGATAGATGGTTCATGATTGTGTGACAAAGTTTTCTAACTTAAGGACCCAAGAACCATCATCTTTCTCTTTACCTAAAATTTTGAAGGGGCATTTAACCAAACATCTTTTTCATTGACTTTCGGGTACACGTCGTGCATCACAATAGCAACCATCACGATCACATTACAAAATGACATACTTCTCTTCCTTTGAATTTTGAATTGATAATTCATATCCTCTGTAATAATATAGGTGTAATAGGCAAAATTTGAATCGTTCAGCACTAATTTTGATGCTATTCACTTTATTAAATATCTGTTATGTAAATAACATTCAATAATCTTGATCGATTGAGCTGCCCACTCTATATAGAAAATACTCTAGAGGAGCCGGACTCGACAAATTATTGCTCACTCATTTTCTACTCAGAAGACCCAGCTGGATCTATTAACTAGGGGAGGTGCTATCTACATTGAAAATATTATTTTGCTTACCAGAATTAAATTAGCTCAGACGATTTTGCCCCTATTAATTGAATTTATCTAGGTGGGACTCCGGATTTGGTCATCTATAATAATGATATAAATCCTCTGAAAATATTATTGTTCATTCACAGTAGTGATTATTGGTTTATATACAGTGGTGAAGAACAGTTTTTTGAGAAGATTATTGTTCATATTTCATATGCGATTAGTTAATGAATTTATTTCGTATATAATAAAAAAAATAATGATAAATTCTTTACAGCGTAACGGAGTGTGCTCTAATATCTTTGACACTTTGAACATCCTCCAGTGATAACGGACGAAATGATGGATATCCAGAGGTATCCATAGATAGATGGTTCATGATTGTATGACAAAATTTTCTACTATAAGGACCCAAGAATCATCATTTTCTCTTTACCTAAAATTTTGAAGGGGTATTTGATGAAACATCTTTTTCAATGACTTTCTAGTACACGTCGTGCATCCCGATAGCAACCACCACGATCACATTGCAAAGTGACATACTTCTCTTTCTTTGAATTTCATACTGATAATTCATATCCTTTAATGGAATAGAAGCTCTCATATTGGATTATCAGTTCGAAACTCAAAGAAAGAGAAGTATGTCACTTTGCAATGTGATCCTGGTGGTTGCTATCGGGATACACGACGTCTACCCGAAAGTCAATGAAAAAGATGTTTGGTCAATTGTCCCTTCAAAATTTTAGGTAAAGAGAAAGATGATGGTTCTTGGGTCCTTGAGGTAGAAAACTTTGCCACACAATCATGAATCATCTATCTATTGATACCTCTGAATATCCATCATTTCGTCGGTTATCATCGGAGGATGTTCAAAGTGTCAAATATACTAGAGCACGCTTCGCTGCATTGTGAAAAATTTATTATTATTTTTTTATTACATACGAAATATAATCATTAGCTAATTACGTATGAAATATGAACAGTAATCTTCTCGAAAAACTGTTCTTCGAGAATTTATATCAGGACCGAATCTGGAGTCCCACCTAGATATATTAGGGACAAAATCGTCTGAACCAATTTAATTCTGGTGAGGAAAATAATATTTTCGGTGTAGATAGCACCCCCTTTATTATCTAGTATGTCTAGCATTATTTTAACTTCAACCGGAGACTAAATTAGAAATTGTGACAAAGTGGGGAAAAATTTTAGAAGGAAGTATGGAACATAATTTTATAGTTTATTTTGAACAACAAATATATTAATTGTTAATTTTGTTTCTAAAAATCATAATTTAGAAATCTATTTTTGAAAATTATTTAGACCACAGGAAGTGGCTCATATATACTCCGCCAAGAAGCCTATCATCCCAAATATATTTCTTTTTTTGGGATAATCATATGGACAAAAACCAAAACTTAGTTTAATATACTGGACCATGGAAAAAAAAATAATAATAAGGGTTTAGGGTTTATTATTATTGAATTATATGCAATATGTTATATAATTTTATTTAATTATTATTTTTTATATTTTAATATATTATGTATATGACATGTTCAAAAATATATATTTATTTTTGTGCGGTATTTTTAGTTAAATTTTTTTAAGTTATCAATTTATTATGTGATTGTTCATTATGTAAATGGTTTGGCGTTCATGCTACGTACATCAAATTATTTGACGAAATTCTCAATTTTATGATTTCCATCTGTACATGACCATTCTCGTAATTTTGTATTTTACTTTGGCTATTAAAAGAATTCGGCTTTGTGAAGAGCTCAAACAAAAAAGGGTTTTGATTTTGGGATTAATGGATAATCATTCATGAAAAAAGTGATAAATACTTTTAATATTAATTATAAATACTTTCAAATTCAGATATAAATAAATTAACTATCTAGTATAAATATTTTTAATGTGCAGATAAAAAATATAAAATATGAGACGTATGAATAATTTTTCTTCGGATAAATGGATGATCAATTCACAAAAGGCAGAGTTGGGTTTATTATTTGAATTCAAAACAATATATAATATAGTTATATTATTGGGCCAGAAATTGGGTTTGTTGCAATAGTTTTTAAATCTTGTCTATTAAAACCCAATAAAAATTTGGTGCATAGGAAAAAAAAAATCAAATGGAATAGGCCGGGAATAAATGGAGCTATTAAAAATTTTTGATAAAAAGAAGCTATTAAATTAAATATTTCAATGAGAAATATATAAGGAAAATAATGAACTACCAACGCACAATGCAACAGTATAATAGCTCAAGATACACAAAAAAAATACAATCTTTTGCGAATTTACATGCGTAAAAATATTTAAATAAGGCCAACAAATTAGTTTTCAGGAAGCTTTTTTACATGAAACCAATCTAAACAGGAACTTTTTTTTAGAATTTTATGAACTTAAATGTAAGGATATTATAATAAATAAAACCATAACATAGAAAAAAAAAGAGTACTTTCAGAAAATCATAGCCAATTGAAGCTAACAAATGAGAAGGCTTTTTTTAATTAATTAATGTTTTTTTCCCAATTTTGTTGAACAAAATATTTTCTGGCATGGTCCCTTAAACGGGTTCCATTAAAAATGCTTGCAAATAATAAATCCAGAATCTGTTAAAAAAAGGAGATCCAAAATCCAATAGAAACACAGCGCCTTGCTTTTAGGGATGGCAATTTGGTCCATGACGTGGCGGCTCTACCTAGACCCACCCGACCCGACAACTGACCCGTCCGGCCCGAGCTATCGGATGGGTCGGGTCAGGTATGGATATGAGACTCAGGCTAGCCCGTCCTGCCCGAAATATCGATAACATGCATACTAATATATTATCTGTATATATTGTGTGTAATGTATATGATATAAATTGAATTTTGAGTAAATAATTCATTATATATATTCTCAAATTTCATGTAACATTAACGTTCAAATTTTATAGCTTAATGACAAGTTCACAAAATAAGTTAAATGTAAAAACTTCCTCTAATCTAATAAAATAAGATTTTTTATTTATCAAAATAAGACTATTTATACAAAATAAAATTATTTATGTATTTTAATAATTATTTTAATTTTATTTGAATTGAACATAGTTATATTATTCAAATGTGTAAAATTATTTGGGTTCAAATTGAAGTGAAAATAGATATTTAAAAAAAAAGTAGCAAGTGGTCAGACTAGGATACAAAATTGTATGGACAGACCGGGTTTTGAATTTTAGGCCTAGTGACATGAGTCGGGCAAAATAGACGGGGTCTTGAATTTTAGGCCCAGTGGCATGAGCCGGATAGAACAGGCCTGAAATTTTAGGGGATGGGCGGGTTTCAGATTTAGCATAAACTTGGCCCTATCAGGCTCATTGCCATCCCTACTTGCCTTCTATAGCATCATAATTTAAACAAACAATTATTTAAACAACAAACTCTCTCCTTTAATTTCCCATTCTGGCATTATTCTACCAGTACAATCAGTTCTTGATTTCAATCAAGAACTGAGATTCTTTTTACCAGAGTCACCACCATTCTACTCTATGGAGCAGCACGGGGCCCCGGCGAGGTGGAAGGTTCTGGTACCAATGGCCGACCTCCCTTCCGGCCTCATCTCCCTCATCGCCTCAAAATGCACCACTGATGCTGCTGAGCATGTCGTCCTACGTAGCGTGTGACGTCATTGGTATCGCTCTCTAACCGAGTGCTCCCCCTTACCTCCCCTACCTTCTCCTCAGCTTCCCTTTCTCCTCGTCCCTCCACACGCTGTTTGCCCCTGTGAAGCCGTGCCTCGACTCGGCAAGGTCTTCCCAGTCCCCTTTTGCAACCCTTTCCATGACCCACAATTGGTTGATGATCTTACCCAGATCGACAACACCGAAGGCCCCATCTGTGTTGATTCCTCCCATGGCTGGCTCATAACTCTAGACCGAGACTCCTCCGTTTCTCTTCTCAACCCAGTAACAGCTGATGTAATCCGTCTCGATCCCCTCTCCTCAATCGACGACACAGTTCTCTCTTTTGATCGGGGTTCTGTCCCCGAATACTGTCTCAAGGAAAAGGGTATATCACACAGTCAATTCTCAATAGTTCACTGCGCCGTCTTGTCCTCTGATCCAGAAAAAGATCCCAACTTCACTTTGCTGCTGTTTCTCTACAGCTTGACCAACCGCTGCTTCACATTGCGGGGCAAACATCGTGTGTGGAATCAGCATAAGCACCCGCTGCTCTCAGTAGAGGATGTTGTTTTCATCAATGGGGTTTTCATTGTTGGAATTAATTTTTATTAATTACAAAATTATATGGACTTATATGTAATATAAATATATATTGAATAATAGACTGTCAAATATCTAATTAGACCCGTTATGAAGTGATCAAATTAAATATTATTTATCGGGATTCAATATGTGTCATGAGAAATGGGGCCCTTAATGTATAGAATACGTATTAATAACTTTATGATTTAGTGATGGTCTAAATTATATAAAGTTTAGTAATAATACAATTATGTTATTGGTCTCTGGAGAATACAACTAATAGGCAGTTTTCTGATTTTGAAAGTAAACCCGTTAAGAAAGAAATTGGATCTGGTATGGATCCGCTAAGGCATAACTAGTGGTTTGTCAACCTTTCGGTTATTGACACCCATTATAAAGGGATCAAGAACCGTCTTTTTTTCATTACCGTCATAGGGCATTAACCAACAGACTTCCTCTCTCTAAACAAATTCGGGTTTTTTGAAAAGAGAAGAAAACTGCCGGGCCGATTCTCTTCGTCTCTCCATCGGAGAAGAGAAGGATCACCGCGAAGGCTTAAGGAATCCGGTGATCAACGGGATTGTGTCTCTCCAGAAGACCGACAGCATGGATCAAGGTAATTTTATGTTAATTTAGAGTTCACTAGAGGATCACGAATAATGTTCTAACATTCATTGCCATTGATCAGTTTATCATTCTAGCATTCTTCGACTTTAGAAATAACGAGCCTGAACCAGTCATAACTTCTTACCGCATTTTCGTGTCGGCGCCATTTGGAGACATTTTCTTGGTCAACTCGGATGGTCGTCTGTGGATAGTCTTGACCCGCCCCTTGATTTACCAACACCAATTCATCATCCCAAGAAAATACATCAATGTTTTTGAATATCCTTTAAATCGTGAGCCCCGCGTCACTAGCAGGAAGATAACCGAATTCAGAGATCTTGTGTAAATGTTTCTTGGTCATGGATGCTCTGTGTCAGTCCCTGTGCGGCATTTCACGTGTCCGGTGGACAAGGTGTCCTTCATGCACGTCTACTCCATAATGGTAGGTGCAGAGGAGGAAGGAGCGGTGACAATAACAGAATTGTATCAGGGTGCTGTTTACCAGTATTATATCGGTGAGAGGTCGAGGTTAGAACCAGTCGGAATATTTGATGTGGAGAGCTCGGACAATGCTGATCTCTGGGCTGCTCTGAGACCATTTTGGGTAACTCCTAATATCAGTCTAATTCAAAGATAAAATTGTAGTGTATTTCTTTTTGTTGGATCTCTAAATTTGGTGTAGTAGTTACTCGTCTCAATGATACATTGTGCGAATTCCATTTGAATTTTGTGACTCAGTGAGAGAATGAATTTTGTTTGTATCGTTTGATTGCTTACGTACTTTTATTGGATATATCACCAGCAAGTGTTTAATATGTTTGTGTCATGAATTAGTTGTCTCTGATTTTGTTCGTATCAGTACTTGCAGCACCGGATTTCTTTTAGCTTTTCAGCACCTACTGATACTGGTATGTACTGTTCAATTGACAAATCAAATTTAAGTATAAAAACAAAGATAGGGATTGTGCTGGTACCAGACTTCAAAAATGCATGCTGAAATCTGATCTAGTGTCTGATTCGATTAGAGCATTGGTTGGTTCTCCAACTGGTACGAACCAAGAATGAAAACCTGTTTTAAAAAATCTTCATCTTCTAATTAGAGTTCAGTTGGACATTTATGTTTTGGAATTAATTCAACATATATGAAACTTCAAATCAAATACTAAAACATACATCGAGCGAGCCGTAGTAACAATTACGCAACCGATTTTGTAAAAAGCTCTCCTTTTACTTGTTAAATGCACACAACTACATATTTAGTAGATTGAAAAGATTGATATAATGAGAACCGCAAGTTTATCACAGTGATGATAGACCTCGTTTTTTTATGGGAAGATACATATTCAAATTCTGTAAAAGACATTTAAAAAGTAATAAATTCCGAAGCTCAAAAAAAATAAAAGATTGATACAATGAGAATTTTTGCGTGTATATTATTTATACTGAGCAAGAGGGAGAGGGATGAGTTTTGCATTATATATCGTGCATTTGTTTTTTTTTTAATTTATTTTTATTTAATTACTTTCTAAATTATGTGACTGATGAAAATTATAATTCATCATCCGGTTAAAAAAAATATAATAATTATTAAAAAAAAGAAGTCTATTTGTAGCTTTGTTTTTGGACCCTTGATGTTGTTTATTTTTGGAAAAATTATAACTACACATTCTTTTTTTTTTAAATAAGAATTTCTGTTAACTCTGGCATAGTTATTATTATACTATTTAGTTAGTGATGCTTTTATCTTTTACTGTAATATTGTATTTTCACCGTTGAAAAAAAAGTTTTCAATAAAATTACATATGTATTTTGATCAAAAACAAAAGCCCAGAATTTAATTTTTTTTAGAAACATATATAGTCAACAAAATATTTTGAAACAGAATAATTTGAGTAAGAGTTTTGTAAAAAGTTTTAAATAAAAAATTAATAAAATTGTAGTGAACAGAGTAAAAGAAAAAAAAACTGAAAAATATTTTCTTAATTATGAGAGAAAATGATTTCGTTAATTTGAAATCATACTTAAAATACACTAACAATATGGATCATGAGAAGTCAACATTGAGGCAAGAAAATTTTAAAAATTTGGAGGATTTAAAGCAAAAATTCTAGAAGAAGCTAAAGAAAAATTGAAAATATCCAATTATATAAACAAAATGAAAAATTTTATAGCTTGCTAAACTTTTCAGTAAAAATAGTTACAAAGTTTAGAAAATATAGGAAACAACTAATATTTTTTTGCTGTATAATAGAATTCATGAATAAAAAAATGACGTCATATTGTTTTCAAAGAACATTTGATAAAATTAACAAAATTTTTTTATCTTAAAATAACAAAAACAATCCCATTCCAAAGAATGTACGTCAATTTTAAGCTTTAAAATTGAAAGAAGTTCTGAAAAAAATGATGTACATAATTTTTTTAATATAATATCTTAAAATGCTAAAAGTATGAATAAATCATGAAGATGCTACTAATATTGTACTGAAATATATGCAATATTACACTCATTTTAGATAAATATTAACATCTGCTTCATATATATACATCCATTTAATATCTCAATTATATCTATATCTACCTCTGTGTATATATATATATCCATACTCAGAAAAAAAGAAAGGAGAAGATACATAATCGGATCCGAATGCAACCCGATCCGACCAAATGCCCATAATCTCGGGTCCGACCCATCACCCCGGTTCGGATCCGAATCAGCCTGGTCCGAGCCCATAACCCCGGTTCGGATCCGAACCAGCCTGGTCCGAAAGATTCGAAGCAACTGTCGGCTTTCACTTGGACAAATCTCAAGTTATAGGATTCAATATTTAATTAGATAATTTTTGAGGGGTATATATGCGATTTTCCCTTACTAGTTACCAGTAAGTTCAGTTACCAGTTACTACACCTCTCTCTCTCTCTCTCTCTCTCTTTCTCTCCGCTGTCCGAAAATAACAAACGAGAGAAAGAGAGGACAGCTATCGCCGCCGCCGCCGCCTCCTCCCTTTCCTATCCATCTCTCTCTCGATCTCTCTTCATACTCGATCTCTCTTCGTATTCGATCCAGATAGAGAGCGCAAACCCTAACCCGGATCTCGATCAGCCGTGCTCTATTCGTCGCACTTGGTACAAGGCGGTGGGGTTTCGCTTCCTTCTCTTCTTTCTTTCTTTAATTTTCTGTTTTCCTGAATTCTAATGTTGATTGAAATAGTAGCAATTGAGTACCTGTGGGTAATTGTTGGACTAATACGAGATGAGTCGTGTGGGTATAAGGCCTGGATCATGCGAAGTTAGAGAGTAGAAAGATATATAACTTGAATGCCAAATTGAATTCACAATTATTAAAAAGTCTTTTATGGTTTTTATTTTCTTCAGGAATTTGTTTTGCTTCTGTTGAAGAAGATTGATTCAAATCAATGGGATTAACTGGTGTGAGGTATTTCCTCTTTTTTGTTGAGATATGTATCGGGAGCTGATATGCAGTACAGTTGTTGATATCGTAATCGATGCAGGTTTTATTATACACATTAAATAAGTTATTATATGCATGTTAATGATTTTATTATGCAAACTCATTTTATACAGTACTGTCATTATGCAACTTAAATGAGTTATTATGCATATTAATGCTTAAATAATAGAAGTATTGTACATAATAAAGTCATTAACATGCATAATAACTCATTTAATGTGTATAATAAAGTCCATATCGACGACGGTATCAATAATGGTATCAATAATGGCATCTCCATAACATTTTCCATATGTATATTATGTTGAGGGAGATTCTCAGTGCCTTTTGAAACTTGCTTATCATTCTGGATGTTTATTGTTGAAAGTAAACATGAATTTTTTTCAGATCAGGATCAAAGAAGAAAGATCCAAAGAGCAGAACTCAGCATAAAGTAGAGAAGAAATTGAGCTTCTACATCAGTAATTTTCTCTACAATTGATTCTTCCCAACTTTTTTTCTCCTTTTATAGGTTGATATATCTAAAATTTGTTGTTAATGAGAAATTTGTTTCACTTTACAGAAGTGCAAGATGCTATAGAGAAAAAGAAAAAGAGCAAGAGCAAGGTAAATAATGCTTACATCTAATTTGTCTTTGAATTTGATCGTGCCACTTTGGACTGAATTGTCTGCAATATTTTGTTTTCTTGCATTGTTGTTGTTGTTGTTGTTGAACTTTTCTGGTGTTTAATTTGAGGTTCAAAAAATTATGATTTTGTTCCGATAGAATACCTAAATGCCTATTTGTATGAGTACCATGTTATCAGCTTGTAAGCTGCAGTCCCAAGCATACACTAAAGAACCAAAACAATATTCTGATTTGGTTTTTGCCGTTAATAGCTGGTAGAGATCATTGGAATTCTGAACCTGACATCAATAACTTGTTTTACATTTTTCTTTTGTGCAGACCAAGAATTTGAGGAGCCGACAAAAGAAACTCAAGGCGTATGATCTCTCAGCTCTCTCTGATTTTCTTCCTGATTTGGAAACACTAACAACAAGATCAGCAGTAACCAAAGAAGAGAAGATCAATTGCAAGTCTAGACAAACCCTAGTGTATTCTCCTTTAACCTTTTCTTAATTCTAATATGCCTTTTCCTTTGTTGTGCGTTTCGGTGTTTCCAATATGCCAATTTGGGTATCATGTTATGATTCAGGGTTTGGTATGTTGGGTTTCTGATTCCAATCGTTTTAATTTTTTTTCCCCACCATAATTGATTGGTAGAGTTATTTCTTTTTTGGTTAGATTGGGTTATATATATTTATTGGAAATTGTATCATGTCGAGAGCTTTATTAGATTCCTAGCCTGTTGGGCTATTGCTTGCTTGTGTTCATGTCTGTTGGGTTACCGATAAAATGTGTATTGGGTTAGATTTTAATCCAGCAGTTCATGCTTGTATATCTTATGTTGATTTTCAAGCTCATTGAACAAACAATTGAAAAGTATACATATTGTTAATTAAACTAGTACTTGAGAATTTTTTCGTTCCTTTATTTTTTAGGCAAAGAGAATCAGCCAGAATGCAAGCTGTACTTAAAGATCCTTCTTTCATGAAAGATCCTTTTGAAGCGATACACAAGCAGTTGTTAGAGACGCAACCGCCTGTGCAAGAAGAAAATAAAAGCGCATCTAAAGGGAAGAAGAAAGAGAAAAAGAAAAAGGCAAAGAAGGCAAAATCAAGCTCTCAAGATATGGAGATTTGATTATTAGAGTTTCTAAATTTAATTAAGGAACCATTCTAATTTGTTGCTAGGTAGATGAATATTTGTATGTCTTGCCAATTTTGTCCAATGTCAAGTGCATCTCTCCTATGCCTTCCAATTTTGTCCAATCTGTGAAGTGCATCTCTTTATCTCTTCTATGCAGAATCAAACGAATGCTAATAGAAATAATCGTCTTTGGTAGTGATGTTTTGAGTTCCAATTTAGTAGAAATGTTCGTTCTCTCTCTCTCTATCAAATGTCAACTTTTGATACACTTACATCAAATTATTATAAGCATGTTCTTTGCAAAGTTTAACAGTTTTGTTAAGTGTTTTTCTTTAAACATGGTAATTGCTGAAATCAAATTGTAATAACATGAAGTAAATCGAAAAAAACAAATTCTTGCTTGATTGGTTGCTTTTAAGATCCACACCCTTTCATATAAGCCCCTCCCATTGGCCCATGGGCTCAAACTCTTATCTCTTTCATGCTTATTAGATTAAACTAATTCCTCGTTGATATCATGTACATTTCTATTGCGTCGTTTTATTGCTTTAATACTTTTTACACTCGTATAATTTTGTAGGATTGATAACTAGTTAGGTTTTCACTCTGGAAAATGTGGAAAACTTGTTAGTGTATTAAATTCATACAACTAGATATTAGGCACAATAAAATAGATCACATATAGTGTGTGCAACTTGTACCTTGGAACATATGCCACCTTGAGTGCAGGTCTACTCCCTATGGAAAAAAAACCACATTGTTAAAAGAGAAAATAAAGAGAGAAAACCCATGAAATAATCCCATTTGACATCATATCAATCTGACAGCACAAGAATTCAGGCCGTGAGACAGCCAGGTGCAGGCATCTAATAAAAAATCTTACAATTTGAGAAAGGAACAAAAATAAGAACAAAAATAAGAAAAATGTAAGATATACTGTCTAAATGCATAAAGCAAGAAGCAAGAGATATAAAATTGTACCAACAAATCCTGCCAACTATTTACACCCAATCTAGAGACATTAAAATGGTGTACTCAAGGGTCAGTGTGCGGTCAGATTTTCTTTTTGCATGCGTAAATATTTAAGAAGATGAGGCAGGAGGTGATTCGTTAGGCTTCTTGAACTCAACCAGAATCATGGTCATGTTATCACATCCTTCTCCGTGTACTGCAGATGGTGGGGCCAGACAGTGGTCCAGCACCTTCTCACAAACACCAGACAAGCAGTTCTCCTGCATTTTTAAAAAAAATTATGGCTTCGGAGAAGATAAATTTGGCTGGATTTTTCCTTTTTTTTTCTTCTCCACATTGCAATGTTTTGTAATATGAGTGCATTGAGACACCTAACCAGGAGCTGGCTTTTCATGAATAGAGAAATTTCTAACCTGACCAGAGACACATGGGGAATTTTCATAAAAATGGAAAGAACAAAGCAATGAATTATATTAATTAAAAACAAAATCCAATCATTATGAACTTTTCCACAACCACATACCAATCATGTTAAGCTGGATTAGAGTAAACCCATGTTAGATGGGGTCAGGCTCTGGTCAATCTTCCAAAAAACCAACCAGACATTATTTAGAGGAAGAAGGAATTCCCATTATGAAAACCAGATATGAGAGAAGAAAGGGGGAAGCAGGAACAGAGAGAGAGCTCACAGTTTTAATTTGTTCATGAATGAAATCCACCAGCTGCTGGCTTGACATGCAATCCCTACAAAACATATTTAATGGTTTAATTCACAATTGAAGCTTTAAATTCTCGTACTAATATACTTTTACCAGAACTGAATGGAACTGGTATGCAGTATGTTTGAGTTTAAAGGTAAATAAATCTTTAAACTTTAAGAAAAGACACGTTACCAGACTCCATCACACGCCAGTATAAGAAATTCATCTTCATCAGTAATGTCAATCTAGCAAAATAAATATAATTTAGAAAAGTAATAACAAATTTATTTTATACAGAACTTAGTTCCCATATAAACATCTAATAAAAAAAAGGAAAAAAAACTAGAAAATCTGACCACAGCAAAAAAATTATTTTAGTCCCTTCAAGTGTATAAGGTACAGTTACACAAGACTGTACTGGTACACTATTAAAACTGTAGAATGCAACATTTACCACATTAATGTCAGGATTGCATGTTACAATCTGTCTCTCGGCTGACAAGAACTTGTTATGCTTGAACTCCATGTCACCTGAAATAATAATTGTTAAGATATGTTATAGCAGCTAGCCTGAAACAGGCTACCAGCACTTAGCAGTTCTCACAAGCATTACAGTACAGTTTCATTTTGTAATATGATATGAATCCTCAAACATCATCCAAAGCCAAAATAAACAAAAGAATAAACAAATAAATTAACTACCAATCATATTTTGTATTCACAGTAACCCTAGTAGAATTTATCTATAAGGAAACAGCAATATACCGATGGCTCTTGCAAGGCTAAGAGTGCCATTCACTCGCCCGACATGCACAAAACCACCAGCTTCTAGGATCCTCTCTCTCTCCACCGCAAGGTCTGGTTTGTGATCCTTTGACATATCAATTGCCTACAACACGAATAATAGCAAATTACAGGTAAACACACTAAAAAGTGGTACTATGGATATACTTGTCACAGCCAGAACCAAACATACCAGTATTGGTGATACCACATCATGGACAACAAAAATGATTCATGTCACAGAAGCAAACATGTACCGTTTTTATTGACCCTATTCTTATACTGCTGTACTGTATGAAGAAATTAGGAAGCTAAGACTACCTTTCCATTTCTTGAGAGGACACAACGAGAGTCTCCTGCATTACCAACAATGAGTCGGTTATCTCTTATAACAGCCACACAAGCTGTGCTCCCTTCAGTGGGGCCCTGGTAGTCAGAGTGGGGTCCCTAAAAAAATGCAAACTAATGACGGATTAGTTTGCATTCTTAATGTGTTAACCTAATACATAACAAAAATAAAGCATATATAAAAGATATCAATTAAATGTGAATTTTATTTTTATCTGAGCAAAAAAAAAACAAGGAAGACAATTGCAATTAAGTTGTGAAAAATTTTGAACATTGGTCTGAACTGAAGAACTTCTGGTATTTGGTAATTTCATGCTACATTGATCAGAATTCTAAATATGAAGCCAAAATAACAAGAAGTGAACTTTTTATCTAATTACTTGATTGCTCATTTACTTGTGTCAAGGAAGTACCTCCTCAAAAGCCCAATCATCAATGCGGTTTTGTGAGTCACTGCCTCTGGGGGAATAAATCCAGGTCTCAATCATGCCACTCAATTTATGCATCTTATCTCCTAAAAGAGCAATCTCCCTCCAGCCTCTTTGCCCTTGCATCATCTCATCCATCCTATCAATTGACCCATCCATTATCTAATAATACATCTCATTCACTTGTAGTGATCAGTACAATACCAAAGGGATCCCATGTGACCCAAGAAAGTCTCTTGAAAGAACACATCAGTTTTTAAATAGAAATGTCAACTATTGCTACCATCCAATTGCAATCTCTCTGTTTGCTATATGAAAAATCAGATATATGGTTTATGCCTTTATGGCATCGCTAAACTTAGTTTATGCATACGATCTTCAAAAAACAGATACCTAAAGTAGACATCAACCAATTGTTAAGCTGGCCTCAGCTAGCTCTAAGTTGGTCTCAATGTATGCACAATTGACGATTAACCCAAAGGTAATAGTAAACAAAACAGCATATATTGGTCAGTTGGCTATAAAATATTTAAGGCTATTATACAGTAATGGAAATAAATCCTAATACAACTTGTTTAATTAGGAACTAAACCAAAAAAAAGGTGCTAGTACATTGTAAAATAAATGCCAGGTGCTCGTTGTAGAAACAGTAAAATATTGGCAGCAATTAGCACAAGAACCCAACATTAAAACGAGGCAACTAACATACCTGAAAAAGGATTTCCTCAGTGACTCAGCCAAGTCACCAGTGGCAGCATCATTCTTCATTGTCTCAGCATGCAAGTATTTTGCACAAAACCTAGCTACAGCTTTACCTAAAATAATGGAACAATACTCAAGTGTTATTAATAATATTTTATGATTTCTTATATTCTATTAAGGTATTATTATTAAAATACCATGGTCCAAGATTCGATAAAATAGCAACTTGTAAAACAATTAGAATTGCATCATAGTGTAAGAAATTTGAAGTAATTAATATGTGTAACACAAACCTCCATGGCCATCAAATACACCAAAGAAGCACGTTTCTTTGTCAAGATCCAACAGAGCCGTGTGCTAAAGATGACAAAGCAATAGTCAACAAGTAATAAATCATTGTCTTGCTGCTAAACGTTGAAAAAGAAGGCAAGGCTAATTGCATTTGGAGTTATTCAAGTAAATTCAGGCTGCGTTTGGATCTATTTGGACAATTATTTATGTTTAATGATTGAAAGATCTCTCAATTGGCCACATTTAAGGACTGAAGAAGTTCAATGTTTGATTTTGAGCATCAAAAGAGAAAGCTAAGATGAAATCAATAGAAAAATCAACTAAAAGAAAAAAAAAAAAACTAACTGCATCTTCCATAGTAGACCTCCAGCCTTGCATGGATGATAAACCGAATCTAAGTTTGTTGTTCTCTCCATCCTCTGAAGACTTGTCAGTCTTTGGGGTACTCAAGTACACTCCCATTTTACCTTTTCTTCAACCTAATTATTAATCAACCCAATCATATAATGATAGCAAAAACAGTTTCCTACTTATTCCCACAAAGAATCCGATAATCATTCATGCCCCCAACAAGCCTCCTCCTTTCCTCATTTTTTTGTAAATATAAGGCGTCGAGGAGGGTATTGCAGGCATCCCCTACAGAAAACAGGGGCAGTAATGTATATGTAGAACACATTTCACATATTTCTGGATACGAATTATAGTTCCTATGTTTGTAGGCTCGACATCATATATAACACTGTTTAGAATGCATAGCAATTCTTAAATTTTGAAGTGTACATTCAAAAGTACATGAGAAGTTTCCCATGTAGAATTGTTAAGCACCATTTATGAAACATAAGAAATTGCATCTGTGAAAACAGTACCCCTGAATAAGTCAAGGAAATGAGGGCTCAATCCGATACTGTACTTCAGTAATTCTCGAGAATTTTAGATGATATCTTAAAAGTTATTAAGGGAACTTGAAAAGACAAATGATCAGGTTAAATCTCAGAGATGTACCTCTAAGTATGGAACATTATTATATATTCAGATCTCACTATGATGCCAGTTAATACCAATAGTTTGTCCTGATTTAAACTAGAAGCAACATTCCGATTCTTGAAATTGCAAAACACTTCTGAACGAATTGCAAGAAAAGTTCAAATCCATTTCTAGAATTGGATGCGCAGTTACGGATTTGCTTTGATTAGGCGGGGTCATGGTCCTACGGTACTGAATTGAAGGAGCGGAGTTCTCAATTCTCGAGGAAATTTCAAATTAGTGAGAATTCATCCAAATTAACACGCACAAATGTAAGATCAGGCTAGTGATCTGTACAAACTTCACGCAGAAAGTATCAAACAGGTCGTTAGAAAGAGATTTCAAGACAAAATCTCCAAAAGGTACCTCTAGACCTTCCAATCTAGATAAACAAAGACTCGAGAAGATGTATTACCAGAGAAGACGAAGGAAGCGCGCGGAGAGGCGTCGTGAGGAAAGACAGAGATAGAGACGACTAGGTTTTGCGTCGTGTTGAGGGAAGAGAGAGAATGAGAGGAGAGAGGAGAGAGAGAGAGAGATTGGGGAAGAGAGACTCAGAGACGACTTGTTGCTATTTTTCATTACTGGTTTTATTATAATAAAATAAAAAATAGATATTTTATATAATTATTGAAGTGACTGAAAAATTTTAGTATAAATTTTAAAGTCATCAAATGATTATTTTATTTATCAGATATAAAAATTATTAATTATTTAATGAGTATTAGATCTGACTTTATATATATATATATATATATAATTGATAAGTTCTACTAGAAAGTTTAGGTATCATGCCTTCATTAATCATTGAAAAAGACAGAGGATATAATTGAGAATTAAATAAATAAATACTTTTTTAATTAGTCAAACACCAATAATTAATGATGTTATTTTGTCAACATGCCGTTGATATTATTACAGGTGCAGTATCTATCACCACAATTTTTTTCCAAATTGGATGATTTCCTTCCATTGGATAAGTTTTGTTTTTTTTTTTTTGAGAGAAACCATTGGACTATTTTGAAAGGATAGAAGAAACATGGGTTCGTTTTATTAATAAATTTTTTTTTGAAAGTTCTTATTTTTCTTCAAAATATATATATTTTTTTGAAGTAAGGATTCTCTGATATTTATTTCATTTTAAATATTTCTTATGAAAATTAATGTAATTTTTTTACATTCAAAACGAACAAAATTACATGTTTTCGTAATTTATTTATTAATTTGAATATATATAACATTAGTTTTAATTTTTTGTTGCCCACCTTCAAGGCTTACCTACTAGAAAATTAATAAATAAAATAAGAACAGGGATCCATTAACAATGATTAACTTAATAATCTTAACAATAAGTTTCCAATAAATTCAAAATGTTTCTTAAAAATTTTTAATAATAGAAAAAATTATAGATATATTTTTGAACTTATAGATTGATTTTTTTTAAGTTTCATACAATTTAAATATCATTTAATATTCCATCAAAGACTAGTAAGTTTAGAATTTTAAATAATAGAATAAATTATAGATATATTACTGAACTTATAGATTGATTTTATTTTATGTTTCATATAATTTAAGTATCATTTAAGATTTCATAAAAATTATTAAATTTAGACTGTTATAAATTTCATAAAATTTTGATTGTTTTCTACTATAATATCAAATGGTACTCAAATTGTATGAAATTTGAAATAAATCAATCTATAAGTTCAAATATATCTATCAAGTAACACTTAGTTTTGAAACTAATTAATTAATTCTAGGAAAATAAATTTTCCCTAATGCCTATGAGATTAATTATGGTCATTGAAAAGAGCAACAACATAATAGATAATATTATTTCACTCTAAGATCTAAATGTCTGTTGTTGTTCCTGACAATCCTACTCCAGATTTTTGTCATATAATTTTAATTACATGTTTGTGTTCTAAATCCTTATTTTTGTTTTGTTACTTACATTTTTGAGCTGAAAGAACATATCACTTCTAAAGTATTAGTGTGCATATTTTAACTTATGTACAATATAATTTGTATCTATCTATATATATATATATATATATATATATACTTTTTTTAAAACTCCAACTACACCAATAGTTATTTTAAATGATTTTCAGTAGCATAGTTAAAGAGATTTTGATATACTTTTTTAATTGCATAAATGTATAATTTTCTACGTACACTTAATGACTTAATTGTGTAATATTTAGAATATATTTTTATACTTAAGATTGTATAGCTTTTGCTCAGACTGTAGAGTACCAAAGATCCTTATCCTCTGCTGCGTAGCGATCGAACAAATACTTTATAGGGATGGTTTTTTGATATTTATATTGCACGAATCTTAACACAATCGGATGAATCACATGCCACGTTATACGGTACAGCACAGCAGAAGATAAGAATTCAGAGCACTAGTTAGCATTCACAAGTTGCTGCCACTGCACTTGGTGCAAAATAAACATAGAAATATATAAAGTTAATGGTTTGAAACATAGATAGAGATTTTTTTTTTTGATATTTAAAGTTACAGGCTTGAATTTTTTTTTTTTTTGGACAAAATGACTTCTATTGGGCCTGAGTCCCACCTCAATATTTTTGTTTAAAAAAAAAATATGACCTGTCTATTGGCTATTACTAAATATAAGTTGGAAAGTATAACTAAAGTGCTAAAAAAATAATAACGCGGTGATTTAAATAAACCAATAGATCTAAGCAATTGTTACAATATTACATGGTGAGATTAGTTGAATATATATATATATATATATATATATATAATCTAGATAATCTAGTACTATATGTAGAATAGTTGATTTTTGCTAAATTAAAGAGATATATCAACCATTTAGCAATTATTTACTACTCAAATACATGTATAGCTAGAATGTTATGATACGTACACGTGAGAGGAGAATTTAGTGATGTTTTGAGTAAAGCATATGAAGACCTAATTTTCTGTATATAAATTAGACTTCTTCTTTTAGATAAACTTATCTTATGTAGATGGCTTTGGTTTTAATTTGTTTCATGTTAGTTGTCTTCTAACAAAGTATATTATATAACTAATTTAATTACAAATTAATTGTATAAATTAATTGATAGTGCCAATATGTAAATATACATATACTATTTGTTAATGAGTATTAGGATTCCACGTATGCCCTAACTGAGTAGTAAGGTTCCACGTATGCCCTAAATGGACAGTAAAATTATAATTATGCATTAAATATGTAGCAGGTTCTAACTTGTAACTGAATTTACAAGCTTCAAGCCAATAATACTCCAATGAGTTATCACCTTCTTTTTTCTTTCCTAAACAATTACAAAAATAATACATGTTTTGATTCTATTATGCAAATGCATAATATAAAGCATTTTGCAAATGTAAAAGTTGTAATTAGTTTAATTTCAGTCAAAAATAGTATACTAGTTTAAAAGTATACATGCATAAATTATTACTAATTAACTAGATGCATAAAAGGTTAATTCATCAAGTTCAGGAATTTTACATGGTTGAAGAATATAATTGAAGTGTATTTACACCATATTACTAATATAATCTATGGTGTTTGTATAATTCAAACCTCTATATCAAAGTCATACAAGCATAAAATCTGACAGATGCTTTTGAAATATCATCAATTACACATAAAGTACTTGATTTTGCCATTAAAATTAAGGTTTTATCACCCTTTATATTAACAAATATATTGTTTGAATGCATATTCACAACTATATATTTGTGTGGTAATAAGAAAGTTTAGCACATTTGATTAGAACATATATACAAAGGCTGAATTTTCCTTAATTATAATATTTAATTAGATACTACTACTTTTGGCTCAATTTGTATATATGAAAGGCCATTATTTGAATCATGCAAACAATCAATTCCCTATAAAGTATTTAAGTTACTAATCAGTTACAAAAGTTGCTACAAAAGTTATATTTCTATACCATATGCTATAAACTATGGATGGAAATAATAGATAAGGATATGCTTGTGAGGTTAATCACAATTAATTTTGGTGGGCACAAGGTTCTTTTTTTTCTTTCTCAGATAAGCTTCTTCAAATAAAATATACTATAAGTATTTTTCTTTGGTCCTCATCTCAAAGATATACTGAATTAATAGTCTGATTTAAAAAAAATGAAATGCACCAATTCTAAGCAAACAATCTCCCTTAAGTTTGTCACATTCAAGAAGCCCTAAATTCAAAATGTAGAGAGTGCATAACCTCCTTTTTATTTTGAGTTTGGTAGCATCCATTTATCCAATCTTAACTTATTGTTGCTTCATGAACAACTTTTACTTTAAAAAAAATGGAAAGAAAATAAGGAAAAAGATATGGTCATTTAGTGCAATTAATGAATGAACAACTTTTAGTAACCTTCTCTTAATTTTTTTCACCAAATCTTTCTCCTTTATCAATCTTTTTCACCAAATCATTCATACCTTTATCATTCTCCTCTTGTCAATATATATCTTCTCCTCCAAATATTTATTAAATTCCTTCCATCAATTTGTACTTACTAAGATCTTCTCCTCCATTTTTAGGTGAGATTAACTTTTGAAGTTTTTGTAATTTTTATGGGGTTTCACTTAGATTGAAAAAAAAGAAAAAAATATATAGTTTTGAAACTTTTGAAATTGGTAAATTCTAGGAAAATAATTTATCCCCAATATTTGTTAAGATTAGCAACTCCAATATATAATATTTTTTGTGCTGACACTTTTGAGCCATCTCTTCCTTCCCCTTTCTAGTAACTTCCAGTGTTTTCATCATTTGAGTTTTCTCCACCACCAAAACCATCATTTGCTTCTTCAACGGTCGGATCTCTCTGACCCTTTTATTCTTCAATTTGAAATTTCTATTTGTTTCTTAAAAATTTGAGCAATATTCTTATTTTCAAGAATCGTACAATTTCTTCCTATTTTTTTTAATTGGACATCTCTATAGTCTCATATTATTTCAAACTCTCTTCTTTGATGTATGCATACACATCCATGTGTGCGCGCGTGCATGCATGTGTGTGTTTATGTTCGAGGGTACTCATTACAGTAGGTTTTAAGGCCGTGCTCTGCAAAAGAGTGGACGAGAGGGAGAGAAAGTGAAATCTTACACTCCAATTTGAAAGTGTACAAAAATGACTAAGTTTCTATAGAGTGTTTTTCTTCCTATCTCCTTTTTTTTTCCTCCATATATATATATATATATATATTTATTTATTTATTTATTTAAAGTTCTAGAACAAATAAAAGAGTTTTTCCAAATTCTGAAGCAAGTAAAAGAGTTTCCTTCCTTCCCCTCCTTTACCCTCTTCTGGAGTTGACCGGTCCGGCCGGGGCGTTTGTGATTGCAAAAATTTTATGACTTGTGACAGTTCAAATTGATTAATTCTACTTGTTTATAATCGTAATTCCTATTGCTTCTATGAAAAGCTTGCATAAAGAAGTTTTCTTGAATGAAATTATGATTCATTAATTAATTAATTTGTGCAACATTGTACTTCAGACTTCTTCATTAATTAAGAGCATGTGTTAAAATTTGTCAAAATTATTATTGCAACTGCATGTATATATCAGATGAAAGAATTCAAAAGTTCTTAAACTTTTGTTGAAATGAATCCAACAATCAAGTCAATATGTTCATTAATTAATATTAGCATCTAACTACTTCTTTAGAACTTAAAGAACTATAACATATACAAGTTAACATCAAAACTCCGGTAATGAATGACATAATTACTATATATATAAATGTTTGTTTTACTTGAATTTACGTAAAATTCTTAGGTATCCAATTAAGTTTATAATTTTCAACATATATGTAACCCTCCTACTCATAACTCTGGTATGGTAATTTTCCAACAACAAACACATATGCTTAATTTATTTTTGTTCAATGTTGATCAATCTCCTTGTAGAGGTTAAAAAAAATAGGTAGTCAACACATCTAACAAGTCATTTCAAGTGTCAATATGCTAGCTAGTATGTCATTTCTCTAAATTTTGCATTCAGTCCAGTATTTATACCAGGCTACTTGAGGGATTAATTTGAGTTGCTCACATTTATATATACATGTCCAACAAAATTCAAAAACCAGTGAGTGTATAGTAATACCATACAGTAGCATTTGTGATAATTGTAGATATGTTTTGGATATGTTTATGTAGTAATTGACAGTTTGGCTTAGCATCCATTGATACATCATGTTCAACCAAAGCAACCATTTTGGGAAACTGTTGATAGCTAGGAAAAGAAATTAAATAAAAGAAAAGTGGATTTAATTAGGAAAAATCATTAAAACCATTTATACCTAAGCTTTTACAAATAATAGTACATCTTCACCTTTTCGCCAAATTATCGTTCCTAATTAATTAAAAAGACATCCTCCTATTACTAATCATATTTTCAATTCACCTGTCTTTGGCTTTTAAAGCTGTTAATTAGATAAAATCCGCTCTAACCAAATGTAATTCTCACACACACACACACACATATATATATAGCAGGAAACAAGCATGAATATTACATCTAAAGCAAAACCTGAAACCACTATGAGCAATACTGAACCCTCTTTAGGGTTGGTGCGTGATGTACGTATTGTCCTTTCTTTTTACTTTGTATTTTTATTTTTTATTTTGACTCATTATGCAATTCTTTTGTAAAATACATCATATCTGATGTGGTTATAAAACTTTGGTTTTTTTTTTTTCTTTTTTCTACACAGGCTGAAACTGTTAGAAAATTGATGGAGAAATTTATAGTTCAAGTGAAGACTTGAGTAGGCTCTGGTAAGAAAGACGAGGTAAATAATATATAATCAGAGTTATTGTGTCACTAAATATATAATGTAAGATCACTTAAAAGGCCAGTTTAATTAGGAGGCATGTTGAATACTCAAATGTTAATGGTACTGGTACCAACTTAGCATCAGAAATCAGTCTTTATTTTTTTTTTCCATTAGTTATTGTCATGAAGTAATAACAGTTTTATTTTGAAATGCATCATGTAGAGACTGAACTACTTTTGTTCCCTTCTTGATTATGAGTTAGATCTCAAATCTATTATTTTATATTTTCGAATGCAACATATAAAATAACAGATTTGAAATCTCAACTCATACTTATTTTCCAAAATGAACAAAATTGAAGTGTTTTCCTATTATATATAGTAGGGGTATAGTCAGTATGATGCATTTAAAAATAGAATTAAATGATAAAGCCAAAATCATCTTTACTTTGCCACAGTAATTAATGGAAAACAAAAATAAAGGTGGTACCAGTGTCCATTAATCTTTAAAAAATTATTTTCGCAAGCAGTGCTCACGTATAACATAGCAGTGCTTCCAGCTAGTAGGGATATATCTCAAATCTGTTAGAACACAACTAGCCACAAACATTGCTTGTGAAAATAAATTCTTCAATATATGTATGGCGTTTGTGCTTAAATTTGAAGAACATATTAAGAGTTTGTCAGAAATTGAACTATTAAAAAATAGATTACAAAATAAAAGAATAATTCAGCAGCAAATTCTCTTTTATTAATCTCTTATAAACTCTTTTTCTCTCTCTATTTCAGAATTTTTAATCAACTTTCATGCTGTTACTAAATACAATTACAAATGCTCATTATATAGCATCACATATTCAAAAATTATCTATCTAAATTTAGAACTTTTGACTCCCTAAATTAACCAGCAGCTCTGCTATTTTTAGCTATTTTTACAAATAAAATGCTAAGTATAATCCCCACTAACATTAAATAACTACCCACTTATATTTCTGCTACAACAAAACTAATTATAGCAGAAACTAATATTACACGTCTAAAACATATCATAATCTAATTTTGAATTAACCTTCAATAGGTTGTGTTTCAACACTCCCCATTAGCGGTAAAACGATTCCATCTGGAATACACCTATGTGTTCCCTGTTGAGTTCAAATTTCTCCTTTGTTAGCACCTTCGTAAAGATGTCTGCAAACTGTTCGTCAGTTCAACAAAACTTCAGCTGCACTTCTTGTTTCTCGACTGCATCTCTAGTGTAGTGATACTTGATGGCAATGTGCTTGGTTTTGTCATGGCTGATTGGATTCTCGCTAATTGCTATGGCAGATTTGCTATCACTGTAGATAGTGACTGGTTCCTCCATTTTGCTATTGACATCCTCCAGTATTCTTTTGAGCCAAATGACCTGTGCAACGGCTCTTGCTGCTGCCACATATTCTGTCTCAGTTGTTGATAAGACAACCACCGTTTGTTTCTTAGATGACCAAGAGCATATTCTTGATCTAAGAGAGAATGCATAGCCTGAAATATTTTTCATGTCGTCTTGACATCCCGCCCAATCGCTATCGGTGTAACCAATCAGCTTTGGGCTGTTGACTGGTTTGTACCATATGCCATATGCAACAGTACCTATGTATCTGAGAACTCGTTTTGTCGCTGTAAAATGATTTTTGATTGGACAATCCATATACCTTGATAAAAGGCTTGAACTGAACATGATGTCTGGCCTTGTTGCCATCAAGTACAGTAAACTTCCAACCAAACTGCGATAATCAGTTGAATCTATTTTAGCAGAGCCATCTTCTCTTCTGAATTTCTCAGTTGGAACCAGTGGTATTGTGACACTCTTGCAATCTTGCATTCTATTCTTTTTCAATATGCCTTCAGCATATTTCCTTTGAGATATGAATATCCCATCTTCACCTTGAACCACTTCTATGTCTAAAAAGTATTTCATCAATCCAAAATCACTCATTTCATAGGTTTTCATCATGTCTTCTTTAAACATTTGCATCATTGCTTCACTGTTGCCGATGTAGATTAAATCATCAACATATAAAGCAACAATTAAAATATCAGTATCTCTTTTCTTCATATAGAGAGTTGGTTCTGACTTGCTCTTCTCGAACCCGTTTTGCAAAAAATATTTGTCGATTTCACTGTACCACGCTCTTGGAGACTGTTTCAGTCCATAAAGTGTTTTCCTCAATTTGTAGACTTTGTCATCTCCCCCTTGAACCAAAAATCCTTCAGGTTGCTCAACGAAAACTTCTTCGTCAAGTTCTCCATTTAAAAAACCTGATTTGACATCAAGTTGAAATATCTGCCATCTTTGTTGTGCTGCTAGAGCTATGATCGTGCGGATTGTTTCTAAACATGCAACCAGTGCATATGTTTCGAAGTAGTCGACTCCAGGTTTTTGCTTGAACCCCTTTGCAACAAGCCTTGCCTTAAACTTTTGAACCGAACCATCGGGATTCAACTTGATCTTGTAGATTCATTTTACTCCAATTACATTTCTATAGGTTGGTCTGTCCACTAACTCCCATGTATTATTTTTCTCAATCATCTCAATTTCTTGTTTCATGGCTTCTCTCCAGTTTTCTTACTGTTGGGCTTACTCGAATGATTGTGGTTCAACCACCGAGAAATTACATCTTTCTGCTCTTTCATACAGTTCTACCAAAGTTCTAACTCCTCTTAGAGGAGCTTCTACATCAGGATATTGTGGATTGGAGCCAGCTGATTGTAAATTAGAGGCTTCTAGTTGCAGATTGTCATCGAGTTGTGCAGCTGAACTGCTGCTCGGGCCTTGGCTAGGGGTTGTTTGTGATGTTATATTTAGAGTTGCTATATTTGAGATACCTTGAACATCTTGGTTTTGAAATATGATCACTTGTGTTGGTTGACACACAAGTACTTGATTATTTTCTCAATTATGAACCGTTTTCTCATCAAAGATAACATCTCTACTAATAACTAATTTCTTTTTCTTAAGGTTGTATAGTCTATACCCTTTGGTGTCATCCATATATCCCATAAAAATACACCGTTCACTTTTATCATCAAGTTTAAATCTATTTTCCTTTGGTATATGTGCATAGCATACTGAACCAAAAATTTTCAAATGGCTAATATTTGGAGTTGTTTCACTCCATGCTTCAATTGGGGTTTTATTTGGCACAGCTATTGTAGGGCTTCTATTTTGGATATAGACAGCTAACGAAACAGCTTCAGTCCAGAATTTTATCGGTATACCCTTGTCTTTGAGCATGGCTCTTGCCATTTCCACTATGGTACGGTTTTTTCTTTCTGTAACACCGTTTTGTTGAGGGGTATAGGCAGTTGAGTTGTCTTTTAATTCCATGATCTTCACAGAATTTAACAAATTGGTTGGATGTATATTCTCCACCCCTGTCACTTCTTAGCACCTTGATTTTGAAATTATTTTAGTTCTCAACTAGAGCTTTAAACTTTTTGAATACTTCAAGTGCTTGTGACTTTTCTTTGAGAAAATAAATCCAAGTCATTCTTGTAAAATCATCTACAAAGATAAGAAAATACCAATTTTGTCCTTCTTATGGTGTTTGCATTTTGCCATAGATATCAGTGTGAATTAACTCCAATGGTGAACTTGCCCTCCATGCACCTTTTTTGGGAAAAGATTTCCAATGTTACTTGCCTCGAATGCATCCTTCACAAGTTTGATAGTTTGAGTTGATCTCAGGTAGTCCTTGCACCGTCTATTTTGCTTGTAGCAGTTTGAGTGCTCTATAGTTGAGATGACCGAACCTTCTGTGTCAAAGAACTGACTCATCAATTGTATTGGTTTGAAGGACTAATTATTGAGGAGTATGCTTCAAGTTTAATGCAAAGTTTCTGTTGTCTTCTATCCCAATACTCGTCAGCACTTGGCCATGTCAATCAATTATCTTGCAGTCATGCTTCTCAAAATGTACTACATAACCGTTTTGAACAAGTTGTCCCACGCTGAGAAGATTTTGCTTCAAATCTGGTACTAGTAGCACGTCCCTTATGAACCTTGAACTCATCTTAGTGTATATTGCGATGTTGCTCTTGCCTTTGGCTTGAACCAATGCGTCATTTCTCATTCGAACATTAGTTTCAAATGAGGTGTTGATTTCATAGAATATATGATGGTTGCCGGTCATATGATTTGTACATCAGCTGTCTAGATACCATACATCGCCTCTTTCTTCGCTTGCAGAGTGACATGCATAGAAGATGTTTTCTGAATTTTTCTTTTGTCCAATAAAGTTTGCTTGTGTAGGAAGCTGTTGTGCTTGATTTGTAGCTTCATTTGTTTGCTGAAAACCATTTGTTCGACAGAGCCGTGCTATATGGCCATTCTTTTTGCATTTGTTACAATGTTTAGTAGACCAACAATACTTAGTATCATGGTTATCTTTCTTACAGATTGCACATCACCGTTTGGCCTTACTAGATTCAGTATAAACATCAATTTCTGGTTTTTTTCAGGTTTTCTTTTTTCAGAAAAATTTCAGATCTGAAATTTGAACTTGCTTTGAAGGCAGTTTCATTGGACATATTTCTCAGCAATTTTCTCTCTTCATGGGTTTCTAGAGAACTAATCAGCTGTTGTATGGGTAAGGTTACAAGGTCTTTAGATTCCTCTATAGCGGTAACTATAGAGTCAAAACTCTCAGAAAGGCTAATCAACATTTTTTTTACAAGTTTTTGTTCGGTAATATCTTTATCACCAAGCGAACGCATCTGATTAACTAAATCCATAACTTGTGAAAAGTACTCTTTTACCTTCTCCGAGTCTCGCATCTACAGATTTTGAAACTGTCTCCGTAAGGTTTGTAATTTGACTACTTGCACCTTAGCTGATCCTTTGAACTCTTGTTGCAACATATTCCAAGCATCCTTTGATTTGGTTGCGTTGATGATGCGTGAAAAAATATTTTCTGCTACCCCTTGCTGAATAAGGAATAGAGCCCGTGCATCTTTCATCTTGTCCTCCTTCAATTTCTGTTTTTCTTCGTCTGTTAGTTGATGTTCGGCAGCATACGTGGTGTATCCATCTTCAACGATATCCCACAAACCTTGTGAGAGTAGTAGAGTCTCCATCTTCACCTTCCATATGCCGTAGTGTTTACCGGTAAGCATAGGAGCAGGAAATTGTGTCATGTTTGTGCCTGAAGTCATAGGTTCGATGCTTCGTCAATGGGAGATTTTCTTCTACTCTCTAATTGCGCCCTTTCAAGCTCTGATACCAATTGTCAGAAATTGAACTATTAAAAAATAAATTATAAAACAAAAGAAGAATTCAGCAGCAAACTCTCTTTTATTAACCTTTTATTAACTCTCTTTCTCTCTCTATTTCAGAATTTTTAATCAACTTTCATGTTGTTACTAAATACAATTACAAATGCTCATTATATAGCATCACATATTCAAAAATTACCTATCTAAATTTAGAACTTTTGACTCCCTAAATTAACCAACAGCTCTGTTATTTTTAGCTACTGTTACAAATAAAATGCTAAGTATAATCCCCACTAACATTAAATAACTACCCACTTATATTTCTGCTACAACAAAACTAATTATAACAGAAACTAATTGTGCGGCCCTTTTTCGCGGCCCACGCGCGAGGCATCGGCGTCCTCGCTCATGGGGGAAGAAGGTGCAGGTACATCCCTACGCGTGTTTGTGCGCTCAAGGACTTATTATTTAGGTGATTGTGGGAACTTTTATTTTCCGACGAGCGCAAGCCCCCGCCGTTAATTACCCCGGCTCACGCCTCGAGAAACTCTGATTAATGGGCTAAACTAATTAAAATATATGGATCAGATTTGTGGCTTTATTTCTTCCTTTTTTTTAATAATACATGTTTAAAATAACTAAAAGATATAACTTTTGGTAATAAGACTAAATACGTATGATCTAAAGTCAGAGAAACGTATAATTTCTCATAAATCAGAGATCGAGGACATATAATCCTATTGATCTCACAGAGTTCAAATATGAAGCGCACTGCCAACTCGATACTCAAGGAACCAGAGATGTTTAATCTCTATAGAGGCTCATGTCAAAGACAAGGGCGTATCGTCCTAAACAGTCTATTGACCTTCCAAATCCCGAATCTGAAGCGCTATACCAATTCGAAACCTGAGAAATTTGGAGAATCGGGAACCTATAAACCTGAAGCGCACTACCAGTTTAACATTCTCGAAACATGATTTGATATGATTTGATATGTTGGTATGTTTTACCAAGCTTTGGACTTATCTGCATATTTGACATATTTGGCCAGAGATTTGGGCATATTTGCATTTTTGACATATTTTGTCAAGAGTTTGGGCATATTTGCATATTTGACATATTTGGTCAAGGATTTCGAGTACATTTGCATATTTGACATGTTTGGTCAAATATTTGGACATATTTATATTTTTGACATATTTGATCAAATGTTTGGGTTGATTTGCATATTTGACGTGTTTAGTCAAAGATTTGGGCATATTTGCATATTTGACATGTTTGGTCAAAAGTTTGGACATATTTGTATTTTTGACATATTTGGTAAAATATTTGGGTATATTTGCATATTTGACATATTTGGTCAAATATTTGGACATATTTATATTTTTGACATATTTGGTTAAATATTTGGGTATATTTACATATTTGACATGTTTGGTCAAATATTTAGAAGTACTTCGGTTTATTTGCATATTTTACATGTTTGGTCAAAGATTTGGACATATTTGTATATTTTAAATATTTCAATTTGTTTTATCAAAATATGACAAAGTTTGGTTATTTTGAATATTTTGTCTTGTTTTATCAAGACATAATATAATTTGATTATTTTGAATATTTTTGATTTGTTTTAAAACATGATTCAATCATTTTTGAATATTTTGTCTTGTTTTATCAAGACATAATATAATTTGATTATTTTGAATATTTTTGATTTGTTTTAAAACATGATTCAATCATTTTTGAATATTTTGTCTTGTTTTATCAAGACATAATATAATTTGATTATTTTGAATATTTTTGATTTGTTTTAAAACAGGATTCAATCATTTTTGAATATTTTGATTTGTTTTATCAAAATATGACATAATTTGATTATTTTGAATATTTCGATTTGTTTTATCAAAATATAATATAATTTGATCATTTTGAATATTTTGATTTGTTTTATCAAAATATGACATAATTTGATTATTTTAAATATTTTGATTTGTTTTATCAAAACATGACATAATTTGATTATTTTGAATATTTTGATTTGTTTTATCAAAATATAACATAATTTGGTCATTTTGAATATGTTGATTTGTTTTTTCAAAATATAAGAAAATTTGGTGATTTTGAATATTTTGATTTGTTTTATCAAAATATAACATAATTTGGGTATCTTGAATATCTTGATTTGTTTTATCAAAATATAAATAATTTGGGCATTTTGAATATTTTGATTTGTTTTATCAAAATATAAATAATTTGGGTATTTTGGATGTTATATTTTGATTTGTTTTATCAAAATATAACATAATTTGAGTATCTTGAATGTTTTGATTCATTTTATCAAAATATAAATAATTTGATTATCTTTAATATTTTGATTTGTTTTATCAAAATATAAATAATTTGGGTATCTTGAATATTTTGGTTTGTTTTATCAAAGTATAACATAACTTGATTATCTTGAATATTTTGATTTGTTTTATCAAAATATAAATAATTTGGGTATTTTGAATATTTTGATTTGTTTTATCAAAATATAAATAATTTAGGTATTTTGAATATTTTGATTTCTTTTATCAAAATATAAATAATTCGAGTATCTTGAATATTTTGATTTGTTTTATCAAAATATAAATAATTTGGGTATTTTGAATATTTTGATTTGTTTTATCAAAATATAAATAATTTGAGCATCTTGAATATTTTGATTTGTTATATCAAAATATAAATAACTTGGATATTTTGAATATTTTGATTTTTTTAATCAAAATATAAATAATTTGAGTACCTTAAATATTTTGATTTGTTTTATCAAAATATAAGAAAAGTATTTGTACAAGATGATATATTTTGAATTTTTTTTAAAATAAAAATAAAATCAAAATTAACTTTTTATTGGTCCAAAAATATCTTCAAATGAAACCATGATTTTTGATATATTTTTCATGATTTTTGGTTTTAAGGAATTATTTTTATTTAATGTTTAAAGTTTGATTTTTGAAACAGATTAATGTGAGCCTTTGATTTAAAGCTAGATCATCAAGATCCAAACTTTAAATTTTTTCTGGGCTGTCGGATGGCATCAAGATCCGCGCGATTTCCCTCCCATATGCTTGAGTTCAAATTTCATCAATATTTGCACTTTCATATGCATCAATATTCGTACTCCTTCTTGATCGGAGCCCTCCCGGCGTCGGATCGTCGATCGGGGGGCACCACCGGAGTCGCCTCTGGGAGGAGGACACTACTGTCCCGGTATCGGGGCCACTAGCTCCGGCGATCGCCCGAGATAGCACCACCAATTCGGCTAGGGCTGGAAACTCGTGGGGAATCGGTTTTTTGTCGATTTTGAGCCCGTTTTGTCAAATTGGTTCAATTCCTTCGAGCTGTAGCATCGTTAGAACATAACAAACAAGTTTGTGAAGCTTGATTTTAGTTTAAATATCCGAATATGTGAGTTTCGCCGATCGGTACCGAATGGGCTCAAACGGATTTGGTACCGATTGGAAATTCGTGCATTTATCCTTGTTTTTCTCTTCAATTGATTCTTCTAAAAACATATTTAACCATGTTCCAGTCTATTTGAGTGGTCAATTTCACCATTTT
The DNA here is from genome assembly GCA_037678475.1 of x Bolboschoenoplectus mariqueter. Taxonomy (NCBI): domain Eukaryota; kingdom Viridiplantae; phylum Streptophyta; class Magnoliopsida; order Poales; family Cyperaceae; genus x Bolboschoenoplectus; species x Bolboschoenoplectus mariqueter. The sequence goes on from CM075268.1 coordinate 3,073,148, forward strand.
TTTATTTCCAAAAAAAACGAGAAAAAAAACAGAAAGGAAAAAAAACAGAAAAAGAAAAACAGAACCAACCCAGTTTTTTTCTTTTGAGAGACCCAAGTTCAAAAATTCATATAAAATCACAGAAAATTCAAAAAAAATATAAAATTTTTGGGCCATTCCCATGAAAACATACTCTATTTTCTTGCAAAATTTCAGATCAAATGGGTGAGTAAATCAAGATATATTAGCTGATCTTTGAACTGGCCAGATAAGGCACATGCCAAATCTGTGCCAGTGTTCTGTTTTTTTTTATTTTATTTTTCCAAGGAATTCACACATCCTAATCAACTTAAAAAAAAATCCAAATCAAATAAATAATCATCCTTTATCAGGCTATATTTTTTTATATTTAAATCAGTTTTTTTTTTTGTGTTGAGTTTGGTGTTTGACCAACAGTTGACTTTTACATAAACTTTGGACCAGCGAAATTCAACAGGCAATATCTCCCTGTTCATAAGTCCAAAAATTATGAAATTTTAGGGTAATGTTTTTTTAGTTTTTTTCTAATTCCTGTCCAAATTTGAGGCCAATTTGCTCAGTAAATAAAAATATATGAAATTGCAAAGAAAATTGGCAAAAATGCCCCTGTTTGGTACCAGTTGAGCATCATAAGGCTCAATGAGCTTTAAAGCACTGGTACAAGCTCACAAATAATGTTGTTTCACTAAATAAATGTAAGAGAACATAGAGGGTCAAGTTTTAAATAATTTTTTTATTAAAAAGCATGAATTTGTGTCAAAATCACAAGTTTTTCTTATTTTTACAGATTTTTGACAATATTTCAACTCGATTTTTGAGATTTCGAGTTTGATATTGTGCTTTGCTTGATGCTTAGCACTGTATTAAATCTGAAACAAGGGGTAGAATTCACTACAACACCTTATTTCCAAATTTTTTTTTAAGAGATGGCATTCACCATAACCCTCTTAAATATATATTTGTCAAAAATTTATAAAAAAAAGAAATTAGATTAACAAAGCTAATTTTAGATTGAGAAAACAAAGATATAGAGGTAGCATTCATACAACACTAATCTTTGATCTCTTTTTTTTATTTTTTAAAAAAAAGACAACAAAAGCAAAAAAGGAAATATATTTCATTCATCAAAAAAAATATAAAATTTCATTAATTGCATACATATCATATCTTTCACCACTAAAGAAAATGAATTCAAACTTTATAAATGAAAATTTCAGTTTTTTTTGGAAAAAAACCAAAATTTTTGAAATTGGCTAACCCTAAGATATTTTTTTTCTTCCTTGTTTTTTCTTCTTTTTTTTTCTTGGCAGATGGGGGGTCCTTATATAGCCTCAAAGCTAGGGCAACACATTGGTATCATCTCCACCATCAATTTTGATCAAATGGTGGAAATTGAAAATTAGCTAAAGACAAACATTGCCCAACATAGCATAAAATTTGTTTTTTTTCTATTCTTCTAATTCTTCTGCATTCTTGAAGCCTATCAAAGTGTGTCAAATGTCTCCAAAAGACTGGATTGTGTCAAAGGCATCCAAAACACCCTTGTCTTTTTCAATTTTCGGGCTTGGGACAGCTTGCATTTTTTGGATGCGTTTGATACTTGTTTTACATCATTGAGAGCTCATTTGGTATTCCTATAGCATGTTCATAGCCTGGAATTATCCTTTGTAACCCCAATTTGCTCAATTGAGGCCGAGCTTGCCCACATTCGGGCTTCCCTTTGTGGCCCCGACATTCCACCACTCCAAACTTCAAATTGAAACTTTGAACACCGTCGTGGCACCCTTGTGACGCTCCCCAACCATTCAATTTGGGCTATTGGTCGCCAATTTGCTCGTTCGGCCTCTTCACCAACATAAGTTTCGTACCTGATTTCTCCCTCGTTAATTCATCTGTTTTTGAAATTGACGGCTTCCCCGAACTCTCCTCGTCGAGCTCTATCCGGGGCTAAGAGGAATCGCCGTGAGACACCCGGAGAGCCGCCCTCTCCTTTCGACCAGATCTAGTCGGGCTCGGCCTGGGGCAGGGGAGAAAGAGAGGAGGGAGGAGAGGAGGGAGGAGAACCTGTTAAGTGGGTCCCACCCACAGTGACACAGCCCCCTCCTCTGTTTTTTACATTTTTTTGTTTAAAAATCCATGTGGGGTCCAATGTAAGTGGGAGAGTGGGTTGGGGTCCCATATGTCATATTAAATGAGACACATACTCTTTCTTCCTTTTGTGTGGGCTCGGTTCACGTGAGCCGAAGCATTACATTGAGTATGGATGTACATGAACCGAGACCACCCTCTGTTTTTCGCTGGAGAGAAGTGGGGAGCCATGCTTTCGCTCTCCAAATTATACCCAAGTATGTTCTATGCTCTCAAATTGCACACAAAATTTTTTCCCCAGCTGCTATTTTATTTGTCTTTTCTCATTTCTAAATTATTTTTCATGAAATTGTTTATAATAAAATCATGAAAATTATTGTAAAATCATAAAATGCTTTTCTATAATTTTTAAGAATGTTTTTGGTATTTTTGGAATGAAATTAGGCATTAATTTCATTTCATCATTGTGTATCATATGAGATTAAGCATTAATCTCACATAATAATTATTTTATGAAATTATTTCTTAATTTTAAGAGATAAATTTCATACGTGATAAATCATGAAATTGAGCATAATTTCATGATTTAATATTTGGCATGATTATTTCATGGAATTGTTTCTTAATTTCAAGAAATAAATTTCGTATGTGGTGAATTACGAAATTGGGCATAATTTCGTAATTTTTAAATTTCGGCATGAAAATCACATGAAATCATACGTGTGAATTTCATGTATTTTGACTTGTGTGTATTTTTGGTATTATATTTTTTTGGCAGCAAACACTAATATTACACGTTTAAAACACATCCTAATCTAATTTTGAATTAACCTTCAATAGATTGTGTTTCAACAGAGTTGACATCTCAAACCTGTTACTTTTAAGAGATCTTAAATTATATTGTAGGGTGTTTATCAAATATTTCCAAGTTTCATTCCATAGGAAAAGATGTGCATGCATAATAAAAGACATTTCAAAATTTTGTAATTTAGTATATATATATATATACCCATCAAGAAAATTAAAAATTAAGTAACTAAGAACAAGGTCCACAATAATATGAACTGTTCCCTTTTACTTGCATTGACATTACTAAAAAATATAATGTTGTAATCAAATATATATCATATTATCTATAGCATTAAATATTTTTTGTCATACCTTCTTATTACTTAATTTAAATTCCCTTTTAAATTATAATAAGCATTGTTCTAGGTTAGTTATGTCACACCTCAAACCAAAAATGATACGATCAGGGTCCAATAACCTGACACATGTACATGAAGACACGTGCACACGAAAAACTTAAATAAATACAATCCATTCATTTATTATAACAAAATAAATAAAGTCCATAATAATATGCCACATTCAATATAATCCAAGTATATCATACAAATGGAGTGTAAAGTTACGGAAGCGAATAAATATTCATACAAAAGATAATGGCACCAAAAGGGTTACCATCCTAATCAGTCTCAAAATACAACAACTCCTAAAACTGCAAAAGAAAAATAAAACAACAAAATATCTAGTGGTATGTCCATCATGCGACATCTCCTAAGTTGATCCTCACTGTTTAGCATCTAACTCCAACCTGGATCCCACAACCACCATGAAAACATGAGTGACAAGTCACTCAATGCGATTTTAGGTCCAGCCTTTATGAGATCGAATATCTCTAAACCGGGACTTAAAACCCATTTAATTGATTTACAAAATATAATATAATTGTTCTAATTTAAAGATAGTACTAGTTTAAGTTCATAAATATTGTGTGATGTGCAACGCAGAAAAATTCATAAATATGGTCTACATGACATGTCATGAAAATAATTAAAAATTCCCCAAAAAAAATATTTTTGGAATAAAATAATAACAATACGAGATAATCAAGCACCTAATCATTCATGATTTTACGGGATCAAAAGATTTTTAGAAACAACCAACAATCCGCCAACCCAGTACCACGAGGGTATGGCCACCATGCAAATCCACATTCCAAGTTTTAAAAAAAAAAGAGTTTTTTAGATTTCTCTCAGTCCTCACATAATATAATAATAATAGCAGTAAATAGCTCAACTTGTCATATAAGTAACAATCAGGAAAAAGGGAGACGACCCAACATGGACGTGTTAGCATTGTGTCCTAGACTCAGATCATATATATATATATATATATGATATGTTTAGTTTATTAGTGAATGATTTTAACATTTTGTTCCTTCAGTTTTCATATTTGTGAATCATTTGAGTTGAGGACTTGAATTATAGAATTTCACGACTAATAATGTGAATACTTTAAAACGTTTCTTATCTTGGTAATCGACAGGGTACATTGATTGACCATGAAAAAATAAGTGTGTTGAATTAGGTGATTATCATATTCTACATATCATATGACAAGGAGCTGTCAATCTAATCACACAGGTGTATACATTATGATGTATAGCACTAGACATACCTAAAATGAAATATCAGATGGATAGTGTTATGTGTCATTGATATTTTATTATGTCTAGAATTCTAAGGTTGAGATAGTTATTTTTCCTACATGAGATATATATTTTATAAGTGTTATTCAACGCTCACCGTAATAGGGAGTTATACAGACAGTTACTGCAGAGTGTGTATTTTGTGAGGAGGAATGATACGTATCAAGATATCATTTTTCCTTATATTTTATATAAGTAATGATATCTATGGGCTCCTCGATGTAGTTTATATTATGTGCATGCAATATGATTATTAATCATATCATAATTAAACTGCGGGAAATCAAAAAAGAATAATTTACAAAGATGACACGTTTCTATCTTGTAATTATTTGGATATCATGTAGAAAGAAATTGACACAAAATATATTTTATGTTTCAAGGATCACGAATTTGTCTGGCACTTTTTTTGTCCACATCATTTGAATAATCAAAATACCATGGCTAGTTGTATCATTGATTTATGAAATTAAAATGTTTAATTCCATTGCCAACATAATGGGATCCCATAGGGTCACACCGAAAATGATTAAAAGAGAATACATTAATACGGTATATTTGATATATATTTAATATAAATTAAATTGATTATAATTGTTATAATTAATTTGATATATTTGTATGATATTAATGTGTGAGCAATTTTATGATATGAAGATGCCATAAAAGAATCCTAATTTAATTCATGATATGTTGGACATATTTATGAATTAATTCAACACATAAAATTTATATATATGTATATATATTTGTTGAATAATTTTATGTCATATGAATATAATAAAATTATTTTAAATTAATTTATAATATGTTGAATATATTAATAAATTAAATGGAACAAGTATATATGTATATATAAGAGAGAAAAATGACGGATCCATTGAATATTAATAGCAATTAGAGACCCATTTAGGCCTTTTAATTTTCTGCCCCAACAGATAGAATATTATGAATGGCGTGATTATAATATTAGAGAATATCTAATTAATATATTAATAATTTACAAATACGTCATTAGACTTAATGCTCCTCTTTAAAAGAAAATTTTCTAGAAAAATTTCTGCTCTATGATATAGCCGTCATCTCTCTCTGTTCCTCTTTCTCTGTCTCATATGTTGAGATTTAAAATTCTCAATATAATTTCTGAAAATTTGAACAGAGTTAAATTAGGATTAAAGATTCAGAGGTACAGAGGGTGAGCATTGGGGACGCGAGTGTCGCGTGGGAGAGAGAGTAGCGAGAGAGAGAGAAGTTCTCAAAGGAGAAGAGATAGAGAGAGATGATCAGGGAGGGGGAGAGAGAGCTCTTCCCTTTTGATTTATTTCCGAAGAGAGAAGGAAGAGGGGAAAGAGAAAGAGAGATTAATTGGGTTTGTGGGATCCGATGTGGCCGGATCCCATGTGATGCTTTGTGTGTTAACCACATTTTAAATTTTACATTTAAGTTCCAATTGGTCTTGTTAATTTATTACAATTTTTGTTGTAAAAATTTCTTTACTTATTTCATCTTAAATTCTATAGTTTCAATTCTTTAATTAATTTTAATTTTTTTAATTATTCTCTAAGTTTCATTGTTGATTAAATTATTTGTATAATTTTATATTTACATTATTAATTGCATGATTTGTTCATTACATTTTTTTTCTCCTTCCCGATTATTTAATTATTCAAATTTGCACTTCTATTATTTTATTATTTATTTTCGACGGGGTTTCGCAAGTTATATATGAATATGACTTGGGTGATAAATCTTTTTTGTATGTATTAAATTTGAGTATTATTACATTGGACCGGACACCAAACTAAGATTTTGTTTAGGGTTTAGGGTTATGTATTTTAATCATATTTTTATGAAAAGATAACTTAGAGATTAATGTTCCTTGGTCATAATTTGATGTTTAAATATGATTGAAAAGGACCTATATGTATACTTGTTATTTCACTTATTTGATAAGATATAGGCCGGCATGAGCTACATATATGTGAATAAATAAGTATATAGTGAACTGATAGTTAATTAACTTCAGACTTAATTAACTGTTTTTGTGACCTTAGTAGAATGGAAATTTTTCCTTGCAACTAAAAATAATTATAACCAATAAGGGGGAATGAAATTCAAATATTCAATAATTCATTTATAGTTTTATATAAAACAATTTTTACAATTGGGTAACATACATATCAATCACAATATTCTTCATAATATTTTTTTTCCTACTCTTTTTCATTATTTGTAAAGCTGATGGCAAGCAGAAATGGGCTGACACCGACTGAAACAAGCAGCGAGCAACCACAGCCGCGTAAAAGGGGAAGAAGACCGAAGTCCACTGATCACAAATCAACCAACTCAAAGCCCAGTGAGACTGCAAGTGCCGACAAAGATGACGATGCAACCATCGCCTCCTTGCGGCGTGTTAAGCCGCACAAAAGGACATATCCATCTATCAGCATTTGTCCTTCTCAAGCAGCCTTAGAAGCATGCATTTCCTCCAGCCACAACTAGAAAAATGAGAAGAGTCATGCTATCTCCAACTCCTCGCAAACACCGCCTCAAGGCCTGAAGATCTTAATTCTGGGCCCACTACTTGCCAGACGGATCCCATAGCATACCTGCAGTGCTGCTAGACCTCGATCTGGAGCCAAAACTGGACGTACAACCAAAGACTACTGAAGCTGGTATGTCAAGTGGGGCACAGTCGGCTATGGCGTATGGATTGCAGCTGCAGTTCGAAGACGACTCTGATCATTCCATATGACGTAACAAGTTATCCCTTTCGGAATAACTTGCGCGACATTGAGGACCAGTTGGATAGATATTATAAATGAGTAGCAGGGTTCCACATAAAAGGGTATCGATGAGTCGGGTTCCAGTTGGATAGATATTATTTTATTATTTTATTATTTTATAACATTGGTATTGATATATAATTCTCCGAATTTTCATAGTACACCCGTGATCGAAAAATTTATTAAAACTTCCTTTAGAGTTTGTAAAGTAAATTACATTATGCATTTGCATAAAAAGAGAACGTATGCTGATTTTTTTTTATTGTTCAGGAAAGAAAAGAAGGTAATAACTCATTGGAGAATTCTTGGCTTAGAGAGAGAATATATTCCGTTACAAACTGAATCATGCTATCCTTTTAGGGCATACGTGGAACTTTGCTACTCGTTTAGGGCATATGTGGACTCATTTAGGGCATACGTGGAACCTTACTATTCATTTAGGGCATAAATAGAAAGCCTACTACTCATTAACAAATAGTATAGATACATATTGTTCCTAACAATTTATACAATTAGTTTGTCATTAATTAAATTATTTAATGTACTTTATTAGCAAAAACAATTTACAAGAACCAAAAACCAAAGCCATGAACATAAGAAAAACTTCATCAAAAACAAGAAATCTAATTTATATATACAGAAAATTAGGTATCCAGAATTCCAGACATTTTACTCATAATATCACTAGACTGTCCTCTCACCACATCTGGTAACATTCTATAAATATATTCGACTAGTAATTAAACATCTGTAAAATGATTGATATATCTATTTAATTTAACAAAAGAAACCAACTATTATGCACATAGTACAGGTTATATATCTATTTGTTTTTGCAATTGAACGACGTTAATTTTTCCCTTTATATATTTTATTTAAATGAATTGAACTTTTCTTTTTGATTTCCAGCATTGGTGAATGGCCGAAGTATTGCAAATTAAAAAGGTTATTACAGGAAGTTTCAAAATTTTACAAAACATAATTTTTCATTTTATTCTTAATCACCACAATTATTAATTTGTAAAATTTGCTAAAAAACAAAATTTTGGAATAAGAATACTCTTCTTTCCTTTTCATGCATGATCATGTTTTAATAAATTGGAGAGAGACTACAAATTTTTCAATTACAATGTCTAATAATATCTATGGTTTTAGATTAGATATATACTAGAATTTTGTACTAGAGTTAGCCTTCACATATTTCAAAGATTCTGAAAACGATCAAGTTATATAGGTTAACCTTTTGTGATTTTTATCAAGATATTACTAATTGATACTTAAGATCAAATTAATGATTAATCATGTGAAGCAATAACTAAATTGAAGAAAAAAGAAAAAGTTCAAGAAGAAAAAGTGCAAAAGTATTAAGGATATAAAAATTTTACTTACCGGAAAGTTAACGAATCAGTCAAAACTTCTCATCGTATGTTTCAATAGAATTTCTTCTTCAACCAAGTATCCTCGGGAAAGTTAACGAATCAGTCAAAACTTCTCATCGTATATTTCAATAGAATTTCTTCTTCAACCAAGTATCCTCAACCATTTCTAACAAGATTGCAATACTATATATCACTCTTTTTTTTCCTCCTTTAGACGACGAAGTGTTTGAGGCTCTTTTTAGAATTGAACTGACTATAACATGTCTATGTGCACCTCATAAGAGTGCCCTAACTAGCATATTTATGAGAAAAAGTCGTAATTATATTGTTTAATGAAAATGAATGGATACCGGCTGTCAATAAACCCTAAAGCGGTTTTAATAATTACAGGTGGTTTTGCACCGATGTTTTGATAACCCTAAAACCTCTCCAAACAAAAGACATACATGCCGCTTTGTTACGTATTGTCGGTTTCCTAGTCGTGAACCATTTCACTAGGATAGGGAAAGTCATTTTAAAAATATTGTTCAAACTTACTAAACCTAAATTGTCACTATTATACAATAAAATTGAAACAACAACAATAAGTCATCACTATAAAAAAAACTACAGGTCTAACACAGTGGTGATATATCTCGTCTCTCTATGGAGAGATGTATGTTTAGGTCCCACAACAGGTATTTGAAAAAAAATAAATATCAGGATTAACAGAAGCCCTTATTTAAAAAAAATGGCATCACTATAAAAGCTACAATCATGATGATAATGTTATTTCTCACAAAAAGATCATCACTATACATTGTAATTCTTATAGCGGCAATACTATATATCACTCTTTTTTCCTCCTTACACAATGAAATGCTTGAGACTTTTTTAGGACCTTTTTATATGTCGGAAAAAATTTGAAATTATAAAAAGTGAAATAACTTGAGCAAAATTGTAAAATAAGAAAAATCAGATTCTCAGAAAATGACCTTCAAAGGCCAATTTGTGGGATTCCAACCTCTAAAAGTCAGTTCCTAAGAAGTCCTAGAAAATTGTCCACTCAAGGATTGAAAAACGACCTCTCAAGGTCAATTTTTCAAGAAACTTATGTCCTATTCTATTTTCTTAGGGACCTATTTCTCAGAAATCGACCTCTAGATGTTGTTTCCTAAGAATACAATCTATGAAAGTCAATTTTCAAGAAACCAATTTCCAAATCCGACCTTTAAAGATCGCTTTCTTAGAATCCGACCTGAGTGAAGACAATTTTCTGAGAATTCGACTTGTTTTGCAATTTTGATCAATTTGTTTCTGATTTAATTTACAATTTTGAAATTTTCTTTTTTTTCAACATTAAAAAATGCGCTTTTTTTTTAGAATTCAACTGACTATAACATGACTATCTATTTGCACCTCACATGAGTGCCCTAACTAACGTCTTCATAGAAAAGAGTCATAATTTTATTGTTCAATGAAAATGAATGTATACCAGCTGTCAATAAACCCTAAACCACTTTTAGTAATTATACGTGGTTTTGTGTCGATGTTTTAGTAACCCTATAACCTCGAAACAAAAGACATATATGCTGCTTTGCTACATTTGGTCGATTTTCTCGTCACGAACCATTTCACTAGGATACAGGAAGTCATTTTAAAATATTTTTCAAAGTTCATAATAATTCTTATAAAGGGTCATAGATGGAAATAAAAAAATTTCAATCGTATAAATAGATACTCTCTAAAATCAAGAATTACATAATAAGAAAGAAGATAATCTGCAAGGCAAATCTGTAAAACTTGCAACCAAAAACTAAAACAATATAATATGAACCAACACAAAAATGTACTAATTAACCAGAATGACAAATGACAAGAGGATCTGACACAATCATATCACACAAACCATCAAAGATCCAACCTGAACCTGTCCCTTGCTAAATTGCATCTTTAATCTAAGTTAGCTAAATTCATCCAAAATATTTGCAGAAAAATGACATTAAGATTTTCCAATTTCCAAATTTAAATAATTTATTCAAGTTATGACAATAAAAATGAGAAGCTTGTATATGTCAACTCTTTATGTGATCTTTCAAACAAAAAACACCTAATTAGTTTGTGATCATGATACAATTAATTATGATTTTAAATTTCACTTGGATAAAAATATAATTAGTGAAATTCAAGGAGACATATTTGGTGTCATGAGGACATATACACACACCAAAAGCATTATTCTTGCTTGAGTCACATTATCTTTGTTTTAGTATCTCTATAATAGGAGTAAAGCTAGCGTAAGATTAAGCTTACCAATATTCTTAATGAGTTTAACTTAAAAATCTATCAAAACAATTCTAAATGACAAATTCAAGTTGCTCAATAAATTCTTCATATATAAATCTTATAGAATAGAGAAATTTTCTTTTTTTAGATTTTTTTTAAACTATTTTTTCAGATTTTTTAAAATGATACTAAAATAATAATAAAATAATGAATATTTGAATAGGTCATTTTAAAAAAATCTGAAAGAAATACGTAAAAAACTCTAAAAATAATTTTTTTTGTATCCTATAAGATTCTGATATAAATAATTTATTAAGCAAATTGGATTTATTGATTGAAGTCAATTTAGTAAGCTTTTAAATTAAATTCATCAAATCTCTTGATAAGCTTGAGCTCAGCCTAACTTTACTCTCTATAATAGAGCTACAATTTAATAATTAATCAAAAATAGGGAAATGTTACATACAAGTTCATATGAGTACATATTCAGGCACACATTACGGAAATTTTTCATATCCGGCTTAAGATATGAAACTCAGATGAATACTATATATGCACTAAAAAATTAGTGGCAAAGTACGTTATGTCTCCATAATATTTTCATAACATCCATTCAATCAATGTTAATCACAGCAAATGTCAAATGTTAATTTATGGACAACATTCAACTTTATGCATTCAATTAGAAATTCTACATTCCTTGTATCATTCTTAATTAAATTTCACCATTATCTTAACCGTTTCTTTTGCCAAAGACCCTCTTTTTAGTTTGATTTGCTATCTTGTAATTGTTTTAATTATATATATTGTTACTTATTTAATTTCAAAATAACTGTACAAATTGTTAGATCCCATATATAGTTATATATACTATTCTACAAAATGTGAATATAAATGGCAACAAAAGATATGCTTGTAATTCTAATCTCTAATTTTTTTCTCAACACATGCATGCTTTGTCGTCGAACCATGTATACTCAAGTTCCATGTATGAGTAGCAGTTAATTTGTAACGGATTACATCAACTTTACATACATGTTACACCAATGAATTGTCACATTCAGTGGCACCCTAAATTTGAAATAATAATATACATTGCTCGACAATAATTCCCTTCCTCTCTTTTTGTTTCTCCCTTCAAACGGCTCTCTCTCCGCCGCCGCCGCCGCCATGGCCTCTCCAAAGGTACAATCTCTCGCTAATTTTTCAATATGCTTCGCTTAAAATTTCCCTTACCTCTTACGTATTAAGTGCTTCAACATAACCAAATCAAGAAAATTTGTCTTTTCACTTTCTGTAAGCATGTATAGTCTGTAGTGATCGATTTTATATTCTTCAATTTGTATATGTTTATATTCCTCTCAGAGTGTATCGTCTATCTATCTTTTCGGAAACTTAGTCTCTCTCTACCTCTCTCTCTCTCTCTCTCTCTCTCTCTCTTTCTTTTCGAGAACTTGGTAGAGGCTGCTAAGGATTACCTCTCTCTCTCTCTCTCTCTCTCTCTCTCTCTCTTTCTTTAGGGATTACTTCTCTCTCTCTCTCTCTCTCTCTCTCTCTCTCTCTCTACCTTATACCTCTCTCCCTTTCTCTCGCTTTCTAAACCAAGAAGAGAGAAAGTTCCCAATGAGTGCAATCTCATCTTCAAAGTAACAAAATTGGTATCAAATTAACAAGGAATTCAAAACATCAATCTTGATATTTCCAAGCATGTACTTTAAAATATTTTTAGTTTTTATTTTATTTTTTTAAGATCAAGATGGTTGTACATAACTATTTGAGTGTGTTTACTATCTATATTTCAAGTGCTAATATATATCTGGTATAGTATTTCAAATATTTTATGAAGTCCAGAATTTTTATTGAGGCTACTTGAAAGCTTAATTTGTTGCCCACATCTTGTTCAATTAAGCGACAATTTGTTGTATGCATTTAGTGAACGGGTTAATTATATGGATCTAATTTTCTATATATAATTTAGATTTCTTCTTTTGGATAAACTTCCTTTAGCATCGTTAATGCAAGTTGTCATGCTAATAAGTACATTAATTAACTAATTAATTTAATTAATTACAAAATTAATTGTGTAAATTGTGATGGCCTATATATATATATATATATACTATTTTGTAAACTGTGGGCAGAAGTACTATTAGAAGAAGATATGCTGGTAATCCCAATTCCTACTTTTGATGAACACATGTTTCACCAAATCTAATATATATACTCCAATAATCGCCTTATTCTCCTCCATGTATGCTCTAAACGAGTAGCACGCCGTCATTTGTAACGGAACACACCAACTCTGAGCAAAGAATACTCGAATAAGTTATCACATTCAGTGGTAGCCTAGACTTGAAAGGATACTGCGTACTAAATAAAGAGGGATCGGCGTAGTGCGTTACGTCTCCTTAATATTTTCATAGCAACAATTCAATCAATCTTTATCATATGCCAACACTATATCTTGCATCAAATGTCATGATGTTTTGTGGACAACCCTCAACTTTAGTTAAAAAAAAAAGTTATATTGGCATCAAACAATGTTCTAAATGAATTGCTTTCTGCATTTTGAGATTCTACATTTCCTACATCATTCTTCCATTTCTACTATAACTTCTCTCCATATCTTGAGTTAAAAACCTTCTTATTTAGTCTTCTGATTTTCTAACTCAATATTTTTTTGTCCATGTATATTTGACCCTCAATATAATTTCTTGTAGGGTTTGTCTTTTGAAATTTTTATTGATTGTTGTGTGTTTTATTCACCTTGAAATAATTAATTTTGTGTTCTCAATTATGTTAAGTTATAGGAAAACAAATCTTCTAAAGATATGAATAAGATCATATTCATTGAAAACACGAAACCACCATCGATGTTATTTCTTTTTTGTCATTTTCAAAATCGAATTTATCCAATTCGCGGCCATATGAGATTTTCCTTTTGTTTGCTCAAAAATAATTCCTCTTCCTCTCTTTTTATTCTGCCTCTTCGAAGGGCTGTACTATTTTTAATTATTTTTTAGTCAAATAAGGTCATCTTTAAAAATTTTTAAAAAATTGTTAAAAAAACTCTGAAAATGATAAATTTTTGTATTTCTACGAGATTTTGAGATAAAAAATTTATTGAACCACTTAAATCATCATTTTATAATATAAAAAGTTAAAATTCGACTCATAAACGTATCAATCGATATGCTAATGTCAATATATTAGCAAAACTCATACATATATATGCCTACAAAATGTACATAATTGAATCATAAAAAAAGAATGCAATGAACCTATAGAGAAACATAAAAGACCTCTTCATCTTTTTACCAAAACATCCTATTTAACAAAATTTCCTAACCCTCCAATTATTAATAACAAATTTTCCTTTACAAGGTTACTGCCTCCAAAATATAAGTCGTTAGTTTCAGAATTTCAATCCAAGCTCTCTTTCTCTCTCTCTCTCTCTCTATATATATATATATATATATATATATATATATAGCTTTTGTCTTTCTAAACCCTTCTATGCATCCATTTATCTTTTTTTTTTTTTGAAATTGCTATCTATCCAATTATCTATACGTCTCTCTTTCTCTCTGTATAGGTGTAAGGACATGCGTTTGAGCTTGCACTGTTATATATCGAGGCGTCCACCTTTTGATAACACAAGCGCACACGTGCACGTACACATATATTGATATATACAATGAAGTCTTATATTAATTGATATAACTTGTTAGTTTTAAAATTCCATTCTAAGCTAGCTATATATATATATATCCCCCCCCCCCCCCCCCACCCCTTCTAAAACTTAGTAGCAGATGCCAAGACAAAATTAATTGAAACAAAAAAAAATTCAAATACAATTACACTCCAAAAAAATGTATAATCTGAGTAATCGCTACCAGCAAAAACTCCTCCCTGAAACCTGACCACATCATAAAACTACATCTACACATACAATCTATCATACTTTGAACTTAAATCAATATTCACCAAAACTTGCACCGAAGTTGTCTGATTTGAGAAGACCCTTGAGTTTCACTCCTTCCAGATCAACCATTTCATTATGAGGAAGGTAGTCAGCCATCTAGCATGGTGCTATCTCCGCATCGGCATTAATTTGAGAGAAATATGTCTACATAGAGGGGAGTCACCAAGGGTTAGTAGTTTGTCACCTGATCTATGTGTCAGCATGGCCCATAAGAGTACCGCTACAAGACATATGGACTGGAGCTCATCAATCACAGCTTGCTGAGAAACCGTAACTTCGTAAGTGTCCTAGAGAGGAGGAGGTGAATGATTGGGAGCACATCAGAGTAGGAGATATACAGTTGTGGCAATTTGAAGTCCCTTCGCAGTCGGCAGAGCATCCATAAATTGAACCTTATACCTCTCGAAGAAATATGCCTGCCTAGAGCTCTAGGCCGCTAGATGAAATCAAATGGTTGCCGGCTAGTTGCTTCAATAGGTGTAGTTCTTGATCCCTTAGCTGCATGCTTGAAAAGAAAATTAAAAGAAAAGATGCATGAAGAATGTTCATGATATTGACCAAATATGTTGCCTGATATTGAAGAAGGTTTCTACTTGTACTCAACAATGAGATGACACCTGTGGACATAACGGAAACAACACCCCTATCATTGATATAAATCATCTTCCTACCAAAAGATAACTTATAATCTTGACAGATAGGTGTTATTTGATATAAACAGCCATGATGGTAAATGTATGTGACTTGATAATTGAATCTGTACCTCATTTCAACTTATTTCTACAACTTCCCTCGAATAGATTCGAATATAGGAGAGCTATATGCATCTAGTTATGTTTTTTTTGACAGTTAGTTGAATGATGTTGCATTGTTTTTACTCTTTAATATTAAATTACATGCTTTAATTAGTAGAAGAAAGATGTTTTCATTAATAAATTAGTAATGTTAACATGTAAAGTACAATAATTCAATTATGCCAATCATTTACAATCAGGCAACAAATTAATTTTGATCAATATTAATCAACATTCTTCATATTTTTTCAAAATTTTCTTTCCAATTAAGCAGATGGCAAAGGGATCAGAGACTACACCGATTGAAGCAACTAGCCCGCAACCACTGTCACCCGAAAGGGGAAGAAATTCAGACTCTATTGACTGTGATGAACTGTACTACTCACCCGTCCGGATGGAAACAACCGTTGAGGAAGATGACTATAAAATGGCCTTATTATGGCATTTGAAACCAGACAGAGAGAGAGACACAGCTATCAGGGCTTTTTCCAGCCATGAAGAAAACTTTGAGGGGAATCATGATATCTCTGAGTTAACACTACCTTTTGCCCCTGCAGATGCCAAGATAGGTAACACTGGTTCTGTGACCAATCTCGAAGAATTAGGCCAAGAAGCTGAAAGCAAACCGAAACCTGAAACCGAACATGATGTGGAGATGCAAGATACTATCATGGTTGATATGTCAATTGAGATGCATCTACCTGTTGCGTTGGAGTCTGAGCTAGCGCGTCAGAACTCCATAATACTTGATAATATGCTGGAACGTCAGGAAACGGGTCTCACGTTTCCATTTGATGTGACTAGTTTTCCTATCTGGAATAACATAAGGGAACATGAGGATAAACTTTATTGGGCCTTGAAGGCTGCAGGGCCCAGCGAGATTCCTCGTGATGATCAGGTGCTGCCACCAGATCATGACGGTGATTGCGCCTCACAACATGTCAAAGGAAATTAGCAAATTGGGGTCAAATTGTGAACTGGTACTAGCTTTCTTTTCTCTTTTTTTAGGGTTTGATGTGCTCATTTAGAGCATGTTGGTACTGCAGTTTAGTTACTCCATTGTTGAACTTTCTTGTAGTTGTATCATTTATTTTCGGCATGTGTGTCTCTAAGTAATTGGCAGTTCTTGATTGGTATTCAATCTAACCTTTGATCAAACCGTTTTTTTTTATATGCTTCAGGTGTGAGGATGATATGTAATCATATCTTAACTCAATATTCATAATTAATTTAGTTAATATTTTCGTGTCATGTGTTTTTTTTATTTTGTAAATTGCATGAGTTCTTTTTTTTTTCTTTTCCTTTCTTTTTTTTTTTGAATAGTACCCTGCAAATAGGGTTTACCTGTTTTCACTATAAATAGATTTTGGTTTTCCTTTTTTTTTAAGAAATAAATCTTTTTTTTAATATAAGGGCTCTCCTTTTAATCCTGAAATTTATTGCTTTTCAAATGTTTTTTACGAGACTTGAACCTACGTCTCTCCGTAAAGAGGCGAGACCTATTACCATTATGCTAAGTCTACGGTTCAATCTCCTTTTTTTTGCATCTTACACGTTATAACAATATCAAAAATTGGAAACACCAAAAACCCAACACAATCAAAATTAACTGATGTTAGATCCGCAGCCTATTTCATCATATAAAACCAACAAAAAAATAAGCCAATGTCCCTGATAAATCCTTCCCACAACTATCAGCAAACACAAACCAGCCTGATCAAGAGAACCAATTCCAATCAGAATATATAAATTTCTTTCGAAGTTGAAACCAGAATAAAATTAAAAGCAAGACCCCTCCTTGTTACATCATGTCTACACCACCGGCTCGGCTCCTCTTGTACTGTGAGAAGGTACATAGGCTAAATTCGATCCTCATACACCTGATTCCTATTATACCCAACTCCTACATTCCTCCAGATGCCTCTAAGAATATTTACCTTGTATTTCCTCCAGTTCCAACAATTTCTCCTCCTAGCCATCAACCCACATTCGCATTGCTTCTCCTTCGAAGAAAAAATAAATAAATAAATAAAGGTTGAAAAGAGAAGAAGAGGATGCTGGATATATATACATGGCATCCTTTACGACTAAGAGGACATCAGGAATTTGTGGTGTTTGTAAAAGATTTGTGGATGCTGAAAATTTCTCAATCTCTCTTGCTTACATGTCAAAAAAACTACTTAACTTGTTTAGATCTTGATTTCAGAAATTTTCGGAGTTCGTATAGAAAAAGAAGTATAAGAGACCGTAATAGGGTAGATAGAAAAAAAAAGAGAGAGAGAGAGAGAGAGACCATCAGAATCAAAAGCTATATTATTAGCTCCTAAATCAAAGATAGCCTTCTACATATCTCTTTTTTTTTTTTAATAGTATCTCATCATCATGGACTCAAAACCACCTCCCCTCCAATCCAAAAGTCAGGAGTCAGAGCAGCATATTTTGTGCCTTCATTACCAAATAAATCCTTGTAGTAAGTAATGATTTTGTGTAGCATGCCTATCATTACAAAATTATTATATCTCATCAAGTTTATTCTTAGAATTGATCCATAGGTCATATACATTAGGATTTCTCTCTCTCTTTTTTTTGAGGAAACCATATACAACAGGAGTCAAATCATGGGGCTCATACATTAATTCCAAATCAAAAAGGTTGATCCATGTCCCTTACTATATATCTCTTTGAACAAGTCCATAAAACCTTTTACACCATTTATCTTTTATCGTAAGACTGTAGTCAGTTGGCCCAAAAAATTGTGAGATCTAGTAAATTAGAACATTACCAAAACAACATCAGAATATTTATCCCAAATCCAGAAAAAAATAAAAAATCATTCTATCTAGTATAGTCATAGAAGGCTATTAAGTTGGAACCAAGAATATCGGCATATTAACTGAGCACATCTTTCACAGCTAAATCATCAATCGATGTATTGTAACACAGATGCTATTGCTTGCTCAATATCAACAACCTTCTCTCTTAAAAGCAAACCACAGAGGAAAACATAACATCAAACATTTTCAAACTTCCCATTCACCCAACACTCATTACACCGACAAAAACTCATCTAATTCTCAGTAGTTTTGCTTTTAAAATGATGCAAAGCCTCTTATTCAGGTCGCCAGAATTACGCTTTATTAAAAGAAAGAAACACAAAAAAAAGGTCTACAAAAGAAAAACGGAACTGCAAAACAAATCATAAATAACAATTTAAGCCCTGCTACATCTCAAACTTGCGGTGAATTAAGCCATAAGCTCAAGAAACAAAAATCCATGGCTTGCTTTTTGTTCTTTCTCCCTAGCGTTCTTCTGACAAACAATAACAATTAAACTCACCATTAAATTGTCGGCAAAATCTAAATATACAACAGATCATATTATAAATAACCATGCTCTCATGTCCACCTATCAAGCACATCACTTCCCAAAACTTTTAAATAGTTCTTTTTTTTCATTTAGTTGTTTTCTCACCTCATGGCAAAACGAGCGAGAAAAGTAAAAAAGGTGGTCCCAGGCTTCATACATAAACAAAGAATTATGAAACTAAATTCCAACAGTTCACCTCATACATTGCTGCCTCAGGCCAAGATGAGATCCTTGCAAACCTTAATTTCAGCCGAATGCTGGCCCAGTATTCCCTGACCAGTGGGGCCTGCTGCTTCAATAGTCTTCAAAACAGAACTCAACACATCTTCTCTGAATTTAGAATCCTCAACTTTCTTCAATACCTCCTCAACGACCTTAAAGTTCAACCTACCAGAAACAATAAGCCGTCCCACAACATCGCCAAAGAACACTGGTGCTTTTGGTAAGTCGATCCCTATATCATCAAGCATCGACCCGTATAGCAAGCAACCTGTGCCCAAATCCCTCGGTTTGAGAACATTTTTCGAGGAGAGGTACTCCAACAGTTTAATAAGCGGATCAATGAAACTTGCACCCTTGTCTAGAGCTAGATTGATCGCCTCCTTGACCACCTCAGAGTGGTAGTCGGGGCTCTTAAGTTCCTCAACACATTGCAATGCCTCATCCAGTATGCGCACGTGGAAATATTCCTCCAAAAGAGACACCGTCTTTTTATGCAACTCAGCAATGTTTGTCTTCGGTACACTGGTGGCAGGGCTGACAGTAGGAGGTGGTGCAACCGTGGTACTGACAACCGGTGGTACAACAGGAGAGAAGGGTTTGACAGTACTAGGACCAGTACTACTGGCACTACCTTGTAGAAGGGCACTGGTCTTACCAGTAATAAGTCCACCACTGCCTTGAGGAAGCAGCCTAGAGTTTATGCTGACAGGTTTGGGGCCCATGGATGGAGACTGAGCTAATGCCTCGGCCCGTCTCTGCATGGACTTGGAACGGGGAATCTCCCAGTTGTCAGTGTCAAGACCAGGCATACCGGGCATCTTACGGGTTCCAGGCATGCCAGGCATCATCCCACCTGTACCTGGACGGGCCATGGGGAACGGGCTGCCAGGAGAAAGTTGCCCACCTGTTAATGTGTTGCGCCCATTCCGCATGTTAGCCGTGGCACCCGGACGGAGCCCAAGAGTCTTCTCAGCTTCAGTATGGATTTCAGTTATTGTCTTGGCCTTCACCTGCGACATAAGAGAGAATATAAGCTTTTCCCTAGATAGATACTTAAAAGCAAAATATACTTGCTCCAATCTTGTGACCCCATGCAGTGACAGTAGTAACCCTAATTTCTTGGTTACACATATCCACAATTAAAAATGCTTTAATGAATGAAAAAGGACAATTTTTGCATGAGAAGAGAGGGAAACAAATGCATTTCATAGAGCATATTTTATTGCATTTGAAGGAATGCCTCTCAGATATGCAACTGAAACCCAACAGTTCAGAGATATGTTAACACCACCAGAAGAAAAGTCTAGTCCAACAGTTAACACCCCACTACATATTGGCAATTTGTTTTCCCACCCTTTACCAAGCCCCACCCCTCCCCGAACCAAAAAAAAAAGAAAAACTATACTATACCAAAAGATGTACTAAACACGAGGGAAATCAGGTACAAATACAAGTTACCTGTGTACACATAAATGGAAACCACAGACTCTAGTTGTAATTTGTAAGTAATAGGAAGTAAAAAGAATCTTTTTTGTACACTGTGAATATGAAAAATGTAAAAAGTGCCGAAGGTAGGAAAAAGAAAAAGAAACCTCTTCACGACGGGGGACCCAATTGTTGGAGCGAAGGTCAAGGACATCTCGCACCATGAAGCGGAGGCGAGGAGCAAGTTGTGGGTTGGCTGTGAGATCCTTGAGACGGTTGAAGTAGGAATCATTGTACCGCTTGGACTTGGGGTTCTCATCCAGCTGCTTCCCAATGGTGTTAAAGAAATGGCAAATTGCCTCGACGTTCTCTTCTTCTGGACATGTCTTACTGTCATGCCCCAGTAATTCCTGTTTGTTTTATACAAATCCGTCAATGAACCACTTTGCCAAGGCAAGAACCAAAGTAAATCCGACAGCCACATGCATCTCTTCTATTCAGAAATGCATGCTTTGCACAGATAGGCAGTATATGCATGTATTACTTATAAAGGCTGAAACAGAAAGTCAAAGCTCATACATAGAGCAGCATACAGGGGTCAGCATGCAGGAAATTGAGAATACCCACAAAAATGTTGTCATACAAATGAGGACACTGCATGCAGTATGTCCATCTTTTTCCAATATATTATTGCTGATTTCTAAGTTATACTATTCACTGATGTTAATTAAGTGAAATCAAAATCAAAATCAAAGTAAAAACCTGAACAATGTGGTGAACAATCTTCTCTGGCACCATTTTCTGCTTGAGAAGCTCTCCTATTAGGCGAATATTCCCTAGTGTCCGCAATTTCAAGAGCCTCTCCTTGTCACGCCTCTCCATCTCCTGGTCAGGATCAGTGAGCTTCCTCATATCAGCTCTGAGATTGTCAGACCCCTCAAAAGCCTCCTGGCAGTTGTTCAGGAGGACACGCTTGAAGGTGATCTCCCTGCCACCAGGCTCCTCAGCCGGGAAAACTGGCAGCTTATCATTCAGGTCCGAGCACAGCTGTGCATACATTGGGCAGAAGGTCGGCTCAAACACAGCCTTCTCAAATAACAGCGTTATCACATCCTGTTAAGTATTACAAGATGTCAATAACAATAACAAACTCAGCATCAGAAGTGGAGAAAGAAGGCATCTCATCTTGGCACTGAATGTCAGTATAACACCAAGATGGCATGATATCTACTTAAGACCAAGCATACAACTTGTCTTCTTCTTTCTTTCCTAAATAAACGAGTAAAAAGAATTAGGTTTTCTGCTAGAAAAGTACCTTCAAGATGTCAGAAGTGGTGATGCCAGATTCGATCAACTGTCCCTTGAGAACATCAAATTTCTCTGGCGTCAACTTGTTGAGTATACTGCCAAAATTAAAAAAGAAGAAAGACTGCTCAGTGCACCAGAAAGAAAAAAGTGCAAGAATATAATAGCACCAAGTGATGATTTATCAAAATCCAATCTGATTGGCAATCTACATACAAGGCCAGTTTTCAGTAGAGTTAAATACTACAGTATAAAATATGCATTCAGGTTAAAAGATTCTTTACTAACTAGAGAATCATGCTATGCTTATTTAATTCATCTTTCTTTCCAGAAAAGCAATGCATACTACATATGTAAAATTCTAACTTGCCAATACATCTGATATCCAAGAAGTACAAGGAAGGTAAATTATTACCCTTTAACTGTTTTAAGAACCCTTTCCTTGTCAGAAAGGTTGCCTCTTCTTGCTGACCATGGCACCTCAGCTTTGATGAGCGTGGCAGTTGCCTATTATGGATATAACAAAGTACAACAATTATATATTTTTGAACTGAAGCTATGGAAATAAGTACAACAACAATATCTTTTAAACTGAAGCTCCATATAACGAGAACATTCTAAAGACAAAAAGATGAAAAATCAAATAAAAATTAACAAAGAGAAAACTTACCCCTTGGTTGGCAGCGGCTTGTCCCCTTGGAAATTGATCTGATTGGGATTTCTGCGATGTATCCCGTTCACGGTCGCGCAATGAATCCCAGGATTTCTCCTCAGTCTGGGGAGAAGCGATTCTCTCTGATCGGCCGCGCCAATCACGATTGTCAGGTTCTGAATAGCGGTTGTACGGTTGAGTTTGCACCTGTAAACAAGGATGAAAAAGTTTAATTAATCTTAAGCAAATCCAATAAACTCATGCATTTTTTTTCTCAGCTATTTCACTCACTTTTTTCAACAACAAATGTTTATTGGGACTTGTACAAAATAAAAATCTTTCCCTTCAAAATTTGGAGAAGAAATTGAAAAACAACAACCAGCACAAATGATATATCAAATTTTAGAAGGAAAGATTTGCTTGTTCTCTTTGATACAATGTAATGTAAGTAATTAGGTAGGTGAAATATCGAAATTTACATAAGACTCAAAATCTGGCTTCCACCAAGTGATAATTAGATAAGACAAACATGACCTAATCAAAAGAGAAATTGTATTCAGATTATAGTTTTAGAAAGATCAAGCAAAATATTCATGGTTTTCTTCCCACGGGTTGAATAGACAAAAGCAATTACTAGTACATTCCAAGTCCAGTCCTTTGTAATTCATATCTTATAGGATAGAACTGCTAACTCAATTATATGTGATGCAAATTTAGAAAAGAAAAAAATAAAAGAAGGTTAATGAGCTTACATTTGATTCACTGCGAGCCCAAGTTTGGTCTTCACCGTGTAGCTCAGTTTCTATTTCTTGCTTAATTTTCAAAATTTCTTCTGATACATCGACAATCTTAAACCCAAAATAACACCAATAATAGTTAGTCCTATGTACTCGAAATATAGTAAACCATTGTAGAAATATATCTAACACACAACTTGATTTGTGACATTCAAAAAAGCCCTTGCACGCACAACTTTCAGTAATACCAATTATGCCAACAAGAACCATCAAATTCTCCGAAACAAGCAGACTTCAATACCAACAATTCACATGTAAGAAATGTTGGTGAAACCATGCATTATGTCTAACATAAAGAAATCCTTATGGTGTATAATTGCATTGGTGTTGCTCCACTTTCAATTTTACAAAATCAGATTTTCTGACCAGAAAAACATTGAAATGGCAAATCACAATCAAAACAGTGAAATTAAAGTTTGTGCTAACAACTACTCAATTAGATGCCATTAACAAACTCCATAATAGTGCACCAAGCATAATCTATATTTTACCCAACAATACATTCCAACCTCACAAGAAGGCAATTTCAAAGAGATGCTCTGTTAGACAACCAAATAACAGTTTTGTTTTCATTAAGAGCAGAAGCTTTAAAGACTAAGAGAAGTTCACATACTTCTGAGGCACCTGAACGACTTAGACATACTCAGTAGGAGGTGCCACAAGTAAAAGATTATACCTCACGCAGCTGGAGTAGCTGGTCTCTAGTGTACTTAATGCGCTCACGTGCCTCGAAACGATCACCAATCTAAACAGAGAAAACATGTGTTACCAAATCAAAGGCTTCAAAGTTGCAATCCTCAACAAGGCCCCAACTAAAGAGACAACAAAACCAAACAGTACAGCCAACCAAATATCTCAAAGCACAGAATATATTTATCGGCACAAGAAATTTTAATTACTTACAGGAAAAAAGAACAATGCACCAGTCGATCACTAACTTATACAGAAGTTATACTTTGCATCTCAATTACACTTACCACAGTGTCTGACTGACACTTTTCTGTATGCAAAATCAGAATAAATTCCAAAGTGATAGGCATCAAAACCCTAAATCAACTAAACAAACATTATCTTACACTTTACAAATTTCCGGATCATATTTAATTTACCAAAATTGCTTAGACACAGGACTTATCAAACCCTCACAGAAACAAATTGACATAATTCCTCATGATCGCACGCGCTAAATCGCCCAATCATCAACCAAAACCAGAACAACTAAATCTCCGATCCCAGGGTAACAAGAGAAAATGAAATTTCTCCAAGGACCAATCCCTAAAACAACCATACTCCTACCGAACTACAATCAGAACCATCAAATCCCAGATCCGATGAGGGATCCGCTACACGAACCCCACCGAGCTCACCTTGCCCGACCCGACAGCGACGGAGGCGCCATGTGCGGTTGCGGCGGCGAGGGTGTCGGGAAAGCGCGGCGCGGTAAATCGGCTGCCTCGATTCCCTCCTCCCGGCCTCAAGCTAATCACCGTCTGATCTGTCTGCATAGATCAATCACAACCGTCCGATCTGACGAAATTGTTGTCGGAGAACAGAAAGAAACGAACAAAAACCTACTCAGTTTTGAGGCTAAGCCTCTCTCTTTGTCAAATTTTGCGGAGGTAAGGGAAGAAGGAAGGAAGGAGAGAGAGAGAGAGAGAGAGAGAGAGAGAGAGAGGGAGAGAGAAAGAGGCCTTTTATCGGTTAGGGCTTTGGCAAGGGCAGTTTGGGGATTTCAGATGCGTCGGCTTGTAGAGAAAAGCGCGGTGTAAACCCTACGAGGCGTGGGACAAAGGTTACGACGGCGTGAAATGACGAAAATAGGTCGGTGTGTTTTGCTCCTATTTTGTTATGGGATATTTTCGTATTTATCGAGATTGTTTGGGGGGCTGATGTTAGAGGCATGGAGATTAGGTTCAAGCTCAACAACGCTTCTCCCCAATTTAGTGTTTTCATAATTTTATTTGATATAATTCATGAAAGAATTATTCAACATCACTTCTCCCCAATCTAGTGTTTTCATAATTTTATGAAATATAATTCTAAAAAATTATTCAACATCACTTCTCCCCAATCTAGTCTAGTGTTTTCATAATTTTATTTGATATAATTCATGAAAGAATTATTCAACATCACTTCTCCCCAATCTAGTGTTTTCATAATTTTATTTGGTATAATTCATGAAAGAATTATTCAACAACACTTCTCCCCAATCTAGTGTTTTCATAATTTTATTTGGTATAATTCATGAAAAAATTATTCAACATCACTTCTCCCCAATCTAGTGTTTTCATAATTTTATTTGATATAATTCATGAAAAAATTATTATTGAAAAAAAATTATTAGAATTAGAAAAAGAATTGCGGATGTATGTTCATGATTTTAGAGAATTCATATCCTCTGAAGTGGACAGATACTTCAAAGGATATAGTGGGCAGAAATTAGACGTAATTACTGTAATTAGCATTGTACGATCAGCATCAATATTCATGCGAGATGTTTTATAGGGGTTTTTTTCCCAATACACGGTAAAGTATTATAGAGGATGTGAATTCGATTTTTAGATAGTTGGTGTTTATATCTATTATTTTCTGTTAGGATGGATTATCTTGATAATGGTTTTAGTAATTTTATTTGATAATTCTAAAAAAATATTTTATTTCATATTGTTATTTTAGAGTCATAATCCTAACACACATGATAATATGTCTTGTTTTTCTATAATAAAATATATGTTCAAGTCCCATAAAAGGTACTTGAAATGGAATAAATGACAGGATTAACGGGAACTTTTATATAAAAGAAAATTTAAAAAATTATTAAGTTTTTTTATTGAAAAAAATATTAAATTAGAAAAAGACTTGCAGATGTTTATATCTATTATTTTTCTCTTAGGATGGATTATATTGATAATGGTTTTATTTATTTGAGATTTGTGATGGGAGAAATATAATGTATTAAAATTTAGATTGTATATGTGTTCTCTTAATATTATATGGTGTATAATTATATTTCAGTATAATTTAAAATCGATTGCAAATTCATTGAGTGATTTTGAAAATCAATGATTTAATTTTATCAGTACTTGATCATGAAAAATAACATTTTAAGTTGTACCAAAATTGATACATAGCCTATTTAAAAATGAATTACATCTTCAATTTTTATTTTTATTTTTGATAAATTCTGGTGTTATTTATCCAATAAATTTTGGTTATAATAAATATATCACTTTCCTTCTTTACAAATTCTGATTTTTATCAACCAAGATACATTGTATCCTATTAATAGTTTTCAAGCATGAGTCAAATTTGAATCGAATAATTCAGATTGTATGTCATAATAATAGAACTATTATATATGACTATCATCGTAAGATGCCAACAACGTTAATGTATGAGTGCGTATTTTTGATATAAAGAATTTATTGAGTAAATTGGATTTATTATTTGAGATCGATTCGATAGATTTTTTTAGTTAAACTTATCAACTTTCTTGATGAGCTTAAAAACACCTTAGATTTAATAAGAAATTAAAATAAAGGCAGACCTTACACATTAATGCTATAATAATTTTGAACTATATACTTATACCATTATAATAGATATTTATACTATTATAATATTTATTTATAGTTATAAAAGTGGATAATAAGTAAGCTACTTAGTTTAAAAAGAAAACTTAGGATGATACTTAATATTTTTGGAGGATATGTTTATGCTATTTTTAAAGTTTTTTATACTATTATACCATGTATTAATATAAGTGCAAGTGGATAGTAAGTTATTTTGTTAAGAAACTTAAGTTGATATTTATATTTTTGAACCATGTATTTATACTATTGATACATGCTATTTACAATATAAATTCATATTAATGAAAATGAATAATAAAAAATTGTTATTTTAAAAAACTTGATATTTTTTTAATTATGTAACTAGGTATTTATATTGTCAAAGTAGGTATTAATATTATTAATATTTCAGTACATAAATTCATATAATAATCAAGTCTCTTACACATAAATAATTGATATGCTAAAATCTCTTAAAAAAAAATAAATGATGAAAATTACAAGATTTTGTTAACAAAGAAAGAACAAAAATACATACGAGATAGATTAGCTAAAAAGAAAAGAAATGAAATAATAAATTAAAGCGCTTGCTTGACAAATAAATCAACAAAAAGTAAAAAAAAAAGATGCTAGGTTGAAAATTCATGGAAATAAATCTAGGAGATAAGAATTGAGAGAAATGAATATAAATATTTGATGTATTAGTATAAATACTTATTATCATAATATAAATATTTGACTTAAAAGCGTGTGAGTTCTCACGTGCGGCATGAAAACTAACATGTTTTTTTTTTTTTTTCTGTTTTTGAGACTAAGAGGATCATTTTACGTTACTTTATATGATAAAATAGTTAGGAGACAAATATGAAGGATGAAGATTGAGAGATTATTAGATGTTCTCAACTATAACTTGTCATTTTCACGCCTATGAAAATGATCAAACCTCTTGTAGAAAACTAAGAAAAAAATATCTTACTTTTATAGTTAATTTCACTAACATTTTTTTAATTCAAAATTATTGATGATCAATAATTCATGTAAAGTGAAGCCATAAAATCTTCCTCATGAGTCTAATTTAAGTGATTCATTTATTAAAAATGTTCTATAAAACTAAGAAATATATCTAAACCTCTTATATCATGATCTTCTCCATAATCACACTATCATAATTAAAAAGAACCGCATCAATAGACCATGGTGTGTCAGAAAAAATCTAGATAATTCTGTTGGCACTTGTTGGTATTTGGTAATTTAATCATAATTTTTTAATATCAACTCCAATATAAAAGTAAATCATGTAGAAGCTTCTTCAGTGGAGATGGTGGCTTCATACCATGTTTCACCAAAAAAAAAAAACAAGAAATATTAATGTGATGTTTTCTATAAAAATTAAACAGTGCTTATGTTATTTTTTTATATTAGCAAAATGTGTCCATATAATAAAAAAATATATTTTTTTAAAACTGATACTCAATGAAAAATACATCAATTTTTTTTCAAATTAACATATCATAAAAAAAAAAATTCATTACATTACTCAATGCCAAGTTAGAACTAATCACCAGTTGTACAGCTAAAATCTTTTTATTTTGAAATAAAAGCCCCATTATCTTGGGCTTTTATTTCCTTTTAAATATTTTTTGTGAGATTTAAACCTGCATTATCTTAGTAAAAAAAAAGATGTATCATTTATTATGCTAGATCTGTAGTTCAAAAAAAATGCACATCTAAGATTTTAAGTTCTAATAGCACCTCCTCAAAAATCTAAACTAAAAATATCGAGTAAAACTAGCGTGCTCATAACTCAAAAAAATATAAAATCGACTTCAAATGAAATATCCAAATTACTTAATAAATTCTTAATATTAAAATCATGTAGGATACTAAATTTTTTTATTTTTAGAGTTTTCTAACTATTTGTTTCATATTTTTAAAAATGACCTATTTTTATGAGGAGGGATCTAATGCCTATGGTCATTGGTGCCCATGGTGTTTATTTTAATATTTATACTTTAATTAATATATGTGAACCGTTAGATTTATTCTAATCCATCTTAATAACATACATATAAAAAAATACTGAATTTTATTTAGGCAGTCATCAAAAGAGTGAATTAAATCATAAAATTTGATCTCTCGATTTTTGTTAGTGCTTGATGCATAACAAAATAAAGTTGAAGTGATATAATTTTTTGTGTACCTATATAATATCATATATATAAAATGTCAAATTTAATTAATTTTATTATTTAAGAGTTTAACAAATAGTTATTTGAAATTTAATATCATGGTCATTGATGATGTACCAATGACCATAGGCATTAGATCCCTCCTCTATTTTTATATACAAAAATTCATGATTTTATTATTATTATGACAATTATCTTAAAAAATCCGAAAAACTAATTAGAAAAATCTAAAATTAAAAATTTTAATATTCTATAAGATTTTAATATAAAAAATTTATTAAATGATTTAGATTTTTCATTTGAAATTGATTTGATAAATTTTTAAATTACGGAGAGGTTCCGTGCTCACAAAAACACACCGGCTTCACTCATGAAAAAATATCCATCCGTATCTTCATATAACAAATTTCAGATATTTCTAGGGTTATATATGGAAGTTCTCTTTACAAATCGCTCACTCCTTTCTCCTCTAAACTGAACCCTAGTTAAGCAGTGAGAAGATTCTCTCTCCTCTCCTCTTCTCTTCGCTTGAAGAAAAACCCATGGTAAGAACCCCCCCCCCCCCCTTCTCTCTCTCTCTCTCTCTCTCTCTCTATCTATCTATCTCTATCTCGCGCGCGCACGCAACGCCACGAGTTAGGTTACTGATCGTGCACTAGCTTCTTCCTTTCGTTTGATCGTTGCTTTGGAACTAGTACTGCTATGTGCGCTGTTATTAGTTTTTTAGTCTGTAATCCGACTAATTGAATTGATTTTATTTAAATTTTGGATATTATTCTGTAATCAGGTTAGTTCCTCTTGGTTTCATAAGTTCGCAGTTTCTATTCTTGCGTCGGTAAAAGAATCGAGCCATTGTTGTGACATCATTGAGCTGGGGAAATTGTAGAGTAATAACATTTCGTTGTTGAATTTGTTGCTTATTGTAGTATTGTAGTGTACCGAAATATCAACCGCATGTGTAATTAGAGTAGTTCTGGTTATTATAGGTATAAGTGTAGAATGATTTGAAAAGAGAATAAGTGTAGAAACATTTAATCCCCAATTGTTTCCTTATTGGGGTTATTGACATCTTAATTTCTGTGTCATTTTCTTTAACCCCTTGGAATTGGAATTTCCTCACTTTATCCTCTTTTCTGAAACTGTATTTCAACAGTTTTGTCACTTGACTGAGCGGTAAGATCTCTTGGGAAATTCCTGTTGTGATAAATTTTCCTCTCAAAATGGTAATTTGCAATAACCTTTAAAGCATCTTCATCAAAATTGGTGTTATATTTTGTTGTTACATTGTTGATATCCATGCAAAATAAGAAATTATGATCTTGGATTTCCTATTTGAGGATTAGGTATG
Source organism: x Bolboschoenoplectus mariqueter (assembly GCA_037678475.1). Lineage (NCBI taxonomy): Eukaryota > Viridiplantae > Streptophyta > Magnoliopsida > Poales > Cyperaceae > x Bolboschoenoplectus > x Bolboschoenoplectus mariqueter. Next base: position 3,103,833 of record CM075268.1, read on the forward strand.
TACAAGAAAGATTCAAACCCTAAATGTGCAAATCACAACCTTTCTTTTTGAGCTAGGTCTTCATATTCCTATAGTCTAGAAATTACTAGAAAGGTTGTGTGTTTTTGTAGCTTGACAAAAGAGCTGCTCTGATCTTCAAAAGGTGCTATTAGCATGAAAACAGTTTGTGGAAGAGGCCAAAGTGCATACATGTAAATGCGCAAGTCAATTCATCAAAAATAATTATCCTTATTTGACTTCTATGCATGAATTAGTAGGGATTAAGTGCCTTTTTCTCTGGAAGACCTTGAAATTTGTTTTTTAATTTCTTCTAATGAATTAGTCAATGTGAAGCCCTCCCTTAGCTATTTATAACTTCATGTTCTTTGAAGTTATATATATATATATATATATATATAGAGAGAGAGAGAGAGAGAGAGAGAGAGAGAGAGAGAGAGAGTAAAGCTAGGGTGCTTTCATAAGCATTTCGGCTTAAAACGCTTACGGGTCAAATTTCAAAATCCCATGTCCGAAACGTCGACCCAAGTAGCTCAATAAATTCTTCATATCAAAATCTTGTAGAATACCAAAATTTACCATTTTTAGGATTTTTGAACTATTTTTAATGAATTTTGAAAGATGACCATAAAAATAATAGAAAAATATTAATGTTTGAATGGCAAAAAATAGTCATCTTTAAAAAATCATTAAAAATAGTTCAAAAACTCTAAAAATGAAGAATTTATTGAGCTACTTAAATCGACATTTCGGACACGGCATTTTAAAATTTGACTCATAAGCATTTCGGATCGAAGTGCTTATGGAAGCACCCTAGCTTTACTCTCTCTCTCTCTCTCTCTATATATATATATATATATATATCATTTGGTCACTCTTGTAATATTACTTTTATTGAATGAATGGCAGTCACATGCAAAAATGTGTACGACAAAAGAAGTTGACTTTGGTATTTATATTTCCTGTTACAAGAATGTTCTAACCAAAAAGAAAATGATTTTGTAGGCTAATAACAAGCACACCATTATACTAATGCAACCAACACCAAATCGTATAACAAGGACTTTCATGGACTATAGTTCCATTGGTCAAGCCATGGAAGGTACGTCTCTCTTGGAATTCGGTATTGTTGGAGCTGGTGTAAGTATGTATTCAGCATGCTCGGTCCAGTAACAAATAGGGTAGTTTGGGAATGAAACCAAAGGAAAAAAGGAAATGATAAATAGAAAAAGAAAAGAAGTGACTTCATTCGGATTTGGTACATTTATGCTCTGGTATACTTGGCTGTGACTAGTAACTTTTTTGCTCTTATGAGGTTTATTTGGTTGGCAGCTCTTTGTGGAATGTATGAGAAGAAACTCAGGGATGTAAACCCGACAGTGCAGAACCTAACTTATGACATCTCTGATCTGTTTAATTTCATAGATGGCATGACCGATCTCAGTGCTTTGGTGTAAGTATCATCTAATTTTTAACTTAACCTTGTAAATCGTGAATTTGAGTCTCATTGTCAAAGATTGACCCAGTGCTACTGCATTTTGTTGTTTTTTAATTTACATTAACACCGAAAGTAATTGATGGAAGGATGTTGTTGACTGTAAACAAGCAATTACACCTCGGTGAAGTATTTAGTTTGTGCAGTTTATAATCTTTTCTTTTCTTGGTTTGTGATGGATGCGTACCGACCATAGGGATTGTTAAAATATTCCGTTTCTTTAAATAAGGGTTTTGGTTGTTATCAGTGCAATTGAGATTCTGTGAGGTTAGCGATGTAGTTTGGGTTTAACTTGTTGACCTAGCAAATTTAAGGTTGAAGTCTTTGTGTTGCATATTCGATGAGAAAGACAGCACTGAACTTAACTGGTACAATCCAAATCACGCAAATGGTTTTGTTACAAAATTGCCTGACTGGTATGGTCTGTTGTCTATAATGCAATCCTTGTAGTTCATTGATCATTGACCATGAAATATTGGTTCCACTTATAGGTATGATTACACTATTCAGGCGTACCTGCCATGTGACCGGCAGTGGATAAAAACAAAGTTGCACCGACATCTTCGTTGCCTTGCCAGAGATCATGGTCAACTTTACTGATCAATCAGTATTTATCAACTGTACCATGTTTATCTGTTGAAGTTAACAGTAAACTGTTATAATATATCAGTGGATTGAGGTGATCTGTAAAATGCACTGTCGATTGTAATCGTTTTGTTTTTAATTTGGAATTCATATTGTACTGGCATTATTCTCACAAAAATCGTTTCGTAAGTTACCGTGTGTAATGTAAAATAGGGATCTGATATGAACTGGTCCTTCTAGTTAACATGGGTAAAGAAAAGTCTATGCAAATTATCTGCTTTAGTGACTGTTTGCTTATTTTAACAAACTTTTTCTATAAGAAATAAAATTTATCAACATAACACTAACTTCAACCTACAAGTTTTGATCAAAATCTTTATTTCAATTATACATGTTATCTTCAAAGCCTAAAAAAATTTTTATGCTGTAATTATATTGCAGGAAAGATAGTAGAAACTTCAGATAATTTTTTTTTAAAAAAAAAGAAAATTATGTTGATATCCAAATGAGGGGAAAAAAAACTGGTAGTGCAAAAGGTTTCAGTTATTCACAAAATTGACAGTGTTCAAATCTCTTCGTCAATTTTCACAAAGCATCAACCAACTTCAAAAAAATCCAAAGTTTTTCTAATCTTTTAATTGAGAAGAAAAAATTATATCGAATGAAAAACTTGTGAACATTTAACTTTTGTAAAGCAACATTGATCAAAAGTGGATTTCTTCTGAAAGAAATCCTGGTAAAATAATTTATTGCCAACATCTTGCTCAATTTAATCTAATAAACATAGCCTAAATATCTAATTCTAACTTTTTTTCCTTAAATAAAGATATTATGTTGCATTCCTTTTATTCTAAAAAGAATTAAATGCCTCAAATAAATACAAATGAGCATGTCATTTTCTCCTTGGAACAAAAGATATACAATCTGAAATTGCTTCTTAATTTCAATCCTTCCAATCAAAGAGACCAACTTGCTTCTTTCTCTAAAAGAGATCTTGAAGTTGCCAATAATAAAAATTTGTAAGCACAGACTAACTTGATTCCGTACCACCATACAATTCATACTGTTTGCATTATGGGCACTTATATTCTCTCATAACATAAGTTACACAACATATATTCCAATGCTTTGTCACTGAAATTTCCTTTATTGTAATGTATTTATTTTTCTTTTACATAATATAAAAAAGCGTTTTTGGAACTAAACTTTTTTAAATTTGGTCAAATTAAGAGAAAATCTCAGGCATATTCTCTACTAATTCGACTCTTTCAAGTGAAATTTCAATTTCAATTCTTGTAATATGAGCAACTTATGATTCCAAATGAATAAATATTTCAGCACTAATGCAATTAACAATTTACAGTGAACATTATGACATTAAATGTTTTTTCCCCTTTATCTGCAATGTATGAGAAAATTATCATCTACTTGTCCGTGTGAGCACACTATAAGTATGAATATATGCAATGTTTGAGAAAATTATCACCAACCTACATGTAATGGGGTTTAGGGTTTATGAAACTTTAATCATTCTAAAAAAGATGGATCAGATATTCTTCGCATGCTATTTCAGACAGGTGCAAAAATACCAAAAAGAAAAAAAAAGTAAACCGACATTTTCTTCATCCATATCATTACAATCATCATAAATAAATCCATTTGCAATTCTTAAACAAAACTCTATGATATCTCCATCAGAAACTACCACACAAGTACCAACAGACAAAATTTCCTACATTAGACGACAAAAATCTAGCGGATGAAAACCCTAACATGACAATTATTACTCTTCCATTGGTGCGGATTCTGTTTGGGTATAAGAAACAGTGACCTTTTGCTTCGGAAGAGTAAGAGTACCATCCTCTTTGAGTGCTGCCGGGGCCTTTACCAAAGATATGCTTTGTTCTAATTCCTTCCTGTCTTCTATCTTCTTCTTGGTTTTACCGACCTTCAACCTGTCAGGCATTTTACAGATTTCACAATTATTAACAAGAAATGCAAGTTTTTAGAGATAAACAAAAGACCAATTGTGAAACCCATATTAATCATAAGCGGTATTTGCATTTCCCAAGGGAAAAAACAAAGTTATTGCATACTCGTGAGTTGTATAATTGAAAGAGTAAAGTTTCTGTTGGAAAGGAATGATATTTCATCTATGACCAACAAACTCAAATATTCAACCATATTAAGGAACGGAAACAACACATATGCCATCCCTTGATTCCTAGGAAAACAACCTTATTATAAAGCTCCTCTCATCCTCTTTCATAAGAGTAGCAACAAAGAATGGGTAGTTTTGGGATAATAATTTAGACTTTTCATGTTCTCAGAGCGCTCGACTTTATTTTTTGTATGGGTCACTCACACGTCAGGAGAAAATAAAATCAAATTTGAATTGAATACTATTAAGAGAATGCTGATCATGTTAGATATGGCTACATATAAGATCAATGTTACATGCACAAAGAAATATAATACAAGTACAAAACACCTCTACTGTGCAAATGCATCATTACACGAGATGTCATGTCAAAACACATTTAATTACTTCAATTATAACCTCATAGAGCAAGTCAGTAAGAGGTATATCAACAAACCTGTTTTTGATGTGATCTGCCTCTCTCTTAGCCTTCACCTTACTAATCTTTGGAATGGCTTGAAGTACTTGCTCCGTGCTGTTACGGTCGTACCTCTGTGGCCTATTTCTCTTCCTCTCAAACTCAAAGGTTGAATCCTGTTCAAATAGACGATTAAAATATAATATGAGATGGTAATACTTGAAATTTTTGGTTCATTTATGTTCTATTCCTTACAAATTTGTATCCCATAAATGCAAATATTTTGACACAAGTTCAGCCACTAACACATGCACTTGTTTAAATTAATAACAATAAAGGTTCTGTAATTCTCAATGTAACGGATGGCATCGATACAATGCCCATATACCCGACCCCAACCACAGTAAACCAGATCAAAACAGTAAAGAAAGATAAAAACAAAGTGCTGTAATTGAACAAACCTGAGTCATGTCCTTGCCATGCAAGCGCCGGTACGCTTTAGTCCACTTCACCTTGCGAGGGTTTCTCTTCATCTTGAAGTTCTTGTGGCATTTTGATCGGCAAAACCGAAATATCTGATAGATATTCAAAACAAAATCAATTGAAGATAAGATCTTTATCAGTTCTACATGCTATCCTCAGCTGACTCATGCTTAATTGCCAGAAAAAAAAGACTGACAAAACACAATAGCTGGAAAAAACAAGCCACCAATTAAGAACTGGTACCCAAGAAGACAGCACCTATGTATCCAATGGTTGCCAAAATTGATAATTTGGTTCACAGAAAAAAGGCCTTAGCAATAAGGCCTAGAAAACAGTTGCAAAACTGTACCGCCCCTAAACAGTACCAGTTCAAAAAACCAGTCAGATTGGTACTGGTATATTGATTAAGCAACTCACCTTCGCATCGTTTCTCACAAACTGAATACCATGGCCAGGGTAGATAGTAGAAGAGCAGAACCAGCACTTCTCTAACCTCATTGTTAATCAAACCCTGGAAATAAATCAAAATTATATTAAACTAAACCAAAATATAACAAGGTCCTAAACACAAACCCAAGGTTTAATTAGACAAATTACCTCAGTTTCTTTCTATACTCTTTGGATCGTTAAAATTATAAACAAATATGAGCAGAAAAGTTAAAACCCTAATTGCTTCCAGAGAAACCAAAAGGAAGATTACGCAGACCTGACCTAAAAGTCCTAAAGTTTTGATTCGAAATAACCCCAAAGAAAAGAAAATCAGATTCATAACCCAATCAATCACGCTATTTCCCATGATTTTGCGAATACTGATGAAAGGAAGCACCAGAAAGGAACAATAATTTACGGATTTCTCGTTAAACAGTGCCGCAAGATGGAGAGAGAGAGAGAGAGAGAGAGAGAGAGCACCTGTGAGAACGGAGGCGGCGGAGAGGAGAGAAGAGAGAGAGAGAGAGAAAAAGAGAGGGGAAAGGGTTTTATAAATTTAGTTTTAGAACCCCTGTGTTATTAATTAATTGCAAGATGGCACAGCTTTAGGAGGACTAATAATTGCAAAGAAGTCCACTACTATGTGAAAATTGAAAAGGGATCCTTATCATGTTTTGAGTAAATCATACAAATGTTCTTTAAATTATCACTCTTTTATTATTGTGGACCTTAAAGTTTTAAAAGTATTAATTTAGTTCTTAAAGTATCATTTAGTTGACATTTTAGTCATTAAAGATTTAAAGATGCCAATTTAGTCCTTAAACTATTATTAATTTATCATTTTGATCCTCAATTTTTTTTATTTATAATGTTTTATTTCTACCATTATTATCGGTCAAAAAACTAAATGAAGATCCATGTTTGCATCCATATTATCATGATATATTTTTTATATTTATGAAAAAATATGTGAATGTAATTTTAATTAATTTATGATGATATTTCATGTCATGAACAATTATATTTTTTTTCATATTATTTGTATTGTTTGATAGTTATGTCTGAACTAGGATTAATGCAACAAAAAAAACTATAATAGGTATAATTATTATTTTTTTAATGGATATTAAATGTAGGATCAATTCGATATAAATTAAAAACTTAAATGACTAAAATGATATCTTTCAAATTTTAAGGATCAAAATGATAACCACGTGATACTTTAAGGATTAAATTGATAATTTTAGGACTTTAAGGACCAATATGATAACCAAATAATACTTTTAGGGATTATTTATGTAATTTACTCTTTAAGTTTTAACACAAGTTGTCGAGCTGATTGCGTTGTTTATTTCGGTGTTGTAAAAAAGGGAATGCGATTAATGGATGGAGAAGGTGTTGTCAAATGATTAATTGTTATACGGTCGATTAATTGATTTTTATGGACAATTCGATATTTGTGTTTTAATATAAATAAATATGAATAATCTAAAAAAAATAATTATATATACTTGATAGTAGATTATTTGTTGATTGTAATATAAATCGGCTGTAATTAAAGTAACAACCATCTGCTTTTGTAATTATTATTATGTTAAAAGTGGATCTGATAGTACTAAAAAAATTAACCTAACACAATTTGATTTTGTCTTGGTTATTTTATTTATAAGAGAAAAAAATATTTGGAATAAGTAATTAAGAATACAATGTAACAAAGGTAATATAAGCAACCAATCTTATTCTTTTCACAATTAAATCTCTGTTTCTTTTACAAGCTTCTATAATTTTTTTGTTCATTTTTAGTTAGTTGGTCCTGATGTATATATTATATATAGTTGATTTTTTTTAAATTAAATACCAAATAAATATTGTATCTTTTTGTTTTTTTTTTGTTTTTTGTTTTGTTTTTTGAACCGCTAGCTTCTTACCTGTAATGAAATAACAAGTTTAAATTGGACCAATTTGCTTAATCATCCCAAAAAGTTCCTCCTTATTTTACCCTATTCTACTAAACATAATTAATCTAACAAATAAAATAAGTTTCATATAAATTAAATATCATTTAATAATACATTAGGAGTTGTTAAATTTAGACCGTTGAAATTTTAATGAATATTGAATAGTAAAAAGTACATTAAGTTTCATTATCTTTTTATAAACATATAAACATATGTTTGTCAGATAGATATTGTCTACAATACTGAATTTCACATTTAATTTTTTTTAAAAATTTATCAAAATTGTCAAAACAAAAAAATGTTGAGTGATCCTCTTCTTTTCCAAATCTAGACTGTTTGTCTTTTCTCTATTTTAACCTGAAAAGAAATATCATTTACTAAACAAAAATTTGTTGCATTTTGCATTCTTTTTATTTAGAAATATGTCATTTCCTTCTAAACAAAAGGGAAATATGACATCTATAATTGCTCTTAATTTCAATTCTTTCCAATCAGTGAGACCAACTCAGTTTCTTCTCCTATCACCTCAGAAATTTGCAAATTAATCTTACAAGACGCTAATTCTATGTTATTTTGTTTAACCCTAATATGTTCCCTATTTTTCCACAACAACATCAGAAGGAACCAGTGCAAAACTTTGATCGCTCACCGGTATCAGAAACAAAAACCCAAGAGGTAACAATCTCGAAATGTTCTGTATCAGCACGGCAATCCACAAGTTGCCGAAAGGGATGATTTTTGAGTTTACTTTGATATAAAAATACCCCAAGGAGAGAACCTATCGACCCGACTGAGTAGATGAGTCCAATGAAACTCTATAATGAAAATAAACAATATTTTTGTTATATCAAATAAACACAACATATACAGGTTAGCAATAGCTACCTGCTCGGAAGAAAAGTGAGCCACTATCTTTGCAAACTAATAAATCATAGCATAAGTTGGATCGTATGTCAATTATTTGGGGGAAAAAAGGACCTGGTTTCAATGTAAACAGCATACTGGCACCAGATTTCAATGTAAACAGCCTATAATTGAGGTTTCAATTTAATGTTTTAACAGTTACAAATTTGATGCGGATGAAAAATCGAAAGTTCCGTTACCTCGGAAAAACCAGGACCTGCTGTAGGATGGCTGTACCAGTAAAACATACCAACTGAGATATCTAGACTCAAAGCAAGAGAGAGGTAAATATAAAGACATGGTCGCCACACTTCGGGACACTTCAATGCCGATCACGTACTTTTACTAGCTTGTAGAAACTTCTTGTGGATCTAATTGGAACAAAAATATCATGATTAAAAGGCAAAGTCAAATATTCTTGTCCACCCCTGATGGTCTGACAATGTAATTTTATCTATGAAATATGAGAATGTTAAACATGTACAAAACTTGATTTCTTTTCCTTGATGCCCAAATTGCCCATCCAGATTAATTCATGAAGAACTACGAGTATGTATGATCACTTAAGCATCTTTTTCAACAAATGAAGAAGATATTAACCCATAAAAAATTAGGTTAAAAATTACATACATGTTGAGATTCGATAGGCGAGTTTAGACAAACAAACCTGATTATAATAAAAATCTCGAATAGGCGTCTCCTTCAGTACTAGCCCAACAGAAAGTACAAGTGCTGAGGGTATGCTTAACAATCCGAGAACCCCCTTTTCAGACAAACATCTAGTATCATTAAAAATACAAAAGCAAAAGATATAATACTATAATAGAGAACCAAATAACAATAATTTGCCAAAACACACTCTAATAAGCCATAGACACATACTGGCTTAGTTCCAGTTTCTTTTCAATCAAAATTTCACATTGACCTCTTCGTTTTAGGCCTAATTGAGACTTGATTTATCATCTAATTCCATCCAAAAAGACGAATCATACACAAAATTAGGTCTCGTATATGTGGTCCTGGGACTAAGTACTATCAGAATAGTACAAAATAACCCATGAGAAACTAAAGCACCAAAAGATCACGTGCCTCTAAACAGACAAAACAAATAAAGAAATTGCTAACCTGAGAGCCAATTTGTTGAACAAGAAAGCCGCTAATGGAGTACCCAACAAGGCCTCCAATGGATTCGCACAAGCTGCACATGCTCTTCATGTCGGAGGTAAGAGAGTGGTACATTATGCTCTTTTGTGCTACCAACGCATCAATGGTCACATCAGATATCGCCACACCAGCGCTTTGGAGTGTCATTGCTATGGCCACAAGTGTTACGGGAAGCATACTGTCGAGAGATATAGTAAGAGTAGATATTATCCCCGTTGTACCTGTGAAAATGTGGCAGGATTGGTTTAGTTTTGTGTGATTAAGTGCTAATTGGTTCGTTTAATTGGTCAATTATACCTAAATAATCCTCAATTGTGGCCCAATTATTCTTTTTAACCTTAATTTATAGCATCTAAGTCCCAAATTAATCCGAAGTTAAGACTTTTTAAGACTAGGTAACTGCACAACAAACCCTCAAATTAACCAAATTTATTCTACTTGACCATTAACTAACTACCCAATAATTTTTGACTATGGTATTTCCATAATGTGTAGGTTTGGTAACAAGGTACCGACCAACCAACCGAAAACCAAAAAAGTACATGCATTTTAAAACATTGATTTCTGGTATTGGAGACAGGAACAGTATCAGTACCAGTACCAGTACCAGTACCAGTTCTATAATTGGACAGTGCTTGAAGTATGCACAAAACAAAGAAGTGCATGACAGTACCAGTACCAGTACCAGTTTAATAATTCTAGAAACAAATGTACCTGCCAAGATGAAATAAGGTCGTCTCCGGTACCCCCGTACCTGTACAACATCGGTCAAAAGGCCCCAAATCAGCTTGACTATCCAAGGGAATCCATGTCAGACATCATAAAACTGGGCCTGAGAAGGTTGCAGCTTTTGCCCATCCTTCCAATAGAAATTGCTTGCAACTTCAGTTACACCACATCCTAAGCCCTGACAGATCCCATAAACCGAGACCACGCTGTATACAAAGGACCAATGTAGCTGGTCTGAGAGCATATTAAGCCACGTCCATGGCAATTTGGAATCTTTAGAAACATCCTCTTGTTTGAGTTTGGAATCTTGCATTTCTTGTTTTTCATTCATTTCAAGGCTAATCTAGTGTTAGAGATTGTAAGAAGAAAAACAAGAATCTGAAATTCGAACGAGTTTGAGCATGTGGAGAAAATCAAGGATAAGTGAATAAGTGGAAAAAGGAGGTTTTGATCAAACAAGATTTCTGTTTTTGAAATGCAGGGAGGAAGAAGAAGAAGAAAGAAAGAAAGAAAGGTGTTGAATGAAAATGGATATTTTACAATTTGGGTGTTAAAGATCACCCACTGTTTTTTGATTTACGGATACAGTCATTCATCGATACCGTTATCGATATCGATTTTTTTATTCAAACTAAATGAATTATTATTCATATTAATATTTTTATTATGTAATTAATTTGTACACTATTTTTATTATTTAACTTAAGTGAGTTATTATTCAGATCAACAATATTTGAGTTACATAATAAAAATATTATATAAAATAAGTTGCATAATAAAATCGTTAATATAAATAATAACTTATTTAATATAAAAAATAAAATCAATATCAATTATAATATCAATGATGATATCTCCTAAATATTTTCTTTTTACTATTGGGGTGTTAAAGATCACCCACTATATTCTCTTTGAAGATCTTTTGTGAATTACTATTATTATTATTATTATTATTATTATTTTATTATTATTATTATTATTATACGATGAAAACAATTTCAACAGCCATCTCGAAATATGTATTATTATTATTATTATAAGGTCATATATAGAATGTTCCAAAAGCAATTAATGCTTCTAAATATGTATGTCCCACGTTTGGTTGAAGAATAAATTTATAGAGGCATATTTAATTATGTTAAGTATATCATCATAAATTATTTTTATTTTATTGAGTAAGTGGGAGAATAAAAAAAAAATATATGATTCATGTCATCACACTGAAATATATAAATAATGATTATAATGAGAATATAATGTAAAGCTTTTTCTAATTTAACAAAAGAATTCAGATCATCTGTTAACCACACGCCTAGCTTCCTAACCTTGTTGCAAAGATAATATAATTAAGCAACTAATCTTATTCCATTTCATAATTAAATCCTTTTTAAGCTTCTAAAGGATAGTTCATTTTTTTAATTAAAAATCATGGAAAATTCTTTTTTCTTAACAAAAATGATATACATCATGTATCACCAGCTTCTTCAAAATTTTACCAGAATAAGAAGAAAAAAATCTTCCCAAAGTGAAATAAAGTGGAATAAGCAGGCCAAAAGAAGTTGAAATATTTTCTTCCAATTCATTATATTGCGGATCAGGACATGGAAAGAAATCACAACTAATAAAAATAACAAGAATTAATTAAACAATTAATGGAGCTAATTAAATTTTAAGTTGATTTTGACGGTGATCCGGCATAGCTATAGAAAGTGAGATGAACATTTCCGCCGGTTGCATTTCCACCGGTTGCTCTGCTGGTCGCATTCCCTCCGATCGTATCTCTTCCGATCAAATCCATTCTAGCCGTATTCGCATCGGTCGTCTTCGCACCGATAACCTATATTTAAAAGAAAATAAAAATAATTAAAGACAGGTTAAGTTTCAGCTTATATATTATGCATGATGCAACGTACGAACTTTTTTTAATTAGCTTTAATGATAAATATATATGTACTCCATGTATCATAATTAAAAACAATTGAAAATTAATTTACACAATAAATATATGCATATATTATCATAAAATAGCAAGAAAACTCAGTTTTTGGTCATGAAAAGAAGAAGATAATGAAATAACTTTACATATATACCTTACAATAAACTCCAATGGAGTGAAGATAATTGTAGGACTTTCCATGGAAGCCGATGATTTCGCCAATATCATTGTATTCGAACTTCAGGCCTGATGCTTGACCAAACAGTCCGTAGGTGTCGTAGTTTGTTACAATTGCGAGCGACCGCATGATAACCCATCCGTCGTCAAGGTAGTCGACGGTGCCGCTTATATGCGTGATATACTCGGATGACCGGAGAATTATTTCCTGCAAAACAAGTGTTCTATTTTCTGAATTACTTTTGCTATTTGTATCATTCCTTAGCACTGAAATAACACAGATGGGTAAATCACTAAATCTAAATCACAAGTTCTGCTTTTCATTATGTTCTAGGTTGAGTTGTTAATTTGTAGTCAAACATACATATATACTAATAAAAGAAAGATTTAAGATGAAGAAATGAAGCTTGATCATCAATTTTCCACTTTTCTCCAATTTGATGAAAATTATCAACACAAGAGGCACAACAAGCTAATACCTATGCTTAATTTGTTTCTAACTTTCAGCTAATGGAAGAAATTAAAACAGGTGATATATAGCATTTTCCACTGAGAAAGAAAAAAAGAAAATCAAACAACAAGCTAGATAGATAGATAGATAGATAGATAGATAGATAGTACCTCTTTATGTTTCCCTTTATCTGGATTGCCCCAGATACCAGTATCTCCTCGGATGCCACCGCTACGTTCAAAATGCACGGAGAAGGCATTAATAGCCTCACCGTGGTAAACATCGATCTTGTCAATGCGAGTGATTCCGGTAGGATCCATATCTGTCAGATCGCCCCCGACGCCACCACTAGGGCCCATCCTTTTCAACACTGGTTGTCTCATATTACTGGAAGATGCCTTCATTGTTAAATCAATACAAATAATTAAGAAGTAAGGAAATCTTTTATCGGTTGGAGGATCTTCGATCCTGGTACATATTTTCTCTATAAACAAAATTGGATCGTTAATTCGTCGTTAATAATGGTATCTCCATTACATTTCACAATTACATATTTCAAGGCATCATTCACAATATAATTTCTCAAATGCACAAATCAGATCAGTTCTGAGATGCAGTATGGATTATGAAGATATATGCAAAATCATCTAAGATTAAAGCACACATGAAAAAGAAGAAAACAGGTTGAGGAATTTGTATCAACAATTAATAATACTTTAATAACTGTAATATATACCTTCAGATAAACTCCAATGGAGTGAAGATAATTGTAGGACTTTCCATGGAAGCCAATAATTTCACCAATAGCATCATATTCAAACTTAAGTCCTGATGCTTGGCCGAACGGTCCATGAGTTTCGTAGTTCGTTACAATCGTGAGTGACCTCACGATAACGCATTCATCGTCAAGGTAATCGACCGTGCCGCTTATACGCATAATATGCTCGGATAAACGAAGAATTATTTCTTACAAATTAAAACCAGAGTTCAAGATTAATTACCAAATTCCTTTTGGCTGTGTTGTATCATTAAGAACCATATATAGTTCAAGATTACCAAATTTGATACTTTCATCTGTTTAGTACCTCTTTATATTTCCCTCTGTCTGGATTTCCCCAGATACCAGTATCTCCCTGGGTACCACCATTACGTTCAAAATGCACGAAGAAGGCATTAATAGCTACGCCGTGGTATACATCAATCTTGTCAATGCGAGCAACTCCGGTAGGGTCCATATCTTTCGGATCGCCTCCCACGCCACCACTAGGACCCATCTTTTTGAACACAACTTGTCGGCATTATTTGCTGATGATGCCTTCATCAAATCAATATATAGAAGTAATTAAGGAAATCTTTATTTGCTAGTTAGAGGATTTTTCCTGTTACATATATACATACTGTCTCTTGAACAAACATAATCGAATTAACTGGTAGTTTGATGGCCTTTTTTTTCGACAGATAAGTCGTGTTTTCCTAGCTACATCGGGTTCTATTTAAAACCAAAACCGAAGCATAGATGTATTGATCCACCATGTCAAATGCACTATCGTCGACCACTTCATCAGTCGATGATGATCTAGTGTTGAGCAGCTCGTCATCAAGCAATTGCGGCGCTCTGCTATCATCGAAGAATCCATCAGTCGATGATTCTCTTTGCGCCATACTTCCTGCATTTATTATATAAACACACAAAACATGGGAAAACTAACTTTAATCTTAGAAATTGAATATGTTTCATAATCTACACAAACACGTTAATTTGATCAAATAAAAGCTTTTTGTCTAATTTTTGAAATAAAAGCTTCGTCCAAAAACAATAATTCATATTACTTACTATCTATTGGTAGGATGCATGAGAGGGAGGATATAATTATGGGCTTCCTTTCTTTTGTTGGTTGAGTTGAAATAGCTAGAGCCTCCCTTCATCTTAAAAAGAAATATAGAATTATATGGAGTAAAGTTATGGTGTTTTTAAACGGATCAAATTTTTTAGTGTTCTTAATTTAAAATCTATCATATTGATTTCAAATAATAAATTCAAATTGCTCAAGAAATTATTTATATTAAAATTTATAGGATACTTAAATTTTCTAACTAGTTTGTTTTTTTAAAGATTTTAAAGTTTTCTGACTACAAACTGGGTCATTATTGAACAATTAATGTGGTAAAATTCCAAAAAATAATATCACAGAGCACATGCACTATGTTTATCATCTGAAAAAAAATGCTGTAACGACAACTAGGACCGCTTTTTTTTAATATGTATTTTGTCTTCAAGGCTCTCTAATAAGTTGACCAATTTAATTTTGTATACATCTTTTACCATTAGTGACCCCATTATTGATTAATTATAACCACGTTTCCACGTTATAAGATGCCTAATAATCATGGACTAAATAAGATTCGATTGCCATTTATAATATGGAGAGTGAATAAAGGAGAATAAAAAGAAGAAGCTAATATACATATTTTCGATACTGACATTATTATTCATATTGAATGAGTTTTTATTAATGTTAATAATTTTATTATATAATTTATTTGTATAATACTTTATTATTCAACTTAAGTGAGTTATTATTCTGATTAGAGAAACTTGAATTGAATAACAAAAATACCGTACAAAATAAATTGCATAATAAAATCATTAATATGAATAATAATTTATTTAATCTAAATAATAAAGTCAGTATTGACCGATAGGAAATCGAGTCCAACAGAGGTTACGGTACAAACATGCCAGAACTACAAAATCTCAACTGTATGTATCCAGCTAATCAAGGTTTGAACTGAGCATACATAGCGGACATGCAATCACCGGAGTTGTTCGGTAGGAGAACGGTACCGATCAACTCCATAATGTAAACATCATAATAACCTCTTAGAGATTCGTGATTGCCAGGAATTGGACCCGAAAATTGTTCTTTAAACCACCACAACCTAACAAAATAACATTTTCAATGATAAGAATTTTATTAAGAAAATTAAAATAAAAAGAGTAAATTACACGAATAAAGTATCATTCTTTTATCATTTTGGTCCTTAAAGTTTCAAAAATATCAATTTGATCCTTAAAATATCACTTTGTTACCATTTTGTCCTTAATGTTTCAAATATATCATTCTAGTCCTTAAAGTATCACTAATTTATCATTTTGGTCCATAAAATTTTTTATTTGTAACAAATTAGTCGTACAATTATTATTAAAAAAATAAAAATTACGCTCACATTTATATCATAATAATATATCTTATGATAATTATGACAATATATATATATATATATATATATATATATATATATATATATATATATATGATTCTTAATTAATTTATAGTTGCGCATAATTAAAACTATTAATAATTTAAATAATATTTGATGACATGAATAATATCACATTATTTGTATTTTTTGTTGATTATCACTTTTTTTATGTGAATAATTATATTTATTTTAGAAAAATTAAAGTTGTTGTTTGCATAAATTAATGTCATGATAGATAAAGTTGATATTTCTTCAGTAGATTTTAAATATAGAACCGATTTGGTATAAATTAAAAAGTTCAAGGACTAAAATAGTACCTTTGAAACTTTAAGAATCAAAAACAGTATCAAAGTAATACCTTAAGGATCAAATTGATATTTTTGAAACTTTAAGAACTAAAATGATAAAGGAATGATACTTTAAGAACCATTCATGTAGTTTATTCAATAAAAAATACAAAATAAATTAAATAAAAAAATTCATACCTAATGTGATAATGTGAAACTCTCCTCGTTCTTGAACCATCTTTCTTCGTAACGAGTTTATTCTTATATGTCTCTACATCCACATTTGTTCGAAAGATATTCTGCAGCATAGTAGTCCAATCACTATCGCTATCGCCAATCACGGGTAGACTGGCAATAGGTAAACCCCACAAAACTGTCACATCTTGTAGTGTCACAATAATCTCACCCATTGGCAAATGAAACGTATGAGTCTCTGGCCTCCATCTCTCGACCAAAGCCGTAATCAGAGTGGGATCGATTTTATTGTATCAAGCCGGGAAACTTGATACAATCCCATCTTTACCAGGGTGTCTGAATAACTATCATCATATGGGACTGATCATTGGCTCTGTCGCATGCCCAGACAATCAACAGACTATAATAATTTTTTGTTAAAAAAATAAATTAATACCTTAAGCATCGAAAAAAATACTAATAACATTATATAAAAATTTTAAATCTAATTACCTCATTCTCATTCGTGATATCACAAATGCGATGGTCACTATCAGATATCCGTAAAAGACTTGACTTAAGCACTCTTTTCTGTACTGATTGTGATGATCTTGCACCATAACTTCTCCCACCAACACGACCACCTCCCCGTATTCTTGCCATTTTTTGGTACTACATTATTTCAATAATAAATTCATATAAATTATTTTCACAACATAAATATATTTTTTTATTCATCAATTATAAATGTTAAACATAACAAAATTTGTTTCTACCTACATACATGCACAGTAAAATATTAATATTATAATTATATCAAATACCATTATATTTTCGTCACAATTCAATACAAAATTCTAATTTTTACATTAATAACTTATAAATTTTACATCTATATTCAAATACTAATAATAACATATACTCAAAACCAAATATTTAACACTCTAAATATCAAAAAACCACATGCATACACAATTAAATATCAATATTAACATTATATTAGATATAATTATATTTGCATCACAATTCAACACAAATTTTTAATTTTATATTTCCAATTTCACAAATTTTGCATGCATAATCAAATACCAACGCTAACATGCATGCATAATTAAACATCAATAATAGTATTTTATCAAATATTACATCATATATTTTTTTATTTTTCATCACAATTCAACACAATTTTTCAATTTTGCATTAACCACCCTATAATTCTATTAAAAAAAAATCTTATTTTACAATAATAATTCAATATTAACATTACATCAAACATTTCTAATTTTCTTTCACAATTCAATTCAACAAATGTTATTTTAAATAAAAACCCTAAAATAACTTATTTTACTATTTTACCAAAAATCTAAAAAAAAAAAATCTTACAAATTGATGGTAGTGGTGGCAGCGACAGTGACGGCAGCAACAACAGTGATGGCAGTGGCAACAGGTGTTTGAGAGAGTTTGAATGAGAGTGAGAGAGGAGAAGAGGAACTGGTGAGAGAGGAGAGGAGGGTGCGGTGGCGGTGGCGGCACTCCCAGAACGCGGATCGAGAAGAGAGATAGAGGTAGAGAAGGAGGAGAGGAAACGGTGGACAGAGAGAGGGGAAAAAGAAAAAAAAAGAAAGGGTGAGTTGTGAGATAATGGAGGAAGACTGTACTCTCAGACCGCGAATAACCAGATTCGAATGGAAGACCGTACTCTTAGGAAACGGCCTCCTAGAAAAGGCTGCGCTCTGAACCTGCGGTTTTTCGTATTGTATAAATTTTCGAAAATATTTTCTTATTTTATAATTGAATTTAATTTTTTTCGACATAAAATTAACCCCAAACATTCTTCCTAAAAAACATATAAACCAGTTATTACTACGTTCGGTAGGGAATCCGTGGGTTCGGAATTTGAACGTCTCTTGGGAGAAATAATACCATTGACCAAGATCAGAGGTGATCCGGAAGAATTTTTAAAATATTTCTTCATTAAATGTATACTTGCAATTCGTGCCTTATAAAAGAGTGATAACTCAAAAAAAAAAAAAATAATTAACAATTCTTTTATGATGACTCAACAAATTTCAGGTCAACTCAACATGAAGTTTGCCTTATCTAAATAATGAAAAATATATTTATAATATTTTACCAAATTTGCACAATTGTATTGAAAATATTAAAAGGATATTCATATCTTCTTCTACTATATAAAGAAAAGTAAAACGGAATACTGGTTCCACACACAGCAATATCAGATGGTCAATCTTAATTTGCTTTCTTCTCTTGTGCAATCCGATTCTTCCATCTTATAATTATGGATTTGGCATGCACACTCAACCATTTTTTCCTGTGATTGTCTGTTATATGTATGTAATGCTGGATTTAGGATAGCAATCCTTTGTTGTCAAACTAGTTAATTAAAGTTTCGTAAGTTTGAAATTATCATAGTTTTTAGATGTAAATAAAAAGATTTCAAATATTTTTATTGTAGGTGTTTTTCTGTATGAAAACATTAATGATTAGACGTATCTGGTTTTCTCCAATTTAATTTTGGTAATAAATATTTAATTGGTTGAATTATGGCCGAAAATTTTGCTGTTTTTTTTTTGTTTTTTGGGTCAAGTTTGAAGTGCAAACAAACATAAACAAGTGATATCACAGGAGCTGTGTATGATGCATCATGGTTATTTTATCAATTCTCATTAAATCGACATTCTTTAGCTCTTTTTTCTTAATTAATTTGTCATTTTATATTGTGTGTTGCCATACTTAGTTTCTCTTTTATTTTATATTTTTTTGTTTAAATTATATTTTATTTCTTTTAATTTGGTTTTATTATGATTAGCAATTTTACCTAACCGGTTGTTCTAGCTAGTAGCTTAAATAATTAATTATTATATCAGAATTTACCTTCGCTTTTGAACCAGAAAAGAACCAAAATGAATACTTTTGAGATAAAAATGAAGATGAAGATATTTAAATTTAAATATTCATAAAGAACATCTCATTCGAGTTTCGAAACCTACAATCTTCTATACAGAGAATAATATTATCTTTGTCACTAGACTAAATATTGTTTCTCGAATTATCAAAATGAATACTTAGAACTGAATAGAGAGTACAAGTGTACAACTAATTAATTGACTTCTCCTCAATACATGACACCCCACACTTTTATTGCCAAATTATTAGCCACACATACAAATTTATTCAAGAAAAAACGAGCTATATATGTAGCTATATACATATGTATATAGCTACATATATATATGTAGCTATATATATATGTATATAGCTACATATATAGCTCAAAACATTTTGATGAAGTCATAAATGTGATCACTAATTTCTTGTGCTCTCTCCTGCTGGATGAAATGACCTGTTCCTTCCATTACAACTGCTTCCTTGAGCAAAGGCACATGGCTCTTCAAACCACCCTTGTGTATGAAATCCTGGATGCCAGGATAGTGATAGGTGAGATCAAGATCGCCGACGATGTATTTCGTCGGTACGTTTACCTTTGCGTCTGTCCACGGTGCCGTCAACTCCCAATTTCTGTTGAAGTATATATAATTTAGTTTATAATTACATCAGATGACATGAACAATTGAGAGATAATATAGCAATAGTAGTTTTAGTAACACAGATTAATATATTTACACCCAATTTCTGTTGAAGGATGCACATCATTTTTAATTAATTCGTTGTTGAAGTTTGTTTTCATAATGGAAATATTCTGGATTGTAATATAAAAGCATCTATTAGTTGACCAACTTATTAATTAAATGATTTCAATTAGTTTATGTATATATACTGACACTTCAGTTCGCATTGGTCTCAACTAACACATGGAAAAATTATATTTTACAAATATATATAGCAATTAGTACTACTGTACCATTATTGTCCATTGGCTAGGTTGGTAATATATTCATCTCACCAAAATATTTTTCAGAGGATTTTATTTTTTAAATGCTTAGGATTCTTTGACTATTTCATTAATGACCCAGTCTGATCAATTTCACCTCTATTGCAATTATTTTCAGCTCAAGCATATATATTGCAATTAAAGAGAAAACCCTAGTTATTATTGCAGTTTAAGTCCAATAAATAAGAGTTATAAAAATTAATTCTCTTGCATCTGTGCCATGCTAAATGCTTCTTATGTTCAATTAAGAGAAAAAAATATATAATTGAGATAGTTATATATACCTAATGGGGAATATGAAATGAAGAACAAACTTACAAGTCCAGGCAGCGATAGTAATTGATCCCTCCGGTGAAGCCGGATTTCTCAAACTTGGATGCGAAGTATTCAACATCCTCCTCCAAGACCCAAGACGGCAACACGGCTGGTTCCTCACAAGATTCTATCGACGCCTTACAGAAAGATATCGGTCCTCCCGCAGCCTTCGTTGTCAGAAGAATTTTGAAGAAGAACTTGAGATCCATGCTAGCATATTCTTTATCTGCTACTCCATACTCCTGATTCAAAATTAATTTGATCAGTTAGTTATTTTTGCTTATTTATACTCAAAAGGGAGCTGATATATATGTATCATAATTGATACCGACTTTATTATTTAGATTAAATAAATTATTATTCATATTAATGACTCTGTTTTGTATAATAAAGTGATTAATATAAATAATAACTCATTTTATATAAATAATAAAGTCAGTATTGATTTTAGTATCAATGATAATATCTCCCAAACATTTTCCTTACACATGCCACTTTTAGATGAAAACCAAAGTTACTGCTTGTTTTAAAAAAGAAAATTAACTACTTCCAATTAATATATTGGTTAATTAATCTTTGAATTGCCCTTGCAGATTTATTCTGTGGTTTTATAATGTGCAAACGGAGAAAGCGATCACATAACTCACATTCAATTTGGTGATTTATGTTTTGTCATTTGATACTTGAAACTCTTCACTACAGTACTAGAGCCATGAATACTAATAATAATAATAAAATAATAAATTTTTTCATATAAAAATAGGGCATTTTAAAAAAAATATGAAACAAATAGTTTAAAAACTCTAAAAATAGAAAAAAATAGTATCCTATAAGATTTTAATATGAAGAATTTATTGAGCTATTCGATTTATCGTTTGAAACCGTTTCGATAGTTTTTTTAGTTAAATTCACCAACGATCTTGATAAGCTTAAACTCATACCAACTTTACTCTCTCTCTCTATATATATAGAAAAAGAGAGAGAGATTGAACCTGGTAACGGCAAATGTAGTAGTTATCGCCGTACAGAGATCGAAAATGATCGACAGTTTTGACAGCCGGGTTGCGAGGCATGAAGGCGACACTCAGGTTGACGAGTGCTTTCACTCGATCTGGTCTGAACATACACAGCTGCCATGCTACAATGGCTCCCCAGTCATGTCCTACAACAAAGACCTGTTGCAATATACATTGTGTCATTTTTAATGAATAGGAGATAATTAACTTAGCTTATTAATTATTTCCATCATTTTCAATGGATAGCTCCCCAATCATGTTCTATCACAAAGATGAGATGCTGATAATTGTTCTTAATTAGTCTCTTTCAGAGTTCTATTATTTTTTTTATCAGAGATTTGTTATATCCAATTAATGAGGTGGCATTTCCTATTATGAGATCTTATTAATTAAATTAACCAAAGATGGCTAAGATTAGTTGTATTTAAATGGGTAGTGATACAGTGCCCATCCCCAGTATTGTCCCCCTACTTGACCCGCTACGTACCATTATGCGTAGGGTTCACATGTTGATATTTTTTAGAGGTATGATAGTTGAGATATGACTGAAACATTTAAGTGGAAACAAAATATATTTTTATTTATAGATATATACACTCCACAGATTTAACACAGTTTCAAGGAATCCATGACTTAAAGCTAGCTACCTATAGGCTATAGTTGACTATATATTGAGAAATCCATCTAGCAAATTTCAAGGTTATATAAAAGAAAAAAGGACAGAAATTGATGCAAGCTGCGACTAATCAACTCCCTAATTAATGCAAACCCTAATCAACTACCTAATCAACTATCTAATTGATGCAAAGAAGATTAATTCATTAATTTTATAATATAAACCCTTGAACAGTAGACAATTCTATATATTTAAAATTAATTAATAAAAACCCTTGAACAGTAGACAATTTTATAATACAAACCCTCATTGCCAATATTTAATACTTAAAATTTGAACATGCAATAATAACCTTAATTAATTTAATTTGCTGAAACTAAATATTTACCTGGGGAAGAGAAAGGCTGTCAATAAGTGCAATGAGGTCACCAACAAGGTGAAAAATGGTGTAGGAGGAGACTGAGGAAGGAGCAGACGTGTCACCGTATCCTCTCATGTCGGGTGCGATACAGCGGTAGCCGCGTTCCGACAGGGACAGTATCTGGTGCCGCCACGAGTACCACAACTCAGGGAAACCGTGAATGAACAAAATCGCCGGGCCGTCAGCCGGTCCTTTCTCCGCTACGTGCATCGAGATGCCGTTTACCTCGATTGTTTTGTGTGATATGCCTTCCATCTCTATCTCTCTCTCTCTCTCTCTCTCTCTCTCTCTCTTGTAAAATTGGTAGTTCTGTCTTCTCTCTTCCCTCCTTTTGATGTGTGTGTTTTGATAAGTCTGTTTGGAGACTTTGAGAGGTATACTTATATGATTTTTGTTGCTAGGTAGCTCCGTCCAAAAATCAAAATTTGGGACCAACAGAAATTTCTATGCATGACAATAACACATGTATACTGCACATGCATGCAATGCAAATCAATTACGTCACTTGATACTTAATTAAAATATCTTGACTTTGAAATTTACCCATTACGATTAATTACAAAACATCACAAACAAACAAGTGAGAACTAATTTTTAGTTTAAGGAACAAAAAATTTTAAAATTCAAATGAAATTTTTTTATAAAAATTTAAAATTAAGTGATTTGATTTTTATTTAATTTTATCTAAAAAAACATCACAACACGTGTCCCACATGAGCAAAATTGAGAACAAAGTGCATGGGTAAATCTATACGTAAACTTTTTGAAAAGAAAAAGATCTGTAAAGAAAAAAAAAAAAGCTTGCTTAGAAACACTTTGATGTGATAGCTAGTTTGCCCATCTCCGCTTAGTGGAAGAGTATTATAAAGTCAAGGTGCTACTAGAAATATGAAGTTTCTCGATGCTCTTAGTTAAAAAAATCTATTAAATTAATTTTAAATGAAAAATTTAAATTGAATAATAAATTTTTCATATCAAAATTTTTATAGAATACTAAAATTTTCTATTTTTTAAATTTTCTAAATGATTTTTTTCTGATTTTTTTAAGGTAACTCTAATAATAATAAAAAAATAATAAAATTTTATATATAAAAATATGTCATTTTTAAAAATATGAAATAAATAGTAAAAAGCTCTAAAAATAGAAAATTTTAGTATCCTATAAGATTTTAATATAAAAAATTTATTGAGCAGTTTGAATTTATCATTTGAAATCGATTCGATGAATTTTAAGTTAGAAACATTGAATGATTCAGTGCTCCTAAGAGCACATTAACTTTATTCTATATATATACACATTAACCAATTAATGAATATTTTTATCACAATTTTTATTTAGGAGTTGCAATGATAGATAACGAGAAGAAACATGAGTTATTATTTATTTTAAGTTGTATGAAATAAAATTATATGAGTTAAATGATTTTATCATTCAAATTAAATGAGTTATTATTTATTTTAGCGACTTTATTATGTAACTTATATTTATACAGTATTTTTATTATTCAACTTAAGTGAGTTATATATTATTTATATTAATAATATTTGCGTTGAATAATAAAGTATTGTACAAAATGAATTACATAACAAAATCGTTAATATGAATAATAATTTATTTTATATAAATAACAAAGTCAGTATCAATGACGATATCTCTCAAACATTCATTTCCTTAATTGTTTTTCAACTTATGAAAAATAATATATTACTGTAGTTAAGCAAGAACCAATTACTTGAAAAAATAATCAAATGATCTAGTGATTAAAACTGTGAATAGACAATCAAAAAATGTACACATAGCTTACCAACTCGGCCCCATCAAAATTCATGATTTGTACAAATTATTATTATTTATCTTTAATTAACTTTGCTTTTTGTAATAAAATTCTTTTAATAAAAATATTTATACTTATTAAGATTGAAGAACAAAATAAGGTATTTTTGCTTTAATAAAAGATTTTCTTATGCATTGAAGTTTCTTTGAATATGTCAATTTCTTTTGAGAATTTTTAATGATAATAGGCCCATAATATTTGTTCTAAGTGCACTGTTTTTTTCCGTTTATTTAGTAAAATTAAATTAAATCATAAGTAGAATGAAATCCATAATATTAAGAGTTTTGTTTAAAGAAAAAAATTAAAAAGAATTCTTTTTCATCAGCATGAAATCCATAAAATTGATTTTGGGCATGTATCTCGGCATTATTATGCATATCTGAAATTTAATATTTATTTTACGATGTTAGTTAATAGATTTTAAAAAAAGAAAAAAAAGGAAAAAAATTATCTGTTTGTATTAATCTAAGTATTTTGATATGGGACATCAAAACATGTCGCATTAAATTACTTCTGGTTCCCAATGAATAAATTAATATACTAAAGATTTTGTAAATTATAGCTTAGAAATAATTTACTGGAATTTAAACAAATATAATTAATGATACCTTATAATAAAGTAAAAAAAATAAGAAAAGATTGTTCATTTTATATTAATGAACAAACCTCAAAAGTAAAAAAAAAACCATCTATAATCAGTTCATTTTAAATTGCTAACTGTTCCAGTCAAACTCTAACTATTTCCATTTTGTTAACATATACATAAATTTATCATTTACCTAATTATGTTACTTAGATTTACATAAGTTTTTACCAGAAAGAAGCACTATCTATGAATGCAAAACAATATACCTATATCAGATTATCATTTCCATAAACATGTACCGGATTTAAATGTGCTAAAGTCTGATTTTCATTTATAATCGACCAATATGTTGGTACGAGTTCAGGACTGATACCAGTACACACCAGTACTGTACCGATCAGGACAATATCTTTCAAAATAAGAGCAAGGCAGTATAAACACCTATAAAGGATTATCAGAAATGTTTCAAATATTCTGAATATGTCAAACTGGTACTTGACAAACCCTACACTAAAATTGGTACAAAAGAAAACTGTTTCAATTGAGAATAAAAATAAATCACATCCAATTAATAAGCAAACAATTTTACTTAAACAAAAGAGAAAAATTTAAACTAAAACAAATATTAAAAAGAAATTTTTAGATTGAACCAAAAGTTCGTAGTTTTCTTTTATTCAATCTTCAATCACTAACAAACTAACAATTAAATACTATAAGTCTTTCATTTATTTTACAATCAATTAGAATTGCTTTATAAACAGATACCTTGAAAAATATTATATAGTGATAATAAGGAAACTTCAACAACATCCAATTGGAGAAGAATGCAGATGGAATTACATGTCTAATTTAAGAGTCAATAATAACTTTTTTTTACCAAAAAAAGATTTATAAGATGTGAGAGGCAAGTACAATACTTTCATGGCACCATTATCTTGGTGTTGGTTTAGTTAAGCATAAAAAAGGATTCCAACATTGTCATATCACAGCAAATTATTGGATACTCATATATTTACCAGCTTCTTGATTGAAATTTGCATTAATACAGTACAAATTGATCAAGTCCATGTGGTGCCAATTAAATATGAATAAATTAAAAAAAATACCAAAGAAAGAAAGTAGATATACACAGTTTCAGTTTTATGAGCAACAAACATATTCCCTTAAGCCACCTCTTCAATTCTATCAATGCATATATATCCATAGATTTTTTTTTTAAAAAAAATGTTTTGTCAGCATCATTACAAAAAACTGAAAAAAGCATTCCTAGGCATGCAATTGCCAGAACTCATAGTTAGACAAAAGATTTAAACTCATCATTAAAGAATTTATTACAAGAAACCCTCAAATTAAGCTCTTACAATTTAAAGAATTTGTTTGATTAACTTGGGTTGTAAAACTTTTGATTCCTTCACATCTTTGTTCTAGTTATTTTTTGATATTATTTGCAAAATTTAGGGAGGGTTGGAAGATAAATTTCAGATTCTTATTTCACAATGATTTACATAAACTTGGAAAAATAAATTGTTTGCTCTCCATTTACATCTTTCGTTTTCCACTCAACATCAAACCCTTTTAGGTTGTTTAGGGGTACTAGGTCAGTACCAGTACCAGTGTGTTGCATCAGTTAGGGAACAGTTAGATAGAAAAGTTGGCATAGAAATTTACCATCGTTATGAAATTGTTTCAAGATACAATCTTTTAATATGATCTTCCATTTAAAATTTGATCTCTGTACTCTATTGTCTTTTTTCTCCCCCGTTTTGGAATAGTTATTTTTTGTTCTCACACAAAGGTGTCAAACCTTTTGGTTTTCGCTCGAAGGATTTCTTTCTTTTTTTTTCTTTTGCAATTGATCGTTTGTATAAAACTCTTCTAACGACTCAATCTCTACCATTGAAATGCTAAATCAGACGGTTCTTGTTTATCTGATGACGTGATCTCATAAGAATGCAACTTTTATCAAACGTTTTTATATATTACTATTGATTATTTTCAGGCCTTTACAGTTCACACTTCACACAATTGAACATGTTTTCTTCCTTTTTTTTTTGGAAGAAAAATAAGAGGCAAGCCATTATCTTTTATTAATGTACTAGAAATTTTTTTTTTCTTTCTAACTATTTCACAAAATCCAAAACATATTAAAATATCACTAGGAAAACAGAAACTGCAGTACCAACAATGCCACCAATGAAAAATTAAAAAATATGGATACAAATCTTTTAACAAAAATACGTAGTCAATATACTGCCTAGGTGTCCTTAATTCCTGTTCAATGATACAAAAGGTGACAACATGAGATATGAAAATTGAATTAAGTTACTCTTAAAAAAAAGATCAAAGTATAAAACGAAGAAAGAAATAGAAGTTTTGAAAAACAAATGTAGTACTGAAGTTTTTTATGCTACACTTTCAGAGCACAAAATTCAGAAGCCCGGAAAACAGCTCTCAGTCATACTGCAGCACAGTAGCCCACACAAACCAGTGCCACAACAAAAAAGTAAATAAAAAAAACTATTATATTTCCTCTGGTCTCCAAAGGTAGGCAATAAAGGCCAATAAGATTTAGTCCGAAATTATTGAATAACAAACCAACAAACAAAACTAAACCTGCATAAAATCCCTAATAACCTACTGAGCACAAAGGACCACACAAGCAGCTGTTACAAAAGATCCAAACTACCATCTCCTGCCTGTTGGCTGCCTTGGCCGTGGCATGGACTGAGAATGCATCAGCGAAACTTTAATGCTCTCAGACGGCTCTATCTTTTGTGCTTTCATCCAATCAACAACCCGCTTAGCATCATTTACAAACCCACCATCTATGAGCCCGTTCACAACCCGCTCAAGTTGCTCCCCCTTTAATTCCCCTTTCTTCCTCTCTAATACCTTGAATGCCTCCCTCATCTTTGACTCTGACTTAACCCTAGCATACATGTCGCATAATATAACATGCAACTCTAACAGGTCCTGACCCGCTTCTCTGACCAGAGCAGCAAAGTGCTCTGCCTCATCAAACAGCTGCAACTGCGCCATCCAATCCGCAAGGACAGTATTTGTTTTGCTGCCAGGCTTAAAACCGTCTTTTTCTAGGGTTAGCAACATATCAAGGGCCTTATCCAAGCAGTTCTTCTTCATGTAGGCACGTACCATGCTAGCAGTACAAGCATCATCAGGTTTTTGACCTAACTTGGTCACTTCATCAAAGTAGTTCCGTGCCTCTTCAGGTTGTCCCACTGTACCATATGCTTCAATTAATGAAGTATAACATTCCAAATCAGGATTTATACCTGAAAATTGCATCATGTTCATTATAGCCTGTGCTCCATTGAGGTCACCTATTTTGGCAAATGACTTCACTAGTCCTACATAAATTTCCTCAGTTGGCTTAATATCCCTTGCCTCCATTTCTCTGATGATCCTTTCCCCTTCTTTTGGCAGGCCGGCTTTTATGCAAGCCTTTACCATGGAGGTGTACAGTTTTAAATCGGGTTTGAACCCAGCAGCTGTTAGGGATTTGAAGTGCTTCCGGGCAACCTCGAGATTGCCTGATTGGGAGTACATGTGAACGAGCGTTACAGAGGTGATGATATCGGGTTCCAAACCCGCTTCAGCCATTTTTGAAAGGATCCGCTCGGCTTCTTCAATTCGGTCTGACTTAGAATGGAGGTCAATTAGCCTTGAATAGTCCCGTATAGTTGGCTTGAAAGTTTCCTCATTCAGTAATAATTCAGCCACCTGGAAAGAGTATATGAAAACAATGACCATAAGCAGAAGTACGAGTTTTATTATTTGTAAGAAAACACGTTCATTTGGTCAGCATGCAGTATCTCAGATTTTCTGATGTCATTTACTCGCTAAATTCATAGTGGGTTATATGAAAATTACATCCAATGGTTGAAACTTAAAAAATAATGTGAAGTAAGCAGCATGAGCAATATGCACTACGAAGGGAGGAAATTTTTAATGCCTGTTCTCCGTACACCATGGATCAGATACCAGTAACTCTCTTCCCTTTTGTTTTGACCTATACGAACACCTAAATTGTATTCTTAACCAGATGTGCCATCTTTATTGCAGAATTGTGCAGTCATGTAATGACATATCTCCAAACTGATTTCACTAAGATAGACTCATACAGTTTCTGTTATCACAAAGCACACTGATACAAAACTACAACCATGGTGACATTAGTGGCATATTTGTTTTGTACCCAAGTGCAAACAATCACAGCCCATCTTTGTTTTCTACCCAAGAGCTAACAATCACAGCCTATCTTATCATCAGATGATGGTATAATCTCCTCTGTGACAGGTGTAGGATTTGTAGGCACATGACAATTACCTCTTTTCTATCACCAGATGATGGTATAATCTACAAGCACTACCAATGGATACTTGACATAGCAATATTCCTAGAAGTTGTAATAGTTCTTACCTTCATATAAAGATCCAAATTCTTATCTTTTATCCTCTCAAGCAGACCTTCCCAATCAACCCTCCTCGGCCCCTCCATTAGCTCCTTCCACTCGGCCAATAAAGAAGCCAGGTCTGCATGACCTGGATTCAGAGCAGTTAACCTCTCCTCTAACCTTCTGCACCTTCCTTCCACCAGTTTCGGCTCTTCCAGCACAAACTCCTTCTCAGCCAGCTCAACTCGCTCTGCCACATCAGCCCATCTTGGGTCGGATAAATCCAACCCATAGATCTTGTATTTAATCCGACTCTTTCTCTCTGGAAGAGCCGTAAGCTTTAATCTCTCTACTGGCTTCTCTTCTCCTCCTCTCTCTTGTTTAGTGCCTTCTTCATACATCTTTTCTAGGTTTTTGTAGAACTCTACTTCCTCACGTTTTTCACGGGCCCACTTGAATCGAAGCTCTCTGAGTAGTGGACCTCGAATGCCTATGTCAGTCGCAAAATGGCACATTGCTTTAACCTGAAAAAATGGTTTGCATAGCATATCATTACAACTGAGACATATTCATGGCAGCATGGTATATAATAAACAAGACGCTTATGTCATTTTAACATATTACATCCTGAGATGACAACTTCTCTTGCATGATTTACAATATTGAAATTCGAGTAAAACCAATTTCATGAGTATGCCCCGAAAAGATGCAGAAACTCCTACAACTAAGTTGACATTTGCATTCTACCACCATAGAATACAACCACATTTCATAAGAATTGATTTAGTTATGAAATTTACAACCGAGTCTCTATAACTCCTCTAATTGTGCAAAACTTCTTACCTAAATTTTAACTCTTTTAACTAAATAAGAATTACCTCATCACAATGTAAATAGTTCTTCAATTCGTCCCGCATCATATCCCTTTTCATGGCCGCTTGCACCGAATTACTTATCTCCCAAATTGTCTTCCACAAGTCCTCACTGAGCTCTAGAGCCGGATCATCGCTCGCCGCACCAGCTCCATCAATCCTATACACTACTTTCTGGCAGATCAACAGCAGCATTTCGTCGAGCACCTTGCGTGCGAGGTCGGGGAAGGCTTCGGCCAGCTTTGGACGGAGAGAATGCACGAAGCGGGAGAGGAACTCGTTCATGGGATCATCCTTGATTAGGGTTTCGGATGGAGATTGAGTTGAGGTCGGGTTCGGGTCTTGGAGGATTCTGGACGGGAGAGAAGGGGGAGGCTGGGAAGGGACAGTGTGGAGGTGGGAGAGAGAAGAAAGGAGAGGTGGCGGTGGTGAGCGGCGAAGGAGAGAGAGGCGTGAACGGAGGTGGCGCGAGAGTGAGAAGGCGGCTCTCATGGCGTGAGGTAGAAGGTAGAGAGAGAGAGAGAGAGAGAGAGAGAGAGGATCCGAAACTACTAAACCCAGATAGAGAGAGAGAGAGAAGGGTTTTGCAAAGAAGAAGCGAGAGAGAAGAGGGGTTGAGTTCGTTCTTTGAGCTTTGACTCGGACTTTGGATTTGAAATGGACTAGCGGGTTTAATTCGTTTCTTTTCTTTTACATCCGCAACTTAGCTTGCCTATATGTGCCAAGGACGCACGTGCCAATCGGATATACTGTATTGTATAAATATATGTAAAAATTAATACGTACTATGTCGTATTATATTTTTTATAATAATATTAAAAATGACACTTCTAACAACATGTGTTTTCTTGACATGCCGTGTCTGTAGATGCTTAAATATATTTGGATGTGTTTTACTTTTTTATTTTAAATTTCTGAATTTAATTATTGACAATATTTAAAAATTCAAAAAATAAAATAAAATAAAAAATAGAAAATATTAGGTAGAATGAAGGAAATTTTTTTACAATAATATAATTTTTCTAAAATTTGTTGATAATAATTATTAAAAATACATTATAATAACTATTTTTTAAAATTTCATAAATATGCCCTATGTCACCTAAGTACTTAAATGTACCATGTCCGGTACGCTTATTGCCTAATACGGCATGTGGAACGTGAAATACTGTATGTGTAAGCACGTGTGCTGTGTTTTGGCTTTGTCAGGATACGTACAGTCCGTGCCGTGTTCATATGCCACGTGTTTTTGTTAGTATACTAATAATGGGATTCAGTAACTTTTTTTTAAATCTTTTTCCGGTTTTTAAATAAAAGACAATAATATCCTACGCGATTTTTTAACAGTTTTGTGTCAATTGTCTAAATGCATACAATTTTTTAAAAGAAGTTAGACATCGAAATAAAACTCAAAACCAAAGTAGTGGACATAATACTTCGTTCAATCCATATCAACAATCAGAAGATCACTTTGTAATTATTTATTTTGACAATTAAAAAAAAAATAAAGCCGACACATTATAGACAAAATATTCATATATATCATCATATATCAACTGATTTAAAATTTCAATAGCTCGAAACTAACTGTCATTATTGCATCAAAAAGTAATATTTAAATTATATAAAATATGATTATTAGACTATCCAATAACAGAGATATAAAATTTTATTTTATTTGAATTTTTGAAAAATATATTAAAATTGTCAAAATAATCGTTAATATGAAGTGAGCGAGAGAAACACTGTATGAAATATAGTCTTTGTCATGTTGGCTTGGCCACATTACTATTTTGTATGAAATATATGCATAATAATTGAAGCTTAAATAACCCACTTAGCTTAGTTACTTCAATTAATTGAAGCTTGATCCAATTTAATTAAAAGGCATATATGACATTTTTTTTCTTTTTAAAATAGGTAATGTAACACAAACATCTTCACCAAGTTTAAGCTAGTACACATTATTCAATTAATATAGTATAACAAAGACTATATATTCCAACCGGAAGTTCATACATCAAAAACAATATGACTTATATCAAGAAGTACAATCCAAATATAATCCACATTCAAATACAATACAAATACAGTGTCCATAGCAAAATACAATCCAAATATACTCAGAAATACAAATGCAATCCAAATACAACATCCATATATAGCAAATACAGTCCAAATACAAATACAATGTCCATAGTAAATACAATCCAAATACAAATACAGGATCCATAGCAAATACAATCCAAATATAAATACATACATAGAAGCAGTAGACCTCACACCAGCGACAACCAATTTGATTTTGAAAGATCCTCAAAGGCCTGAAATGGAATGTCAAAATTAATTAATTGATTAATCATTCGAACAACCAGTTATTGCAAACAAAATATGTGTGCATAAGAATGTGAGAATATGTGGCATGCAGATGTCTTGCAAATAAATTAAGAAAAATGATCCTATATATGTTACAAGTTAAACTAAATTAATTCTTGATACATTGGATCCTTAGCTAGAGTATACTTTTCATCCAAAGAAATGCATTTAGTTTCAATCACACATACAAAAGTACCTAATAGAATTAGCACGGATTTAATTATATATGGAGGTAAGATAATAAAATGTCTAAAAAAATGGATGATCATGCATGGGCTAAATACCCCTTGTTATTAAAGAACAACCTTACATGTAGACAGAAACCAAACATGAATAAATAATATGCAGTAAAAAGATGGGTCCTTATAATATTAGCTACAACTTTTGTAATGAAAATTTATCATTATTTCATAATTGATATTATTAAAGAGAAAAAAAGCATAACAAATCTAAGAGGGACATACCGGATAATTAACCAGTTATAGGTGGCGCCATTCATCGATGATCACCTCGCATCCCTTCCCCTCAAGTTTGCTGTAATCAACATTAGACAAATGGGGCTCAAAATCTAATATTACATGCTGAAGCTGGTCATGTTCCATCAATTCCTCCGGAAACTTTTTTAGATTGTGACAACCGAAAATCCTTAAGTCACACAGGCTAGGCATGGCTCCAACACCAACTTTCCAGTCTTCCAAAACAGAGAAAAAGGAAAGCTTGAGATATTTCAACCGTGGAAATCCATTAGCAGAGCAACGCATGCTCTTCAATTGCAGGCCACCCTCTAGGTGGAGCTTGACAAGTTTAGGTAGCTCCTCCAAGACGGGCATTGGATCTTCCACAAACTCATTACAGCATAGCTTGAGCTTTAGTATGTTTGGTGGAAATGCATTAGCAGCAGGGATTCTCGTCAGCCCCTTTATTGGCCCATCGAGCACCAACACCTCTAGATAGCGAAGGCCAGAGATTTTAGATAGGAGATTCCTAGGTAATAAACCAGAATCTAGTCTCAACTCAGCCATATGTTCCATTTCTTCTATTGCTACTGCCACTCCGTCCATTCCTGTGTACATCCAAGTCATACATGCTCGTAATAAACCACCATCATCTAGGATAACGAGTGTTTGCAAGTTTTTTCCTGAGCCCTTTTTTGGACCATTCCAGTTACAACAAATACGATCCAACCATATATGCCTAAGAGTTGAGATTCCCCACAATGAACATGGTAGAGAGAATATTTCTGAATCCCGACAATCTAGAGTTTGTAAATTACCAAGATCTCCAATTGAAGAAGGAAAATAGACACTGGAACAACATTGCAGGCAAATGTATCGGAGGAATATCATATGCTTTATGAATTTTGGAAATTTGTTGGTGCCCTCTTTTTGCATCAAGCTGACGACGTGTAAGGAATTCATCCCATGAAATGAAACATTTTGTGTTGGCTGTTCAAAACCTAACATAGTTCGTAAGTTAGGCATTGAGGTGGCTATGTTCTCGTCACAATAGCCGTGAAGAGCAACCCGATAAGGAATCTGTACATCAGAGATTGCAACATTAAAATCTTTAATGACATGAAAAAACCCCTCTTCTTTGGCTTTTTCCATGCCCCAGTCACGCAACACATCATGTATTCTAATTTTACTGATCCAACCATGAGTTTTACTCCTCTTGACGATTTGGATCAAACCTCTTTCATTTAGCTGGTCTAGATAGATTCTTGCCATTATTTCCAATTTGTACTTTTGACTGAGTATGAATCCCTCTGCTATCCACAATTTTATTAAATCAGAAGATTTGATAACATGATCCTCTGGGAAGGCTGTAATGTATAAGAAGGTTGGCTTTAAAATATTGGGTAAATCATCGTAACTAAGAGCTAATATTTTTGATATATTTATTTGATTCCCTACTTCATTCCAATCAACAACTTCAACCATTCTAGACCATGTTTGATAATCAAGATGTTTGGATAAATAACCTCCCAAAACAACTAGAGCAAGAGGTAAACCGCTACATTTTCGTACTAGTTGTGGGCCTAAATTCTCCAACACATTCCTTATTGGATCACTCACCATCACATATGGTGGAAAAGCCTTTTTCTTAAGAAGTTCCCAGCTTTTATCATCATCTAACAACTTAATTTCATGTACAAATCTTCTAACTCCAGGATGCCTTGCAACTTCAAGATTTCGGGCGGTCAATATAATTCTGTTCCCATTACTGATATCTAGAAAGATATTAATCTCATCCCAAGATTTGATTGTCCATATATCGTCTACCACGATCAAATATTTTCTCTCTTTAAGAGAACCATACAACTCGTCTCTCACTTTTCCCTCACTCAATCTTTTCTAGATCTTTATTTTCAAATTTGTCGGTAGCTTTTAGAATTTCCTTTTGTAAATTTAGGACGTTGTGTTCTTTAGAAACGGTAATCGATGCAATTGTATTGAAATATTTTTTAACATCAAAGTGATTGGAAACCCTTTTTGCTAGTGCAGTCTTACCAATACTGCCCATTCCTACAAGTGAAACAACACTAAGTTTGGTTCATATGCGGGATCTAATAATTCTTTTATTATATCCGTTATTTCCTTATCAAATCCAACCACTGCATCCTCTTCGTCAAAATGTATTGTTGTTCTATAATCCTCAAATTCATTGGTCATATTGCTACTTTCTCCAATGTTAACAACATTGAGATTATTTGTTATATCTGAGATCTCAGGAATAAAACTATTTATCCGATCAATCTTGACTCCAATTTCATGATTTATTTTTATTGATAACAAAATTGAGTAATTCTTATTGTAAATATGGATTGACCATAATGCCCTTATAATAAAATTTGAAAAGACTACAATCATTTATTCATTTCTTCTATTTACTTCTGGTATTGTAAAGATAGAACTTGAGACTGATATGTACATGTAGGATATGATACAATGCTTAAAAGAAGAGAAGAGATGATTAAAGCCAAATATTTTTTCTTTTAGATTTTGTTGCAAGGGCATTATAGTCAATTTGTAGTTAAAATAGAAAATATTCACTTTTATTAATGTCAATAATGTGTTATATACGGTTCTGGGGCAAAATTAAAAGGAAACCAAATTATAACAGGTAAATAACATTTTTTTTATTTTTGATGGGTAAATTATATCTAATAATTAAAGTTTCAATGGGTATATATAAAATTTTCTCTATAATTAATTATCTCTCAAAACTTTTTATTGTATGACAATTAAGTCCCCAATTCAATCTATTGAATTGAGCAACACCATACAACATTATACATAATTTTATTATTAAAAATTTTACATTTCGTACTTTAATTTGAAGACAAAATAGTAAAATAGATATATTAGATACTATTTGTTTTTTGGAAGTATGGAAATGAATATGCTATGTATATTTCTAACTTAGCTCTTATATGTATTGTATTCATACGATATATTTCATTCTTTCACAAGAATAAATAAAATAGGTGATCTGTGTTTTATTGCGCTATAATATAAAATTAAAGAAAACTTTAAATAGAATTTTTTTTTTTGTATTTCAAATTGTTAATTTCTCTGTCTTCGTCTATAAATCAATTTTACTATTCCTAAACCACATGGTTTATACAAAATATCTAAACTGGTCCAGGAGCATTTCATCTCAAACTTCTCTTTCATAGATTCCTCATGTGAACTCAATGATTCAAAACCAAACAATAAAAAGTACTTGCAATTTGGTCAATAATTAATACGTAAGCTAGCAAAGACCAAAACTTTTCTAATAAAACAAATTGAGATGAATGTCATGGAAATTGCTTTTGGTGGTCATGACAAGTTCATCCACTTGCTTATTAATTACAAGACTTTACATCATTTTCCAAACAAAACATGATATAATTGGATAGATGAACTCAGGACAGATAGAAAAATTTGACCTCTCAATTCTCATGAAAGGTATCAACAAAATCAGACAATTAATGTTAATATATATATAACATAAGAGCTAATTAATGCAGAATTCTCATACTTCAAAGTGTTTGAACTCTCTCCTCTCTCGCTCTCTCTCTTCAATCAATGGATCACCTCTCCGGTATCGAATCGATCCTACCATTTCTCCCTGTATCTCTCTCTACAGCATCTTCATCATCTCATTTCACATGGCCTGAGAAAGCCGAAAGGTCTCTCATTGACCTGACCATGGGCCCCACTGTCAGCCACGTCGATTCGGGAGCCAAGTTGTTTGAAGTCATACATAAACTCCATAACGAACTCGGTTTTTCTTCAGAGTCTTCCCTAGCTTTTGCCACCTGCAACGGTTTATCTTTCTTCTTTGACCAGGTAAATAAATAAATTGCTGCTTCTAAATTATAAATTTATAATTTGATTTTTTTTTTTGTTATGCAAAATATTTATGATTGCTAAATGAATTGCCTGCATTAATTATGAATTAGAAAACAAGCAATTCTCAGCAGGGTTCAGTATGTATTCTCTTAAAGGACCTGTTTGCAAAGTAGACGACATATGCTTATGAGCAATATTGAGTAATTTTTAAACAAAAATAATCTGAAAAAAAAATTACTAACAGTAATATTGGTTGATTATGGTGCTGAAATACTTGAGTTTTGACATTAATTTTACATGAGTACAGCACTTATCTAGAGATGAAGCAAAAATGTGGTTTGATGAGGTCGTCCCGGGCTTGGCCGCACTGTTATTGCGCCTACCTTCTCTGCTAGAAGCTCATTATTGTAAATCCAACAAACTAATCGGAATTGACAAATGCGAGCTTCGTCTTCTAGGTGCACAAGACGCAGGAATTGTGATTCTAGATCGGGTAGAATATAATTATTATTGGTCATCATCATTATCATCATTTTTTTGTTTAAGTTTCATTGTCATTAGGTAGTAGTTAGACAAAATTTGCAAATTGGCATCATTAAATTTCATTGGCATAGTACATAGTTTTGGTAGTGCAATTAGTACTTTAACAATTAATTACAACTTGGAGTAGAAATAGCTTCAGTACCAACCTTTTTCTTTTTCTATTTTGCATTATTTTCTCAGAATGTTCTAAATTGAAATTAATTTTCCTTTTTTGTCCTAGGAACTCATAGCTTCTCTGCTTGCCTGCGCATTTTTCTGCCTCTTCCCGACCAAAGATAGAGTCACAACGCATCTATCACGCATCAATTTTGACGAATTATTTGCGTAAACTACTTCTGATTCACAAATTCTTCGCCGAAACATTGATTTTATTCTATGAAAAGTAGAAATTAATATTTGTTCAGCAAATTATCAAATTTAAGTGTTCATATGGTATAGGATCAAAAGGAGAGAAGATTTAAGGCACAAAATTAATTGCAACATCCATTCGTCAATATTCTAATTAATGTGTTGATCTTGTACCATATGAACACTAAATGTAATAATTAAATTGACACATGGGGATATTGTTCTTGACATAAGAGCAATGTGGAGGTTGCCCTTGTCATGTAATATTTCAAACTAAATTGTTAATGCACCAGTAATTAAAGTAGATATGTTCTGAAAAACCTTAAAATGATAATGTGCCTGGCTCCTCATGCTGAGTATGACACTCACTAATTAAGAAGATTAACTTCAAAAATCAAACAGCAAATCCTATATTTCCATGTGGAATTTGCACAAAATTGCACAAAATTGCAACCTACAAAACTGTAATTTTCACCTAAGATTGCATATAGTTTAATTTGCACACGATCAGGACGCTGGTCAATGGCCGGAGACAATTCCAACATCAAAAGCTGAAATGCTTTGTGCACTACTTCCAGAGGATTTGCAGAGATATACCAAAAGGCGTCATATCGTTCGAGCGAAAGGTTCTTCCTCCATTATATGACACTGATTTTTGGAACAATTCTGACACCATTCTTTGTCCTATCCAGGTACACTATTGAAGTTATTAGGTTTATAACTTTTTTTATCATTTCTTACTTGACTTAATCAATCATAAAGCTATACCTAGGCATGGGAGAGAATTCTGCATATCGTACACAATTGTTCTGCTCGATTTATATATATATACTGTTTTTTTTTATATAAGAACTCATGTTAACTCCGACATTTATTTTTTTCAAATGTTTTATGCGGGACTTAAATCTGCATCTCTCCATAGAGAGACGAGACCTATCATCATTGTGCTAAGCCTGCGATTATATATATATATACTGTCAATTCACTTTTTTATCTTTAATTTCTGGTAAAATAGATTTTTGCTTCTGGATCAATTGAAGATCAGCCTCATGAAGCTCTTGAAATTGTATTTTCAAATGAATACTACGGACTCAATTCAATTTATATGGGCTGCGTACAGGTTCTTTGTTTTCTATTTTAAATTTTTTGTGCATATATAACCCCAAATAAATTTCACATTTTAATATAAACCCACCAGAGTGGGTGTTTGGGCATAATAGTACTCAAGTTAGGTTTGACATATATATAACATTTTTCTGAAAACCTTTTTATTGAATTTAGCACTTCTTTAAGTACAGTTTGTGAATTTTCTTATGAAGCAGGAGCAAATAAGGTTCATGATAACTCCAGAACTGGTTGTAGGGTTGTTGTTTATAGCTCGCATGAAAGAAAACGAAGCCATAGAAGTCGTTGGAGTCGAAAGATACTCACAGTACACAGGGTCAGCTGCATTTATCTTTTCTGTTTTCTTTTAATAGCAATTATTTTAATTTATATAAGAGACTTAAAATAATAGCTTTCTTAGGGGAAAGCAGGGACATACTATTTCAAAATTATATGGAATACAATGAGAAAGTTATAATCAGACTATTATCTAATTAGGTCCATAAAAGAAAATTTTAACCAGAATTTATTGCACTTGTATAGGTATGGTTCGTCGTTTCGTTTCGCTGGTGAATACTTGGATAAGAAGAGTGTTGATTTCATATGGAGAAGAAAGAGAAGGATTGTTGCTATGGATGCGTTGAATAAACCGTTAGAAGTACAGTATGAAACCATGTTTCTTTTAAGGTATGTGTATTGTACTAGTAAAGTTTTTTTTATTTTTTAATTTGTTTTATCTTCTTTTATGTGGTTTATGATGGCTATTAATTAGGGCTATGTCTGCAATTAAACATCTGTTTTTGGAGTTGTGAGAAGATATATAGTGAACATATAAAAATTTGATATTGCAATGGCTAATCACTAGAAGTAATCAATATATATACTTATGTTGATTAATTATTTTCTCTTTTAAATTTGGTTAAATCAGGCATCAAGGATTTTTCTTTTTTTTACAATTGTTACAGGGAAGTAAACAAAGCATTTATTGGATTTATGGAGTCAAAATATGAGTCTAACTTTGCCGATTCTCAGGTTTGTAATTTTTTATATTGCAGCATTTTCTTGTACAAGAGATAGATTCTTTCTTCCTCCTTGATAAATCTACTGTATTTTAAGCACTGTCCTTGACTGGTACTATGAATATGACAAACCAGTAGAAAAATGCCACCATCCAACCTTAGGGTATAATGGTACTGACATGCAAAAGTGTACAGAATTATATCGCAACTGCATTCTGGCAAGGTCTAATCCCTAATGCAACTTTCAGGAGTGCAAACCCTCATCTACAAATTCAAATGCAAATGTTGGAATTGCAACTGGAAATTGGGGATGTGGGGTCTTTGGTGGGAACCCACAAATTAAATGCATGATTCAGTGGATGGCAGCTTCACAGGTACTTCATTTAGGTGAAATTCCATCAAGTGGTTATTTATTATGCGTGCGATTAAGCTATTAAACCCGGATTCCTAGTTTATGGTAATGCGCTATAAGATATTCTGGGATTAATTGGATGTAAATTTATAATCAGTATGTATTGAGTATTCTTTGTTTTGATGCATACGATAAAAATACGATGTTTTATTAGAATCCTAATGTCAATACTGTGTTTCACATTTTGTTCTGGCTCAGGCGAAGAGGCCATTTATACATTATTACACGTTTAATGAAGGATCCATGCAAAGGGCAGAACAGGTATTAATTCTTAGCCAACAATTACAGTATTTTATGTGTTTAAAGAGACAAATGATATTATCCTGTAAGTTTATCAGTAACCAACCAGTAAGATTATGACATAATTTTGTTTCGATTATTACAGGCAGTTGCATGGATTGCAAATGAAAATTGGAATGTCGGTGATTTGTGGAAAAAAGTCATGGACTACTCGTCAGGCAAATTAGAAGGGGAGACTACAGTAGACTTCTTTTCTTGGCTTCAATCTGGTAGCAATAAAATCATTTGTGTGGGCCACGATCCCTTGTCGGCATCCAAATGAGAGCATACCTGATACTATGAGATGAATTGCGGAACCATGCCGATGCATGTCACATTCAAGTGTTGATATGGACTTTTATTTTTTTATTTTTTATTCTTTTTCTTTGATTCTGACCAAAGTTCAAACGTATGTCAATTAACGGTTGTTTCCATTGGAGTTGAAGAATATTCTCCAGACCTCTGTTCAATTTGTAAATCCAAACAAAATTTGCCAAATTTACTTTCCATGTCCTTCTTTTTCCGAAAAGAAGCACAGTATCTCAGCCGGCTTCCTGTTTCCATTTACCAGGAAGAAGTGTTTTGCACCTAGTCCTACATGGCAACCACAAGAGATGCAATCCAATAACAGAATTCAGCAAAATCTCAGAGGACAACCCCCCTATGGCGGTACTGGTGCATATTGTACCAGTATCCACTGAACAACAGCTGGCATATAAATTTTCCATTAAGTTTGGATGGAAAAACTAACGGAATGACCAAATTTGGATAAATATCAAAGTTCAGTGACAAAAAACGGATAAATAAAAGTTCAGTGATCAAAAATGAATTTGAGACAAAGTTGAGTGACTTCCAAGAAAATTACCCAATAAAAATGTTCTGAAATCAGCCCACCATTCAATATTTATAGCATACACTTCCTAGGATGCTAATATTCAATTTTACACAAAAGCTACTAGGAAGTTTGTAAAAATGTGAGAATGTAATAGATCTCATGTGTCCACTAGACGTAAGAATACTATTGAGTACAGAGCTTGCGTTAATTGGAGCATTTAAATGGTCAGAAGTTGAGAAATGAGAATAAAGTCAGAAAGAGGTGAGTTGAGTACATTAAAACATTTTTGACAGTTCATATTTATTTCATTGGAAGGATACTAACTAATTCAAAATTTTATTGTTAGGGGCATTAAGGTCATTTCATATAGAAAAAAAATATGCAAAGTACTTTTTGAAGATTTGATCAACGAAATCAACTAATGGATAGAATATAGAAACTTTCACCTGATAAGAAAAAAATTATACGGAAATTCAAGAGAGGAAACATATTTAATTTTTCAAAGATCTGCCCTTGCCCTGAATATATTTAATTTCAAATCTTGCCCTTGATTACTCCAGTGGCTGAAATTATTTGTAATATACTTTTATTTTAATATACTTCTATTGCTTCTTTCTAGATTATCAGATGTTTAAAAGAATAAAATCACAATTATCAAAACTGAATGTCATAAATAAAGTAAAAAAAAAAATTAAGCGAGTACAAGTGTACATGCAATGGAGTAATAGAACCAAGGAATTCACATGCTTGAAATGTAAAACAAACTATACCAGAAAATTTTCCTTTGCGATAAAATTGAAGATCAGACATCCCAAGTTTAAAAATCTAAAACAAACCCTCCAGCCAGATTTAGAACCTACGACCTCCCACACTGAACTATACCAGAAAACTGAATAAATCTTACAATATCAGAAACTTTACAGATCACTGTTACCTCTGTGCATGCACAGAGGTGATATGTCTGATTTTGTGTTGATCCTCTGATTGCATTCTTCTCTGTAACTCTGGCGACGGATTAGATACATACAGAGATTGAAGCGTGGGCACCATCTGTAGCTCAGGAAGCATGCGCAGATTGTCACACCAGTCTATTTTGAGGTGATGAAGCATGGGCATAGCTCCCTCCTTTATGTGCCAATTTTGTAGGTTCGGCAAACTTTCAAGCTCCAATTTTTGGAGGCTAGGGAAACCTCCTGTTGAACAGATCAGCTCTCTCCCGACATATGAATCTTCCAGTAACCGAAGTATCCTGAGGCTTTGTAGTTTCTCTAGTACTGGCATTGGATCTTGCCGAAGACTAGCGCTTGCCAGTGTGAACTTGGTGAGGTTTGTTGGAAGTATCCCAACAGTAAGAACAATGCTTATTGGCCACATGCCTGCTAGGTATAGACATTGTATCGTCTCATGACATGGTAAGTTGCTTGTACCAACAACCCCAAACTGTACATAACCACTGTCTAGCTTTATAGCGAGGGATTCCAATTGATCTGTCCGGATCAGTAGGCCTTTCAAAACATCCCATGCTTCTTCCATATCAGTACTAATCTCAATTCCTATTTTGCGCAAGACAATATTACATTCTAATTCATGGAACTCTTGGAGCCTTGCCCATTTTAAGGTTTGTAGATTTTTAAGGACATCCCATCTCGATGGTCCATATATTGCGCATTTGGAAATTACATGCCTCAGTGTTGGTATCTGCCACAGAGAATAACTTGTTTGAACATCCTCAAAAGCCCTTGTGCCCTTCAAATCGAGTGTTTCCAGATTTTTCAAGGAATTAAAGGAAAAGTCCCAGAATCCATGCGGCAGTTCACAGTATCTAAAACCCAAATATCTCAAGTTGATCAAACTCTCCAAGCCCCCTTCATATTTGGCTTCCTTTTCACTCATACGAACACGCTCAATGGTTAAAACCCTGAGTAGCTTTAATCCCTGATAGTTGGTAATACATTGCCCGAAAAAGAGTAAAGAACGGGTATGTTTTGATTGGATTTCATGCGCCGTCGAAGTGCAAAATTGTAGTGCTGCACGACGAGGCGGTTTGGCAATGAACTGGCTACCATCTTCGGTTTTTGAGTATACAGTGAAGAAGCTGGTTTCCTTTGCTTCGTGGATAGCTAGATCACGTAGAAGATCATGAATATTACAGCTTTTGCAGTATCCATTCCAAGATTTTTGGATAACTTGAACCAAGCACCTGCACCGAAGTTTTGCACACAAATTGCTATTAAATAAGAGGGGAAAAGTTGGTAATTTATTAGGAATATGCCATGCTCCAGACAAATAATAAATGAACATTTAATCAAATAAAAACATAAATATCCAATATATTTAATTTAAGAAGTATTTTGGTCATTACTAATTACTAAATGAAACTTTAAGTCTATAATATCCTTTGGTCATCACTTTCAAAAACAAATGACAACAACTTCAAAATGGGTTGGTTGGGTTACAGAAGCAATATTTAGTTTAGATTCTACTTTATTTTTAAGCATTACAGCTCAATATGAGCATTGAATTTCAACCATACAACCTCCAACACAGGGAATAATACTTAGCCAATTGT
Source organism: x Bolboschoenoplectus mariqueter (assembly GCA_037678475.1). NCBI lineage: Eukaryota > Viridiplantae > Streptophyta > Magnoliopsida > Poales > Cyperaceae > x Bolboschoenoplectus > x Bolboschoenoplectus mariqueter. Next base: position 3,148,236 of record CM075268.1, read on the forward strand.
AACAAAAGTGGTTCATTGGATCTATTTTACAAAAAAAAATTATATATTTTGACAAAAAAAAATTGTACCTTTGCACTAGCTCTTCAAGGAAAACCTCAGCTTGCTCCTCTAATGTTAAAGTTCCATCTTTTGGTACGAACCCTTCGGCTATCCACATTCTGGTAAGATGGTTTGCCGACATTATGTAATCTTCAGGGAAGGAAGAGAAGTACAGGAAGCATTGTTTGAGATGGTACGACAGGTCTTCGTAACTCAATGCAAGGATCTGCATACACTTCTCACCATCTTCTGAGTGCCAATCCAAGGTTTGCTTCACCTTGTGCCATGAACTGTAGGTGGGCTCTCTCCTTGACAGGATACCACCAACAACAACCAATGCTAATGGCAATCCACTGCATTTTTTCGTTAACTGTTTTGCGACTTTCATGAGACCAGGAGGGTGATAGTCAGGTTTTTTATATGGAAAAGCTTTTCTGAGGAGGAGAGCAAGGCTCTCCTCTTCATTTAAGTAAGGGAGTTTGTATGGGGCTGTCTCTGGATCAGCCGCCGCAGCGACATCAAGATATCTACTGGTAATTACCACACGACTTCCGTTCTTCACATCGGGTAATAATATTTTCAATCGTTCCCACAGATCGATTGTCCATACATCATCTAGGATTATTAAATATTTCCTCTCATTCAAGGATCTCTTAAGCTCCATGGGTAAATCCCCATCTTCCACTCGTTGAGCTTTGAATTTTGTTTGAGGGTCGACTGAGTAAAGAATTTCTCTCAGAAGGTTGGTTAGATTGAACTTTTGAGAGATAGAGACCCATGCGCAACAATCGAATTGGCTCTCCAATTCAGCACTGTGGGCACAAACACAATTTGTTAAGAGTGTGAATGAAACATTAGCACTATGGGCACAAATGCCAGCTGAAGTTAATATATGACATAGTTTGTTAGGCCTAATTTCATGATTTTTAGTTTATTAGGTCTAATTTCATGATTTTTCTGGTATTGTGTATTTGAAACAGGCAGATACATAGTTTAGGTCTAATTTTGTCATTTCTTGCTAATTGTTGTAACTATTTAATATCAGGATCAAAATTGAAATTTTGACTTTTCAAGAAAATAATGGATTCAGACGACTTTAGAATTTTCTGGTAATTCATACCAGCCCCAGAAAACTCAACAAAAAGAATGGTGAATTCGTATATGTATTTAAATTTTAGGTGCATCTAACCTTTTATAAACTTTTTGGGCCAGTGTAGTCTTCCCAAGACCTCCAATACCCACGATCGAGAGAATGGTGCGCCTTTGAATTGTCCGGTCCAGCAGGTGCCTGATAATCTGTTGCTTGTCAGAATCAAGACCCACAACTTCCGAAACATCAATGTCGCAAAGTTTGGTTGGCCTAAAAGGTAACCAATAATTTTCTTCGCTATCATCGGCAATATCTGTTATCCCTAGGTGGATTCTACGCTCATAGATCATCCTAAGGCTCTCTCGGATGTTTTTAATCTCACCACTGTACTCCAATTTCGATGGAATCTTTACCAGATTCTTAATTTTACTGATAATACCAGAACTTTTATTAGGTTGGTTTTCATCAATCTCTACCAGAAAGGTATCCATCACATCTTCTATTCTGTAGGCCACATCTCTGACCTCATTTACCCACTGTTTCACCAACGGATCTCTCTTGCGCTTTGAATCGGCATGTCTCAGAAGACACTGGATCAGGCGAAGCTCCCGTTGTATCGGGTCGACCTGTTCTCTGACATGATACAGTTCCAGAGCGTTGTTGAGTGTGACATCTCGAAACTTCTCCAAAATAAAGCTCACAGCTGCCTCTGCCATGCATCTATTTCAAATTGAGCATGAGGTTCCTCTTTTTTGTTTGTTAATTGGTTAAATTATACAGAAGGCTCCTATAAAGACAAATGTATGGCAGAATTAATTACCTTCTTTTTCTTTTCTTTGCTAGGTGCCAACATGTGGATAAAATTTAACTTAAAGTAGGTTCAAAACATTAAATAGTCTGTTACGTAATACATGTCATTTGGTGAGTCCAAATGATAAAAAATTTAAAGTTTTTAATAAAGGGTAGTTTACTAATTTTAATGTACATCCAACTTTATATTCTCTCTATGTACTTAATATCTCCCAATTAAACTTTCAAAATTCCAAGTTTATAAAAAACAAGGAGAAGACCAAGAAACAACATCATCCCAAAACCAGGGACAAGTCAATGGTACCATTACCGGTTTTAACCAAGTCTACCCGAAATAGCGACAGCACTGCAAGTCAAGTCAATGGTATTTTGGTATACTGGTACCAAAGCAACATGTTATTTTCTTCTTTTCTGATTTTTCTGGTACCGCTAGTTCAAAATACTGACAGCATTGAGTCTAGACTGTCTGGTCAATGGTATATACAGTTGTTCCTTTTTTCTATTCCTTTGTTCAGAAATAAGAAATAGTACTGATCCATTAATTAATTGTATATTATTATTTGTGGATACTATTTGCTCAATGAAAATTGTTACTTGCTAAATTTGGTTTGTTTGATCAATATTGTTTGACCACTTGCTTGTTTATAACAATTGACATTTAATTGCTATATATATGTGCCACTTGTATATTTATTTATATGAGGTGATATACAGATATCATCATCGATATTATAATTGATATCGACTTTGTTATTTAGATTAAATGAGTTATTATATATTCATATTAACGGTTTTATTATGCAAGTTATTTGTTCAGTACTTTTGTTATTCAACTTAAGTGAATTATTATTCATATTAGTGTTATTTGAGTTGAATAATAAAAAATAATATTAAAGATGAGTTATATAATAAAGTCGTTAATATAAATAATAACTCATTTTACATTAATAATAAAGTCGATATCAATTACGATATCAATGATGATATCTCCCGAACATTTTCCTTTATTTATTTGTTCATCTGAAATTGTTTCTTGTTTACTGCAAGTTTCTGACAAGGAACAATAACTTAATTTGTATATTAAGTTTGGTACTTTGGTCTAGTATAGTCGTCTATAGGGGTGTAAATGGGTCAAGTTGGTCGGATTTCATATACGTTGTCAATATGATTTATTATAGTCAGGTTATGACATTTTCAATCTATAATCAACCACTTAATAATAAAAATCATTCAATTTGGGTTTTATGTTAGGCGGTCAGGTTTCTTGGATTGATGGGGTTTCATTTTTAAAAGAATATTATAAAAAAATGTAAGTAAAAGTAAGTTTTAATTGAAAAAATACAAATAAAAAGTAATATATTCTAACTAACAATAATATAGAAAAAAATTCAATTAAAAAATTAAATTTTAACAGGATTTCATATTAATGATATTACAACTATAGTTATAAAAGCATATTTTTTGAAAGAAAATAATATATCACGGTCGGGTCGGGTTTTACTTAATGTTTTTCTATAAAATCCATAATCAAACTTTAATTATTGAATTATTTAAAATTCAATACGTATCTAATCAATTAAATTCAAAATTTACAATTTTTCCGATCGGGTCAATTGGATCGGTATCGGATTAAGCGGGTTAAACTTACACCGCTAGACATCTAATAAGAGAAAATATATATTTAGGTACTAAAGTCTTTTTGTTAGGTGCTTAGCTGGTGGCTTGTCCTTTATAAAATATATATTAAAGTGTATGTTTGCTTGTGCAAGAACATGCATGCATATCAATTTTAAATTAAGAAAAAATTGTACAAATGGTTCTTAAAAAAAATTATTTTATTTTTGTTAATTACAATGTTAACATATTTATGAAAAATATTTTTAATTTGTATCGATCACAATATCATTATCAACAGATAAAACCAATTTAAAATGACGGATTATAAAATAACTTTTTATTACTATGATTTCTTAAAAAAAATATGTATATAAAAACACAATACATTGATTTATAAGTTGTCCCATGTACTTTGCTCCTGACTATATTAAATATTAAATGTTGTAATTTCATATAAAATATTAAATAATATTTAAATTATATAAAATCTGAAACATAATTAATTAAACTATAAGTTTATGAAAAATAATTGTTTAAATTGTCTGGTTAATAATTATCAGTATATCTCCATTTTCTCCACCCTTGATAATTAATTATGGCTAATTTTGCTATCAATCAATCAGAATTTTTATTACATATAAAATGATGATACTGAAATTAAAAGTAATTTTTTTCAGACGGTGCTTAATTAGCCCTTCCATTTCTCCATTTTCTCGGATCCAACAGAGAAGCACCAATTCAATTCAGTCCACTTGAAAGGGGACACGTGGCAGAGAGTGATTGGTATTACCAAGTGGGGCCCACAATGTTCTGGAATAAGTAACTGAAGATATATGAGAGAAAATGGCGAAATCAAATTATGTCATTTAATTTCTCCTGTGGCATGTTATGTTATTAAAAGTAAGCAAATTATATCTCCTGCATTGTTCTGGCACGGTACCAGTTCCCTGCTGAATGAATAATCTGTGAGTTTTATTTGTGTTTCAAATCAGTATGAGGCTGTGATCTCTGTCATCATGCTAATTTTTTTTTTTTTGTTTGCTTATCTCACTTCTACAAGCTGTTGATGTCAATTAACATCACATGGAGATCTCATAATTTAATATATCGTGAAGAAATATGATTAATATTCTTGTTGTTATATTGTAATAGTTTGATTTAGCATAAATATTTCTCAGCATGTGTTTAATGACAAAAGCTAGAAATATTTCTCTGTGATGATTTTAAGATTTTAACACATTCCAAAATACACTGTAAATGCAATAAACTTCAAACACATATATAACAAATGAATTTCATTAAATTTTAGGTACATTGTGAAAGAAAGATATGGTAATCATTGAATAACGATTTTTTTTAAAGTAAATAAAACCCTTTTATGTAAGGAACACATACAAAACAACTAAACAAACAGCTATAAAAATTGCAATAAGAAAAATAACCTATGATGCTATATATCTTTCTCTCTGGCAATTCTCTGAAAATAAATAAATATTGGGATTAACAGTCCGAATAAATCTTAACAAAAATCCAACGGACGAAAACCAAATAAACTCAAATAAGTGGATTTACTGTTGATATTGAAACTTTTACAATATCTTAAACTAATTTGAACCATGAAAAATGTACAAACTAAGAAAACAACAACTAAACAAGCAGTTGAGAAAATAAGATAGTTGAAATTCAACTGCTTGTTTAATAGTTGAAATTCTAAGGTCTTGAATGTATGTATTTCCCCTCCAAAGTTATAATATATTAATATCATAGTAGCCCTTCCAAAACACAAAATTTTCACATTTATCCAATCCATTATCTTTGTCATTAAAACCAACTCCACACAAATGAATTCCCATTTTGCCCTTTTAGTAAATGATATAAAACCAACTAGTGACAGACACCAGTATTTTTATTGTCAGAATAAAATAAACAAAACTACATCATGTAGTAGTTTTTAAATTATTGTTATCACCAAAAAAAAATAGAAATTACATTTATCCTCATTGTTCACATAGAGAAAGAAGGAATGTGTGTATAACTAATCCAAGAGCAAATTTGTATTGACATGAACAACATCATTAAAAGAAATAGGACCAACCACTCCTTTTAATTTTTCTATCAAATTCACATTAGCATCAGCTTTAACATTTAATAGGCTTAAACCTTATTATTTAAGAAAAAGAAAGGAGGGGCAAATATGTAAACTACTATAATACTTTCAGTTTGTTAACTACTATAATAATTTCAGTTTCAGATTCTTAATTATGATTCAGCTATACATTTAGGTGTATATGATATTATGATCTTACATCGGGTAAATATGTAAACTATTCTGTTTTAGGAGACTGAATATGATATTATGAATTTTAGAGAGGGGAAAAATGTAAAACAATTCCGAATTAATTGAATCCAAACAATAAAAATTAACTACTCAATAACTAATTGAGCATCAATCAATCAAGGAAACGAATATGATGTTAAACTATTCATGAAAGGAAATTTCCCATTTTCAATCTCTCTTAAATTTAGTAAATCAATTACAATGTAAAATTAGAGGAGAAGGGAGGAGACTTCATTTCATAATTTTGGGCTGTAATTCAAACTAATTTCTGGGCTTAAATGAAAAAATAAATAGTATAATGGGCCAAACACAAATATTCTCTGAGATAGATAATTTATTTTATTTTTTTGAAATAAGAGCTCCGGTTAGTTATGATATTTATTTTTTTAATGTTTTATATATATATTTTTATATAGATAATTATCATTTTGAGCTGGTCAGATAGTTGTGATTTAAATTTCTGGGCTGACCGAAATAAAATCAGGCTGACCAAACTGCTATTAATTATTAATTATTCATAAATGATATGTGAATTTATTATTATTAATAATATTAAACAGACATATCAAAATGCATTGTAAATGCATTTTGTTGTATCTAATTTTTTTTTCATTTTGTTGGAATAAATTTATGCATATGTAAAAGAAGATAATTTAGAGCATATTTGTGAGTTTTCATGATACTAAATTAACAAAATGAGATTTAAATTAATTAGAATTTATAGACATATTCAAACATATTGTAAAATACATTCTCACAAATTTCATACATAATATTTATTGTCTGTATTTAATTTCTCAGATCAATTTATGTAAATGTAAGATACGTAAATTTAATCCCGAGTTTTAATTTAGTGTGTATTAATAAGAGTGAGCAACTTTAATAATGATTATTATTAATTTAGTTTTAAAAATGTACAGTTGACAGTTCAACAATAAAAATAAGACAGGAGCTGATATATACATATTGTCGTTGATACCGTTATTGATACAGACTTTATTATTCATATTAAATGATTTATTATTCATGTTAACAATCTTATTATGTAACTTATTTATACATTATTTTTATTATTTAATTTAAATGAGTTATTATTTAAATTAGTAATATTCAATTTAAATAATAAAAATATTATATAAAATAAATTATATAATAAAATTATTAATACGAACAATAACTCATTTTATATAAATAATAAAAATTAATATCAAAACCAAATATTTTCCAAATAAAATTGTGTATACTTTTAAAAGACATGTCTGTTTATTCCATGTTTCCGGAAAAGTTATTATTTCTCTTACAATATTTTTATTATTAAATAATCCAGGGTCAAATATGAAAACTGCCACAGGGCCCACAACTACGCTGCCGATTGGGGCCCAGCAATATCAAAAGTCCTCTGTCAGAAAATCTCTGCGATAATCGCTGCGCACAATTCACTGACATATGGGCCCCCATAAAACAATAAAGAGCGTAAGCTCCGTATTTCGGTTTAGTTGGAACAGTAGTAGTTACGTATATGTGGTAACATAGAAGCTGCCATAGACAAATTCTCAATTCAATTCGGGTTGCCACGACATGCTCTCTCTCTCTCTCTCTCTCTCTCTCTCTCTCTCCCCTTCTTCAAATCAATGTTAATTAATTAATAATTAAACTAAACCACCTTCATAAATTTATTTATATATTTGAAAATTCTGACCTTCTTCTTCTTCCTCTCTCTCTCTCTCTCTCTCAAATCCATTGCTGTGTTCCCAAATTCTTCTTCGATTCTTTCAGAAGAGCAACTCTTCCTTCGATTGATCGAAATAATTTGCTTCGATTTCTCACCTACCTTGAATCAGTCGCCATTGACGCCCCTCCGTTTCTCTCTTGAATCCGACGAATTTCTCTTCAAATTTTTATTTGGATTGCAATCTTCGTCACCGAAAGTTCCAGTCTTTATCCTTTCGAATTCATTTCCCGTTGCCTATCTCCTTAATTTCGGAATCTCGAATTCGAATTTGAGATACTGACCTATCCAACTCAACAAAACCTTGCTTCAATTTCCAAAAGCTCTTCAATTTGCAGCTCCTTACATGCAATTTGTCCGGGTTTTATGGCAAGCCGTGACCGGGTTCGGTTCAATGTAGGAGGCCAATTATTCGAAACAACATCGACAACCCTTGCCAATGCGGGTCGAGAATCCATGCTCGGTGCCTTGCTCGACGACTCCTGGAATCCGGGTCAGGACGAATACTTCTTAGACCGAAACCCGGCTTGTTTCTCCATTCTTCTAGACCTCCTACGCACCGGGGCGCTTCATATCCCCGCAAACATACCCGAAAAGCTCTTGTACAGGGAGGCATTGTACTACGGGCTATTGGATCATGTGCGGGCCATGAAATGGGGCCCGTTTGACGGGAACAGATTGCGGTTGGCCGACTCAGTGCCGGGCCGTGCACCCGGTGATGGCACGGCCATTCGAGCAGCGCCAGATGGCGGATGCTGTGTGGCACATGGGAGTGTGGTGCATGTGTACAATTGGATGTTGGAGGAGAGGAAACCTATTAGTCTTGATTATCAACAGGTTTGGCTTTTTGTTAGCTTCAATTTATTTGTTTGTTTGTTTGTTAAAAATTGTTTGTATCTGGATTAGTTCCTTTTTTTTTCTAGTTTGTTTTCTTTTATTGAAATAAATAGTATTCTGATTAATGGAATAAAAGGGTATATATTTCTAACCCCAATCTTCAACACTTATATTTTAACATAAGAAGATGAAAATTAAAGTGTGTGTATTAAGAACTGTAATGGATATATTTGAGAAATAGAAAATTAGTAAATATTGTTTGTGAACTATTTTTTTTGGTTCACGAATATTGTCTGCAAGCGCTTTTGCGATGTATTATTTTATGTAGTGAGTTCATAAAATTATAAAATAAGTTTATGAACAATGTATGCGAATTGGTTCGCAGACAACAAATGCGAAATTTCTAATTTTAGATATATGCAATTTCGAACTCTGTTCTTCTTGTTTTTATTCTCATGTTATCATTTAAAAAGAAAAGTGAATCTTCAATGGGGTATGGATATGGACATTGGACCATGTATTGTTTATTGCTTCAATAAAATAGTGAGATACTGCAATTACTGTACTGGTTTTGTACTGTTACAGGCTTCAACAGCACTGTAATTTCAATGTATTTGTGCCATTTAGTTCCAGAATTTTGAAATTTCAATTCAATTTCTATTCCACACATTTGTTTTAACATTGGTAATGAACTATGATTGATTGAGAAATGGTGTTGGATACTTGATTGCAACACTTAACTATACAAAAATCATACAAGTTCACCAATATATGGTTAAATGACAATTTTGCCCTCGTAACTGGTACATCACTTTCACAGGTGAACGATGTAGGCTACATAGATGCCAACAGTATAGTCATAACAGCTCGGGAGCGGCTGGGTAAGGGGGACGGGGGCATGGCTGTCTTTTCAGCTGCAACGGGGGAATTGCGGCACCGTTTCAGAGTTGAGCATGGCGGGCAGCAGAAGAGCTTCACAGCTGGTGCACTGTCGTTGGCGAGCCCTGATGACAACCGCATCTTCTCCAGTTGCAAGGGGAGGTTGAATGAGTACGGCATTGGTGTGTGGGACCGCAACATGGGACAACAGGTTGATTTCTTCTACGAGCATCCTGCGTGCTCTCTCGGTACGTGCAGTCAACTTTTTAAGTTCTCAAATTTAAAATTCTTATAAAAAATTTTATTTTGGGTCTCTAGGGTTATACCATTAGCATGTTCTCATTCAAACTATGTACAAAAATATTTGTGGAAAGAATTGATGTCTTTGATCTTTTGATGGGGATGGTCAACCTTGGAATTGGTCACTGATGAGAGACAGGTCTTTACCAGTTTATCAGTTTCTACACATATTCTTAGAAATTGTATGAGAAAGAGTCAACTTTTTTTGAAATTTAGTTTAGAATCTGGGTACATAAATAAATACTTGTAATTATATATGCTATAACTAACATATAAAGGGTCTATGTTGATTTGTACTATATTGTGCAATTTGCAAATGACATCTTGCTTTTAACAACGACAGGGAAGAAAGCCCATGTTTTCCTTTTAGTTATTTGCAAAAAATTTCTATCTTTTTCTCGAAAATTTAAATTTATAACTCTGTCATTAGTTGATCTTTGTTGACGCCATTAATATCATGTACTAGGATCAAATGATGAAAGTGATCTTATTTTTAATGTAGATTTGACTTTTCATATTAGAAAAGACATAGAACGCGTCAACGAACAAAATCAAATGTCTCGTATTTATTTGTTGGGTGCATTTTCATGTTATTATATCTTTCTATAGTCAATGTCAAATTAAATTTGTCAAATTATGAAAGGCAGCTGTCTGAGGGCCCCATGTGACAATATTTATATTATTTCAAATTTTAATAAAAATTAATGGTCTTTTAGAAATAAAAAAAACTCTGAACATTTTTCCAATTACTTTGACAAATTAGGATAATCGTTTTTTCTCTCCTTTTTCAAATTCCATTCTTTTTTTGGTCACTTTGTAATCTGATTCCTCTTTCCCAGGTGATGCTGACAAGCTGCAGTGGCTGCCTTCCAAAAACTGCCTTATGGTCGCCACGCTATTCCCCCGTACCGACAACTGCTTCATCGGCCTTCTTGATTTCAGAAATAAAACCATCCCGTGGTCCTGGTCTGACGCTGGCATAGCTGTGACCCTGGAAGACAAGCGAGTCCTACATGCAATCGCCATGGAAGACGGCCATTCCATATGCGTCATCAACCAATATGACGACCTAGGCTTCATCGATCTCAGAGGCGGTACCTCCTACAATACCGGTACCGGTGTGAGGTGGAGCTCCAGGAGCAAACTGATGAACCGAAAGGTGCCATATGAAGAGAGCTGCTATCCTAAACTGGCGACACATAATGGGCAGCTGTTTTCTTGCATGAACGATAGCATCTCAGTTTTCAGCGGTTCTGAACATGTACTGACAAGTACGCTCAGGAGGAGTTATGGCGGTTCGATTTGTGATTTTTCAATCGGAGGCGATCGGCTCTTTGCATTGCACAATGAGGAGAATGTGTTCGACGTGTGGGAGTCACCGCCTTCTCCTATCATTTAGGTGGTGTTTGAATTTTGTTGGGGGCTTTTTATGGGGTTATATTTAAAATTTTGTTTGTATTTAAGGGGCTAAGCAAAGAGATATGCTCTGAGGTGGTTTTTGTTAATTTGGAGAAAAACAGTACAGGATTGGAATGTAGATTATTAAAGTGTAAATTGTTATAGATGAAAAAATAAAAAATAAAATTACTTCTCTTCCTCTCTTTTTCAGCTGATTTACACAAAATGTATGCAAAATTTTGCAATTAGTTTATTCAAAGTCAATTTCTACAGTTTGCCACAATAATAACAATAACAAATGTTAATAATTGAATATACAAATAGAGAATTATGTTCATGAAAGAAAATATTTAGGATATTAATTGAATGAGATAATTAAATTAAGAAAGGGAGTTGATATACAAATATTGTAATTGATACCATTGTCAATACCGAATTTGTTATTCATACTAAATGAGTTATTATTCATGTTGATGATTTTATTATGCAATTTATTTGTATAATATTTTTATTATTCAACTTAAGTAAGTTCTTATTCAGATCAGTAGTATTTGAGTTGAATAATAAAAACACTATATAAAATAAGTTGTATAATAAAATCAGTAACATAAATAATAACTCATTTAATCAGAATAACAGATCCGAGATCGATACCAGTATCAACGACGAGATTGATACTAATATCAACGATGGTATCTCCCAATCATTTCCCATTAAGAAATTAATTCAAATTATAGTCATCCTTTGCTTGAATTAACCTTCCAACTTCCAGGCATTTCATATGTTTCTCACATGTGATGAGCAGTTGCAACTGCTAAATTAAAGCCAATGGAAATTGTATGGAATAGGTAGAGAACCTTTAATTCCCTTAAATATCTGTATACTTTACAAGTTAGGTAAAAGTGTAAAGTGCAAGTCAAATCAGTATATGTATTATCCACATATTATACCATAATTCTAAATAATGATCTTGGATTAAACAATAATTTCATTTAATAATTGTGGGTAAGTTCCAATTGTTAGGTCCAAGAAACCCATACTGATGTGCTTTCTTTTTGTTCCCCTTTTTGCAAATATTAATCATATGTTCAAGTTATTCAAAGAGATTTTGTATGGATTCAAGCTGGAAAAGTAGGTTTTTAATTAATGATGCCGTTTCCTATAAGTTAACTCACTACATTAAGACATAAAATATAAATATATATAGAATGTAAACTAGGAGAAAACATAAGAATTAGTTGGAATATTATTCCAAAAGGTTCAAGTACAGTTCCCCAATTAACCAACTACCAATTCCAATTGTGCAATCATGTTTGGACCAAAAAAAATACTTTAATAGAGAGCTAATCCAAAATCAATTTTGAAATCTATCTAACTAAGATACATCTTCAACTATATATTCTGGTATGAAGTATATGGAGATTAGTATATTATTCATCACTGACCTTCATATATTGATAACATTAATTATTGTTACAATTGAACTGAGCAGATCCATAATAAATAATTCAAATAAATTCAATAATTATTTGAATGAAAACTCTATTAAGCTAACTCATAAAGTACACATATTAATTATATGATTTCATTAAAACCAGTTGAAGACCCTTTTTCTATTAAATTTTTCATATTTTTATCCTTTCTTAATTAATATTTCTAGTCCTGCCTCCTGCATTATGTTAAAACCTATTCAAATTATGTGAATTAATAACTAATTTGACCAAACATAACTCTACTAATTAAGCTGAATTTCTGAAAATGATAATTAAGGAGATGTTTATAAGCTCCCTTTATCTATATATATATTTGGCCTACTTTTAATAAGGCATCTAATATTTTATTATGCACTAATTAAACTAGTCTTTGTAGTTGGAAGCCAAAACATGTATTGCTCTCCTATATGTTGCACCTCTCTTTAATAAAGGAAGAAATCAAAGATTAAAATATCAATGACAACATATATATTGCTTTGAAGGCAAGCATTGTTATCTAGAAATATTTCTAAAAAAAATAAAGGAAAAAAATTGTCCTTTCAGTACTAGAAAGACAAATGTTAGCAAAGAATTCTCAGTTGTTTTCATCATGAAACAAAAATATATTTAAAGGGACCCTTGAAAGGTACTAATCATTTGGCAAGATTGCAATAATTAATGATAAGTAAATTCTGCCTTGACATAGAAAATTAATTGTTCATCAGCCAAGTTGTTGGGTTGTTTTCTTTTTTTCTTTATTTTTGTATTTTTCTCTTGTCATGTAATATAGAGTTTGGTTTTAGGTAAATGATTTTTATTTATTTATTCATATATAAGTTTTGAAGTTTGATTAATACGCTTTTATAAGTATGCATTTTGACCAAAATATTTATGGATTGAATTTCAAAATCTTTTATCTAAAGTATCGATCTAAATAGCTCAATAAAATCTTTACATAAAAAATTTTGTAGAATTCTGATTTTTACTACATGTAGAATTTTTTTTTTACTATTTTTAATAATTTTTAAAAAAATGACTCAAAAAATAAATTATCAATATTTATATGTCAAATAGGATTATCTTTGAAAAAATGTAAAAAATTATAAAAATAATAAAAATTGATATTCTATAAATTTTCTATATGAAAATTTTACTAAAATACTTAGATCAATATTTCGAATACATAATTTTAAAATTTGATTCATAAATATTTCGACCGAACTGCTTAAAGAAACACTTTAGCCAAACTAAATTTTGCTCAATACATATAACAACATTTTTGTTTGTAAATTATTCAATCAGCAATCTTAATTTATTTCCATCTTTTTTATGCAAATTTTTGTATTATTGTTCTATTTTGAGTGAATTCTAAGGACCCATATTTTTTTTCTAAGAATAGACTTGAGACCTTATGTCTTGTCCTTTTTCAGATATTGATTTTCCAGCCAACACAAGTTAAAAAAATATGGAAGTTATCTTAATCAGCACATTTATGCGTAGAAACCAAGTTTGGAGTTTGTCTGTTATATGAAACTTTTAATTTATAACTATACTTTTATATGCACTTTATATATTTATGTTATGCACTTTATATATTTATATTGAAGAAAAACTAATGCACTTGTAATAGTTTTTGTGATAAGTTTTGATAACACTTTCTATTATATTAATAATTTAATTTTATGATTTCAAATTAGGAAAGTGAACCACTAGTTTGAATTAATTTTGTTCATTGGTCTTTTTGCATTTTGATCTAGTACCAAATGATCACAAAATTTTATAATTTTTCGTAAACAAATACTCTATGTGTATTAAACGAGATCAATGATATAAATTTTTATTTTAAGATTTAAAATTTCAATTATTAATAAAGTATTTTCATGATATGTCATAAGAAAAAGAGTTATCATTTGATCCCTTCACATTTATACTTTTGTGAAAGTGTTTACAATTGATAAAATAATTATTTATATCTTACGTTACAAGAAATAAATATAATGAAAGTTGTATTTTTTAATTCGACAAAACACTTACTAAATGAGGAAGACTAAAATATAATACGCTGTACAAATGGATTCGTACAATAGTTTCAAATCTCGAACTTGAAACTAAAAATAACTAATCTGAACAATTCAATATAATCTGCATATCAAAATCTTATATAATATCAAATTTTATATTTTTTATAATTTTTTTGCTATTTTTTCAGATGAAAGGAAAATCAATTGATTTGAGGATTATGGAATATCCAATAAGAACAATTTTCTCCCCATCCGAAAAAATAACAAAAAACTCTAAAAAAATGTGAAATTTGGTATCTTACAAAATTTTGATATAAATATTATATTGAGCAATTCAAATCGATCATTTTCAGTGATTCAAATAGCGGGGAGATTTGAGTTCTTGCTTGGTGATTTTTTGCTTTTGTAATGTTCTTGCTTGGTGATTTTTATTGTTGAAATTTGAGTTCATTTTCTTTATTTTTGATCTATCTATGTTTGGTAATCAATGTATAATGGTACCAACAACTTAAAAACTAAGAACATCTAATGCATATTAGATGCTCGATGAAATGCTTGAAAGAATAAAATCACAAATTAGCTATGTAAACTAGTAAACCACTGTTATTAGGTGCTAGTGTGCAACAAAATAATATGTTGTTTGTTACTTATCAATTAATTTATGAATTTCATCATATATTGTTAGAATCAAGAAGAAAACTATGTTATTTTTTCTAAATATTTATGTTATATAAATAAAAAATTATTTGTTGAAAATTTTCATCCGCTATGAATCGATATCGTCCGCTAAATTTTCGCTATCCGCTACAAAAAAAAATGTCCACCGCTATCTGCTATTTAAACCTTTGATCATTTTTATCTCTAAAATTGAGATTTAAAATCATTGTACGATATATCTATACCACGTGTTGCATTTAGTCTTCCTCGTTATAAAATATATATTTATAAATAAGTGTAAACAATATCTACATAAATGTAAATATTTTATGATACAAAAAAATGATGCACAGAAGTAAAAAAAAAAAAAAAAGAGTTTCTCTTGAATAAAATAAACTTTAATTGTTAAAAAATTAGCCCTATGTAGAAGTTCAATGCCTAGAAATTAAAAGACCTAGATTAGACTTAATTTCAGTAACTTTTGATTGCATGCTACTCTAACAATATTTGACTATGTAATTATTTAATTTCTCATGTTCAAGTTGGGATCTTATCCAAATGACATTAAACAGGGGTTCTATTCAAATTAAAGTCATTTATTAGCTTAATTTATGATAAAAACAAACAAGAATTCTATTAATTTTACTGTAAGAAAAAAGATTAAATTTTAACAAAATATATTCTACAAAAAAAATTGCATTGAAAATTTTTTGGGTTTAAATATCTTCTACAAGAAATAACCATCATTTTCGTTCTATATATAGTATAATAATCCCCTTCATAGATAGAGAAAGTCAATTATTATCATTTATTATTTTGCAGAGACCATTTAATTTTTTAATAATATCATTAATTTTTTGTTGAAAAAACTTTGTTTAACAAGTCATGAATTACACGTAAGTACAAACAAAAAATTTCTTCCTTGATGAAAGTATTTGAAATAATCTTAAATCTATTATATCAATATAAAAAGATGAACGATTACTGCATCCCTTATCTACATCTTTTATTTACATTTTAGATATTTGAAGCTATTCAATATAATTTCTAACTTAATTTTTAAAATATATATTTTTAAAAAATATTTATACTTAATATTAAATACAAATAAAAAATATAAAAATAATTTCTCATATCAAAATATCTTCATATTTGTATGTGTTTAATATTTTATGTTGATGTTGGAGATAAAATGGTGATATTATATATGGTGGGTCATTCTTTGCTTTGAAGTTCATAAAGGTAAGGTACATCATTGTACCATCAATTATTAATTAATTGTCATTACATTTTCTATTATGATTTCTTTGGACGTAAAATCACTGTCTTATTAAATAGATTATATATATATATATATAGAGCTCATCATGAATTAATGCTTTTCATCAATGGTTGATTAATTAATTAATTAATTATATATAAGAAAAGTTGTGCACACTACTACTTGGTCTTGAATTAATTATTTTTATAGTTTGAAAGAGAATATATAAAATGAGGCAGGTGCAAGCTTTTGGTTAACTAAAAGTTAAAATTAAATATATAGTAATTACTAATTAGGATAAGATAAAGCAGTATATTAGATTGTGGAGACAGATGATGCATTAAATGTGCATTGTTTAATAAATTAATGATTTAATTGTGTTATGTGACCCGTCATCTATAATTATATAAATCCTTAGAAAATTACTATTTATTCACAATAGCGACTACTGTTTATATTTCATATGTAATTAGATGGTGATCATATTTTATATATGATAAGAAATTAATAATAAATTCTTCACGGCGCAACGAAACGTGCTCTATTTGCTAATATACTCCATGAAGAAAGCGCATAGGACAATTTTAACCCTAGTCATGTACGCCACTCATTTCATTGCTTTTGGAAAGAAAACAAGAGAGAGAGAGAGAGAGAGAGAGAGAGAGAGAGAGAGAAACACAAGGAAAAAAGCTACAACTTACAAAAGCTGCATTCTTCCATTTAATATATAGATATATTGATATATTGATGGGATTTTTGATAATTATTATTTTGATAATTTTAATGATAGGTTTTCAAATAATTTCGAAATAATTTTTGAAAATTCTCAACAATAGGAAAGTTTGTATATATATTTTTTAATTTCTAGATTGATTGTGTTTTGAGTTGTATGTGATTTAAAAATCAATTGACATTCCATTAGAAGTCCGTTAAATTTATATCGTTACAATTTTTTTGTAATTTTGATTGTTTTTTTAAGGAATATCAAATGATATTTAAATTTAATGAAATTTCAAACACAATTGATCTATAGGTTCAAGAATATTTCTATAAATTATTTCTACTTTTAAAATTTATTTTGAATTTATTTAAAAAATCATTATCCGGATCGTTAAGTTAATAGTTGTTAATGAATCCTCCAATTCCTTTTTATCATGTTATGTGTTGATTTTCTTCATTTTCAGAAAAAGTGATTGCAAGTTTCTAAGCCATAATTTGGCAAGAAAGAAATTGTAATATGATTAAACTTTAATAATTTTTTTTAATTTAGATGACTCAGACTCTATTTTTTATTAAAAAAAATCAATAATTTTCTGGGTGTTCATTAATTTCTCATTAACTATATATATTTTTATTAAAAATCAATAATTTTCTGGGTGTTCATTAATTTCTCATTAACTATATATAACTACCTCAGAATAATTCATTTAATATTCTCTTTTGCCTTGAAATTAATATAAAAATGAAATTACATGGCACCCATGTTTTTGTTTTGTACTATGGTAACCTAAACAAAAACAAAAAGTGGGGCCCACTAAGGCCTTCAAATTTCAGGACAAATTAATTAAAATAAGAACTACAAAAATAATTTTTTTCCAAAAAAAAAATAGAAGCATTCCCATACTATTAGTTTGTTTTCCAGACTTTTTTTATCACATTATCATTGAATGATATTTGTTCATCTTTTACTGAAATTTCATAATTATTAACGATTGTATATCAAATGGAATTTCTTATTACATAAATTTGCATAGGTTTTGTCATATTTTTGTTAGTACAATTATATAATTTTAGTTAACAGATGGTTACCATTTACAAATAAATTGGAAAAAGGAGTGGCACTCTAAGGTTTTCTTTATAAAAATCCATAAAAATAACTTCTATTTTTTCTATTTTTAGGCTCATTTTCTGACATGGATAATAATTTATTACATCTTCAACGGCACTATAAAAAACATATAGCTCAGATATGACATATGATGTAGTAAAATATTTCCTTAAAATTCATATAAAATTCTTCTTCTATAAATCAAATGGTATAAATATATGATCCATTTAATTATTAAAAAAATGCTTCAATTTTTACAAGAAATGAATAACTCCACAAGATTCTGGTAAAATTGAATATGAGAAGTCATATATTCGAAAATCAAATAGAGAATTTTTTACGAACGTTTAAATAAAATTGAGTGATTTTGATATTCATTATTATCTAAAAAAATTGAAGAAAGTAAAATTCAGACCAACCAGATTGGAATCAGCAATGTTTTGTGGGCATAAAATCATGACCTAATTTTGTGGAAAAATATATATATTAATTTGTATAACATTTTTTTAAGTATAGACTTTCAACTAAGCAAAAAGACAAGGCTTGTGTTGCTTATATTTAGGCTTGTTTTGGTATTTTCTCTTATATAACCCCCATTTTTTTAAATATTTTGACTATTGACTGACTACTGATCTTGCCAAAATATTCTACCAGTAACTGCTGATATTAGCAATGAGAGGAATGATATATTTATATTTTTTTTTTCAAAAAGTGTTTATATCTAATAACAAAATTATTTACATTTTATGTTATTGGAATTAAAAATCTTCTTGACATTGTTCAAATTCATCCAATGTTTTTTGGCATATGATATCAAAATATTATTCAATAGGAGTTGATTGTAATTAACAACAACATCTTATTAAATCTGCAATTAATATGTTATTGAGAGGTGATCCAAGTCCATTATGTGTTTTGTATACAACAAATTAAAAACATCTTATTAAATGTTCAATATGGTTTTTGGGCTCACAACTTCTTTGCAATATGGTTTTTTGCAAAATCCTGTTAAAAAAAAGGAAGTGGAGAAGTTTTTATGCTCATTGAACCAAAATTTAATTTGATGGGCAGAAAAAACCGTTCGATAACATCAAGATTTATACAAACATTCCACTCTCATGCTTTAATAACCGTGTGAATTATCATATTTGATGATCCAATGGTGATTTTGTCCATTGGATCAAAATATGGTCTGATGGGCATTGTAACGCCCCTGTTCTGTTAAAAAAATATTGAAAAACAGAGTAGGAAATAATCAAAAATAATAGCCAGAGAAGTAAAATAAATAAGAAAAAGTGTACTCTAAGTATGTGAGACTCAAGCATTATTAAGCCAATCTTTCTAATTTTTTTCTTCAAGGATTTTGTGATTCATCAAACTTGATATATCTTCCATTTATATAGCAAAAGAACAACACATTAAATCATCTTAGAAACCAGACATTAATTAGAAATTTTTTAATGGGGTTCAGATATTATACCAAACATTGATATTAATATATTGTATTCAATCCCTTTAAACCTTACTTTCCAATTGTGATCTCATATCTCTCTTTCCCTATTGTTATTGTATTTTTGTAGTGCTCAAGTTTCTTTGTTATATATCTTCCTTTTTCTCAATTTTTGTTAGAAATTTCTAGAGCCTTTAGTTTCTTAGATGATCTGATTTGTGGTTTTCTTTCTATATTAATGGAATCAACTATAATGGATAACAAAATCCTTGAAGAACAAATTAGAGAGAGTGGACTCAGGCCTTAGTTTCTCTTGATTTTCCTTTTAAATCAATTAATTTGAATGCTGATTTTTGTGATTCAAACATCTCAATCTTGCTTAAACAGATTGTTACCTTGAATCAAATATAACACAAAAAGTTTTTCAAGAAATTAAAGGATGTCTCTCTATATTATATACCAAATTAGATAGAGAAATTTTCTGCAAATTCCGAAACAATCTCACTTTCGATGAAATGTATTGTAAATGATGAATAAAAAAAATCGAACTACTTTATCAGAATCAATTCTCAAAAAAAAAAAAAAGATCAGACTAACCTCTGTAGTCAGATTTTCTTTTAGTCTCAGATTTAATTTGCTACTGTAATATAATTACACATTATACACATCCTAAATAGTACCATTTAGTTTGGTAATTTTCATAGATATATGGAAGAGAAAATGGCGGCTACATATGGCCGGGTTCTCCATGAGACCAGCACTCTAACGAGCTTTTATAGCAGTTGAGACCTACCGATCGAATCTATCGACGGCTGAAATTTAAGAAGAAGAACAAGAACAAGATCAGCACTCATGATTAAAGCTTGCTAAAACCTAAAAATACAATCCGACAGACCAAGATGAACGAAAAAATTAAGTAATATCGCACGTACTACACAATGGTTAAAAAATGTATACATCTTACAAGCCAGTAATATCGCATGAACTACAAAATAAGTAATATATATTGCACATATTTTTTATAAACATTGCTTTTGTTTTCAAGATACATTATTTTCTTTTTAGGTTTCAGTATGTGTAATAAAAATTAATCTTGGCAGCAACCTTGAAGGACATCATTATTATATATATGGTTATAGAAAATAGAAAAAAAGATTGTTAAAGTATGCTTCCTCCATCCACATATCATGTGTAATGAAAAACAAAAAAAATCACAACTAGATTTCAATTTAATTGTCATGTTTCAGTTTTCATGCATGCAGTCGGTCAACCCGAAAAAGGAAATGTTAATGTCCTTAATTATCAGAATAAACCTTACATTTTGAAATTCTTGATTGGTCTGAGAACATTCAGGCAACAGATGGTGGTCGACTCCATGACCACGATCGTCTTTTTCTCCGCCTTTTATATCTGAAAGAAAGTTTCAGTACCTCTTCCTGTCTATAAAGCTCAATCTCACAGGTGAATTAATGATGAAGTATCAGTAAGAGCAATGTCATCAACCAACACATGCACACCAAGTGTTGGGTTCTTTCTTCGTTAGTTAGAGCCCAGGTCTAATTCAAGCCCAGTAAAGCTCATCAAAGTTCAATCCAAGAGCTAGTGATGTTATATTTGATTGAGAGGCAGATATATAGATAGAGCCCACACCAAGTGTTGTCATACAGGTTTTTCCAGCACAAAACCTGTATGACGACCAACATTATGGATATTCTGAGACAACTAAAGTTCAGACTTGTGCTTTCTGGTAAAGCAATCAGTTTGTATAGCAAAAAGCAAGAGAATAATAAAAGACTAAGTTTACTCACCTTTAAGAATTCCCAGACCTCTTTGTTTAAATTTAACACTTCCGTGTCACCATCATCATAGATAACCTGGTATTTAGAAAATCCATAAAGTAACTACAATTAGACATGATCACATACCAAGAAACTAGTAATAGATCGTCTTCAAATTTAGTTTTGATATCTTAGGGAAATTCATGGATGCCAAACATTCAAAAAATGTTTTTGAAAAAAAGTATACACATAAAGATCGAGCTATGTTACCAACTTACCATATGTCTTTTGTCAGAACAGTTGTACTCCTTAACAATAGCATTGTAGAACTTTGCAAAAAAGAGCATCAACATTTCAACATCAAATTTAACATAACAGAGCTTAAGTTTTCGAAACAGTGAATCTGATTTCCTAATTTGAAACTTACGCCTTGTCGCGAGGCCACCATACTTTAATCTTTTCACCGACAATGCTTTCATCAAATATCTTATGCTTCTTTCCACCAGATGCCTTTTGTCATTAAAAAATGAAATTTATTATTAAGAACAAATTTATATTAAAAAAATGAAATTTATTATTAAAAAATCAATCTGACAAAGGTATATACCTTAACACTGATGCCTCGACTTGTATCTCCTTTGGAATCTGACGGCTGCGTCTGTTTGCCGGGAAGTCTCCTCTTTTTTTGACTTGGTGAAATATTTTGCCATCGCCTCAGCCTCCTTAGCCTTCTGGGTTTTCTTGATGACGCGTGACGGGCGATTGACATTCTGAGAAGGTGACGCCTCCGCAACAGGTACTTGTGGGATTATAGCCTCTCCTTCCTCGGCCTAGAGTAATACAAGCATTAATCAAAGAGTTAGATGCTTTGATACAGAGATGAGTACATAATTAAATTCAAAAATTCAATGAAGAGAAAAATAAAGATACTGTATTCTCAGCTGACAGGTCTTGACAGAGAGTAGCAACAACCTCTGAATGATCTTCTGTGTTGTTGCCAACCAGCACTGTCAGTAGCGGCTGCAACTTGTCAGCACAGTTGTGAATCACTTTCTCCCCTGTCTGAATGATGTCGACATATCCACCTAAAATTAAATTTCAGAAAAGAATTACAGAACAATTTGGCAATAAAAATAAGAGATTCTACTTTTAAATTTTACGAAAGATCCCTACCCTAATATGTCTGAAGTTGAACAGAATCTGGTACCATCATGGATAAGAATTTTCAAAGGATACGGTACCAAGTACTGACAAACTGATCAAGTGATATGGTAAACAAGTAATACTATAAGGAATTGAGCACATACCATCTTTTCTTTTCTCACACTCCAAAGGAGGCATGACAGCAGGTCGTTTGAGATTTCTTCTCTCTCCATTATGATAATTCTCATTACCGTCTCCATGTAAGAAAAGACGTCCACTTCATGCCTCGAGCTGGGATGAGAGAAAGCTTAATTAGAGAAATGAAGAACCAAAAAAAGCTTCATAGTTTACTACAACAACTATAGACTATGATAAAACAGGGGCCTTTTTGTTTTTCAAGAGGAAATGAGATGACTAAGCATACATGACTTGGAAAGACACATTTTATGTTTTTTTCCTAGACAGTTGATTGTGTTATTGAGATAAAATGAGAGAAATCAGCAAGTTCATTATGCATGAAAAATCTTCTCTCTTTTTGAAACAAGTATTTGGTTAAATTAAGATAGGTAAAAGTAACTAACTCTGAAAAGTGGTGATAACTAAAATGTCCTCTAAAAAAAAAAAAAATTTTATGTGTTGGTGCAAAATAGAAACAACTTTTAACCAAGGACAATCTTAGACACAGAGCCTACAAGGGACCTATAAGATCCCAATTTTGTGACGAAGAGAAGAACATTGGTCATATATTTGAACCTCATACAATTGTTAAACAAATATGATTTTGGCTTGGAAGAATATGGAATATAGAGAAGATAGATAGATCTATGTGCAAAGCTTGTCATATATAGAGAAACCAAGCCTTCCTTATCCTGTGAACGCTCCATTTTGGACGGTTTGGGAAGAAAGAAATTAGGTACTTACTATCTCTCTGCTTAATTAGTGGTCAGGTTTGTGGATGGAGGAATTGAAGGAAAGACGAAAGAATTGGTTGCTAGCTAATATGAGCTTGATATTAGTCTCTCCACTAGTAACATTTTTTTTATTTTGTTTATAGGCTTTTTATATAGATGAGAGGTTGAAAAGAGGCATGGAACTGAGATGCATTTACAAGGTAATGATCTATAATGAGATGGAGGAAACTTGGAGCTGTTACCAAAATGCTGGAAGAGAAATTTTAAAGCCCTGTTTCACTTAATCACTACTAAGCCTGTTTAGGCCTAGAGACAAATGGGATCAAACACTTTTAAGTAACCTAAACAAAGAAGGGAGCAAAAGGCCCAACCCACTGAATCCACAAATTCACAGTTAACCATTGGCTTTTTAGAAGTTGTCTTGAAAACAAAACAAAAGAAGACCAAGGATCCCCCCCCCCCCCCCCCCCTCTCAATAAAGGAATTGAGGTGGTGAGATGCAAACATACACCAACCTCTTTCCCTCCATAATTTAAGTGTACCCATTCCCTCTTTCCCTCCATAGTTTTTGCTGCCTGGCTCCCAACTAGAAAAACAATTAAGGAAAAAATAAAACCAACGCACCCAACCACAACATCAACCTCACAAAACATTAGACAAAAAGCGAGAGAGAGATACATAACATAGCCCTTTCAATAAGAGGCATCGCATCTGCATTATGTACTTAGATAATCCACAGTGCCTAAACATCATACTACAACCTAAGTAAATATCATCTCTCAATGCATCAAGCACAAGTCTATACCTACCTTCTTCTATCTCACTGATCAAGATATGTCGCATGCACAGATGCACCAATGCAACTAAACCAGTACAAAAAAAAAATTGAACCAAAACAACTCTCTCTCTCTCCCCCCCTTTGCCTCTCTAGTAAACCCTAGACCACCGAACTACCTCACTTCAGATACCCGATATCTCACTATAGAAGAATCATTCCTTGAAAATCTCAGTTCCTTCCACCCTTCCTCTTTGACTTGGTGCCACTACCTGACTTTGCACCACTAGCTGCCTTCCCACTGCTGGCCTTCTCTGGAGGCCCATTCGACTTCGACTTGGGTGTAATTTTACCCACCAAATCCTTCGATTTTGTATCCTTCTTGGAGCTTGTTGCAGTTTTGGAAGTCTCAACTGGTTCCTTGGCCTTAGATTTGGCAGCAGTTTTGGAACTCTTAGGTGTCTCCTTAATATCCTTCACCGCGCTTATTTTTGCTTTCTTACTCCTCGACCTGCTTATATCACCACCCAAAGAAACATATTAGATACTTATGTTCTCTATAATGTTAGTTCAAGCATGGTCTGTTTGATTGCTTTAATCTGGTTTTAATTAGATCCTTGATAGTAACCTAATCCATGGTAATATCAATTTAGAAGAAAATTTGAATTTGATAACAAACTTCAACTCACGAGTAAAAGAACAAAGTACGTTACATAAACTGCCATATTTAAATTTACTTCAGATGATCACAAAAAATAATCATGAAGATATGTAGACATTGAAAATTCAAATATAAAGATACTCACGAATCTGGGGCAGGAGTTTCTTCTTGGTCTTCCTGAAAAATAAAAAAATTATAGAGTTAAAGTACAGAAAACAGTAAAGAGAATCTTCAGTGTAAAATTTTTGACCTCAGCATTATAATTTAGTAACGATAAATATAAGTTATAGGGCGATAAAATATGGAAGTCCTGATACGGTAAACCAGTCAGTCTAGTACGTGTGCATGGGATGAGAGCAGAGAGGCCATTGGTAGAAAGGGGAAGGGTTTAGGAATATTCATTTAAGTATTGGTTTGTTCTGCGACCAACATCCAAGATATGCTGGACCAAGTTAATACCATTATTATTCTGGTCAAAAATCCTTTAATTAAAACAATTAATACGAAAAATAATCATAAAAGAGCAAGTTTACTCACATCTAGGAATTCCCAGATCTCCTCCTTCAAATGTAACACCTCGACATCACCATCATCATAAGCAACCTAAATAAACCAAAAAAATACTATAATAAGATGAGATCCAGAGAACCGACCCAGGATCTGTGAAAAGGAAGTTGTCAGATTGAGTTTTCTCTCAAACTCTTCAAGAGAAATCTGATTAAGAGATCATTATAATGCCTCAAAAGACATCCCATGTAATAAAACTATTGAAAAAAAATGTATCAGCAGGTGGGCAAAAGACCACAGATAAGAGTCCACAGTACCGTGTGCCTCTTGTCAGAACGGTTGTACTTCTGAACAGTGCCACTGTAGAACCTGGCAGAGAAGAGCATACAGATTTCAACATCAAATGTAAACATAACACAACTAATATATACATCAACGATGTTAGCTGATTCCAAAATCAAATCTTACGCTTTATCATCAGGCCACCATACTTTAATTTTCTCGCCAATAATGCTTTCGTCATATTTCTTCTGCCTCTTTCCTCCAGATTCCTATTGTTAGGGGTAACAAAAGGTTTTTCAAGTCAACGAACTTATCACTCAAAAACACAAAAAAAGGCAATTTTTTTAAGACACAACAAATCAAAAGAGAGAGTCACCTTATCTTCCTTCTTCTCCTCCTTGTCTTTGCCCTTCTCTTTCTCCTTCTCCTTATCCCTCTCCTTCTCTGTGCTCCTCTTCCTTTTTGATGCGCTCGACTCGCCCACATTTGCTTTTTCTTTTGCAAGCTTCTTCGCATTAGCCTTAGCGGCAACGATATCCTATTCATAGAAAGGAAAAGATGTGCATTCCAATTACATCTTCCTTTTATTATGTTTCCTTAAAAACAAAATAAATTTATAATTATGGATCTAACAAATGTATATACCTTAACACGGATGTCTTGGCTACCATCTCCATCAGAATTGGCAGGTGCGGCCTCCTCTTCCTTCTTCTGGTTCTTGGCTCCCTCCGTTTCCTTCTTCTGGCTCTTGGGCCCGCCTTTCTGCTTTGCATCTACACTGGCAGAAGTACCTTTTCTCACAGATTGCCTAAGCGACTTCCCTTCCGAGTCACTTGCCCCTTCAACAACCTCTTTTTTAGCATTCACAGCCTTCTTAGCAGTGCCAGCCCGACTCCTTTTCGGCCTTGAACCCGACTCAGGAACAAGTGTACTTGAATCAGGCCCATCAGACTTTGGCTCAGCTTCCTCTTCCTTCTTGTCAGACAAGACCTCTTGGGAGCCTGAAGATTCAGCCTGCTTTGCCGGGGCTGCTTTCCTCCTATTTGATTTGACCGGTGGTGGTGTTGTCTTTGTCTCAGCCTCCTTGGCCTTAGTAGATTTCTTGATTACACGTGAGGGGCGCTCTGCCTTCTGCTTGGGAGAAGGCGGCTCCTCAATAACAGACTCTCCATTGCCGTCAAGCACTGGAGGGGGTGCCACCTCTCCATTCTGCGCTGCACTGCCAACTTCCTCTGGACCTTCAGCCTCAGGGTCTTGTTCAACTGCTTTGTCTGACTCATGTGGCCTCTCATCAGACACAGTCCGCTCTGACATCTTGCTCTCCTCAGGCTGGAGCACGAGAATTCAATATATATAAGTACTTAATTTCACACAGAGACAAGCACACAGATTCAAAATGTCAATAAAGGTAAAAAAGCATACTGCATTCTTGGCTGAGGCCTCAATATCACTTTGCTCCATGGCATCTGACGTCTCTTGACAGAGGGAGACGACAAATTTAGAGTACTCATTTGTTTTGTCACCAACCAGCTCCATCAGCAGAGGTTTAAGCTTGTCGACACAATTACGTATCACTTTCTCCCCTAGCTTGAATGATACTGATAGCGACTCCTAAAAGTACATTACAAAAAAAAATTTTGAGAAAAAACAGTACGAGCCATTATATTAATACTAGCAAAATGGTCCATACCGTATTTGAGCATATTCTTGGAATCATTTTAGCCAAGACTTACACTCTTGATATATAACTAAGTTCAACTAAGTCCCTTGAAGTAATTTAACAAAAATAGCCAATAAACAACAAGTACTATTTCCTTCTGAAGGACAGGCATGTGAAATTCCAGTACAAACCAGCATACTAAAAGGAAAATACTCCTACCATTCTGTCCTTTCTCACACTTTGAAGGAGGCAGGACACAAGCTCCTTCGAGATCTCTTCACTCTCTTCTATGACGAGGGACATTATAGTCTCCATTGATGAAAAGATGTTTTCCTGATGCTTCAGACTAGGATGAAAGAAAGCTTTAATTAGAGTTAAAACTTCTTAATTTGCCACATAAATCTGGTCTACAAGCAGAGCTACTTGGCGATGTTGAAAAAGGATTTGCAACTTTGTAAATCCAGCCAAATTTATGAAGCTTGATTAGGAAAGTAATTTATATGCCGATAGTACATAAATCTTGTAAAGGAAATGACCAAACATTGTGCATTTACCTTATTGTCTTGAGGAAATGTTGAAACATCTCCAATATCAGGTCATCACACTCCAAGTCAAGCATCACAACACAGGACCTCACCTTAGCCACTGTCTCTAGAATAGAAACCCTTTTCAAGAACGACCTGCTTGTCAAGTCATCTAGTCTCTCAAAAGATTCCACAATTCTTTTAAACAAATCCTGATATTACACAAGAAGGTATTAGATATGATATCAGCAACCTTACGTCCCAGAAGACCAGATGATTTTTTTTTATTAATTTTAGTTTGCACCTATTTCGAGTGCATGTTTACTATTTTCTTCTTATATTTCCCTCTCCCTTTTTAAGGTTTCAGAACTTTAGGTAGGTTTTGGCCTACATAAGGATCAACATATTTCAAGAACTCAGGATTCTCAACCTTCTAAAACTACAAGACCAAGCATGCACCTGTATATTTGAGGTTGCGGCTTGTCAGTTGAATAAGTACAAAGACTTTGCTGTTGCCTGAATCTAAAGTCTTTTCTATTAGGTGACGTTACACAAAACATACCATAAAATTACAATTACAATGTTACGGGTCCTAAATGTTTTGCTGGCACTGCATGTGTAATTTGTTTCCATGCGTTGCAGAAACTTTTCTGCCTTAATTGCATCATCTATTCCTTTTCGAATATATTAAATAATGCCAAATAACCATAAATAAAAAGTGATACCTTCATCAAATCATCATCATAGGGGGCATCAGGTGCCGTGATGCGCGTGACCTCACTGATGCATGCAGCTACAGCCACACGTACATCAGTGTCAGGGTGTGATAGCATCCCCTTGGCAGCTAGGGCCGTCATCATTGGCTTCAATGCTGACGTCATTGAAGGAGATGGCGACTGATCTACCCTTGCCAATAATGCCTCAGCTTCCTATGTTTAAAAAAGAAAAAGAAAAGAAAGATATATGTGAGATTAAGTGCACACATGCATACCTAATACAAGAAACGTGAACGTTTCATAATGGAACCTCATAAATAGTTACCGTTACTCAGTGCGGGACAAATACAATTTTCCATTTTTTGCAAGGGATTTTAAGGAAATCAGAATTTAATGGAACGTTCGTCATTTCATGCCAATTTTCAAAGTATAATCATCATTGACATTCGTAACCGTTGGGAAGTCTGCAACAGTGCTATCTTCCACTTAAATTAGGGAAATAAACAGAAAGATTCAAATTTCATATACTCGCGCCAGAATAAGTTCTTCTGATGACAAAACAATAACTGGAGAATTCTGTTCAATATGTTATTACAATTGCAATTTCTAATCTATTTTTCTAACAACTATAAAGACCTTAAACAGAAGACAATCTAAATACTATTACAATAAGTAACAATAACGAGCACAGATTGCAAAAGTGCTAAACAAAAATAACACAGGCTACTAAAACCCTAGGGTTTTTTTTTTCCATCCATGCACCTCAAAATGCCATCTAAAATGCACATAAACCTAACTCGCAATCTAATGCTAAGCCTTGAGAAGATAATTTCTGAAAATTCAGAAAACTAGGGTTTTCAAATATGAAAAAAAATAAAACTGAACCCACCTATCAGCTTTAAAATTGAAAAAACATTCAAACAAACTGATAAGCAAGGAGAAAAAAATCTTTGAATAGGAAATTCAAGTACTCAACATAGGTCAATAGCAATTACCGGAACAACCTAAGAACATGAAAAAAAATGTTTCTCCTAATTAAAAATACTTAAACAAACCAACTCGTTCCTAATTTGTTCCGACTGTGTGCCTCCAAACACACATTATCTAGCATAATAATCTGCCAAAACTTGAACAGAAATTTCAAAACAAAAAAGGTAAAAAGAGGAGGAAATTTCTCACATCAAGCAGAGGGAGAAGCTCCTCAGCAGAGGTCGGTGGAGACTCGAGCTTAGCTCCAGATTCTTTGATTTTCTCTTCTAGGTTTTTGTCGGGGTTCGTACTCCCCATCTCAGCCGATCTTCCTTCCATTAGACGAACGAAAACCTCAGATCAGATCATCCGAGAAACCAAAACCCTAACCTAACCCTAACCCTAGCAAGATACGGACAAAAACTGCTCCGAAACAATACAGAAATAGAAACGAAAACAGATCAGAATCGGAGGAGGAATCGGAGAAAACGAAAGGGATGAAGAGATGAGAAGATTTCACGGATTTAAATAGAGGATTATTACGAGTATGATGATTGATTGATGATGAACCTAGGGTTTTCTCTCCTCTCTCTCTCTCTCTCTCCCCCCTCTTCCCCCCTTGCAATTAAAACCTTCCGAAGAAAAATAAAAATGATTTTTTCTTTTTTCTCTCTTTCTCTTTCTCTCCGTCTTTCGGCTTTGTTTTCTCTCGTGTTGTTCT
This sequence comes from x Bolboschoenoplectus mariqueter, assembly GCA_037678475.1. Classification (NCBI taxonomy): domain Eukaryota; kingdom Viridiplantae; phylum Streptophyta; class Magnoliopsida; order Poales; family Cyperaceae; genus x Bolboschoenoplectus; species x Bolboschoenoplectus mariqueter. The sequence continues at coordinate 3,178,609 of CM075268.1, forward strand.
CTCTCGATAAAGAGAGAAAAGATTGTTCCAGTTCTCTCCAGTTATTTAAACTGGAGATATCCAGTGATTCTTATCTTGAATCCTGAGCGGTTCATTTCAAATTTCTGCAATCCTGACCAGTGTAAATGGGATCGACATCCTCTCCAGTTATCAGCAATGGAGGAAGGTACAGGAGATAATGGGTCGGACTCGCACCGATTTATGGAATTGCGTTTAGCGAGCGCTCTCGAGTCCGGGAAAGGATTTTGTTCTTTCTAGATCCTCACAAAATAAATTGAGGGGCTTCTTTGAAAAAAAACCACTAACAAATTTTATTTTTTTGGCACAATTATAATATTTACTTGTGTATTTTTGTAAAGAACTAGCTATAACCTAGAGAACAAAAACACAATAGAAAAATGTAAATAAACTACAAACTAGATATTTGATAATTTTATCTTACTTTTAATAGAATATACAAGTATCATTATTTGGCATTATTAACCTTGTAGCTGAAATTAAAATTATAGACATCATTGATGTAATATTAGCACACAATCATGCATGAATGTTGTAATATGTAATTCAATATATCATTATATTAAAGCACAAATTATGTTGATGTAAGAACAAGAAGAAAAAATGAGTTATTTTCTGTTTATAATTATACAGTGATCGAGACACACGTGCTTGAATAGAGTTAATTAATCTCACTAAATTAATAAAAAAAATCTTTATATTTTTATAAAATGTACTTTTACTATGGCAAAAAAAAAACTTCTAAAATTAAGGAACTGATACTACTGACAATAAACTCTAGCTCCACCATTGTACTTATAGATATATGCATGAAGCATTTAACATACTTGTTGAAAATTAGTGAATAAATAAATACTTCATAATGTAAAAAGTAAATTCATATTCTCATAACGTGACTCTGTCATGACATATTTGACATATTTTTAGCTTATTCAAAGAATTTTTGAACTATTTTAATGATTTTTTAAATATAATCCTTTTTGATATTCAAAATATTGATATTTTTCTATTATTTTTAGGGTCATCTTTCAAAAACCATTAAAAATAGTTCAAAAACTCTAAAAATGGTAAATTTTGATATTCTACAAGATTTTGATATGAATAATGTATTGAGCTGCTTAGATTGATATTTCGGACACGGAATTTTGAAATTTGATCCATAAATATTTCGGACCGAAATACTTATGGAAGCACCGTAGCCAAACTCTGTATATATATATTTTAATGTGGGGATTCCTTGAAAACGATTAACTTGATAACCTCAACAATATTTTTTATAAATAAATTTGAAACAATTCATAAAATTCCTTATCTTTTTTCCTTCTAAAAAATTTGTGCCTACAGTAAATCATTTTCTATTATTAAATTTTTTAAATTTATTTGAAAATTCATTATTAAAATTATAAAAAAGAAAAAAAAGCCATTCATATAATCTTTAATAAATGTATGAGAGAACAACTACTTAATTAGACTTTATGCATATATAATTTTAACCCATTTAGGCCATGTTATGGCCTTTTTCATAGTGAGCTCTCTAGGTCTGATGGTGTCACAAAACAAGTCTATAAATTTATTTTGGTTCATTTCAAAAACAATAAATAACATTAAATGTGGATACAATATAGTATCCGAAATGATATAATTAGGGAGGAGTGTTATTTTAAAAATTCTATATACAACTACAACATCTTTTATGTATTTTTTATCTTATTATTGTTCTCTATAATTTGATACTATGTTTAGTCATTTAAAATATGGTTATGAACTAATGTTGCATTGAGAACCACTTATGTTAACAATCTTGACTACACCATACTCAAATAATATCAAAAAAATTGGAAAGTAGAAAATAATATATTATATATATGTTGTTTTTTTATATATTTATTCAATATTCATGTAATTTTAATATTATTCAATGTTTTATCTCATGTTGTTCAAATTAGAATGTAATTTTCATGTATGTGATGTGAGTAAGTATAGATTCTATATTTAATTTGAACTCATTTCTAATTATAATATCGTCAAAATTTATACATAATTTAATGTACTTAAAACATTTTTGAACATGTTCATGTTCATGCACATTGTTAATCAATTTGATCTCATACACTACATTATTTTATATGACATATTTACCTTCACAAATATTTTTGTAGTTTGGAATAATATTTAAATTAAGCTCAATAATTTCAACAATTATCTAATAATTAAACTCAATTCATGCAAAATATGACTTAATATATAGCTCAAATACTTGGAATCTTACATACTATATAAGTATATAAACATGTAATTAACTCATCAACATTCACCATTTTTATTTAAACCAAATGTACACACAACCTAGTTAACACAAACAAGAGAAATTATTTTTTTTCATAATTGAAATACACACAAGCTAGCTAGGTACTTGAAAAATACTATTTCATTTCCCAAATATAGATTTAATCCACCAAATTCCTTTTTTATCAGTGGAAGTTGCATTGCTTTCTGGTGGGGGATCATCTTGGGGAGTTTTTTTGAGCTTTGAAACATCATATCCTTCTTCTTTTGCTTTCTCCAACAATTGGTTGTATATTTCATCATCCATTTGAGTTTGTCTACATAATACCTAATTAAATTGCCAAAAAGGAAAAAAAATGTCAATTGTATTACATGATATAAAAATGTGTAGAATATATTATATATATATATGAGAATTCTTAATATGTTAACATAATGAAAGGAAATATAATTTTATATGCTAGTTGCACTATACTTTTTTGTTATATATAAGGTGCTAACTATTGTTTAGAAAATTTCATCTATGTTGGTATTTTTTTCGCTTTAAGATGTACATAATTTATCCTCGTCAAGTGAAAAAAATATTAGCTTTATTCTGGGCAAAATCTGAATAAAACTTCTAGACAATAAAAAAAAACATTATAAAAAACACAAGAGAATTCCCTATAATTATTGTTCAATGGATTCAAGCTTTTGAGGTCAAAATATTAATTAATAAACACAATATTTAATTATTAGGTAAATAAATTAAATTTTGTTTCATGATCTCATGATTTAGTTGAATAGAAAAAAATTAACAACCACAAATTCAAAACTAAGTTTATTTTGCATTCTTATCTATATTTTTTTTGTCAAACATGAAGATCTTATTCTTATAATAATGAAATATATAACCAATCGTCATTAAAAAATACATAATTTATTAATTAATAAAATTACGCGTAAACACATAGAGTTATGTAAAATACATACCCAAAGATTCTTTCGAGTGGGCTCCCCGACAAGCACGTATTGATACTTCTCATCTAGATATAACACCCAGTAATTTCCGATGACAGGTATGATCGGAAGAAAAGGAGGCAAATAAAATTTAACCTTAAATTTAGCCTCATCACTATTTGGATCGGCTTTGTAAGCCGATCCCTCGATGGCATCTCTCTTTCCTCCACTCCAAGTTTCATTAAGAACATGCACGGTTGCTCCGTCGCTATTCAAGCTATACGTGGCGCGCGTATTCCTACCGTCTCTCGGTTGAAAGAAGGATGGAATAGACGCGATTTCGTACCATCGTCCCATGTACTTGTTCAGATCGATATCTCTCACTACATTCATCTCTTTTGTGTTTGCCATTTTTGCACTAGGGTTTGGAATTGATTACCTTATGTGAGTATAATTGTTTCTTTACATGAAGAAAGAAAGGTTTGTTTTATAAGGAAAGAGAGAAGGGGTCTGGAGATAAGGTGGTGGGGACATGATGGGAGACGTGGAGCATTCCCATCAACACAAAATATTAATTAAGCTAAGAAGCTTTGTTAAGGATCTTTTGTGGCAGAGATGGTGTAGATACTTCTTGTTGCAATATTAGTTTTGCTTTGTGGGTCCCACTATCCAGAGGAATTAAACCCACATGGTACTTCATGTATAAACGTCATCATAGCTATTCAAGATTTCAGGAATTTACTATGGATTGTATATTTATTGGATCCATCCAAGAATTATATTAGGTACAAATATTTGGAATTCTTCAAGTTTGTTCAGGTATCAAATAGTGAGCACAACATTTTACATTTTCAGACTTTTAGTCTCTAATATTACAGAGAATATATTCCTTAAAAAGTTTCAAATTTTTGAGTCAATTGAATTGCTAATTAACTATTGCCTATTGAGGTTTTCAAAAGTATTGACACTCAATTATATTCTTCACTTATGACAATCAATCGGGGCGGATTTAAATAGAGATAAACTCCGATCAGTGTCTGAATTTGTTTTATAAAATTATAATTTAAATTTTCATTATATCTAAACTTAATTAAAAAATTAAACTAATTATATATTTAATTATTTGATGTATTTAAATTTACTTAGCATTCTAGTTTCTTCTTTGATTTCCTGGAAAATGAGATATCATCAAGATATTTCCTCATAGAACTCTTGTGAAGATTCCAAGTAATTCTATAGATAACATTCTAGAAGACTTGGGGCACCTCTATCTTATCTTAACGGCTACCTCTCCAGTTTATATATTTTCCATAAAAGGGAGGGATCACTCTGCAATACAACGGTTATTTTGATAAATTTGATAATGAGTTTTCAAATAAATTAAAAAAATTGAAAATAAAAAAATTTATAGACATATTTTTAAATTTATAGATTGACTGCGTTTCAAATTTCATACAATTTAAGTTATATTTAATATATCATCAAAAACCGCTAAATATAGACTGTTGTAAATTGTATAAAATTTACTTTTTTTAACGGACTACCAAATGAAATTCAAATTACATTAAATTTAAAACACAATCAATATATAAATACAAAAATATGTTTATAAATTATTTTTCTATTTTTAAATTTTTTTTTGAATTTATATATAAATCCATCATCAAAATTGTCAAAATAAGCACTATCAAGGCCTCTTTATAACTAGAATCTCCAGTTGCGTCAAAACTGGAGAAGAAAAGATATACTCCATGGCATAACTAGAATCTCCAGTTTTGTCAAAACTGGAGAAGAAAAGATACACTCCATTGCATTGCATAACTATCCTATAATCCTATTGGTATGATCCATACTCTTCCTTTGGTTTTGTCTCCAGCTACTAATTTTGAGGCTCTAAATGAATCCTTCCTTCTTGTTTCTATTAAATTTGAGGCTTTAAAAGCATCCTTCCTTCTTGTTTCTATTAAATTTGAGGCTTTAAAAGCATCCTTCCTTCTTGTTTCTATTAAATTTGAGGCTTTAAAAGCATCCTTCTTTCTTGTTTCTATTAAATTTGAGGCTGTAAATGAATCCTTCCTTCTTGTTTCTTCTAAGTAAAAAGGATTTGCTTCTTTCCCAAGTTTGTAAATGGATAGGATAGCAATGGTGATATAATATGGCCAAAAGTTTTAAGTTTCTTGGAGAGAAAGGTTAAGCAACCTTCAATTTCAAATTTCAAGATTTCAAGCTAGTTAGGGTTTCATATTTATGTATCAAGTTAATTTGTTTCACAAAAACTCTACCAAGTAATGCAAATTTTTCTTTTTTTTTTTTTTGTAAAGTGTGCATGTTACTTGTGATTTTTTTTCCAAATATATTTCAAGTTATATAATCGCTAAATTAGAAAAAAAAGGCTAAATATTTTCATGTCAAATTCTTGAATTTTATGATGATAAATTAAAAAACACACATCAAAGATAACATATTTAAATAATGAATTTTTGCATATAAAAATAAATCATTATGGAACAAATAGTTAAGAATACCCTAAAAAAAATTTCAGTATCAAACGAGATTTAGATATGAATAATTTATTGAGCAGCCTGAATTTTTCGTTTGAAATCAATTTGATAAATTTTCGAGTTAGAAGTACTGAGAAGCTCTGTGCTCTTAAAAACACACTAGTTTTACTCTATATAAAAATTGTATTAGAGCAAACTACATGTGACATGTGTCTATTTATATTTTTAATTGACATGATTCACATTTCAATTAATATAACATCAAAGCAGACAAATATATTCTAAATATTATCAAATAAATGCTTACAATTTTTTTTGTACAACATAAAGAATCAAATATTAACACCGATAATGGCGGGTCGTAATCTTGCCTTTATTTTGAATTCATATTACCCGTCCTCTAAGAGAACTACCCGTAAATCTCATCGGACGGTTCAGATGGTGATTCTTTCTAGGGATGTAAACGGAACATATATTATATTTTCTCCGCTCCGTATTTGATTATTGTCAGCAAAATTAAATACAAATATTCGCTATCTGATTATCCGCATGGATAAGGATATGATTTTGAATTTATGAAATGGATATCCGATATTAGTATTTAATTACCGGTATATGTATTTTTTTAAAATGCGGATATCCGATTAATAAGATATATACTTTCTAATTTAATATATATTACGAAAATAATTATATTTTTCATCATTATAATTAAATATATAATATGAATTTTAATTTTTTACAATATTTATATTTATTTATAGATGACAATATTGAAATCCATAAATTTTATAATAAATTCGGGAACATTTTATAAAATTTTAAAAAGATTCGTATTTATATCCGAACTATATATTCATATTCATATCCGATATGTACTTATATTTATATCCGAATATTATCTATATCCATATTTTTATCCGAAAAATCAATACAAATACGAATATAATTTAACTACCATCATATTTTATCCGTATTCGACGCGTTTGCACCCCGATTCTTTCCCAATTCATATGTGAAGTACTCCAGAGTCCGGAATACTCACCTGATCCAATGATCCTCTTATTTTATAATTATTTCGGCATTAATTTTTCTTTGTTTAAGATTTGCAGCAGTTGTATCTTTGTGGCACAACATCGGACAAGTGAATTCACGTCCTCCGTAGTACTTTATACGGTGAAGTGATTGTTTCAAAAAAACTATTTCTTCAAAAATATTATGTATGAATCTCAACACTATTTACTATAGTAAATACTACAGTATTGTATGTTTTTTCTAGCCACGTCAGAGGATATGGACTCGGGATGTAGCAAGTAGAAATTATACAAGATACTGTAGCAAATAATATGGCGGATAACATCGAAATTTGTGCGAGAGACTTTAAGGGAGAGATTTTTGCCTACTACATGTAAAATATTATAGAGGATGTGAATTCGGTATTCAGTACTGTGGGACGCACATATGAAATTAAGAAAAATATTTCAAAGATACCAATTATTGATATAAAACGAGTTGTTATTTATGTTAATGATTTAATTATATAACTCATTTTTTACAGTATTTTTATTATTTTACTCAAATAATACTAACATAAAAAATAATTTATTTAAGTTGGATAATAAAAATATTATAAAAATAAATTACATAATAAAATAAAATTGTTAATATAAATAATAATTTATTTAATTTGAATAATAAATCGGTATCGATTATAATATTAATATATCCGTTCCCTAAAATTAAATGCAACATATCTACTTTAGAATAATAATAACGTCAATTATGTTTTACAGGCTTTCTCAACGTCGACTAAACAAAAGAAAATAATAAAATAAAAAAAAACTAAAAAAGAAGGAGAGACAAAGTTCAACGGTCAACACGCTAATCTGAAATTTTTTGACCCAATTAACAAATACTAACAAGTAATAACAAGCTTCCATTCACAATCAACGGGAGGTCTCCAGTCGTTCTGTGGTGATCAAAGGATAAATCGCATTTCTTCTTTCCCAGCTTTAAAACGGAGACTATTGGACATCTCCAGTTTTTAAAAATGGAGATCATTGCGCTCAAAATGCTACTTTGTCAAATAAAAAAAAAAGAAAAGAAAATTGCGTAATTAGTTCCATCTCCACTTCACTACTTAGTGAGAATTTTCCTTTTCTTTTTTATTTGGAATTTACACTTACATTGCTCTCCTTTTTCTGCTTCCCATTCCCCTTCGTCAATTCCTCCGCGTGAGAAGCAAATCCATCGATCGATCGAGAGATCGAGAGATCTCGTCGCAATCAGATCTAGAAGAGAGAGAGATCTATAGAGAGAGAGAGAGAGAGAGAGAGAGAGAGAGAGAGAGAGATGCGGAGGTCGGGGGCGTGTGTGAGGTGCTGTTGCCTGGTGGTGCTGGCGGTGGCGTCGGCTCTCTGCGTATCGGGCCCCGCATTGTACTGGCGCTACAAGAAATCCTTCTCTTCTTCTTCTTCCTCCTCTCTCTCCCGTTCTCTCGTCGTCCCTTTCTTCGGATCCGGATCCATTGCTCCCTTCACGGCTCTCCGTTGGAGATCCGCTTCCATCTGCGCTCCTTGCACTTGCGATTGCCCTCCTCCTCTCTCTCTCCAGACTGTTGCACCAGGTTCGTACGATTTGGGGCAGTTGAGCTTGCCTATACCAGTTTCCATGGGTTCTGGTACTCTGCTTTCATTTAGTGATTGTCTTGTTTGCTTGCACAATTGAGGAAATAGAGGCCAAAGGGTTGAATTGAAGATAAATTTTATCATAAGATGACATATCTGAATGATTAAGGTTAATTCAATTGAGGTGAAACTGCCAAATTGAGGCTCAGTTTCATAATTAATTTATGCTATTAATTTTACTGATATGTCCATATGGCCTTTGGGATTACTATATTGAATATATTCATTAGAAAATACAAGGCTGTTCTTCGAAGAAGTACGTACCGGGCTTGTAATTAATTCTACTAGGTCTGTTTTTTAGTTAATTATTCTACTAGGTGGGAATATATAAGGATGTATTTTTACACTAGTTGACTGGTCTGGTACGGTAGTACTCTATCCTACAATTGAAATTTGAAGCATGGAATAAAATCATAAGCATGGAGTGCATGGTAGAATGTTATAGGGAATACCCCCTGTGGATTTGATAACCATCACTTTGTAAATTGATTTTTTTTCAAAGCTACTCTTATAATGGAATTTTATTTTTTCTTGCTAATGGAATTTTATTTTTTCTTTATTTTACAGCTCTTGCCAATATCTCCATCGCAGGTCAGAAACTCAGCATACAATCTCACTTATAGAATGTTGTTTTCTTACAATTAATAATTCAGTGGACAAGCTTAGTTTATCGCTGATAAATCAATCAAAATATTGAAAAATAATCAATTAACAATGGATAGTTCATTCTGGTGTGAACATTTATGCAACCAGAGGTAGGTAGAAACCACAGGGGCTGCATTTACTTATGTTGTCGTTCTCCATTAAAAGGTATAAGGGGAAAAAAGAAAACAACTACCAGAACAGTGACTGGTATTGCCCTGTACCATCAGTAAAATCAAATCTTTAATAAACTCCTAACTGCTTTTGGAAGATTATACTAATGATATTTCATATCCAAGAAAATAAAGAAAATACTGTGGAAGATTGTGGCAAGACTGATGAAATAAAGAAAATACTGTGGTAGATTGTGGCAAGACTGATCCAGAGCTTCACAAGGAGTTGGGGAAGCAGCCGGTCGAGCTTCTGACTGAGGAGCTGAAGCTGCATGAGGCGGTGGCCGAGGAACACAGCCGACATGCTAATGCTTCGTTGGCTGATGCCAGACGCTTGGCCTCACAATATCAGCACGAGGTTGAGAAATGCAATATGGCAACCGAGGCATGTGAGGAGGCGAGGGAGAGGTCACAGGTGTCACTAGCGAAGGAAAGGAAGATCACTGCTCTCTGGGAGAAGCGGGCTCGACAGCTTGGATGGCAGGACGCCTAGGGTTTAGGTTTGAATTTTTGTAAAAAGAATTCTGAAATATATTTCCAAGAATCATGATAGTAAGTCAGTGAAATGAGTTTAATTAATTAGTTCTGGGAAATTATTTTTGCTTTTGGTAGTCTTGTTTGAAGCACTAAAAATGTGAGAAATTATTACAGTGTAAGCCAATGATGATTTGCTAATTATGTATTCATCCGAGCTTTTATATTTATATTTTCAATTTTCTTTAAAGAAGATTATCAGATCACGAAATCAACTTTAAGGTTGTAAACCATAACTTATCTATTGTCAAGTTATTGTGTTGTCAAGTAATTTTGATGAACTTCGTATTAAATATCATTATTTTTTATTTATCCAATAAAATATATATTACATTACATTCTTTCTGACTGATTTCAACTAATCATTCTTGATGGTTCTTAAATTAATAAAAGAAACCTACTGAAAATTTAGTGAGATATGGTTCTATACATGCAAGTATTTATAATGTACCTATTGCATAGTATGAATGTATGATAATAGACAATTCTCTGATAATTCTAACCATATACCAGTATTATTAATCTTCAATACACCATACCTTTTGCTCGAGATAGAATCTTATATAACTTTTTTACTGAAAAAAAAATCTTAATCAGGGAAGAAGCAGTTTGTGTAATGTTTCATTCAATTATTAATGTTATAATTTTCATTTAGAACTCGAGTCTATCTAGGTAATTTCAAGATTTGCAAGGGAAATATTTGAAAACTGTAAAATCAAAAATAGTTCGAATGTTTGATGGAAACGAAGATATATAGTTTTTAGTTTTAGAATCAATGGAGGCGTAAAATCCCCCCTTTTTCTTGTTAGTAATAATTACATTGTTAACTATACCTCTTATTTATATTTCATTTATATTTCAGATATATTTATATTTTTTTCAAAAAATATTTATGTCAAATGATAAAAAATATTCATACTTTGTATTATTAAAATTAAAAGTTATATAAATTATATTTTTAATTGTGTAATAAAGGTGATATTACTTGTAGTTCCATTGCATCTTATATATTTACACTAAATATGTACTCTTTTCAACTATTCTTACTTAAAGATTCAACAAATATAGATTGATCCTTTAAATAAGAAGATATATATCTCCATTTTGTGAGAGGAGTGGGAATAAATCCACAAGTGAACTTCATAATTGTATACTTATAATTTCAACTATTGGATTTAAGACATTTCTCTCCTCTCTCCTTGGTATTAAATTCATATTATATCTCATCAATTTTAACCATTTGTATATATGTATTGTTGCAATAAAACATGCTATGTAATAATTAAAGTATTCTTTTATTCAGAAATTATTATTTATGTTTTGTTTGTAATAAATTGTAAATGAAGTTTCATGTTTTAATTTTATATCTAATCTTACAATAGTTCAATTATGTTTTAATTTATTTTTGTCATGTTCTTTCTTTGACTACACAGTTAAAGTACTTGTTATTTGTACGATTTGCAATATATTACATGTATAGTTATTGAAACGTTATTAATATTTTCAAACCAACTTTAATTTTACAATTTTAGTGATTGCAATTTTTAATTTGATTTAAGTTGTGTCATTTAAACAAACTCAATACCTAAAAAATCTCTTTGGAGATGATTTCAGTTTCCGAAAATTAAAAAAAAGTTTTTCAAAAGTGCAAACATCTAATGGTATTTTCTCATAAATTATAACTCCTATCTAGTAGTTAATAATAATAATAATATTAATAAAATTTATTTTGAACTAATTCAAATAATTCAACAATTAAGATTATTTAAATAATTTTTTTTACTATTTGAAACACTATATATGTTGCCACGTAGAGCAAATAATAATAATTAGCCAATCTATCTTAATTTAATGAGAAAAGAGTGAAAGCATCTGCATTTAATACCAAATAAATAAAGATAGACACTTTATATTCAATGGTTACAATTAAAATGTCCACTCATATAGGTATATTTTATCTATTGAATAACATACATGAAGCAAAATACTAATAGTTTTATAACAGTAGATCTAGCACAGTGGTGATAAATTTCGTCTTTTTATAAAAAAACACAAATTCAAATTTTATAAAAAGTACTAAAAAAAATGCTGGGATTAACGAGAACTTTTATTTAGAAAAAAAAAACAATTACAAACTTTGACAAATGTAAGCTAATGGTAAGTTCTTGTTTCCTTTTTATTGTAATATCATTTATATTTTATGTTCAACAAAGTAAAATGGTGATTTCTAGGTGTAACTTTGACCAATACAATCAAATAATAATAATAATAATATCATTTACTAAATTTTTTTACAATTAATTAACCCAACAAATTAACTCAGTCATATCTGAAAAGACAAAATATTTTTTTTAATGAAGACAAAAATTTATAAAAAATAAAAAAGGGGAAATTACGGACTGTAATTCTGCTACCTCCGTTTTTTTTTTTTTTTTTTTTTTCTAAAACGGGTTTCTGTTCCCGTTTAAGCCAACGGACAACCATGCACCTCGTGGTCCGAGTTTGTACATTTTCCGTGCACTTTTTCTATTGAGATATATGTAGCGAGTCATTGTAAAGAAATAAGAAATCATTAGAAACGGAGACCGCAGATTGGACTGCAAGAAATGAGCCTCATTGAAACCGGACCAATTAGACATGTCAGTTTTACGCTCTGGTCCTTTCTCTGAACGGTTTAACGAAACGCTGGCCCACCACCCGTTCGCTTCGTTAGTGGATCACCGTCCGTTACGAGTCGAGCCGTGCGATGTTCGCCACGTGTCCCGCACGATTCCCCTCTCTCCAGCTATTGGCACTTGTTCCTAATTCTGTGTATCTTTCCAATCTCAGCACCGTCCCTAGATTCTCGCCACGTGTCCACCATACTCTTCTCCCAGCCGCATGATATAAACCATTCAGCTCCCCTCTCATCACATCACCACCTCTCTCTCTCTTCTCTGTATAAAGGCTTGATCCCTCCTTCGCCTCTCTCCCGTTTCTCTCTCGCTCTACCTTCTCTCCTCCTCCGACGAGAGCGAGCGAGCGAGCGAGCATTGGTCGAACGAGAGGAGCTGTGGCGAAGAGAAGCGGCTGATAGAGGAGGAGATGGATGTGGAATCGGTGCCTGATAATGCGTCCACGTCAGCAGCTCCGACTACTCCAGTGTCTGGACCACAGGCTCTGACGAGGCGGCCTTCTAGGAGCGCGGCCATGGCTACCTTCTCCATGGAGGTCTTTGACAACGAGGTGGTTCCTCCCACGCTGAGTAGTATTGCACCGATCCTTCGTGTGGCAGCTGAGATCGAATCTGAGAGGCCTCGCGTTGCTTATTTGTGTATGCGTCTCCTTTACTCGCCATTTTGATCGTACTTCCTTAGTTGAGAGATGAGATTTTGATCGTGTGCGAAGATGTTATGTTTAAATTTTTGATCAACAGATTTGCGTTGATCGATCGTACTTCCTGACGTTGTTTTATTTACGTTCATCGTCGTCCTACGGAAATTAAAAAAATAAAAAAAATGTTGATCGTACTATCATAATTAATTTTGTAATGTTTGAGGTAGTCTAAGGATATTCTTTTACGCGGATTAAGTGAAAGAGAAATAAATTGGTGTTTATTAGTGATTTGCTTTTGAAAATAACGTTGTTTTATAAAACAGGACGGATATAAATGCAAAGGATGTTGACAGATATCAGAAAATTTGGCACTTCTACCCCTCTAAAATTGTTATATTTCCTGGTTACTCTGTGGAGATCTTAAAGATGTAGATTACATTAGATATCTTGTACGTATCGAAACAGAAACAGATAGTTTGACAAATTTTAAACAGTAATATTTTAAGTTTATTTTTTAATTAAGCATTTTGCATGGGTATACCTGCAAATTCAATGAGATGACGTGTTTTCTGGTCATACGTTTCCTCCTTTTCATTATTATATTTTGTTTTTGTAAAATACAGGTCGATTCTATGCATTCGAGAAGGCACATCGGCTGGATCCGAGCTCAGCTGGTCGTGGAGTTCGGCAATTTAAAACAGGGCTTCTGACACGCCTTGAACGGGTGAATTTTCTTTTCTATATAGACTCAGCATGCTAATCCCATTCTATTTTGATTCTCTTTCATCACTTGTGCCATTCAAATTTTTGAATCTGCTGTATATAAGCTTGCCATCAAGATGTGTTTGAAATTGCAATCAAGTAATAAGTATGGCTGTTATGTTTTTAAGCCTGTGAAGTCCGTTATATACAACATTGTTTTATGGCATGGTGCAAAACATCATTCATCTCGTATTTCAGGACAAAAGAATCTATATAGATGAAATAGAGGAAGCAAATTTGAAATATATGAAATGCAATGTATTATAGATCAACAAGGTCATATGGGAATTATATGCAATTGTATATATGTATTTTCAGGATAACACACCGACTTTGGCTAAGAGAGTGAAAAAGAGTGATGCAAGAGAAATAGAGAGCTTCTATCAGCAGTACTATGAGAACTATGTGCGTGCTCTTGACAGAGGCGAGCAAGCAGATAGGTAAATGGAAAAAAAATAGTAACATTTATGTTACCTGAATTACAGGATATGAAAATTTGACAAGTATCAGAAAGATGATGACTAATGAAATTAAATATGAGACATCCAGATAGCATCCAGATAGCACAATTTATGATTGAAAATGTCCAATGGTAGGAGATGTCCCGCGAAGAGTATTTTATAATTTGTACTTGTTATGTGACTGCCAAGCTATAAATTCATGCCCAAATGAGCAAAACAGAGTTGTCATAGTTACAGCCTCTTGCAAGCAAACAACTGAAAAAATAAAAAAAGAGAATACTTAGAAAAATGAACACACTGATGGGGGTACTGGACTAAGAACTACTTTCAAATTGAGCTTTTTGTTATTGGTAGGGCCCAGCTTGGTAAGGCGTATCAAAATGCAGGAGTTCTTTTTGAAGTGCTACTTGCTGTTACCAAGTCAGAGAAAGGGGAAGAAGTTGCTCCAGAAGTATGACATTTTAATACATTCATATAATTTAGTTTTGCGAAGTAAATTCCAAGGTAGAAATTGATTTGAAAAATGTTAATGTTGATTTGGTATATATTCCTTTATGCTTTGAGCAGTGAGCGATGAGAAACTGAGAATTATTCTGGAGAATTATTCCAGAAAGTAATGGCTATATTTGTTTTGTTGTCAATACTACTATGAATATTTATGTTGTTATCCGATTCACTGCTTTTGACATATATTATGATTATTATTATATCATTATCAATGAAAATGACAAATCAGTTGTTGAAAATGTATCTTTATCTTATATAAATAGATCATTGCGGCCAACAAAGATGTACAAGAAAAGAACCAAATATTCGTACCATATAACATTCTTCCATTGGATGCTGCTGGTTCTTCACAATGTATCATGCAACAAGAAGAGGTATTAATTAATTATTACTTCTCCTTTGTTTTCAAGACTATACCTAATTTCTATCTGTTCAGTCCTACTTAACTCGATATTTAGTTGAGTCAGGCTTAATTTGGAGGCACAATTGAAGTCAACACCAAATAAGCCCTCAACATGAAGTCATTGGCTCAATTGCTAGATAGCCTTTCAGTTGTTCTCAAACCATGAACCCATAAAAGTACCAACAGAACTTATTGGGGGTACCAATCATAATTCAGTCCTAAATCCGTATATAAAGCAAGGCGAGAACTGGTAATTTAAAATAATGCAAGAGCGCAATACTTGCTGACCAGCAGTGAAGCTTTCTCAGTTTTTGACTAGGTTTGATATAGGGTATGTGCCAGCACTAGTATGATGCTTTAAAACCATAAGACTGTTTGCTTATTTGATCTATCCATATCTATTGTGACAGATTAAGGCAGCTGTGGCAGCTCTAAGAAACACAAGGGGTCTGACATGGCCCACTTCGTTCGAGCAACAAAAACAAAAAGCAGGCGAGCTGGATCTGCTTGACTGGTTAAGAGCCATGTTTGGTTTTCAGGTAAGTTTACCTATTAAAGGCATTAAGCTGGCCATCTATTTCTCTGTATAGATGGTGTTAGGTTTCAGTACACGCTGATGAAATACATCTGAATTTTCTCTGTTCATTCACAAAACACACAAGGACACATTGCTAAATGCAATTTATGAAAAATACCATATCTAACCATCCTTGGATATTATCTTGAATTTGAATTTAGAGGGACAGTGTCAGAAACCAAAGAGAGCATTTGATTTTGTTGCTGGCTAATGTTCATATAAGACTCACACCAAAGCCAGAGCCTCTTACTAAGGTATGCCAAAAACTTCTTTTCAATTTGACAGAAGGATCCTACATGATTTTATTTGAAATATTAATTGCATAGAGCTATTGCCTCAAGATTATTTATTTCTTTTTCTATTTTATTTAAATAGTTGGATGAAAGAGCTATAGATGCTGTGATGAATAAGCTATTCAAGAATTACAAAAATTGGTGCAAGTTCTTGGGGAGGAAACACTGCTTGCATTTAAGGTATTTAGTCTTAGAATGTATAAATTAACATTCTGCAAGGTAGTAGTATGCTAGTTATTAGCAAGCTACCAGTTCTAATAGGTTCGTTTTGTGCCTTCTTTCTTGTGCCTGGAACTAATCTACGAAACTGACAAATATATTCAATTTTGACCTGGTTGACCAACTTCTTCCTAATGTTGACTTGATGATATTTTGATAATTTTAAAAAATTGTCATAATAGACATTCGCAAGGGACACAACCTCAAGAAATACAACAGAGGAAGATTCTTTACATGGGCTTATATCTTCTGATTTGGGGTGAAGCTGGCAACATCCGTTTCATGCCTGAGTGTCTATGCTACATTTTTCACAATGTAACCTTTCTTTTACATAATTTTCATATATGCCATCAAAGCTTCTGAATCATGCATAATATTTGCAAATTCTTGTTGGTCCAGATATAGGTCTGTGATCTCATATTTAATCACAATTAACTTTAGAATAAAGATCAGGGTTTCTTGTGATAGAAATTAGAGAGAGAAACTGGAACAGCGAAAGGCTGAAGAATGTACTTTGTTTTCCTTGTCGACAACAATCATACCCTTAGGCTGATGGGAAAGCTCCTAGTTTGTAGTGCTCTAAATTTAATTCTAATTAATTTTCTTTTTTTTAGATGGCATATGAGCTGCGGGGCCTACTGGAGAACAACATTAGCATCGTTACAGGAGAGAATATCAGACCTTCTTATGGGGGTGATGACGAGGCCTTTTTGAAGAAAGTGGTTACTCCAATTTATCGTGTCATTGAAAGGGTATATTTTCTCTTCCATAGGAAAAATGATAAATTCTGTCAAGACACAGAATTTTTTTTTTGTTTAATTGATCCTTGTGACCTTTCCTGATTTTCTAATTGAAGCTAAAAATATGATTTAATTCGACAGGAAGCCAGCAAAAGTAAGAACGGAAAAGCACCACATGCAGCATGGTGTAACTATGATGATCTCAACGAGTATTTCTGGTCAGACCACAATCTTTGTTGTTGTAATCTCGGTAGTGGTTGGTGGACCAACCTCGCACCAAGCTTATTTCATATCTCATTCTATTTGGTAATACAAAATGGTGTGTTCCAGGTCACCTGATTGTTTCACTTTGGGATGGCCTATGAATGACAATGCAGAATTCTTCAAGTCTATCCATGGAGTTATTCCTACAGCACGGGTGAGATATCCTTTTCTCTGATACCATTTCTTTCTATAATATAAATACAACAGAGACACCTTCTCTATCAAATAAAGTGAAAAAGGAAGGAACTGAAACAAAATTTGGCTCGTATCATTTGCAAATACAGTGCTCTGGATAAGTTTTTCCTCACATCAAAGTGGAATTATATTGTTTATTAATTTATTTTTTTATTTCTCTTTTCTTGAAAGGGAGGTGCGAGGGGTGGTTCTAGTAAGAGTATTGGGAAATCAAACTTTGTCGAAACAAGAACATTCTGGCATATCTTTAGAAGTTTCGACCGTATGTGGACATTCTATATTTTGGCTTTACAGGTAATCAGATTCACATAAGAATTGCTTTACAGTTTGTTTGTGTTTGGCGCTCAGAAGTTTGCTGGATTTCATTGTGCTGTTTTTTTTGGCTGGAACTAGATAATCTTGTAGCTAATTGCATGGGTCTGGTACCGAACACTACATATCAGTTATCAAACTGGTACCATACTGGAATGTAAAGCAGAAAATGTTCTAAAACCCAACCTTTGAAGTGGTAGTTCCCATGACTTTTGCATCTTCTGCATCCATTTAACTAACTTTAATTTTCGCTTACATTTTGACCTCTATAGTAAATGTTTTCCAACTTTCACTTGCACAGGCAATGGTGATTATTACATGGAGCGGGCTACCATTGACAAAAATTTTTAACAAGAATACCCTCTATTCCTTGTCAAGCATATTTATCACTGCTGCATTCCTTCGGCTCCTTCAAAGTACAAGTTCTTTACATGTTTGCTTGCTACACAGTTCTACCCTATTGTCATATTACACTGTAACTATTATTTTAGATAATATTTAATTAATTTACATACTGTAATGTTACTAGTGAGTTATATCAGAGTTATGTATTAACATTATGCAGTGTTGGTAATTCTACCCATGCAATGTAGTAGGACAATTATCATCAAAGTAGTGAGCTGTTATCTGCTATTATATTTTTGTATGGGTTCTCAAATATGACCAAATTTTGACTTGATACGGAACATCTGAAAGAGAGTACACCCCCCCCCCCCCCAACCCCCCCCCCCCAAAAAAAATAAGTACCCAGAACATGCTGGTTTTAAATTAGTTGATATTGTCCCAATTTAATCTTTTCCTTGATGAAAAAAATCAGGTTTTCTGGACTTAATTCTGAATTTCCCGGGTTACCATCGGGTGAAGTTCAATGATGTGATGAGAAACATTCTGAAGATCCTCATGAGTGTGGCCTGGTGCATCATCCTTCCACTATTTTATGTCAATTCTTCGACCAATGTCAACCTCCCTTTCGACTTAACCAAGTATCTTCGTCAGATTAAAGGAGTGCCTCAACTGTATCTCTTTGCTGTTGCACTGTACCTCTTGCCCAACATCCTTGCTGCTGCTCTTTTCGTGTTTCCCATGTTCAGAAGGTGGATTGAAAATTCTGATTGGCTCATCATACGTTTCCTGCTCTGGTGGTCTCAGGTACATGCCATAATTTGCTGTTAGATTTCAGTACCACAATGGTTTGGCCACTAAAAGCACAACAAAAAAGACCGTGGAAAAGAAGATAGTTAATCACATAAACAGAAGCAAGCATGCCTTCATTTATTATGACTGACAAATAACTTAAAGAGAATTATAGAGAAAGGTCATTAATGGGATTGTTCACCTTTTCAGCCAAGAATCTATGTTGGACGTGGAATGCATGAGAGCCAATGGTCCCTTTTCAAGTAAGTCCTTTTCTTGTTAGGTAGAATACCTGTACCAGTCCACACTGGTGCCAATTCCCCTGTTTGTACTACTAATAGAAATATAGCAGATGCTTAATTTTGTAATAAATAAACTATAAAGACATGGTGTAGTTCTTAAATCCAATTCTTTAAGTTTGCTATGAGGGTTCCTTGTAAAATACATTATTATGTAAAGTAATTGAAACAGCGCATACTCATTAAATTTGCTTTATCCTTTTGTTTTCAAGGTATACCTTCTTCTGGTTCTCATTGCTCTGTTCCAAGTTTGCATTCAGCTACTACATGCAGGTGAAGTTTCTGTACCTGATCTAACTATTTGAACAATTCTATATTAGGCATATCACTTTTCAAATTTAATTTTGGTTGTTTTTTTCAGATAAAACCTCTGGTCCAGCCAACCAAGGACATAATGAATATTCGCAATATCAAGTATCAGTGGCATGAGTTCTTCCCAAATGGTAATTTGTTATCTTTAAGGGACCTTTGTTATAATGGTTATTAACCAAACATTCCATAGGATGAAGGACCACTCCTATATCTGGCAACTGGATTTTCTATCTTGATTTATTTCGTACTGATTTCTTTCTTCATGCATGCAGCTAAAAACAATCTTGGTGCTGTTTTATCTATTTGGGCCCCAGTTATATTGGTAAGTGTGCGGACGACTAAATTATTATCTAGTTGTCTTCATAACAAAGTATCAAGTATTACTGTGGGTATCAGTTTGATTGGGGCGAGGCGGGTGTTGTCTGGAGATGTGGGCATCTTGGAATGAGCTAGCTACTTGTTCAAATCCTTGAAAAATGAAATCATGAACTAAACAGTAATAACACAAAAGTGAAAGAAGCAGATTCATGTTGAAATTCGGTTTTGTGAATCTTTTCTCAAGATTGAAGTTGGTTAATAACAAAAAGTTTATATTTCTTATCAGGTCTACTTTATGGACACCCAAATTTGGTATGCAATATTCTCTACAATTTATGGTGGTATTTCTGGAGCATTTGGGCGACTTGGTGAGGTAAAAATTTAGGTCTCTTTGTTTGTAAAAAAATCTTAATTTTAGAGAATCAGGCTCATAGGGTGAACTTCTAGATATAGTCTCTAATCTGCATTGGTGGACCTTTTGAGTACTTGAATTGAATGTTAGTGTCAGTGGGTTCTTATTGGTGCTCTCAACCAAGGTTACTGTGCACCAGTTGGCAGAACTGTCATGTACTGGTGTCAGACATCACTGATGCTATATTCCTTTTCATCACTATACAAACAATACTACATGTTTTGAGGACTCTATTAGCTCAGCAGTCAGTGCTGAATCTATGTACCAATTACTAAAAGAGTAAAACAGACATGCAGGATGGGATATTTTTTGTCCTGTGGTGTTTTTCCTAAGATCTGATTTGTGAATCTTAACTGAATATGCCAACAACATTTAGATTTATTCTTCTGTTAAAAGATTTTTTGTATTGTTTTCTCTGTGTTGGTAGCTTTTGGTTCTCATTTCTGTTTTCATCAAATAAAAACAGATTCGGACACTTGGTATGCTGAGGTCACGTTTTAGCTCTTTACCTGGAGCCTTTAACACATACTTGGTGCCTTCTGAGAAAGCCAGGAGGAGAGGCTTTACTTTTTCCAAGCGGTTTGCTGAGGTTAGCAGAAAATTTAGCCCTTTGTAGTCATAACTTAATAATTGTTTCATGAAGAAAGAACGTGGGAGTTAGGAATGGTTTTTACAAAAGGGGACTCATCAAACAAAAGTCTAATGTTCAGACAATATTATGTCATAATATTGCATTAGAATCATGGAATGCATTATTTCAGGTCTCTCCAAACAAAAGAACTGAAGCAGCAAAATTTGCTCAACTGTGGAATGAGGTCATATGTAGCTTCAGGGAGGAAGACTTGATTAGCGATAGGTAAGTTTTCAGTACTTAAATATCTAATGCTTCATCCTTTGCCTCTTTCTTGACAGTGTTTACTGATAAAAACACTGATACCTGATGATTACTTCACACAAGGATTATATAGTAGATGAGGATACCACCAAGGTGTTTGATGAGAAGTGTACTGTTATTGCTTTTCTGGATAGAATGTCCTACTTAATTTATTATCCTATCCTAAAAAGGACCAATTAGACAAAAGCAGAGCAACAAAAAGAAGTAGATGTGGAGTTTTTCCAAACCCTTACATTAACCAAGAAGACACAGAATCACCTGCCAAAAAAGAAAAAAAAGAAAGAACAGAGGAAAGACCATGCCTTCCAACTACTTTATCGTTGCAAACTAAATCAGTTGACAGCTATTCTTTTTGTATATTAGGGAGATGGATCTTATGCTAGTTCCTTATTCTTCAGATCCAAGTCTTAAGCTGATCCAGTGGCCTCCATTCTTGCTTGCTAGCAAGGTCATTATAGATTTCTCAAATGTTTTATATTCTGTTGGAAAATAAAATTTAAAGATTCTTATTTCACTTTTTTGATATTGATTTACTACTTTTTTTCTCAAGTTTTGGCTTATCATGAATTCTTTTTGATACATTCCATGAAGTATGATATATATTTTTTTAATTTTTTTACTTTCATTATTCAGATTCCAATTGCTCTAGACATGGCGGTGCAGTTTCGGTCAAGAGACTCTGATCTCTGGAGGCGTATCTATGCTGATGAGTACATGAAATGTGCTGTATTGGAATGCTACGAGTCTTGCAAACTAGTACTCAACCTCTTGGTTATAGGAGAAACTGAGAAGAGGTCTGCGACTTGATTAGTCCTTTTGTGCACTGTGCTTTAGATTATTGATTATTAGACCTTTCGCTAAATTTATTGAACCTAATTACTCTTCTAAATAAATTTATGTTGACAGGATAATTGGCATTATTATAAAAGAAGTAGAGGCTAACATTGCCAAGAATACATTCCTTGCCAACTTCAGAATGAGTGCCATGCCAGTTCTAGTCAAGAAGTACATTGAGCTTGTCAGCATTTTGGTTAGTATAATTAATAAAATTATCAGCAGGATTTCAACCTAGGATCTAAATTATTTCCTAATTCAACCATCATCTTCTGTTAATCCTCAGCTTCTAAATTAGGCTCAGTTTTTCTTGATTTTGACCCTCATACTGAAAAAAAAGCATGAAAACCTGGTAAAGTTATGATACAGAAGAACAGAACCTTGTACTAAAATCCTAGATTGTAGGGCATTGTTTTTATTATTTACGAAATAGAACTTTGAAAAATCATCATTTTGATAATTTTCTTACTATTACTTTTGTTAATGCAGAAAGAAGGGGATGAATCTAAGAGAGATGCAGTAGTATTGCTGCTTCAGGATATGTTGGAAGTTGTTACCCGTGATATGATGGTTAATGAGAGCAGGTACATTAGTCTTTCTCTACTGCATTCCAAGGCCTCCAGGGTTCGCATATTAACTAATTGAAAAAAATTTCAGGGAGCTGGTTGAGCTGGGACATGGTAATAGGGAATCAGTGGCAAGAGGGCAGCAGCAACAGCTTTTTGCTGCAACTGGTTCAAGGCCTTCAATCCAATATCCTCCTGTAGTCACCGCACAATGGGAAGAGCAAGTATGTACAGTACTGTACAATTGATGATTTATTCTATAGATGTTGGCCTAATTTTTAAATTGGTACTGATTACCAAAGAGCAATCTGAAGAAATCACCTGTTTAAACAGTTGAGAAAGGTGTATACAATTCAGAAAAGTATAAAAGAAGGTACACTGAACAGAAAAAAGAAGTGGGTGCAAAAAGGTAGTGATCCAGTCATATGGAGATGTTTTCGTTTCTTGGGGTGTCAGAATTATGTCCATTTGTTATTTATGAAATGGTGACAGCACAGCTAATGCATTGCTCATAGATCAAGGACCAATAGTCGCTTACCTTGTACTTTTAACCAACATATAATGTGAAATAAGTAAAAGAAAACATAATAATCACAAATTTTGATACCATATCTAAACCTCATACTAAGATCACCCACATGTTCGTAATACAAAGTAAGCTGCAGAACAGTTTCTCCTTAACAAAAAGAGATAGGACTACCAAAGTTTGTTTGTTTTTAACAGATTAAGCGGCTATATCTCCTTCTGACCGTGAAAGAATCAGCCATGGAAGTACCAACGAACCTTGAAGCCAGAAGAAGGATAGCCTTCTTTACAAATTCTCTTTTCATGGACATGCCTCGTGCCCCTCGTGTTCGGAAGATGCTTTCTTTTAGGTTTGTAAATGATTATTTCATACTTTTCTCACTCTTTTAAATGGCATGTAATAGTTTCTTTGTTTGTACACTCAATAGCTTTCAATATTTGCTAATAGCATCTGATGTATTTGTGAATTTGCAATTAAAATCAAGGTCTTCTAATCAAAAGTCAGAAATAAGGTTGAGTAGAAATTATTTGTTCATAATTCATATAGGCTTGGATCCAAAATATGAATGTCTGGCTTAAGATAGGGGTAAATTCTGGAATATCTAAAAACGTAGGCCTTTAAAGCCACAAGCGCCCCCCCCCCCCCCCCCTCGCTGCTTCAAATCTGCACAGACTTTTGCCAGCTTGTGGCTTGTTTCCTTTTGAAAACCCCTCGAGGACCAAACCTATACATAATAAATTTACAATTTGTTTAGCAACTCGCTCTTTTTTTTTTTTTAATTTTTGCTGGCAAGTCTTTGAAATATTATTTACATATTGCTCTGTTTATGGCTATGGCAGTGTCATGACCCCATATTATAGTGAGGAGACAGTTTTCTCCAAAAATGACCTTGACATGGAAAATGAAGATGGTGTTTCCATCATATTCTACCTCCAAAAGATTTTTCCAGGTACAATATTTCATTTTGCTTCTCTTGGTCTCACATACCCCGCACATACACAAAAGAAGAAATTTTTTGATTTTTCCTTTTCAGAGCTTGAAAAAATTATGCATGCCCTTGGAATATAAGAGAATGTTATATGTGCCCTTAGGAATCCAAGAGAAATATCATGTATTTACTTTTTAACACATGAGACAAATATCAAACCTTAAATTCCAGTCTTGAAGCAATATCCAAATGATGCTCCATTTCTGTTCACTTAGGCGATTAGGGTTTGTCAGCTAATATAACTTCTTATCATGTGAATTTTGTTGAAAAGATGAGTGGAATAACTTCAAGGAGAGAATCAACTGCAAAAAGGATTATGAAATTTTTTCAAATGATGAGAATATCCTTCAGCTTCGCCACTGGGCCTCCCTTAGGGGTCAGACACTATGTCGTACAGGTACATATAAAACTATTCTTGGTATCTTATAATTACTAATGGAAAGACTTTTCTTTGGGTTATCCCAACTTATTATCTTTGCAAATGCACTCAAGCTGCTAGTTCATTCATCAAAACAGCTAATTCATTTAATTGTTAAAAGATTAGGTGCTAGGTTGTATGTAAATCAGTCAATTACAAAAATTGTGAATTATTTTTCCTGCTTTGTGAATATTTATTAATTTATTAAAATGAACTCTTTGATTCTATAGTTAGGGGTATGATGTACTACAGAAGGGCACTCAAACTACAAGCTTTTCTTGATATGGCTTCTGAAGAAGGTAAAAATATTATTCACTGCATCTTAAGTTCCCAATTGGTAGTATTGGAAAATTGAATAACTAAACAACATCAAAATAAAGAAGAAATTGCATAAGTTAGTAGGAATATATATATATATTTGTATTGTTATCCAGCTTTGAAATCCTTGAACTTAGGCTGCTGTTGACTATCTATACTTCAACCCCTTTTTTTGAGCAGAAATTTTGGAAGGCTATAAGGCAGTGGCAGATCAAGCAGAGGAAGAGAAGAGACAGAGGTCAATGTCAGCTCAGCTGGAGGCTATAGCTGATATGAAATTCACATATGTTGCCACCTGTCAAATTTATGGCAACCAAAAGCAATCTGGAGATCGTCGTGCTACTGATATTTTGAACTTGATGGTCAAGTAAGGAATCTAATTACTATCTTGTACTACTGTAATGTTTAGTCACCTTACGAGTTAAGCTTCTTGTCTTCAAATTGTCAAGCATCAAAATCTTACATTAAACTCTTTTTGTGATTAAAAACAGCTACCCTTCACTACGAGTTGCATATATCGATGAAGTTGAAGAGCGGGATGGTGATAAAGTACAAAAGGTTTACTACTCTGTGCTAGTGAAAGCCGTTGAAAATCGTGATCAGGTAAGACAAAGAAAATCTAGACAAACAAGAGAAATTTTGGACACTAGGTCACTCATGCTTTTCTTTTATTTAAGATGATGCTAACTTTGTTATCTTTAGGAAATATACCGCATAAAACTTCCAGGACCTGCAAAAATAGGTGAAGGAAAACCTGAAAACCAGAACCATGCAATAATCTTCACACGTGGAGAGGCTCTCCAAACAATTGATATGAATCAGGTATGTAAAAGCAATTGGCTAAAATTCAGCATTGTTGCGTACTAGTAGGAGAGTTATTTTGAAGTAATTGGATAAAGTTGGTTCGTTGCAGATTCCACTATAAAATCCTTTCATCAATTACTCATCATCCAAATGCCAAATAATGATTGGTTGTATATGTAGTCATCATCCAAGTGCCAAATCCTTAACAGTCAACAGTTTACTAGCCTTAAATCTTGAACTTCTGTATTCAATTCTGTTTTTATCTTATCAGGACAACTATTTAGAGGAAGCACTGAAAATGAGAAACCTTCTAGAAGAATTCAATGAAGATCATGGGGTGCGCCCTCCCACAATTCTTGGTGTACGTGAGCACATTTTTACTGGAAGGTAACAGCCATACCAATATACCATTGAAACCTGCTTTCAAAATATACGGGCAATCAGTATATAGGATTATCAAGCTGTTTCTGTACAGAAGACAAATAATAGAGTTCTGTTTGTTGCTTAGAGCTAAACTCACTAAGCCAATAACAAAAGTCCAAGAATTGGTCAGTGTCCAGAATAGTTTCAGCAAGTTACCAGACTAACAGGAACTCTGTATGATGCCACTAATTTGTTTTTAAACTCACTAAGCCAATAACAAAAGTCCAAGAATTGGTCAGTGTCCAGAATAGTTTCAGTGAGTTAATAGACTAACAGGAACTATGTATGATGCCACTAATTTGTTTTCCTAATTTGTTGCAGTGTTTCATCTTTGGCATGGTTCATGTCAAACCAGGAGACAAGTTTTGTCACAATTGGCCAAAGAGTTCTAGCAAGTCCCTTGAAGTAAGTTTAATTTATAACTCATAATTTGCTCCCTTTGTATGGTTTATGCACACCTAATCAGCAGTTTTTAAAAAAATGAAATAACATGAAATAACTTTTCTGGTTTGGTCAGTGCTTTCTCTGTTCTCTTTATTTTGAATGTATAGAATTTTATACCTAGTTTTCTGTTACTTCTGTAGAGTTCGGTTCCACTATGGTCACCCAGATGTGTTCGATAGAATCTTTCACATCACGAGAGGTGGCATAAGCAAAGCTTCTCGAGGAATCAACTTATCCGAGGATATCTTTGCTGGTAAGACTTTTTCTCTTTACAAAATTATAATTTCTTACTCAAAATCTGACCCTTCTATTGTGTATCTTAATGGAGTAAATTTGGTCATATATGATAGAATATCAAAATGTAAGATTTTAAATGAAGTCCTCCAGATAATTCTTAACAAGATTAAAACATGTATGATTGCGCATTCAGGTTTCAACTCAACATTGAGACGAGGAAATGTGACGCATCACGAGTACATCCAGGTTGGGAAAGGACGTGATGTGGGGCTTAACCAGATCTCCCTCTTTGAGGCCAAGGTGGCATGCGGTAATGGAGAGCAAATATTGAGTAGGGATATCTACCGCCTGGGCCATCGCTTTGACTTCTTCCGCATGCTGTCGTGCTACTTCACCACTGTTGGCTTCTATGTCAGCTCAGTGGTATGTATTGATGTTTCAAACAATACCAATGTTTTATTTTTTGCATCAGCTTTCTTTTGCTAAACGTTATGGATTTGTGTGTTCATTAAAGCATGATAAAACAACAAACATTGCATGTCAGTACTGAACTAGTGGCGGCTATCTACTATTTCCCCATTTGGGTTTCTTTGTCCATTTCTTGATGTTTTAGATCTTTTATCCCCCTTTGTTGTTTCCATAACCTTGAAGAGACTTAAATTGCTTCAAGAGTGGCCTTGGGTTAAATATTGCATTATTTCTAAATATTAGAGGCATTCATATAACTCCTTATTTGTACCTTGTTATATAATTCTTTCTCTGGTCACTCACTCAGATGGTCGTCATCATTGTCTACATGTTCTTATATGGGAGGATATACCTATCTTTGAGTGGTCTAGAGGCTACAATAGTGAGACAAGCTGAGATGCGGGGCAACCGGGCCCTTGAGTCAGCCATGGCCTCCCAATCTGTGGTTCAGCTTGGTCTCCTCATGGCACTACCCATGGTCATGGAAATTGGTCTTGAGCGCGGTTTCCGCACTGCCTTAGGTGATTTTATCATCATGCAACTTCAGCTCTGTGCTGTGTTTTTCACCTTCTCTCTTGGTACCAAGTCACACTACTTTGGTCGCACTGTCTTACATGGAGGTGCCAAGTACCGCGCAACAGGCCGTGGGTTTGTGGTGCGTCATGTCAAGTTTGCTGAGAACTACAGGATGTACTCAAGGTGCGAATAAGGGGATTTCTTTCTCATGTTCTCCATAGTTCTTAAGAAAAGGAACCAGCATTTTTTTTGTGTGGAAATATTACTGCTTTCCAAACAAGTTCTTTACATAAAGCGGAAAGAAATATAGAAATGTTAAATCTAGGAGATTAGATGTTGGGCTTCAAGGTATGGTTTGGTATCATTTAGTTATGAAGTAACTTGATTGAAGTAACATCAGCGTTCAGGGGCATAATCATTTTTGTGAATTAAATACTAGTTTAAATGGTTTGATACTATTTGCTATGGGTCCAAACACTATATAAATTATGAATTTGGGTTTACTTCCACAAATGTCCTTCTGTAATTCTCAAGTCACTTCCTGACTCTTTGTTTGTATGGTTGGTAATTACAGGAGTCATTTTGTCAAGGGAATGGAGCTATTGGTGCTGCTTATTGTTTATGAGGTCTATGGCTCAGTTGCAACCAACACAGCTCTGTATATACTCTTGACATTCTCCATGTGGTTCATGGTGGCAACATGGCTCTTTGCGCCATTCCTGTTTAACCCATCAGGGTTTGAATGGCAGAAAATTGTGGATGACTGGGATGACTGGAGCAAGTGGATCGGCAGCCGTGGCGGCATTGGTGTACCAGCCAACAAGAGCTGGGAATCATGGTGGGATGAGGAGCAGGAACACCTCCAGTCAACTGGCTTTCTTGGAAGGTTTTGGGAAATTGTACTCTCCCTCCGATTCTTCCTCTTCCAGTATGGGATTATCTACCACCTCCACATTGCCAATGGCAGCAAGAGCATTGTGGTAAGTATCATAACTATCAGTATCAGGTAGCAGTGGACTACCAATGAAACTGACTCATTTGTAAACCTTGATGCCTTTTCTCAAATTCCTGGTGATTAACTTTGGGATTATTCTGCCTTATCAGGTATATGGTCTGTCATGGCTGGTCATAGTGGCGGTTGTGTTGGTGCTGAAGGTGGTGTCAATCGGAAGGAAAAAGTTCAGTGCTGATTTCCAGCTTATGTTTAGGCTTCTCAAACTGCTTCTGTTCATTGGTTTCGTTGGAACTCTTGGTATCCTATTCTCTCTTCTCAATCTCACAGTCGGTGACATCTTTGCTGCCTTCCTCGCCTTCGCTCCTACAGGATGGGCCCTACTATCGGTAACAAATCTCTTTCTGTACATAAACTCAATGTTATTCCTGCTTCATTTATATCTCAAGTAGTTGATTGTTGTCAAGTTAATAAATAAAGTTTTACTGAAAAGATGTAATGATGCCAAGATGTCGACAAAGTTTGAAGCAGTCTGGTCAGTTCAGGTATAGGTAATGACTCGGGTCATGCGCCATTAAATTTGCAGAATGTAGATCGAGTACAAACAACTTGGTACCAAAAAGGGGGTTCAGTTCCGTGCATATCGATGAAGCCTCTATCTAAAAAGCAAATGTTAATCTCTATATGCATTTTCGCTTTGTTTGGACAGGTATCACAAGCAATCAAGCCGGCAGTAAAGGCACTAGGTCTGTGGGGTTCGGTTAAGGCACTCGCGAGGGGCTATGAGTACATCATGGGGTTGGTTATCTTTGCACCTGTTGCCATAATGGCATGGTTTCCATTTGTATCAGAGTTCCAGACTAGACTTCTATTCAACCAAGCTTTCAGTCGTGGTCTCCAAATTTCTAGAATTCTTGCTGGTGGAAAGAAACAAAACTAACGTTGTGATAATTACAATTAGAGAATTCAACCTAGTATTTTGGGTTCAAGGGATTCTTTAATTTCTTTTGGGTACACCAATTGATTAGTTTGTTCATTTGTAAAAAGGAAAAAAAAAAAGTTATGTGAATTCATTCAGGCTTATAACCTCACATTGTTTGCCATGCTTTAAAGTTTGTGTGTGTGTATATATATATATAATTGTATTGTTGCCCGTGATAATCAATCACCATATAATATGTCAATAACTTGTCATGCACTGAGGTTACAAGCATATGAGCTAAGTATATATCTTCACAACTTCACGCCAGTCAAATTAATACTTTGGGAAATAGTTTACTGGTAATAATAGACAATATCCTTTTTCACCTTTCTGTGTCCACCAACATATAAATACATCTCAATCTATTAAAAGGTTCTAGTTCCTAAGTTGGAAAATTTATTACATTTTCCTTTTTGCATTAAAATAAACCGAGTCATAATGCTTTCTCTTAATGTGCATGCAAAGAATTTTCCAATTCTGTGTAATAATTAAATTTTAAGATCACTTACATTGCTATCCATTAGATTGCTCTTTTTTCTATTTTGTGTCCGCAAAAAATAAATAATCAAAGCAGTTAGAAACCCCGACTGAGTTCTCAAATGCTTGACTTTCATTTTATCTCAGAAAAAAGAAATTATCTTAATGACAGAGCTTAGATTCAATTAATTGGGTCTGAGTCAGCTTGCGATAACATTCAATTAGGATATCTGACTTAATGAAATTTCCAAAAGCTACTAAACCAAATTAATAACTTCAAATTAAATTTTGTATGTATGTAGTATATGAAATATATAATATATGTCAATGTCATCATTAGTTATCGCAAGCTGAAATAATGTAAAATTTTGTATGTATGTAGTATATGAAATATATAATATATGTCATCATTAGTTTTATTTTTTAAAATTAAAAAAAAGTTATTTAAATTTTAGTTTCATTGATACCAATTTGACACACAAAATCATTGACATTGAATCTCTCCTCAAATAAAAATTTACTTTTTTTACCACTCAACATTTATTACAAAATATTGACATATTATATATCATGAAAAATTTGTTTTGGTGCTGCAATTAATCCCTCATGTCCATTTAAGAAATTTTATCACTTAATGTGCATGCATGAAGTGTTGCCTTTTTTAAAATTTATCTATAAAAATTTGATACGAAATATGAGGTTATAAAAGAGGTAGATGCCATCAAAATTTAAATAAATGCGAGGAGTCAAATATTAGTTGAAAACATATCTTCACTATTAAATTATAATAATGTGAACATATTTTTGTGTTAGTTAACTTTTAAAATTTTTTGTTTTTTTCACATATTTCACAGACAAAGTAGAAACTTTTTTTTTTCTTAACAAAATCTGTTTGTTGTTAGTTAATAATTAAGGAAAAAAAAAGAAGAAGAAAATATCCGGTTTTGTTATGAGCTGGAACCTCCAAAATTAGCAAAAGTGCATTAGAAAAATAAACAGTCCAGAATTTATTACGGAAATATGTTGCATCCTAGCTATATATATATATATATGTATATAAGAGATACAATTACTGATAATCTAAATTGTGCAATTTAATCAAGTATACAAATTTTATCCTCCTACATCTCATCATCATCATCATCATCATCATCATCATCATCATCATCATCATCATCATCATCATCATCATCATACCATGGCCAACATGAAAACAAGTTTAGTCATCCTATTGATTGTTTGCATCGTTTTTGCGTCAAAAACCGATGCCGATGCCGATGCGGGTGGCAAAACCATTTCGCTACCTCAGGGATCAGGTCAGGACATGACGGCGGCGGCGACGACGACGACGACGGATCCTGACGAGGCTAATAAATATAGTAGGGGATGCTCAAAAGCGAACCAATGCAATCCAGGAACAACAACTAATTGATGATCATAACAGATAAAAATGGAGGATAATTAATTGAGATGAAGGAATTGCTAAGACCTTAATTTCACCATATATATGTGTAATTCTTTTGTGTTTTCTTGTTTCTGGATGTAACAACTATATATATCATGTATGCTTGTGCATTTTGTTTTGTAATCATCAATTGAAATATTTATATATGTGATCCACATTTCTGTTAATTAAGAATTGAGTGCTTAATTAACTTTATATGTCATGTATGCTTGCACTATATGTTGAATTTTGTTTGTGTAAAATTATATAACTATATGTTGTATTTTGTTTGTGTAAAATTTTATTAACTATATGTTGTCTTTTTTTTGTGTAAAATTATATAACTATATGTTGTATTTTGTTTGTGTAAAATTTTATAACTATATGTTGTATTTGTTTGTGTAAAATTTTATAACTATATGTTGTATTTTGTTTGTGTAAAATTATATAACTTTATGTTGTATTTTGTTTGTGTAAAATTTTATAACTATATGTTGTCTTTTTTTGTGTAAAATTATATAACTATATGTTGTATTTTGTTTGTGATTGAATTATTATACTAGGAAAGTGATCGCGCTCCATGTGATAAATGTCAATTTATT
Organism: x Bolboschoenoplectus mariqueter; assembly: GCA_037678475.1. Lineage (NCBI taxonomy): Eukaryota > Viridiplantae > Streptophyta > Magnoliopsida > Poales > Cyperaceae > x Bolboschoenoplectus > x Bolboschoenoplectus mariqueter. Next base: position 3,210,806 of record CM075268.1, read on the forward strand.
GTTAATTTTGTTGATACACATAATTTTGTTACTATTGTAGAGTTAATTTTATCATTATTTCTTAGGAGTTAATATATAGATATGGTAATTAATACTATTATCGATACTGATTTTATTATTTATATTAAATGAGTTATTATTCATATTAATGATTTTATTATGTAATTTATTTTAGATAGTACTATTATTATTCAACTTAAATGAGTTATTATTTAGATTAGTGGTATTTGAATTGAATAATACAAGTACTGTATAAAATAAGTTGCATGATAAAGTCATAAACATTAATAATAACTCACCTTAATTCAACTTCAAGGAATTATTATTCAGATTAATGATATTTAAGTTGAATAATTAAAGTATTGTATAAAATAAATTACATAATAAAGTCACCAAATTGAATAATAAAATCGATATAGATAACAATATTAATGATGGTATCTTTCTAACATTATTTCTTTTGTTTCTATACCATATTCAGAGTAAAAAGTGACGCTAGCATTTATAAATGTTAATTATTCAATGAATCATTGCAAATGTTATTCAATTTTAATGATTTTTTTATATAATAGTAAATAACATTTAAATTATATAAAATTAAAAACACACAATAGTCCATTGTTATGGTCAAAATAATTACTGTCAAGTGATCCCTCCTCTTTATGTATAATAATTGTATCCATTGATAGCATTGTATCCTGTAAAATCATAATTACTTGGATTATATGTAATATTTGACAGATAACTACAAGCAATGATTTCTCAAATGGAGCAAATAAATATGACTACAAATAGGAAAAGGTTAGTAACAATATTATAGGGAAGTTCTGTCATGATGGTAATAAAATTCATAAAACTAAGATCTAATTAGGTCGTTTTAATTTCATTTTTCAGATAATATTTTAGGGTAACTGTGAATAATTTCAAGCAATGTTGCATTTAGTACAGCTGTTCTTATCTGTTTTGTATATATGCTAGTTGCATTTTACCAGTTTTTGTCATTTTTTTTTGTCATGCCAGATCAATTTTTTTTATACAATGGTAAACTTCACTCAAGCATAGAACTGACACATTTAGTTCAAGCATTTTATAGGCACCATTTGAGATATATAGTTTGAGCATAGAAAACAACATGATAATACCACAGCAGCACTATTTGAAGTCTAAACCAAAATTAAACCTAAAGTCTCCTGTGCATAAAAGATGCAGTTAAACTAAATCAACAAATTAATCAAACCTCCCACTTCAAAAGCTTGATTTCATTACAAAATGACGATAAACAAAGTAAAATTTGAAGGTATTAAATTCTCACACGTCATACCAGCATCTCAGAGCAGACAATGCTGCAATAGCAACTAAAAGAAAAGAAAAAACAAATAAACGGAGCAGATGTAACCATATATCAAACCAAGGGTTGAGATGATGTCAAACCACTATTCGAAAACACTCTTTTTTTTTTCTACAGTGCAACAAAAGTTCAAAACTCAAAAGAGAGCATGCCAACACTGAAAAATGCTGGAGAGCCGTTAAATTTTCATCAATCTTCGTGCGAAATATAGATCAACGGTATTGATTTACTTTGAGATTGTTAACATATTTTTCTTTCCAATTACTTGGATCAATCAACATTTTTTTCCCACTATCATAAGAAAAAAAATTTTAAAAAATACTTTCATTTTTTTTTTTGAATTTTTATGAATGAATGAACAGAAAAGTTCACAAATAATTTGTCTGACAATGAAATTATGTGCACATGTTATATATATATATATGGTGGCTGTAACTGTACAAGCATGCATTTTATTTGGTTAATTTTTAAATTTCCAATAGACTACAATTGAGCACTATCATTTTTTCATAGAAAACATATTCAAATCTAAAAAGCTGCAATTTAAAATTTTTAGGAACTTTTTTGCTAGGGAGATAGGAGCTAGCTGTGATAAATTTGAGATATTCAAATACTGGATCTTACATGCCTTTTTAAAAATTCTTAATTCAATAAAAGAGAAATAAAACATAATAGCTAATTAATTATCCACAAAATGGAAGCATCTAGTAGCTAGAAATAACCACACATATGCCAAACTGATGAGAACAGTTTCTCAAAGAATGAAATGTACCACATACAGAAAGATAACCAAATAAAGGAACAAAATATTATATTTATATATTTGTTACAATAATAATAAGAAGCATAAATGATCCCAATAATAGAAATTAGAAGTGATTGTTTAATACATATATATAGTTATATATAGAGAGAACAAAGATAAATGCATGTTGGCCTCAAAATAAGGACAAAATTACAGATATATATAGGCACATTGTTAATTGTATATACTAGTATAATTAACTAGTATTATACAAATAACTGAAGAATTAATGCATCTTTAATTCATGTTAGTTGCATCCATGAATGTTAATTTAATTTCATTGCTTCTCACCACGGCAGCCAAATTTGAGTTCACAGGGCCTGGTATACCCCTGTACCGGTTGTGGTCTACAATTTGCAGAATATCCTTGCCTGCATGGGATACCGTCGGCACCGACGGCACGGTAGCCAATGTCCGTCTTTTTACGTGAGTAGCTGTCTTTTTTGCCTTTCGGGTTTCTCTGTAAGTTGGTATTAGTGCCATGATGGTGATGAGGAGGATTGTGAATGCGGTGCGCGTTTCCCTCGTTGACAATGATGCAAACTAACAGAAATAGAAGCACGGCATTACGAGCGTAGGCCATCAATCTTGCGGGATATCGAAAATCTACTAGAGATCGAAAAGCCTAAATGTTTGCCGGATCTTGACGGTTGTTGGTATGTAGTTTGATGAGTTTTAGCGCATCGTCGGAACGTGTATATATATAGTTCTGATTTTCCTAATTTAGTAGAGCATGCGGATTGGTGGTCGCTCGTGTTTTTAGATAGTTAGTTGTCTTACAGAAAATCAAAGAATCGGTGTCCGTCAACCGGCGATGGTTAACGACGTACGCTCGAACATGATGAGCAAGAGGATGAGGAGGATGATTCTGTACAATGACACAATATTTGCTAGCATTTTTTTGTACACTCTGGATCTTTCATACTGTATGTAATTTTGAAATTTCACATTCCTTGAAATAGAATTGATGAGAATTTATTGATAACCAGTAATTTGATGATCTTAATAATTATGTTTTGTATAAATTTCAAAAAAATTTAAAAATTAAAAAAATTCATGGACACCATTGTTAACCTATAGATGGATTGTATTTCAAATTTCATATAATTTAATTTAACTTAATTTGTATGACATTTGAAATACAATTAATCTATAGTTAAAAAAAATGTCTATATATATTTTTTTCTATTTTTAAAAATTGTTTCTATTTTTTTAAAAAAATCATTACTAAAATTATCAAGTTTGCCATTACCAATAGATCCACACTCCTTTAAAACATGCACACGTACTGCAATGTGGAAAATCTGATAAATCTGATAGGTTTTTGAATTTTAATAGGAAAATAAGTATTATAAAATCTGGAGACAAAAATAGACAATTTCAGAAATTTTGATGGACATATAAGCAATTAAACCAAAAAAATGAAGGAGGGGATCCTTTAACAACTATTATTTTGATAATCTTGACAACTAATTTTTAAATAATTTTTAAAAATTTTCAGAAATAAAAAAATTAACAAACATATTTTTTTTAATTTATAGATTGATTACGTTTCAAATTTCATATAAATTAAAAATCATTTAATATTCCAACAACAACCTTTAAATACGGACCGTTACAAACCTTATATAATTTTGATGATTTTTGACTGAGTATCAAATAATACTTAAATTATATAAAAATTTGAAACACAACCGATGATCTATAAATTATAGAATATATTTACAAACTTTTTTCTATTTTTAAGTTTTTTTGGGGATTATTTGAGAAAAAAACCCCACCCAAAGAAACAAGTATAAACCGCATTCGCTTTTTCCGGATCCGAAAAAGAAACCCGCTAACTGCTATCCGCTATCCGCTCCGACTTCCTTCTCCTCCCGCGAAGCGCAAACCCTAGCTTAGGTTCTAGTACCACACAAGTCACAAGCGACCAGTGTCAAATTTTTGGTGTACGGATTCTCCATCTCTCGACGATCTCTGCTTCGAATTCGATCTCGCGTTTTGTTTTGGCCTCCAATGGCGTCTCTTTTCAAGGTAAGCTCGTCGCTCTCCACGTCGCTTGTCGTCGGCGCTGCTCTTAGTATTCGTCGACTGTACCTCATTTTGCAAATCAACCCTTACAACTTGTTGAATTTCTTAGGTTGATGCATAATCCTCTCAAGTAGCAAATCAACCCGTACAACTGTACTTCTTCTTAATTGCTAAGTAATTACTGGAAACCGAAACGGTGCTGACTCTGGTAGGGTTTTGTGTAGGATCCGAGCAAATTGTCAGCATACCGGGACAGGCGTTTTCCTGGTACGCAGGAGGAGTATGAGCAAGTTCTCCAGGCTTCCACCACCGTCTACATCGGCAACATGTCCTTCTACACCACTGAGGAGCAGGTACCGTTTCGTACTTGTTTCGTCATTTCTCCTCCTTGTTTTGATTGTTTGTAATCCAATCAGTTCAATGAATCCTGACTGGTTATAATTAACTAGGTAATTGCTAGAGCTCCAACTTTTTTTTCCTAAAAAGTATATTAAATTAATTGGACTGTTTCATGTTTACAAAATGTTTCCTTGGCAATTAATCCAGTCAATCTAATGTCCAAACCGAGCCGGGTTGACCTCAAACTGGGTCTGTTATTTCTCATTGTCCCAAATTCCCAATTAAAAATTTTGAAAAAGTGTGATATATTGACAGGTATATGAATTGTTCACCAGAGCTGGTGAGTTAAAGAAGATAATTATGGGACTCGACAAGAACAGCAAGACTCCCTGTGGCTTCTGTTTTGTTCTGTAAGTTGCTATATTGTTTTCCTTACTTTTTTTTTTCCAAAACAAAAATGTAGAGGTGGTAAGTTGGTTGGTCTATCTGTGATGCAAATGGGGTTCTTGAAGGGTGGCTAGGGTTTTCACTGAAGTCAGAAACGGGTAACAAAAGAGATAGCAAAGAGAGAGGAGCACAGAGTATTTCTCCAAACAGGCACATTTAATTCTTTTAATCCATCGTTGTTGTCTTTCTTCATTAATGTTGAACTCTTAAATAGATTATCAAATGGTTGCAAAAGTTTGTGGGTAAATTTATCTTAAACCAATGATAAATGAAGCTTAATCAATGCTAATTTAGTCGAGGGTGAATCAAAGCCAATTTGGTTGAAACTGCTAACAGTTAAATCTGGGATAAATTGAGGACACTAGAGCATCAATTGAGGCTCTATTATACTGCCTCATTGATGCAGCCAGATCCAGTGCCTTTTGTTTCTGTTTAATCTTTCAATCCGGGAACAACATGTGGTTATATTAAGAGTACTGCTTGATTATAGTTTCCGTCATTGATTTAAGTGTGACTTCAACTATAGCTAACAACATGTGGTCATGTATTCAAATGCAAAGTAGAAAAATATTATACATGCAATGTATCCTCTAGAATTTGCACTTTGTATGCTGGAGCAAGAAAAAAAGGGGGCAATTTCATACCTTCGTGGACATTTCATGAGGTTATATGTGATATTTTCTATGCTTTAAATGGGCATATAAACATTTTGTTTTGTAGTGATATATATATGAGGTATATATTTATATATATTTATGAAACGATTGCTGCTCTTTTACTTAAATTTGTTATTTAATTTCTTTTATTTAGGTACTATTCCAGAGAAGATGCTGAGGATGCAGTAAAGTACATAAGCGGTACAATGCTGGATGACCGGCCAATTAGAGTTGACTTTGACTGGGGCTTTGAGGAGGGGCGTCAGTGGGGTCGGGGCCGCAGTGGCGGTCAGGTACGTGATGAGTACCGTACTGACTATGACCCAGGTCGGGGTGGGTATGGGAAGATGGTACAAAAGGAGTTGGAGCAACAAAGACAGCTGGTTGATTATGGTGGAGGGTCCCTCAATGCTTTTCAGCCATCTCAATGTGAGTCAGTATATTTGTGTTTTACTGTGCAAGACATCTTATAGAGGTTTGAAAACTACTTTTTGTTGAAGACATAAAACCCTTGTAGGAATTGGTACTGCCCTGATACGAGATGAATACTGTAATAATTATGACCTGATTAGGGTTGGAAAGGGGAAGAGAGTGGGAACATCAGATAAAGAGAGTGAGTCCTTGAATGCTTGGTCTTTTAAATTTTTATAAGGACCAGCTTTAGGTCAACACTGGTACACGTGTTATGAACTCGTTGCAATTTTTGAACATACAGTAGTTCACAACAAAAATAAAGAGGGTGAGGTTGGGTGGGTTGAGCTTAATCTACATAGCGATTATAACGCTACATTACTCTGCTGGTTGGATCCTATTCTAGCATAAGATCTATTTGTACATGTAGGCTAGAGTTTGACCTCATTTTGATGGTTTTACTTATTCCATCTGTAGATGTTAGAGATAGAGACTTTGGTGGCTCTCGTCGGCAGGGCAGAGGTAAACAAATGCAGAATAGAAATAAGAAACTTGTGAATTATTTTATCTGCAAATAAGATCGATTACCAATCATTTGTTGTACAAGCTAGTTACCAGGACGGACGGTGGATTGTAGACTCACACCTATTTATTGGTTCCAAAATTTTTAAAAGAGTTCCCATACTAATCGTGCCAAGAACTAGCAGTACGGCGTGATGGTAATTGGGGTTTTGTTGAAAGAAAATTTGGAAAAAGTGCTGAGGATAATTTGATTTTTTTTTAAGGTTGTAAATGATATTTTCGGCCTCTTAGGGATCCATAGTTTTTTTTTTTTTTAAGGGTTTACCTGACTATTGGTTCTTTGGTCGTAAAGTGGTTGCTTCATTCTTTTATTTATTGATATTACCAAACTAAATACACATTTCTTGCCACATAATTATGAAATAGATTTTCCAAGAAAGCGGTACCGGGATGATCAAAGGAGAGGACCTGACTATGAGCCGAGGAGGGACCCGGACAATGATTCAAGACAGGTATGGAGTTACTATATTTTTTTCCTTGTATCGTGGATGTACGGTTTGGTATTAATATTGCCATCCAATTTTACTATTTTTCTGATCCAACTAGTGTTATGTAGTCAATATATTTTGGTAGTTTCTTCAGTAGGACAGCCTATTAAAAGAGTCAATATTTAAGATGATAATGTTTACTTAGTTCCGAGCTTATGCAGAAGATATTTTTGTGTTTCTTTTTTTTCTTTAATGCTGTTATCTGCACTATTAGATTTCATTCTGAAAGAGACTGAATCTATTCAGATTGAATTTCTAGTGCTTAATAAATTGCTCCAGTAGAGAATCAAAGCAGCTATAAAAATGAGGTAAGGATCATGGTAACAACAACAGAGAAGTAATAGATTTTTTTTATCTTTTTTGCAGGAGAAGAACCCAAGGTTTCGAGAGAAAGGCGACTCGGACTCTGATCAGGATGATGACAGGAAACGGCGCCGTTGATATATTTTTTGAATTTAAAACCTTTTGTGTTCTTATTGGAATGTCAGGTTTTCCTGTAATGTTTTTTAGTTGTGACGGGATGGAATTGGTGAGGGTTATTCTTCGTAGATGTTGCGACACGCTCAAGTATGCTCTTGGCCCTTAGATATGCTGTGAATCAATATAAAGTTGATAGCTTATTTGGTAATTTAGTTTTGATTGTCTAATTTGAAGCAAAACCTGTATTTGTCTTGACAAAAAGGACCAGACATGTCATGTTGGTCCCCAAAGCTGTTTCCTTGCCATTCTTGTTAATTTTAGTTCCATATTCATCTATGCTAAAACAAAATAATACTAAGTACAATCATAGAAGTAGTTCTGTTTGTTCGTGCAGTAAGCACAAGAAATCCTGTTTTAGCGGTTTAAGCAGCTGATTTGCTTCATTAATTATTATTATTAACCATGAGAGATTGCTCGGTGTTTGATCATGGTACCCGGAATTGGTTCCTCACACAAATGTGCAAAATCTGTATGGTTTAATTATGAAGTATGAAAGAGAGGTAAACATCACTTTATATCATTTATCATTATTACAAAATTGATGTTCAATTTGCGAATATCAGGAAATTTCTTGAATTGTGATTAGAAACAAATCCTTGAATTAATTGGTTGTGTTAATAAGAACGTGGAAATGAAAAATGTGTGCTCTGATTTGTGAAATTGACCAACTCAAATGCTACCTAGACACATCATAAAATGTTTTCTTTTCATGAATTTGACCAACTACATTGCCAGTACTAACTACATTATAACATTAAATTAATACCTAGATTACTCCAGGGACCCAATGCTGTCAATGAAATATTGACAACCAATCATGGAGGCCCAAACCTAACAGAGAAACATCAGCCTTCTTTTCTGACGTGGCACCTAGATACACAAGCTCATAAGCACCCTTTTCCTTTTCTTTTGCAAAAGAGATGCCAAACCATTCTGCACAATGCACAGCCATAACACAAAATGTACAACTTATTACTTTTATTGCTATTACATTAGTTACTGTCCTTTGTTTGATCCTTAAATGACTGATCAGGCCTTCGACCCGCAATGGCTTTTGTATAGGACGGCATGCGACAGGGGTCCCGCATGTCAGTGACCACCCATGGCTATGGTTTTGAAACTGCGACCCGAAACCCTTGGAAGTTTGAAGAAACCAACAATAGCACCGACAAGACCTACGACTGAGGCAACTGCAAATGCCGGGGTATTACCCTTGCCAAACAAGGCATCCCATGGACCAGCCCCAAGTGACACTATCACCTACAATTTTAAAAAAAAAAAAAGAAAAGAAAAGAAATTTAAATAAAAGCTTCCAATGGAAGAATTGAGTGCATTGTGTTGGAGGAAATTAAATATATTTACCTGAGGGACCACAATGGAAATGTTTAAAACGCCGACGCAAAGGCCTGAATCAATCAATTACAATCGTATCATTAATGAAAGTAACAACTCATATGTACATATGCATAAGTTTAATAAACAAGAATGTTTAGAATCTAACGAAAAGACCAACCTTGTCCGCCCCCTTGAGTCGCTGCCAACTGTGCCGTGACGGCAAATGGAATGCTATACAAAATCTAGAAAGCAGGGGGGAAGAATATCAGTCAATTACAAACAATCTCATATTCCTATTTAGCTACACTGATTAGATATAATTAATTGATCCTAGAAAATCTAGGTCAGTTATATATGCATGGCTTATTATCTTTCTGGCATGCAATCCAATATATATTTTGCTACACAAGTATATACATGTTAAAAGAAAAAATAAAAACAAAATTACAATTCAGGTAGAAAGAAATATATGTAAATTAGAAATAAAGAAGCACGGGAAATATATATAGTTACAGCGAGAGGGAAGCCAAGGACAGTGAAAAGGGAGAGCGCAACGGCCCTGACATCCTTCTCTGCGGTGACGGGTTGCGGGTTGGATGCATTGTTGAATTCCTTCATGGACCAGGTGCCAATGATGCAGGTGACCGCCATCAGGATGCACAGCGTCATGTTGGTTATCACCCATACCAGCCGTGCACTCAATTTTCGGCACAATGGTTCTATCAGTAGAGAAGTTGCCGCCAGCACCACCTAATTAGATGTAATAATTCCGTGCCAGCAAAACAACTACATGTTAAATAGTTTCTCTAGTTGGTTGTAACTTGTATTACTATTGCATAGTTTGTTTATCTAAGAATGAATTAAGAGAAGTTTATTTAAGATGTACTGAATTCAACAAGAGACCCAATGCTCCATCTCTGACGCCACGTTCATATGCTCTAACTTGGGTTGGTGTTCCTTTCGGTTCTCCGTGGTATATCTCGCGACCCATCCAATCAGTATCATACATGTTAAAGGGAAACCATGCCAGCTGAATAGTCGCATACAATTTTTATTTTCCATATTTCAAAAATAAAAAGCAGTCTATTGTTTTATTTTTATATCGATTTTCAATTACCCAGGTGAGACAGGTTACGAGAAGAACAGATAGCATGCCAGGAGGCAAGTTCTTGAAGCTTCGGAAAAAATTGAAAATCCCATCTTTTTCCTCCTTTTTCCGGGATTCTATTTCTGTTACAGTGCTTTCGCTTGTGGGTTGTACTCTAAGAGCAGTTTCACTTGCCGCAGCTTCTACTTCAGAAAGCGGGACCTCCTTGGCGAAGATCAGTGTTACAGTCACCGAAATCAAAAGAAGAATCTGGAAATGGATAAAATTTAATTTTAGTTCCTGCCTTTTTCCTGAGGGCATTAAAAAGTTAAAAAAGTTTTGAAGTTTTGCAGATTAAAACTTACCATGGCAATCAAAAATGCGCCTTTGAGATTTGCACATGCCTCACAACAGGCTTTTGTCATGAGAAAGGGAAACCACCTAATATCAATGAGACACAAACTCATTTACTGATTTTGTAAATAATTTTATAAGTTGTCCATAGAATTTTACAAAGTTCCCGTCAAACATAATGAGAACAGCTACCGGCATTACAAAGCAGGCATACTGAGAACAGCTACCAGCATATAACGGCGCTGATTCTCTGCCGCACAGTACATGCTGCACGCAGAATTGGACGGTGAGGATTTATAGCAGGGTTTTGTGTGGATCTGAAGACGCACAACTCTCAATGTGCCACGCACCACATAAGGTGTCGTGCGGTCAAGGGTCTCCAATGGGGCATATAAGCAAAAAAAAATGATTAATAAAATTAGAAATCATACTTGTGCCATTCTCCGGTGGAACCAGAAGCATACCCAATAATATTCCCAAAAGCCATCCATGACGAAAAAATTGCATTGGCCTGATGGCATCCTTGAGCACCTGTTTTGAAAAGTGAAATTAAGAGTCATCAGTATTGGAAGAAAAATGTAAAAGCATTTAATTTGGTTTTGAATATAAATATAATTTCCATTTTACCTGACAAGTCAGCCATAAGAGCACGAGCCGGTCCCTAGAATACAAGCGAAAAAGAAAAAATATATGTATATATATATATGGGTTGTAATCTTTCAATAACTATTTTAGTTTATAATTAGCATATTATTCTCGAGAGAATTAAAACTGGTATGGAAAAAAAAATACTTGGACAAGGTTGTTGGAGAAATCTAGAATCCAAAATCCAAGAACAAAGACGATAGCAGCATGCACTCGAGCACCAGTATAGTCCCTGTTCACAGTTAAAACATCAATCAAAGTTACAGAGGCGCTTGTCATGAGGTTAAAAGCGAGAATCAGTGCAATACATTCAAATGTAACATACTGGCACAGCAGCCTTTTTGAAATATCAGATTGCATTTATCAAAAGAAAAAAAAAAGAAGTACAGACAACAATATATACTGACATTAATTGGAACATTGAAAGTATGGTATCTCGTACCTGCAATGAAGTTTGGTATCGCCTAATGCCGATCCAATGTCAGATGAAAAACCAATTACCAGCACCTAGACAGAAAAGATGATTCCATGTTAATATAAATTAACCACCAGTGAGATAATGCAATGAATAAAATGCATACTAGAATTCAAGGAAGTGAAACGAACAGCAATGCAGATTAACAAACATCCGCTGAAAATAAAGGGTCGACGCCTCCCGAATGCTAAACGGCATCTGTCACTCCAGTACCCGACACAGGGTTGCACCTGTCGTAGTTGCAAAGTGTACAATTGATATTAATTTACATTTTTCCTTGGATATAATAAATGATGTATTTTTTTGGTTGCCTCTAATAAATGGAAATCTACAAGTTAATGCAAGTGCATTGATAAGAGCATGTATTTTGAAGTTTGAAACATAAATCAAATTAAGGCTATCTGTTAGCATGTATGAAATATTATACAATCTTACCACAAAACCAGCAATAGGACCACATATCCACATAACTGAGCTCAGAGCATGAGAAAGTCCAAGGGTCTATACAAAAAAAAAAAAAAAGGAGCAGGTAAGATAATTATTTTTACCTCAATGACAATTGTTTTTACCTCATAAATGCACATACTGTTTGATAGTATTTAACTTGAAAAACGGAGGAAAAAGTATCTAGGTCAAATATGGTAGTTCTAAAAGATAAATTCACAATGTACAATTTTCCAACAAAAAGAGAGCATATATACAAAACAAAGAGACAAAAAAAATAAAGGAAAATGTTTGGCACCTAGCATCATCGATACCGTCGTCAATACCAACTTTATTATTCAGATTAAATGAGTTACTATTCATATTAGTGACTTTATTATGTAACTTATTTTATACAGTATTTTATTATTCTAACTCAAATACCACCGATCCGAATAATAACTAACTCACGTTGCATAATAAAAATACTATACAAAATAAGTTGTATAATAAAACCGTTAACATGAATAATAACTCATTTTAAATAAATAACAAAAGTGATATCGATAACGGTATCAATGACCGTACCTATATATCATATATCAGCTCCCAAAAATAAAAAATAAAAAACAAAAAGACAAAAAAATAAAACCAGAGAATATAACTATACACACCTGCACATAAGGTGTGAGGAGAGACAACTGGAGAGCCCAACCGTACTGGACGCCTCCAGCAACAGCACAAGCCAACACTAATCTCATGACGCTGATTGGATGCACTGGAGGGATCTCCGTCTTGCCTCCCGCCTCGATCGTCTCCAGTTCAACATCTTCCATCATCTCCAGTTCTCCTTTCTTGCCTTTAATCTCCATCCTTATCTCTTTATCTCTCTCTCTCTCGCTTAATTAATTAGAGTAGAAGAGAAACTGTTTGTAATGATAAATCAAATGGTATCAAATTGTTTGTTTGTTTGTTTTGGTTAATGGTAAATTTTTGAACCAAAATTTTCGTCCGGTTTACAAAAATCAAATTAAAACCAAACCATCTAATAGTTTTTGAACCGATATTTAGTTTGGTTATTGGGTTAATTAATTAAACCGGATTTGATAAATTTTGACCTATGGGGAAAAAAGTCAAGAACAATTTAAAGTGTGTAGATAAAACATTTTTTTTAATAAAACTCTCAGATTATTTTAAAAATATATATATATTTAAGGAATTTGGAAAGGAAGAAACAACTTTATTATTTATCTTCAAATAAAAAATATTCAAACTTGAAATTTAGTGAACAAGTCACCTGCCATATTCAAACTTGAAACTAAAATAATAATAATAATAATATTCAACTTTTTTAATATGTCAATTAAAATGTCCATTTTTTTAAAAAAATATCATGTAGCAAAATAAGCCTTCAATTTTTTTTAAAAATCTGTGAATTAGGATGCACCATGTTATAACTAATATGAAAAATAAACCAATTTTCTCAAAAAATGTGCTCCACTTAGTTTACAAATAAAAAGAAAAATGTATAACTATAGCTAATTATACTCTAGTCACAAAATTTAATTTTCAAAAACAAATATAAAGAACATAAATTGAAAAAAAATATATATTACACTAAACTATAAAAAAAAAATTTAAGAAAAACCAAAGTCATATATGCACTTGAGGTTTTGTACATAAACCTCACACACACAAAAAAGAAATATAATAAAATTAAAAACCAACTAATAAAAAAAACTATTTAGAAAAGAATAGAGAAATTTGAACTAACAAAAAATTGAAATCATAGATTCATTCATCACTTACAAGATTGTTGTGGCTAGGGTTTTTAATTCCAACCTCCAAAAAAATTTGTGCTCTTTATCCAAATGTCATGATCAAGATATATATATACATATATATACATATATACATATATATATATATATATAAAAAGGAACAAAACTTTCCAAATTTCAGAAAAAATCAAAAAGGTTATTATCATGTCATTAATGTATTGCTCTCTCCAAGGAGAGAATTTAAGGAAAGGATTAGCTGTCTTCTTTCAATGGTGCATTTCCCTATGCTCAAAAATATTTTTTCACACTTGATAAAATTGATAATTTTTTGTTATCCTTATCCACATTGGATAATTTGAATTGATTATTTTTTTTAATGTGTTGATTGTTTTTTATAGTAATTTGTCCTTCCTTTTTTAGAAAGTATTAATTTTTTAAAATATACTAAATTAATTATTTTATATTGTATTATTATTGCCTTTAGATTTGCAATGATAATTTAATTAGGGGTAATGAGTTTGACTATTAATCATATGCCATTAATTGTAGTATATATTATTTTGGATAGTGACTTTGGAACAACATGATATTTTTTTTTTTGTTTCTAGATCCAATAGATATTTTAAAATGATCAACTTGACTAATGATTTATCAATAAACCAGCATTAGTATTTATGAAATCATGAATATGGTCTGAGTTATTTATTTATTTGTTTTTAAATAAAGGCTCCCGTTAGCCCCGGTATTTATTATTTTTCAAATATATTTTATGAAATTTGAACCTACATCTCTCTATAATCTATCATCATCCGTGTTAGATCTGCGGTTCGATCTAAGTTATTTATAATAGGACCAAAAGGCAAGAGTATGCATAAAAATAATTATGTATTGAAATTGCCACTATAATTAAGTATTATAATATTTTTTATTTTGTTAATTTAGATAGTGATATTTGTTTTGGAATTGCCTTGCGCATAATTAAGCACTATAACCAAAATAATATTAACACTCTTTCAGATAATTAGAAAAAAAAATGTATGAGATATTGAGAGTTGAAAATAATAATAAAGTCAATACAGTAAATTTAGGATCTCAAATTTCTTATTTTTGCTATAAATTTAATGGAAAATTATTTATTTGAGATATGCATATCTTCTGATACAAACATCCAATTGAGTTAATCTTTATTTCCATTATATTTTCCTAATTCCTTGAAGTAAAATGAGTCTAATATTGAATAGATATTTTACATATTTGTCTTAGTTTTTTTGATGATTTATTGACACCTTTATCGTTTTAATCCCTATAAAATTCAGTATTCTTTAGAATATTGTTTATGGAATATATGTACATCATTATTTGGAATTTTCCAATTTTAAAGGTAGGAATTAATGTATTTTGTTTGGAATAGAAAAAAATTGTTATTTTCATATACAAAAAGTTTGATGGTTTATCAAATAATTTTTACAAATATATAATTGTAATGATATTATTTTCAATCCATGAATTGTACTATATATATATCTCAAGAAAATTTTTAATTGCTTCCTATACTTTTTAAACTTTGTGAAAACATTTTACCAAATATTTTAGAAAGTATTAAATTTCTATTTTGTTTATATTACAGATCATATTATTTTTTTGCAATACGTTATATTAATAAAAAAAATTTAATATCAACTAAATAGTTCAAAAAAAATTAGCTTCTCGAATTTTTGTTTATTTTTTTCATTTTACTACACAACATTTCATTATTAACTATATAAACGTATCAATATAATTTTAACCAGCGCTGATTTCCTCTCCATTTTTTCAATGACTGGATGCTTGGTTGGCTCATTTATAGGTTAACTGGAGAAGATCAGTTGATATAAAAAGGAGAGTATGTGTGACTTTAGAGCATAATCAGGTATTAAATGCTAGAATTAAAAGCAGGATTTTGGATAAATGGATAATTGTTGCATCGTTTTTTCATAAATAACAATATCCAATATAAAATGCAATGTCATATAGATATTACTATTTTTAATTTTGTTTGATTTTTTTAATATTGATTTATATTGATGCAAATTAAAATTGTCTTTTTTGTATCCTTTTTTTGTTTAAATCTATGTAGAGATAAAAAAAAAATTAAGAAGCGCAGTAGATATGGAAAAAATAACAATCATAAAAGTACAATAATAAGTTAATAACAATCATAATAGTAAAATATACAAGTAACAAAAGCAAAAGATATGGAATCATTTCATGATCTGGAATTAATGCAATGCATATATGACACAATACATACAAAAAAAATCAATGCCTGGAAATTATGTTTTCTAGGAGTTTGTGTGGTTAATTTGTTTTGCTAAATATTTAGTCACCATGAGAGATCTCTACTCACACAAAATCTGTATGGTAAATTAGTTATGATTTATGAATGATGAGAGAGAGGTACATTACATATTTTTGTATCATTATTTTTCAAAAGAATAGTATCATCTATATATATATATATTACTAGTTAAAAGATGTATGCTATGTATGGAAGGTTATCCAAATTAATAATCTCCTTGCCAGCAATGCATTTTTTTAAGATGTTTATAATTTACATTAGAAGCATGCAAGAGGTATTTGCTGTCTAGATGAGAATATATCAAGAGATATTTACATGGAATTAATAGGTACCAAGTGAAATAGATTGTAAATGAAGAAAATTAAGAGATATTTCAAGCATTTTCCTCCTGAGACATTAGGGACAATATTTAATTTAATTAGGTTTTGCCAAGAATATATTGATGTTCAATTAGTGAATATTAAGAATATTAATATTTGGTACACTTATTTGACACTAAACAACTCTTATTCTAATATTTATTCTTGCATTATCCAACAAAATAAAATGAAAAAAGAAAAGAAAAATCTTATTCTTATAATTAAAGAGTAATCAGGTTACCATTAACTGACATAGGTCAAACATGGATATTCTCATCATTTAATATTCTGATTTCATACAGATACTGAGTCACAATTTTTATTAGAGTTGTTCTCAATGTTTATTACCAGTTGTACCAATATTCACATGAAATCGGAGAAAAAGATGCGAGATGTGAGATTTTCTTACTTCTCCAATTATTGCAACTGTCATAATATAAGAACTGCTACTACAACAGTGACAGCATATATTCATGTTTTTTATTATTAAAAATTATTGCAAACTTTTAATAAGAATGCAGAGGCGGATGGATCACATCGAAAGCCACAACTTCTCCGATTCAAGCATTATAATTTATAAAATTAACTTCTACATCAATTCTGGTATTATGGATCACATTGAAAGCCTATGCTACCTGTTTACAATCCTAAGCTGCAAAATAAAGCTATATTACCAAACAAACAAAAAAGATAATAAATAAACAACTGCATAATCAACAACAGCAAGAACATAGTGAGAATTGTGTCATCTTAAAAGTGGCTGAAGACGCGTCTGAGCTAGACTCTCCTTCAATCTTTCCTTGTCTGACAACATGTCCCCACACAATGTCACTGTCCAGTTATCCACTTGGAGCATGAAAACCGACCCTGCTTTCGGCACAACTGTAACAGCAACTATCAATTAAAACCAAAAACCCGCCCCTTCTCCTGATATAAATCACTGAAATCAGAAGGATTAAGTTACCTTTGAATCTGTTGTTTTGCAAAACTATTCCAAAAGTTTCTGTGGTTTCTCTCACCATAATTCCGCTGATACCGACATAGCTTACAGTTTTGCTTTCAACCACTGCAAAGGCATCAGGCACAAAAATATAAATAACTGCTGCATAAACCAGTCAAAAGAAATTATCAAAAAAGTATTTTTTATTTGCAGTTTATTGCACAGGACCTGAAAAAAGATACAAGAATAAGGCACCATACTGTATAAGGGTTGCTGCTACCACACCAGTATCTGACCTCACTGTATTGTACAAAAGCAATACAATTTTGCAAGAAAAGCGAATATTTATTTTACGTGCTTTGTAAATTAATTACCTGTAAGGAAAGCACCATGTAAGTCTGCTGTGAGGAGTCTTTCAGTTAATACCTTTTTCCTGATTTGTTTAAAATTGAAAAGAAATTATATGAGCATCTTTTGCAATATTTAATGCTTTCGAAAGTCGGACGCACCATCATAACTTAAAAATGAGAAGTATGCTAAACAAAAAATGAAAAAAGTTACTAATGACAGGAAATAAATCATCAATTGTATATGAAACAGACCCGGTATCTTTTACAAGTTCACATATGTACTCCTTCCACATTGCATGCATGGGCTTAAATCGCTCAAAGCTGAAAAATCAAACAAATCAAACAAAACCAACAATGACAATCTGATATGAACAACTAAACACATAAATGATATACATAACTAAACAAATGTGGCAATATGACGCTAACTTGTGAAACTCCTTTGGGAAATTAAATGAACCGCACTGACGATGTTGTTTCATCGACATGTGATTCTTGGACCGTTTAGAGTGGCTCTTAAGGGACTTGGCCCGAGCTTTGGCCAAGCTGTTGTCATCCTTACGTAGAAAATTATCCAAAAGAACCCAATTTTCCTTCTTTAGTTTCTTCGCTCCATTTACACAACTACCACCTTCGTCTCCCTTTCGCATTATGTCGATCAAAATTTTTTCCACTACAACTCTTCTGGTTGTATCCTTCAACAATAATAACAGAATATTTTTAAGTTACAATCATTGCACAAATCATATTCTCAGCCTTCTCAAATACGTATATTACCATAGTGACACCTTGAAGTAGTTTTTCATGAATGGCTTCTGTTATCTCAGAGTAAATGGCATTTTCTCCATCTGACAAAGGAAAAAAAAGAAAACAATGAAAAATTCTAAGTACAAGCTTCTCCTAAGTGTACAATAATAAAGGAAAACTTACCCAACAAATTAGGAACTTTCTGTTCGAATGGGGAATCAGAAGCGAGCGCCGATTTTCCTGAAAAATTCAGTCGAAATTCACAAAAGACCTTAAACTCCTGCTATATTGCATCATAAACTATTTAAGATTTTCTTCCATAAACGTACCGTACCTTTTTGTGAAGAAGCTAGTTGGGAAGGGGCCGATGGGTTTGTAAGGTCCTTTTGCAGATATGGGCCAGAATTCGATTTGTCAGCTTGGTCTAGCCCCGCCTTGGCAGCCGCAAACCTTCGCTCGAGTGCATCAAGTGCACGCTTTCTCTGGTCAGAGACAGGTGCTGGGTTTACCGTTGCCATGGTTAAATAGGTCGCTAGACAACACTAGGCACCTGAAATAAACTAGTCAGCTATGACGGTACAGAAAATTGTACAATAATAGGGAACAAAATTTTGGTAATCCAAAGTCGAAACATGAAAATAAAACATAGAACCAATTCAGAAATAATAACAAGTGCCTAGATGCCACAAATCATAATGATAAAACCTGAACCAAAGTTTAGGACTTTCGTAACTCACATCACTCCCAGATAATGTGAAATTCAAAACTTGGACTTGAAATTCAACAAATTCTTTGGTTTATCCCATATCCCAAAAAAGAGAAAACAAATGCATAAGCAATACCAATACTAAAGAGACGGTGAAGAGAGAGGCTGAGACTCTGATGCTACCTTGCGCGAGAGAGAGAGGCGCGGTGCCTCCGAGTAGAGGTTTGAGGGGGGGAGAAAGAGAGGAATTGGAGGAGAAGGGTTTCAAGTTTCTAAGTTGCTGGTGTTCAATGGATTTTATTTAGGCCGATCTAATTCAGGCCTAATTGGCCCAATAAGGTTTTTTTTTTTTAATACTAAGAGATAAGGGCCTGGTTTTCTCTTGCTTTATAAGAGTATAGAGTTTTCTTTTTCTGATGAGTTCTGATACAAAAGAAAAAAAAAACCAGAAATCAAATAAGCTGGGAATTTTGCATAAATTGTGCATAATCTGCACAACTTTTTCATGTGAGATATAAAACAGTAAGCAGGCATTTACTAGAATGATATCACCTGTTATTCTGGATAGGAAAGTAGGCCCAATTATTCAAATATGGACTGTTGGATTAAAACAAACGGAACAGATTTATTTAAAAAGACCCAGTAAGTTCCAAATAGAACCGATCTGATCCTTTTGTTTTAATCCGATGGTCCCAATTTGAATGGTGGGGTCCCGCTTTCCATTTGGAATAATAGCAGATATGGACTTAGCATTTAGTGGCTCCTTACATGTATTGAAAAGATACTTCTTTTATGAAACAGACTGTACAACAATCCTCCCTTTTTTTTTTCAAGAAAATCAACTCAGGTTTCAACAAATATCAAGATTATCAACCCACTCTAAAACATGTTAATCTTCTACAAATAGAAAAAAAAAATTTTAAATTCCCTTAACACTGACCTAACAACTCAATTCCTTTTGAGAAATTCTCACTACATACTCCACACTTCTTGGCATTTCAAAAAGCCAAGTGCTAAATTAAATCCCCGGATGTATAAGAAAAATACGAGTCATACATGGAGCATGGTGAAAATTCCCCTCCCTTATTTGCTATGAGATGCCGAGTTCATCCACATTAGCAGCCAAACCTTCCAGGTCAGTCGTAGGTATCATGTTCTCACTAGTTGTTACACTGGCACTCGGCACAGTTAAGCTAGTACCAGCACTAGTACAGGTACCATTCTGAAAAAACTCATTGCATTCATCGAATCTATAGCAAGATATCAAATGGTCGTTTGTAAGGCCGCACGCTTGCATGAAAGAGTATATGACAGTTGGGCCCACTCCCCGGAAACCACGGCGTACCAGGTCCTTGCTTACTAAGTCAGCCTTGGAGGTCCTTACCGGGACCTGGCGTTGGTACCTGAACCGACCCACAATGGGGCTGTTGTTAACAAAACCCCATATGTACCGGTCAAATGAACCAAACTCATCTATGAGCTTGAGCATCTCTCTTGCATTTTCGACTATTGCACGTAATTTAGTCTCAGAGAGAAGAGAAGTTGCAGAGCTTCCTGGTGCGATTAGCTTCTTCTCATTTATTTTTGAAACTGATACTGGCTCGAAATCCATGAATACTTCCCTGTCAGAATACAATCCTTAATTTTAACAACTAAACAAATTCAGAACAAACAAAAACAATGTAGATTAATATGCATGAAAGCAAATTTAAGAACACCCAAACCCCAAAAAATAACATAAAGAGATGAATGAATAAATAAATGTAGAAAAGGTGGACAAATAAAGGCCCAGTGGGTACAGTTCAAATACCATCTGATGACTGTTACACAGTGATCTAGTTGACTGATCTCACTAGCACAGCACTGTATTCAGTGCTGACGTGGATAATTCCACATTTGGCTAACATAAAATTACAGTAAAACCTGAATCTTGTTTCTTTTTCATTGAATACTGATGTCAATTACTCCAAGTAACAATACTTGATAGTACCTGAAGACATGTCTTTTACTGAGAATAGATGGCCACGTGAGCTCTGCTAGTGCGCCAGATAATACAAACAACTCAAATAGTCTCCTGGATTTCACACAAACAATAACCAAAATTTATTTCAACTGTTCAAATTTTCTTTCAGACAAGAGGTGTGTATTCTGCATACCTTTCCATTGAAATAATTCTAGCAAATCTGAAACAAGCAAAAACTGACTAGACTCTTTAATCCTAATTCAATCATGAAATCTTTATGGTTCGTGCAGTTCAAATTAGGGATCAAATCATTGGTTTGTATTTCCTCTATATTCATCAAATATTCAATATCTTTTGGGACCAGAAATAATTTTGAGGAGCCTGACCTGAGAGATACTGTCAAAACTCTTGTAAGATAATGACAGAGCCCATATATATTAAAAAAACATAGTTTATATATTAAAAAGGTTCCTATGGCATATCATTTCAAGAATTGGATTTTGAGTAAATTATACATACTTGTCATCATGTACTGGCACGCCCCATTCTTCATCATGAAATGCAACATAACATGGGTCTGTCAATATAGAAAACAAATTTACAAATTTAAGTACGAAGCTGTTAGGAAAAAGAGAGAACTTTTTTTTCTTTTAAGCTGGAACGGAATAAGAATGGGGTGTGGCTAAAGATCAGGACACAAACCAATACCAGACCTAACAGGTAGAACTTGGGTATATTTTACAAATAGAGCAGAAAAATAGTGCAACATATCAAGCTAAATTATTGATGTTATAATCAACTTTAAAAAAAATTGTTCTAAGGGGGCCATGGGCACCCACAAAGTATCTCAACTTCTCCAAAAAAGTATATATATATATATCTATATAAATTATTTAAAGCAAGTCCCACACATATAAATTGTCCTTAATTTTGATATACCCACTATGTACAAAAAGTTATCAATTATTATTCTCAAATAAAAAGCTAATGATGTAAAAAGAAATGATTGATGATAGCCAACAAAAGTACATGTTTCCAACATATTGCAAAATCAAAAGCTATAACCATCGAATAAGCAATATAACATTCCCGTATTATTTGGTTAATTCTGGAACCAATTTACCGGCCAAAATTTCAATTCCTACATATAAATTATATACGCAAATCATGTCCTAACTCTGCTTGCAGCCTGGTACAATTTCACAAAGCGCAGGTACCAGCATACAAGGACGAATTCAACTAACAACAAATTACAATCCTTGATGTATACCAGTAATAGACCCGAACAAACCAGTTCATAACCAAGAAAATAATTATATTCACAATGATTTCTAGCTTCAACTAATTTACCAACTATATACAAATAGATAGACAAAAATAGAGAATAAATAAAACGAAAAATAGATACCGGTATTGGCAGTGATCCAAGCACACCTTCTCTTCCCGCCAGCCATCTCCTCCGGTGCAGGCCCCATCCCGGCCCCCAATTTACCTTTACCAGGTTGAGAGAAGCTGTTGCTCCGCCGGCCCGCTAATCCACTAGTGTAGCTACTAATGGCACTACTACACCCCGAAACCCTCCGCCTGATCCGTCCCGTCGAGGCGCGGCTACAGAAGGAATCGGTCGACGCATCAGACGAACAGGAGGCGTCCATTGATAAATTGGAGCGCAGGAGGAACTCCCTCCGCCTGAGCGCGGGCCCCGCACCACCGGAGGAAGGCGATCCTCCCTTGCTCTTCTCCTTCTCCTTCTCCTTCTCCTTCTCCTTCTCCTTCTCCTCTGCTGGCTTAACGGGTCTAGGCGAAGAACCTTTGCGGCTACCACTACTACCGCTACTACCGCCGCCGCTAGTACCAATAGAGGTAGACCTCCTCGGCCTGATCTCCGACATGTGGGCCCCACCGAGGAGCAACCTTTGCGAATGGCAATGGGGGGGGGTGTAATGGCGCGAGCTGAGAGAGGAGGAGAGGAAGTAAAATTTGTAAGGTTATGAGGGGGTATAACGCAAAACCGGTTCGATCTTTGGTTTCGTGAATTGATCGATTCGAGTTTTTAGAATCAGAAGTCTCATTTTCTTCGGATTTGTTTTTTGTTTTTGTTTTTTGGAATCGAATCGAATCGAATCGAATCAATCCCCGGTCGAGTCGAAAGAGAGAGAACCAGATTTTGGGTTTTGAGAGAAAAACGACAAAACAAGAACAAAAGCTGTGAGCCTGCTGGAGTGTTTGTTGATAGAGAGAGAAAAGAGAGAGAGATTGGATTTAAATCGGGTGACCGGGATAGATATTTGGTATCCTCTTCAATTGGATAAACTGCGATTGATGGTCCTTTGAGATATCAACCGTTCATATTTCATCATACGGTTTTGGTTTATCTTGGATGTATTACTGTTCCTACCTCCGGATGTATCTGGACCGTCCAATCTGAAACGGACGGTAGAGAACTTGCTTCTGGGAAGGAGACGATCACGGAGAAAAAGGGAGTTAGTTGAAAATTTTTATGGTTTTAAGTTAATGATATGTTTGCAGAATTGAAGCCAGTCAGGAACCAATATTTTTGTATTAATTGTCAAACATTAATGTTTGGAAAATGTCTATATCATTATTGATATCAATTATCCATATAAAATGAGTTATTATTTATATTAACTATTTTATTATATAATTTATTTTTTTATAACATTTTATTATTCAACTCAAGTATCATTAATTAATCTGAATAAAAACTCACTTAAATTGAATAATAAAAATATTATTTAATTAAATAAGTCGTATAATATAATCGTTAATATGAATAATAACTCATTTCATAATAAATAATAAAATCGATATCCACCACAATATCTGTATATAAAGTCTCTTAATATTTTTTTTGTATTCTACGGTTTTATTTATAATTTATTTATTTTTTTAAAAAAAAAGAAGAAATATATATATATATGTTGTTGTATTCTTTGTGTAATTGACTTGGAGCATTTATTGCGAGATGCGTTTTAATTGCATTCCAGTCACTGTAGTTGGGTCCCACTTGGTTGAGGTAAATGCACAGTGACTCACTGTACATTCCACTGCAGGATTTGTTCCACATAGAACCAAGTGTATTAAATACATGGAGGTTATTGCTAAGTAGCACCAAAAGCATGTCCCAGTGAAGCTGCTTGAAGCCTTGAAGGATATAAATAAGATCATAAGATAGGGGATGTTGGAAAAATATATGAAATTATACCTCATTTTTATATTACTATATTGCCCCTCGCCACCCCCCCCCCCCCCCCACACACACACAACCCAAATGCAGTTATAAAAATATTTCAAATTATTTATCCATTAGGAGAATGATGATCAAGAAATTTTTTCTTGAGCAAATTAATTTTTTTTTTGTTTTGGAACCATGAGTGTGTTTTTTGCACTTAAAATTATATAAAGGTAATTTTAACAAATAAAATATGTTTCAATAAATTATGACAAAAGTAAATCAATAATAAATTATATGAATTAATATCAAAAATAAATAAAATGTGCCAAGCATAACTCTAACTATTAGAAAGGTACATTGGCAGCAACTAATTTTTTTGTCATTTTTTTGGGTTTAAGTATCATTTCTAATTTTCTATGTTCATTTTCTCCAAAATCAAAATGTACAAATACAAAAAAATTTTAAAAATGAAAAATAAAATAGTACAAATATATCACTGAAGCCCACCTGATTGATTTTGACTCTTGATTGAAAAAAAAAATAAAAAATAAAAAAAATCTGACATTCAAATCAATTTTTAATTAATTAGGTGATCCATGATCAGGATTCATTAATACTCATTTGTGAGGCATTGTTTCTTTATTTATTATTTCTTTAATAATTTATTAAAATTTTATTATTTTCTTCTGATGGCTGTGGGAAACCAATCTTAAAATATGAAATCTCCAAAATCAAAAAAAAAATTCAAAAAAAATTAATTTAAGATCAAGTTTGTGTCTGGTGCACCCAACCAATCCCAAATTCGTTCAATTTTAATAAATAAATGGCACCAAATTTTTATTATTATTATCCTGTCTCTGTTGACTTTATTTTGCTTGTGTTCATATCACAACCAAATTATTCTTTGTATTTTTTTCATGTTTTTTTATATGAGAAGAGGCAAATGTTTTGGACTTCAAAGCATTTTTCACGAGTTCTGATCTTCTATTGTGCAGCACTGTGCTACACGGCATATAAATAAGTAGATTATACGAGATTTTTGTAGATTTGTTTGACGCAATCAGGCGAATATAATACTGTGCTACACAATACAATGCAGCAGAGGATATGAATTATTTTTCATATGCTTTGTTGAGAGAATTTTATTACACAAATCTCAATAAAAATACTAATTCCAATGGATATTGATGAGATGAAAATAGACATATATATTGATAATTCAAGATATAACCTAAATTATAATTATTTAAAAAAACAAAGTATAATCTTATTTTATTTTTTATAACATAATGAATCTCTAATTAACACAATATATATATATATATATATATATATATATATTCTTACAATAATTTGGACCATATAAATAAGAGTTTCCTGCAGAAATAATTTCTCATTAATTAATTACTAGATTTATATATATATTACCTATTGATTTATTTATTTTTGTGCATCAATCATTCTTATATCCATAGATATATATTTGAATTTTTATCTGCATATATGCTGTTACAATTTGAGTGTTTAATTACTTGGGTCTTTTTTTTTTTTGTCAATCCACTAATTTCTTCATGTTATTCTTCTTTTTCAAAAAAATAATAAAAATAAAAATAGATAAAATAAAAGAAAGACCAACTTACCTTTTTATGTATCTAATTTTATGTAATGCATGGTACAATCAAAATTATTTCATCATTTAATGAAAATTAAATATGGATGGTTTAGACTTTAGGTTGCAATCTTTGGAAATATTATTATATTTATATTTAGAACCAATAATTTAATCATGGTCAATTTGTACTAAATATAAATATAATGCACAAGTTATTTAAACTCAAAAAAAACACCATAAATTATTCTCAAATTTGTTGATTCTTGGGGTTGTCAAATAAGTTTAGTTATCAATGCATCTCTATTAATTATATATTTTTTTCTCTCTCAGCTTCAAAGCAAAGATTATCTAATGACAATTAAAGTTCAAGGATTTATTTGGTGTAATTTAAAGTGTAAGGACCGATTTGATTTTTTTTTAAAAAAGGTTTAAAGATCAAATTAATATAAATAAAAGTTTATGGACCGACTTGAATTTTTTTTTTAAAAATTTAAATTCTTCCTTTTCAAAAAAAAATAATAAAAAGAAAAATGAAAAGAAAAGAAAGACCAAGTTACCGTTTTATTTATCTAACTTTATATAACGCATGGTACAATCCAAATTATTCTAATATTTAATAAAAAAAATGAAATATGGTTGGTTTAGACTTTAGGTTGCAATTTTTGGAAATACATTTCGCCTTTTGGGAGAGGCTATATGAATACAAAATTATTTCACAAATATGACACCAATAAAATCTAAAATTACAAATTTCTTCTTTATAGTTTAGACATATAGACAAGGTGTATATTAATTTTGGCACTATTTGAAATCTAATTGTCCATTCATCAAGCAATATGACAAAATATACCTTTTTATTTTTATCAACATTTATCAATCATAATTTTTTAATCATATACATACATACATACATACATACATATTTTTAAGCTCAACTCCAAAGCAATGGTTATCTAATGATAGTTAAAGTTCACCCAAAATGAATTGAATAAATATTTTTATTTTATTTTATGCACAACATTTCTAAAGTAGGATTATATTATTTTTTCTCTTGTTTCAATATGTCCTTGTATCAAAAATGGGAGGTTAGAGAGAGAGAGAGAGAGAGAAATAAAACCTAGATTAGATTGGGCTCCACATGACTATGTTTAAGTTATGATTTCCATTATTCTCTAACAAGAATATATTAGGTTCTGATTATTTCATATTAAAATTGATATGAATTTTATATAATATAACACTAAGAGTAGGAGGTAGCTTATCCTAGGTGTCTTAATTAATTATAGTTCTCTTGTTAGGTGCTAATAAAACCCAAAATGAAATGATGAGTTATCAATTCACAAAGTTTATAAAATATTTATTTATTATGTTTTGATAAGGTATATTTATGTTTATTGATGTTTATCCAATTCACTTTTTTATGTGAATTTTCAGATAACAAAAAATAATATATAAATTCTCTGAATCAATCAGAATTCAAAACCAAAAAGGTACAAGCATTAAAAAAAAAGTGTACTATGAGTCTATGTTTAATTAGGCATATGCTTAATTAATTAAACATTGATTGGATCCAACAAAAGTTATTAAAGACAGTGCTAAAGCCTTAAAACATGAAAACAATAACAATAATTATATTAATATTAATATCTGCAAGTTGCAAATGGATTATGCATTAATTATATAGTGACAAAAGAACACAGATATATATATATATATATATATATTTTTTTTCTATTTCATTTCATACATCACATATATATGTATACATATATATACATATATATATTTTTTATAAGGCTCCAATGATTGGTTTCATGATGATACTAGATAAAGTCTGAGTACAAAATATATCTATGCTCTCTCACCTTTTTATTTCAAGGTTGTTAATTTAAGCGTCACCAAATTAAGTATATTAATTAAATGAAGTATATTTAATTGAATAATAAAAATATTATACAAAATAAGTTGCATAATAAAGTTCCGAACTTGAATTATAACTCATATCATCTGAATAATAAAATCGATATATATATGACGATATTTGTATACCAACTTCAAAAAAAATAAATAAAGAGGTATGCAAAAAGTAAGAATACAACCTAATCTTACTGATAGTTTAGATAATAAATATAGTTTTAAAATTTATTTTTCCAAAAAAAAAATTTACTTTAAAAAACTCAGTTGTAATATACATCCTTGTTTAGTTAAGTTCTTATGATTAATCAATCAAGGTACTAATTAATAAACAAGTTCATAATAATAATAATAATAATACATTATAATATTATATATTCTTTGGGAGTTGTGAGATTCCCCATTAATTATTAACTCGTTGCTAATGATTGTTGTTTAATTAATTTGTTGTTAATTATAGCACATAATTCTTTTTTTATTATTATAACTATCCGTACAATTATTAGTAAGCAATCAACATAATAAGGCTGGAATGCTGGATTGTCTCTTTATATAGCAGATGTTATTATGAAATATATATATATATATATACAATTAGTTTAATTTTTTATATAATCTTATTTTAAAATCACAGATGATTGATTAATTACTCCGAGTAATTAACTAACAGATTAAGTGACCAAGTAATTAATTGCTTGTTCTAATAGCAATTGCACACTTGATTAATTTTTTTAATTAATTGTGATGTGAATGAGTGCTCAATTGCTCATAGTCATATGCATAGTAATAAATTTGTAATTCAAAAATAATTTGATAAGGTTTAAAATTCGTGATTCAGATATATACAATTCAAATAGTTCATTACTTGAAATAGTTCATTATTTGAAATGGATAATTTTTTTTTCATATATCTTTAATGTCACAAATGTCGCATCAATTTTTTTAAGTTTAAACAATGTATTTTATTTGAGAGACGCATGTTTGAAATCCGTATGAGAAACTTATATGGATATTTAAATTTAACAGACTTGTATGGTACTAATTTTTATTACTTAATTTTTTTTTAATATTTTCCAGATTTTTTAAAGATGAATAAAAAATAAAAATATTTGTATATGAAATGAAATCATCTTTCAAAAATCTGAAAAAAAAAAGTTAAAAATAATAAAAATTGTTATCATACCAGAATTGGTACCTTCTGTACCGTACCTCAAGCTTAAAAAAAAAAGCTCACATTTCAATAACCATTAACACAACAAAGGGATGAACCCTAGTATGTTTAAAAGTATAAACTGAATAATTAAAGAACTAAGTTAAATATTATATAATTAAGATAACTCTTGTATAATGAACACCAAAAACCTTGACTTATATAAGTAAGTTGAATTTTTTTTTTGAGACAAAGAAAAGAGTCAAATCGCTCAAATTTAAATATTTATAAAAGACTCTCTATTTTGATTTCAAATATGTGACCTCATACATAAAAAATATTATCTTTATTATTAGATCAAAGGTTGATTTTAAGTAAGCTGAATCTTTATAATATATATAACTAAAGCAAAATACCTTTTCTTTTTTTTTTAATAAAGTGAAATGCATTTTACCAACTCCCATTTTGTTTTATGGTTACTCCAGCTATATATATATATATATATATATATATATATACACACACACACCTATATAAGTTGGAATAATTATATAATTTAAGGGAGCAATCATAGATTCAAAGTAGATTCTGACATATATATATTGAATTCTAAGCAAATGATATAAAATCATGGTACATCTATCATTATATTTAATTCCCATTGATTTTGGGAGATATCATCATTAATATCATCATTATCGATATTAACTTTATTATTCATTAAAATAAATATTGTTCATGTCAATAACTTTAGTATACAATTTATTTTATATACTATTTTTATTATTCAATTGAAATACCATTAATCTGAATAATAACTCATTTAAATTGAATAATAAAAATAATATACAAAATAAGTTGCACAATAAAATCATTACCATAAATAATAATTTACTTAATTCGAATAACAAAGTCGATATCGATGACGGTATCTGTATATCAGCTCCCATTTATCAAACTTCTATCTGAAGTTTATTGGAACTCCATTGTATGTAAAATTATAAATTATTTTTTTTCTTTTTGTTAGGAAGAAAAAAAAACCCCAACCCAGAAATCCATAAAAAAAGTTTGGAAAAGAAACAAAGATATGTAAAAGAAACAAACTTTGCAAAATCTCAATAAGATAAGATATAGACATGATGATTAATCTTCTGCAATAATGCTGGGTTGTGTGAACAAGTTTTAGAGAGCATTTTTGGAAAAGTGATATTTTACTTTCAAAGAGATATTCAAGATATATTGAATTATTATTGATTAAGTAGGTCATTATAGGGTTTTGAAAAATGAGGTTGTAGGCCTACCTAACAAGTTGAAATGTTCAACATTATTTAGTTTTAATGTTTGAATGAAGACCTAGAAAAGAGTTCAAATGTTCTTCTTAATGCATATACATATATTAATTAGGATTATTATAATTACTTCTAGTGTAATTATCTTCCAAAAAGGATTTTACATGACATATTATGAGGCCTTCATCATCTCTTGTACTACTTGCAATAATAGATATAATCAAATTTCTTCTTTTTTTATAATTAATTTTAGCCACATCTCAGCTCCTAGATTTATAAATTTATGATTGCACTAGCATCTCATTGCATTTTCACACTTTTGACTAAAATTCACCTAAAAATTTCATTTAGTTCATAAAAATCTTACAAACTTTTTCATAACATACATTCATTGCATACATAAAACCGCTTCAAGCATGGTTTGATGCACACCAAATCAAACCCACATGTTTCGAATGTTTTTTTGCCTAATTTTTTTTAAACCACATTACCATCATCCATCATCATTTCTGTTTCAAACAACCATCTTAGATTCTTAGTTTTCTCAATCCCGTGACGGGTGGCGAAGTTTAGTGCCAGCCGAAATACCCACTAAGTTAATCCCCTCTTATATGATACAAGAAGAATTCAAAAGCAAAAGGGGGGTGAAGTGCAAAAGTACATAATATGATATAAGCTGAGAGAGCTCATTAAACATTTAATAAGCTGACAATACGATGTTTAACTGCAACTAGCACACACATAGGGGTTAACTAAACGTGAGAAGATAAAAAAAAAAAAGGAGAGACGAGGCCGTCATCGCTACTATTTCGAAAGCATTTTCCAGAGTTTGTTGCAAGCATCAAAATCCGCAATCTCAAATTCGAATGTCTCCACTCGCTTCTTGTTCTTATCCAGAATATCTACATTGCCTCTTTTAAGGATAATCAGAATTAATAATGAAATTTTATCGACAGTTCAAACAATACCGAATTTCTGGTCCTATACCAAATTATGTTCTCAGTTTTGGAATTCTTGAGGGCAATTTCCAGTTTACCCAAACAAAACCTCAAATAGATCAAATGTGGTTCGTTTGCAAAATGAGAATCATCTCCTACATCTGCATAAAGTGTGATTATCTATATCCAAGAAGCTGAAATATTGAAAAAAATAAAAGAATGAAAGTATATAGAAAGTAAAGGATACATCCAGAAATCTTGTCTTGGTCATATAAATTGGGGACTATGTTTGTAACAGAGGCACACATAGAGAGCACTTTCCTGAAAGAAAAAGCAAATAAAAAGTTAACTGATTAGTCAATTAAATAGGAAAAAAAAAGAAACTAGTTGAATATAATGTCATTTTATAATGCCTACAGCCAGCTCAAAAATTAATGTGTCAAATCTCAAAACTTATACTACCTGAAGTCTCTGCCCAAACATCAATTAAGCACCAAAATAAAAAAAAAATCATGATTTAACTGTGCTTGCACCTGTACCGGGGTTTGCATACTGGTATAAGACCGATCAGCTCAGTACAAGACATGCAATTAATCCGAACCTTAGATCTTTTTCCCTGGAAATAACTACTGGACAAAGAAAGACAGAACTAGTTCAAACTGTGATCTGATAATTCAGCACCAGACAGAACTAATTTCTTTCCATCACTTACTTTGATTTAACCATATTTTTCTCTTTTTGGCTGTTACTATTCTTCTTCTCTTCTACAGAGATCCTCTGATGGTCTAACTCCTCAAGCTTAGCAGTAGTATCTGTGTTGGTATGGAAAACATACTTCTATCAGATGGGCAGATTTAATTGATAAATAAATAGCACCTTATAGTAATTGAACTGATTGGAACCATACAAATAGAGTCCGTTACAAGTAAGTGCAGACAGTTTATGAGTACCGGTTTCAGTGACTTGCTACCAGTATTTGGCTCTATTCAACCAATGTTAACAGTACTGATTCTGAAATAATTTAGTGATATAGGGCTCTTATCTTAATTCCTGAAGAAGTGACTCTTCGGCTTTCTTCATCTCCTCAAACTCCTTTTGCATCCGTACCAGTTCATCCTCTGGTACAGACTCGCTTTTGATTTTTTCTACATCTCTTTTGCATGCATCAACCTTTTTCTGACAATCTGACAAAGATTACCATGTCAATATTAATAGTTGATAGCATGATTGAGCGTAAATGGCACCACCAATTGGGATAAATTGAGAACATACTGAGACCTAGGTATGAAATCACTGTTAATTGAGGCATAATCTGGCTAAATATATGGCCTCAATTTGCCAATTTTCTGAGAAAATGCGCAGAGGAAATTGAGACATGTTCAGTACCATTTGGATTTAATTGACAATTTCTAATTCCAGATTCTCACGTCACATACACAAAATTGAACACAAAATGATCTTCTGAAAGGTTACATAAGCATCTTCTTCTTCCTCTTTTTTTCCTTCCAGATTTGCGGATATTACAAAACCTGAACACGAAGTTAATATCAACAAAACAAAGGAAAATGGAAGTCAGAAATCACCTCCGATTGATGCACGGAGATCATCGGAGGAGGAGAGAAACGAGGACATGATCGTAATTGCACTGTCACAGGATTGAGCCAGTGCATCGCCTTCCTTCTTTGTATTCAGCACTTTAACCATGTCATCTGCTAGCGATAGAAGCTTATCGATATCCACCTGTTTCCCTTGATCCGCCATTGAGACCTACAGAGAACAGAGAGCGGGAGTCGATCGGCGAGAGAGGCGGCGACTGAGAGACAGATCGAGCGCGTGCGCCAGAGAGAGAAGAGAGAGAGAGAGAGGATCCGAACTGAAGCACAAGCGCAGTACAAATTTTGAATTTCTTTCTTTGTTCTTGGTTCCTTTTTTTCATATGCAGAATTTCATATATCCCCTCCAAAACCTCAAAATTAAGTATTCCCCCCTCTAAAATTTTAGAATATAATGTTTCCTCTGTCAAACTACTAAAACTCTCGTATTTATCCAATCTATAATTTTTTATATTAAAATCAACTCCACACATATAAATTACTCATTTATCCCTATTATTTATAAAAACATAAAAGAATTAATCAAATTATCAATAAATAAACAATAAATATAATTATCAAACAAGAATATCAATCATTAAAAATTCTAAATTCTCACTCAATTGGGAGAGATTCAATCACATGCTCTTATCTTAGGACTATTATATCTGCTTTTATTCTTCATTTGAAAAATAATGTTATGATCCTAAAAGATCACAAGGTCAAAAGAGAAAAATCGGGAAGCGAGAAAATAAAAAGTTAGAAAGTATAATATGCTTCAATATTTGAAAGATTATTATTCAGACAAATAAAAGAGATAAGATAAATATATAGTAGTCATGAAATATTAATTATGATCTTCATTTAAGTTTTAGAATATTTAATCAGGGTTAGTTGAGTTTTGAATACATTTAATTTATCATAATTTTTTATTGGATAAACGTGAGAGTTCTAATACTTTGAAAGAATAAATATGATAGTGTGAATTTTAGAGGGAGAAATATGTAATTTTAAAATTTTAGAAGGGCATACATGAAATTCTTCCTTCTTCAAATATGGAGACTTGAGAGAGAGAATCCGAACTTATTTTATTAGCGGCCCAAATATAATATAATTTCTCATGGTTATTCAGGCCCAAAATGTCAGAGAAAAATGTTTGATATGATATGATATACGATATATGATATATGAGCCTTTTCTTCTTTGTAGTCTTGCGCGTGCGAGCACAAAGAGATACACATAAGGTGACCACAACAAATCCGAGATGTATTCTCAAGTAGGGTCCTAGGAGGAAGATTTTTTGCGGCTTTATCTTTAATTTCATAAATAGAGCGGGTCGACATGCAGTCATATAATTTTACCTATTACACGGGCCCTATTGTAATATCGGTCACTGTAAATTAAAATTTTTATTTCTGAGAGGATGTATATCTATCTATTGCTAGTTTTAAAAACGGATTTCTTGCAAATTCGGTTCCTGCTTTTTCGCTTTTTCTTCTCGCCTCCGCCTTCCTTTCGCAAATTCGGGAGATCGCTCGAGTTTTCTTCCTAAATCATTCGGATTTCATGACAATCGGAGGTACAATTGATCGTATTTTTTCCGTTTGATTTCATCTGTTTTTGAGATCCCCGCTGCTGATCGTCTAGGGTTTGGTTAAATGTCTTGAATTGATTGCCCAAATATATTGATAGTTTTGCACCTGGCGAAGCAAATTGGTTCCTTTGCGTGAAGCTTAGCTCTCGCGTATCCAATCGGAAACCCTAATAACTTCTAATCGAAAAAGTACCTGAGATAGGGGATATTGCTTATCTGCTTTGTTTGATTTGAGGGAATTGGCTGGGTGATTGATTTCACCAAATTATTATTGGATGGTTAAGTGTGAAATACAATTGATCAGGAATTGATGTAAAATGAGCAAATATTTGGCTGCTTCATAGTAATTACCTCTGATCTCTTTTTTTACTTGAAGTGATGATTTGGTTCTGGTATTAGTATACGTTTTAGTAATCCT
Source organism: x Bolboschoenoplectus mariqueter (assembly GCA_037678475.1). NCBI lineage: Eukaryota > Viridiplantae > Streptophyta > Magnoliopsida > Poales > Cyperaceae > x Bolboschoenoplectus > x Bolboschoenoplectus mariqueter. The sequence continues at coordinate 3,245,599 of CM075268.1, forward strand.
TATTTATAAATTTCAGTTGGTTAATTGATCCGTTCCTCACAATGGCATCCAATAAAGAAATAGTCACGTATTCCTCATTCCCCAAGCTTAGTGATTCAATAAAAAACAATCTAACCTCCAATACTGACCCATGGTCCCCGCAAGTAAGTCGCAACACCAGCAGCTATCCAGCAATTGAGAGCTACGACTCGGCAGCTGAAGAAGAAGAGGAAGAGGAATCTGGTACTGACGGGTGGACCCCTCTGCCTGCATCCGGCCGTCGTCCAGAAGTCAACCTGAGAAATGTGCTTCTTGGCCTGATTGCAATCGTGACCGGTAAAAATAAAGTTGGGAATGGGAGCTCCTCACCAAAATCAGACAAATCGGGCATCTCATTCCTGGGCTCCAATTCCAATGGTGACTCATACCTCCTCCCTTCAGTCTACCTCCCTAGCGCCCCACCACTCTTAGGTGAGGTGATGAACTCAGTTGGGGCCCACAGGTCAGTGCTGGAGGCAGAGCCGCCCGAGTGGCTTCCTGACAGCTCAACGAGCTTCTGCATGCAGTGCTCGGCCCCATTTGCACCATTGACAAGGGGGCGACACCACTGCCGCTTCTGTGGGGGCGTGTTCTGCCGTGTCTGCACCAAAGGAAGGTGCCTCCTGCCACGCAAGTTCAGAGTGAGGGACCCGCAGAGGGTGTGTGACGGGTGCTATGATCGGCTGGATCCGGTGCAGGGCCTGCTGCTGAACCAGGTGAGCAACGCGAGCCAGACCGCGAAGCACGATGTCTTGGACTGGACATGCATGCGAGGGTGGCTCAATTTGCCTATTGGGATGAAGATGGAGGATGAGATTTATAAAGCGACCAATATGCTAAGGAGCTTTACTCAGGTATGGTATAATAATCCTGTTTTTAGAACAATAGTTTTGTGCAAAATGTACCCTTTTTTCTATCTGAAAATGTACTTGTACATGATATAGCATGCTTTTTCTGATCACCTTGTCAGGGTAAATATACCATTGTTGTTCATTCATTACTGTTTTATTTTCCTTTCTTTCTGTTTTAGCATTCTTCTTAGATAATGTAACAAGGAAATGTAGTTTGGTATTCAATACTCTACCTGTTGGATCTGGTATGACTGTATGGGAGATTCGTATCTGTAGTAGCCATTCTGTATCTTATCATAGATATAGTATGATAATATGAGATGATAATCCTCTTGGCACTAGAGCTGTTATAATTTATATTCTAGTTTTGTGAAAGCAGGTTGCAAGATTCAACCCAGAGAAGTCAATTCCTCAAGCAGTTCTTAATGGGGCAAGCGGGTTGGCAGTACTCACAGTTGCCAAAGCCGGTGCAATTCTGACTTACAAGCTCGGCACTGGTCTAGTGGTTGCAAGGAGGTCTGACGGGACATGGTCAGCCCCGTCTTCCATCCTCTCTCTTGGCTTAGGCTGGGGAGCACAGGTATATAAGACTCGGTCCATGGTTTCAGATATTGTGTTGTATGGAATTAGCTTTGGATGGTTTCAGTTCTTTAACAAGAATTATTGTCTGTGGTGTTTATTTGAGTTTATTGGTAGCATACTGGTTGGTCATTTTACCATTAATTACTCTTTGCTTGATCATTTATCTTGTTCAAGGATAGAGATACAAAGAACTTCACTTACTTCACCTGTCAAAAAAAATGCAGTTTCAAAATAAAATGTTAAATATAAGATGAGGTTCTATTTCACTTCTGCCTTTGTAAAATGTTCATTAAATATGAATATGCACCACTTGTAACTGACAAAAATATCCCAGGTACTCTTTAAAAGAAGGGGATTTTATTTTGTAATGCCATGCATGAAACATTTCATGTTGCAGCAGCGTAGGTGATGCATTTTGCAGGAATTTATATGAATTTTCCCAATAGCAAAAATATAATTCGAACATCAACTATCTTTACATGAGATTCTAAACAGATTGGTGGAGAGCTGATGGATTTCATAATAGTACTTCACGGCTCAGAGGCGGTGAAAACATTTACAAGCCGCATGCATTTCTCTATGGGAGCTGGCTTGAGTGCTGCTGCGGGGCCCATTGGCAGAGTGTTGGAGGCTGATCTCAGAGCTGGTGACAAAGGCTCCGGTATCTGCTACACCTACAGTTGTAGCAAAGGTATTGTACCATTATCTTAATCTAGTAGTTTGGCTTGAGCAAGTGAAGGCAGGTCCACCTTTTATTTTCATGCTGTTTCTTGCCATAAGAATGTGTATTGTGTGGAACTGGAATACTGTATTGATGCTGTTCTCCGTGGGAAATGTCTATTCCAAATTTCCAATACCATATGCTTATGGTAAAAAACCAGTGGTACTGAGCTGCATGCATGGTATGATACATTAATCAGCGTTTTATTGTACCAGGTGCATCATACCCAAGTAATTGGTAAATATTGGGTACAGTTAGTAAGATAGCAGGTGGATCCAATACCTAGTGCACTGTGTGCATTGTCAGTATGTTTCATTTTTAGGTTTGCTCGTATATTGTCCGTTTAATCTGAAAAATCTGATGTGAGTATGCATGTTTGTTGAAAAAGGTGCATTTGTGGGGGTTTCTTTAGAGGGCAACTTTGTCGTGACACGAATGGATGCGAACTTGCGCTTCTATGGGGACCCATACCTGACCACCACCGACATTCTACTCGGCACCGTTGAGCGACCCAAGGCTGCCGGTCCTCTCTACTCGGCCTTAGATGACCTCTATTCTAAAATAGATCACTCGTAGAAACCCCTCTCTAGTCTCTACGTCAGACATTAGTCAAGCTCTTGTACATATTGTATAGACAGTATTTGTGCTTTGCGTTTATTTTATTGTTTTTCAAAACCAAAAATGAAAATGTATAGGCTACGATATGTTTAAATGAAGTTGTACAGTATTATTATCAGCTTCATTTGGGATATAACGTTTGTCTACTTGGTAAGTAACAAAAATTCATATGCCAACCATCTTACATTAACTTATGAAATTCATGTTGGAATCATGAGAAGCATCTCTTATATTTGTGAATAGATATTCCCATTGATTATGTTGCCTTGCTAGCTTTTGTTTTGTCTATTATTTTTCACAAATAGATTTCAAAAATAGCTTATGATAATGTAACTATTTTGAGAAAGGAATGTCTTTTGAATGTCACAGGTTGGTACATACCATGGTACCAGTATCTTGGTATGTTTGTGTTTTCCTACCTGCATAATTACACCTTGAAAAATACTGATTGAAACATAAGCAAACCAACATTTCTACCAACTGCAAAATTAAATATTTCTCCTGTCATTTTGGAGACTTCCAAACTTTCAAGTAACCTTTAATTCACCTTCTCATTATTAAATCTGAAGGAAAATGTTTGATAGCTATCATTATCATTATCAATACCGATTTTATTTCTACGGAAAGATGTGTGTGTGTATATCAATTGGAGTCTAGTAATATTGTCAATTTCACATTCAAAATTGAAAACCATCAAAAATAGCTTTTGAGTGTCAAGGTTATGGCTGGTTTCAACCCTTTAAAATTAAAACTAGAGCCCAATTAATGATAACAAATTAAACTTCACAATAATCTTAAAGTAAAAAAATGCATACGCAAGGCAGGGGCAAAACGGTAATTTGGTTTTATAACTATTGTTTCAACTCTTAATCCAATTCAATTGATGATGTAATCTCGCTGATAAATTAACCAAATCCACCATTTGAACCATTTCACAAATTTTTTTGTTTTCCAAAGAATTATTTTATTATTTATGATGACAGTAAATTAATTCAATGGGTTTGACAGTTCTAAATTCTAATCTAAATTTAAAATAACATTGAAAATGAAGGCTCAACCCACCATTCTATGAACAATTTTGGGCTGAGCCACAGAAATTTAGTCCTTTTTTTTTTGGAAAATATGAAGAGTTTTAGTCATTAATTAATCCATTGGGAGTTTGGGACCTTTTCCTTTAATTTTTTGTTTCTCTTTGGTGAATTATGTGTAATTCTTTCTTAGAATTAATCAAATTTAATGAACCACCAAAATTGGAATATTTTTTTAATTACCTTTTTGAATATCTAACATTTTAGAATTTGGATAATTATTTGCATCATTATTCATTACTTATATTTTTTGTTCATTTCAGATATTATAATTGTATTGATATATGTATGCGTATTAATTTCTAAAGTTAATTCCATATTAATATCCGTATTCATTATTAAAATATCCATATCTGCATCACTATTCATAAATATCCAAACTCAAATTTTTCTCATAAATATTTAACAATTTTTCTTAGACATTTTTATTGCCATGATAAAAATTTAAATAATTGTAGAAAATTGGTTACATAAATTTGTTATATTTTATTGAGAAAATAAGTGAGTTAGCATTAGTAATTATTAATTAAAGCCTACAATATAGACATTAGACAAACACATGAATTTGTGACATTCTATTTTGAATTCTAGCGGACTTAATTCTAGAGGTGTCGAATCCATTAATAAAAAGGTTTTAAATATGATTTTTTTTCAAAGTTTAAACGTTAATCCCTAAATCACTCCGCCTAATCCGGGTTAACAAAATCTCATTCCGATTGAAATTACCATACTACCCCTAACGTGTTAAAATTTAATTAATTAACAAGTACCCAATTTCAAAAGAGAAATCATGCTCTCTTTAACAAGGAAATTATTTGAAATTGTTAAAGACAAAGTCAAATTATAAATATTTTTTTTTAACATGAGATATGCATCAAGGTCCTTAGTTTATAAGGTTAGATGTGATTGAAGTCCAAAATTGAAATTTAAAACGATAGATTTTTGTTTTTGGTATCACATAGACCCCTATAAAGTTTTATTTTATAGTTGAAATGTTATTTTTTTTAATATTGTTGATTAAGAACAAATAAACCAAACTTCTAAATTTCCAATTTTAATTTATCTAACTGGTGAAAAATATATATAGCAACAATTTCAATTTCAATTTTGATAAAATTTTAACATCACATAGAAGTTTTGAATAAATTCACTTTTAATAATCCTATCCTAACCACAGATTTTGGGTCAGATTATATTAGATTAGAAAGGAATAATTAAATCCATAATAAAATTCTGATATTTAATGGCAAGTTGTATTGATATTTTACATACAAAATTGTAATATTATTTTAGTTATCAAGGTAGTACATCTGAATATTGTTTAATTATTTGTATTCCTCTTAGGGGTGTAAATGGAACGGATATTAATATGTTCTGTTTGGATCTGTATCTGAATATTATTCGTAAATATGCTATATATATCCAAAAATAAAGTATCTGTATTCGTATCTATTTTATATCCATAAAAATGACGTAAATACGGATACAAAATTGATTTTGGATTGTTAAATATTGTGGAATTCGGATTATCCGAATTCGAACTAAAAACATATGCTATCAAGAAACTTGCTATGTTTATTACTATCAATTTTCAATAAATTGGTTTATAAATTGTTGTAAATTATCCATTTACATTTCTAAAAATCTAACTCGACCTGATCGGAACTTATTCGAATCCAAAAATGACTTTGAGTCGGACGATACAAAACCTAACTATTAAGTCACAATAACAATGATATGAATTCGATCCGATCCGATCAGCTCAATTGTCACTTCTAATTTTAAAAATATTAAAAATATGTCCTTAGATTCAAAATTTAAAGTTACTCCAATTTAGTTGTGAAATCTTATATTTTTATAATAAGATGTTGAAGGTGTCCATAAGTTTACTTTCAAGCAACATTCATGTAGGTATTTAAATATTTTTTCAAAGATTTTAAAAAAATATTATGGAATTTATGAAAAATTCTTGGAATGACTTGAAAGAAACACAAAATTAATTTTGTAAAATTGAATCTAATTTTAGAAGGTACCATTTCAAAATTCATTTGAAAATAGTGAAAATTGTTGTCAATTTCATCAAAATTTAAATAAAAAATTATATATATATTTTACTTATCATTTGATACATTATAAATCAAATTTCTTTCAAATAGAGAATTATTTAGACTGATCAAATTAAATCCATATAAAATTGAATTGTTAACTTTTTAGATCTCTTGATAAATGACTAATTAATTTTCTTCATCATAATTAAATTCATACTTGTCATTAATGACTAATTTAAAAAATAAATGTTGAGTCTATTGTTACAGTTATCAACTATCCTGTTTGGTCTGAGTTCCAATAATTAAATCTCACTATAGTTCATTAATGACTAACTAATTTTTTAATCACATCCAATTAAACATATACATATATCATATTCAAAATTATAAAAAAAATCTATCTATTATAAGTAATAGATGTCAATTCTATTGTCACAATTCTCAACTACCCATTTGTAAATTTTGGTATTTTAATTTCTCCTCTAAGTTACACTAAATCTCACTCTAAAAATGTTTAAATATTAATAATTCTGACGTACATCTATTTTTTAGTGTACGTCCAACTCTTATAGTATATTTTTTGAGAAATATTATTCAAATTTAAAAGTTAAAATCGTAAATGCGTTCATAATTACTTAGATATGTATATTGATTTTGAGTAAATTTAGAATTTAATCGGTCATTCATCACAAAGTCAATAAAATTCCACCGTTAAAATTTCAAAATTATTCGATGCAAGACAAAATCTCTTTCGAATTAACCCAAATTTGATACATATTCTATCTAAATAATTAAAAATACATCTATAATTTTAGTTTTTTAATTTAAATAATATTTTTTTAAAAAAATGCATACCCTAAGAATCAATTATCCGCCTAAACTTAATTATCCTTCAAACATAAAAAAAAAAAAATGAGGCATTTTATTTTATTGAAAATTGAAATAACACTTGGTCAAGAAAGGCACATGCAAAGTGTGCTGTCATATTTCAAAACTAGCAATGTCAAGGGCAATTTCGTCATTTCCCATTCCTTCTTTTAAAAACTCGGAAACCTTGTCAGGCGAAGAAGAAGACTTCTCGCAAAAGCGCGTGGTATCCGTTGCTACAATCTCCGATAGTGGAAACACACGATCGAACCTATCAGACGACGCCACGTGTACTTGATTACGCTTAATTGAGTCGCGTAAGCAGGTTCCGGACTGCGCTGTTATTGAGCCCCCGAATTCACACTCACGTTTTATCGCAATAATGAAATTAATATGCACAAATGTTATATGCTTTTATGTGACACGGAGAGAAATATCCGTGAATTAATAAGTATTCAATAAGGATTGTATGAATTTATGATCAAGTTGTAAATATTTTCATAGCGACAAATTGGACATTATATTTTTTTATAGAAAAAATGTTTTATAACAACAATATTTTGTTAGTTCATGAATTGACCTAGTATTCTAGCTTTAAAAGCATTATATAAAAGATATTGCATGAGCTCACGCATAGTTTACTTCAAATACAGTGTTGATGTAATGTAATTTGATATTAGATGAATTTTAGGATATAATAATGTATTTTAAGAGAAAATCAATTAAAAAGTAGTACACAAATTGAAATGAATTATGCAGTCATTATTTTTGGAAAAGTAAAAAGATATATTGTGCATGTTTTGGGAAAGCAATTTTTTTTTATTGTACGTTGCAAATATTTGTCATAGACAAATTGCCCCTCTCGAATTAATCTGAATGAAATAAATATTCATTTAATTTTTTAAAGTCATTTTACCATATCAATGTCGTATATTGAGTAAAAATATTGTTATGACTTGTTCTACGCTACAAAAACAAATTGTCGGTCAATATACCCAACATTATTGAGCTTTGGCGCTCCAAACACGTCCACATAAATGAACTATATCCTATAAAGGCTCACTCGTTTTGTTAATTTTCTATATTAATCCATAATGTATGAAATATAATTTGTCCTTGTATATGTATATGTTGGTAGTGATTTGAAGTCGAATTATAATGAACTAATATCTCATTAAGTTAAATTAAAAATGCACAATTTTCTTCAATTTAGTCGAATTAGCTACTAGGTTAATCTTGTAACATAACTTCAGAGATTGTGAACTTCAAAATGACGTTTGTTATATTATAAAACATAAAACATATTGCTTTTCTCGACCCATTTATAAAAATTATAATTTCTTTAGCACCAATATATACATCCCATATCATCAATTTCCATTCTTACCTATACAAAATCCTCCTTATTCTTCCATATGTTAAATCAAAGTAAACTCCTAAATAATATTTTGCACCACAATATCCCTACTAAAAAAAAAAAAATACAAAATGGATGTGTGTGCAATTCAATTCCAACTCAAGATGGGAGATCCCAATCATTTCTCTCCTCTTATTCTAATTAGGGATGACGTAAGACAGTCCCCTTGTTCTTCGCTCAAAGTCCGAAACAAACAAACTCATTTTTAATTTAGAAACAAAAAACCTCTCCATTTCTTCCCATAACTTGTGTCTATTTTTAGCTCCTCCATGCACTCTGTACTGTGTATAGTGGAGTAGTTACTATTCAGTCTAAATTTAGGCACTGATTTTATCTTTAGAAAGTAATATTCCTTGCCATTAATAAATAAAGTCAATAAAAATTGTCTCATTTGTAATCACAGAGAAAAACAAATCAGTTTTTGTGTAAGGGAAATTGGTAAAGCGTGTTGGAATCTCAGGTAATTAATTTTACAAGTTTATACTTCCCACTGATTTCATGTTTCTATTTCCCCCAATAAATATGTCATATAACTGGAGGTGTCCATTCATGTATGAAACGGAGAGGTACAAGTCAATAACCAATCAATTAATAACCGAATAATAATGATGTATTAATCTAATCTTAATTGCTAACACACAAAATAGTAGTAACCTCTCTCTCTTTCTCTCTTTCTCTCTTTCTCTCTTTCTCAGCTCACTAAATTCCGAACTAGGGTTTATGCTGGTAAGAAGATTTCCTTCAAGAACTACTGTTTCTCCCTTTTGAAACTACAAATTTCGCGATCATCTCTGTCTCTTCGATGTGCGATTGATCGTATATGCGCGTTTGATTTTGGCAATTTTCGGGTTGCTTCCTTCTCTCTACTCAATGCGCGAAATTCTCGTCCTTGTTTTGAGTTTTGAGTTCTAGTTTGTTTTCTTCTTGTTCTTCTAGTTGTTCGCCTTGTTTAAATTTATGTTCCTTTTTGGTATCATGAGTGCGGAAATTGATTTGATTGAGTTTGAGTTGTTGAATTTGATCATATGGTTTTGGTATTGGTAGGGGGTTAAGTTGAGCGAAATTTGAAACAGTTTCTCTGTCAATCCTGTTGCTTTTAGGATTAGGTGTGTTATTGTAAGAAATTCAAAACTCTAATTATTGCTTCTTTTTAAATAAATTCCAATATATGATATTAGGGGAATAATGTTGTCAATTGTGCTTTAACCTAGCAAATTCTCAACCTCCTTTTTTTTTTCTTCCTATTTTACAGCCAGTAACAAGAAACAAGATCAGAAGGCGTGGAATAGGAAGTTCCGATTTCTCTTAGAATCTGTGAGGACGAAGGCGCAACCAATAAACCGTGAAAGCAATTTGGTTATTTGCAAGGTAAGAATTTTTTTTTTGAAAGTAATCATTACCTATGTGACGATATTACAATCAGATTTACTATTATTTGATACAGTAAAAGAAACTATAAAAGGAATTGAATTGAGATTAAACCAGTGTGTACCGGTATGGAAGTGGTATGTATATGGTATGACTGTTTCAAATCTTTTTAAGTTCACCTGACTTGTTATTTAATAATTATAAATTAGTTGATTCTATGTAAGATGTCAACTGGAAATAAAAAAAATGTCTGTATGGTCAAACAAAATAACGGATTTATGGGTTACCCGAACTTTCTTTTACTCCCAGATTACTAGTATAAACTGACTCAATTCCAATCCTTGGGTGAATAAACTATCAGATTTATCTTGTCAATTAAATTTTAGGCATAGAATCAATTGTGCTTATTAAATGGAATAAGGTCAGAAATTAAACCTTACCCTGCTATCCACTAAATGCTAATTTCAAATTGAATAAGGTAAACTGTTTTATGATGAAAAATTTTGTGTTTCAAGGGGGCATGCATGATATGTCCTATGCTTATATTATCCATTAGTTCTCTTATTTGCAGGGGTAAAATATAAATTTTAGATGTTGTAGGAGCACAGATCAATTTTTGTACTTCTTTTTTGATATTTTCATACATAATATTATTTTCCTTTTATGAAACAAATAGGTACTGTATTAGAAACGCGAATAGATGGACGGCTTCAGCAATCCCTTCCTCTCTGCCATCTGGTCACACAACAACAATACTTCAGAGAAAGTATATAGTGAGACTGGACTGGACCCTCCAGTTATCATACCAAATGGAGAAGAAGCCATTGTTTCGTCATCCTTGCTGGTCAACAATGGAGGAATGAAATTAAATGCTGGGTCGAGCCTCCTTCCAAGTACAAGTCTGGTTGAGGGTGGGAGTGGATGTGAATTGACGGACTTGCCCCTACCTCCCCTTGCAGGCGCAGAGTTATTTTCGTCTAATCCAGCTATTTGGGCTCCTTCCTCTTTTGCAAATTCTGACATCTCCTCTTTTAAGGTGGGTATTGCCTAATTGGGATCGAGAATCACAAACCAATTTGTTACCAAACTGATTAGTAGCATGTTAAAATCCAAGGATGCTTAGGTTTAGTGGTTGCACTGGAAAAATGACCAGTGTAGTATCAGTATTGTGTTAGTTTTTGGGTAAATTCCTACGATTAGAAATGTAAGATATACCAATTTAGATTCCTTCTTTTCTCTACGCAATAGTGATTTTTTTGTTAGTTTATTTATTATTTTTTTTGGGAACTTAAACTTACAGGATTTGGGTGAATTTAACAATCTGACTCCCAACTCTTTTGGCAACGTGCAACAGCTGGCAAGCTTCAATGTAAGTGTTTTTCTTAGTCAGCAAAAGGTCCTCTTATCTCCTATCTTATATCGGTGTTAGGTGTTAGCTGATGCCAAGTATAAAAAATAGTTATTATTATTAATCCTGTATTATTTCATTTTTATAGGGGCTAAATGGGGTGAATGGCCTTAACCTAACTTCTTTTGTGTCGGGGTCGCAAGTCAGCTTTACACAAACTCTTCAACTACCTCAGCAGGTTCATTTCCTTCTATCCCAAAAACAATAATGAAAATTAAATGACATAAGCTAATACGTGCAAATTGGTAAATGTGATTTGAGACTGTTTCTTTTATGAGGTACTGATTTGGGAGACTTTGAATTTTTGAATTTGTTTTTGTTGCCACAGGCTCACACTCAGTTGAGCTCAGGTAGCCATCAGTTGAACCAGATTCAGGCAAGTCAAGCTCAAGCAACTCGAGTAACTGCAACCACAAATGCTGGTTTTGATGGCACCTTCAAACCGCGGGTTAGAGCCCGCCGCGGCCAGGCCACTGACCCGCACAGTATAGCTGAGAGAGTAAGTTACTGTTGTAACAGTTCTTTTGGAATACATATTGAGTCTGATGAAAATTGTTGTTTAGTGAACATCATGACCGACCTTTTCTGTTGGTATCTTCAGGATTACCCCAACATGAACGTTACACACTGAAAAAAAATAATAACAGCCCTGGTAAATTGAACATGGTTTTCAGTTGTGAGTTGTGTCCATACCAGTATCCTTGATGTGCCTTTATGGTTCTTTTTTTTCTTTCTTTCTGATAATGGCTTTAAATTTGGGTTTCAATCATTTTGAAAAGAATAACAATTGGTGACAAAAATGAAATGCAGCTTCGGAGAGAGAAAATATCAGAAAGGATGAAGAATCTCCAGGAACTTGTACCGAACTCAAACAAGGTACTAATGATTGCATGAAAGAATTAGAATAGTTATTTTTATTTTGCTTCATTTGAGTGTTGGACTAAATTAAAATCCAAACAATAGTTGATGCAAGAGATGATTCAATTAGTTACAAACATTTAAGATTTCATTTGGGTTGAATAACAAATTTGGGCTATTACCAAGTGAAGTAAACTTCAGATTTGCAGATATATGCAAATGTATTGGTGCCTATTATCAGTTCATTGTGCCAATCCTTGTTTGAATAATTAATTTGTTCCCTGAGAACTTTAATTTACTTGATTAACAGACAGACAAGGCATCCATGCTGGATGAGATAATTGATTATGTCAAGTTCCTCCAGCTTCAAGTCAAGGTATGCACCTGAAACAGAATAAATAATAATGAGGATAATTTTTAGCTCTTGGACCGGGCATTTGTGTGAGAAAATTATGGGGCAGTTTGCAATAGTTACTATTGATAATTCAGGTGTAGTTGGGTCAATTAATTTTTTTTTCCCATTTAAATTTTGGTATTGATAGTCGAGTCTTATTTCCAATTAACTCCAAAAAATAGATGATGCCAGTTCCAATTATATCAAAGATTGTCCAGATCCCATTTATTTTATTTATTATTTAATACTCTCTTACTATGTGTAAGGTACTAAGCATGAGCCGGCTTGGTGCTACTGAAGCCGTAGTTCCACTTCTTACTGAATCTCAATCTGAGGTAATCCTTCCTTTCAGTGTACCTTTTTGATAGATTATACCTTTTATCCAATTTATTTACTGTCGGTGATCATCTGCCGCTCAGTAAAAAGTAAAAATATGTCCACCATTTCAGGGGTCAAATGGGGTATTGTCTTCTGTTTCTGTGGGGTCCACCGCTAACGTTTCACTGGATGGTACAGCTGAGCTTCAGGACAGTGCGGCTTTTGAACGTGATGTGGTACAGCTGATGGAGTCAAACGTGACCTCAGCCATGCAGTACCTCCAAAACAAGGGGTTATGTCTCATGCCTATTGCACTTGCGTCTGCCATTTCTATCCAGAAGGGGACTCACAAAGCAACCATACCGCCTGAGAGCCAAAATTCCGATCCCGCCCTTGTTGCTTCATCACTCTGCAATGACATCAAGGAGAACTAGCTCTTGACAGGGGTGTTTCTATTTATATTTTCTGTGAGCGGTTGGGTTTTTTCTTTAATATATTATTTTTCTAGTGTGCAAGGGGAGTAGGGAAATTTATTTTTTATTAAGAATTCCTTTAACAGAAATCACAAATCACAAACCTAAATCTGTTCTTTCGAAAGTCACACAAATAGGAAAGCCAAAAAAAATCTGCCAGTACCTCTCCAGTCTTAACTGTGCAGGACAGAGAGAACGTGTGGTAGCTTCTCTCCCTTTCCTAATATTATTATACTATTCTAGATCTTCTATGGCAGTGGTACGAATTGGAACAAATTTGTATTGGTTAGGCCTGACCATTCTGATTCATTTCATGCTTCCAGCTCTTATTTTAATATTACTAGTTTCACCTTTTTTTCCTTTTTTCTCAAATATTAGGATTTCTATTTTTTTAATCATTGCTTGAAATGCAAACCTTAATTAGGATTCAGTGATAGAAGTGCCATAGAAATACCATAAGAAAACTAAAATAGTATGCATTGATAGTAGCAGAGTGCCATTGGAAGATCTAAAATAGTAATATGACATTGGAAGCGAAAAAAATTTGACTTTTCTATTTCATGATTTTGGATCGAGTATGGAGAGGGACATACATAATTTATTCAGCATTCCTATTTCATGATTTTGAAAACCTCAGATCTTGGTTTGTGATTTGCATTAAAGGAAATTCCAAATAATAAGTTGTGGAAGAAAGTAGGTGTTGAATGGCTGAGAGGTGAAAATCGGAATCCGCCCTTAGTCATGGTTATTGATATTGAATTATTGATTATGTCAAGGTGTTTTTAGTTAAAAGTAAAATGTATGTATGTATGTATGTCTAATTAGCTTTGTGTTTAGTATGTAAACATTGCTGGTCTGATTCAGATTTATTAATTTTAACCTGATTTAAAGGATGTTTATTTATTTATTTTTTTGATATGGTGAGAAATCTTTTAAATCTCCCTCTTGTTTGGATTCCTTTGTTGGAGGTGTTTATTTCCTTAAAATCTTTTTTTCTTCTTTTAAAACGAATGCAAGTATGGAAACAAAACAGAAGCACAGAATATTTTAATTTCCAAATAAGCAGTTACTTTTTGATCAAGACCATTTAATCTGAACTAGATGGTACCGACAAAGTGTTGATCTTTTCTTTGGATGGTCCAAACACAATTGATATTTTATTTTCTCTCATTTCAAGGCTAAATTGATAAGTTTTTGATGGAGTTGAGTTTAACTGAAGACAATGCCTATGCACATATATACTAATGATAAATTTCTTATATGATTAGAAAACAAAGCTTCTTTATCTCTTGATGACATAAAAAAAGTGTACATTTTTTTCTGGTAGAAACTTGACATGCAAAATCAAAGATAACATTATGCTGAAATCTACATCCAGCATTTCCATACCTAAATGTAGTAGCTAAGTGAGACTTGTCAATTAATCCATAATTTTATTTTTAATTTACATCATTATTGGTTTAATGTCTGAAAAGTTTATTTGTTCATCGAAAGCACCTGCGCCCGCAACTCTGCCACGTCAACCATATCAAAAGAGTCTTCTGGGGCCCAACAACCGGTTTTCGGGTCCCGCATCCAGCAGACCTCCTGCTTCGGCATTGTAGTGACCGTCTCAGAGGCAGTTACCTCCTTCACCGACTCTGTCGTTGCCGGCAGTGCTCTGGAAATTTGTGTGCGTGCTGCAGCTACCGCTTTGGCACGGCTAAATTCACATAAATGTGAAATAAAACAAGACTTTTATTTTATTTTATGAAGGAAGAAAAAAAGAAAACTAAAGATGGAATATTGTGCATGGATACAAAACCACACAGACATAGTATCTCAAGGACATGATATATTGACAATCAAACTTATTAATATACTTGACAACTGACAAAACAGTTGTAAAAAAATAAAAATTTAAATTGAATATATGTTTCCTAGAAATGTTACATTTGGTGGTTTCCTTATTTCATGCAGAAATTTCATATTTGAGTTGTGTTTTCTACATAAAAGAAAACAACATTGTTTCATTTCAAATATGAACAATAGTACATGTAAAATTCCTACATGATATACTAAATATGTATACAATATATACTTTCTCCATTTTATGGATGAGATACAAAGACACTATTATGACTAGCATGATGAGGAAGTTCAAAAAATTGTTTGTAAATTTATGAGGCATTAGCATAAGCAACATTAAACATTAATTAAAAGATATGTTAGGTCCATTACAAAAAAAAAAAGAAAAAAAATGAAGAAGTAAAACAAGAGGTTGCATATGAAATTAAAATTGAGTTTTGATCTCCATCAAAAAGTAGAATTAAGTCATGAATGAGATGTATATATCAAACAATTAATATATTCTAGAACTTACCCAAGAGAGATGATCTTGTTTACACCAGGCATTGTTATGGAATAAAGTACCTAGAGAGAGAAATATGTATGGAAATTAAGAGAGAGAAATTAAAAGAGATTGTTGTTAGGTTTATTAGGGTTTTTGAATGGTTTGATCCTATGTTATATAAAGAGAAGAAGGCAAGATAACCAAATTTAGAAGATAAACAGTGTTTGACAGCTAAAGAGATATTATTTTCCTAATTTCATAACAATGATTTAAAGACAACATATTTTTGGGCAGTGCTATTTTAAGGCTAATTTTTTTTTTGAAGAATTAAGAATTATTTTTAGGTTTTTTACATTGTTAGAATATAAAAATAAGTTTGTATTTGTAAACATGCAACATGACCAAAAATACTAAATCTCTCAGCAAGAAAATTATATTATATTATATAGCCATTGCCAAACTTTTCCTCTTTGACATATACAAAATAAACGAGAAATCATGGATAATGTACTAATGTGCTTATACATAGAAATATATATAGGAGAAATAATAATCAAGTTTTTTTATTTTACATAGAAATATATTTAAGAGAAATTTGGATAGCACACCGTACAAAATTCATGCTAACATTAGATTCCTAATCAATTTTTCTCCAAAGGAATGGCTATGAAATATATTATATATGGCAAAAATTTATAAATTTTCACCACATACAAGACTGCTAAAATATCTATTTCTGTGAAAAATCATATCTTTTCAGCTCTAAGATATGAGCAAGTACAAAAATAATCAATGATAATTAAGTTCCTATGTGTAATGTAACATTCCAAGCATGAAAAGAAAAAATAAAATAAAATAAAAATTAGTACCTTCTCAGCAATGGCAAGTAAAAACTAGTCTTAAAATAGCAAACTCTCCAAAAATATCTTGCCACCTAAACTTTAATTAGGAAAGTTTAGGAACACCAAACTTTCTTTTCCTATCATCCACTTATAATTTGAAACTTTTATGTTGCTTCCAAGTAATTTATATTTTGGAATGGGAGTTGATATACAGATACCGTCATCAATATTCAGATTAAATGAGTTATTTTTTATGTTAATGACTTTATTATGCAATTAATTTGTACATTATTTTTATTATTCAAATTAAATGAGTTATCATTCAAATTAGTGATACTTGATTTGAATAATAAAATATTATACAAACTAATTTGTATAATAAAATTATTAATATAAATAATAATTTGTTTTATACGAATAATAAAATCGGTATCGATGACGGTATCAATGATTGGTATCTCCCAAATATTTTCCTTTTGGAATGCCACGCAAAGATTTCAGCTTTTCTAAGAAAGAGAAAGATGTACAAAAAACAGTTCTCTTCTCAACATTTACTTTGTAGAGAGAAACAAAGAGAAATTAATTGGAAACATCATATAGCATTCATGTTCCTTCCTTTTTGTGGTCTCTATAACCTATTAAACCTCCATAAAAAGCACAAAAAAATTATTCTTTTTGAAATGAACAATATACTCTGATTTCTCTTTGAATTTAATATGACATCTTAACAATTCCTCTGTGAAATATGTAAAATATTCTGGATATATATTGCATCAGTGCAATTTCCCTTATATGGTCCTCCTTTCTCACTAATTTATGGAATATAGAAAATACAAGGATTTATAATAAGGAAAAAAAAAACACAACAAAATGAAAACCGAAATGTTTACAAAAAAAAAAACATGTTCACTCTAATCCCGTAATATTCGGCGAAAAAATAACATATTTATACAAAACTTCATGCATTTATACAAAACTTCATGCATTCAAAATCCTCCACCTCCACCATTCACAACAAAAAAAAAAGGAGGATTAATGAAATAAAAAGAAATTCACCAGTACTCTCTACAAGAACACTTTCCCTCCTTAAATCTATGTAAACAACTTGAATCCTTGATGAAAATCTCCCTCCTGTGCAATTTGCTGATCAACTTAGCAAACGTGTGACAATGCGCACATACCCTCCCGTTTTTAATAATTCGAATTACCGTTTGGGTAGAATTAGAATTAAGAATTTGAAAGGCTATTGCTTTTTTCTCACTATGGACCTTGCGATTCTCTTCTCTATCCTCTTCATGGTCTAATAGAGAACAAACCTGAGGTATTTCTAAGCCGCTATTGGTTGCCACTTCTATAAGTTCACTGAGCTTGGTGTCGGAATTGAAATCTCCAGTCGAGAAACATCGCACCTTATTTCTGACCTCTGTATAGCAACAGCCATGTGAACCATTATCTTTTGCTCGTACTGAAGGGTTTTTCGAGGTACCAGCTAATTTATACAAGTTAGATAATACTTTCGGGATTCGTGGGTCCCATGGTTCAATCTTTAACAAATTCTCTGCTATATGTATTGTAAACTCCAGATCAGAATTCATGCCGGCTGCTTTGAGGAGTGCGTCCCATACCTTTTTGTCAGGTTCAAACGGCATTTGGTTGAAAAGATTTTGCGCGTCTTTCAGCCGACCTGCTTGGCCATAGAGGTTTATCATATCGGCATAATGGTCCATATTAGGGTTTACACCGTACAGCTCAGATATGGAGGAGAAAAGCTCTTCACCTTCTTTCACTAACCCTTCTAGACCATAAGCATTTATCACACTAGATAGTGTGGTATGGTCCGGTAACACCCCTTGTAGTCTCATTTTACTGAACAAATCAAGTGAGGTACTGGCGTGGCCGTGCAAAACACAACTTTCTATAATACAGTTCCATGAAATTAGGTTTTTCGATGAAAGTGAATTAAATACATCTAGAGCACTATTCAGGTCACCGGATTTGGCGTAACTGCAGATAAGAGCATTTGCAACTGGTATACAATCGTACTCTATGCCAGTACGAATCATGAAACAATGTATCTCTCTCACTTTTGATGTACATACTAGGTTCGCCAGAGCTGGTACCATACTAAGGAAAGTGACTGAATTCGGTCTCACCGGAACAGTCTGCATCTGACGAAAAACATTGAAGGCCTTGTCAGAATACCCATTCTGTACCAGACCAGCAATTACTGTATTCCAGGTAGACAAGTTACGTGCTACTCCACTTACTTCCATCTTGCAAAGAAGATCTAGTGCCTCATCCACCTCCCCATTTTGAAAGAAACCCGAAATTATTGCATTCCAAGTCACAGCATTTTGCTGAAACCCTAATCTGTCCATCAAAGAAAGTAGCTCAAAAGCTTTACTATAAAAGCCAGCTTGGGCATAGCCTCCTATAATTGAATTCCATGAAACTACATCTCTGTCAGGCAATTTATCGAAGACCTTTTGGGCCTCCTCTAACATCATGCATTTTGCATACATGTCAATTAGAGAATTTGCTAGTAAAACACTCTTACTAATTCCCTTTTTAATAGCGTATGAATGGAGAAGTTTCCCTGTGCTTAGCCATTTCAATGTGGCACAAGCTGAAACAACACATGCTAGGGTCATGCTATTTGGCTCTACTTTTGACTTCAACATTTCATCGAACAGTTCGAGTGCATCTGTACATTTACCATTTTGCACAAATCCTGACACCAAACTTGTCCAAGAGAACACATCGGGTGAAACACCTTGGCTTTCCATCTGTCTAATCAGATCAGTTGCAAACCTCAGATTCAAATTTTCAAATTTGGTGAAATTACTTAAATAAATATTCCATGTGAAGATATCTGGTTTCAACCCTTCTGACAACATGAGGTTAAAAACCCTACTTGCTTCCTCCCTCTTGCCATGATGAAAAAGTCCCGATATCATGGAATTCCACGAAACCAAGTCCTTGTAATTCAATTTCCAGAAGAATTTTTCTCCATCCTTCACTTTTCCACATTTGAAGTACATTGCCAGGATGGAATTCGCAACATGGGTATCTACTGCTGGGTCAAAGAAACCCTTCTTCTCTGAAATTGAATGTAACAATTGTCCAGTTTTGCAATCACCGATGCCTGCACATGCCTGCACAATTCTTGGTAGCAAGAAGCTGTCAGGAGTCACACCTGCCACATAACATGATGACTTCAAAAGAAAAAGAGAGAGAGAGAGAGAGAGAGAGAGAGAGACGGTACACAAAATAAGGATTTCAGAAAATAACCCCAACTACTTACGGTGCACAAACTCTACAAAATATGGGACTATTATTTGACCATGTTTTGTAGAGCAATTGTGCAAAGCTTCCTACTTTTCACTTTGCTGGGGATATCGGTACATGCAACATGTTTGATTTTCTTTTATGAGTTAACAAAAATAGACTCCCCCCTATATCTTGCCAAGTTCTACATGACATAATAAATCGATAACACATAGTAATTTCTTTTCCAGTATTACCTTCATACATCATTAGGTGGAACAAATCGACGGCCTCATGCCACCTTTCCTCACGCACATACCCCCCAATCATGGCCGACCATGTGATCAGGTTTCTCTCAGGCATTTCATCGAACACCTTCCGTGCATCCTCTAAGCTCCTGCATTTCGCATACATGCTCACCAGCTTGGTCTCCACAAAACAGTTTGTGCCAGGCAACAATCTCGCACAAGAGTGGAGCTTTCGGCCAAGTTCGACCGACCCGAGGTCGGCACATGATTGGAGAAGAGAAATGTACGTTTTGGGTTCGATACAATTGCTCTGTTGCAGGATAAAGATGGCTTCTTTTAGCTTGCCATGGGAGGAGAGCTCGAGCAATCGTGCATCCAGTGAAACGGAGGCTTTCTGTTTTGTTGGTTTAAGATAGAAGCTTGGTTTGCATGGAGAGAGAGCTTTCTCCATCGGAGAAAGAGAAAGAGAAAGAGAAAGAGAAAGAGAGAGAGAGATAACATGGAAAGCTTTGCTCCTCCATTTAGTGGTTGTTAAACGAGAGGGATGAAGCAATGGATAAGGCCAAGGCGATGCGAGAAGAAATTTGCAAGGGACCCCTTAAAAAAATTATAATTAAATAATTATCAGATGTAAAGTAATTAATTAATGGGAAATATTTGGAAGGTACATATATACATGATTTTATTATTTATATAAAATAAATTATTATTAATGTTAACGATTTTATTATGTAATTTATTTGATAAAGTATTTTTATTATTTAATTTAGATATTACTTATATGAATAATAATTCACTTAAATTGAATAACAAATATACTGTATAAATAAATTATATAATAAAATCGTTAATATGAATAATAATTCATTTAATCTGAATAATAAAGTCGATATCAACAAGGTATCAATGATATTATTTGTATATCAACTCCCTTAATTAATTATAATTGATAGCTTTAAGTTTTATGTATAATATACACGAGCTAAATTAATTATTGGGATTAGTTTTATATATTTATTTAGTGTCATATTATTATATTATTAAAGTGTAAGTAAATTAGCATTAATTTTTCTTAGATTATATTTATTTATTTATTTATCAACATTTTATTACCTTTATAAATAAATTGTAAAGTTTTTATATTTTATTAAAAAATGAGTATATTGTGTTACAATTTTGTTTTGTTTGCAATTTTAATTTTCGTTAACTCCATATATATTTTTTTAGATGTTCTTAGTGAGAATTATAGTAAATTATTATTCACATTAATAATATTAATATCTAAAATAAATTGTATAATAAAATCATCAATATTAATAATAACTCATTTAATTCGAATAACAAATTCAATATCATAACAAAATAATTAGCATTAATAATAACATAATAAAATCATTAATTATGATCATTAATATTAACTATGATCACTCTTCCCTTTTTCATATAAAAACTATATTCACAAGGGTTCCATTTGACAAATAAAAAAAATTAACGTTAAAATTGAATGATAAAATCATCAAATATCAAACAAATCTCCATTAATTTTCTCTCTTTCACCTCTCATGAAATCTCTCTCTCTGTATCTGATCCTTCTCTCACACCTCTTCCTTTTCTCAGTGTAAGTAAGCTACAGATCTCTTCTCTACATCTTCCAATTCTCCTTTTCTGTGATCAATTTCGTTGGATCTTGATCCTCGAGTGCTCTTTCTCCGATGTAGTTTCGTCAAAACTTGGGTTTTTTTTTCCGAATACATGCTGAAATTGAGACTTTTTGTTTAGGTGTCAGAATCATGAAACCAAGGAGAGAACGCTAGCAATGATAAAACCGGATGGGGTGGAAGGAGATTACACGGATAGAATCAAAGGAGCAATATTGGAAGCTGGATTTGAGATAGTTCGAGAGTCGACCTTCCGGTTGGATTCCGAAAGAGCGGGACTTTTCTATGCTGAGCATTCTGGCAAGAGCTTCTTTCAAAGCCTCATTACATATATGACAAGGTGATTTGATAAATGCTGGTACATGACCTTCATAGTGGTACATGTGTGCTGGTACTGGTATTGTGATTTTACATATATGACAAGGTAATTTGATAAATGCTGGTACATGACCTTCATAGTGGTACATGTGTGCTGGTACTGGTATTGTGATTTTATATACCCGCAATTGTGCAATTAACCACAATGGAATTATTCAATTTTTTAATTGTTTGTAACTCATATTGCTGCCCCTCATCTCTCAAAATGTTGCCCAACCGAGTGAAAGAGGTGTATGTTGTGCAAACTGAGCTTCAATTTGATCGAATCGATTTTACTAAGACTAATTGGGTATTTTCTCGCTTTAATCCAGTATGCCCAAACTACCCTAAACTATGCATTTAACAGCACAAATGTTGTATATACCAACTAGTATCTTCTTCTTGGTACACAGCGGACCGGTATTAGCTATGGTTTTGGAAAAGCCAAACGCCATATCAGATTGGCGTGCATTGATTGGTCCCACTGATGCGAGGAAGGCCAAAATTTCTCATCCTACGAGGTCAGCGGCACTTTGTTTTACTTTTCTATTAAGAATTCTTTTCACTTATTTGTCATATTGGGTTGTTAGTCACTGGAAAATTAGGATGTCCAAATAATTATATGTATGCCCTTGCACAGCGAGAAATATCATGCACATCCTTCCCCGCACCCGAAGTACCTTTTCTTTTAACTCCTCACAATTGTACGAAAAGAGGGGTATTTTGGTACCTTTAAAAAAATTTGGAGGGATGTCGCATATGTGTGTGTTTTTCCATCTTTTGCAAGGCTATACAGTGTTTAGGGGCATGCACTAAATTATAATCTGGTATTAAAAGAAAATAAGTTAACTTCAGTATTAGAGCTATGTGCGGGATGGATTCTGAGAAAAACTGTGTGCATGGTTCCGATTCGCCTCAATCTGCTAGAAGAGAAATTTCGTTTTTCTTTGAAGATATAACGCCACCATCAGGTTACTTCCTCTCTTTTCTTTGTTTCAAGCTGCTTTACCTTTTTCAGTCATAATTTGAAGACAAATCCTGTAATGCGTTTTTTCATATGTGTGCCGGGTTGATTTTTGGTGTCAGGCCACCATGAGTACTGGTCAAATTAGAGATACTATTTGGTTGTACAAGGTTCCTTTTTTTGTCTGTTAGGTTTGACCATTGTTTCAGGTTTTATTGCTTCAAGTCAGGTTCGTTTGAGAAAAAAATATTTTAGATTATTTGAGTGGTCCTGACTTGGCTGATCATGAGATTATTTCTGGGTCAAGTCTTGCAATTATACTTAATGATATGATTCACTAAGTAATCCAAGTGTTTTAAAGAATAGAAACAGTATGTTATATTATTTATCTGAATTTAGCGACTTCCTTTAGAATTGAACAATTGAAATTTAAACTTCTTTGCCATACATTACTTCTCAATTGGCCGCACATTATTTCTTATTTCTGCGAAACTACTTCCTGCTTTAATGCTTCCTTATGCCTCGTGCCTCAATTAAACATAGTAACCTTCTGTTCTACAGATAAACATTAGAAATATGCATATTAAACTGATTTTTCTGATCCATGAATACTAAATGGTGCATGCTCAGTATACATGCATGATGACACGTATTTGCAATCCTTAACATGCCTCAATTTTGTTTTGACATGCAGATTTTGAGAAGCATGACGAGCTTTAAAAGGATCTTCATGGTTTTTTTACCAAGTATCATCACACTGTATTTCTCACCTTGATAATCATGCGTATATCTTTTAAGTATTGCTAAAGCTGAAACCTACCCCTTTTTAGAATGTAATCAAAAGTTCTCCCTTCTCTTCAGCTTTTAATTTTAGGCGAGAGAAGGTGAGGAATAGTTTGTGTATTCTCACAAATCAGATTGGATGGCCTCAGATGCATCCATAAATTTTGAGACAAAAGGATATTTCCATGCTATTCTGTATTTGTTTTCTTTTTTTTTCGGCGGGTTGTACATGGAGACACTTTAGAATTTGTTTGGGACCTGTTGAGAATGCACTTAATAACTTTTAAAATGTCTTTATTTAATGTTATATTTCAAATGCTCCATTCTCTTGATCTATTGGTTTGGTATCAAAAATTATGAAATTTGGTGCTTATCTTGCTGTTCATCAAACCAAATATTTATCATGAATTGAAAAGCTGCATGAAAGTTGTCTGGCTGATGATTATTAAAATCTCTTGTCAGAATCCTTCTTTCACTCTATAACCATATTAAAAACTTTTTACTTTGAGGGGGGGGGGGGGGGGGTATGTAATTTCCATAATGAATTGTAATTTTTTTATAATGAATTCACAGTAGAAATACCAGAATGTTCTCATCTGCAAATGAGCTGATCTTCTCTAAGATGCATCTGATTATGGGTTGCTAATACCAGCATATTCTCATAATCTGGATTCCACATAGTTTATTAATTCCAAACTACCAAAGAATTTCCTTGTTTTTCTTTTTGGGTTAGAATTGTGATCCTTGTCATAAGATATGTTAAGGCATTGTTATCCTAATATAATACTCCATATATATATATATATTTTAAGATGGTTCTAAAATATGTATCTATAAGGGGCTCACATTTGATAGGAATATTAAATCACACTGCATTATGTATTACATGCTTCAGTTGCATCATCTGATTTATTTATTGTGTTAAATCAATTTGTTATGGAATTAATTTGGTCTCTAATTATACACAGTGATGTTGTCATCTTGATTTGGTCTGAATAATTAAAGATTGGATACTTCACACAGAATACATAATTCTCTTTTGACTATTTCAATTTCTATAAAACTATAAAATAATGTTTCTATTTTATTCAAAGAATAGCAAATTAAGTTATTGTGAAAAAAAAAATCTACACGCATGACTCGCATGGTAAATTCTTAAGTGACACAAAGATCTGAGCTTGTGCGTCTATATTTTTTGAATAAAATTTACCCCCTATTTTAATTAACTTATCTAAACTGTTTTATATGTAGAATATCACATATATGAAATTCCATTGGAAGATCTTTTATAAATATTTTTATAAATATTTAAAAGGGGTGATGCTTTATGAGCCCTCCGAACTTTCAACTTATGACAAGTTGGTCCTCAAATTTTTAATTTAGACAAACACCCCTCAAATTATGGAACTTGTGATAAATGACCTCCTTACTATTAACTTGCAATCTAATACTCAATTATAAATTACTTAATGATCAAATTACCCTCATATGCATATAGTATAATATTTAAAATATTTGTGTTATAAGAATTTTTAATTTACAGAAATATTTTAACTATTTTAATTTTTAAACATTATAGCCACTTAATTAAATAATTATTATATAATATGTTTGAAAATATTTATTTATTTAAGCTTGCTATTGAAAATTGTAAAGTATTATAAAAATAAAACATTTTTTTTATCAATTTGAATTATTTATGTAACTATATATTTTTTATAGAGGAGGGATCAATGCCAATGGTTTTGTGTGCCAAATCGTGTCAATGAAATTTAAAATTTAAATAACCTTTTTTTTAACTTTTAAAAAATAAAATTAATTAATGAGATATATTATATATTTCACATATTATACGTATATAAAATTTTATATTATTTCAATTTTATTTGAGTATGCATCAAAAGCTAATAAAATCGACGGTTTTTTGACAATTTAAACTCCTCTCTTGATGGTTATTGAAATGAAATTAAAATCTTATGATTTTTTATATACATGTTACTAAAGTTATATAGAACACATCTAACGGTTTAAATTTATAAATTTAAGTATAAAAAATATAATTAGCACATTTTAATACTGATAACCATTGACATTTGATTCCTTCTATTTTTTATAAAGATAAAATAAAAATAAAATATCGAACATATTATATAATGATTATTTAATTATATAATGTTTAAAATAGTTCATAAATTTTTCAAAATTAAAAATCCATATAGCATAAACAGTTAATAAATTTCTACAAATTTATACCATAAGCATACAAGGGTATTTTGATAATTTCATAATTTATAATTGAGTATTAGATGATAAATTAATAGTTGAGGAGTCATTTATCATAAGTTATATAATTTGGGGGTGTTTGTTCAAAATAGAAATTCAAAAGCCAATTTATCACAAATCCAAAGTTTAGGGGCCCCAAATCATTACCCCTATTT
This sequence comes from x Bolboschoenoplectus mariqueter, assembly GCA_037678475.1. NCBI lineage: Eukaryota > Viridiplantae > Streptophyta > Magnoliopsida > Poales > Cyperaceae > x Bolboschoenoplectus > x Bolboschoenoplectus mariqueter. Next base: position 3,271,517 of record CM075268.1, read on the forward strand.
AAAATTATGAGACTTGATACCATCTGTATTTAAAAACTTATCTGGATTGAAATTAATTAGTACCATATTAATTACACTTTTATGAAATGTGAAATTCCCATATCTCAGGAGAGGTTAGATAGCTATGATGATGGTACTCAAATCGTCATTAAATTATACAAGAGACATGAAAATAGAAATATTTTCATGAATGGTCCTTGTAAGTTGGGATATATAATATTGCCCCCTCCATCAATATCAATATGCTCCAAAGCTAACTATTCTTATAAATTTAGAATAAGTTGTGTGCTAATGGTAATGGTCCCCAGTGAATAATTTTTTTTTGTTTGTTCTAGAGTATTTTATTTTAATAATACTTTAGAAAAGAAAATTAAATGACAGGCTAATGCTTGTATGATATCATCCAAGTTGGCTAGTAATTTGTATATAGGCCCAAGAAAAAAGAAAATATAAAACCAATAGAAAAATTAAATCATCAAAATTTTAATTTCAATATTCAGAATATTAAACTAATTGGTTCGCTCATGAATTAATGACACACACCATGTTGGTTGCAAAATGCCTACAAGTATTAACCCTGTACAAAATATTACTTCTGTATGGATTAAAAAAAATACATTTTTTCATGATCCAAACAAGGTTAATATATACTTGTATTGATTTTGCACTTGACAAAAGGAAGTTTCTATATATATAGAATTTATACTTGACAAAAAAGTATGAACCTTATATATATAATTTCTTGATAGTTCCATCTCTTTGTGGAACATGATTGAAATATTATTCTATCATGCAAAATATGGTAGGAAGAGAGGAACAAAACAGGGATATGTTAACATATATTTCAATCTCTTTCACAAAACATGATTGAATTAATTAATCATGTAATAAAAGTGGTATACACAAAAGAACAAAAGAGCAAAAAAAAAAAAATACAAACCCAATAAAGCAAACACAAGTGAAAAATGACACTCATTGAGTTTGAGAGAACTAAACTTTGTTTTAATCATAATAGTTAGCCAAATATTGAGAACTAATATAAAATGGGGACAAAAAAATATTAAAATATTTTTTTTGGATTTAGTCATGTGGGTTGCTTGAAAGACTGGTTCAGCTTCTTCACAACATCTTTCATGCTCATTGAATCCTCCTCAATCTACACAAAATAAATTAAGATTTTAATTAATATAATTTTTTAAATTATAATATCAACTTCAGTCATGTATGCATATATATCTGCCCATATTTACAACGATGTAAAACTTAGGAAAAGCTTTTATAATGATATCTTTTTGTATGTATGTATAGTTTTTTTTTTAATTTTTTAAATAAATGCTTCTATTATCTCCGATATTTATTATTTTTCAAATATCTTCTACAAAATTTGAATTTGTTTCTATCTGTAAATAGATAAGATCTATCACTATTTGTGTCAGACACCTATGATTCATTTTCAACTTGTATATCTCTGTAGAGAGGTGAGATCTATCATTAATCATTTATAAGTATAGTTTGTTGATTCATTTTGTTGGCCTTGATGGTAAATATGTTTTGTGAGATGGCATGCTCCATCAGCTTAGCAATAATATAAAAGTACCAGTAAATAAAAACAAAACTGAGAAAACTAGCATACTACTAGCTAGCTAGTCCTAAATTAATTTATACCTGAGCCACGGCCGTGATGTCAAGAGACGAGCCGGCAAATGGCATCACATTTGCGCTTGTAATACTGAGACCGAGAGCCTCTATCTCAGCCAACACCTTCACCAAAGCTCCCTTATGATTCTGGCAGTGGATTTTAATTATGACCGTCCGTTCTGACATCTTCGCCTCGATTTCTGGCAAACTTTTCAATGTGCTCACCTTGTTGATCAAATTCTCATCACAAGGACAGTTTTTATCTGTGTCGACATCATATTTGTCAGCCAGGACATGAGATCTTTTTACAATGACAGCTGATTCGATGGTATGCTGCGCGGCTTGCGTCTCTAGATCTTGCACTTTGTCTTGAAGTTGTTTAAGGTACTTGATTGCATCTTCTAGCACCGATGCCTTATCCGTCTACACAAAAGGATTTGTCTGAATTAGATATGGGGATTAAAACTATATGTGTTTTTTTTCTATGGAACAAGTGTTGAAAGAAAAATTAAACTGACAACTTTTTTCTAGACTGAAATGATTAACTGGTAGTCTGGTATTTAATTGTTCTTCCGTTGTTCCGAGTTGTCGTTTAAGATGCAACTGAAACACTCAAGTAAATTTTCATTCCAGCTATTATCATAAATCAACTACATTTTGAAGAAAAAAAAGTATGCTCAAATTAATATTCATAAACAAAAATAAATTAAAAACAAACCTTCTTGAGACCAGGAACAATCTTAGTCAAGGCAATGAACCTCTGGCTCAATTTCTCTCTCCTCTTTCTCTCTGCCAATATATGCTCCTCCCTTTCTCTCTGCGACTGCGAGTATATACGTATGTTATCATTACCTCCCTTTCTTATCACATCTCCTCTCTTGTAATTACCACTGACTTCTCCTACAATACCAGACAATGCTATCTCCACCTCCCTTTTGCACTGGTTGATGTCACTGGTAAGACCCCCATAAAACACTGCATGCTCCTCCATTGCGGCATCTTGTGCCCCGAAAGATAAGATCATCGGTGAAGAAGAAATTTGTGCAATGATACCAGAACCCCAGCAGGTTGCCTGTGCAGTTGTTTCGGATTTCAAAGGTATGTTCATCGGTGTGCAATTGAATAGGGTTGTGTCGGTGTTGTCCCCAGAAGAAATTGAATATTGGCGCAATCCGTGGTTTTGGTTTTGGTTAAAAGCAACTGCTATTTGTTGCTCTGTAAATTGGGTCAAGCAATCGGCTTCCGAATGGTGAAAAAAAGTAGGTTCTTCCAATTCCTACATGTACATTAAGTTTTTGAAAAAGAAAGGTCCTTAGCTAAGATACAAGGAGACAGAGAGAGAATCAGATTAGAATTAGAGTTAGATACCAGAGATATTACTATACTATCTGTTCTCTTACCAAATCGGATAACCAGTGTGCAGCCATGAGAGCAAATTTGTGTAGCAAATCCCTTTTCCTGATATGAGGGGAGATTGTTCTGGAAATATGATGAGAAAGAGCTAATTAAATTAAGATCATACCTCTTTTTGATCGTGCGCGGTAGTGTTCTCTTTGTGTGAACACTAACTATTGATATGGAGGCTCTCTCTAGATCTATTTCTTTAGCTTTATAAAGGAGAGGGATATATACATATATAGATATAGAGAGAGAACCATCTCAGTTCCTACATTGCCTCTTATCTAAAGCAATAATTAAATGTTGATTACTATATAAGTTGAGGATATGTTGCCAGCTTATAGATCTGAATGCACAAGATGTGCTAATTTATCTTATTGGATTGTATAATTCTTGGATGGATGTTATTTTTGTTTGCAAGTGATGCCACTACTTGTTTTTATATATTTTTCAAAAATGGTTCTTTACTTAAAATATTCTTCAAATATGTAAGGATTCATTTGGCAAATCAAAGATATAATGTCAGAATAGTACTATTGGAGTAGTAAAAATAGAATAATGAAAAAATAGTGATATTTGGAAGAGTGAAAAGAAAAATGTTATTTTCAAATTATTCAAAAGAGTGAAAATATCGTTTGACAAAAAATTAATTGAAATAATGCTATTCCGCGTGAATCTCTCTCCTCTCTTCCGGTATTCCAACTCTACCACTGAATAGCGAAAGAGTGCTCTTCCGATTCTATTCTAGTTGGACTTATCCCCGTTTGACATCATATTTATATAGAATAACAGCGCTATTCCAAATCGTGTGTGTGGAATAGCGTTTGCCAAACTGGTGATGATAATTTTAAGTAATGCCTTACATATATATGAACCCAACTTTCACATAAGAAAAAACAATATCTCAGTAATAGCATATTTTTCTTTAATTAAAAATCTTAGCTAGCCATATATTATCAGTCATAAGGATTGTAAAATGTAAAATATATAAAGATAGTCTACTTGGGGTTAATGTGAGTATATGGAAAATCCTTATACATCCCTAAAAAATTTAAAATCTCCATTTCATGAGTAATTAACTTAATTTGAACCTGTTAATGCAAATTAATTAAGGAAATTAAACATATTGTCATTCTTTTTTTTAAAAAAAAGATGGATCCATGTTAATTAACTAGTGAGACTTAAGTACTTAATTTCACCTGAGCTAATTTATTTAACTGTTCTACTACTACTGAATTGACTGCATCATAATATATTGTAATGTTCACATCAAAATGGTGCAGTAAGTACAATTGAAAACATTAACATGATAGATGTGTAGCTAATTAAAAAGAGAATAAATTAATTAAGAAAGGATGGATGACAATGTAGAAATTGATGCCTTAGGTTGGTAGCTGTATATGCAACCTTAATTAATATTTAATTTTTCTTTCTTTTGTTAGCTGTATGTGCAACCTTATTGTGTGCCACTACTAAATTTTAAGGCACATGACACAATAGCACATGCTGCTCTTATATCATTAACTATATTTATTTTATCTAAAATTAATGAGGTAGGAGAGCAATTCCATACATCTTGGGTCAAATTGTCATTAAATATTTGCTCCAATTATTAATTCTTGGATGGATATTGAAAAAGTGTCCCAAACTTTATCCCCTCTATTTTCTCATTTTTACTTTGTATGAAATAATCCATACAATGAGATCTTGCAAGAGATATTTTTGTCAATTATTGTAGAAGTTAAAGAAGAATATTGATTTTGGAATATTTTAAATTTGTTTTTTTTGGATATATGATCCTCTAAGCAGTCAATATTTTCTCACACATTGATTTCCAATTGGTACAACCCAACTACACCTCTAATTCTCAATTTCTAATTTAGCAATACATCAACAGTGTTATCTGTCAATCTAGAAAAAACTTTTAAAAAGAAAGAGGACTTGGGTTGATAACAACAATTAGGGAATTGACTTAACAAGAAATATCAATTCTGATTAGTAAATGAATCACAATTAAATAACACAACTTGGCTATATATATTACACTGCACAACATCATCCTCAAATATCAATTCTGATTAGTAAATCAATCACAATTAAATAGCACAACTTGACTATATTTGATAGGAGCATAAGTGAAGAATAAAATTCTTATTCCTTTTATAGAATCAAACATTAATATTTAGTTCACTAGAGAAATAAGAGAAAAGAAGAAACAATTTTTTTATACTTCAATCTCTCTGCAAAACATGATTAGATCATTAATATAGCTGGTGTTGAAAACTAATTAAGTAATATATACCTTCATGCATGATCAACATATTAATGAATCCAACTAGTTGGAATTTTTTTTTTCTATCAAGAAAATGTAAAAGTACAAAGAGTCTCCAGCTAGCTAGGTCATCAACATGCATGCTGTATGAAATGCCTCAGGTTGGTAGCTGTATGTGCCCACTACTAATGTTGCATATATATACATATATTTTTTATGAAATAATGTTGCATTATTTTTGTTGGCCAGTTGGCTTTTTAAGGCACGTGGCAATTAATAGAGCTTGATACTCTCATTATGTTAAATCAATCTATCTAAAATTAATGATGCACGGGGGAGCATGCAATTCCAAAAATCTCGGGTCAGAATTGCAATTAAAAATTGTTGCAACACATGCAGCACCAATCATATTCTTCCATGTATGATTCTCTCTGCATCCCAATTTTTGTCTCAGCTCATGTATTGATGTATATATAGGTTTTCATTTGGTACAAGTACAACCCAACAATTAATCTCTCTCAAATTCTAATTAATCAAGCAATATCAACATTGCATTCTTTCAAAAATGGAGTTTGAAAAGAGAAGTACTGATGACAATATTCATTTGAGAATTATTAGACTTGACAACACAAGGGGACACTACATCGTCTTTACACATTAATTTCAATTTATATATGATTCATACTTTATATAATTAGAGAAAACAAAAGCATATGATATGTTTAATGCAAGCGCATAATAATGTTGCATGATAATAATAGAATTTGATCCTACAATAAGAGAGAATTAACTTAACTAAAGAAAAAAATTATGATACAAAATTAATTAAAGAGGATCATTTCATGATTCAAATAGCAACTGATTCAGAAAATATGTTGCTTTTGTATAAATGTTTGAATGAGAAAGAAAGACCATGGTCCAGATTGATTTGTACAAAACTCCGCCCTGCCGAATGAGCCCTCTATGATGAACAAATAATTTCTCGAAGAGATAAATATATAAGCCTCCTCGGCGAACAAATCATAAAATATATATTATTGATCATCCTAAGTAAGAATTTTTTAAAAAAAGCAGAAATAGTTTGATTTAAAAAAAACACACAAATATTTTGAAATTATATAAACCTTTTGTTCTAAGGAAGAACAAAGTTTCAGCATTATACAATCCGCAACCATAATTTTTCTATTATACAAACTATGACACATAATTCGAATCGTCGATCACAAATCTATGTGAATCTAAAAAAAAACGTTCTAAAAAATCACAACAAAATCATACACATTAAATCAGGTTTAGATGGTGAAGATCGTATGTGATAGAATCTCTACCATAACAATTATAATAGCAGATTGGAACTCATAGCATAGGCCATTAGGCCTTTATTTATCTCTTCAATTCTTCAAACAAACAAGTCAGATCCATGACCTGATCTGATCGAACCCATTGCAACCTCTTCTTTGATTTCAGGCCTCAACTACTTTCTGATGTTTTAAAGATATGTACGCTCCACAATCCAAATGTAATCTAGAATTTCGAAACAAACATGCTTAATTTGGGATAACTATATGATTTTTATTGGATTCTCTGCGTTTCAGCCCACTTGACTTGGGCTAATTTGGTTTCATTTTAGTAAAAAAAGGGTGTTATATTAGAATAATAGTTAAATTCAGGGTTATTTTGTAAAACTGATACATGTTAGAATAGTACTGGTACCTGTGCTGGTACCGGTTTAGTTACTGTTGCGTACTAGCTGTTCGATAGTTTGCCTAAAAGAGTTAGTTTTCAGGTACAATGTGTTGGATTTAGAGAAGTCTAAATGCAATAAATTAAGTTGGATATGCGTATATTATAATTATATGTCTAACACTGTCATGAATATTAATGTCAAAATAAGTGATTAATTAAGGAATGACATTATACTTATTTCAATTAGGATTTTGAACCGAAAACGTATATAAATAAATTTGATTAATTATAATTATTAATGAACCGATTATAATTAATATAACTAATATACATGTGATAATTTCAGATTAAATAAGATTTAAAATAATGTTTACACATTAGCAAACATTATGGGTTTTATTTAGAAATTTTTTGGGTACTGTAGCAATCCGAAATTACTGTAGTAGATCCCATAATTTTCCAGAAATTAGTGTGAACTAATTTTAGTATCTAAGATTGGCCTGAAATTATTTTTGGCTATGATTATTTTGATATGTTCTTAGCTATATTGTGTATGTTATGTCAATTTTAGATTATGATTATATTAAATTGAGAACCTGATAGTTGTATTTAAGAACTAAATCTCTAAGACTTGCAATAATTATTATCATAATTATCTGCTCTATTGAAAACTAGATACTCTGTCATATTGTTCAGATAATCAGAGAAAAAAAAGAGAGGATTGCAAGTTCTTGGAAGGACTTGAGAGAAAACAACTCAAGTCAAGCAAAAGCTCAAGTCAAGATTAAGAGCTTATCAACTTAGAATTTTTAAAGCTATTTTATTGATAGCATACAAAGACCTTTGAAGATGAAAAGTAAATTCCGCTATATATTAAGTTTAATTTCTTACATAGATTATAATTAGAATTTAAAATAATTAGAAAACCCCACAGATTAAAACCATCACAATGTTTTCTAACAAATTTTGGCCCTTCACAATTGGCAGGCACATGATCCTATTTTATCCACAAATGTTTTGAATTTTTAGTGAGTCTGAACATTCCAGGTTGAATTGAATTGCACATGTAATGTAACTATGTTGTACATTAGTTGATAGTCATCGTACATTTTGCAAATTCACAAGTCAGAAACCTTTATATATAGTGGTCATGTATTTGCATATATATAGAACATGTGTGGCTTTCTGTTAGTAAAGTACCAGCCATCCTTTGCATGCATGATAAGTTGACAACTTTTTATTGTATATTCTAATTAGGATTTACCAACCATAAGTAACAACCAACAATCAATATTTATGTAAAACTGCAAAACCAACAATATCTCATTTAGATATTTCACACAACATATCAATGAAGGGGGAAAAAGAATACACAACGGAGTAAAAGGATTTCATGCAATGATAATAGTGCAGAAACTATATATATATTTCATGTTTTATTTCTATTTATATATATTTTTCACCTTTTAAAGAAGGTGCTTCTTTGGTGCTGTGATAATAGATCTTGATGGTTAAATTGGAACGGCACGTAGGACGAGATTGCTAGTGTCACGAGATTGTCGAGATGATCCTCAGCTGGAGCGTGAAAACCGTGAAGAGTTATCTCGACACAAACCGCAAGAACACGAGCGCCGGGGTTGTTCTCTGCAAGGTCCTTCGCCAAGCGAAGCGTGGTGCCTCCACCACTGCATCCTTGGTGATAAAGCATGTAATGATTCACCGTTGCAGGAAGGTCAAGCATGTGCGCTAGTCGGCAATCAAAGCCAGGCATGTCGAAGCCGCTGGTGGTACAGAAGATTAGGTGAGTTAATTTGGATACCGGTTGCCCCCATTCCTTGATCGCTTGCTCAGCTGCCGATTTGGCCAACTTAGGCACCTCCTCTAGTAGGATGTTCTGGCGTGTATCCAGTGACGGTGCCATTAGCTGGGCCATGCTCGGATTTTGCTTCAGAAGTTCTTCCGACAGTAAAACATGTCGCTTTTCGATTCCTGACATTTTACCTGCATGTAGAGTAGTCACAATTTTTTAGGGATTCCTAATTCTCATTGATGAATTTTATAATTCAACTTGATTAATATATGATCAGAACAATTAATTATCGCTTGTAATTAATACACATGTTGTTGCAACATAAATAGACTACTAGCTAGAGTTTATCTAACATCTTTAGTTTCATCAAATTCAAATTATCTGCACATACATCCCTATCTCTTTGTGAACTACTTGTTCTATCATTTTAACAATTAACACTAATTAATTAATTGGGTGCTTGCACAGAAACCAATATACTAAACAGAGAAATTAAAGATTAGTTTTTTCTTGATCTGAACTTCAATGAATTTTATATAACCCTAACACATTTGCTAGGTTATATATATTCAGATGAAGCTAATATATAGATGCTTGTAATTACAGATGAAAAACACAAGTGCTCACATATTTTGGTGAATTTTCTTTTGAGCTCGGTCAGGTGTTCCGTGTTGGTTGCCCGGAAAATCAGGTCGGGCGCTTCTTCCTGAGTCATGACGTTTGCTGGGGCAGCGGTCCCGATTGCTAGCACGGTGGCGGGGCCATGGGGGCGCCGGCATTCCATGTTCTTTACATGCTCCATTTTTTGATGAATTGATGTTTCCTTGATTAGTACAGTTGAGGTTACACCTTTTTTTAGAAAGAAAATAATTTGAACTGTGTATGTAAACCACCGAAATGGAGCATTTTTTATAGTGTAAGAAGATCATAGGCAATTGTTATCTTTTCATATATTAAAGGATTAACTTATATGTATAGTTGGAGACATGTAATAAAAAAATAATCCAACTAATAAAAATATAGGTAAAATTGCAGTTATGATATGCAATTAGTACATGTCGTTATGGAAAATGCTTCGAAACAAATAAATTAACCATGCTTTGAGAAGAAAAATATATTGTCATACAAATCATGGATGCTTGTGAGATGAAATAAATTGCATGCATGTGGCCTATATATGTTATAGGAATTGAATATTTTGAGGAAAAAGATACAAAAAAGATATGGTCAACTAGTTTAGAACATGGATATCAATGGGATTCGAATTTCGATTAATATTAAATATATGGATTCCTTTTAATTTACAAAATATATAAGTACAGTATATCCTGATTTATAATATACAATGCACGCATGCATTGGACAAGAATAAAATACTCAAATATATAATGTTGTTTGTTTTGCAAATACTCTTCCCTCACATGCAATTAAAGAGTAAAGAATGTTAGTTATTAATTAGAAAAAATCATAGTTTGGATGGCTATTGTGATAATGTTCCTTGTATTTTAATTCTTAAGTGGTGCATGAGGAGTATTATTTGTGATATTTTCTGATATTCAGGTGCCTTGTGTAGGACCTTTTCAAGTAAGGATTATTTTTTGGGGTTCGTCTAAAAAATATTAATAAAAAAAATTTAAAATAAAACAATTTTTAAAAATTATTATAAATTTGTATGTAACAAACTAAAAAATTTTTTTTTTCTTAAAAAATAATATTATGTACCTTTTAATCATTTTAAAAAGTTAAGTAACAACTTAATTAGACACAATCATAAATGAAGAAAAATAAAGAAAGTATATGAAATATTGTATGTTTGAAATCAAATTAGAAAATAATTTTTTTTTCTCTCTCTATTTACTCCTATGGTGAAATCTTTTGTGTACAAGTATATAGAATTAGAATTTAGAAATACATGAACTATTTGAATTAATTGTCTAATTAATTAATTAATCCACAAGATTTTAATTAGTTCATCCGGTGCCAGAAAGAAACAATCACATCAGATTCTTCCTTTCATATTTATAAGTCCAGAATCACAAATACATCCACATTAATTAATTAATTAATTAATTGATTGATTGAATAATTAATTATCCAAATCAAGGAAAGTGAAGATACATGTGCTTGATATTTAAAATTTTTTTTTTAAACAAGATCGCTTCCAAACGTGTTCCCAAATCAATTCTAAAAAAATTGAACCTGTTTCTTCATTAACGGTCGAATCTCTTCTCGTATAAAAGTAAGCGATGAAGCAAAGAAGAAATTGAGAATTGTTTTACATCTGTTGCCTTGGAGAAAATATAAAGAGAAATTAATTAACTACAAGAGATTTGATTTCTATTCCCAGAAGCTTAATTTGAGTCTCTCTCAACACAATATAAATAGAACTCGGTTTGTTTTTCTTCATTTCTCTCTTCTCATTATATTTCTAAAGCTTAGATGTTTGGTGCCATTGTTACATCTGTTGTCTTTTTCTCAGCTTGCGTTCTCCGATTCCGACGACCATGGTGGCCTCGATTGTCATGTCCGCCTTTTACCCGGCCTCATCCGGGAAGACCGCTCTCTCAAAAGCCTCCACCAACGGCCCCGTTGAAACTCTCAAAGTTCTCAAATATTCTCCAAAGCAAATTTGCACTCCGAAATTTGCGAACAAGGCGGTACCAAATAATGTTGCGGTGATGGTTGAGCCCAAGAAAGCGGCTCTATGCACTTTGCATAACGAACAACCGGGGTTTACGCTGCTTGACTCGAAGCAGAGAGGGCCCGATATGCATTCCGATCCGTTCGGCTTCGGGAGGATGTTGCCGGATGGGCGTGTTTTTAATCAAAATTTTCTGATTCGATCGTATGAGGTCGGGGCTGATCAAACGACGTCTATTCAAACCCTCATGAACCATCTCCAGGTGCATACTCAGAATGAATAGCTTGCTTTTTTTTTAAAAAAAAATTTCAGATTTTTCTAATTTTCATACTCTACTTATATATGGTGTTTGATAATAAATAAATCAATGACATTTGGAATCAACAAATAGAACATTTATGAGACTTAAATCTATGTATTTATGTAGAGAGACGAGATCTACCACCATTATACTAGACATTCGGTTCTTTTCCAATATAGTTGTGATATATAATTTGTTGGGTTTAATTTGAATTGTTTATTTGAATCTTAGAGTTTAGTTAATTAGTAATTAATTTGTTGGGTTTTCCTTTAAATTTTAATTAGGAAACGGCGTTGAATCATGGGAGGCTCACTGGTTTGCTAAATGATGGATTTGGTGCAACTCCGGAGATGTCTAAAAGAAATCTCATCTGGGTTTTTAGTAAAATGCAATTGCTTGTTGATCACTATCCATCTTGGTAATATATATATACATATATATACATATATATATGTACATATATATGTATATGTATGTATGTATATGTTTCTCCTCTCAAAATCTAATTTTGTTTTTGTTTAGGGATCGACTGGTAATTTATTATGTGCAACTAATTAATTACAATTTGAAGTTGAGAAATTATCATTGCACTCCTTATCTTATCTATACACTAAAAATATTTATACTTAAAATAAATTATTTATTTATATCTGAATTTATAAGTATTTGTAATCAATATAGAAAGTGTTTATCACTATTCTTTCGTAGATAATTATAAAAAAATTGATGTTAAAAATTTTGTTACACAAATAAAAGTATAATTTGCATAACTTTTAATCTTAATAATACAAAATATAAACACTTTTCTCATTAAAGCATAAACACTTTCTAAACAAAAATATAAATACATTTATAGTACAAATAAAGAGTGCCATCAAGGGGGTATAATCATTGAAATTTCATTTAATTTGTATAGGCATATATTTCTCTGATATATATTATATCTCTAATTAATTAATGTAGGGGAGATATCATTGAGGTGGAGACATGGATTGTAGCAACTCATGGTAAGAATGCAATACGGAGAGAATGGCACATGAGAGATTATAATAGCGGTCAGACCGTATTAAGAGGGACTAGGCAAGAAATTAATTAAACTCTCATTTTATATTATATACGTATTCTATTATTTTATTTTGTATCTGCTTTTGATTTATTTTTTTTTGTTTTTTTTTTATTCAAAATAATCGATGATTTGTTGGTATATATATTTCGTGATATTTTTACGTAGTTAATTAATTAATATATGTTACTATAAGATGAATAATTCTGTCGTACATCTTAGTTATTATGTTGGTTAGATTTTAATTGGTGTATTTAAAAATATTATTTAAATTAAAAAATGAAATAATAAATGTTTTTTTATGTAAAGATGGCCCAACTTGAATGTTGTTTAAACTTTCATGAAATAATTTTAAATATTTTTGACGGTTGTTTAATTAATGACTGTTTTATTAGATGATCAATAAAATTCTAAATTATTTCAGATTTTATATGTGCAGACTATTTAAAGTATGGAGAACACATTTAAAATTTTAATTTTTAAAATTTTGAATATTTTTCAAGTACAAATAGAGTCAAACAAAAAGGGGACATCAAAATGTATTTATTTTGCAAATAAAAAAAGAGAACAAAATCACACTATTGACATTTTACTTGGAGGACCTGATTATATCTTTAATATCCATCAACAATGAAATTTTTGCTTGATTACATATCAAATTATAAATTATCAATTTATTTACGTATTCCTTCTTAAATACCCTGTTTACAGTGTAATGGTAATGATGAACAAACTGACACGTAAGCTTGCGAAAATACCGGAAGAGGTCCGAGAAGAAATAGAGCCATATTTTGTCGAGCGGATGCCGATTATAAATGAAGATGAACATAATATCTCAAATATAGAGGACCTTGATGTAAACAATGCAAAGAAGCACCTTATCAAGGGCCTAACTGTAAGTTTCTAAAATCTTAGAAAAAAAATCTAAATATGTGGGTCTTAATTTTTGTATAATTTTGGTCCTTTCATTGTGCTTCTTACAAATTTTTTTTTTTAAATTTTCATATAAGTTTTCAAAGTTGATGCAATGACTGAGTTTGGTGGGAAAATTGTTATGAAATCTTTTTTTCCTTAATTTATAACTTAATTGGAAATTAAATATGCAATGTGGATAACATTAATTGTGTAAAACACTGCTTTTTTTTTTCCAACAATAATTGTTTAATAGTACTTAAGATGTTAATTAATTAAATTGTTGTAAAATAATGGCAGCCTAAGTGGGGAGACCTTGATCCAAATCAGCATGTGAATAATGTCAAATACATTGGATGGATTCTTGAGGTATGAAATTTAATTTGAACAATCCTTTTGAAAAATCATTACTAATTATCAGTTAGCCTTATATTACTTGTTTTGTCTCTGAGCTGAGTTGGTTTAAGAAAATGTGAAGAAATGACAATTTTACCCCTATACAAACAGAGTGCTCCGACGGACATACCGGAAAAGCAAGACCTTGCGGGGATGACATTGGAGTACCGGCGTGAATGTATGAGGGATGATGTCATTCAATCCCTTACCACCGTATACTCCGATGGTGCTGACTCTACTCGGTTGAATTCTACGTTGTCCGTCCATTGTGACCACCTTCTCAGCCTTGAGTCCGGTGCCACCATCGTGAAGGCTTGTACAACATGGAGGCCGAAGCGGGCGTCGAATCAGGGCGTGGATTCGTCGACCCATTCATAGACTTGGTTCATATCATGAAATGTGAACCAGGTTTGCTCTGGTCATATATGCTTGTAGAAAGAAAATGAAATTGTGAAGGCAGCTTTTATGTGGAGGGGGGGGGGGGGTGGGGGTATTCTCTGTAATTTTGACATAAAACATGTTAAATTTGGTTAATATAGTTGATGCATGTCATATATATAAATATTTAATTTGAATATATATGATATTGGTTTGTAAATTAATAGACATTTCTTAATTATCTATCAGGAGGGGATCAATAGTAGGGCTAGCTTTAATTACCATTAGGCTTAAGTTCTAAAACAACATATAATTTTCTATTTCTTTCTATTTGATGAGAATAAATCAAATATAAATTCTAAAAAGTGACTAAGTTTTAATATAAGAGTTTTAATATAAGATAGTTAGGAAAGAGATAAATTTTAAAGTGATTCAGACTTGTTAATGTTTAGATTTGCCAATGAAACATAGATTGTAACTGTTGATTATTTGTTTGACCTTTTTTTCAATAAACTTAAAGAAATGTACCAAGAAGCAATGACACATCTGATTGCTAAGTGCTCAACTGGTATAAACAAATTTAAGTAACCTCATAAGTATTTTCATATTGAGGGGGAATTGAATGTTCATAATTATTGGTATTACATTAATGATAATGAAATTAAATTTTAAATAATTATTTATTAAATTCTTAAATAATAAAATTAATTAATTTGGACGTTTTGTATATATGATGCTATGTAGGTATATAAAAAATTGTATAATTTCAACTTTATTTTATTATGTATCAAGTATTAACAAAAATTAACGGACCAAATTTTGTGATTTAATTCACTCTCTTGATGATCGAAATAAAGTTAAAATTCAATAATTTTTTATATGCATGTCATTGAGATGGATTAGAATATATTACATATATTTATTAAAGCATAAACAATAAAGTAAGCATCATGAACATTAATGACCATGGTTATTGAATCCCTCTTCCATATTATACTATCTTTTTTCCATCAGTTTTAATAAGTAAAGAGATAATTTTTAAATTGTACTAAATTCATTACAAATTGTGTTTTTTTTTATCGAGATAGTCAAACTGATATGTTTTTATGCATGATTATAATTTTATAATATATTTTAAAGGGAGCTGATACACAGATAACATAATCGATATTATTCAGAATAAATGAATTATTATTCATACTAACGACTTTATTATATAATTTATTTATACAGTACTTTTGTTATTTAACTTGAGTGAATTATTATTCATATTAGTAATATTTGAATTGAATAATAAAAATATGTCAAAAATAAGTTATATAATAAAGTAATTAATATGAATAATAACTCTTATAATATGAATAACAAAGTCGGTATCGATTATGGTATCTCCCAAACATTTTCCTATTTCAAATATTCATTATAAATAGTGATACTTGCGATGAAAAAAACATTTGCAGATTACCAAAATTGTGTTTGAAGGTCATCACAATTTCAGTTTGATAACCTTCATGACATGAGAGTAGTCCATTGTAGAATTAACACAATGATTGCCAGAGTTTTCAATTTTATTATAAGAAGCCTGGTATATAGTATGGAATGAGATGAGAGGAACCAGATTGAATTCTTAAGTAGTTTATCAAAGCTCTCACATTTCTTTCAATGGTTATTGGAGGTTAGAAAATGTTATCTTTTTTATGACAAATTTTGAAATTAAGTTTTGGCGGTGTAACAGTGCATGTCCAAACATGCAAGACATCATGAAATGAGATGAAAATATATAATACAAAATTATAGAATATAACACAAAATAACAAAAGTAATAATTGCACTTCATCAGTAAATCAATTTGAGATTTGAATAGACTATGAACAAAAACCTACTTATATGATACAATAATTAACCCTCAGGGAGAAAAAAAAGATAAGTATAAAGAAAATTTTGGCTATTTTATCAACAGACATTGATTGAGTACACTACATTTGGTCATCTCCTTTGGAAATTGAGTTTACTAACGAGAAGCGCAAAGAGAGAAGCAAAAAGTATCGGCAGCATGAGAAGAATTACTGCTGTCCATGCCAGACGGTCGTGGTAGAATCCATAATAGTCCTCTAAAAATGACGAAATTGATTTCTTTTCACCGAAGACAACAATTTCCTTATCGACATCTCCATATTGTGAAGTAAAGAAACCATTCAGTGTCCATCCGAGAGGACATATGTGATAGAGCCAAATCCACCAACCCGGTATGTGCTGCGAAAACAATATTATTTATATGATCAGAAATTGGGGCTAGAACACACAAAAAATTGGACCAGTACAAGAAACACAGTCAAACTGTTGTCAGTTCTCACATGTCAAAAGAATGAGATGAGCTAATTGAGAAATATCAGCTTACTTGGGGAGGCACAATATATCCAGAGAAGAGGTTGCTCATGGTGTGATAGACAGAAGCGAGAACTTGTGCAATTAGTAAGGTGGGAGTTAAAGCGGTGAGCATCATGCCGAAGTAGACATAAAAGAGAAGCGAGCAGAATATGACATAGAAGAACCAAAGGAACTTGGCTACCGACCACGTAAACCCAATTGACGGAAATGCAATCACCACGAATAATATTGTCTCTAAGAGTATGTATGGAATCTCAATTGCAACCTGACTCAACGTTGTTATTTTCAATGTTAGAATAGCATATTGCATAAAGATAATGTACATGTACTAACAAAAGCAAGGGACCATTGTTTTATTGGAAAATCATTTTTCATACATAGCATTTATCAAATTAAATGTAGGATTGAGAATTGATCGTCCTTCTACTTTGTACAGGTTCTCAATTAATATCAGCTTGCTTAAGTTTGAATTGGTACAAGAACCAAATCTGGTAAGTGTACATAAAAGTAGACGAAGGTAATAGGTTGCCACCGGTATACTTCTCGTCTATGATGTCAGCAAATCATGTTGACTAAATTTAAAAGTTATTTATAGCTTGAGAAACTAGTAATTTATGTTTGATTAAAACGGACCTGAGCAAAAGAATAAGCCCACGGAGAGTACATCCCAGCAAAATTCTCTCTATACATGACTGCTCTTTCCATGGAAACAACAGGCATGACAGCTTGGGCAGTGTTTAATCCCGTGAACAGTCCTACTGAATACATGCATCCCAACATGTTGAACAAATCTTGCTGGGTGTTTCTACATAAACAAAACGATCAAGCAATCAAAAATATATAAATGACTAAGACATTTTTAGAAAATTTGAGGATGAATTTCATGTTTGACCATGCAAATTATATCCCTGAGAATGAGAATATTCTTGATAATACAACATGAGAGACGTCTCCTATCCCTCTGAGAATATCAAAAAACAACATGAACTCTCTCTCAAGTTTTCCCCATTGGAATAGTTAAAGCCTCCTTTTCATAAATAAAATTTCAGAGAACTTTTATTTTCAATATTAGGAGGGTTTAATAATGACATTCTAGATGTCATTCTTTTCCTCTGATCGAAGTGTATATTGACTTGGTAAGTACTTACATTCTGTTGCCATGCTTCCAATATACCAATGAGAAGCCGCAAGCCGTGGCAATCATGAAAAGTATGCGCACCAAGTTGTAAGATGGGTCTCTCCAATAGGACAAATACTGTTTCCATAAGCAAGCTCTGAACTGCCCCTGAAAGTTCCGCGTGTACCGGGTTGGAAAACTGAGATCACTTGAGCCCGATGGTGGTGTGCTCAGTCGACGAACAAGCGATTTATTTTCACTTGAGATAAAAGAAAGGAAAATAATGATAGTTATCATGCAAAGTTTTACAATGATAAGCCTAATTAACTCCTTTCAGAACATTGTTATTTTTTCTTGTTTTGCATAATTTACACAAGACTTTGTATTTGATGCTTGCTCAATACACAAATTTTACAATCCGATGACCGATTATTTCCAAAATAGAAAGAAATTTTTGTCTTATTTCCTGACATTATTTTAGCATAACTTTGCAGTTGGGACAAGGCTAGGATATACTGGACAGATAGATAAGAAACTGAAAACAAAAGATACAACACAAATTCAAGAGGTCTAACCTGTATAGATGTGAATCCTTGTATATGCATGCAAAATCTATGCCAAGTTGTGCCTCGACTGAGTGAGAGGTAACCTCCATCATCCATGTAGAAGGATTGTAGTTGTCTCTGATTCTTGGCACACCTGGAATCCCCTGATAACATGAAAGAAAAGAGAAAGAAAAATGAAAGTCTAATTTTCTCCCTTCATATTTGATGATGGCAATACGGTTATATATATATTTTGAAAAGGAATTAGCAGCAAAGTATCTCAGAAAAGAAGATTTAATTGGTCAGCAGCTTCCAATGTTAAGGTTTATTTAATGTTGCTCATCAGAAAAGTATGATTAAAGATCTAAAAGTACCTGTGCCAGTAGAAATGAAATTTTTTAAGGAGTTTGTTTATATTATGCTGGTTTTTATACCATAACATTTTATATCAAGGTTTGGAGGTTTGTTTGCCGATTTTTTTTTCTTTCTTGATAACTTGTTTGCAGATTTCAATAAAAAAGTAAACAAAAAAAAACAACTATTTGTGGTGCAAAATAATCACTTGCCTCGAAATATTGAATAACTCTGCTTGAATGGCGACCAAGTGGTCCAGCATATATCATTTGTCCTCCTCTTTTCATCAGTATCAGCTGTCACCAAGCTCATTACATGTTATGATTAAAGTAATTGGAAAAAAAAAGAATAGTTTGTGAGCAAACCCTTTTGTCAAGCTTGTCAAGTAAATTTTAATTTCACGCAATCTCATGTCACAGTAAAATGTGCATAAACTTTTTGAAGTTGAAATGTACTTAACATTTTTTCAATTTCAATGTAGAAAGTACTATGAAACTTTATTATACTGAGCAAAGTTCATTTTTTGACAGATAACTGTGACAGGATCCACAATAGATTTAAACAGAAACATGCACATGTAGCACAGAGTTACCTCATCGAAGGCCTCAAATATATCAATGCTCGGTTGGTGGATAGTGCAAACAACTGTTCGACCTGTTTGGGATACATTTTTAACAGCACGCATTACAATAGCAGCAGCACGTGCATCTAAACCAGATGTAGGCTCGTCCATGAATATAATCGAAGGGTTTGATACTAGCTCAACAGCTATAGTTAACCTTTTTCTCTGTTCAGTTGATAGGCCGCTTACACCTGGTATTCCAACCAATGCATCTTTAAGGGAGTCGAGCTCTATTGTTTCCAGAACCTCATTGACGAATTCCTAAAACAAGCCAGTAAAACATTACCCGTTTATTTTCTTATCAGATACACCAATCATATACTTTTACACTGTCATGAAACTACAACATGTAAAGGACAGAGCTGTACCATGAAGAATGAAAAGATTAGGATATATTGAGCTTCCGGCAAAAGCACAAAAGAA
Organism: x Bolboschoenoplectus mariqueter; assembly: GCA_037678475.1. Lineage (NCBI taxonomy): Eukaryota > Viridiplantae > Streptophyta > Magnoliopsida > Poales > Cyperaceae > x Bolboschoenoplectus > x Bolboschoenoplectus mariqueter. The sequence continues at coordinate 3,291,461 of CM075268.1, forward strand.
AAAAAATACCCCAGATTGTCAGAGTATTTATCCAGTGCAAATTTCTCTCCTGTATGCCTTCTCTTTTGTATAGTTCACCATTAAAACAATATTTTATTTTCATTAGTCTTGGATTGTATGTTTCCTCGTTTGAGAGGTAATAGCTATTGTGGGGTGCTCTCAGTTCTTTTCTTTGTTGTTTTCTTTTTCTTAATAATTTTGTCACCCATCATCCCTAAAAGATGAAATCAAAAGAAAAAATGAATGCTTCTTACATCTCTAGTCTTAGGGTTAATTTCTGGTGAGAGACGAAGCTTAGCAGAGAATGCCAGTGATTCTTCAACTGTGATTTGTGGAGAATGTATATCGCTTTGTTCGCAATACCCTGATATGCGTGCAAATGTTTCCTGTACTTTTGGGTAACCCCCAACTCGTATATCCCCCTCAATATAACCTCCCGTCTTTCGACCTGAAAGCACATCCAATAAGGTCGTCTTACCCGCTCCACTAGCTCCCATTATTACTGAGAGGACACCAGGTTGGACAGCGCCTGTTATGTTGTGCAGTAACTGGAGCCTCTTTGCTGTATAGCCATATTCTCTCATTTCCTGAAAAAATAACCAACACCCATCCTTGCTGCTCAGTAGGAAAATCCTAGAGTAACTACCAGACTGATAGGAGTTGTACTGTCTTGCTCTGGTTATGAAATTACATTTTTATTAGAACTTAACTGATGCATTAAGCTTGATATGGGTCAGTCGGTTCATTAGTTGGCATTTTGACTTTTAGCCTTCAAGACAGATATGGTTGATAGGTTTAAGGCTATCATGAAAAAAAATTGCTTTTCGAGTTATTTGTCATTACCACAGGAGTATCAACATAATAATTCACATCTTCAAACGAAATTGTAAGGGGAATGAATGGTAACACCAATTTTCCTGCAAACAAAACAAGCAACACATTTTTTCTTAAAAAACAAGAAGTCATAATATGAAATTAATTTATCATAAAAATGCTCTAAATGGTTCATTTGATCAGGAACAAGCTATCCTTTCCTCAACAATTTTTCTTGGCATTTGATCTATATGATAGGAATATATTACTTAAAAACCAATTACCCAAAATAAACTGTGAAAAGAAAAAGATCAGCCTATACTGTATTACATGAACAGACGAGACCAGACCCGATCCTGCTTATAATATCTTACACTGAGTACCATTTATAGCCTTGCTCAAAAGAAAATAAAAAGCTATCTGGCTTGGAAAGTTTGGAAAATTATATCTTCCTCTCAGTCATGCAGCCGTTTAGAGTAATTAATTGAATTATATACCATACTCCAAGTAAAATCATAGAATATTCTTTGAGCAGCAGTTTATTTACTCCATTGCTGAATGATTTACTTGAATAAAGTCTTTATGCTGTCCGATATGATTTATTTTTTATTACCAGCAGATGCAATATAGTAAATAGCTGTATCATTTACTGTTTGATATGATTTGATAGTACAGAAGCTTCATACCAGTTCTTTTCAGTGGTGTATCTTTTGTGGGTGCAATGGCAGTCTTTGTATTTCCAGCATCACTGAGTTTGCCTTGTTTTTCTTGGAGTTCTTCTCTTGAAATTATGGCCTTAGCAGTCCCCTTAGCTGAATGAATGCATGAAATCATTGCAAAATGATAGTCAAAATAATTAACTTTGCGGTATTAACACAAGGTAGAGTAATCAGAAGAAAGTTTTGCATGTCACAATTTTTCAGTAGGTGCAAAATGGTAGATGGTCAGTACCGGCCAACTATCTCATTTACCAATCCATTTATTTTCTAGATCTATTTGTGCTCATTTAGGATAGAACAGACCTAGCATTATTTATAATGATTTTTCTAAAGCGCTGATAAAAATAAAAAAAAAAATGCTTGAAGGAAATACTAGCATTATAGATTGATAGATCATTTGAATATAGATGTCATTTACTTACAATTTAGGAAGGTTAACCAGCAGATAAATCCAATATTGAAAAGTAAGATGAAGCCAATGACTGCTGCTATTGATATCCAATACATGTGTCTGCTATAGTCCAACCCACGGCTTATCAGAACTTCTCTTCCTAAAGTGACGTTGGAATGCGACATCTATACATGCAAAAAAATAAGTTAGCTACTACCAAGGCAATTGAAGCATAGCTGCACAATAACTTCCAACTTTATCGCATATTGAGCTTACGTTGTATGTAACAGAAATTTTGAAAGTGAGGTTCCAACTGTAATTAGAAAACATCATTCAATCTCCACTTGCATCCATATTTCATACAAGTACACATATAATAATCCTGCCATTTTTTTTGATAGTTATTATTTGAAATTAATGTACCAGCAACAAAAGTTCACCTCTGAATTGTATTTGCAACAACTAAAAAAATGCTTCTCCAAAAAGAATAAACCAAAAGTATAATAGACACTTAAATGACATATAGATGGTATAAATTAATTTGCATTTTTATACCTTTTGCCACCTTGGAGACAGAAACTCATTGAGAGCAAGCCCTAACTCAGTGTATGACAGTGGAGAAATCCAGAATGCCCATTCCAACCATTTTGGCATGGATGCTGGAGCAAGAAAAATACTATTACTAACACATGTATAGTCAGCATTTGGTTAAAAAGCTCTAAAAGCTATCACAATAAGCCCTTACGTTTGGGGAGAACAAAGCCTCCGAAAAGAACAAGAATCATGACAACCAGGGAGCCGGCAATAACAGATGATATCATTGTTTGGAAGTAGGAGGCCACACACCGCATCATCGAGATGGACATTGTGTGGAGAAAGAATAGTACAAGGAGCTGCCGGAAGAACCTAAAGAGAGCAGTAAAAGTATAGTTATTGAAAATTTCAAATAACCTGCTTGATGCTAACTTTAACAAATAGGCATCCAACTTCTTTGATACAACCTAATGAATGATGATGCTCCTTCAACCCATTCTTTTGTGTTGTGCTTGGTACAAGATACAACCAGTTGAGTTTCTTTCCATTATAAACAGGAAGGTATCTTTTTCAATTATTTACATAAATAGCATAACAATATAGCCAACCTTGGTGCTTCAGGGCTGTAACCTATGATAAAATAGGTAATACAAGTCCAAGTAATCGACTCGATTACAGAGATCGGTATCTTCAGAAGAGCAGCGGGTATTGCATAGGCCCATGAAGGATAGAAATTGCAGTCCCTCTGTTTGTAAAATACATGCATTCTTGTGAGGATCATTACAAGTTCTGGGAACCCATTCACCATGGTAAGTATAAGAGCATAGAAGAGAGCGCCCATGTAGTAACTCGCATGACGTGTGTCGATTCCCAAGCGTGTGCGTAGAAATACAGTAGCAGTTATAATTGCGATTAGACCGAGCTGCAGTTGGTTAATCCATGATACTCAAGTAGAGAATAAACTTTGGGAAAAAAATGATCTTCGTGTTGAGATTTTCTACTTTTAGTAAATTGATTTTGTGCATGGAGTGAAGCTATTGTCTTAAACATTTGATTTTGCTTGGGATCAAGGATTTCAATGTGGGCCACAAACAGAGATGTGAGGTATATACATGGCAAAGACCTAATACAAATTGTTAGCAGCCCTATAGTTGCTGAATTTTACTGAAATTCAGCAAATGTAATTCAAATTAAACAAATTAACTTATTGTCAGGTAAGCAGCAATTCAGCCTCCTGTTTACTTGTACTAACTTCATACATCACCACAAGCTATAAACATTACAAAAGATATGAAATGAAAAAAATAGAGGGAAGGATAACCTGAGTTGATTTGAAAATATAAACGAAGGAGTTCCTTTTCATGAGAAGTATTTCTCTAGCAAGACAAGCCTTAAAAAGCTCCCAATTTGACAAAGAGTATTTGGTGAAAGAGAGAGCATTATCATGACTTTCTGACTTGCCGAATGGTCTTGACAGCTCATTGGACAGATTCTGTCCAGTTTGAGACAATTTGAATTTTTCTACAAATTGGTCCACAGTCATATATCTATATTGCTCATGCTGGCGGCTCCAGTACTGCTCTTGATCTTTTTTAGACAAAACCTGTGTAATACTTTCTCTTAGAGAATTACAATATGTGAATTTAAAGCTATGAATGGAAATATCTAGCTTTTGTGTGTACCTCCTGTAGAAAATCAGCAGCGCCTTTCCTCTCTGGGCATTTGAACCCACACTCTTCAAAGAAATCAAGAATATGCATGCGTGGTCCGTGGTACACAGTCTTCCCTTCAGCCATCAGTATGACATCATCAAACAGATTGTACGTCTCTGGTGCAGGTTGGAGAAGTGAAACCACCACAGTTGACTCTGTTATGTGGGCCATCTGTTGCAAGCATTTCACTATCTGATATGTTGTAGAGCTGTCTAACCCAGTTGATATTTCATCCATGAATAAAGCTTTTGATGGCCCCACGATCATTTCAGCTACAAATTTTGAATTCCATAAGAATAAATTTGCTTGCAGATATATTAACTTAACTGGCAGCAATAGTTATTAATCTGAAACCAATGTGCACAAGTATCTGGTACCATAAAATCAACATAATGCTTTGGTATGTTAACTGTTTAATAAATATCAATTAGGATAATAACAGCAAAAAAGCTAGGTATAGCAATTGTAAAATATGGGTAATTCATACAGTATTAGTATTGAGTATGATACCTGTGGTTAGGCGTTTCTTTTCTCCACCAGAGATGCCTCTTCTCATTACATCCCCTATCATTGTGTCAGCACAAATGTCCAGACCCATTATCTGATAAGCAGAGATATTACAAACAGAGAAAAATCAGAATAAAACTTCTTGCAGTATGGATAATCGACAAATTGAGGGCAAATATCTAAAATAGTTTCTTGCTTACCTTCAAAATATATTCTGTCTGGAGGTTTTTAGGCTGTCCTTCCATAGATATAGCCTACATAATAGTTAAAATATCATTAGATGCCAGCATTATATGCTTGTCACAGTAGGATTTGTTATGTTGAATCTTGGTACCATTTTATAGTGTCCAGGGCCAGTTTGTAAAAATAATTGTTTAAGCTAGCTTTAAATGGCGAATTGTCTTGTGGCAGAGTCCGGAAAGTTGGTAATATCTATTGAGAAAATGAGATGGAACATATTGTATTGGCAGGTGGTCCACAATTTGAGAAATGGAACATATTTATTGATATGTCAATTTACACAAATTGTTCACAAAGAGTACGGGTAATACTTTCATGTATGCATCAATATCAGGATCAGGTGTGATTCCTTGTTCTTTCTCCCTCCTTAGCACCTCCTCCAATATATCTGCATAGTATATATACCGATCTGAATAAATCCCAACTGGGTCTCGATATAGCCTTTAACTAACATATAACAAACAGAGGAAAAGAAACGACGGTATGGATGAGGTGACTATACCGGCTCGGTTGCCCACACCTTGAAACCTTGCAGCAAAATCCACTGTTTCTCTTACTGTCATTTCAGAAAGATGTACATCATACTGGCTAATATATGAAGCCGTCTTTTGAGGTACAAACTCATTCAGCCTGTACCCATTATAGCTAATTTCACCAGTTACCTAAGCACAAAAAAAGGAAATTGAAAATATGAGAAAATATTGAGAAAAATGGCATAAAAAAAACCAGTAAGTCCCTGAATTAAAGACCAAAGAATGTTCCACATGTTGCAAAATTCTTGGGTCTATAACTAAATGAGCATATTATACCTTGAGAGATTTCTCTAGCTTGCCAGAAAGTGCTTGTAGGAAGGTGGTTTTGCCACATCCCGGAGGTCCCAGTAGAAGCGTTATTCTGCAAAATTATACAGCAAACCATAATTTTAAATCTCCAATTCATTGGTGTGTGAAGCGTGTATATATAATGAATGTGTAAGCATCTACAAAATTAAATCTCCAACAGAACAAGAACCCTCACTCCGACATTTCACCGAACACCTCACGTGCAAAAGAATACAACAGGTCACATACACCAGTAAACGAAAGGTTCAACAAATGAGAAAATCAATCCTAACCAGGAAAAAACCTTCAATGCCAAGCGCATTCATCCCTAGAACCACCATTTCTTTCTTTTCTTCTTCCTCATCCTCATCTCTCTCTCTCTCTCTCTCTCTCTCTGGCTCCCAGCCATTCACCATCCTTCTCCCTCTCCAGCCGAGGAGCGTACAGCGTACAGTATACATATACATACATACATATACATATAATCACAGCGTACAGTATACATATACATATACATATATATATATATATATATATATATATATGTATGTAATGGCGACCTTGTGCCGGATTTTATTGGGCTTATTGGGTTGATTTAGTTTAATTCGAACCCGATAACTGGTTGCAAATAACAACCCTCTGTCTGCATCTACATGTGATGTGAAGCATCATTCCCTATGACCAGTACCATGTGAGCAACTCAGTATGATGAAGTAATTTTAATATGTAATTGTTATATTATATTTTCTCAAAAGTAATGGAGCCTGAGAATCATCTATCCTTCAGGGTGAATTCCCAAATTTTGGATTTTGAATTCTGCTATGCAACGCTGCGTTACATAACATACGGACACGGACGGATTGATTGTAGGAGTTTTTATTTTTTGAGATTTATTTTATACGAATTTTAATGTTATTGGAAGGATAGTCGCTGCGCTGCACGGTGCAACGTAACTGAGAATACGAATCCCAAATTTTATAGTCCCCATTTTACCCATGCTTCTTTATAAATATATTTTGCCAAATTGGCCCTAAATAAGGAGCAAATTTCACATCAGAGCAATTGCCATGGGCACAAATGAGAAGCAAATTTTATAACAAAATAAGTGTTATATATTTAGTCAAATGAGTGTTATTTTGTTATTTCCATCATCTTCCTAACACATATCCTGATATAAAGTTATAAACTAATAAAATAGGATGCAGGATATATAGGATAAATTATATTAGAATTGCTGACTAAGAAGTTGGAACAACAAAAAAATTAAAATGTCATAGTTCATTGAGGATTTGTTTTGTTATAATTCTGAAATTCATCCTACTAATGAAATCATAATTCGAACAATTTGGCCTCATATTGCTTCTGTCTGTCACTCTGTTGCCTTAATTTAGTCCAATTAATTTAATATCAGTTGATTTCAATCAGAAACATTAAACACACACAAAATGCGAAAGAAATCACTCGTATAATACTGGTACTGACAGATCCAACTGAAGGAACAACATGATCTAACTTTTTGGTGTCCAATCTATCTGATGATCTGATCTAAAATGTACACACCGAATCAGATTGAAATACATGACGCAGATCGGTGTACCTAGGATCGTTTTAATTCGAATGATATCCATTCATTTTCTATATATCAGACCGACGGAACATGAAAAACACGATACTATTTTTGACGGCGTAAAATAACAGCAAAAAAAGAAAACTGTAAAATTAATTACCTGGAAGGTTTGATGATACCATTAACATCTTTCAGAATATCAATCTTAGCTTCTGAGTTGTTTATGCCAGTAAACCTAGTTAATCCCTGTTCATATCAACATTTGTAAGTTTAAAATTATTCATGCATATATCTCATTCAATGAAATTAACATCAAATTAAGCAACTTCTATTTAATGCTAAAATTAATGTGGATAATTTAATTTAATTAAAATTTTCTGAGTGCAAAAAAAATACATATGTATACATACTGAAATCAATGTGAGAAAAGAATTCCATAGTGTTGGCAAGGGCTTCCCTTTTACCACCTCACATTTAGCTTCCACACACAAGTTGTTGTACCTCACCTCAATTGTAGGCAGCTTCACATTTACCCTGTCAAACACACATAAAAGGGAAAAAAAAATAAAACAAGGCTATATTTATTTATTAACTAATAAATAACAAAGAAGATGATACATTAATTTGCATGAGAAAAAATCATAAACAAACCCTAAAAGGATACACATGTAAGAACAATATTGAGAAAAGAAAAATAAGGATTAAGCCCTTAATTATCTTTTATTGACGTACTAAGAAGTCAGTACATTCTTGGAATGAAAAAAGAAAAATTATAAGAACATAAAAAAATAGTAATCTCAAGAAAATTGAGATCACAAGGAAAATTAAAAAAAAAGAAAAATACTAAGAGAAAAAAAATGAAAAAAAATGAAAAAAAATTACAATTTCATTGATAATTGAGCGCCTTCCATTCCTGATGATACTTCTTATGTAAGAATATATAATATTGAGAAAATTAAGAAATTTAATTAATTACCTGTCCATCCTCTCTCTTAATTTCCTTAGTAACCTCAAATTATCTTCAGTAATATGCTTGATCAATTTATTTATTAGAAACCTCCTCTCTATTGCATTCAACTTTGTCACATCCACCATTCTCTTCTCCTCCTCCCCTTTCTCTCCTTCCACATTATTTGTTATCTGGTCATAGAGTGCGGTTCTTAGCCTTTCGAACGTAGGAAGCCGCTCGATCGCCGCCCATTTCAGCTCATACTCTTCTTCATTCTCTTCCCTTCTGAAACTAAAACTGGTGGCGTTGTCGGTACTGGTTTGACCAACAATGTAGCTCGGTTGCGCCATGCTCTCGATCTCAACTGGCTCAACACCTGTTGGGTGTATGTTAGTCTCCATTTCAGATATGTTTCTGTTCTTTTTAGAAGGTATACATTAATTTTTGGTATATTTCTAGTTTATGGAACTGGGTCATATCATTTTGGATTTATAACAAGTGACTTTCTGTAATTTAATTTTGAAGTCGTTTATAATATACTTTTTCTAGAAGAATCGTGATTGATGTGCCAAATATAAAATTGAATCATTAATTGCAGTTTAATTTATATTATAATAATAATCAATCACAAAATGTAGCTGGAAGTATTATGTTGATCCGCGGTATAATGGGAAGAATATAATCTTTGATTCCATTAAAAAATTAAGGAGGATCAGAGATTGAAGGAAGAGATTTAAATAATTAATTGGACTTCTTAAACACCTGTATCTGTCATTATAATCTTCATATATAGTACAAATGCATTATTTAATTGAAATATGGTGTCATGCAATCCATGCATATATACATGCTAGTCTAGTCTATGAATTATAAATTTATAATAATTGAATAGAAAGAGCATCCTTAATTTGCCACATGCAGAGATCAGAAGTAAAATATAAATGCAACTTTAATTTGATGCCAATCTGTGATTCTGATTTTGTATCATGCACAAAGATCACAAATCTCTTCTTAATTTGATATCAGGCACAGATTGATATATGGATTCTCTGAATATATACATGTACAGCTAACACAAACCATGTGTATTCTAGAAGTTTTAAACAAAAAAAGATACATCGCTGGAAATAGCATCAAATTAATTAATATTTTGAATGGCCATTTCACATATATGATGGAGTAAATAGCATCTAACTAATAAATCAAAATTGAAAAAAAAATCAAATGATGAATCCTTACTGTTGTACGTAGTTGCACTTCTTCTTGAAGAATAATTCACCTAATATTAAAAAAATTCAAGTTGTTTCCTTATTGTGATGAATTCAGTTTGTTCATCCTGTAAACATTTAATTTGATCCTACATATCACAAAATAAAAATCTTGTGAAGATATATGGCTTGTGAGAAATTAATAAGATCAACCGTTTGATGAGATCATCATTGAATTTTTTTAATTTTGAAATACTATTTGAAAAAAAAGGAAAATTAACTTGTGTAAACCAAAACTTGCCACATTAATTATAATCCTCTTTTATATATATGCGTTGATTGAGCGCCACTTTTCTTAATTGCATAATGGAAGCTATCTTTTTCTCCTTTTTTTTTTCTTTTTTGAAAGATGCCTACATACTTTCTTTGCTACACAATTGAAGGTTCATATATACATGTTGTAAAAAATCTACAGGACCTGATTACAAATATGTTGAATTCCATGGTCCATCCTGTAAATTTATATAAATAAATGTGAGGTTATAAGAACTACATCAATTCCTGACCAGCTCAACAGCAGATATATATAGTTGAGTGGGACTCACCATGGCCAGTACTTGGAGAAGAAAGAGTGAAAGACACAAGCATGTACTTCACTTAATAGAACAAAATTAAGTACACGTCGGACCCGGCGTCATAGATTCATAGAGAGGTACAGAAAGTTCCCTGTGTACTTTTGAGTTTTAATTTGCACTGGAGAAATTGGTTCTCTATGTATCTTCATTTAATATATAAAACCGTGAAAAGAATGCATATAAAACTCTTATTGCAGAAGAGAAGCTAAGTACACAGGTTTAAAATTCTTTTAGCAGAAATCCCTGGACATTTATTTTATTACCACACAGATGGCATATATAACAATTACAATTTTGAAAGAAAATAACTTAAAAGCTTCAAATGTTTTGGCAATAAATGGAACTGCAATATAAGCCGAGGAGTACAATTAAGGGGTAATTAATATGATATTTATTTTAACACTTGATTGTTCGTCCATAAATGAAATCCCTGACGAACAATGGGAGGTAATATCGGATGGCGAAAGCAGTCGAACACCAGCCATAGGAGAACCATGACGGGGGTTTTCTCTTTAACACCCAGTCAACTATCTTCTTCGCGAGCATATCGGGATGAGTTGACCTCGGGTCTTGCGAGCGCATCACTCGATCTCTGAACATCGAGTCTAACTGTTTGTAGTATCTCCATTCTGGCATCTTGTTGTACCTCTCCATGGAGGAATTTGCAAAGTTTGATTGTGTGTACCCGGGCGCTACCGCCATCACGCTTATACTGAAACTCCTCAGTTCCAACCTGAATAATCAAATATGGTAATTAAGATAGGATCATAGCACTATTATTTATTATGAATTTATGATACAGTGAGCACTCCTTTAACAACAAGAGCAACAGATTATTACAAAATTAAGCATGAAGTAGTTTTAGTTTGTGCGCTTCTTTTTTCGGATTACCTTAAAGAGTCGGTTAGAGCATGAAGTGCCGATTTCGTTGCCGCATAAGCACCATGCCAAGGTCCAGGAGCTAAACTGGCAATACTTCCGATATTGACGATTTTACCCTCCCTCCTCTCTATCATCTGGGGCACCACTGCTTGTATTAGCCTCATTGGGCCTATAGATCGAAATCATAATGTTTCTTGTTTGTTGAATTCATTTAATTTCAAGTTTAAAAAAAAACATAGTTGTTGTATTGTACCAGTTACTAGAAGATAAAAAAAAATTCAGGGGAAATAATTAATGGTTGGAACGAGTTGCATGCTGATTAGTTCTATCTGAGATATATTCCTCCATGAGTAAACAATTTTGTTCTCTTATTTTCAATTTGGGACACTGGTATAATTTGGTGTACTATAATTAATTAGTTATGAATTGCTAGAGATTTTAATACTAACTACCAAGGATTGTAAAAGTAAGGTAAGGAAGAAAGAAGTGCATATATATATATATACCATATACATTGATATCAAAAACCATGTCGAATGAATCCATAGGCAATTCAATCAACGGACCGACGAGTGCAACACCGGCATTATTCACCAGCACATCGATTCTTCCGAACTCGTGCAACACACTCTCCACTGCCTCCCTGATGCTCTTCTCTGACCTCACATCCAGTTGCCTGAGTAAAACCCTAGCCTCTCCTTGCAACACCTTCATCAAATCCAGTGATCGATCCGTTGCTATGACTGTACATCCTCTGGACAGGAATTCCCGTGCCATAGCGTGCCCGATGCTGCCATCAGAACAGCCCGTGATGAGCACGACTGGGCCGGAGTTGTCTTTGGTGGATTTGGTGTTTGCCATTTGGTGGAGATTGGGAGAAATTTTGTATGGGTCAGATATATATTGGTTACTGGTTATAGTTCAAATGTCAGTTTCAGTGTTTTTCATGTTGTAAAATTTAAAGAAATTTATATATATACCCAACAAAAATTCTTAAATGAGCTATCTACCCATCAAAATTTCAAAATTTGATATTTCACCATTCAAATTTAAGATATTTACTAATATCTCCATTTTTTGATTTAATTGGTTTAAATACATATTAATATTAATAAAAATAATAAACGACAGTTTTGCTCTCACTTTTAAATGATACTAAAAAAAATATATAATATTTTTTCTTGTCTAGTATCACTATGATAATCTTTGCAATAACTAGCTAGATTAAAAAATATGAGCTGATATGAGCAATTTTTGTTTGTAAATTTTAATTTATCAAGTATTTGTTTATCTACGTTATTGGTCCAATTTTATTACTAGCTATTTGAAGATAAGGGAAGAACTGTCATTTTATTATTTTATTAATATTCATATGCATTTTTAATTGATTAAATAAAAAAATGGAGATACTAATAAAGATCTTAGATTTGAATAGGCACATATCAAATTTTAAATTTTTGATAGGTAAATATGTAATTCAAGAAATTTTAATGGTTGTATATAAATTTCTCCATAATTTATGTATTTGCAATTATGATGTTTTGGATTCCCCATGATTGATTGATCCGTACCAAACACCAAATAAATAGAACAGTTTTTGAGAGAAATTATTTTGCTCGTCTTGGAGAATTTGTCTTGGACTTATCCATCAAGCACCAACCTTGACAAGTGAATCTTTTCTATATCAAGTGCAAAATTAAACATTAATTCTGCATAAATTTGTAAAAATATAAATCATGTAAAAGTTTAAATTAATTTTTATATAGAATTCACATTAAACGTATATAGTTAGCTTCCTTGTGTATATAGGACCTTCCGATGGAAGTTTATACATCGTATCAAATTATTTATTTATACACGTTTGTTGCTTAACAAATATACGCGCTAAAGAAGAAATGAGACTTTTGATAAGAAAAGGTTCATATTTCACAACTAATTAATTATCAATTAGTAGTATAGTTGATTGAAGCATGTGAATCATTTTTCATTCTCAAAGAAAAATACACTGGTGCAATACTTTTTTTAACAGTAATACTAAATAAGTAAGTACAAAATAAAAATTTTGCGACAAATACAGTATACAAATTTCAAACAAATCAAAGCCGTTCATTGATTTTTGCACAACACAAATTAAACAACATAAAAGAAGGGAATGTTATGATAATTAACACTTCATCGTCCGTCCATAAAAGAAATCCCTGATGAACACCGGGAGGTAATAGAGGACGCCGAGAGCCGTCGAGAACCGGCCATAAGAGAACCACGAAGGAGGGTTCTTCTTCAACACATGCGCGACGACCTTTTTTGCGAACACATCGGCAGGAGTCGATCGGGGGTCTTGAGAAAGCGTCACTCTGTCCCGGAGTACTGATTCAAACTTCTTGTAGTACTTCCATTCTGGCATCTTGTTGTAGCTTTCGATGTTCGATTTCGCCAGGTTTGATGCTACGAATCCGGGCGAGACTGCCATCACACTGATACCAAAACACCTGAGCTCCAATCTGATATACATCATAAATATTTCATATAACAATGGAATTAGATGTATATATTGCAGTATTTGGTTCATTATTTTACTGATATGTTTAACTGATCAACTTGTTTGTTAACTTTTTCATGAGCCAGCAATTAGAAGGATTTAATTTTATATTTCATTAAAAAAAGAGAAGTTAAGATATAACGACCATGGGAATACATATAATATGTTTTATCTAGATAAACGAGGATATCATAATCTTCATATCATGCATATGGCATGCATATAATTATAATATTAACATCTGTAAAGCGTGCACAATATAATAAAATTACATACTAAAAAAGAAGAAATTAAGTTGTTACCACGTCCGTTACTGAAATACGGACTTGTTAATTACTAAAAGAAAGATAAGTAGATGTACAAATTTGATCAACTTAATTACACGATGGATTAAAGAAAATGGTATAATTTTGGTTGACCACACAAAAATAATGAGCACAGAGAATATACATATGCATCATCTTTTTTTTATTTTTCGAAATTTAGTTCGATTATTTTTGAAAAATTCACTGTCAAAATTATCAAAATAATTATTGTCAAGTGATCTCTCATGTTGATAAATGGTCGAACTTGTATAAAATTTCATCATTTTTATGTGATATGCATAAAGTATAATTTATATTTTACTTGTTGAGTTTCAAAAATAAAAAACTATGTTTTACATTGTCAAACTAATTTGTTATCAAAATGGATCCCCATGTCCTTTAGTTAAATCACTATTCTTAACATATGCATGTATAACAACAACTTAGTATTTATATAAGATTGGCATCTTTAGGGGAATGCAAATTACCAAATTAAAATGATTTTTAGAGAACTAAAATTTGAATTTAGATTTTTGAACCTTAATGACTCATTTAGGGCTTGAAGTGCAGCTTTTGAAGCAGCATAAACACCAACCCATGGTCCAGGGGCCAAAGTGGAAATACTTCCCACATTGACGATTTTACCCTCCCTTTTTTCTATCATATGGGATGCCACTGCTTGTATCAACCTCATGGGGCCTACAGAAAATTACAAACTTCCAATTAAATAGGATCCAGTAGTTTAAATAATTTGGCAGTTAATGCATTCATGCATGTTCTATAATACTATGCAACAATAAGTGTCAGAATAGTTAATCAAAGAGTTATATATATACATGTTGGTTAAAACTAGTTTAGAATATATTTCACATTTTTTATTTTGTATTTTATTTTGGGGCCATTTGTATTGTTTTCCCTCAATTTTGATAATTAACTGATTAAGTAATAAGAATTACAATGAACAAAATTGAGAAAATAAAATGCGCATGCTTACCATATACGTTAGTATCAAAAACCATTTCGAATGAATCCATCGGCACCTCGGCCAACGGCGCTATCAGAGATACGCCGGCATTGTTCACCAGCACATCGATTCTTCCAAACTCCTTTATGACACTCTCCACTGCCTCTCTGATGCTCTTCTCCGACCTCACGTCGAGTTGCCTCAGCGAAACCCTAGCCTCTCCTTCGAGCCCCTTCATCGAATAAAGGGAACGAGCTGTTGCAACCACCGTGCATCCACTGGACACAAAGGCTCGAGCAAGAGCGTGCCCGATGCTACCGTCTGTACAGCCCGTGATGAACACGACTGGGCCGGAGCGGTCATTGGTGGATTGAGCGTTGATTGCCATTAGTGAATAACTGAGAAATGTGTGTATATTGTTTTGATCTTGAGGCAAATTTATATATGTATGTATGTAGAAAGGGCTTATTCTTATAGTTCAAGGTGATATGTATGTAGTATGCATGGTTGTTATGTTGTGTGGGAATGTTTGGCAAGATATATATAGAGTGATATTTGAAGTTGTCATAGCGAGTCAACACAACCCAATAAAATGAAATTGCACAGTTGCAATTTCATTTTAATATAAAATAAAAAGAAGTATATATTAAGCATTCTTGCCTTTTAGTAACATTAAGAAGCTATTTAGTGCAGTATATAGGGACCGGTACATGTGCTCTATTACAACAGGGATCTCTATCCCACTTTTAAATTGACTTAATTAATTCTATGCGTCAATTGCACTTATAATTATGGAAATAAAGAACAATTATTAATTTAACAATTTTGTTAAATTAGCAAGTCTTACTAAAATGCTACATATGTATTTGTAATTCATTTGACAGTAATATGAGATATTTTCATCTCTGAAATTATTTAAAATCATTTTCTTTATCAATTAGAAATTATCATGTTGGCAAATTAGCAATTACAGAGATGAAAATGTTTTAAAATTAATATGTAGAGAATTGCTTAATTAAATTAATAATTGAATTAATAATTACAGGGATGGAGATGCTCTGAGACTGGCTTGGAATGGCTGCATAGTTTTCATTCTTTTTTTTCAGATAATTAAACATGAACTTCAAAGTTACTCAATTTTAAATGTTTATAAAAAAAAATTTATATAAATTTCGAACTCATGACCTTTCATACGGAAAATATTACTTTGACACTAAATCAAAAGCTCGTTCTGAATAGTTAATACTTTGATAGCAACATTTTTTTAATTAATCTTTCAATCTAGGGCCACGTCATATATATATATATATATATATATATATATATATATATAAATTATAATGGAAACCATGAGTTCCATGCTCATAATTTCATTAACAAATTCACCAACATATAGGGGTTAATTTGCACTTGCAATTGCACATGATGCACATCTCCTGATCTAAACTAACGTACCATATCTCAGTGACATTAATTTAATGTGCTAAAAAAATATTAGGAACTGCGACCAATTAGGAAACATAGAGCACCAAATGGAGGTCAATTAACCCAATTCTAAATAATTTGGAATACCATCCAAATTATTAGAATTGGGTTAATTGACCTCCATGTATTTCTAAAATTGAACTTATTATATGTATGTTTTCTACAATTTTTTACGAGGAAATCTTCTCATACCTAACATCCCATCCCTGAGTTTAAATTAAGGCGTGTATGTAAATAACATGGCGCATTTTCCTTCTGTCTTTTAGCAACAAAAGAAAAGAGCAAATTGGAAAAAAAAACTGAAGAAGATCTTTTCACTTGTTTAGAAATTTTGTTTCGTAGATCACAGATTTCATTCTTCTTTCTAATCCAGCTTTTTTTCTTGCTTTCATGATTTTAAGTTGTCTTGTATCTTTGACGATCTTCATTAATTTTATTTCAAATTTTATATAATTTAAGTATCATTTGATATTTCATAAAAAAACAATCAAAATTGTATAACATTTACAGTGGTCTGTATTTAAAGATTTTTGATGAAGTATTAGTTGACATTAAATTGTATGAAATTTGAAATACAATCGATTTATAAGTTGAAGAATACGTTTATAAATTTTTTTCTATATTGTCTATTTTTTTCGGAATTATTTGAAAATTCATTATAAAGGTTATCAAATGATCCCCTCCCTTTATAATATTAATATTAGCTTTGGCAGTATAAACACCAATTTGATTCGAAAATAGTTTTCTTTATTGTAAGTCTGAACTAGTATAAACACCATTTTTAATAATATAAACACCTATTTTGACAATGTAAACACATATTTTTACAATATAAATACTAGTTCTAATAGTATAAATACCAATTTTAATAGTATAAACATCAGTTTTGACAATATAAACACTTATTTTGACATTATAAACACTTAATAATATAAACACCGATTTCAATTATCTTATGGAAAAATAGTATAAACACTAGTTTTGACAATATAAACACTTGTTTTGACAGTATAAACACTTACCAGTATAAACACCGGTTTCAATTACCTTATGAAAACAAACGTATTCTCTATAAAAAAAATTTATTAGTATAAATATTAATATTAATTATATTAACATCAGTTTTGACAATATAAACATCAGCTTTATTTACTATTATAAAGTAACTTTAATGTTATATATACAAATTTATCGGTATAACCACCAACTCTAAAAATATGAATACTGATTCTAACAATATAAACACCAATTTTATAGAGTACCCCTTTTTTATGTAATTTTCTGTATGTATCTCTAGTATTTTTTTTATGTTCTATTTATATATTTTTTTAAAGAAAATTCATATTTGAACCCCATAAAATATAAAAGTTTTTTCACTATTGACCTCCATAGTTACCTAAACATTTTGATGTGGTTATCACATTGTTTTCAACATTTGATATGATATTTGACCCCCATTTAATAATTTTGACTCTGTCTATGATTGTAACTATAAAATGTTAAAAAAACTAGCTAATTGATTATAAAAACTAAAAAATATTTTCTATGATAACACTTTTGAGAAACTAACAAGCGTCAAGTCACGAAATATAAATTTTCTTTTTGTGAAAAGAAATTACCATACTCGGAGTAAATAAATTTATATATGTTGATTTTTAAATCAAGAGGGGGTGCGCGAAACTACGAAATGGCGAAACCGTGAAGAAAATATGAAATATTGTTCTTAATTTGTCAAATTCTGTTATGGATCAAAATTTGTATTATAGATGACCAAAATATTAAACTGAAATTAACGATTATAATTTATTAATCATTAAAAATTTTGATTCATAACAAAATTATTATTCATTAATTTTGTGCCATGCATGGCATTTATTGTAGCTGTAGCGTAATGATACGTTTGATATTAATTAATTGTAGGTGCATATATTGCATGCACATATCCCTGAAATATATTTGTTTTAATTCGTCGTTGAATCCATATCTTTATCATTATTTCTTGTACATCTTTCTCATTTATCAATGACTTGTGCAGGTGTTGTCTATATATTTTTACTTAAATTAAAGCATGCCTTGAATGGGAAATTTTTTTTATTTCAGATCAACATATCCTGCAAGGCAAGATACATCTTGCTTGTTGTGTTCCTAGCTACTTGTAATTTGTAGCTAGCATGATCCAATTAATTAATGTGATAAATCAGGAAGTATGATTTGATTCTCAGAGACATGCATCCATCAGACAGGTTTGACTGTTTGATCATCAATGGAGAAGAAGATAGTGATTATTCTATTGTTGGTGGAATTCACCTTTTGATCCTTCAATTTTCTTAAAAAAATTAAATTAATTCCTAAAATTTTATTTGTATCAAGATGAACCTTCAACTTTTAAAAAAAAATCGAATCCGTCCTTAAACTTTAAATTACACCAAATAAATTCTTAAATTTAAAAAAAAATGTAATTTTTGGTCCTTGAACTTTAAAAAAAATTAATCCTAAACTTTCATTTACATCTAGATGTGTCAGTTCTTGATCTCACCTAACGGATCAACTTTATCCAACCCAATTTGATATGATATGACTTTTTTAAACTGAATCAGACATAAATATAAAAAAAAAATTTTGTTTCGGATTGGTCAAGTTAGATTGAATCCGACCTAATCTAATCTAAATCGAACTTAATCGATTTAAAAAATAATAAAATAATGTCAACCCAATCCAACCTGAACCGTTTATATCCTTATTTACACATTTTTTTATTATTATTATAAAAATAATTAACTAAAGGTTGGATTGGGTTAAATAAGATTGACATGTCGAGCCAGACAAAAAACTGATACATCCAGATATAAATGAAAGTTCAAGGACTAATTTAATTTGACAAAATTCAGAAACTAAAACTTACATTTTTTCAGAAATTTAAAGATTTATTTATTATAATTTAAAGTTTAAGGATCAATTTAATTTTTCTGAAAAAGTTCAAGACCAACTTGATTTTTTTTAAAAAGTTTAAGGAACAATTTGGTACAAATGAAAGTTTAGGGACTAACTTGATTTTTTGAAGAAAATTTAAAGAGCAAAAGATAAATTTTCCCTTTATTGTTTTTAGTCCAATCCTCCAACTCTATCAATACTTAAATCATGATTTATTTTTTCTTTTCTTTTTATATCAAGTTAATTATAAAAATCATTTGATTAAAACGTTAGAAATTATCTTTCCACTCTAAATTTTGCAGATAAAAAGTATAGATCACTTAATATAAATGTTACGTATATTTAATTTCGAAATTATTTATATCTAATGTACAACGTATTTATATTTCTTCCGTATGATCATAAGAATATTGAAATTACAAAATTTTGTTGAACAATTCCAAAACTTTAATTTTAATAACTTCATTAAATAATTTCAAATTTATAACACTTTTACTATAAAATATAAATATAATTTTTTAAAAATATAAATATATCTGACATACAAATAAAATCAATGGTAGCGGTGTCAAGTGGATGCATGCAAAGGTATGCAGCTGCCTCCACCCCTCATTCAAAAAAATTTCACAAATGTATCAGTATTATTTCTATAGAAAAAGTTTCAAACATATACTTAACTACAATTCAAATCATTATAAATAATATTTCATTCTAAAATTTCGTTTCAGATCATGACTACGGAGTTTTTCTGACTTATTTGCCCATTACTATTATCTCAAAGGCATATATCATTAATTCATTATCATCAGTCTATTCTCAGTTTTCCATCAATGCCTAATTTATGGAGCTTGTTCAATGCATGAGAGGTGAAACTAAACTATTCCTTAATTAATTATAATCAAAACTTTATGTAGCATTATACTTTTTTCAAAAAAAAATTTGTATTTTGTAGTAAAAATGTCATAAAAAAATTGAAATTATTTTGGAGAGGTGCAAGGGGATTTTGAAACATGGCAAGCACCTTCAGTTAATTAAGGAGCCATTCTCTTTGCCTTAATTTGTTAATCCCTCCATTATTAATTTGTCACCTCGTGATTAGTGACCACATGAAACATGATTATGCACATGATAATATGATTTGTTCCAAGATTGTTGCAGTACTGCTCCTAATAAGGTGGAATCATAATTAAGAAAGAGAAATATCTCTGCAAATAACAAATTAATTCACATTTTACAGACGAATTATGTTAGTGACACTCTACATTTTAAATTATTTTTAATTTAATTTATGGACAAATTTTATCCCTCAATTAATTCCTACAGCTGCTATTAATTAGTTTCCTTCTTTGTTAGCAAGGGAATAATGACTGTTGCTTAATCATTTATTTCCTAATTTGTTGTTCTCATTCCAGAAAACAAATTTAAAAATCTTTCAATGATGCACAAGTTTCATTCGTTTCAAAAAATTATATTAATTCAAAACATAATTTGGAAGATACAAACTCAATTACATTATTATATATGCACTTGGGTTGGGTTATATAACCAATATTTTGTAAAATCCATAACCAATATGTATTTAGCAGGTTAATTAAAATTCAAGCCATTTCAAATCGAATAAAATTTAAATTCTTTATTTTTATATCCGAGCGGGTCGATCGAATTAAACGGGTTGCCTGAACACCTCTAAAGAAAAAGAACATGATATTAATTATATGTCTATTTTGGATTCATGCTAATGATGCTACCTTATAATTATAAGATAGAATCTTCTATATACAATTTGGTTTTAAGGAAATAACTTGAATAAGAAACAATCCTCAGTGACAAAAAAAAAGTTAACAAATTAAAGAGAACAAGTCGAATAGATAAGAGCATCCATCAACTTAATTAATTAATAGATTTGATTTGAGCTAGCGTTTTAATTAATTGTACACAGATTTCTTACGTATGATCAAATTAATTGGAAATTAATTAGCCACAACAAAATCACGGAGTAGGAGATATGATGTATATACAGCTAGCCAAGGATACATGGTTCTGATCTCTAATTGATTAATTTAGTCAAAACGAGCTTTTATCTCTCTCGCTCAATCCGAGATGTGTAATATTGTCAGGTTCTGATCTCTAATTGATTAATTTAGTCAAAACGAGCTTTTATTTCTCTCGCTCAATCCGAGATGTGTAATATTGTCAGCTTCTTAGTTATTTTGTTTTGCTACGTGATTCTGGTATCAGGTGTGGATATGATATGATATGATATTAACTGCCATGCGCCATGTATTGTTATAAATATTATGAATATTTTATGTGTATAATTTATATGCGTTTTGTTTCCTGACTAATTCTTCTCTCTAAGAATCGTACTGGTACAGCTATATTATCATCCTTTTTTTTTCCTGAAGTGAAAAACGTTCTGCAAGTTTACTTAGAAAAATGGCAATATCATGAGTATCTGTTTTAAGTGTAATTTGATTTTTCATTAACGACTATCAAAATTGCATAATATTTATAACGATCCATATTTTAATGGTTTTTGATAGAATATTGAACAAGACTTAAATTATATGAAATTGAAAACACAATCAACATATAAGTTTAAAATTAAATATATCTATAAATTTTTTTTCTATTTTTAATTTATTTAAAAAATCATAATCAAAATTATCAAGTTAACCGTTATAAAAGGATCCCAATCCTAATTATTATTAGAAATTATTATCCTCAGACATGAGTAAAGCTAAAGTGCTTCTATAAGTATTTCGGTTCGAAACGCTTACGGTTCAAATTTCAAAATCCCGTATCCGAAATATTGATCCAAGTAGTTCAGTAAATTTTTCATATCAAAATCTTATAGAATATCAAAATTTACCTTTTTTTGAATTTTAAACTATTTTTAATGATTTTTTAAAGATGACCTTTTTTGATATTCAAAATATTAATATTTTTCTATTATTTTTAGGGTCATTTTTTAAGAATCATTAAAAATAGTTCAAAACTCTAAAATGATAAATTTTAGTATTATATAAAATTTTGATATAAAGAATTTATTGAACTACTTAAATCGACATTTCAGTATAAATTATGTACATTGATAAATTTTATTTACTTATCCATTACATTTATTTTATATTTTTCCTTCACTATTAATCTATTACAAAATGAAAACCTAGCTCCAATACCAGACATGTAATCATGGTAGCAAATCTTTCAATCAAACGAGACAAAACAAACTTCATGTAATGAAAATGTGGGATTATCAGAACTCAATAAGGATAATTATACATGCATAGTTACTTCTCAGTGCTTTAAAGATCTTATGTATTTCTTCTCGCACCTAAATCTGTATTACTTATATATATATTCCCCCAAATGATTAATTGCTTACTAAATTAATTGTATACTATCATCTGCCACAGGGAAAACTGGACTTGAATATGGATCTAAAATATATATGCTTATGGAGATCACAAGAAAATTAAAACTGATGAATCACATGACCTGGCGTCTGTTATAATTATCTAGGTTGAAGTTTCAGTACCTTTTGTTTTGGTAAGTTCAATTATCTAAACTACAAATAATGAGTGGAGATTGAGAAAATTAGGAAGATAAACCGATTAGATGTTATAATATGTATGATATCTGTTTGTGATATATATTATACATTTCCAAATGAAGCATATATTGATTAAAAATATGAATAAACTAATTGAAACACACCGTAAATGTGTCGTGTTAGTGTCATCAATATCTTAATTTTTTTCATTTTCAAAAAAAAAAATCAAACAACAAGAATGATAAATATATTCCGATATCAAATGTCCAGCTTGGCGATTTGTTATTAATTAATTCTAATGCAATGTGTTATGATTTAGGTAAAAAAAGGTGACAATTTATATGTTCATATTTACGATTCGAGTATCCAATTTCTTTTCGAGATATATTCCAAGATATATGCAACAAACCGTTATAATTCATGATTCAGCATGATGTATGATGATGGAATATTTTTATTCTTCTCACAATAATCATGCATTACACTAATTACTTTTTAATTAATTAATTAATTAATTAATCCACCACCTGATTAGCTACCAGATTATTCTATTTCATTTTTATATCAAAACATCATACCTCGAAGTTATAAAATATCC
Organism: x Bolboschoenoplectus mariqueter; assembly: GCA_037678475.1. Classification (NCBI taxonomy): domain Eukaryota; kingdom Viridiplantae; phylum Streptophyta; class Magnoliopsida; order Poales; family Cyperaceae; genus x Bolboschoenoplectus; species x Bolboschoenoplectus mariqueter. The sequence goes on from CM075268.1 coordinate 3,314,817, forward strand.
CGATGAACATGGATCTATACAAATAAAATAATAATCCAATAAATCCCACTTCAAGTTTTTAATTGCTCAAGTCAACAACAATGCAAGTTGTTCAACGTGCCCAATTCTCTACTTTTGCACTATAAATACCAACCAAAATTAGAGACATAGCACATCTCCAAACACACTGCTCTATATATATACACACACAAAAGCTCTCTCAACAACACAAGAAATTAAGAATCCAATCACATTAACTTTCCAACAAAATGGTGAATGCAAGGAGCATTCAACGCCCTCAAGGCCCCGCCACCGTGTTAGCAATCGGCACTGCAACTCCGGCAAATGTCATGACTCAGGAAGAAGCGCCTGACCTAATCTTCAGGGCAACCAACACGGAACACCTGACCGAGCTCAAAAGGAAATTCACCAAAATATGTAAAAGCTCTTTATCCTATTCTTATCTTTAATAAAAAAAATATGTCTTTCTTCTTATATGTTTGAAGAGATTAATGTTATTTGATTTCAAGCATTGCATTAATTTGCACTGCCTTGGATCCGGAACATACTTTTAAGAAAGAAAATCAACAAAAACTTGTGTGGAGTTTGAACGGGCAAGTACATAAAATTACAAAGAGATAAAGTTTAAAATAAACAAATAATACCTAGAACCAGTATCAAGTAATTAAAGCGGTGAAGTAATATTGTCAAAGTATCAAGTAATTAAAGCGCTCAATTGAAATCATTCAAATTTTTAGGAGCCCTAGGACCAGTATATGTATCATTCAACAAATTCTTCACATTGAGTTCCCCTAAAAATTCATGGAACAATGTACAGGTAAAATGTCAGGAATCGAAAAGCGACATGTTTTACTGTCGGAAGAACTTCTAAAGCAAAACCCATGCATGGCCCAGCCAATGACACCGTCACTGGATGCACGCCAGAACATCCTATTAGGGGAGGTGCCTAAGTTGGCCAAATCAGCAGCTCAGCAAGCGATCAAGGAGTGGGGACAACCGGTATCCAAACTCACTCACCTGATCTTTTGTACCACCAGCGGCTTCGACATGCCTGGCTTTGATTGCCGACTTGCCCACATGCTTGACCTTCCTACGACAGTGAATCGTTACATGCTTTATCACCAAGGATGCAATGGTGGAGGGACCACACTTCGCTTGGCAAAGGACCTTGCGGAGAACAACCCCGGCGCTCGTGTTCTTGCGGTCTGTGTCGAGATAACTCTTCACGGTTTTCACGGTCCATCTGAGGATCATCTCGACAATCTCGTGACACTAGCAATATTTGGTGATGCTGCTAGCTCTCTCATCGTGGGTGCTGATCCAGACTTGGCAGTTGAACGTCCCCTCTTTGAGATCATTTCAACAAACCAAAAACTTGTTCCGAACAGCAGTCATGCTATCACGCTGCGTGTCGGGGAGGTAGGTACCCAATTGCACTTATCCCCTGATGTACCAAAACATGTCTCAGAAAATTTTGAAAGCTGCCTCGAAGAAGCATTTGCACCGCTGGGGATATCTGATTGGAACTCCATTTTCTGGATTGTGCATCCGGGGGGAGTTGCAATTTTAAACAAGATAGAAGCCAAGGCAAAGCTCGAGAAAGAAAAGCTCGGGATTACAAGGAATGTGTTAGCTAATTACGGTAATGTGGAAAGCGCCACGGTGATGATCATCCTGAATGAGATGAGGAAGCAATCTTCCTTAGCAAAAAAACGGACAACCGGAGAAGGATTGGAATTTGGAGTTCTTCTGGCATTTGGTCCAGGGATTACCGTGGAAACTCTTGTCCTCCGTGCTGTTCCAATAAACCACTAAACACATTACCAAAGCACGAAAGAAAAAGCTTCTATAAAAAGTAAAAACTATAAAAAATAAAAATAAAAACAAGTAGTAGCTTCTACCTGTCATCTTTGCATTAAACGGTTGAATTGGAAAGCAATTGGTTTTGTATATAGGGTTAGGCTTTTATTTTCATGGTTGGTATTATACTCGAATGTGTCTTTTTTTTTTTCTCTCCATATAAATGTTGTGTAAAACATCTAAATGAGATTGTTGGATCATAAATTTAATTACATAAATATTGTGTAACTATTGTCCCTGTTTGGTCCTGATCTCTTTGAAGGTATCCGACTTATCATAGCTCGCAATTTGTGAAAGAACATTGAGAGGAGTCCACTCGCTTACCGTCCACCCATCCGTCCACCCCTTATTTGTTAACGCCAATTATGTATATGTTAACTACCAATACATTATTGTTAACTAAGAAAATTTAATCATTCTATGTACAAAATATATATATTTATATACATCTCTTAACTACAAATACATTATTGTTAACTAATAAAATGATTAAACTTTATTAGTTAACAATAATATTTTTATAGTTAATATATACATAATTAATGTTAACAAATAAGGGGTGGACGGATAGGTGAGAAGGTAGACACTAAACATTTTCATTTGCGAAATATACGTGACTACCCTAATGTACAAAATGTTTACATTGACATGCAATTTAATTCGACCTATAATGTCCCAAACTCCAAAATTATTGAAACCATTGTGGGCTTAATTTCATTTAGAATATGTTCCATCAATTGGGAGGTACAATAGAATATATAATGTGCCTATTATAGTGAGGGCTAAAAAAATGTTAAAAACATTGTACCTGATAACTAATTGACTCTCTTAGGCATTTTATCAAGCAGCTCATGTGCAACATCAGATAGACCCATACCAGTACAGGCACGAGCATAAAACCAACACCAGTTTCAGCGAAGAGCAGAGATTAAAACTGAGCAAATCGACACCAAAGTTATCTCGATTCAACGCATGTACAAGTGTAGAAAGGTATTTTACAGCATGTACCAGTCATCATCTCCAATCCGTCCGACCCTTCTATTTTTCCCCTTCCCCCTCACTGTATACCACTTTCACAAAATACAAACCTGAATATAATCCTAAATCATGTATTAATACCAAATCCTCGGAGGTGTTTTTGTGCCCTGAGAGACCTTTTGGGTTGTGTTACACGGGCCGAAAGACAAATTAAGTACACAAAAATGCATAGCCTGTTTGGTAATTTGTTTAAGGTTGGAGATTTTTTGACAATTAATAATTTTGAAAATTACGATAATCGTAAAAGATAATTTATATTTTTATAATCTGACAAATAGGATACAATCTATACGTCATACATAGCATATACATTAAAAATGATGGAACTTTTAGAAAGTTTTACCGTTCATCAAATGAACTGAAATTTACAACGGTTTATATTTGACGATATTTGATAAAACATCAAATGATTTTTAACTTATATGAAAATTTATACACAACCAACCTATAAGTAGAGTAACATATCTATAATATTTTTTCTATTTTTAAATTTTTTATAACATATTTTGAGAAAGTATTGTCACGGTTGTCAAAATTATTAGTTGTCAAAAGATCCCCACTCTTTGTTTAAAATCTTGGAACAAGCTATTAACATCATATTGCAAAACAATTCAAGATTATCACACAAAATTTCTTATATGGTCTTAGGTCACTACAAGAATATTGGCTTACTCTGCACTCAAAAATGCCACCGAAGATCTAAAAAATGCCTCCCTTAACTTACAGTGGCACTTGTAAAATGACACAAAATTGTGCGTCATCAAAGATATATGGTGTCATTTTTGATACTTTTGACGACATTTATGAATGTCACCTATCTTAACAAAATGGAGGCACTTGATAGTGCCACCAAATGATATGATGGCATTTACCATATAAATGCCTCTAAAGCTCACTAATTGAGGCATTTCTAAATTGCCTCCATATCAACTATCAAGTGTGAAAACCACATAATTAAGTGTCGCAAAATATATAAATAAATGTCATTAAAACATAGTGGAAGTGCCACAAAATATAAGATCACTATTGCGCATTTACTTTTTGCATGTCGTCATATGTTAGTGAAAATGTCATTATTTGAAGTTAGAAATGCCTCCTAATTATATCATTTGTGTACCCTTTTTTATTAGTACATCTCTTTTTAATATTTCTATTTTAACATACTACTACATCAAAGCATTTAAATGCATAATATAACAAAAAGGAAGAATTAAGCCATAATATTGCTAACTTAATAAATCACAAGTCTTATCGACTATTAATTATTGAGTCAACATTACATCAGAATGTACTCATTTAAAGTTATACTTCAACATTAAAAAAAATATTAGCATAGTCAAGCAATAAATAACAAATTATAGAAAGTATAGAGAATTTTTTCGAAGTCATGGTTGCAGTTCAACATACTTATTACCTATAAGAGAAAAAAGAAAAAAAAATATGAAAACACATTAAATAAATGAAGAGGAATTTTTAATGATTGATGAAAAACTGAAAATAAAAATTTCCAAAGTTACTAATTGTTTGGACCAGTGCAATATCTTGTCCTTTGGTATCGCACATAACTTTCAGGTTTCGACGGATATGCGTCAATATTTCGTGCAGACCTAACAATTGTTGAAGTAAAAAATGGAATATTGCCACATACTTTTGGCATATAGTTCACAAAAAATAATTTTAAGAAAGCACATCTCAATGTTTGTTGAACCTATTGGTTTCAATTTATTTTATCAATTTGGTAACGAGTAAAATGCACAACTAATAAGTGAATTATAATTTCCTGTACCACTTATACTTCATTTGTTCACAGAAAGGCCTCCTAAAAATAAGGGTAATTTAGGAATCTAAGGATCCAATTAATAATACTGAACACAATATCTTGCACACATGACTAGTAAGAAGTAACATATAAATCTAAATTAAGCATTGTACAACGGCTTCATAACATTTATGATCTGATTGTGATGCCCCAAGGAGACTTATTAATGAGGAGGGTCACCAATAAATTCAGTAATAAATTAATTATGCCAATAAAGGATAAAGCATGAGATATTGTCATATAGGACACATGTTATTATGGTATTCCTCCTAGAATTAACTATGGACTAAGTTTAACCATGTACCAAGTTACAAAAGAACAGTAATACCTGTATATTGAAGTCTTGATATGCTAAAGCTATCAATGATATGCATCAAGTTGTTCTTTCAATGTTGAAAAAGCTACCATCAAAAATTTCAAATTAACATTAAATAATATAGCTAGAGACAAATTAATATTGACACTAATGAATGATAAATGATTGATTAAAAGAATCATAAAATGTGTTGTACACATAATTGACATGTCCAATGAGATACTTATTCTTTAAGACTGTAAAATTTGTTTATTATCCTTTTAAGTTACTGAAGTATAATTATTTCTTACTAAACTTGAAAAGAGTACAAAAAACATCTTAAAGTAATGTAATTGATGTAAGAAAGTACCATGTTGTGAAGCCAACTTCAGCTTCTTAGTATCAGTGGCCTCATGACACCTTCTATCTATTAATCTGATAATGAGTGTCTAACAATCTCTTTAAATAAAAGAAAAAGAACAACCCACAAGATTGTTCCAAAAGATAGGAAGAAAGTACCAACTATTAGATTTCTAAATTTACAACAAATGCTAGAGCGGGTTCAATTATATACTTTTGTTGGAGCGCTGTTTCAAATGCCTGAAAACAAATAAATTTTGATTGGTACTGGAAAGGAAACTTTTTGTTTTTCTTTTCTAATTTCTGAATTCAAGGTTAGAAATACTACCAAAGAGAAGTCATAGCAGTATGTTGTGCTGTTTTTCCTGACAAGCAGGCACTTCAGATCAATGCGACTTAATAGTAGGTATTGAGCTGTGAGAGACAAGACATGAAGTGGGCCATGTACTGGGGTAGTTGAATTGTACACTAGCTCATGCGACTTTCCATCCTCTACCTTCCAATAAATCTAATTTTAAGTAAAAAAAATGATGTTAAATAAAAGTAGCATTAGCAAAAATGTACAGCTCATGCACTCTCTGATACTAGTGTGTGTGAATTTCATTGAGTAAACTTATTAGATACGGTCAAAATCACATATAAAAGCATTGTGATTCCAATGTTGGTAAAAGGTACTATATGAAATCAGCATTAACTCATCTTGAAGAAGGAACAAGATTAAAAAGCTGTCGTTCTTTCAGTACACAGAGGTACATATGCTCATGATCCGATCTTAAACTAGCACTGTGTGAATACAACTCAAGTTCTTCCAACACACCTATCAGCGATCTAAAAATACTACTCGACATCAAAGATAGCTCAGCTTGAGCATGACTAGACTAAAGCCTTTTATTGATAAACTAAAGGCTTTTACCTCTCTAACTCTCAGTTTTCCAATGTTGATTGTGAAGTGTTAAATAGAGAGAGAGAGGGAGAGGGAGGGAGGGAGAGGAGGAAAGAGAGTATACCTCGTAGCAAGCGGCTGAGATAAGAGTGGAGAGGACGGAGAAGAGACAAGCCCGAACTAGGACGCGAATGGAACCAAGTCAACCAGCCAGAGAGCCAGTGCAGAGGTAAGCGAGGCCGGATCGAAGAGTTAGAGTTAAAACTCGGCACCGACGGGGTGGACGAAAAACAAAAGAAGAAGAAAAGAGAAAGAGAGAGAGAGGGGGACCCTTTATGCCTTTTTATTTTCCCGGTTTAGAATTGGAGAATAGGTTTTTCTTTATTCTTTATTGGCCTTCATCAGCATTTGTTAATTAGAGGCATTTTTATATCACTTAATTAGAAACGGTATTATACAGAAGAATTTTTTCTTCCGCCATCAGCCTAATGCCACCAATTCCCAACTTTCTTGTAGTGGGGTACTTATCATACGAGAAAAACTAAACTATGTTTCTTTTAGAGTAGCAGTGTATCCTTGCAAAGTTAAACAAAATTTTACGTACGAGATGGGAACCTCAAAGCAGCATTAATAACCACAAGAAATCTCAAAATAACATGTCATATTCTAGAAAACAGGAAAATCGAACAACTAATTGTTGTAATAAAAGGAAAACAAAAATAAATTATCAACCTTATAATACCAATAAAAGAGAACAGAATATCTGAATTTGATGTGTATGCGCATATATCTCAAAAGTTTCAAATAAAGCAAAAATAAAATTTCAGAAACGGTCTAATGGGAAAAGATAATGTTTTCCGTGTGAGAGGTCTCAGGTTTAAAATTCGAACAGAGAGTTCTTTATGAACATTTAAAGTTTGATAACTTTCACTCTCACCTTTATAAAAAGCAATACTCTCCGTATAGGAGATCGCAAGTTCAAAACTTAAATGGAGTCATTTATGGATATTTAAAAGTTAAGGAGTTTAGACTCTCATCTTTATTTAAAAAAAAATTCAAAAACTAGCAGTTCAAAAATCTCATATACAAATGAATAAATGAATTTCACAATGAGCCATTTTTCTAAAATTCATGATTTAATGTATATTTCTAGTCACCATGAGAAAATTCAAGATCCAAAAAAGAACTCATCTAATAGAATAAAAATAAATAATTAATTCGGACAAAAGAACTAGGACAAATAAAATGGAAGAAGTACTAAAAGAAATATTAAAACAGAAAAAAATTGTCATTTGAAAAAATAATAAAAAGAATATATTAAAGTATGTTTGGTTACAATATACATTAAGGGATAAAAAAATAATTCTTATCTCGTAATAATTCGATGAAAACTGATAAGAATTATCCTTTTATCTTTAGCTATGCTTTATTGATTTTACTAAATCTTTTTTCTGTGTTTTCTACTTGATTACTAAATGTCACTGAATCTTTTCTAACAAATTGGTCTTTATCTAGGTCAAAATCACGCCAAATCGCCTATAATTGCCAATAGAAAGAAGATATACTAATTCAATTCCCTCTGGCTTCATATGCCTATAAATTCTGGCCAATATTCCTAGCAAAATATTGCACTTCTATACAGAAAAACTCATAAGTTAACAACAGAAATGCTTACAATTATCAGCTCTGAGCTTGTAATCCCATGTGAGGTAACACCAAGGAAACCTCTTTGGCTATCCAACCTCGACCTGGCTGGTCGAAAGGCCCACACCGCTATGGTGTACTTCTACCGGCCGAACGATAGCACTAGGAAAGATTTCTTCTCTGTTGAATCAATGAGATCATCTCTGGCAAAGGCTCTCGTTCCGTTTTATCCCTTGGCAGGACGTCTCGGTGAGGATTCAGAAGGCCGCACAGAGATCAATTGCAATGGAGAGGGAGCTCTTTTCATTGTAGCTCGATCTAATGCCATGTTGGATGATTTCGGTAACTTTGCGCCATCAGTTGAGATGAGGAATTTTTTTGTGCCTCCAACAGGAGAGCCAGATCAACCTTGTCCTCTACTTATGGTACAGGTATATATGAGAACTAAAAGAGAAATTAATAAGTTACTGTTTGTGACACTATTCTGATGGTTACCAGCAGTGTAGTAGTTTAAAATCTTGAACTTTAGGAAGAAGTTAAAATATTAGGATTAGACCAAGCATCCATGTCTTGTAAATTATTATGAGTTTGGTGTTATTTTGTTTTATACAAAAGTGAATTAAGATTTCATTAACTCCCATTTTATTTGGGAGCTTTAAAATGGAGCTTAACAAAGAATAACAAAATAAAAATATACATCCTTGAAAGTAGCAATAATTAGAGTGGGAAATTATATGGCATCAATTCCACTCTAACCTACAACATGCACCAGAAAGAGCTCAAATTAATAAATCACAAAATAAAAAAGCTTTCTGCTGTTGTTCAATTTTAATAATCAGATCTAATTAACCAAAAAAATTTACAACTATTACTTATTAATTAGGTGACATTCTTCAAGTGTGGAGGTGTTGCATTAGGCACTGCCATGCACCACATGTTGGTGGATGGTCGCAGTGCCTTTCACTTCATGGAAACATGGTCTCACATTGCCAACGGTGAAGATGGTGACACCGTGCCACCTTTCTTTGATCACACTCTTCTCAGTGCCAGGCCTGAGCGGAAAGTCCTGTTTGACCATTCGGAATACAAATCCAATCCGAAATCAACCGTTCCTTCCGACATTCCTACAATGTATGCTATCTCCGTTCAAGAAATATCCGACAAGCACATTGATGCACTCAAGATTCGATGCAAGGATAAAGCTGCAGGGGCTCGAGTCTCGACATTCTGTGCAATCACGACGCTTGTTTGGCGCTGTTTTTGCATGGCAAGGAATTTGGATACTGGGTCAGAATCCAAGCTTTACACTATGATAGATATGCGAAACCGCATGCGCCCCCCGCTCCCACCTACCTATTTTGGTAATGCCGTTATTCGTATATCTGTCTCAGAATTGGTCAATAATATCATCTCAAGTCCAATCAGCCAAGTGGCCGAAAGGGTACATGAAGCTACCAAGAAAGGTGATGGTTACGCAAGGTCGTTGATCGACTACTTGGAGACAGCCGACATGGGGAACTTACCCCGGAGCGGTGTCCCAATTACTGAATTGCGTGTCATCAGCTGGCTAGGGATGCCAACGCACAACGCCGATTTTGGGTGGGGGAAACAGATATTTTTTGTACCCATTTACTACAGTGGGTATGTTTTTCTTATGGATAGTCTCGGGAAAGATGGCGGCGTTTCAATTGTGGTGTCATTGGAGCCGGAAAGCTTGCCGGAGTTTGAGAAATTGTTCTCGGAGGAGCTAGCTTCTTTACATGTCTGAGTTCAATGATGATAGGTGACTGGAGTATAAGTGATCGGATTATATCAAAACCGTTGAACAAATTAAGATCTTTAATTATCCTATTTATGTAGTTTAATTTAAATAAAAGCTTGTATCTTGCTTGGGTTTTAGATGTTATCATAAAATAAAGTCTAATGCAAGTTGATCGATCAAGTTTATTTCAATCCCATTTTATTTGTCTGCACTCCCTTATTTGGTAATTCAAATAACGCCTTCAATATATTACAATTATTTATATGACATGTGTACTAAAAATTGCAAATTATTTGGTACAAAATAATTTGATCAAAAGTAGTGCCTGGATTTTTTGTCCAGTATATATATTCTACATTTGGTGTTAACTATAGAAAAAAAAATAACAAATTTAGACCAAGAATTTAAGTTGCTGCTAATTTAGACACACAACATAACAGTTTCAGCCAAGCAGCAGACTGGCTAGTTTTGGTAAAATTTGCATTGTCCACAATTATTATATTGAGACTGTCATTTGTCATCTAATTTAACAAATACTGAGTCCATATATATCTTCTATATTGGTTAGCTATTCCATCGAATGGAATAGACAGAAATTGAATGGAAGAAATACTTCATATACTGTAGCGGATAGTTATGAGATTCATGTTGAATGATTTTTAATTGGGAGGAGGGGAGGGAATTTTTGTCGGATAAAGTACTATAAAGAATCTGAACTCATGAATACTATTGAGATCGATCTTAAAACGTGGCCAACTTCTTAATCTGACTGTGCATGTGAAAATGAAAAAGAAAAGAAAAAGGTGAGAAATCCTTTGAGATTATCCACTCTAAACAGTGATGAAGTTTGATTGAACAAGCTGATGTTATGTAGTGCGCTATATGAAGATATTTCTCTTTGAACATATATATATATATAGTGCGTTATAACGGACTATTATATTTAAACATTTTTTCATGATAGGTATGGTTGTACACTTTGATTAAATTCTATGTATAAACTTTTACTTTAAGAGAGATGATTTGTTTGAGAAATACTTCTCACCTAATCGCTGCAATATCGCTAACCTGTCATAGAATATGGTTGATATTAATGGTCAAATTTTTGCACTTAATATCATAAATTTGACGTAAGAAGGCCTTAATTACATGATACCTAATTCTTATAATTATAGTATAATAATTACATCACATGTGCATGGTAGTTGCTGGTGCATGCCTTTCAACTAAGCAAGTACATGCACTGAAAAAGTATGCAATTGAACACGTTAGATTTTTGCCAAATTTTTTTTTCTACGAATCAAATATTTTAATAGTTTCAAAATGGATATATAGTACGAACCAAACATTAATTCATTATCCAACGGTTCCTATTTATATTTTGTAGTAGGTGGATAGGCAGAATAAATCAAAATAATTTGACTCAATTTTCTCTGAAGTTGATTTGGATCATGACGGTGTTGATTGGGGGACATGGAAAATGTAAGAAAGGTCAAGAAAATCGGCTAAATATTTTGAATTGACATTCACTATAAAAAGTTAATTAATTATGACAGTTTACTATCACTGAATTTATGATAAGTATGAACTACAAAAAAAAAATTGTATAACAAAACACCTCTTATGAATCAAATTCGACCGATTTAAATTAAGAAAAATTATTTTTATATTGTGTATTTTGTATTTCTTATCTGCATATTAAAAATATTTATATTAAATAGATAATTTATTTATATCTGAATTTATAAGTATTTATTATTAATATAAAAAGTGTTTACATTTTTTCTTTCATAAATAATTATAAAAAAAATTTAATTAAAAGTAAAAATATACCTTACATAATTTTTAATTCTAATAATATAAGATATAAATATTTTTATCATTAAATATAAATATTTTTAAAAAATATATATATATATATATAAATCTAAAATATACATAAAAAATATAATTATTACTCTTTTTAAATTAAATTAAATCCAACGGTTTAAAGTTCTTCCGACTTCTATATCTTCCATTGAGATATAATGAGGGAATGAAGAATTGTTAGTTGAGACTTGAACGGTCCTTTTTGCTACTTAAACCCACTTTTTTCAAATTTGTGGACCCAATTTTCAAAAATAGAAGGGACGTAAAAAATAACAAAAAAAAAAAATTTTGCGTGTCAACCAACTTGTCAAAATCCGAAATAATGGTTCGTGTTGGAATTAATTGTACCTTTCCGTGGTCCAAAAAGCATACTGATTTTTGCTGTGTAAGCATCCCTTCAGTGTAAACGGGCTGCCCGGAGAAAAAGCATTTCTTAAGTATCGAAGAACATATATATATATATATATATATATATATATACATATAAAGTAAAGGTAGAGTGTTTTTATAAGTATTTCGGTTCGAAATATTTACGGATTAAATTTTAAAATTTTGTGTCAAAAATGTCGATTCAAATAGCTCAATAAATTTTTCATATCAAAATCTCATAAAATAATAAAATTTACTATTTTTAGGATTTTTGAACTATTTTTAATGACTTTTAAAGTTGACTATTTTTTATCATTTAAATATTAATATTTTTCTATTATTTTTATGATTATTTTTCAAAATTCATTAAAAATAGTTTAAAAATCTTAAAAATGGTAAATTTTAGTATTCTACGAGATTTTGATATGAAAATTTATTGAGCTATTTGGATCGACGTTTCTGATACGAAATTTCAAAATTTGATTTTTAAACATTTCGAACCGAAATATTTATAAAAACATCCTCTATATATAAATTAGACCCAAATGTATGAAGTCATGCTTCCACTGTGGAATTTGGACTAAAACTGTATACTAGTACTATGTACTATGTACCATGCAAGTGTATTAATATTTTTTCCTTTTTAGCTTTCCTAATTCCTTTTTCTTTCTTGTCTTTTTTTTATTGTTGTTTTCATTTGTGCAAGTATAAGAACTTTATTTTTAGTCTCGGTGGTGGTTCCATTTGTTCTGAATTATTATTTTTCAGACTGGGACGCTTGAGTTTATATATGCCTATATTATTGAAATTATAAGGAAAAATGATATTCATCTTTAGGTATGGAACGGATTGAAATCTCTTATGCATTTTAGAAAGCGACCAATAAAACTTCAAACTAAATTTTTCATAAAATCCTCTAACTGAGTTTTTATTTTTGATAAAAAAAATACATTCATGTGTACCAACTTTTCTTTTTTGTTTTCATTTTTAACAAAAAAGATACGTTCATATACTCTCATATATTTAAGTCCAATAAGTCTCATTTGAGTATTTGTATAATATACTCAAGTGTTTACATAAGTGATTCATGTGTTTATATCTTTGATTTAATTATTTATATATTTTAAACAGATGTTTGTATTTTATTTTGTACTCAAATTTATATATATAAGTAAATCAGGTATTTATATTCCGTACTCATGTGTTTATATATGAGACTCAGGTGTTTGTATGAATCGCTAAGAAGAAAAGTAACAAGAGAGAGAAAGAGAGCTCGGAAAACAAAAATATATGGGAAAAAAAATCAAAAATAGTGACAAGAGAGATGAGAGAGAAATAGAAAAATAGAATCTTGGGAAAAATAAAAACACGTGGGAGAAGAAAGACAAAGAAAATCTCAAAAAAAAAATACGTGGGGTATAAGTCACATGGGCTACTTAATTGTTTATATAAATAAATTAGATATTTATATATTGGACTCAGGTGTTTATATATATAATTGAAAAGAAAAATTAATTTAGAGATACATGGGCTACTTAATTTAGAGATAAAAAATTTTAGAAAGGAAAATGACAAAAATCACGCAGATTAAATGAAGTCAAAAATGTATAGAAGACAAATCTAAGAGATGAAGCTCTAGAAATATAAATATTTTCTCAACATTTTTTTCCTGCTACTAGTTGATTCAGAGACAACAGAGATGGATAAGAATTACTTCCTTGCCTTCATTATCTTCCCAATTTCTTAAAAAATAATTCGAAAAGTATTATCAGAAATCCATTAAAACTTCCCTTTTAAGTATTTTAAATTGTATGATGGAAGGTGAAATTTATTTTTAATCAATCCAAATTTAATATATGCACTATTAAAAAAAATATTATTAAATTTAAATAATATTTTTCAAATGCATATACCGTAAAAGTTGAATGTAATATAAAAGTTAGAATGCTAAAATTATCTTTAATATTATTTAAAAAAATTTTAACTCCTTCAGTTTACCTTAAATAATTATCATTTAATTAATATCTGTTGAATTTCATTGTTAAATTCACTAAATCTTTGTGTTCCACTAAATTTCTGAGCCATTAATTACTCTTTCTCTCCCAACAAAGAGTATTACTATAACGATTTGAAATTGGTTAATTTGTCTTTGCTAGATTTACGTCAAAACCTGATTGATTCAACTGCCTGAAAGCTACCTTCAAAATTTTTGCCTATAAAAGCTCACTAATTATTTGCCTGGCAAAATATTGCACCTCTATTGCAGAAACAAACTTAAATCACAAATTAACAAAAAACTCATATAGCTAGTGACAGATAGTTTTTACAGAATGATTGAGATCATCAGCTCTGAGCTAGTAGTTCCAAGTGAGGAAACTCCAAAGGCTCCTCTCTGGCTCTCCAACCTCAACCTAGCTGCCGGGAGGGGCCACACTACCACGGTGTTCCTCTACCGTCCGAACAATAGAGCTAGCGATGATTTCTTTTCTGTCGGAACACTGAAATCATCTCTGGCAAAGGCTCTCGTCCAGTTCTATCCCTTGGCGGGTCGTCTCGGTGTGAACCGAGATGATGGTCGCATAGAGATCAACTGCAACGGAGATGGCGCTCTTTTTGTTGTAGCTCGCACAGATGCTATGCTAGATGATTTTGACGGCTTTGCGCCATCAACTGAGATGAGGAACCTTTTCGTGCCTCCAGCCGAACAACCAGATCCACCTTGCATCCTACTTATGACACAGGTATAAGAAAAAGAAAAAACATATATACATTGTTGTTTTTCGAACGATTTAATTGCTGGTATAGTTGTTTAAAATCTTGGGCTTTAACTAAAGAAGGGGAGCACAATTTCTTATTTTGACAACTTTAATATTTTTTTTATAAAAAAAAATCTAAATTTGGAGTTTAACATTATATTGAAGGCGTGATCTATATTATCCACGTATCATATCTATATAAAATGATAAAATTTAATATATATTTTATTGTATATTGAGTGGTTTGAAATTTCAAAGCTATTAGGTGGCATTCTTCAAATGTGGTGTTGTTGCATTGGGCACTGCCATGCACCACACTGTCACGGATGCTCACAGTGCCTTTCACTTCATAGAAACATGGTCTAGCATTGCCGGTGGCAAAGCCGGGTGCTCCGAACAACCTTTCTTGGACCGCACTCTCCTCAGTGCCCGGCCCGACCGGAAAGTCATCTCCAATCACTTGGAGTACAGATCCAACGCAAAATCCATTGTCCCTTACGTTGTTTCTACGTTGCACGCTAGTTCCATCCTAAAAGTGTTCAATAAGCACATTGATGCACTCAAATTAACTTCGTTGTTGGGACACCGCTGGTGCTCATGTGTCAGCATTTCGTGCCATCACGGCACTTATCTGGCGGTGTGTTTGTACAGCATGGAAGTTGGACATCAACTCAGTATCTCAGCTTTACACCATGATTGACATGCGCAATCGAATGCTCCCCCCACTCCCACCTACGTACTTCGGTAATGCAGTTATACGAACTTCCGTCTCAGCAATCGTCGGTGATTGTTAGAATTCGAACAATGAATTGTATTTCAATATTGTGAGTGGTAAGATAGAAAAAGGAGAAAATTGTTTGTGGTGCAAAAAATTGCAGCATCATTTTCTGATTTCTCATAGTTTTTATTCAATGCTTATAACAAAATATGGTAATAAATATCCTAATACATTTCTGACTAAAAATAGCGTGTGGTTTCTTATTTTCCACTCGCTTAATAAGAAAGAAAGCAAAAAAAAACAAATAACAAAATATTATCTGAATCTCTAAAACAAGGAATCTAATATTAGTAAAGGAAATAACAAAAATAACAAAATACTCTTGACTATGTCTGTGTGTCAGGGACACAACAGCTTACATCTTACATTCTCCCCCCTAAGCTTGTTGTGCCCTCTTGATAGTTTGCATTCCTATTCTTTCTCTTAGTTCCAGAAATTTGACTCTTCCCAATGGTTTGGTTAATATGTCAGCAAGCTGGTTGTTGGTCCCGATATGTTCGACCTCCACTTTCCCTTCTTCTACACACTCTCTTATAAAGTGAAATCGAGTGTCAATGTGTTTACTCTGATCATGGAATACAGGGTTCTTGCACAGCGAGATTGCAGATTTGTTATCAATTTTAAGCTTTATCTTCTGAGGCAGCTGACTCAAAAAATCTGCACGCAATGATTCTAGCCAGACACCTTGGCATGCTACTGATGCGGCCGCTATGTACTCAGCTTCACAAGAGGATAGAGCTACTATCTTTTGCTTCCTCGAAAACCAACTAACTGGATTGCTTCCCAAAAAATAAATCACACCAGTAGTGCTCTTCCTGTCATCCAAATCCCCAGCCATATCACTATCAGAGAAACCAACAAAGTTCAGATTTCTTCTGGCATTTTCTTATAGCAGCAACCCATACCGATTGTTCCTCTTACATACCTTAGTATGTGTTTCACGGCTGTCATATGCTCAGTTGTAGGAGATTCCATGAATCGACTTACAATCCCCACAGAATATGCTAGATCAGGTCTAGTGTTCAATAGGTATCGAAGACTGCCTACAATGCTCCTATATCTTGTTTGATCAACTGGAGGGGAACTACTGTTCTTACTGAGTTTGAGTCTGGCTTCCATGGGTGCTTGTGTTGGGTTACATTCGTCCATGCCACATTCCTTCAAAATTTTCTGAGCAAAAACTTGCTGACACAAGGTGATCATGTTAGATGTCTGTCGCACCTCTATGCCAAGATAGTAGGTTAATAAACCTAAATCACTCATCTTGAATTTCTCCATCATCTCTAACTTGAACCTTGCAATCTCTAATTCACATGTTCCTGTAATTAGCAAGTCATCTACATACATTCCTACTAAGATGCTTCCTTCCCCTTGCTTTCTCCTATAGACTGCATGCTCCAATTGTCTTCTTTCGAAGTTCATTGACCTCAATGTGCTATCTAACTTGAAATTCCAGGCTCTTGGAGCCTGTTTCAAGCCATAGAGTGCCTTGTGTAGCTTTAACACTTTGTGCTCCTTCCCTTTTATCTCGAACCCTGGTGGTTGTATGACATAAACCTCTTCTTTTAGTTCTCCATTCAAAAATGCGGATTTGACATCCATATGATGTAATAACCACCCTTGTTGCACTGCTATCACCATGATCATTCGCACCGTCTCCATTCTAGCTACAGGAGCAAACACTTCCTCAAAATCGATTCCTTGCTGTTGCACATATCCCTTTGCTACAAGGCGTGCCTTGTACTTTGCAACTTTGCCTTCTGAATCTTTCTTTAACTTAAACACCCACTTGAGTCCTATAACCTTCTGGCCCTGAACAGGTTCTACTAGACTCCATGTTTTGTTGTCTTGAATGGCTTCGATTTCTTCTACCATGGCACAATTCCAGTTCTTATCCTTTGCTGCATCAGTGAAATTCGTTGGTTCTTCCATGCCAATCAAACACATATCAGAGTAATTCAACTGAACCGGTTCAGTTTCTCTGTATATTTCATCAAGGCTACGTAATTTCACTGGTCTTCCTTGTGAATATCCAAACTCCTCATGGTCTGTACCTTCCGCTGGTCCTTGTGTAGATGTGGAAGAGTCAAGGATTTGCTGTCTCACATCTTCACTGTCAAGCTGGTATTCATTGCCTGGCTCACTGCATAGCTCATTATGTTCATGATCTATTTTGAATCCAGTATTGGTTAGAATGTTTGTGCTACTTTCTTCGATATCCCAGTCCCATACCTTATCTTCCTTAAATATTGCATCTCTTGTCACATGCACTTTCTTAGTAACAGGATTGTACACCCTGTAAGCTTTGGACCCCTTTTCGTATCCAATGAACACCATCAAGGAACTCCTATCATCGAGCTTTGACAAATGAGTATGTGTTACCTTCACATGCACCAGACACCCAAAAGTTCGAAAGTGATCTACCTTAGGCTTTCTCTTGTACCATGCCTCATATGGAGTCATCCCTGTCAGACTTTTAGTTGATGCTCGATTCAGGATGTACACGGCAGTGGTCACACCCTCTCCCCAAAACTTTGATGGAACACACATGCTTTTCATCATACTTCAGGCCATTCCCAAGACAGTTTGATTTCTCCTTTCAACCACTCCATTCTGTTGTGGAGAATATGGTGCAGTCAGATACCTCTTAATACCCATTGTCTTGCAATACTCGACAAATTCATCTGATCTGAACTCACCTCCTCGATCAGTTCTAAATGCCTTTAATTTTGCATTCTTCTCTACCTCAATTGCCTCCTTGACTTCCTTGAATGAGGAGAAAGCTTTGTCCTTGGTTTTCATTAGTACAATCCACATGTACCTGCTGTAATCATCTACCAGTAAAAGAAAAAACTTATTACCAGCTGGAGTGGGAGGGGTAATAGGTCCACACAAGTCCCCGTGAAGTAACTCTAATGTCTCGCTTGCTCTGAACTCTGCCTCTTGAGGAAAAGGTGATCGACGCTGCTTGCCAATTATACATCCTCTACATGCTTCTTCTATGCATTCAATTCTTGACAGCCCTTCTACCAAATTTTCTTGACACATCTTCTTTAGAGACTGAAAGTTAATGTGCCCATATCTAGCATGCCACTTCCGTGTATCAGATTCAACACTCGTTTTTAAACACACGGACTGCACCAAATCTAGATTCAGAGTGTATAGTCTGTTATTTGATCTTTGAACCCAGATAATCAACCTCCCATTTTTGTCTAACACCTTTAAACTACCGCCTTCATGTTGCACTTTGCACCCCCTTTCTTCAAGCTGCCCTAAACTAATGATATTACTAGTCAGCCTTGGAATGTAATACACATCAGTTATTGCCCTCTGTTCTCCTGTACGTCCCCTGATTACCACAGTGCCACGCCCTCCTATAGGCACCTCTGAACCATCTCCAAGTTTCACTGTTCCTCGAATTGTTGTGTCAAGATTTGTGAGATGTTCTATGCAACCCGTCATGTGATTGCTTGCTCCTGAGTCCAAATACCAGACATTTTCTTTAGTTTTCACCTTTGCCCCCATGTACAATTCCTCAAATCTTTCAGGAATCGTCTCAATGCCACAATTCACTTCTTGAGTTCTTATTAGCTCATGCATGAGTAGAGCCGGCTCCTCTTCTTCTTTCTCTGTTAGATTCACCTTTTCCTTCTTTGGTTTACGACACTCTGACGCAAAGTGCCCATAAATTGAGCAATTAAAACGCTTGATCTTTGACTTGTCGAATTTCTTGTATGATTTTTTCTCATATTCTCCTTTTTGCCATCCTTCTTTACTATCAGATCCTTCCCCATTCTTCCTTTCTTTCAGAGACAGTGCCTCCCACTGTGAACGTGTAAGCATTAGTTTCTCATCTTCTTCTTTATGTTGGTGTCTTCCCTTCATACTTTCCTCAAAAACTCTCAACCGCCCTACCGCTTCTGCCACCGACATCAAAAATATGTCACCCCATTGTTCTATTGTTCCAATGATTGGTAAGAATTTATCTGGTACGGCGCTAAATAACTTTTCTACCACAACACTATCTTTCAGATCCACCCCGAGAGATCTAATTTCTCCTACTGTACTTATCAAGTTCTGGGAGAATTCTACTATACTAGTGGTATCCGACATAATCATCCGATCAAATTGTCGTTTCAATACCTGTGCCCTTGCTTTCCTGACACGATCTTCCCCTACACTCATCTGCTTGATGGTCTGCCATGCCTCTTTTGCTGTCTCATTTTCAGCTATCGCCATTATCACGGCATCAGGCACTGCTTGGGAGATAGCAGCTAGAGCTCCCTGATCCTTTTCCTTATCGACAGGTTCGTTGCCCTCCATTGCATCCCATACACCCAGTGCCCGCAAGATTATCTTCATCTTCACCGCCCACAATCCGTAGTTTGTGTCATTCAGCATAGGATACTGAATTGGCACACCGACTCTTGCAATCGTACTAGGTTGCGTTTTCTCTCCGCTTCCATTTTTCATGATTCAAAGCCTAAGCTCTGATACCAAATGTTAGAATTCGAACAATGAATTGTATTTCAATATTGTGAGTGGTAAGATAGAAAAAGGAGAAAATTGTTTGTGGTGCAAAAAATTGCAGCACCATTTTCTGATTTTTCATAGTTTTTATTCAATGCTTATAACAAAATATGGTAATAAATATCCTAATACATTTCTGACTAAAAATAGCATGTGATTTCTTATTTTCCACTCGCTTAATAAGAAAGAAAGCAAAAAAAAAACAAATAACAAAATATTATCTGAATCTCTAAAACAAGGAATCTAATATTAGTAAAGAAAATAACAAAAATAACAAAATACTCTTGACTATGTCTGTGTGTCAGGGACACAACAGCTTACATCTTACAGTGATGTCATTTCAAGTCCAATCAGCCTCGTAGCCAAGAGGCTACATGAAGCTACTAACCAAGGTGACGATTACGCAAGGTTATTGATCGACTACTTGGAGACTGCTGACATGGGAAACTTACCACGGAGCGGTCTCCCGACTTCTGACTTGCGTGTCATCAGCTGGCTCGGGATGCCAATGCACCATGCCGGCTTCGGATGGGGAGAACCGTTATGGAGTGGACCTGCCTTGATGTACTACAGCGGCTATGTGTGTCTTATGAATAATCCTGAGAAAGATGCCGGTGTGTCGATTGTGCTGTCCCTGGAGAAAGAAAACTTGTCAGGATTCAAGGAGTTGTTTTTTGAGGAGCTAGCAGTCTTTACATGTCTGAATTCATTTGCAATGATTCTTTGGTGACAGGAGCATAAATTGATAGAATTACTAAATCAAGATTTCTCTTTGATTCGTAAATTCTAATCATTTCAAAGCTTGTACCTAATCTCTTAAAAAGAACCTAATGCAATTCGACTTATCAAGTTTATTGCTATTGTCTGATTTTAAATTTGATCCCTTTTAACTTTCTTAATGTCTTATAAATTCTAGTTATAAAACCACTGATTATGCCTTTTATTCCATTTTCTGATTATGTTGTTGTATATCTTTTCATCAAATTAAGCTCCCGAATCATATATATAATTTTTTCCTTGCAAATCAGCCTAAGTATTACAGCTTCCTAATGTGCAAAATATATATATCATTCTAGTACTTCGTTGCTTTACATTGAGAAATAAAAATTATATATAAAGTAATAATATGTTTATATCAAAATTTTGGTTCAATATTATTGCTGCTGTCTTAAAAGCCGCTTTTTTTTTCTAAATTAAAAAGCCTAGTCCTCCTGCAAAATGTGAGTGTAATTAGGTGGAATTTAAGTCTCACTAATAATCGATTCATTAATTCCGATATTTATGTATTTTTAAATATTTATTACAGGACTTAAACCCGCGTCTTTCTATAGAGAGAATGATGTGTGCGTCTTAGATTTTACAAAGTATTCTGATCAGACAATTACGTAGTGAGAAAATTAAAATAAAAGACAATTCTAGCCAAAGAAGAAATCCAAACATGAATTAACATCAATTTTTTGATTAAACAACATTTAACAATATAAGTTAAAATTAATGAAACCCAAATCTGCATGGTACAAAGAAAATATCCTAGACCAAATTAAAATTCAACTTAATGTAAAAGTATAAAATTCCGAAAATTAATGACCCCCAACATGAGAGATTATTGATCCAAAAATGACCATATATATAATAGAATATATGATTTATATATATATCCAAGCAACATAGATCATATATCTACAAATTGACCCTGAAACCAAATTAACTAAGATTTGCCACCACATAATGGAAATCTTTCCTTAAATGGAAACTGACTTGTAAACTTTGTTTGACACTGACACACATCTATGTCACCTTTTTATTGGAAATTTTCTCTCAATGCAAAATTTGCTTGTTATAAAATTCTCTATTTTTCAACTCACAAAGCCATGCATGTAGAGAGATGTATTACCTTCTCTAATCAACAGTACCATTATTTTCTTTCACTTGGTCTATAATCAAGAGCAGAGTTAGACTTGAAGTTAGGATTGAATAAAATTTCAAAATAAAACATAATTTTATAATTATTTTTAATATTAAGTATATTTTTATATTTTTATGTTAATTAAAAATATAGTTTTAAAAGCATATTTGTTAAAAAGAACTCGACTTTCATTTTTATCTAAAAAAATTATAATACAGGTATACTCATAGAGAACTAATAATATACTTCTAACTTCCAACGTACGTAGTTTGAGCAAACAATCATACAAAAATATAAGTTTGGAATATCATAATTATTTTGAATGCGCTTACTACTAAATAGTGATTTCAGAGAACAATTTTGGAGGTACAATTACATAGTTAGAAAATGAAAATAAAATAAAAGAAAATTCTAGCCAAATTAAGAATAAATCCAACCCTGAATTCATATCACCTTTATGATTAAACAACATACAAAGTTTGAATGAAACCCAAATAGGCATGGAACAAAAAAAAAATCCTAGACCAAAAATTCAGCTTAATGTAAGAGCATAAATTCCAAAAATGACCCCCAGCTTAAGAGATTATTAATCCAAAAATGACTATATAACACAAAATGAATGAGCTATATATATCCAAGCAACAGTGTATATATACCTACAAATTGACCCAGGAACCAAACTATGATTAATTTGCTACCACATAATAGGAAACTGATTATAAACTTTGTTTGACACCAACACATGCATGTCTATGTCACCTTCTTTTAGAATTATCTATTTTCAAACTCACAAAGCAACAATGCATATATTACCTTTCTCCAATCAACATTATTTGTTGTTGATCAGTTGACAAAAGCAAAGAATTGTAATGAAGACTTAAGATTGTAGGTTTTAAAATCAAATTGAAAAAAAAAATTATGAATATCTAAAGCTGAAAGACTCGACTTTCATATTTATCTAAAAAAATTATAACACAGATGTACTCAATGGAGAACTAATGACATACTTTTAAAGCCCAATTTTTCTTGTTAGCAAACAATCATACAATCTAATTTTGGAACATCATAATTATTTTCAATGCGCTCACTACTAAATATATTCCTCACATTTTTGGCCAATTTTTAAAGAAAAAATACACATGCATCCAAGTGTTAATTTGAATTTGGACCAAACTAATGCTCATTTCAGTCTAAAGGAGTATTCATTTTATTTAGTGATTCAGACATAATTTTGGAGGTATATATATATATATATATATATGTATATGTATATGTATTTATTTATTCAAGGAGTAACGCATTTTCCAATCACAGAATCAGAATCAACAGTATTTTCAATAATAATTGAGCATTAATTAATTAATCACCTTGCCTTAATTCATCTCCAACAACCAACACCTCTCTATGCATATATGGGATGGGAGCTATGTAGCTCTGTGCGTTTTCTCCTCCACCACTCAAATTAATTAACACGCATATATATACTAACATATTATCTTATATATCAAGTTATCATTGTTTATTCTGGTACTGTTGACAAAAATATACATATACATACATAAATATATATATATATATATATATATATATATATATATATATATATATATATATATATATATATATATATATATATATATATATATATATATATATATATATATATGTATGTATAGAGAGTAAAAGTATGGTGCTTTCATAAGTATTTTGGTTCGAGATCCTTATGGGTCAAATTTCGAAATTCTATGTCCGAAATGTCGATCGAAGTAGGTCAATAATAAATTCTTCATATCAAAATCTTATATAATACCAAAATTTACCATTTTTAGGATTTTTGAACTATGTTTAATGAATTTTGAAAGATGACCATAAAAATAATAGAAAAATATTAATACTTGAATGACAAAAAATGGTCTTCTTAATATTAAGAATTATTTGATTTTTCATCAAAGACCATTAAAATTATATGACATTTACAATGGTCTATATTTAACAGTTTTTTATGGAAATATCAAATGACTTTTAAGTTACACAAAATTTGAAACACAATCAATTTATAAAGTTAAAAAATATGTTTATCAATTTTTTTTATTTTTGAGAATTTTTAAAAATTATTTAAAAATTAATGATTAAAATTGTCAATATAATAATTATCAAGAGATCCCTCCATAATTAATTATAGTTAATTAAGAGAAAAGAGAATGGATTAGAACAGGCCCACCGTTTATAGGCCCAATTAGTGTTTCCAATTTGGGCTTAATTAAAAGGGCAAATGCATATTTTATTTCTTGCATTTCAACAAACAACTATATTATGCAATCCCAAAAAAATAATTATATAGAGGAAAGTTAGAGTGAATTTAAGTATTGATAAATTTAACTCAAAAATTTATCAAATCGACTTTAAACGATAAATCCAATTTGTTTAATAAATTCTTTATATAAAAATCTTATAAAATACCGAAATTTTTTATTTTTAGAATTTTCTAACTATTTCAGATTTTTTTTTAAAATGATCTATTCTCGTATAAAAATATTCATTATTTTATAATTATTTTAGGATCATCTTTAAAAATCTGAAAAAAATAGTTAAAAAAATTTAAAAATAAAAAATTTAGATATCCTATGAGATTTTAATATGATGAATTTTTTTTAGCAACTCAAATTTGTTGTTTGAAACCGTTTCAATCATTTTTTGAGCTAAACTCATCAAAAAATTTGATGAACTTAAGTTCACCCAAACTTTACTCTGACTATAAATATATTATGAGATGAGCCCAAAATGTAAAAAGACTTCCACTCCACACCGTCAACATCCGGCAAGTATACTTACTCGCCAACAAAGGAGATCTCAAGGCGGCCGCTTTCGTCATCCCATGCGGCAACTATCCTCGCCCCGACATAGCGACGGTGTTCGTCAAAGAGGACAGCGATCGCTTAGATCCAAGTAAAGTCATATCATGAAGGGATGCCAATAAAAATGTCGATTGATGTATAAATCTGAGTCTAAAACAATGCAGAAACGTAGATCACCACATGCACCAGGCTTGTCACATACTATACATAATTTAAGACGAAATTAATACAATGAGAAAAAAATGAGAACAACACATAATTAACTAACAAAACTTTTACTTATTTTCTCCATCTCTTTGCATCAACGAACATGTACGCATGTAATTCATTGCGCATGATTTGAGCTCATTTGCGTAATTTCTCCAAAAGCAAGGGACATACGCGTAAAATGTTCTCAGAAGAGGATGCCAGAGTACAAGCACTTGATTAGCGATTACGCTTTGGTGTCTCTACGATTTGGGACGAGAAATTAGTCTCAAAAAGGAAAAAGAAAAGAGGAAATTGAAGAAGGAAGATTCAGATCTGAGCTTTCCTTCTCCACTGGATCGAATCTGGTCTGAATCTAGTCGCCTTCCTTCAATCGCTTGAATTGCGACTATAGAGAGGAGAGAGAGAGAGAGAGAGAGAGAGAGAGAGAGAGAGAGAGGAGAGAAACCCTAGGTCGAGCGAATCCGCTCCGATCAGTTCAACTTCATTCATTCCTTGTTTTTGTTTCTTGATTAATCGGAAAGATTCTTTCTTTTGCTATTCGGAAGAAAGTCTCGCCTTTTTTTTCTTTCTTTTCGACTTCGAATTTCCCTTGATTTGTTGGTTCGAGCGAGTTTCTGGGCGGAATTGCCGTTCCCATGCGATTTTCTGAGAATTTGGGGGCCGAATCGAAGAATTGATCTTGATGTCTTGGGCAGGACCTGATGAGTTGTTCCTCTCCACCTCTCTTGCTAGTTTTCTAGACAGTAAGTTCGTCTGAAACTGTTTAGTTTTGTGGAATTTCTGGTTGATTGAAGCAAATTTGGTTCTGATGGCATGATATTATTGTAGTATTGTAGTTACATTTTAACGATTTATGGCCAAAAACATATTGACTGGATATGATGCATAATGATATGCATTAAGGCACTAAGTTTTGCAAGAAACAGGTATTTGTTAACTTAGAAGTTCCGACCCTTTGGTTTCAAGTAGAATTAAGTCTTGTTTTTCAACTCAACCATCTCAGTTTGACACTGTTTGTGAGCGAGTAAAACAATGGTTTAGGGTTAAATCCATGTACTGAACTGCAAAAAATTCTAAATGTATTACTATTAAAATTATTCATACCACGGAAGTTTCATGTCTTTATGCTGTTGAAGTGCTGAAATACAATTTCTTTGGGATCTTTAATTTCGGACGACATTTTTGTTAGAAATTACTGAAAATACCTTATCTTTTGTTATTCGACAGAGAAACTTATTGTGTTGTTAAGAGATGGTCGCAAATTACTAGGCACGCTTTGTTCCTTTGACCAATTTGGTATGACATTTTCATTTTTTTTTACTACATTTGTTCTTTTTAAAAAATAATTATTAGGTAGCCACTCAAGCTGCTCAATTTATTTTATGGAACAATGTTTTAAGGAGCTCTTTCTGGCACAATAGTATGTCTAATACCCTTGTTCCAGAAATTAGATTTATATGGGGAGTGAATATCAAGAAATCTTTTTTAAGGTCAGAAGCCAAAATTTGAGGAATTGAGCATAAAATGATTTTTGTGGTTTCTTTGGCTCCTTTTTTGGTTAACTGAGGCATGTTAGCATCGATGCTTCATGATTTTCTTTACCTCTTGTGCTCAGTTGTCTCTGTACCTACTGATACCTGAAATTTCAATCTTTCATTTATACCTTGAAGATTTAATTAGCTATTCTTTTGTAATTGTCTGTGTAGCAAATGTGGTGCTTCAGAATGCATGCGAAAGAGTTATAGTAGGGGAACTTTACTGTGATGTACCACTTGGTCTCTATGTAATTCGTGGTGAAAATGTAGTACTTATAGGAGAATTGGTAATTTCATCTTTCTTCTTTATGCATTTAATAAACTTAATCAAGTGTTTCCTGTAGTTTTCACGATTACATATGATGCCCAATATTGGCAACAACTTTTAGATAACAGAGTTCAAATATGTAAATCCACTAGGCTTCATGTTGTAGTTAAATTTGGTTTCAGAAACCAAGAGAGGGGTAAATTTGTCATTGCTTAAAGGAATGCTTCTTCATTGAGGCATTACTTGCCAGCATCTGACTGTGTTAAACATTGGTTATAATATGAGAAAGATAACATTATTGATAAATAGAATTAAATGCTGGATGCTATTTGCAGAAGAATCTTTTCATTATTGATAAAACAAAAGGTTGGTTTGTTCAGTCCCAAAACGCTTTGGAGAAGTATTAATACCGTTGTAAAGTTTGATTTACTGTGAGTTTTGCTAATAGATTAGCAGCTGGATCCACCCTGGTATGTGTTAATGCTGTGCTATCTCCTATGGTTTATTAGGGTTAATTTTGTACCATCCAACTATTTTGCTTCTTATTTATACGATGCATTTTGTAACAAGTGGTTATGATATGCCATCTGATTCTTGTGTACTTCCATTAGGAATACTATTATATTAATATGTCACTGTTATCAGTGATCAGTATTTACCATCATTTCTAATTGTAATTCCATTCATTTTCTTTATCTTAGGATCGAGAGAGAGATGAACTCCCCGCTCATATGACTTGGGTCTCCGAAACTGAAATTAGAAAAGTATTGTACCTTTTTACCTACTTTCATTTGTTTTTATATGTGTATTTTTTTAACTATGACTAACCAATTATTAGTGCACCATTCTGGTTGTGCTGGTACCATCTCATTTTTTTTCATTGCTTGTAGCCTTTTAAGGACCAATCCATTCTGTAGAAAGATCCGTTTGATTTTGTATTCTACGAGAATATACTGATCTTATACTGGTAGTGACTGTTTGTATAACCATGGCTTATTGTACTGGTTATGGACGTCAGATGATTTGGTACCAGCCATGATCAGTATAATGGTTTTCTATACTGTTTGTACCAGTATGCTGTATAGAAGGCATTACAATATCTTGCTTGTTCATATTGATTTGAACTTTGGATGACCAGGAAATTTTTTACCAGTATTAGCTTGGTCCGCTATCTTTTAATATATGAGGGTAAAAGCTAATACATCGGTTGTGCACAGTGAGGATTACTATTTCTCAATTTTGTGCTACAGCTATTAGCATTTGCTCCTGGATTTCATTAATGACCACACATTATGTTGTTATTAGCATTGAATGATGTTATGCATGTCATTCAATGGTAAGACATAATTTTGATGGCCACATGATTTGTGGCGATTAACATTAGGTACTTTGTTTAATTGTGTGTTTATGGATCTATGTATCTATATATAATTACCTTCTTATTTCACCAGGCTGAGAAGGCTGAGAAAGACTTGAAGGATCTGAAAGGGTCTATGCGCAAACGAATGGAGTTCCTTGATTTCGATTGATGTCTCTTTGTCTCTGTTCAATAGTTTCTATTTGGGGTAATTTATACAGCCTGCTTAGCCGTACCCATTTTTTCTGCACGGCTTTTGTTTGAGTGGGCTGGTTGCTATTTGCTTTCATGCATCTTGAAGGTCGGATATCTTCCTTTTTATAAATTTACTTGATTTTTGTTGTCTTGGAAGTTTTGTTGTTTTCTTGTGTGATGATAGCCGGATGGTAGTTAGATTCATGGTAATTATTGCATGATGTATGTGCTGAACGTATTAATCAGACTGGTGATGGTGGTTAATGTTTGAATCCCTTCTTTTTCTATGTTTGATTTTTATGGAATGTATCACATTGAATAGAGGTGATGTATGCTATCGTGTAGGTAGGTTAATCCTTAAAATCATGTTTTGGGATAGCCTCAAATGACCCCTGCTCATATTGTAAGTGTTGGTGCACAAGTACTGTATCAATTTAAATTCCTTTTGTTTTTATGTATTTTAATAGACCTAAACTTTTGAAAACTTGATTAAGCCTTAATTGAGTTGCATGGCCTTAATAATCAACCAGCAATAGTAGCATAATCCTTACTTTCAAAAATAATGAACGATTCATATTTTTCATGTTTGGTAATAAAATCTGGTAGTGGATGTGGAACCAATGGGCAAATCCTGTTTGTTTGGTATCCATTTTTACTATTTGTTAACTTCCTATCCAAAATAAAAAATCAGAGTCAACTTGTTGGGAATTTTTTCAGATTTTCAGTGGTGTATATCATTTCCTTATCCAGGGTTTATGTGCAATCCAAATCTGAAATTATTTAGGACAAAGATCCCAATTGATTTATTAGTGATCAAATTGGCAACTGAAAGCAAAATACTAAGAGCCTCCACCTTTCATGGGTTGTATTTGATGTTTTTAGTTTTCACTTTCAGCATTAGACTTGACCATGACCTGACAACAATATAGTGTGAAAAGCTTACTCAAACCTAACCCGTTTCTATGTACAAATGCAATTTGTTACTTCAAGGATTCATGTAGAGCATGTAACTGAGCAATGAGAATCAATTATATGAAATTTATGTGATATTGTAGCTTTTTGTTTTTGTACTCCAGCATTTTCCAACTATACTCTGGTATGAAACAGTCAAACGTTCATTTTTCTGAAAAAGAACAATATATATATATATCAGTTGCCTTTCAATGTTTTTGAGCACAACCAATCAAAATTGTCACTTGCAACCTATATATATCATATTATACTGTAATTAATTTCCTTAGTTATTATTTTGTTTCATACGGGATGATGACATGCTGACAAATTGATGAGCGCTTAAGCCTGTCAACACTTAAAAAGATCTAAAAGCAATGGTTGGTGAACATAACTACTGGAGCTGGAACTGTCAATCCCAAATTCCACTAGGCAACAATTGTCAATACCTTTTCTTCGATTTTAAGTTATACAAAGACTACATAACTTGTTCGTCATATTGGGTTGTTGGATCTGCTGTTAGCATTTGCTGATTGCTGTTTCAAACCTGGTTTTTATCTTGTTAGATTGCTAGCGCTGTGTTGATTGTCTCGCTAGATTTGAAGTAATATCAAGAGAGGAGGGGGGGGGGGGGGGGGGGGGGATAAACATGGAATTAATCTACTTGAACTTTTTTTTTCATTTCTTTGAGATATAGATGGGGTCAAGCCTTCCAACATTTTTTTGAGAAATTATCGGACTTGAATTCGCTAATGGCC
This sequence comes from x Bolboschoenoplectus mariqueter, assembly GCA_037678475.1. NCBI lineage: Eukaryota > Viridiplantae > Streptophyta > Magnoliopsida > Poales > Cyperaceae > x Bolboschoenoplectus > x Bolboschoenoplectus mariqueter. The sequence continues at coordinate 3,344,815 of CM075268.1, forward strand.
TTTTCGAAATACAACAGTGATGCAGTGATGGACTGAAATATTTTGGTTTCAGAAAAATGGTTTGAAAACTGTTAGGATTGCATTTATTCTGGTACATCTCAACAAAGGTTGATTCTAAGTTTGAACCTCTTAGGTGTGCTTCTCATGCATCCTCACCTTTTTCTTTTAAAGTGGACTACAATTTGAAGGAATTGACAGAATGTTTGGTATTAATTAATTGACTAATTGGTGCGGATTAAAGCGGTAATAAACTAATGCTACAAAAGTTGCTTTATAAATCGGAGGTTTGAAATTATTTGGTTTGACCAGGTCATATTTCTCATAAACACGTTTTCTTTCAAGGTTTACATGATAAATATATTATGAAAAGAATATAGAACAGACATGTTTATATATATTCCTGTCAATATTAATAGTATAAAAGCTACACTTTCATACTGGTACCAGTGCTTGAATAGCCAAAAATTATTCATATCTGTAACTACATATTTTTAATACATATAATACATATGTCTCTATACCTGTATAAATTGTTCATAATCTGAACTGATACCAATGCCTATTCAATAAATAATGTGTCTGCTTCCATTTCCAGCCTTGATTTTTTCTAGTTACTGCCAGAAATTTTACAAGAAATTAAATGGTTGAGTGCAGTTTGTACAATTACATGCACATATTTGATGTCTTCAATCTGTATGTATAAATAGTCAATTTGTTGTATACAAAATGTACTATATAATGTCATAAATAATTAATTTGCTGTATATGAATAATTTATGTCACTGTCAGTGTAGTGCCATGTAATGGTACTATGTGATCAGTTGATGCGCACTAATTAAGGTCAAAGTAAAGTAAAGCCAGCAAATTGACAACCAATACATTAACCTTATAATTATATTATCAATGAGGCCATCCCAAACAGCACATTTCAATTAATTAATTTATAATGTGCATCCCATTCCTATTTCAGCATACATCCTCAATAATACCTGTTGAATTTAAACAGAAAATCCATTTTTAAGAAATAGTCCAAAATTACAAATCTTTTATGATAAAATATCATTCTCAACTTCAAATTTTAACCTTAAATGTAGAACAACTTTTTTTTTTTTTCTATTTTATAACCCTAAACTGTCAAAAATACTTTTTATGAATACATAAAGACAAGGTGTTAGATTATTCAAGTTTGAATTTTAAAAATTAAATATATATCTTTAAACCTAAATGTTTGCTAGACTCACCCACAAAATATTTGAAATAATTTTTTCAAGACTTCTAATGAAATTCTTGCTGAATCAAATGAAAAATTTATGTAATGGAAATTTTGCAGTATAAAATGACAAAATTGTTCAAACACTCATATGTTTTTCCAATATATTGTGGTGCTTTTACTGAATTCTTAAAGAAAGCTTTTGTTTATGTCAGAAACAAAAGTTTCAGGAGGCACCCTCTCAGTTTTTTATTATAAAATTTTCAATTTTTTATTTTCACAAGTTTATTAGAGATCATTTTCTACATTGACAAATGTCAGCTAAATTGACATAAAATGTGACAAGCATTTATTAATAAACTGTGTCTTGTAGATATAAACTTTTTATGCCTGCATGTTATTCGAAGTAATTAATATATAGTTTAAATACACTAATTTATATATAATGTATGCTTCACCGTTTATTAATAAACTCTTAATGCTGTTTTCATAGCAGCTACTTTCTTGACATTTTGTATTTATTTTCTCAACTACATTCTCTGTTTCAATTATTTATGATGTTTATCCTCACAAGTGACTCATGCCAACTTCCAAACTTTTTATGTGTGATTTTTGTTTCTTTATTACCTAAATCAGACAAGCATTTAAATACATGTTATCCATTCCCAAATTAAATATTTTAAATATATATAATATTTTTTTATAAAGAATTTCGAATTAATAATTTCACACAAAATATATTGTCTTAATCCTTACATCAAATGCTAGTTCTCATTGATAACAAATTTTTAATTTGATATTATCTGAAAAGAAATGTGATACAAGTACTTCAGCGCACAACATCCAAGTATCAAACTCAATTAACCACTAGTGTTCAATTTTTCTTCAAAGCTCATAATGCATAAAATTAAAATAAATATTCAATAAATAAAATTAAACATACAAAGAAAACCACTAAACAATAATTATTATGACGAGATTATCATAAGAAATATGAAAGCCAATCAACGCAGTTTCACCTTATATTTAAAGTTTTTATAATATGTACAAAAAACTGATAAATCACAATAAGAAACCAATTATTTTTTAATAAACTGAAGCTAACATTTCTTTCTTTAGATAAAAATTGAGTCAAGATAACTAACTTTAAATATTTACAATAGATATTTTTCATTCGGATTTTACACCTGCAATTTTTTGCTATAAAATGGGACTAAATATTGATTTTGTAAGTTAACATCTTCTAAATTCTATATCGTAAATTCTGAAATATTATTCTTCAAAGGGACCCAAAAATCAAGATAAAATTAAGTTACAAAAAGAAAAAAATGATTAAAGACAAAAGAGGGTTTTGACACATAGCCCCCTTAAAACATCTACAACTGCATACCAGCACCCAAATGGAGACCATTTGAAGGTCATTTTAGTGAACAATATAATCTTCAGAGGGGGCGCGTGAAAAATATACGACGCCGTACGTTCTCATCACCGATTATTCGACCGCCTGATATACGGCACCGACACAAACGGTGCGGTGAAACTTGATACGATGGCTATGCGTGGTGTCACGTGACTTACTTCTCCGACAGGCGCCTCGATCATGTCCGTTACCACCTTGTTACAAAGCAACCTCATCCGTCGAATCATGTTCTGGTACGTTGCCACCTGACGTAACCGTCGGAGGAAGCTGAGGCGGCACCTCCACTGGTGCTTCCTTCGGTTACCACCGAGGCGTATCACTGCTAGTCTGCGCCTTCGTGGTGTTATTGTCACTAGCGGTGCTACGTGGCATCTTGGTATCGGCTCGACCATGGTTGTTGTATCTAGAAAATAAAAAAAAAAAAAAGAAAAAGACCTTTCTGGTAACTATTTGTTTCAATCAGTGTGTTGTTGAGTAGAGAAACAAGCTTTGAATAAGGAGGGGAAAGAGAAGCTTCGGAGAGTATTTATAGTGGAGATTTTGTAAATAGTAACTTTCCACCTAATCATGATGGGTAATTGCGGGTTAACGGGTCTGGATCCAATAATAATTTTTTGCCTTTTTAACTGGTGTCTTAAATAAAATAGGATTGTTATATTCTATTTGTTACTTATTTCATATTGTTAATTTGAACCCATTTGTTAAAAGGCATTAATTAAAGACTAAGGTAAATCCAAAAGAAATTTAATTTCGGTAGATTTTTTAACAATAGTGCGCTGACCCGACCCGCTAACACAACCAATTATAACCAGATCCGAACTAACTTCACCCCAATGTATGTCACGAACACAAATTGTGGGCCTAATTAAGGCCCGATTGAATGCATATTATTCGATTGATTGTCAATTTAATTAGGAGTTAATTGACAGGTAAAAAGAAGAACAGGGATAGAAGGAATTGGCTTCATCTTCTTAATATTATATTAAAAATTTTAACCAAAGAGAAAAAAAAATTAAGCATTTTTTGCCTCTCTTGTTTACTATGCTCTACCCAAACATAATAAATTATTTAGCATGATTTGTGGATAGAGGCTCATTTATGATATACCTCAGCAGTTATGACAAATAGAACAATAAATTATGTAATTTGAACTTCTAGTCTTATTTTGAATTATTGAAGTATCTCAACATTTGAAAAAAAAAAAAAGAAGAAACATTTATTGCAAAAATTTGTGCATACTGGTCTTATCTCAGATTTTGTGTTGTCATTGGTCCAAGAAATTAAATAGTGATGTGGTCCAAATTAATTATGTTATTTTCAATTAAAGGGAAAGACCCATTGAAAAATGTGTAATTAGGTGGAATTTTAATTTGAGAAGCTCAATCATTAATTAATTCTCATGTCATGAAGTTAAAGTAGTACCAAACATGTATTGATTGGTGGATTAATTAAGCTAGACTTATTTTTTGATAAAGTAGGCCCGGGCTAATTTGATTATTTTTACCAAACTCATTTATCCATGATATTAGTTAGAGAAACAATGTTTTAATTTTATTGGATGGATGGTCAGATCAGTTGGATGCAACATTTAACTATATTAATTGGACTTTTAAATTTTTTTTTTTGGGGGGGGGGGGGGGGGGATATTTTATATGCAAATCTGAAATAAAGTTTGAAACTTGATAGAAAACTGTTTGATAAATTGTATGTGGCACATGTGCCATGCATTGTATGATCTATATAAATGCTAGTAGGCTACTAAATTAAAAGTTCATGTTGTCATGCATTTTTATTCATGTGTTAAATTAAAAGTCCGGAAATGATTATGTAAGGTTAAAAATTCGTGATTCGGATATAATACGGATATAATTTGGGAATTTTTCGTAATTTAATTAAAAACATGTGAAAAGGAATTAACTAAAATATTTTGGAAAATACAAAAATTTATAAAGTATTATCATATTTATTCACAATATTTTTTAATTTTAGTTAGTCATTTGAAATATTTTAAATAAATAAAATCATTTATTTGTTACTAATTTAGAATGATTGCCAATCAAATGAACATGATGTCTGATAAATAATTTTTTTTATATTTATTCCGAAATTAATTTTACATATTTCTTTAATAAAGTTGCTGAATTTAGAAACACTGCTCTTTATAATTAGGAACAAGTTCAAATCGGACATTTAACAAGACATGACCCAAATATTTTTTGGTTGGAGATTAATTCATCTAGATGTAAAATCAACGACAAATTCTGATAATGACAAACTTGAAAAAAATAAATAAAGATCCCAAAGTGACCTAGATATGAAATATGACTCATTGATCCAAACAACATGAGATATAAATTGACACAAATCTAAAATGACATATCTATGTCACCATTAAATGCATCAAACGGCTCAATGGCGATCACAATCGTTGATTTTAGTCCGATTTTTTTATCAGTAATATAAATTTTGATTCATAATAAAAGAGAAGGATCGATGTAAGCGGAGTAAATGGGTTCGTCAATTTACCTCCATTTTTTATTAGAAAATAAAATTTCAAATGAGTTTATTTTCAAATTTTAAGAAAACCTAATAGATGGGATCTCACATTTGAATTCCATAATATCTCTAAAATTTTATATTGTTATCCTCTATATTAGTAAAAATTTTATACTATTGTCCTTTATTTATTATGATAAAATATAAAAATTTTATGACTTGTGATTTTAACCGTTTGTTTCGGATTTAGCGTCGATATGATGTGACTTTTTGAGAATCTTTTAATTTTTGTGTAAAATTCTTAATAATTGTTTTGGATCGTGTGCCATAATCATAGCAAATAAGTTATGATGTGAATTTCAAATTTGAGACGTACAAGATTTATGGGATGCAATGAGTCAATTTATTTTTTTAAGATAAAAATATTTTGATCGATAAATTTTAAATATTTATAAAAAAATATTTATTCGAATTTTAAATACATAATTTTTCACATAAAAAATGTTTTATTATGGGCTTTTTTTAGAATAAGATGTTATATTATGGGCTTCATTGAAGTGTAATTTTAACAAAAAAAATGTTGATGTACCCACATTAATTATTTGCCATTAAAACATCAAATATATGATGTTATTTTTTTAATTTCCACCATTGTTAAGCACCAAATAACTGCCAATCGAAACGAAAAACATAAAAAAAAAATAATATATTAAATCATAAGTGAAAAATACTGATTCTTTCCTTGTTGACATAAAGATGTAATGGGCTAAAAAAATCTTATCAAATTCATATATTTTTTTTTTCAATTGACCAACAAAATTAAATAATTTTTCCCACGTTGTTACTTACAGATTAAGGTCTCTTTTTTGCATAATTTTTCAAAAGAGAAGAGAGATTGTTGCTCTCATAACAAAGCCTAACATATAGGCTACATTTTTGGCCAAGGTTTGGTTAATCAAGTTATCTTTTTGGGAAATTCATGGTGAAGTCAAAGTTTTCAAAAGTGAGGTTGAAAAAGAGAAAGCATCTTAGAACAATAATTTAGATTTAGGTTTACGCTTCTCTCAAGTTTTATTGAATTAATTAGATATCCTAAGCAAATCTAAGCTCTGTTCATTATTTGGAAAATAATAATGGAGTTAAACGCTCATTCGAAAATAATATTAATTTTGGAAAATTTTAATGTACATTTAATTTTATGGTATATCCTGCTCTTATGTACAGTACATATTTGTAAGATATATTGCTTGAATAAAAAACATATTAAACTTGGAACAAATTATACCTTCCATCAAATAATTTTAAATTTTGACGGTAGAGTTTTAATGACTTTGTAATAAATGACTAATTAAATTTTAAAAATTGATCCAAAATGGATATACATTCTATCTAAGTAATTATAAATATATCTATAACTTTAATTTTTCAACTTGAACAATATTTCTTAAAGAAATATACCATAAAGTTAGACATATCATAAAAATTAAATGTATACTAGAATTATCTATTGTATCGTCCCACGACCATAATTCTTCTTCTTCTTCTTCTTCTTCTTTACTTTGATACTTTATTCTTTCTTTCTTTTTTTCAGTATCAACAAAGTCCTCTTTTTCAATTAATGGTTGTTATTCGGTTAATCAAATTAACTTTATTCTAATTGAGTACTTTTCAGCGCCATTAGCTCCAATTTTTATTCCCATTATCCCATCAACAATGATTGGAATATTTAGTTGGGATTAAAATTAGTCTAGGCTTTATTCTACCTTCTTTTAAATAGCTTAAATTAATGTTTTTGAAATAATAAAGCAAAGAGAGGTGCTAATTAAATTACTTTGGAGCTTTTTTATTTCTAGATCATGCACCAATTATATAGTGCATCATGAAGGTTAATATATAAATACGCTTGTATGTTTGAGTTTAAAAAAAAATTAAATTTGTACAAGGTATATGTTTTATTATTAAAAACTCATATATGATCGACAGTTGAGTTTATACTAAGAAGAAACGCTCCAATGTAAATAGCTAATTAATCTTTGTTGGTTATGTAAAATTTTAAAAAAATTTTATATATGTTGGGCTTAATAAATCATATCAAAAGATTATTGGTATATATGGTCATGAAATCTATTCAAGATTGGACTTGTTTTTCTTATAAATTTGAGAAGAACATTTTGAAAACATGTTGAATTTAATCTAAAATTTCAAACCAAGCATGTATATACATCTAAAATATTAGATTCAAGATAAATTGAGATTCTTTTTTTATGATTAATAAAGAGGTTGTGTAAAAGTGATGAATATATAATACCAGCCATGATTTTACCCTACTTAATTTGTACCATTCAATGATCAACAACCGTTCGATTAAAACAAAAAAGGCTATGATTGATACAAAGATTCTGAAAAAACTTGAAAAATTGAAATTATGTAAAAACTATTTTTAAAAGTTCATCAATTGATTCATATTTAGTTATTGAGTGATATATATTTTACTTTTTTTTATTAGAACAAATTTTTATGTTGAAAATACAAAAAAAAGCTTCACAATTTTTCATGTTAGCAAAATAGGTAAATGGATAGAATCCACATGTATAATAAACAAAAATACTTGTTATATAAAGCTATTGAACTTCTTGATACCGTGAAGCAACTTCTTTCAAAGATACTGCTTTGAGAAAATTTGACCTCTCTTGTGTTTCACATCATACAATATTCACCAATTTCAAAATTGTGCAATTGAATTTGCATGAATGGTTTACATTTATAGATGCAAGAAAAATTCTAAATGCAGCACCAAAATTTAAATAAAAAAACATGTGTTGCCCAAAAACAGTTGATTTCTGTGTCAATTTATTAGTTCCATGTTTCTGCAATCAAATAATAGCAGATGATATACACATTTTCTCTTGTTTCTTCAAACAATGAAGAACGCAAGTCTCAATCAATCACAACCACTACAATCTCTCTTTTTCTTCTAATTAGCTTGCTTTTCTTTTGGTAACAGCAACTTTTGACAAAAGCTCTCCTACCTTTCTTGATTGGTTCCTTGCATCAATATAAAACTATGCATTGCCTTCGAAAAGGACGACAGTCGAGAACTCTTAAGTGTTGTTCTGTGGTGACAAAGTAACAACATTAGATCAAATATGAGGAGACCAACTGATGTGATGCCGATTGTTAGCAAGCTGTATTGTTCGACTTCGCCGGTAGTATTGTTGATCAGAAAACGACCGGTTGTGGTGAATGGCGGTGGATTTGTGGTGACCGATAGCAGCCAAAGGGTGCTTTTTGAGGTGGATGGTTGTGGCAAGCTTGGAGCTAAAGGAGTATTGATGGTGAAGGATGGTGAAGGTGAATCAATTATGTATATTCACAAAAAGGTAGCAAATTTATTTATCGCATTCAAGTAAATTAAATAATTTCACTTCACTGAGAAATCAGACAGTGCAAGACTGACTCAAACTTAGCATTTTATTTAGAGGATTGTACTTGTATTTGGAAGAAAACATAATGGTACACTCATATCAGATATATCGATAATTCCTTTTCAAGAGATTCATGTTTTGATTTTCAAATTTCAATAATAGGGAGGTATAGTGCAAGCTCTAAGTGCCCGAAACAAATGGAATGGGTACTCGATCGATTACCAAGGACAGAACAAGCTTGTTTTCAGCCTAACTGATCCAAAATCGTGCTTTTCCTCGAAAAGTGCAGTCAGGATCAGTATTGAGCCCAGGAAAAAGAGCAACAGTTCATGGGATTTTGAGATGAATGGCTCCTTTGTTGACAAGGCTTTCACATTAATTGACCATAACAGTAGAATCATTGCACAAGTATGTCTTCAACTTTTTTGCTGATAATTTAGAATTTTGTTTGTTTGTTGGTGGTTTTCATTTCATGTCGGTGCGGGGATGGGGGTGCGGGGGCCAGATTGGTACCATTACTGGTACGATATCATACCATACTGACCAAGTATTATCCTGCTTTTTCTTGAGATCAAATATTAACAAAGATGGTTCTAAAAGATATAAATTGATCCTAAGCAACTGTGACTCATAATTTTGCCAAATATAGTTCACTACATTTACGTCGTTTTACATCTTTGTTTTGGATTTAAATATTTGAAAAAAAGAAGTAGAAAAAAAATCATTAATGATAGGTTTCTGCTTTCTTGTTGTATCAGCATTTAGCAGCAGAAAATACAGAACAACAAAAATCTTTTCATTTTCAGTTAGTAATGTAACAGATACCAGTTCCAAAACTGAAAATATTGATCATTATAATATGCAAAATTTTCTTCCTGATTATTATACAGGTGGAAGTTGCAGAACAGATAGGAAGCAAGGATTTATACCAAGTATGGATACAGTCAGGATACGACCAGGCCTTTGTTATAGGTGTCATTGCTGTGCTTGACAACATCTTTGGTAAATCCACCAGTTGCTAATGGAGAAAAATAATGTACCATGATGCCCTAATTACAATTGGAACTCAAAGTTTATTACAAAATGCAGTTAGAGCTCCTTACCTTCCCAGTACTAATTAATAATTTGATTAAGATGTAAGCAAATGAAAAAAAAAAGAAAAAACAAAAAGTTGTCAATTTTAGCTACTCCCTTATTAGGTCATTGTAATTAAAAAAAAAATGCAGTATCTCACTGTACCATGTCAGACTGTTTTAGTGTAATTTTGTTCTGATTTGTCCATAGAAACAATTGATATATATATATATAGTTAAGAATTATTGTCAATGTAAATGTTGAATCAATAATACGTATTAAGGTCATTAAATACAGTCTAACAGTTCAGTCTTACTTTTGAATCTGTCCAGAAAAGCAATGTTTTTTTTAGTAATATAAATATTCAATGGAAAGGGCCTTTCTGCAGTTTAAAGTCATTCTAGCTGTTATTGGAAAAACAAAAAAAAGCTTAAATTTGTTCAAAGTTCACAGCAAATATTAATTTAAAGTTTCTAGATTTCTGATGTTAACTATTTTTCAACTTACTGTACAACAGTTGTCATATATCAACAAAAAAACTTGCTTTAAAAACCAGCAGGTAGACAACGATATAGACCAAAATTAGTACTAGCTAAAATCTAAGAATATATCAGCAGTACGATAACTCAATATTATAAAACCTGGTGTTGCGTACCAGGTTTCTTATATTGGTGCATGGCAGGTGTTGTACCAGTGGTACCAGGCTAGCACAAGATAATTTTCTGTTAAAAAAAAAAAACAAATGAACAAGAGAAACAGCAACTGACCACCTATACTGCAAAACAAGAATAAAGAGGGGCAGCAAAACAAGATTCAGGTACTCAAATAAAAATTAAGAAAAAAATATTTAAAATAAGGAAAATCAATTCAAGGACCAAAAGTTTTCTGAAATTTAAATCTTTGTTCCCACAATTATAAAAGCACTTCACCATATTCATTCCCTTTTTTTCCTTATTAAAACAGAATCGTGGCTTATTCTTATGCAGCTGCAAAGGATGCTCGACCTGGTTAAAGCAGTTTGCAGTCTTTTGAAATTAGGTTCAAGCTGTAATATACAAGAGATCAAAGATAAAAACATAAATTTAGATAAAGACAACCCCAGCCTTTTATGCTTAATTTACATCCATCATTGTAACAAAACAAGAACAAAATATCTATGAAACCTAAAAAGAAATGGAACCTTGAATAAGCGTAAATACCGCATATCAGTACCAGATATCACTATACGGAAGAAACTCAATTCGAGTGTATTATAGAAAAATTAAGAAAATTGAACTCATTTGCTAAAAATTGATTCAATTCATACAGCCACAGAAACTTCTGGGCTTTTTCTCACCAAAGACAAATGATCATCCTTTACAGAAAATGTATCACAACTAGACCTTGACATAATTAAACTAGCCTGATTTGGTAAACCGGCCTTAAGGAGACAAGTTACTAGGGAACGGGTTGCAATGCTATCAGGTTTACACCCAGTATCAAACATTTTGTGAAAGAGAGTTATCGCCTCTTCCATTCTTCCCTTCATACAATGCCCAATTATCAAAATGGTATAAGTATACTTATCAGGATATCCCTTTCTCTTCTCCATTTCATATAATATTCTATTTGCCTCCTCCACATTTCCAATTTTGCACAAACCATCTAGAACTGGATTATACACAAATGCTTTTGGTACAATATCATTCCTCTTGGTTAATTCACCCAGAAATCGAAGTGCTTCTTCTAATCTATTTATTTTGCATAGATAATGTATCATTACACAAAAGGTATAAATATTAGGCTTGAGACCCTTTAGACCCATTTCATTCCACAGCCTCATGGCATTGTCCAACCGGTTACTTCTGCAATACCCATTTATCAATGATGTAATGGTGATGATGTCAGCAGGGCACCCGCTAAGAACCATACTATCATACATGATACATGCTGAATGCATGTCACCATTCTTGCCATACCCATCAATAAGTACATTGTATGTTATCCGATTTGGCTTTATTCCTGACTGAAGCATTTCGTCAAACACCACATGTGCCTTGTGCATTTCACCACTTTTACAATAGGATGAAATAACTGAGGTGTAAGTGACCACATTGGGCATACCTAGGCCCTCTAATTGAATCCTTTTCAAGAGATTATAAGCCTTGTCCACCTGATTTGCCTTGCACAGCCCATTTACCAATGTATTATGGGTTACAGTATCTGGTGAATAACCAAGCTTTCGCATTTTATCAAGCAACTCAAGTGCACCATAAACATCTCCTAAGCTACAAAAGGCCTTCAGAACTGTGTTAAAGCTCCACATATCTGGTGAAAATCTATTCAAACCTAATTGCTCTTTGAAGAACATTATTGCATCCTTCGCCCGATTAGAGTTCATGAGGCCATTTATAATGTTGTTATACCTAGAGGGACCCAGCCGAAAACCAAAATCCTGTGCTCTAGATATCAATTCCACGGCAGAGTCAACGTGACCATTTGCCACACATGATTCGATCAAAAACCCAAGGAAATTCTCATCTGGTGAGTACTTACAAGTAGTAAGCATTTCATCGAACAACTTCAGTGCATCAACCATTTGACCCGCCAGAGAGAGGGAATCGATCAGCAGCTTGTACGTGCCAATGGTGTGCGTTATAGAGAGCTGGCCCCGGGTGAAAATAAATAAATCAAATGCTGAATGTGTACTTGTAACCTGTTTGATCCGAGTGATGGCCAGAGAGGCGACAAGAGGAGATAGGTTGAGGCGGCGGAAAAGGGGGAGTGTGGAAGGAAGGAGAAGGAAGGAGGTGCAGAGAGCCTTGGAGATCCAAATGTCCGAAGCGTTGGGAAGGATTAAGGCGTGGGGGGAGGAGCTTAGATGGCGAAGGAGGAGGTGTGAAGGTCGGGGAAGCATGGAAGAAGCAGGGTCGAGGTGGGATGAGGGCTAGGGTTAGGGTTTGGAGCATGGGTAGGGAAGGGATTTATCGCCATGAGAGGAGAAGAGGCATGGGGGAGGAGAGCAGAGGGGAGAGGTTGGAGGCGCTTGAGAGAGGTGGAGTCGAAGAGAAGGGTTGTGAGACGGAGTCGTCAAGACATTAACTCCGGTTCGATCGGACCGGATCCGACCGGACTGGTTCGCATGTGCGATCGCCTTGGAGCTCGTTTCAGATCCAGTCGCTTGATTGAGACCGTTAGATTAGAATCCAACGACTCGGAAATAACTAACGGACCCGTCAGCAATTTATTATTATGAGCGATCATTTTAGCGAATTGTAATTAACATTTATTGTCTGCTATAGTTTTACTTTTAATGTTGAAATAATTATATGCTTCAGGAAAACATGAATTTATAATATAATGTTGTTCTGTTAAGGTCTAAAAGAGAATTCTAGTAAAATTTGACCAAATTAATATCAGTTACATGCTCTTCATTACTATTATAGATGTATGAAACAAGCAAACAAGTTCGGATTTCATAGGATCCAAAAATAAAAAAGTTGTACATAGATCTATTTTTTGCCATCTTTCAATACTTATTACAAAACCATCAGCTCGGCCTACTCCATATATTTTGTTTGAGGAACAAGTTCCAACATTTACACAAAATTTTGCTTAGGAGTATTATGTTAGGTTGGGCTTCTCATTTTAAATTGCACTGCAAATTGGGCTGTATTCATTTCTGATTTACTTACTGTCTGCAGCTTGAGGGAAGCCTTCTCCTAGTTTGTGAGAGGCCTATTTTATCTGAACTGGAATTCACCATAGACAGACCGCTCAGCTTAAACCCAGACATAGACAAGCTAGCTTGACAGAGAAAGGTTAATTTCCTGGCAGGAGTGACAACCAAAATTTTCCAAAATTATAGTGACTCATTCCACAAGGACAAGTGCAAATCAGAGCGCTAAGCAAGTCTGAACACATAAAAAAAGATAATTTGTTTTCAGTCTAAAATCTCAATCCAGTCTAAAGACAATAAAAATTCGAGTTGTATTTTTGTATGTCTTGAAAGAAAAGTTGTTATGGTAACAGTTACTTTGAAAATATAAGCTCAAGCACCCATATGCATTTGTCTCTCTATAGTTCTACCCCTGTACAAAGGGTCGATCTTTTTTGCAGCCTCAATGGTTGATCCCATCAGACAAAGTTCTGCTCTGAAAATGATTCATTTGAGATTATCTTAATCCTACTTTAATTATGTGATTAAATTTCTTTTATTATAATGGTAATGTATATGTGTTGCTTATGCACCTCCTAATAGTTCGAATCTTAAATAAAGGGTTCTTTTTAAATATTTAAAGTTGGATAACTTAGTCCTCATCTTTATGTTATGCATTTCTAGGCCTTTATATATTTGATATAAAATAATAAGACATTATGTAATCTGTTCTACAAAAATGGTGAGGCCATCTGAAATTCTGAATAGATAAAATTGGTCATAAGAAACTCAAATAAAAGCGTGAAGTCCTTTAACCGTACTCCTACTTCGGTGAGATTGAAGCCTTATAAACTGTGATAAAACAAATGATAACATCGATATTTTTTAATTTGTTTATTTATTCAATGAATTGTAAACCGGATATACAGTTATTATGATCTTCCAAGTAATTGAATTTGATTGCTCTCCCAACCATCCTTGTCGTTTAGCGGATCATTTGCCTATAAAAACTAATTAAGGGTTGTGGCACAACACAAACCAAGCCTTTGTGGAGAGAGAAGAGAAAGAGAGAGCAGAAGAGAGAGAGAGAGAGAGATATGGCTGCTAAGCTCATCTTCATGGCGCTTACCATATTCTTGCTCATCACAATCAACTTACTCCCGTGCATGATGGCGAGAGAGAATCCTTCTGATCATAATGCCAGCAAGGAAGCTAAGCTGACCCCTACTTCAATTGGTATATATACTCCGTTTTTGCATGATCAATTTACTTACGCTTTTATCGTACACATATTAATAAGAATTCTGGATACTACAATATTAATATGGATCGTTTTCCAACTCTAATTTAACATGCGTCACTCGCTCTAATCCTTTCCTTTTTATGTTTTTATTAATTTTTTCCCTTGTCAGGAGTCACCCGCATACCTTATGGACCAATTGTCGGCATTATCGAGCACCCACCGAGAATCAGATGTCCTTTTCCACCTGCCTGCGCCAAAAAGAAACAGGAACCCTAATCTCAAGTTATCAACGTTGTGCTACTCAAGTTTAATCATCAGGAGTTCAGCACAGATCTCTGCTATGATGCTACTATATATCTTGTATTTCCGTGTGGTTTTGTTATTCTTCCCCACGTTTTTAATTACTGTCTGTTGTATGGAGTAGGAATTGCTCCTTTTTCTACCCGCATGCTTTCTGTGTAAGATTCAATGTTCTGCTTCTATATCACGCTATTTAAATAAACCTCATTTGCCAGCTGGCACATATGTGTGGCGCTTGTCTGTACTTGCCAATTTGTTTCTGCTACCATTTTTTTAGATAATATGGAGGTCAAATTATATAACTTTAAATCATCGGCTAACTCTCTGTGCCAGCAGCCGCGGTAATACAGAGGATGCAAGCGTTATCCGGCCCAACCAGCAACTAGAACTGTGTGCATTATATGAACAGAAAGCAATCGACCGGGATCATTCAATACGATAGTATGAACACGATACCAAGGTAAACCGATGAAAATACCCCTTTATCAAAGAGAAATAGAAACTTTATTTTATGACATTAAACTAAGAAGACTATATATATACTGTGTATCTAAACTTTTTTTTTCAGTAGATTCTGTGGGGTAGGTTCCATAGCCCCAAGACTTCAATTGTGTTTAGGCCCATTATCGACGAATCCAATTTGCACAGGAACCTAAGAGACTCGCTACCGACATGAGACAGGGATAGCTAGATAAGTAGTTGGTGTCACAGACATTGTCTTTACGGGTACCTCGAGGAGGTTCATCGAACAGATGCTCATTCTTCCTATAGCGAAATGCCTGTTTGATCGGAAGATGTAGTTGCAGTTAAATATTCATAAAAAAAAATTTAATCTGAATTTTAAATTAATTTGTGACTTGTAGCACGACGAATATTGTCTTTACGGGCAACTAGATCAAAAATAATTCTTCTCTCTCTTCTACTAGACTAAAATGGGATTCTTATCTATCTACTAAAACTAATTTTTTTTTTCAACTGGACCCAAATATTAATTAGTTATTAGCAACATATTTGAGATGTAGTAATATTATCATATAGACATCAATTTACCGGAATTTATATAATCCATTAGGTCGGTATCCGTTCAAGATTAATCCAATAGGAATTAATCTCAAATAGTCTCCGTTAGGATTGCTCTTTGAATACTTTATCTCATTTAGAATTAGTAAACATATGCTAATC
Source organism: x Bolboschoenoplectus mariqueter (assembly GCA_037678475.1). Lineage (NCBI taxonomy): Eukaryota > Viridiplantae > Streptophyta > Magnoliopsida > Poales > Cyperaceae > x Bolboschoenoplectus > x Bolboschoenoplectus mariqueter. The sequence goes on from CM075268.1 coordinate 3,360,802, forward strand.
AATCTATTAATAACTGGTGTGGAAAGTTAACATTTGGCAACGGTTTTTTGTGAATAGCTGGTGCTGAAAGTCTTACCTTTAATAATGATTATTTAAACAACTATTGTCAACTTTCAACGACTCTTCAATTAGCACCGGTACCATAATCGATGCTAAATATGCTGTAGAACCGATACCAAAGCTTTTTTTTTCTGATGGTGAAGATTGAAGCCTCTTTGCCAAAATTTTGGAGAACTTTTGAACTGAATTTTTTTCAACATGACAAAACTGATAACTAAATCAAAAATTGATTCTTGTCTGAGTCTCCCTTCTAAAATTAATTCGTTTTTTCAACTAGACCAAAGGTTGAAACCTGTTTGCCAAAATTTTGGAGAACAGCTTCTGAACTGAATTGATCAAGCTGATGATCAAATACTCAAATCACAATATAATGTTCAATATGATCTATTTCCTATTTCGTTTAATATCTCTACATGCAATAATAGATCGTAAAATATGAATTGAATGTATCATAAAAGTTGATTGGAAGCGTTACAGAGTAATTGTGCAAGACAATTTTTCAAAGAGTATGTTGAAAAGTGATAATTAATTGGAAGAATAATTCGGAAGTGTTCTTCGTGTTTGCCAATCAAAATAAAACAATAGCAGAAATAATATTATTTTTCTCTCCTCTCTTCTGTTCTCTTTTATTATTCCAACATTTTCTTGAAAAGCAAACGAGAGTTATTGAGGCACCAGTTAAAATAGTAAATTTGTGTTTGATGGTATTTTTTTGTGTAATAGAAAACTTATATATATTTAGACTTTTGCTACAAGCGAGTTATCAACTGCCCTACAGAGTGAGTCTTCAATACACCAAAAAAATATTGAATGGTTCAAATGGATTTAATTCAATGGATGGAATTTAATTAAAAATCTTACCGTTCAAGGTAGGCATGGTTAGTAGGGTAATTTTAAAGGATTTATTCTTTGAAGAATGTGCGGAATCAACGGAATTAACTTTATTATCCCATTGAATTACATTAATTACATGTTGAAATTCATTTGAAAATTTTCTGTTGCAACCTGCTCTCCGAAGGATCAAGTGTGTCAAAATATTATAATCCTAGTTTGACATTTTTGATTAATCTTAAATGTTACATATAACATTTGAAAATTGATTGTCATGTAGCGATGATGACATACTTCTTGGTCGTTTAAAATAAATACTAATTTTATGTGGTGCATTTAATTTGATGATTTTCATAAATATTAGTTAGTATTTGAGACAAGTTAAGTTTTTGCACAGCTCGTTAATTCTTAATTTGTATAGTTTATCCTTCATTTCATGTTCGATCTTTAACATCGTATGTATTATATAGTTACAAAGATTTGACATTAAAATACTAATGCAAATTAAATGCAGTTAGACTAATACGAATTTGGTAACAAATTTGTTACCAAAAGAAAACACAGTTGTCTATATTACTTTTTCCCATATTGCCCATCCTTAAGCTGATGGCTCAAGTTGTTTCTATTTTTTTTTTGGTGACCAAGAAATGGTGTATGGAAGCAAGTTTCTAAATTGTAATAGTATTTTTTACTGCTATTAGCACAAACTTTCTTGTATTTTGCACACGGTGGTTGCATTTAAATAATATACTCAAATCATTACTGCACTTGTCAGATACCTCTAATTAATAATAATAAATGAGGAGGGATCACTTGATAATGATTATTTTGTCTATCTTGATCATAGATTTCAAACAAATTCAAAAAATAAATCTTAAAAAAATTATAGACATATTTTTGACAATAAATCATCAATTGATAATCATGTTTCAAATTTCATCAAAAATCATTAAATCTACGTGATGTAAATTTTATGCAATTTTAATAATTCATGATAAAATATTAAATAATATTTAAATTATATAAAATTTAAAATATAATCAATATATAAATTCAAAAATATGCATCTGTGAATTGACCCCTCCTCACAATAAATAAATAAATGGCCATTTATTTTCTATTCATTTTGCTTTCTCCGCATGCCAAGGAAATCTACCTTCCCCTATAAAGTTTCAGGAAGAGTTCTAGCTTTATATGTTTCGCTAGAATTTCGGGAAGATGATGTCAGGTGCTAAGGACAACAGCCACGAACCTTCAGACTCCCTCCAGCAAGGTACGCACTGAGACTTGCAATGGTTCGGTACATAAGAGCCTGTGGAGAGGATTGACCATCTCTCCAATAATTTTCTAATTAACTGAAAAAGCTTCACAAAATATGCATTGGCAACCATGAAATTGTTTCACTGATCTTTTACTTACTTTCGCTAACCTTTTTTTCCAAATGTGTGCTGAATTTACAGTTCAGCTGACAGAAATGCCAGAAGATCAGATGATTGTGGTTAATGAAGAGCAAACAGATCATCACACTATACAAATGGGTGAGTTTGTTTAATTATCTTTTTTTTTTTCTCGATGTAAATAAAGAAGAAAATTACTACTTGTTTCGACAAAACAGCATGGAAGGAAGAAGGAAAAAAGAACATTCAACCCAAAAAAAGGTAAGGGGAAAAAAAAAGGTACAAAGAAAGCATTAAAAAAAAAAAAAAAACCTTGTCCTCTAGGTTCCTAATCTCAACAGGAAGTATGAATAAGAGTTTCTTATTAATTTTTTCTGCAATTTTCATCATTTATATATGTTATGTGGAACTCTACTGGATTATGTTTTTCCACAAGCAGATCATAAAGGAGCAATAACCGAGGATGAGACAGCTGCGGTGTATCGAGAGCAAGCAGGCAATTCACCAAGCATTCAAGATCTTGCCTTCTATACCCGGGAGATAATAAACTCCTACTCCTACCGACTTGATCAGCACCAGAAAAAGCGATTGATCTGCAAAATACCAGATAAGTTCCTTGAGGTAGATGAACAAGCTTATGTGCCCTGTAGGTGGTCTATCGGGCCATACCACTACGGGGACAAACACGTAGAGTTTACCGAAAAAAACAAGCCCTACTGTCTCAGGGAACATTCATCCCAACTCGAGGATTACTATAAAAAACTTATGCCCTTAGAAGAAAAGGCGAGAAGTTATTATTCTGAGGACATACCACTGGGAAGCAGAGATTTCCTTCAAATGCTTTTGTTTGACAGTTTTGTTTTACTTTCTACTATTCCAGAAATCCCACAGCATCCTACTGATTCACTCCCTGAAAGCTCATCTACCGGCACAAACCAGCATGGAAAAAGTACTGCTCTTGCCGATTTGATGCACGACTTACTACTTTTAGAAAATCAAATTCCATACTTTGTACTCCAATTGGTGCATGATGTCGCTCATGGTGCAAATACATGTGCAGATGTGCTCGCTTTGAGGGTGCAGAAATTTCTGAAGGAAAATTTCAAGAATATTATCCCAATACCAGCCAGCTACAAGAGACCTAAAGAAATTCACCATCTTCTTCATCTGTTTCATAGTTTCTTTAAGCCTACTGGTAAGTCCCCTCAGACTGAAAGCAACTTGTTAACAGAGAAGTTTGAAAAGTGCTGTTGGTCTCGGTCTGGTACAAACTACGTACCAGAACATCTCAGGAGATGGCGACGAGCATCTGAATACCATGCAGCGGGCGTCCTCTTCCAAAAAATTGAGCATAACCAGTCATCAACACACTCGTTATTAGATGTAGAATTTAATAATGGTGTCCTTTCAGTTCCGAAATTGATCATTGATGGTAAGGCCAACTACATTTTCAGGAACCTCATGGCTTTTGAACAGGAAACAGCTGCCGATGTCGGCAACAACATAAGGGCATACATTATTTTCATGTCTCAGCTTCTAAGCATGCCAGAGGATGTGACACTGCTGTCACAAAAGGGGATTATTGTGCACCAGCTAGGGTGTGATGAGCAAGTCTCCCTACTTTTCAAGAATCTTGTGAAAAATGTGGTTTTTGACTTCAGTTCTAATTACTATCTCAAGTCCATCTGTGGTGCACTTGAGAAACACTACAGGAAACCCTGGAACCACTGGCTTGCATGGCTTTGGCATAATCGCTTAAAAAATCCATGGTTGATCCTGGGTTTATTTGCTGGAATAGTAACTCTTGTTTGTGTCATAGTGCAATCAATATATCAAGTGCTCTCTTATTATAATCAGATAGTACAGTCAACGTCAAATAGCAGAAAAGCTTAATGTTTTTAGCAGGTTTCTTAGTAATTTATTTTGAGTGTACCTCTTTTTTTTTTAATTTCTTTCCTTCTATTATTTTTTATCTTGTAATTTCCTATTGTCCTAATTAAGTAAGTGTCTTCTGTAGTGTTATCATATCGATTTCTATTGGCCAAGTTCTGTAAGACTCTTTGTACAACATTATTGCTGGTACTAGCTGATCTGTTATAAGGTCTATATATGCAGTTCACATCACAGAAAAGCGCCGCAGTTGTGATGTCAGGACCGGGGGAAGACTTGGAGTCTTCGGCAGTAAACTAATAACAAATAATAACACATGACTTGGAGTCTTGCTTGGCAACGATGTGAACAAGACTGAGCTACGTACTGCCTTCAGTGGGAGAATGACACGTGTCAATTAATGATCATTTAAAGCTTGTATGATATAAGAAATTCGTTAACTCCAACATTTATTTTTTCTTAAATATTTTTTATGAAATTTAAAATTACGTTTTTTTTAAGATAAAATTTATTATCACGGTATTAAATATATAATTAATTAATTAATTGATTAATTGACATTGAAACATCAGTACTATTATATATTGAAGAGTGGGGTCACACGTCACTCACTGGCCATTTCACACAATTTTTTTAATATTTAGAATAGGCATGAATATTTTGTAAATAAAGAGAAAGAGTACAACTTTTTTTTTATGTAATAAAAAAAACTGTAGACAATATACGGTTCCTTTGGATATTTTTAAAGGCATATCTGATACAATTCCTTCAACTTTCACACACACATGCAACACTATTCTCACAAAATATTTCCAAAACTAAGGAACCGTGCATTTGTTATGATTCCTTAAGTATGTGTTTGTTCGTCATGGAATTATGTGAGTTAAGATTTTATGGGTATGGGAACCCACATCATGGGGATAATTACCGCACGTGCAAAAACGAATGTTAGGTTGTATCGTGAAAATTATTGTGGGAAAAATTTATTTTTATTTGAAAAAATGATGTCAATATTAGTTATCATATTTATTGTTATTATTATTTAAATAAAATTAAATATTTCAACCAGCGATTATAAGAAATTAAATAGATTAAAATGAGCAATTCAAAAGAAAAAAAGAAATTTACATGTAAAATTAAGATCAATATTTTATTCTCTTCTTAAAAAATCATGCTCTCTTGTCCTTGGTTATGACTTGCTACGCATATAAAAGGAATCAGCCAATCAAACTCTATTGACTACTGCTCTAGAAGTAGATGAAGTTTGGATAGAGGACAAAGAGAAAGAACTAATGGGAAAAAAAATAGGTCTGATCAAATTATTTTTTCCCACAAATTTGTGAAGAGATGGGTATCAATGTGGGAATCGAACTCAAACCCATCATAGAGAAAATGGGTCGCCGAACAGATTTTGAAAATATTCACTCGTTGGTGTCAAAATCCCATCCAATCCCACGAATTGGGAAGAAACTGAACATGCCCTAAGCGTATTAGAAATTTACAACTCTTCTCAATATCATAATTAAACAAAATAAATTAAATTCATCATAATTAAAACAAAATAATAACCGTAGATTTAGCACAGTGGTGATAGGTCTCAAATCCCGCAACAGACATTTGAAAAAGAATAAATGCCTGAGTTAACGGGAGCCCTTATATCAAAAAAAAATTAAAACAAAATAAATTAAGATCATCATAATTATTTTTTCTAAATATCATAACTAAAACAAAATAAACTAAATTCATCATGATTAACTTTTCTAAATGTCATAATTAAAATAAAATAAATTAAGTTCATCATAATTAATTCTTCTAAATATCATAGTTAAAACAGAATAAATTGAGTTTATCATAATTAAAATAAAACAAATTAAGTTCGTGATAATTAAAACAAAATAAATTTAATTAAACATAATTAATCCTTCTAAATATCATAACTACAACAAAACAAATTAAGTTCATTATAATTAAAAAACAAATTGAATTTATCATAATTAATTCTTTTAAATTTCATAATTAAAATAAAATAAATTGAGTTTATCATAATTAAAACGAAACAAATTAAGTTTATCATAATTAATTTTTCTAAATATCATAATTATAATAAAATAAATTAAGTAACCATATCAATATTTAATGCGTGTGTGGCAGTTGAAGGAATCGTATATAATGCATAGTTTCTTTGAAGATTATCAAAGAAATTGTATATTATATACGGTTCTTTTCTATTACAAAGAAAAAAAATCTCAGTCTTTCCGTTTATTTATAAAAGATTTATTCTTTTTCTAAATATAAAAAAAGCTGCATTTCACAGCCCCAAATATATACGAATGTTGATGCGTCCGTTTCTTGCCAGTTTCGCGTTTGCGTTTCTCAGCTTTAATTTGAACATGCATGTTTTTACTCCGTGCCAGCCAATAATGTACAAATATGAGGGAAATACTATCCAAACTTTTTGGGTATATATAACGATGATATTTTTCTTTTTTGTTTGTTTACCTAAAAAAATTACTGATTTAGTCCCTCAAACTCTCTAATTTAGCATTTTGAAGTTTAGTTTTCTTTTATTTGTACTTTCCCTCTTTATTTGTTTATTTATGTATTTTTTTGTTTAGGGTGTACCTAAAAAAATTGCCTTATATGTTGTGCATTCATTAAAGATGAAATGAAAAAACATGCGACTCGATCATATAGCATTGTCAAAAGTTGCAAATAATATATATATATATATATATATATATATATATATATATATATATATATATATATATATATATATATATATATATGTATATATATATATATGATAAAATTTACTGGTCCTGCCTCCAAACTCCAAAATATCGCATTTAAAACTTAGTCATTGAACAACAAATTACTAGCACATATTAGGCACCGTTTGTTTTCAACCCACAATATGGAAAATGGTGCAAAACACAAGTTGTATGAATGACGATATGAATACAAATATGAATACAAATTATAGGTCCATCTCTAGTGTTCATGAGTGGAGATCCTGCAAACTAGATTTAATGAGAAAAATAATTTATGAATGTTCACAATATGAATACAAATTACTGACCCATCCTTGGCATTCATGAGTTGTAACATGTTAGGAAGAGTAAAATTTCAAATGAGCTCAAGACCTAATTAGAAAAAATGTGAGCTATATACACTTTTAAAGAACTCACCTATGTAGATGTGCCTATGGGGTCGCAATTTATAAGAATATAAATGACATTTCTCTAGAGCACTCATGAAACCATGCAAGATATATCTGCATGATCATAACTCACAAAACTAATTTGAACCGAATTTGACGACATAAAGATTTGCCTCTTTTCATTCATCAGCCTTGATTACAAGCTGTGGAATTTGACATTGAATTATGCAGCTTGATGGTCATGAGATTATATTGCAACCTAACAGATATGATGAATCATCAATATATAATATGCTTAGGATGTGGATGTATATGCAATAAATTAGGGTCAACTGATTTCATTATTTTTCAAAAATGTCATAGTAATAATTTATCATATATTTTAGATAAAAAAAATGTTAGAGGTCTATAGAATTCGACTCCATACTAGATAACAAAATTATTATAATTAACCATAAAATTATCATAGTTGTAATTAGGCTTTCTACGTTCAAGGATCCCCACACATAAAATTTTCAAAAAGAAAAAATAATAAAGCTAACGTCTTTCTAAGAGTTTAATTCAAAAATTAATATATATAATCAGTTTCAAATAACAAATCTGAATCACTAAAATTAGGGGTGCAAACGGATCGAATACAGATCGGATAATGGTTAAACTGTATCCGTATCCGCATTGATTTTTCGGGTACGAATATGGATATAGATAATACTCTGATAAGAATACGAATACGAATATAGTTCAGATATAAGTATGAATCTTTTTTTAATTCTATAAAATGCTTTGAATTTATTATAAAGTACTTTTTTCAATACTGTCATCTATAAACAAACATAAATATTATAAAAAAATAAAATTCATATTATATAACTAATTATAATGATGAAAAATATAATTATTTTCGTAACAAATATTAAATTAGAAAGTATATATCTTGTTAATCGGATATCCGCATTTTCAAAAAAATATGGATACAAATAATTAAATACGAATATCAGATATCAGTTTCATAAATTCAAAACCAGATATGTATCTGCACGGATAATCGGATACCGGATATCTATGTTTAATTTTTGTTGATACGGATTGAATACGGAGCGGATATTATCTGTTCCGTTTGCATCCCTAACTAAAACCAATCTACATCATTAATACACCATGTACGTCATAAATTTATAAAATAAAACAAGATTCCATAAATACTGTTGGAATTTTGTGAAAAGATTGTTGTTTTGAAAGTTAATTAAATTCATATATTTTATTCATGAGTATGTAATTTAAATATATTACTGTTCCATGAGTTTTAATATGTTATATCTTATGAAGTATTCAAGAATATACTCTTGGCCTTGATTCATAGAACTCATAAGATTACAACGTATAGCTCTAAATATGTTTACAAGTCCAGGTGATTAAAGAAAAAATACTAATCACTAAGATAAGATTGTCATGTTATTAAAAGTACACTGAAGTTCAATAAGTGATGGATATAAGTTATCATTTAATAACAAAAGTATGTAAAAATAGACTTCTACATATTGAACAATAATTATGTATCGATTTTGATATCTGTATATCAGCTCCCTTAAATAATTCACACACTCAGAAGGCACTTTTGTGTTTACAAATTGGTTTGAGGATTTAGAATTATCCAATAACAAAGATTGTTTAGCTAAAATGCAAGAATTGTCTCGTGCTTTACAAAACACTTTTTGTGTTTAGACGATCAATTTATAAATTTAATAATACATGTATAAAAATTTTCTATTTTAAAGATTTTTTAATTTATATGAAATCTCATTATAAAGATTATCAAAATAGTCATTATCAAGTGATCTCTTCCCTTTATGAATGTCAACGAAATTATTATTAAAAACTCGATTGACTTTCCAAATGAAAAAACAAAGCCTAAAAAATACAAGGAAAAACAAAAATATGTGCTATATATATTTTGAGTCTCTTAAATAGAAGCTCCTAAATATAATTCAGGATAATTAACAGTAAAAAAAAAAAACTTATGCTTGTTGGAAGAATAATGAAACCGTACGTTTCATAAAAAAAAGTATATTTAAAAAAAATCAATCCAAAGTTTATGAAATCCATACGTTTCATAAAAGAAATACCAAAATAAAATCCCTCCAATAATTATGTATTTGAAATGATCAATTCAATACTAATGAAATCCATAAATTTTGTCAAAAATATATCAACATACGTATGCAAAGAATAGAAGATAATTTGTCAACATTTTCGTAACTGAAGAAAGTTATTTTTCAGGGGAAAAAAATGAGATTTACTAAAATCTGTATTAGATCTATAATTTTTTTTTAATACTGTTCTTAGCCCTTTATTAAAATTTTATCCGCAAGCACTTTATTCACCGTATTCCTCACCCACGTGTCAGAGCCAGCACATTAATGCGTCAAAATATCTCAAAATATATTTTATTATTTTTAAATTTTAATTTATATCGTTCAATAAATTTTTTATATTAAAATTTTTTAAATAACTATTTTAGATTTTTGAAAATAATCTGTAAATTATAAACAAACCTTCATTATTTTATTCTTATTTTAGATATATTTTAAAAAATCTAAAAATAATTAAAAATTTTGATATCTTAGAAGATTTCATATAAGAAAATTATTGAGCAATTTGAATTGAAATTTCGAATATGACAAAATATAATTTGGAGTGTGCAAAAGTTTTCACAATATAGTCTGTCTCTAAGTCTATAAATTTAGATTCGCATAGAAGGTTTTATTTATTAAATTTGTGGTCATATTTAAATCATTCAATTCATTCATTGCTGGATAAAACAAAAAAATATATATAGAATTATCGAAAATGTGAATTTTCTTTTGAGTGTGAATCATGTCAAAAATTTGAATCTGCATAAGATTTACACTTGCCATCCTTTTAAACAAAAACATTTCACTTATTTTTAGCAATGCTGTCAAAAACTGCAGAAATACCCCTATCCTAGACCCCAACTTTTTATTCTTAGTAATTTTATAGATCATTTGAAAATAATAAGTAGCATTGCATCATTTTTTCAATAATTAAAAAGGGGATTAATATTGCTACGGTTCCTTAAAATTTTCAACGGAATAGTCACAATGCTATAGTTTATTTATTTTTCATTCATTCTTGCGTCAATGTCTTTTTTGTCATTTCTCCTTTAACAAAAAATCATAACGCATGCGCCAATAGTTTTCTCTAATGAAAAATATTATGAAAATATTATTATTGATACCGTCATTAGTACGGCCTTCATTATATATATTAAATCAGTTGTTAACTTACTATATATATTAATGATTTTATTATGTACAATATTTTTATTATTTAATAACTTAAATATCATTAATATACATAGTAACTCATTTAAGTTACATAATGACGGTATTGTACAAAATAAGTTTGCATAATAAAGTCATTAATATGCATAATAATTAATTTAAATTGTATAATGATAGTACTGTACAAATTGAATTTACATAATAAAGTCATTAATATGCATAATAACTCATTTAATGTGTATAATTAAACCCATATCGATGACTGTATCAACAATCGTATCTATATATCAGCTTTCTTTTCTAATACATCAGAAAAAACAGGGTGGGGATCCCTTGACAACTATTATTTTATCAACCTTGACAACTAATTGTCAAATAATTTCAAAATAAATCTTAAAAATAGAAAAAAAATCATAAACATAATCTTTAATTATAGATTGATTGTATTTCAAATATCATACAATTTAAGTATTATTTGATGCTCCATCAAAGACAATCAAAATTACATAACATTTACAACGGTTCATATTTAACGGTCTTTGATGGAATACTAAATGACCCATAAATTATATAAAATTTGAAATACAATCAATTTATAAGTTAAAAAATATATTTCTCGATTTTTTCTATTTTTGAAAATTTCTGAAAATTATTTCAAAATTAGTTATCAATATTATCAAAATAATAGTTACCAAGATATCTCTCCCAACAAAAAATACAACTTGAATTAAAAAATGGACCCTTTCTAGCCTGTAAATTATTCTTTTTGGATTAATAAAAAAATAAAGTAGGACCGATCCTACCTACTTGAAAAAAAAAAGGAAAATATAAAATATCGACCTATACATCTAATCACTCGAAGAGACGAAGACTGAGTCAACTGCGGAGGGCTGCTTTTAGTAATCATTTTAGATTGTTTGTGATCAGAGTATCAAATCACGTGTGAGATCTGATCAGGAGAGAAACATTTTAGTAATCAATTTTTTTGTTAGATTGTTTGTGATCAGAGTATCAAATCACGTGTGAGATCTGATCAACGGGGGAGGAACATTTTAGTTATCATTTTCTTTGTTAGATTGTTTGTGATCAGAGTATCAAATCACGTGTGAGATCTGATCAACGGGGGAGGAACATTTTAGTTATCATTTTCTTTGTTAGATTGTTTGTGATCAGAGTACCAAATCACGTGTGAGATCTGATCAACAGGGGAGGAACATTTTAGTAACGGGTGGAGATCGATTGAAAATGGATACCGGATAATAATTTTTTTAAATAAAAAAAATCAAAAATTAAAAAATTATAAATATATGTTTAAATTTATAGGTCGATTCTGTTTTAACTTTCACGTAAGTTAAGCATTATTTAATTCTTCACAAAAAACATCAAATTGTATGAATTTTTGCAACGGTCCAAATTTAATAATATTAAATGGATTATCAAATGACACTTAAGTTGCATGAAGTTCGTAACAATATCAATCTCTAAATAAAAAAATATGACTACAATTTTTTTGTTTCTAATTTTGAGTTTTTTTGAATATTTGAAAAATTATTACCAAAATTATTAAGTAAACATTAAAAATAATTTAATATCTCAAGTAATAGAGAATTAGAAGGTGATATGAATTCAAACTCTCATATATAATTGAGTTGGACTCAATTATACATTTTTCTTCCACGGTGATGAAGCAACTCTATAAGCAAAATTTAGCAATATTAATCTTTACTAACTACCAATTAGTAATTTAAAAATATTTTTCACCAGCAGAAAAATAATGTAAATTGCAATTATTCATTTGAAAAGATACCAAGATTTTGACAAAAGAAAGAAGATGACCATGTGGGCCTAGTCCTTTGCATGGATGATTGGGTGCTGATGTTTAGACCAGCTATTGCCATGACATCAGCATGAACAATGCTTATGACGTAATTAATATAGCTAGAAAACAATACTACTAATTTCTCATAAGACCACAAGAGCAACTTGGTCGTGGCTCGTTCGAGATCGACTCGAAAAAAATATCATAATTAATTTGTTTAATTCAGGTTTGAGCTGTTAACGAGTCGAGTTGTTCAGTTTGTTTAGTTAATGAGTTAAGTTCAAGTTTGTTTCAACTCGGCTCGTTCTGACACAATTTAATAATGAGCCGATTTGAATTATGAGAATGATTTGATGTAATTTTTTTATGTATTAATTTTATTTTGTTGGTTGATGATTTACGATTTATTTGTACATATTTGTACTTGATTTTGCGAGCTTGAGATTGAAAACGATTTAGAATCTTGAGTTAACAAACTAACATTAATTTCAACGTTTTACACAAATGAGCTGATAACAAGCAAGCTCGAGTAGGCTCAATTTGTAACAAGTCAGGCTTGAGTCATGATTTGTAGCTCAAAATCATATTCAATCTGTACTGGCTCGGCTCGTTAAAATTGTGTGTCGAGTTCGAGTTAGGTCCAACTAATTTTTGGTTCAAGCCGCATGCATCCACACGGATTTGTATCTCCTGTTATTTTGAATGGCAAAGCAGGATCATATTATTTCAATTAGATCATCGGATCAATGCAGATGGATGACATCGACTCGATTTAAAATTTTAAAGAGTCTTTTTAGAGAAATCTTTTTCATTAATTTTAATCCAATGCTCCAGATTGGAATAACAGAGTTCTACTTTTCCATTTGAAAAAGATAGGTAATTTCATTCTGCGTCATACGATGTATGTAATGTATTGAAAAATAGCATTTGAATTTGTATTATAGCACAAAAAAAAATAAAGATGATTTTTTCCAAATTAGAATTTATCTAAAAAGAAATGTATATTAGCTGACAAAAATTAATCACTAATGGTGATAATAAATATCATTAGACAAAATGTACAATTAAAATATAAATTCAATAGAAAAATGAAATATGAACATGCATGTATAGTTAAAAAAAAAATTAAGTCAAATTATAGTGATATATACACATTGAAATGTACACTCAAATACTGAAAAAAAACCTAATTCAGATAATTATTTATATCTATAATTAATGAAGCAATATGGAGACCCCTAGTTGCATTATCTGACCACCTGGTGCAGTCTTGGGCCAAACCACATTCATGAAAAATCAATTTCATATGAGAAATTATGAATTTGAGTTTGGTAATTAGAATATAGCCCGGCCTTTTCTGCATTAATCTTGGGCTGCCCGTCAAAAATTGGATGTTGCCCATACAAAATTGGGCAGCATTGATTCTGATTTGATAGTGCATTGATCTATGAAGCCCAGAATGATTTTGATCAGGATGTTTGATCCTTCAAAAACTCCAATTGCATCTAAACAATAAAATTTTTTTTCTCAATTATTGGATCAGGATATCTATCCTTTTCAATTTCAATTTTTATTGAAAGTGGTTTCGAGTGGGAAAATCAGAACCGTCCATCAGCAGCAAGCATCTCTTTATTTGATGCCATGTAAGATAGGTAATGCAACGAGATGTTTCGCTCATATTGGATCGGTTCCGGTATTGCCGGATCTTAATAACAGAGTCCGATAGATCTGATTCCGTTAACATCTCACTTGACTTTGACCCGCTCTTCAGACAGTTGACTTGACTCAGCTTACTTACACTTACAGGTGGGCCATGGCATGGCATCACACTATTCAATTCTTCTCCGCGTCTCCTCCACCCCTCGAAGGAATACTCGATCCACGCACTCTCTTCTCACCTTTCACCTCCTCCTCCCATCCATTATGTGCTCTAATGGCGACAAACCCTAACCCTAGCCCCACCCTCCCACTAACCCTAACCCTAACGCTAACACTACTGCTGCTCCTCCGTCTCCCCTCTCTCGCCTCCTCTCTCTCCCCATCCCATTCTCCTTCCCCATCTCCTCAACGGCATATACCATTACCAAATCCGCCAAGAACTGATGGCCCCATTGCACCAGGAAATCGCCCTCCGCCGCCGAATCGCCCTCCGCCGCCGAATCCCCCTCCGCCGCCAAATCCCCCTCCGCGTAGTCCCATTATCCGGCCTGACAATGAGAGAAACGAGCGTAAGTTGAATTCGGGGGAGAGGCTCGGGATTTTGTTTGCAATCGTAGCTGGTGTGATGCAATTTGTGTTTGTCGGATTTCTGGCGATTAAACGATGGCAACTGGGGAGAACCGATAGGGGGTTTAGAGAAAGGGATCGTGAATCATCGGATCAGTTGATGTGATTTGGGGAAATTTTTTCTATTTTCTTCTTTCCTAATTTTGTTAGGATTGCAGAATTACTCACACGTTGAATGGTAGATCTTGTAACTAAGGCTAAAGTTTCGGTGGATCAAATAAATTCTGCCGGAGGATGTGAATTCAGGTTAGTCCTTGCTGGGATCTGTATAAAAGATTGGTAACATTTTCATTTGAATTTGATAAGGAGGGAATCATGTAAAGAATTCATAATATTTTGGCTCAATTGGTATGATTTAGTTGTTAGTTTGTTCTGATATAATTCTGTAATTCTGTGATAGAATAGGATGAGAATTCCATACCAGACATCTGTTGCTTTATAATATTCTTTCTGTAGTTGTATCACTGTTAGTACCAGTCCGGATGGTTCTGATACTGTGCACTTGACTTCTATTGTCATTATTCCAGCCAAAAATATGGCATTGTCAAAATTTCCAACTAAACCTAAACTACAAATTAGTTCTTGAACTGAAGTTTGTTTACATTAATAGATTCAGGTGTCAGATGGTGTTTAATCTTTTCATGAACACTATCTTTTTTTTTTCTTTTAGTTCTCTGTCTTTGTCATCATTCAAGATTAATCTAGTACTTGATTTTTAGAATGGAAAGGTGGAGAAATATATATATATATATATATATATATATGTATGTATATCTTATTTTGATGTCAGAAAAACAGAGATACCATGTTGAAAGATTAGTTCATTGGAAAGGGATGGCAATTAAAACTTGTCACCTTTACAATAAGATGTTTTCACATAACATGCTCTTTTAAATCGTGATAAAATTCAATATCTGTTTAGCCCAAGCACAGGTATAAATAATTTGTTTTGTCAAGCCTTGTTGCTTTAGAGCATGTTTCACTAGATATAATTATTTCTTCCAGGAAATTGTTTTTAGAGGGAAAAAAAAAGGGTTCAACAAATAATAGTTATATGGTACACGAATAGATGGTAGATTTAATTTGAAAATACAGAAATAACTATTTTTTGATGGAACATAACTATTTGATATTCCATACATCTCTTTCAATTCATATTCTCATTTCTGGTATTCATGGGACCAAGCTGAAGAGAGAAATATCATTTTAAGTTCAATGTTACAATTACATTAACTCAATGATTTGACTCATGAACCATTAGGGAAAGTTCACTAATTTTTTTTCATATTTTCAATGAAGTTTCCGAATAAGAAATAGTAGTGAGGAAGCCAGACTAAATTTAATGTTGGGGCCAATTACAATTAAGTCCATAACAATTATTTCATTAAAAAAATACTTAACTTTAAAATTAGCAAAAAGCTGTTACAGTTCTTAAAAAATATGAATGCATCCTCTCAATTTTCAGTGTATGAAACCAATAAAATTTACAAGACCTAAAATTAAAAAAAAAAAAAGCTACTTTGAAAGTTTTTAATCTAAGAGCATGAATTTAAAACCTTTTAGCTTTTGTACAAAGGCTTATGTCTTTATGCTATGTGTATCATTTAAGCCTAATTATTTTGATAATTTTATACTAGATAGCAATATGTGTCTTGTTAAGAATAAATCTTAAGAAAAAACGAATATATGTATATGAGACAAATCACAATTAAGTGCATCATTTATTGATTCTTTTAAGCACTGTTTACTATTTTAGAAATATATCACTAAAATATCTACTAATGTATTGCTGTATTTGAAGATTAATAATGGAAAGATTGAAGAGCAAATAGAGATATTTCTACTATACACTACAACACTTTCTTTGCAAATCAAAATGGGGTTATTTGATCCTTCCATTGCCCCTCCTCCCTTCATCTCTAATAAAGAAGAAAGTTTGATTTTTAAGTTTGCGTAAGGTTTTCATTATCAATTTGTAAGAATCATAGGTTTGGTTTTTATGTTTTTATGTTTGAAAATTTGTTTTTTAATCAGTGGAACGTTGGAAGAAAAAATAATGGTCGTGGAATTTGTTACAATGATTTAACAAATTTTTCAGAAACGAATAATTAATTAGAGAAATAAATGTATTGTAATATATTATATGTATAATTGGCTTGCTCCAATATCTCATTGTTGAAAAGATCCATAACAAAATTCTTTTGAGTAGATCCACAACATCAAGACAAAATGAACACAAATTCAAATAGGAAGCAAAGAAGTTAAATAAACCGGTGTACCACACAATTTTTGCTGCTCAACTAATTCTTCATAGAACTTTAATCAGGAAATCATGCAAATTACATCAGGATAATACTTAACGATTTTGCATGCCTTCAAACTGGACACTAGATTTAGTGCATTGCAACCATATGACAATCAACATCACAAGCATGCAATAAAATGGAACAAGATTTCAAAAATGAAAATAGAAAGGATATAGAAAAGAAATAACAACTACAAATTAAACCTGAAAAAAATATAAAAGTTGGTTTATGTTTTGGATGAAATTAGACCTAGTTAATAGGAATTAGAAAAAGATAATAACTATATTTGCATATATTGAAAAACTGTTACCTTTTGCATGCCTTTTTTTTTTTGAACAAAATTACCACAAAATTGGAAGCCTCTTGTTTAATTAATTAGCTCAAGAAAAAGCAGAGACATTGTCTTTCTATTATGTTTTTTTTTTTGGGAAGGTCAGTTGGCTAATACGAATCAATAATTTCATTAAATAAAAAGTTATGAAAAGTTTGAGAACAGACGAAAATAATAACATATGAAATTCTTCATTTACATAATAACAATTTATATGAACAAGTGGTCTAGCATTAAAAGCCTAAAGTATTTGGATTTTTTATATTTTGAACCGTGCTTGCGCAAACGAACTAATGTTTAGCAAATAAAATTTAGAACAATTTGATTAGCAAGTAACAAATTATTTTTAGAAACAGGCAAATCTTGACATGAATATGTTGACATGATCCAGCTTCCACCAGAAAGCTACTGGAAATTATGTATATGTAGTATCTTGTAGGCTTGAATATATAACTCGAAATGTATTTTTATGAGCTGGAGTTCTTTTTAGAAAAAATGACCTTTTAGCCTCAGCTTTCCCATCTGCCCATATATATTTCTAAAGAGTTGTGTGTACCAGATGGTACCTAATACATAGAAACTTAATCAAGATTATTGTTCAAACTATACATATTACATGATCACCTTTCACTTTTTTTGTTGGTTTTTTTTTTAAATTCTATGTTGTTGCCATCATCAAAGATCATGAATCAGTGTTTGATTTTTTTACTTTTTAGAATAGAAATGAGAAAGACGATATATTTTTGGCGTCATAACTCACGAAAGAATTAACATAAATCGATTAAAATAGAAATATTTATGGAAAGATTAGTGTGACACCTCCTAATGATATGCATGTCTGGTACCAAGAGGCAACTATCCTTTAAAAAGGATGGTACATGAAATGGAGGCATCAATTATTTGGAGATCAGATCAGAAGTACAGCTAATTAACTATATAATTGGGGCTGATTGGAGAATACAGGTACATAAAAACTGTCATCTTTGCAAACAAGAAAAAGTTTTTACATAACATTGCTCTTTTAAATCATTATTAAATTGAAAGGTTTTATTTAGCTCAAGCACAAATAAAGGACACTTTTACATCTCGACAACATATGGACAGTTTATTGCTTTACAACAATTTTCACCATATACAAGTATTTTGCATAGGGTATAATTTTTAGTGAAAAAAATACACCTATAACAATATGATACAAGTTGGTACTACATATAATTGAAGAATATAAAAATCTACTTGTCAGTAGTTCAAAAGAACAAATTTCTGGTAAAAAAATTTTAATTTCAAAACCCCACATTAACTAATTTGATGTTATGCACCTATCTTTTAAATTCATGTCTTCATTTCTCATACTTAGAAAAAGAATTTAAAAAGCCAGGTG
Organism: x Bolboschoenoplectus mariqueter; assembly: GCA_037678475.1. Taxonomy (NCBI): domain Eukaryota; kingdom Viridiplantae; phylum Streptophyta; class Magnoliopsida; order Poales; family Cyperaceae; genus x Bolboschoenoplectus; species x Bolboschoenoplectus mariqueter. Next base: position 3,379,568 of record CM075268.1, read on the forward strand.
AATTCTTGTGGAATTGGATGAATGTGGTACCATTAAATCCGTCACGTTATTACAGAGGATAGAAGAATCCTTCAATTTTTCCATAGTTGATGTCTTGTAAATATTCTTTCGATTTAATATTGCAATCAAATTGAATCAATTTAAATTTGCAAAAAATTAACTCATATGGATTCCCATGTTTGTGTAAGGTTTTCATGAATTTCCATTTGTGCATATTAAAAATTTGGACTCGCTGTCTGAAAATGTGTTTTAAAATTGGAAAGAGGAGCAAAGCATGGGTGTGGATTTTGTGATTATAAGCTAACAATTTTTTTCAAAAAAGATGTAACATTAAAGAGAAAATGGATTGCAAATTTTAATGTGTCTAATTGGTTTCCTCTAATATCTGATATCTCATTGTTTGTAGAGACCCATAACCAAATCATTGTTATTTTATTTGAAATATAGAATTAGTACTGTAACCAAAATAGCAAACACATAATTAAGTTAAATAAACCAGTGTTGCACACAATTTTTGTTGCTAAACTAATCCTTCATAGAAATTTAATCAGGAGTTCATGCAGATTAAATTTAGTGCATTGCCTATGACTAAACTAAAACTGATTGTTTGAATTGGAACCAGTTTAATTTAAAATTTTAAACCAACAGGATTCATGTAATTTCAGAAATTGAGTTTCAATCTCTCAATTTTAGCCAAAATTAACTTGTGCTTAATTAAAGTGTTATAGCAAGATATTTAAAGATGGAAATTTATCAAGATTGTTGTGCAAACTATGCATCTTAATTGCATAATCACTCTTTCCTATCCATTTTTTTTATTCTATGCTTTTGTCATCATTCAAGTATTGAATCAGTACTTGGTTTTCAGAATTGAAAGGTGGAATACTATATATTTGGTGTCAGATAGTATTGTGGATTTCACATAAATCAACTAAAATGGAAATATCCTGTTGAATGATTAGGTACTCCATAGTCCATACTTCCTACTAAGATTTGGTTAATGCCAGAAAAAGAAAATTTTATATATAACCTATCAGTACAAGGAATGGAGGCATCAATTATTTGGAAGAAAATAAACATGAAATGGAGATCAGATCAGCAATACAAAAGTTCAATTTAGGCTGATTGAAGAGGACCTTTACATCATGATAAAATTGAATCTCTATTTAGTTCAAGTACAAGTATAGAGCAATTTCTTTTTACTCAAAAGAAATTGGTGCTACATGAAGGAATTCTAGATGTATCTTTTATTCATACTCTCATTTCTCATAATCATGAGATGAAGTTGCCTTTTTATTTTTCAGAGGACTTGTCTTGTGAGTATTATTTTTATTACAATGTTGCACTAGAACTGCCTCAATGTAATATTGTATGATTTGACTCATGCATGAGCCTGGCAAAGACTAAAAATTATTATTTGAATTGAAAGCAAATCTAAACCAACGGTATTAAATTATTAATGTAATTTTAAAAATAAATGCGATAGTAATGCTCTGACAAGTTAAGTATGGTTATATGTTGTCTTTACAGTTCTAATGAGAAAGATTCAGTTGTCCATCATTTTTCATTCTAGAATAATATTTAATGAAATGCAAAGATATAATGTCATGAACTTATTTTAGATATTTTTCTTTTGTTGTAAAAATATATTACTACTGTTATGATATGATAGGATCTAGTAGGAGATATATAATAAAGGGTGAAATATAAAGAGAAATATTTCAATGAAGATCTCAAGAAAAGCACATTTTCAAAATGGAAAATGATCAAGACATTCTCAACTCTGCTAACAAATGTACATAGTTTCTTCATTTATAAATTAATTAGATCAGTTGTCATCTTAAGTTAATAACTCGATTGAATCGAAGCATATGTATATATAGTTACGTGATTTCTTTGTTTGTATCAATATATATCATTTAAGAATGAATTTTTAATTACTAAGAGGACTACCGAAAGCATGATTTGAACAGTGAAAAAAATATGACTTTATACTAAAATAATAAGGAAATAAAAACAAACCAGAGAAGATTATGGTGATAGTTAAAAGAATTAGTATTGATGTCTGTCAAATTTGAGAACTTATTAACTTAGTTTTATTATCCTTTAACTTATGAAAATAATATTTTTTATTTTTCAAATTAAACCAAGGAAAACTAAGTACCTATGTAAATTGTAAAGAGTGTATCTATATATAAATTTCGTATATCAAATTTGAACAAAACTTTGAAAAAACTTTTGAACTTCACCTTCAACATACATAAACAAAGGCTCAAATCAAATGGCCTAATTGCATAGATTACATGAAAAAAGAAATTATGAAAGATCTTCTGTGGAATTTCATTTAGCGATCTCCATTTCTCCATTCTTGGTGAACTCAAGTGTGCCTAATAACGAATAAAATACTACCCATTTTGTCCAGTCATATTTTAAACTGGAGATAAACACATCTGCTCCTTGGAAGACAAAACCCCGACCCGAGTCGCCGATTCAATAAAAAGGGAAGAAAATTTTGAGAAAAAAGGGAGAAAAAAAATGGGGAGCGATGGCGCGACTAAGAATCCAAAGAAGGCGAACCTCCTGGATCCCCATTCCATCAAGCATCTCCTCGATGAATCCGTTACTGAGGTACTTTCTCTCGTTCTTTCGCTGTGCGATTCAAATCGATTTGTACTTTTGTGTTTTTAATGGCGATAGATCTAATAAACCGAAAGGAAAGCATGAGATATGGAGCTTGAGTAACTATCGCTTCATGTTCTACTTGATGGATGCGTCCATGAATTGGTTCGAGTTTGCACAAATTATGGAGCAATGTTTAGTTTAGCAATATTTGAAATGTTTTAGCTCTTGTAAATAGATCGGTCCTTATAAGGAGCTGATAAATGCAGTTTTGACATCACCTCTTGGTCGAGAATATCTAATCCAGTGAAGAATTTGCTCCAATGAATTCCCAAAACGATGTTTCTTACCATGCCCTTGATTTTAAGTAAGAAGAACTAATAGTCAATATTCAATAATTGTATAGAGAATCTGGATTTGGTTGCTGTCGCCAATCAAAATTAAGTGTCGTGCCAGTTGTTTCATTCCACAATGCTTTTAGAAACTTTTTGAGGTCCTTTCTATAACACTGTGAAATTCCTCCAATTTAGGAACTTTTAGAAATTGATGAATCAAGTGTCTGCATCATCTTCTTTTGATCTATTCTAATTATCATTGTTCTTTATAATTTTGTATAGGTTGTCAAGAGTAAGGGTTACCCAGAAGATGTGAGATTGAGTAATTTAAGGCTTATAATAGGTGCCATAGTGATTGGCATAGCTTTGCTTGCTCAGTTCTACAATAAGAAGTTTCCAGAGAACAGAAATTTTCTCATTGGATGCATAATCTCATATCCTTTTTTTGAGTTCTATTTTCTTTTCCTAGTTTATCATTATCATGAGTTATAACTAAGGGTAGATTGATGCAAAAGTCTGTCTTTATCATAATTGATGCAAAGTTAGTTTATTAAGGGTCTCAATTGCATGTGAAGGGACTAATTACTATAGTGGTACATATTTAGTTTTTTGAGGAAATGATATGGATTTATTAATTGAGCTTGTTACTTTTGAATTTGGTAAACCTTGACTATTGCATTGCTAGCTCACATATGTAGCATTTAACTTGCTCTTGCACATAATAAGCTACACCAAGGAAAAGAATGCCATTCTCTTCACCTACCCTCCTGCCGTAAGTTTCTTTTGCTTCCATTCTTACTGTACTGGTGCAGTGGTGCTGGTACTGTCGTAAAAGAAATTGATGGTAGTTAGTTGAGTTCAACCTTGAAAAAAAAGCAGAAAAGGAAAAGTAGTAGAAGAAGAAAATAAAGAAAATGTATCTTGAACCATATTTCATACCATTAGGTAATGATATAGTGAAATTCGCATTTTGCTCTTGTTGTGATTAACTCCGTGATATATTCTATGTAACTTTTGTTTCTCTCTATACCCTTTTGTTAATATCACCCTACTTTTTCTCATTTAAAAATTACACCCAACAATTACAAATTTCGTAACTCTCTTCCAACATTTATGATGTAGTGTCAACTTGCAAATTGTTGAATGCATAGTTGGATTGACTATTTGAATCCTTTGGTAACCAATTCTCTTTGTGTGCAAATTGAAGCAAAATGAACCAACGATCTGATTGTTGGATTCTGGCTTCTAAGATTGTCTTTTTTTTCAATAGCTTAACTGAGATATATAAGAGAGTTATGTCTAGCAATTGGTTTTTTAGTTTGAGTTTGCAAATTGGGGGTAATTTCCAAATATCTGTTATTTAACATGAATTATGGCCAGTTGAATGCATCCATAGACCGAATCAGGCTATCTTGACGAGTTAATTTCCATTTCAGAATGCTTCAGAATAGTCAGTTTATTTGTTTTCAGTTTTCTTGTAGAAATGTAATACCGAAGTGTTTGTTTGTGAGACTACTATAGCAGGAAGAAATGATAGCAAATATCTGTTATGATTTGGGTTTGTTTTGAAAAAACTATAACATACCAATGAACCAAAAAGGAAAGTAAAATAATCTTTGGGGCTGATATTTACTGGCTTTATTTCTTTATGAACAAAATAGGATTCTTTCAGCAGTACTGGGCTCATTGTCTCATCTAAGCTGCCTCGGTTCTCTGACATGTACACTCTGACAATAGCAAGTGCCGATCCCAAATCCATCTCTGCTAACAAGCCAGTGCACCTTACCAAGTCCGTCACCAAATGGTACTAGTTATATTGCCCCTTAACCTGTTTTTCTATTATTTTGTTCTTTTTCTCGCACCAGTATCTTAGTTGGACCATGAAAAAGTTAAGCACTAAAGCATCGTCTCAGATCAGTCATACATTAGATGCAGTTGAGGACATGTCTCAAGTCTGAGTTTGGCAGATGTGCTAATCTTTTGACCAAAACACAACTACTCATTTATATTTTAATTTATATATTTCTTTATTGTCTTTGTTTTTTTTTTTTTTGTAAGGTTTACCAAGGATGGGGAACTGGTGGAGGGTCTTTTCTGGAAGGATGTGGAGAAGCTTCTTGATGACTACAATAATGGCCGCAAGAGCAAATGACCATCTCAAAATTCATAAAAGATGCAACAAAAATTGAACTTAGCACCTCTGTAGTTTTGAACATTGTTTAGTTTAAAACTAGGAGAAACATGGTTTTGAACGTTCATGTTATGCTGATGAGATCCATTTTTTTTTCTTGGTGGATATTTCATATAAACGTAGTTCTTTTTTCAAACTATTATCTTTCACATACTGCTTGCATTATTTCTTGCTAAGAATAATTAATGTCTGATCTCATGGCAAAGTTAATCTTTGGTTTGCATGCTGTCAAAAACAGTCATCAGCTCCGCCTCTAATCCTTGGATGTGGCTTTTATAAAGTTAAATATACCCATTTGATAGAGAAAGGTAAATTCTATAATTTGTTTATGATCATCTAGATATGGTCGGGTCATGTTGAGAATAAAGACCAAATATATCCAAGTTAAATACTTTTACATATGGATTTTGGTAGGTTGCTTCTAAAAGTTGGAAGTGTGTGTGGTAGAAGAACGTTTACTAATAGTTGGGGAGTTCAATTGTTATTATCTTTTTACCAAAACGCGATTATTCATTACATTTTTTTAAGCAATCCTTAGTTCTCAATACCTTCTATTTTTTTTTAAATATTATCTTTCAATTAGGTAAAAAGAACGTGTTATATTGATCGTATATGATGAAGCTTTTGGTGGAAGAACAAAAACAAATTGAAAAATAGAAGCTAAGACTACTATATAATTCAGTTGTAATTTCTTAAATAATGTCAAGGCGTTCTTCAAAATATTCTTCTACTAATGAAAAGATTAATGGCAAACATAAAAAGCTCTAAAATTAGTCGACAGTTGACATACTATAAAAATCAACAATAACGAATATCTTTACAGGATAGTCACATTTCAAATAGGAAAATCTTAATGATCAAGCTAATAAAATAAAAAAGAACATGCTATTTTTGTGTAACCTGTTCTATGAAATATACTTTGCCCAGATGATCACAATAGAGAACTCAAAAACTTGGTTTTTTCATTTGAATTGTGTGGCTCAAGTTACCTATTTTTTAAGATTGCAATTAACATTCGACCACATGTGCTGCAATGAATTATATCAGGATAATGTAAAAAGGTTTATATTTTATAGGGGCCAGAAGGGCAGCATATATGGTGTAATCAATGGAACTTTTGTAGGATTCCTAATTAGCTATCATTTCTTCCTGCTATAATAGTCTTGCAAACAAGCACTTCGGTATTACATTTTTACAAAAAAACAAAAAAACAGAAAACAAATAAACTCACTATTCTCAAGCATTCTGAAATGAAATTTAATTTGTCAAGATAGCCTCAATTCGGTCTATGGATGCATTCAACCGGCCATAATTCATGTTAAATGCAGGCTCCCCTGTTCCCATTCCCCTAAATTAAAAAAAAAACAAAAAATTATCCAAAAAGAAAGCTTTAGTAGGTAATCTAAAACTCGATGTCATCAATTTTCGATACAGATCCATTTTTTGTATTGTCCCAACAAAGTTGATTAAGCTTGGCATTTTGGGGTGAGATTTACTTTGTTTGTCAGTGACCACAGATCCAAAGGTTGGGTTAGGGTTCTGGTTTGGTTTGAATTACATGGTACCTGATTGTAGGTATCAGTCAGAAAGAGTTCAGTCAAAGCGTTTTCAACCAGAACTAAAGATAATAATAATTCAAAACCAACAAGATTATTTGGTACTGTTGCTTCAGTGTAAGCTAAGGTAAATACTGAATTCTAATCTATAAAATTACCCATGGATCTCAGGAAGTATGTACTCTGCTTTCCAGCCAATTCTCATATCAAATCCGGGAAAGAAACTGATTTTGGTTTTGTTTCTGATTTGAGAGACACCATCTCCACCTAAAGAAGTTGCAAGCTTCCATTTCCAACCAGTTGCCTTCAAATGGAAGCTATGCCCAATCCCAACCTGGTCATTCAAAATTGCAAGAAATGTTATGCAAAATTCCAAAAAAGCCCCTCATCTGACAAAAAGTTGGAAGTTGGAAAACATCAAATTTCAAGAGCCACCAAAATTTGTCCATTTCTTCATGAATGCACTTCTTTTGCATTGCATCCAGCCTTTTGCATATCTTGGACAAATGTTCATCTCAGTATACCACTTCTATAATATAACAACAATTGTAATGCAAATACCACTATATGAAAACATAAAGTATCATATATCATGCACAAATTGTGCCGGAAAACATAAAAGATATCCCTATATTGGATATGGGTGCAATATGCACCTCATATGCCCCATGAATTATTTTGCATGTCAGGTACATCTCAAGCCAGAATTGTATAACAACCAAGGCATTTAGTAACCTGACATTATTAGAAACCTATTCAAGTGATGTTATCAGATCTGGCCATCTTGATATTGCAGTAATGTAAAGCACCATGTCATAAACAGCAAGAGTCACTTGACGTTATGTACTTCATCAACGTACTTCATAATTAATTAAATAAGTAAATACAAGCTATGCACACGGAAAACATAACTATCCTAAGATTTTCGACATGTACCATACAATATATGTGCCAGTATCAGATAAAATACCTCTACAGCTATCCATCCAAGTAAGGACTACTACTTACCACCATGCTAAAGATTATCTTAATATCTTATACCATCATTGTTGAGCACAATGATATAATAGAAAGAACAAATTACACACTTAATAATAGTTTACAGACCAATTGATCCATTGTAAACTTATAGTCTCCAAAAATCTCAGAGACCAGATGCAATTCTTTTGCTATGATAATTCACATGACAACACCTCTCGTATAAATACACAGGCCAGTTCCATTTTGAAATGGAAACCATGTTAAGCGACAGAGACAAAATTGGGAGAACGGAGATACAATTTGTAGTTGGACGATTGTATAGTGCACTCCAGATTTTTGTATATATACATTCATGTTACTGTATCTCTTGAAATTGAACAAGTACCATTGAAATGCCATAATGAGAGAAAGAATGATTTGAGCAAATACCTGGAGATTCAAGTACTTTGTAATGGGAATCTTTTTGGAAAGAAGTTGTATATCACCATGTATCGGCCGATACATGAACCTCCACTTTCTTTCAGTCCCCAATGGCTTGAGCACAAGCTTTGCCTCATAGTCGTTTACTTCATAATTAAAGAACTGAAAAGAAAAGGGGGTAAGAGATTTCAGCACAAATCAAAGGTCTTTAATTTAATTTTGGGGTTCAAACACGCGCGCGCGCGCGCCAACCACACGACCATCACTATCAGAGAGAGAGGGAGGGAGGGAGAAAGAGACCTCCAGATTGATTCCGACGCGGAGGCCCTCGACCTCCTTGCGAAACTTGAGGAAGAGCTCGGAGGGGACAACGTTGATGGAGTAGGCCTCGTCTATCGTGGCGGGCTCTCCTCCGCTCGCTTCCACTCCGGCATCGCCTGGTCGCGTGGCCATCGCTCGATCGCCAAGAAGAACAAATGTCGAGGCGCGCGAGAGAGAGAGAGAGAGAGAGAGAGAGAGAGAGGAAAGGCAGCGCCGAGTGAGGTCGTGGTGGTGGCCGAGGAGGAGGAGGAGAGGAGAGACGGAGAGAAGAGAGTAGAAGAAAGAGAAGGATCGGAATGGGTCGGATCGTAAATGGATCTCGGATTGAAACAGTAGGATCCGTTAGTGTTTCGATCCGAAGATAAGCCCATGGGCCTAGATCTGGCAGTACATTTGGGCCTAAAAGAAATTATTTCTCCAAGTTCAAATTCACAAATTCCATGATTTGCACATTGACAGACTATTATTTATTTATTTTTGGTTTCTTTTTGGTTACATTGCCCTTAAGGCTAACAATCTGACATTGATAGATTAGTTCTTCTTACAAAATGATGGTGGGGATTGGGGATCCATTATTCACAATAGTTAACTTAACAATTTTAATAATGTTTTTCTTCTTAGCGATTTATTTAAACTCCTGAGTCTTATATATAAATATATGAGTCCAAAATATAAATACCTGAGTACAAAATAAAATACAAATACCTATTTAAAATACATAAACACCTGAGTTAAATATATAAACATCTGAATCACTTATATAAACACTTGAGTCATTTATATAAACACTTGAGTACATAATATAAATACTTGGACTCGTTATAATTAAACACGTGAGAGCACATGAACATATTTTTTTGCCAAAAGTAAAAAGTTAGTACACATGATTGTATTTTTTTTGTCAAAAATAAAAAATTAGTTAGAAAAATTTTCTAAAAAAATTAATTTAAGATACTATTAGTCTTAGTCGGTTCCAAAAATAAGAACACATCTATCTATTGCATGAAAGAGCCACTATAATTAATTAATAAGCTTTATAGATGTGTTCCATGCTGCACCACATATTCCAAAGGAAACATTAATATGTTGCTATGATGGAGATTTGGTGTCCACATCAATTCATTAAAACACCTAACTTATTAATAAACATCACTCTCGGATATAAACAGGATTAATTAATTGTTAGGCCACTTCTACCCAAATGAGATATTTTTCAAATGTTGTGCATTTCCATTCAATTATGGATAATCAGCCATTCATTGTTTGATGATTGAAACGAAAATGAAAAGCAAACCATGCATTAAATGCTAAATATGTGGCCATACTTTCTTCCTATAATTCCTACTATCAACTAGACTGCGTAATATATTCTAGATCAAACATAATTAAAAAAATATATATAATTTTGAATCAAATTGTGTATTTTTTTAAACAATAATTTTTTTTCTCTATGATCTAAGCAAATCAAATATCAAGTATTAATATGAGATCATCATATATAAGAGGTCAGAACAAAAATATTGAAGAATATTTGACGGTGCTGACAAAATAGGTAGTGCTATTGCACTTTGATTTGAATGAAATTTGCCATGTTATTTCTCACTTGTCACTTTTTCAAATTTTGGACCAGACTTAAAATAAATGAAAATTGGGTAGAGAAAGAGAGAACAAAGAGCTTGTGCAACATTCACTGGTTTGGTTTGTACAAGTCTTTGCTTCTATTTAATTGTGTGCTATATATTCTTCCTTTCATGTCTCTTTTTATTTATTTTTCAAATACTCTAACAACCACAGCCTCCAAAATCAAACCGACCACCTTTTTTTTCTTTTTTTTTTTTGGTGATTAGTCCTTGGGCTAAAATTGACTAAATTAGGATTTAATTGTTTGGTCAAAACTCAAATGTGAAATTTAAAAGGTAGGGTTGAACTATTAGGTACTAATGGTTTGACACGTCATCTGTGTTAAAAAAAAAGTTGGGTCATCCTAAAATAGTTGTATAATAAAATTGTTGCGTAATAAAAATACTGTCAGAAATAAATTATATAATAAAATAATTAATATAAATAATAATTTATATAATATAAATAATAAAATCGGTATCGATTTTGACATCTCCCAAACATTTTACACACTTCATTGTTATACCAGTAAAACCATGTATCAACATCTTAAATACTTTTTTGACTTATATTTAAAAAATAAAATTTGTCATATATGTGAAAACGCCATATATAAATTTTCAAACTAATTTAGTTGGTTTTACATGTCCATAATTCTTTCATAGAAAATTTTCCATTAGAGATGTATGACCAATATCTGTGATAGGTATATATTGAGAAGTAACATCTTAGACTTTAATAATTTATTAATTTATATGCATACATATAACATATTAAATTAAATGTCAATTGCCTATGCTCTAAAGTAGCCAATACAAACAGGAGTCAATGCCCGCAAAGAAGTCAGTCCAAAAACCCAATAATTAAAGAAAAAAGAACTTGACAATGAAACAATGAAAAAAAATGTTAAAATTTTAGGAGTCATGTAAATTATATAATTATATATTGAGTCTCGTTAATGTGTTATTATTAGCATTTCGGCTAAAATCTTAACAATCAGAATTTTAAATTTTTGTATTTGAAATTTCAATTTAAGTAGGTCAATAAATTATTCATATTAAAATCTTATAGAATACCGAAATTTACTATTTTTAGAGTTTTTTAGCTATTTTTTCGAATTTTCAAAGATGACTTTAATCGGCAAACATATATTTTTTATTTTATTTATTTTTGACCCAAATAAATCCATCTTTGAAAAATCCAAAAAATAGTAAAAAATTCTAAAAATGGTAAATTTTAATATTCTATAGGATTTTGATATGAACAATTTATTGAGCTACTTAAATTGAAATTTTGAATATGAAAACTTAAAATTTAGATCATTAGCATTTTGACCAAAATACTAATTATCACATTAGAAAAACTCGTTATATATTATATAATGAATAATAACGAGTGGATATGGTCTGGCTTGTTTAAGTGCAATTCTTTATTCCTTATTTTTATTTTTTTGATAGAATGTCAAATGACACTTAAATTGTAAAAAAATAAAAAAAATAATCAATTAATAAGTTGAAGAATATATTTAATTATAAATCTTTTTTTATTTTCAATTTTTTCAAATTATTTGAAAAATCAATGTCAAAATTATCAAGTATACTATTTTCAATGGATTTCCACCTTTAGATATTAATGTAAAACAAAAAAAGAAAGAAGGCCTAATCAATCAAAACACACGCGGACACTCTTACTTCCTTCCATTTGTTTTCTATTCTTGTACCATACTCTTTTAAAGTTGCATTTATGAGTCTTTTTCTTTCATCAATCTGTTCATAGTTAACTTTTTACATACAATCTTCTATTCTATGAAACAGATAGCATGCTTGTATGTTTGTATTATAGTTGTGATTATCAATCTTCCCTCCTGATAATTTCATGAAATAAGACATAACCTTTTGTCAGTTTCTACCTTTTCCAATAGAAAAGTTGTGGAAGTTAAATACAGATAATAATACTCCACAAGTTATGACTAGATGTACATGAGTGTTTATTTCTATATCATTAAGTGATAATATGATTGTTATTTCATGTTTATAACTAAGTTCTAGATGTTTCTACGTGTTGTCATGCACAAACACATGAGAGTAAAGCTAATAGTCAGGTGTTTATTCTTTAATTAATTAATTATATGATGTTTAAATATAGCAATCGTGTTTATAAAATTATATATCTTTATTGTTAGATGCTTATATTTATTATCTTACACAAGTACTTGAGAATGGAAGACTAAATATTAACACCTATATAGTTGCATACTTATACTTCAACTATTTGGCTTTGAAAATTATCAAAAAGTGTATATACTAATTTATTAATATCTTTATCCAGAAATCATACAAGATCTACATATATTACTAAAACATTAATTTTATATATCTACAAAGATATTCTAAAAAGTAGTAAGAAAAAAGTACATATGATTTTTAGAATATTGTTAGGAAAAAAAAAAGATAAGTAACAATTTTAATTGTTGAAAGGTAAAAGGTTAAAAGGACATATGAAATTTTTTGGTTTCAAAGGAAAGGTTGAAAAGTTCAAAAAAGAAAAATTAAAGGACAACTAAATCAAACCACGTGGTAATTAATTAATTATTAATATGGTGGACGGTGTTTAGTGAAGAGTGTTGGATCAAACACTAATGGTTTATTTATATTTAGTATTAAGATTGTGGGATCACTGTTTTTCTTTTACTATATATAAATAATGAAATTGTTGAAAAATTAACATATATGAGAGATTAGAATTAGTGGGTAGTTACATGCACTTTTAAGTCATAATTGTATTTTGAATCCTTGATAGCTTAATAATTAATGCCTACATCTTGATCTCACAAATGAAAAAAATAAATAAATAATAGAACTGCAGTACCAGGTTTTTTTGTTATGCACCGTAGTCCTTGTCAAATGATAAATTTATATGAAAAAGTACACAATTTGTATTAGAGATGAAACGAAGATATCAGACTGAAATTAATGGTTCTGATTCATTGACCACTAAAAATTTTGATCCACAGAAAAATTGCTCAAACAAGTATAGTCAGAAAACGTGCAATAGTTTGATATATGCGTGGTAGAGTTAGAATTCACATCCGTTGTCATAGCTAACAATTCTTCTGTGGATCAAAATTAAATATCCCATTGAACATGAATAATAGCTAATTTAAATTGATGGTTTGATACTGCTATTGTCTCTATGATAAGTGAGATCTAGCAAAATGAAATATCATTAATATGAAAAATAACTAATTTAAATTAAATAATAAAAATATTATTACATAATAAAGTCATTAGCACGAATAATACCTCATTGAACATGAATAACAAAATTGATATCGATAACGATAATATTTATAATATCAACTCTCTATTAACACTGTTTTGATAAATAGTTAATTGATTTTTAAAATTACATCAAAATATATACAACATAGTTAAATAATGGATGAAATCTTCACAACTTTTATTAGTTTACAAAGACCTTTATTTATATCAATTACTTAATCCATTAACCATCATACTTATGAAATAATTTCCATGTCAACCACACCATATCCGTTAAACCTATCATTATTTGATCTATTAATATCTAGAAGAAATCACTCTCTCTCTCTCTCTATATATATTTTTTTTCTTAACTAATTGATCACTCACATAGGTCGGCAGTCTGAATCCTTCCTCTAATTTATAAAATTAAATTAAACTACGCCTAATGTTGACAGAATGACAGCTGATAATTGAAACATTTCTTTTTCTTTTCGACGTCATGGTTTATGTGTCACCAGAAGAAAAAAAAGAAAGAAATTTGTGAAACAGCGTACAGCGTACAGTGTGTCTCTGTCAGTGTATGAAATCAGTGCCAGAGACTTGCTACAAGCTACAGGAATGTGTCCCATTATTCAACCGTTTTGCTTCCCTGTATAAATGCAAAATATTGACTTGACAAGCGTGGATCTATCATCATTTTGTTTCCTTTTCTTTTATTTGTATATGACTTGACAAATCTAAATTTGGAGGTTTGGATCTTGGGCTGGATTCTGGTACGGAGGCAGCTTCAGACACAGATTTGGTCAACAGTTACCAGTAAAAGTAACACAAAAAAGGTGAGATTTGAGATTTCTCAGAAGTCAGAAACGGCTTTGTTTCCAGCTGTATCCACTCGGTACACGAGGGTTCCAGTGCAGATTTCCAGTGATGTACCAGATATAAATTGTATTTAAATTTGATATCCAAATGGACTACAAAGAATGCAACATGCAAAACATTTTATGTTTTATATATATTGATCTTTCCAGAAACTTTTTAAATTTGTTAGTTGAAAATATATCACTAGGTGAGATTTATGTTGTTCTACTGTCATGGAATAAACATTTGATTGAATTTTATGAATGTTTTACCGGATATCGAGTAATCTGAATTTACTATCGTTATAGAATAATATTTAAATTATATAAAATTTAATTATTAATTTATAAATTTACTTTTTAATTTTCTATTTTATTTGGATTTTTAAAAATCTATTATTATATAAGATTGTCCAAAATAATCATTGTCGTGTGATTCCTCCTCTCCACAAAATACTATCCTACTATATCAAGCTATTCTTTTTAGATTTGAATGTCAAATTACTAAATAGTATTTTATTGTGGGGCTCATAAAGATCTATTTTTTCTCAGAAAAAAATCTTATCAGATTGTTACAAAATACACTGTCATGATTCTCTTAATTAACAATATTTTGATCATCAATGATTTTCACCATCATTCGCCCTTTTACAGATCTTATATTTTTTAGGTTTTTAGCATCATTGAAGATTGGGCATTTTTAGTATCATTTTATTTCTTTTTACTTACCTCTACAAACACCATTTCTTTTGATTCTAAACATCAAAAGATACCTACTTTTAGACTAGTTTTGCTAAAAAGAAAACATTTTAAATTTATCAAAAACGGAAGTTAACCAAACTTTGCAACATGATCTCTTACGTAATACCATGCATGCCTAATTATAATTAAATTATAGTTTCTAGAACTATTATATGGTTGGATTAATTTGACAACTTGATATTACATATAACAATAATGTGACTTCTTTCTTACAAATTTATTAGTGACCACTGAACTAAAAAAATTGGTCAACGTGGATCTCCGTCCAAAAATAATTGCCACGTTAATATCGCCTTCTAAATGTCACTTTTTGTTCGTATGGCCTTGTCAAAGGAGTTCAAGGTTTTTCTATTTCCTTTGTGCCAAAACAAGGAGTGCAACATGCCATCATAATTTGGTAATTAATTAAATTGCCAATTGTCAATCTATGACTGTTGATAGAGTGCCAATAATCAAATAAATTCATGGGAAGCTTTATATTTTCAAATTTTTTTTAGTTGGGGATGGTTTATTTTACTATGTATGTGAGTTGTTATACGGAGTGATGGTCGGTTGCGCCACAGAGAATCAGGAAACTTTTCAATGGGAGCTTTTTTAAGTTGTCTTCTTCTGGGAGAGCGAATCAGATCTACTGCTGTCGTTATCATAAGGAGAAATGGTTCGCATCTCCGAATCAACAGCTATGTTGATGTTTTTTTTCTTTACAAGTTTATATGAACAAGTTATCACACAAAGGAAAAAAAAAAGAAAAAGACGTGCATTTTGATACGTGTTAGCTATCTTTCTCCGTCCAATCTTGTAAAGAAGATTCTTTGGAAAATCTTTGTATGATCTGTGCATGGAAAACAAGATTTTACTTGACAGAAAAATGAAGTTTTGAATGAAAGAAACTTGTATGGAACTTTTTAAGAACAAATTAATTTCAATCCTCAGCATTAGAAATTGTAGAAAAGTTTTTTACTTTTTGTTGAGAAGTAGGGTTTCCTTTCTTCCCTTCTCTCATTCATGTCTAGTGTATTAATTTTATTTCATGATCAATTATTTGTTTCTTATTCATTTTGGCCTTGTAAAATTTGTATTTATTATAAAAAAAATAATATTAACAAGGTAGCAATAGTCTTCCACAGTCTACTTTCTTGTTGCATATTCAATGCAAATTTTTGTTTGCATATTTTGCATTATGCTTTTTTAATCAAAGATAATGACCAAAATTCAGTGCAGATCATTAGAGATAATTTGAACTTTTGCTCCTCATTTCATGTAAATGACGATGACGATAATTTCAAATTAGAACATGGATAATATTAATGATAATATTGCGTGACACCTTCTGCTTCATTAAATATGTAGCAAATATTTTTGAATAACCTCATGTAATGAGTATTTATAGCAAATTTTGTTTCTAATTGGAAAATGCCGACATAAAAGCATGTACTTAATTTCAAAATTAAGGTACTTCCAAAAACATGTACTTTTCAATATGACATATTCACTGACATAAATTATAAATTATGTGTACTATAAAGTATTTATGAAGTAACCAATATATATGAGAATGTAAGTTGGCTAATTAATATAAGGTCACAAGCTAACAGGGACACATTGCGGTGCCTCCTAGCAATTAAGTATAGTGAGATTTAGATAGAAGTGGTTGGGGGTTGTGAATTTCCCAAAATACCCTCCTGGTGCCGTCAAAATTTGACTTCCAAATTCCAGTCCACAAATCCCATAAAAAAAAAACATAAATAACAAAAAAATAATTTTAATAATCATCAAAATTTTCATCACAACATAATTGCTATATAGAATCCAATTCAAACAAAAACCGGGACCATATTAATTAATTAATTCCAATTATTGACGAACCCAAAATTTGAATTTTTTTTTAAATAAAATTATATATATATATGTTGATCTTTTTTTTATCATTATTGCACATTTACTAGATATTATCTCTAGAAGTACAATTGTGAGTAGGATATTTGTTGGTTTTGCTCCTATGTATAAATGAGGCCCACATATTGCCATTTTATGATAACCATTAATTATGCGTAGAGGGACCAAACCTTTGAAGACACCTAATTTAGCAAAAGAGTTTCGTGTGGATCTTGTAATTTTGATGTTGAAAACATGTTTTGATATTTTAGATCAAGTCAAATTGCCATTAGATTTAAAGCTCATGTCACTCTTTCTTTCTTTCTTTCTTTCTTTCTTTCTTTCTTTCTTTTTTTTCAAATTATATCTGTTATAAATATATTTAATTATGAACTTTAATTAGATTTTACTAAATTATTTTAAGAAAAATATAATTATCATCACGTTCTAAATTTAAAAAAAAAGGTTTCTTTTGTTTTTCCTCCTTGTTGTGCGTGTTAGAGGTCAAGCCTAGTCAAGTCAATGACCTTACATTATTAATAATTACATAATGCAAAGTCTTTAATAACAAAAATACAATTTTTTTCTATTAGTCGTTGTTACCGCGTGATCTACAAGCAACGTTATTTTACTTTCATTTTTATATATAATTAAGTAGAATCTCTCCCGCAATTAAAATAATTAGAAATTTAGATCCTATAATAAAGTCAACTACAGAATCATCAGACTTCTCCATCCAAAAATTGAAAAATATATTATGACAAAAGAAACCACAATTATTTGCGCCGTGAATAGCATATTTTAAATAACCTAGTATGTAAAACGCCTTAAAAAGCGTTCCATAAAATGTATATGATTCATGCACAAAAATCATATAAATTTTGAGAGGGCAAAATGGTCAATTCAGCCACGCGCACGGGGTCTGCTACTCGGAAGCTGCTAGATCTAAGCTTGTTTTCCTCGCGCGCCTTTCTGGAACGAAGAAAAAACCTCGTTTTTGAAACACCATGACACGTGTTGGCGGCGTGAGATCGGTACACATGCCGTTTCCCATTTTGCCCCTCTCTATTTCTCTCTTTATAAAAACCCCTGCGCTCCCCACACTAATTTTCCCAGCGGAAGAGAGCTGAAATAAAGGGAAATAAAGAAAGCTTTTTTTTTTATTCACTGAATCGGAAAAGAAGAAGAAGAAGAAGAAGAAGAAGAAGAAGAAGAAGAAGCGAAAAGGATCGTGTTATTAAGCACTGTTTTGCGAAAATAGACCCGCTAATGGCGGTTTCGATGGAGATTTTGAGTAGTAGGCCTTTTACTGGAGGAGAAGGAAGCAAACTGTGCTTCTCGTCGTCGTCGTCCTCCTGTAGGTCGCTGAATTCGAGACAGAGGAGAAGATGCGGCGTGCGAAGAATGGAGATGAGAAGCCCCATGGCCACGGCTACGATCGAGAGAATGACGAGCGCGGCGATCGTAGAGAAGGAGAAGGCGGTCAAGTTCATGGCGAGAGCGGTGGTGACGGTTAGGAGGAAGCGGAAAGAGGATCTGAAAGAGACGATCGCCAACCAATTCGATGCTTATTCGGAGAAATTCATCGGGAGGAGCGTTCTTCTGGAGCTGATCGGCACTGAGATCGATCCGAGTAAGCTTGCAATTTTCGATTTTTGTTTTCCTTTTTCCCTACAATAAAGTCCAATCAAAATTTGATTTTGGTCGGTAGGGTTTAGAATATTCCTGCTGTTTCAAAAAAGAGTGATGATGCTACGAAGACCCCCAACTTACTTCCCCAATTGACCTCAGTTCATACTCTTTAAAGGCTATGTACTTTATAGTTTATTCATATATTCTATTTTGGACCTGTACATTATCGTCTGTTATTCTTCCAATTGCTAAATCATGTAATTCTTTTTGTTGTCTGGCTCTCTTGTTTGCTAGATTGCATAATTCTTCAATCAATAATACATGGAAACTACAAAATGGTGTACACTTATTTTCAATGAATTTCTTGCTTTTCTTCTCTCAATGGATGGCAATGAACATATAATTGGGACATATTTATTTCTAAATATAATAATCTTGTTATAAAAACACCTACACAAGACCTCTCTTATGCTTGAATGAGCATTTATTAGTGACAGTTGTTTCTCAACAGAAGTTATATCACCCGTGACCTCTGCCATGTTGCATTTTTTTATCAGAAAGTTTGCAAAAAGGCCCCTATACTATGTTATTAGTTTGAAGGGTTCTTTTTATATGTACTGATTAATAACAATTTTTTTTAGCTGTCTATAAGAAGAATAGCCCATGCTCGTGCAATTATATTCTTTTCGGTGTACTCTGTTCAAATTTATGAAAAGGGAACATTGTTCCTGCAAATTAGCAAGCACCGATTTCCTTTTGCAACTTGTCAATTTTCTTTCTGTGACAGCTGTTTGTAACTACTTCCTTCCATTATCTGTCTCTGTATGTAGTACTTCTTTCTATTGGCAGTTGTGTCTCAGATGAAGTTATTTCTTAATGCATCAGAATTGATTTCTTAGTTCTTTTGTTTTATTTATGAAGAAACTGGAGGCGCAAAAACAAGCAAGCGTGCCCACCTGAAGGGGTGGTTTGACAAGAAGGATTTGAAAGCTGAGAAGGTGGTTTACACTGCTGAGTTCATGGTAGACTCAACTTTCGGTGAACCAGGTGCAATTACAATCTTGAACCGTCATCAAAGAGAATTCTTCTTGGAAAGCATAGAGGTCCAGGGCTTTCCGACTGGTACTGCTCATTTCACTTGCGACTCTTGGGTCCAGCCGACTAGAATCCAGCCCAATAAGAGGGTCTTCTTCACCAATAAGGTAACTTAAATTTTATTAGGAAAAAGGGTTACATCTCTTATGTAATATTCCCTACACTATTTTAGAAAATGTCCAGAACTACCCTCCTTCAGGTATGCTCTTTATAAAAATTCCATACTTTTAGAGGGGCCCCATCATGAATATGTAGTACAATCTGGAGATCATACCTCAGAGAAGTTGCTTATATTTTGTAAATGTTGCAACTTCCACCAGTGCCTAATCTGAGGAAATTAATTGAAAAAAGTTGCAGCATGTGGTCCTTTTGCAGTAATATTGGCAAATTGATGACATGTTGAAACAAAATAGATGGAACAGAGAATAAAACTTTGACCTGACATGGTTATAATAACACTTATTTGTAATGGTTTGTTTAAGTGATATTCCATCCAAAAATGATGCATCTTTTATAGTACTTCTGTTATTTTTGCTTCTGTTGCTTATTTTGCTACATTTTTTTTTTGTCAACTACAGCCTTACTTGCCGTCAGAGACTCCACTAGGCCTGAGAAGGTTGAGAGAGATGGAGCTGGTGGAACTGAGAGGTGATGGAAAAGGAGAAAGAAAGATGACAGATAGAATTTACGACTATGATATATACAATGACTTGGGAAACCCCGACAAAGGTACAGAGTTGATACGGCCGGCCATAGGAGGGGACAAAGCTTTGCCTTATCCTAGACGTCTACGTACTGGACGGCCCTCAGCTGAAACAGGTAAAGTGATAAAATACTTGTTAAACTAATTTGCTTAAAGGTTCTCTAGATGCACTGCCAAAAATGCCCCCCTGCACAAGTGTGAAGATTTTGTGAATTTGGCTTTTCTACCTTTGAGACTCGAACAAACTATAGCCAAAAATTTATTTCAAAAGAAAAACTATCAAAAATGCTTCAAGCACTGAGCACCAAATAGAGAAACATATTTTCACCTTAAATTTTTTTTTTTGTACTAATAATAATGTATTGGATGACAGATGAGATGGCAGAGAGCAGGGTGGAGTACCCGGATCCCATCTATATCCCACGGGACGAGGAATTTGAGGAGAAAAAGCTGGAGATGCTGGCGGACGGGGATGTGAAAGCACTGCTGCACAACCTAGTGCCGCTTCTGGTGACGTCGCTGTCCCCTGAGACCAACGACTTCAAGGGCTTCCACGACATTGACAACCTCTTCAAGGAGGGCCTCCGTCTGAAGCAGGCCCTCCAGGACTATGTCCTCGAGAAGATCCCCTTTGTCACCAAGATCCAGGAGTCCAGCGAGGGGCTGCTTCGCTACGACACCCCTCTTATCCTCCAAAGTAAGTTCAAATTATCTATTCTATTCTTTGTGGTCGTATTTATGGACACCGATTATGCATTATTTTTTTTTTCTCCTTTTTTGGTCTATGAGTGCTACTGTGACACTCATGGTGTGATTTTGGAATTTATGCAGAGGACAAGTTTGCATGGCTGAGGGATGACGAATTTGCACGACAAGCCCTGGCTGGTATTAATCCAGTAAATATTGAGCGGCTTCAGGTAGTCCATATTAATCATGCATCTTTTGTCTTATATATTGTTTTGAGTTACTGTTTTGGATATAATTTATTGTAGCTGAAAAAAAAAGAAATTAATGTTGCCTCTATGTGATTTCAGGCATTTCCTCCTGTAAGCAAGCTTGATCCAGATGTTTATGGTCCACCCGAATCAGCAATCAAGGAAGAGCACATAATTGGCTATCTCAATGGCATGTCAGTTCAACAGGTAAGCCTAATTTCACTAATCTTTAAAATATCCAATAGAAGGAAAGGAAAACTTCACAATTTTTCAAATAATTGAGGTTGTGTAATTAATATTGAGGGTTAATTTGGTTCCAACCGCATCTTTAGAACCAATATTAGATCATTTGTCCTGGCTGATAATGCATGCTTTGATATAATTTCAAAAACTATATAAATATTACATCTTGATCTTTTATTAAATTCATTTTTTGAACTTTTGATGCAATGTAGGCATTGGAGAACAATAGGCTATACATGCTAGATTTCCATGATATTTATCTTCCGTTCCTCGACAAGATAAATGCACAGGACGGACGAAAGGCCTACGGAACCCGTACCCTATTCTTTTTGACAGATTTAGGTACACTAAAACCGATTGCCATAGAGCTGAGTCTCCCACCTGCAACCACCAATTGTACTCGGGCGAAGCGGGTCCTGACTCCACCGACAGATGCGACCAACAATTGGTTGTGGCAACTTGCAAAGGCACATGTATGTTCCAATGATGCTGGGGTCCACCAACTTGTCAACCACTGGTATGTTCAAATAAATCCTCTTCTAGTATAATATATACTGATATTTCGCTCGTCTAGACATACTCCAGAGTATGTTTGCATCAAGACATTTATACTTATAATCCAATTAATAATGTAGGTTGAGAACGCATGCTTCCATGGAGCCATTTATCATAGCAGCCCACCGCCAGCTCAGCATCATGCACCCAATATTCAAGCTGTTGAAACCCCACATGCGGTACAACCTCAAGATAAACTCAATTGCGAGGCAAATTTTGATCAGTGGTGGTGGTGTCATTGAGTCTGGCTTCACTCCAGGGAAATATTGTGTGGAGATGAGCTCAGCCGCATATCGGGAACTATGGCGCTTTGACCAGGAGGGCCTTCCTGCTGACCTAATCAGAAGGTCTGTTGATTTATTTATTTCTTAAACAAGTCTTTTCTTTGGGATCTAAGTGGTGCTTTACATTCACATTTGGTAGTTAATTGAGCCTTAACTTCACTTGAGACTAATTTTGGGTTGAATTATATCCAGTCAAAATGGACCTAACTAACACGGTGCCATTGCATAATTGAACTGACTTGACTAACTTGGAATTTAATTATATCCAGTCAAAATAGGCCTAACATTGGTGCCATTACACAATTGGTGACCTGATGTTAAATTAGCTAAATTAGGTTTATTTGAATGTGGAGAAATAACTGCCACCTTTATACCACTGCCTTTTTACATCAAAGTGATATAATTTGGCTTTTTTACATCAAAAGCTAACTTAACGTTTCTCTCCCAATATTCTTTTCAGGGGAATGGCTGTACCAGATCAGACTGAACCACATGGCCTACAACTCCTAATCAAAGACTATCCATATGCAACCGATGGGCTACTTCTATGGTCTGCCATTGAGAAATTCGTCCAATCATATGTTGCCGCTTACTACCCGACCTCCCAGTCAATCCTCTCTGATACAGAGCTCCAGTCATGGTATGCAGAGTCTGTGCAGGTAGGCCATGCCGACCACAAGTTTGCCCCTTGGTGGCCACAACTGACCGATCAATCAAATCTAATCTCGATTCTCACAACCTTAATCTGGCTGGCATCAGCTCAACACGCGGCCTTGAATTTCGGGCAATACCCGTTGGGTGGGTATGTACCGAACCGGCCACCCCTCATGCGCCGACTTGTACCAGTTGAGACTGACCCCGAGTACAAAAGTTTCATGGCCGACCCACATCGGTTTTTCCTCTCAGCATTGCCGGGTTTGACCCAGATGACTACTTTTATGACGGTTATTGACACATTATCTACTCATTCGAAAGATGAAGAGTACTTGGGGGAGAGAGATGACAACTGGACTGGAGATGAGGAGATGGTGAAGGCCTTCAAGAATTTTGCAAAGGAGATAGAGGAGGCTGAGAAGGAAATGGAGAGAAGAAATGAAGATAAGGAGAGAAGAAACCGGTGTGGGGCTGGGGTCTTGCCCTACGAGTTGATGCAGCCGAGTTCCGAGCCAGGTATTACATGCCGTGGTGTGCCAAATAGTGTAACTATCTAATAATATAATTATTTGATATTGTTATTTCTCCCCCCGGGGGGTTGGCGGGGTGGGGGGGGGGGGGGGTTGCTTCATAGCAAGTCATTTTGGAGCCCTGGTCTATGGCTTTCTGATTTTTCCAATTATCTGTAGGGCTTGTGTTGTACAATATTGTATAGAGCTGGATAGGAGGCTAATTAGGGTGAGGGGGTAAATAAAATAAAATGTACAATAAATATAGAATGTACAACAACTATTCATTTAATGAAGTGGATATAACTGTATTCGCAATTTGAAAGAGGAACATGTTATTTCAACTTAAAAGACCAAGAACAAGAGCCCAATTAATTAATGACAAAGATATACAGTTTCAAACTTTCTATGAAGAATAACAGTACCTTGTTCAGACGCCATTAGCAAATAAGATGGCATGCATTACAGCTTTGCTTAATTCAATTAATATTGGATATTTAGGTGATTTCTGAGTTAGTTATAGCCCTTCAAATTCTCACTTAACAATGACATGCATTAATATTTCTTTTTTCCCTTTTCGGCGGGTTTGGAGGGAGGACATGAGGATTAAAACATGATTTTTAACTATGTAATACCATAATTTTAGGAACAAATCCCCTATTTGGCAAGTAGAATGGAGATGATTTAAATATTTTGAGATGCTTTATTATATTAAATAGAGGTGATTTAAAATAGAATAAGTTAAAATATTTATGAAAGTAAGGTAAAATTAAATCATTAAATTTCATAATTTTTATGTTCTATATTTTATCCCTCCTCCTGAGTTCAATGATGAGTTGGTAGAAAGCTTTGATCTTTACGAGTCAAGTGTCCACGCGTTGCAGTAAAAAAAATAATTCTATAATAATTTGTAATATCTTATCTCAAATCCAACATTGAATCCAAATGAATATAACTCTTTGTCATGTTATGACTAATGAGATATTAATTAAGAACTTAGCCAAAAACTAATTTAGACAAATAATGTTATTTCTTGGACATTTACTACTAAATCTGTATATAATAGCAACAAAAAGATTGTAAAAATTACAAGGATAGTGAAAGAAGTTTTATTTTTCATGTCTGCTGTGAAGCTTTAGAAACAACTAAAGAAAGCACCGAAGAAGTAAATAGATACATATGTTTATTGTCCAGTATTTTAATTAAGTCAGATCTTGGAACCAAGCAAGCATAATACTCATGAGCTCTCAAGACCAGATTTAGTCAGATTTGTACAAATTACATCAATACCCACACAGGACCTGACTCAAGTACTAATGATATGTTGCCCCAACAATTTGGGGCATCTTGCACTAATACAAATGTACTGATATGCTAATGCCCACCAGTGTCATATAACTTTGTATTCTAAATAATACAAAGGAAAAAACATAAACCTCAATAATGCATACCTTAAGTTTTAACTTTGGTCTTCTTGAGGCCCTGACAAATTTCTAGAACCTGTCATAATCAGAGCTATAGAAAAAGAAGGATATTCTTCGTATTGATTCAAACATCAAGCGATTTGAAGATTCCATCGCAACATGACCGCTCCTGCACAAATTTACAATGGAAGTATCCCAAACCTAAATACAAATCGTCAATTTAGCATGTAATCAAAAATTCCAAAACTTGATGCATAAATATCCTGAAATTCTAGGCGTTGTTAAAAAATAAAGTGATAGTCTCGAGGTAAATTTGATGGGTAATTGGGAGTTGGCTGATAGGGAGAGAGAGTGCTTCACTCTTTGACATGGGCCAATTGGGTCAGCATAAAATTGAAATATATTATATGTAATATAATTGGAACAGTAAATCTATCTGCTTAGATGTTCATTCTGGACAGATAAACATTTCAGATTTCGAATCCTTGTCTCCTTTACTTTTAATAGGAATAGGATAGGATTGGGATAGGATAAGGGATATTAATGTATAGTAAATATTAATACATTATGCTTCTCCAAAGTGAACTCAATTAATGTTGTCCTCTTCAATGCTATATATGTAGTGATTTTGGATGCTTAAAATTTTCCCTTCCAAGTATTGGCATTCTGAAAATTATTTGCAAATACAAGGTAAGTACACTTTCATGATTTTACAACTTACCAACTATATCAAAGACATTTAATTTCCACATAATTAGACTAATCACTGCAGCAAAAATAATTAATGACAGTTCCCTTGACTCCATATATAAGGTGTAACTTGGGAATTTTCAATATATAGATAATCGCCTAAATTCTTAAATGGACACACTATTGGGGATTCCCATTCCAACGATACCAGGAGCTTGTACGGCATTCCTGCAGGACCGGTACGGTTCTTCAGATGTGGATCCTTATTCATCGCCTGGATCTTTTTCTCTATCCCTATTAATGTCTGACTAAACCGCTCGAATGCATCTAAGGCCCTTCTATAGGAAGTCCAATTTTCACTATCATGTTGACCCAGGTACACCTCATCGGAGGGATGCCGAGACAATATCTCCAATGCAGCAATAAGTTTCATAGCGTCTGCTGGGCATGTTATCGTTGTTAGAAACACTTTGTCTGGGTCTTGCTTGCAACAACTCATATTCTTTCGTATCTGGTTTAGGCATCAGTCGACGGCTAATGGTCGGACGGTTTGGATGGTAGCCTCCACAAGGGTACTGGCCAAAATTGATGGCAGTATGTAGTGCAGATGCTATCCAAATCGCAGTGGTGCAGGTGCCGGGTAGGTCTTTAAAAGTTTCCATTGCTGGCCACCATGTTTCATCTTCTAAGTCGCCATGGCCAATTTCGTGAATCTCTTTCCACCATGCTTGGAGTTCATTGTCGGCTTTAACTGTTTGGTCATTAGGGTAGTAGATTGAGCAATACTCATCGACCCACGATTCGATGGCCGACCACACGGCCAGACCGTCTACTGCGTATGGGTAGTCCTTGATTAACAAATGAAGATTATTTGGGATTGAAGGATCTTCCACTGCAAGTCCTCTACAATAAAATAAAATAAAGTATATGAGTACTTGAATTAATCTACTTTTTATATCCAATTCCGGTGTTGTTGCTTCTTAGGTGGATGGAATTTTACCTCTTGAGGAGATCCTGAGGGAGGCCTTGCTCGGTGAGTTTCCAGCTCTTGTAGGCATCAGAGGACAAATCAAGAGCATAGCGTTGATATACATTGTGTCTTTGAAGTGTGGATTCAGGAGTTTGTGTATCGGGTGCATTACACTCAGATGCCGGTTTGTTGCTATTATGAATGGCTCCATCACAGCATGTGTGTTCAGCCTAAAAAGGATAAGTGAAATCTGGACAATTTAGGTAGGGAATCAAGATTATTTTTCTAAGCTTATTTTATTTAGATATTGTTCATTTAATTTTGTTCCATCATAGTTTTTTTTGTTCAACCAATGTTGAAACTTTCACTAATTAGCTCTTCTACTTGGAGCTTAATTAAATGTTGTATAATACATAAAAAGTACCAGTGGCTTATAATATGGTGATGTGCAGCATCATTCACAGCAACATAGGCCTTAGCCAACTGCCAGATGGGACCCTCAGCTGGTGTATAGACTTGGCCTTCTGCACTGTAGGTCCACCCGTCAGGATGCGGCAGCAGGCTCGACTCGATTGCTACTGGTTTGAGGGTCCCATCATCCTACAGGAATAATATAGTTCTGGTTGCGTAGTCGTAAATCCCTTCCAATGCATTTATCTCTCTTAGATACGGCATGAACCTGTCGTGATGGTCCAGGATGAATATCCTGCTTTGCTCAATTGCCTACATAATTTAATTTTTTTAATGAGTTATAATTTTAAGGAAGTACTACTAATATTAATATAAAGGCTAATATGTACTGATGTTATTTATAAGAAGAAAGAAATAAACACAGAAAAAAAATCAAAATATATTGCTGGTAGAGTATTCTGAACCGTTAACACACCTTGTTCACAGTAAGCCTCCCAAGATTTGGTTCAATGTGCTCTGGCAATATCTTACTTGTTTGATGCCAAATTTTGTGGGATCAAGCTTGCTCAGAGGTGGAAACTCCTGCAAATGTATATATATAGCCATTAAAAAATAAAAGAATGGAATTAATATTAGATCTTACACCACAAAAGAGGAATATATATATAAGAAACCATATTTATATATTTAGGTGCCTGATTACAACTGGATTTGCTCCTGCGAGCATTTGCCGTGTGAACTTTTCATCAGTCTTCCACGAAAGCTTATTCTCTGTTCATTGACATAACACATAAGATTACAATATTTTTCAAAAAAAAAAGCTACAAATATATATAAACTTCATAAGATTGTTTTTTTCTGGTTCAAGTAGTATTAGGATATATACGTTTAATTAGCTGAGGCTCAGGAAAACTAAAAGCATGCGTCCCATCCTTTCTTAGCAATTTGTTGAAAAATTTGATTGGGCTCTTTTCAAGCAGGCCTTTAAGTCCACACAAATGCGGAATCTTCACGCCACCTTTGTAAAGGTCGAGTGTCTCATCGAGCGAACTAAATTCCTGTGATCTGTTGTTGGAGAGTACTTTGAACCACTGATGTATAACTGATTTAGCTTTGTATGCCTCAAACTCTGTGCTTTTGTGGTAGCCAAACTGCTCGTCTTGTGGGACATAGATGTCCTTGAATGATGCTCTGCTCTCTGAATTTGGATCTGTTGGCCATGAAATGCTCAAATTGTTGTTAAAAAATGAAAATCTAGCAGAAAGTTACAAATTAGTTTCTAAAAACTAACTAATTTATGCATTTTCTTTTGCTTTTTTAATTTGTTCATTTGTTTGTAAATTAAAGTGATTTAATATATGCCCAGCAATTTTAACAAACTGGTGTTACCATATGCACCCAGAATCATAACAGTATGTACATATGTACCGATTCTGGTATTGAACAATTTAACACCATATGGTAATTAATTGTTTATGTCACCTCTTTTAGTCGGGGCATATCCGGTATGTCCGTGACGAGGGTATGGTTTTTGAAAGGAACCACCAAGTACTGGTCGTGCGTACAGTTTGTTCTTGTCAGGGTCACCTAGATCATTGTAGACTGCATAATCGTAGAAGATTCGATCCTCCTCCTCAAGTGGACGAGACTCCCCATCTCCCCTCAGATGGTAGAGCTCTTCCTCTCTATATGGTCTTAGTGCCTCTGGCGTTCGGCTCAAAAGATAGGTCTGTATCAGATATGAAATGTTAGATGTTGTGCGTCCTCTGAAGGAAAATCCTTCAATTAAGGTGTATATTGAATTGCAAGGTGCAACTTTCTACAAACTTATCAACACTGGCCAAGTAACAAATATAAGATGAGACTAAAATTTGTTAGTCAAGCACATTAATAAGATATGCTAAGGTGCTCTATAAAGCAAGGATCGGCCAATGCTTTATATCGAATTCTCACATTTTAAAGTTCAAATGACCGATCCAAATAGTTGAGCATGTTTCTCATATGAAAATCTCCTTGGTGATCAAATTTTATATTTTTAAGAATTTTTTCTTGCTATTCTTTTATGAGTGAAAAATCATTATTATTGGATGGTTTAGAAATTGTTAGATCAATGAATTTTTCACCCATAAAAAAATAGTAAAAGATTTGAAAAATTCTAAAATTTGGTCTCCAAAAGTATTTTGATATGAAAAACATGTTCAATAGTTTGGATAGACCTTTTGGACTTCGAAATGCGAGATTTGAGTACAAAACACAGATCGACTTGTACTTAATTTATGACGCACCTTAGCACATATATATACTTGAAATTTACATGTACTTATGTCGTTAGCAAAAAAGATGCGGTCATAACTGTAACCTGGATAGACCCAGGAGTTGCAGACGAAGTGGATCTGGCCTTTTCCTGGTACATCATTGATCATAACGTTCTCAAGGAAGAACTCATAATGGTGATCATTCTTGACAATGATGGCACCAGGGATGCCCGGCTGTCGTCCCACTCAAAAACAACAGGCAGTTCTGATTTTCCAGTTTCAACATTTGAAGGTTTCGCCCATTGTTGGAGGTAGGCCGGCTTTCCGATCTTGCCTCTCCTGGTAACTGTGTTTCCCAAAGTATTTATTACAATTAATCAGCAAGAAAAGGAACTTTTTGGTATTGAGTCATAGAAACCAGTACAGGGTTGGAACACTAAGCTTATACGTACCAGAGATTAATTATTTTGTTACAATTAATCTAGCAAGAGATTTATATTCTTTTTATCCTTTTTTTTTGGGAACTGGTAGTTTATTTTACTTTGTCTTTTTGATGTACTTCAAAGCTACGAAAAAGTAATTTTGGGGGAAAAAAGAAGAAATAAATATTGTATTCCGTGAGGAAAAAACTAAGAAACTAAGAGATTTGATTTGTTCAGTAAATTCTGGCTTTTTGTTTTCAGTTTATTTATGTTAGAGAGCCTGAAGGGACTGACATGGATCTATGCAGGTGGAGGAGACTAGCTGCAGCAAGATGTGCTTGCCCATGGAGTCCCCGAGACAGTCTATCACGGATGCTTAAACATGATAACTGTTAAACAGATTCTTCTTCATCACAACAGCACTCCCTTTTATTTCCACTGTTTTCCCCTTCACTAGTTTGTCGCGCGGCGGTCCATGCAATGATCCCAAACAAATACTGCTCATGTTTTCTTTTCTTCTTTTGTTCTTTTGGATGGTATACTGGTATATATGTTTGTGCTTGTTTTGAGTTTCTGCTCTGTGTATGTTACTGATGGGCTGAAGGGAGTTGGGATGCATAAATTTATAGCATCATAATAATTGCATAATACTGAAATTACAGATAAGAGATTCCTTTTTTTTTCCCCCGAGAATGTGTGTTGACCCCACAGAAGTCGTTGCACTTAGATGCTAGCTCTTGACCAGAGACTAATCAGTCAAGAGCATTATGCAATATCAGTACTATTTATCAGCTCCAACCAAGGTGTCTGACTTAGTCCAACCGATTGAGACCGCTAGATGTTACAGGTTTAATACGGACATCATCAAAATTTATATTGAACGGTTCAGATTTTATCCATCCTACCTATATTATTATATATAGAGGATGTGAAGTCTTAATACAGAAGGCTATTTTTATTTCATTATATTTTCATCGTGTCATATATAGGAATCCAGAAATATACATAAACATGTTGGTACAAGGCATGTTGACTTTCCAGTCAACCAGTCACAAATATTGTCTTTTTCTGTAGTGGCAGTAAGTCAATTAACATGGCAGCTAGCCATCCTTCTACAATTGTTATCAGCTAGCCATATATCCTTCTACAATTTTATAAAATTAATTTCATTACTTTTCAAAAATTCAGTTAAAACCCCCCTCTTCTAAAATTTTTGCAAATTATCCTTGTAGGGTCGAATTCAATTTATTATTATCTCTTTTTTACTTCATCTAATTATAACAATGACAATAACATCAAATTTCTTTTCTTTTGAAGAACAATTCACACATTGATTTTCTTATATCTATTGTGATTGTGTTGTGACACTTCCGACCAGATAGCTAGCAAGGTTTTATTTTTATTATTTTTATAGCTTACATTAATTTGTCATTTAGAATATTAATTCAGTAACTGCATCAATTTGTTAGATCCGTTTGATCTATTCTTTATTAGATATCTTGTCAGATCATTGATTTTTAATAGAAACATTTGGGTTTGAATAAATCAGTGTATCGATTTAGCATTCTATACATTGTTGTCATCTGACTCATCTCTGTCTTTTTCTTTTTCGAATTTAAATAGTGGTATCTCTCCTGTGTTTTATGTAATCATCAAACTTGGCCATGCTGTATATATAACTCCTAAACATGTCAACAGTATTTAATATTGAACACCACAACTTAGTTTGTACAGTTGACTACATGGACCAAGGACTAAAACTACACCAATTGTAAGACCGTGTAGAAGCAATGAAATAGTTTAAGGAAAATCATCAGGGGATGAAGCACTGAGATGCTAACACTGAAACAACAAGCAGCAGGTGTGTTCGTTATGCATTGCTGATAGACAGAGGCGCACTTAGAAATTTACATTATGGGAGTCAAGTGATTGAAATTCTAGGAGATGTAGTGCAAATGCATTTTTAGAGATGATTCAAATTTTAGGTGAAATGAGAATCGATCATTGATCTAATAGTAAAGATAATACTCACCGTATGAGAAGTTGTAGGTTTGAAATCTGAATGTGAGATATTTTATAGACATTTCAAAGTTGGGTTATTTAACTCCCATTTTTATCTCAAAAAAACTTTTAGGTTAAACAAAATAAATTTATTTTCTTCAAATTGTATTAAAGTTTGTATAAAATTATAAATTTGTAAGTTAATTTTGTTTATACAGATCAAAGATTTTATATTTGTTTAGTCCAAAGCTGAGAAGTTGTTGATGCAACCTTTTATGTCACTAACCAAAAAAAGATCTTTTATGTCACTAACCAAAAAAAAAATATTAAGTATAAAAGAACTTTTTTAATAACCAAATTCATGTTAGTTTCTTTTATGAAAACATGACTCATTAGAATATAATGAATGTCTCATAACTTGTTAGGAACAAATGACAAAATTAAGTTCACCTGGCAAATCCATAATATTTACAAAATTTTATTCTATCACAAATCACACTATCAATAGCCTAATATATCAACAAATGAGATACACTAAATTCTATTACATTCATGAATTTAATTAAAATTCATTGGCACAATCGTAGACAGAAGAATTATAAAAATATTTTATTTCAGTTGAAGAATTCCAGATACATTAAGCACGAGAATTTATTTTATAATAACTTGAGATGGAATATCCGTTTTAAAAAAAATAACATACATATATTGCTACATTCACTACATATCATTACATGGCATTATTGTTAAGTATCAATTATTTTAGATGGGGATCTTTGACAATCTTAACAAAAAATTTTCCAAAAAAGTGTTAAAAACATGGAAAATTTATAAACATATTCTTGAACTAATAAATTGATTGTGTTTCAAATTTTATTAATTTAAGCATGTCATCATATTCCATAAAAACCATCAAATTACGTGACATTTATAACTATCCATATTTAATAAATTTTGATGGAATATTAATTGACTATGTGAGAATTAGTTTTGGTTACAGGAGAATACTACAGTTGTGTGTAGTTAAAAAAAATGTAATGCTAAATCCATAATTAACTGAGGTTAACTAATGTGTATTTGTACAGGACAACAAAATAAATGCAAAATCCTTGGTGTTGCGAACTACGAACTCTAGGGACTTGAGGATTTATGATGCAAATGCCGAATAAGAATTTCAAAATTTTCTGCTACATCAAAGAATCTATTGTATAGTTAGAATTAAATTGATTACAAAATACAGACAATTTTATACTTTTATTTTGCTAGAGTCTTGAGCGATTAATGCTGATGTGTATTGTCTATAACAGCGTCGAGGTTTGAAAGTAGAAATCCTCCATTCGTATTTGTGATTAATATATGAATAAAAAAAGGCCCTGACAGACTTTTAGTCGGTAAGATTTATTGTCCAGAAAGCTAAACTCCTAATCATTTCAGCAAAATTGATGTCATATTGTGCAAAATTATCCTAAATATGCTAAGATATATAAAATATTCCTGACTTTATACTCACATTTTGCATTATAAAAATTAATTGGCTGATCTAAACTTTCCAACAAGATTTCTATGTAAAAATCTACTTGGATTTTAAAATTTTATATTTTTAAAAAAAAATTTACTTTTTTAGATAGATGGAAAATTCATTAATTTGACAATTTCTGAAACATCCAATGATAAAGATTTTTCACGCATAAAAAAAATATAGTAAGCAAATTTAAGAAAATTATAAATTTTGATTTTTAAGTAGGTTTTTACGTGAAGATCATGTTAAATTATTTGAATCGGCTATTTAAATTTTGAAATCCAAAATATGAATGTAAAATAAGAAAAAATTTGTACTTGGTAAGACAACCCAACATATTTTTATAAATTTATTGTAAGATTTATGCTTATCCATTACATCAACAGAGAGCATGCATGTATGGATAAGATTTATCTAATTGTATGACATATCCATATATATTAAATACAAAAAATATCATAGGCACTTATGGTTACCAAATAAATTCAATTGAGGGAAAAATAAATGGAAACACTATCATAGGCATTTATTATTACCGAATAAATGCAAGCACCATCATAGTCAATTATATAGTTATATATAGCCTACAAGCATCCTTGCCAACTTACCCTACTTCCCCACCTCCATTTCTAATTTATTTTATTTGGTAGATTTAAGGGTTCGTCATTTTCTACCAGAAAGCAGAGAGAAAGAATTGCAGGTATGGTTACACAATGAAAATCACTAGTTGTGGTTTAAAAATATGAATTTTGAACTTGTTTTTTGTTGTTTGCGCGCGTTTGCGTAGCCTGATATGAGATTGATGTATAACAGTGATATGTGTAAGAAAACACTAATAATGGGATAGGGAATAAGAAACACCGTAACGAAACAAAATCACTTTTCTTTGATCTTTCGATTTCAATCACATTTGAGAAGTTAAGTTTTTGCATCATCTCTTACATCATAAGCCTTCAATGCTTATTAGATGGAGATAAGATTACGAGGTGAATCGAGTTTATTATCCCACTATTTCATAATTTAAGAGTTTCAACTTTGAATATCTCATGCAGAAATTATTCATTCTCACTCTCATATTATGAAGGAGGAAGATTGTCATGGTGTTTATCTCTCTCTATATTCTCTCTCTAGAATCTCTTAGACTTCTAAGGATTAGGAATATCTCAAATCATTCAGATATATAGAGTTTCAAATTGATATATAATATTGATAGATTTTAACCAAAAAATGTATTCTGAGAAATTCGAAATCTTTACATTTTTTCAGTGGGTCTTTGCAGTTGGCTAATAATTCTTTGCCACAAAGAATCCTTTCGATTTGAAACTGTTTCTACTTAAATGACCTCAATTTTTAATAGTTATGAAATTAATGGTCTTTTATGTATCATAAATGATATGAAATTTTATTATTAAACTATCAAAAGACCAATGATATACTTCTCTATTATTTTCAACTTCATTTAAAATTAAGAAATACAAAAGAGAGATGTTATAGCTGGAACATATAAACATCTCACTTTCCCCTGTAATTTAGACGTATCTATAAAATGCAACAACAACTATATTTTTATCATGCTGTTGTCTTACAATTCACTTCGTTCAATTTTTCGTTTTACGCAAAAATAACTCTTTTCATTATTTTACTATCATTGTTAGAAGATGTTATACATCAACCTCTATCAGATTTCGACATAATTTGGAGTCCTATCACCTGAGCAACCATTTCCATTATTTTGTTTTTAATAAAGTTTTATTTAATTATTGGAAATTTTGAGTATAAAAATTGAGACTAAGCTAGATTTAGTTTAATATTGTACAATGTTACGACTCAAACTAACTTGCTCCATAATTTGCAGATTTTCAATAATAACAATGCCAGGAATTTCAAGTCTTAACAAAACAAAAGTGATCTTCGTTCTCGGTGCAACCGGTACAGGCAAATCGAACCTTGCCATCTCTCTTGCCCACAGTTTCAACAGCGAGATCATCAACTCGGACAAAATTCAGGTGTATGATGCCATCCCTATCATAACCAACCGCGTCTCTGAATCCGAGCTATCAGCTGTCCCGCACCATTTACTCGCTTTCCTTCCCCTGGACGCTGAATTTAGTGCCACCAACTTCATCAATCATTGCATGGACTCCATCTCCTCTATCGCATCCCGCAATCACATTCCCATCATCGCTGGTGGATCTAACTCCTACATTAAGGCACTTGTAGATGATCCCAAATTTCATGCAGGCCATGAATCTTGCTTCATTTGGCTTGATGCCAACCCCGATATCTTGAATCACTTTGTATCAGCTCGGGTGGACTCCATGATGCAACAAGGCTTGGTCGAGGAAGCACAATCACTATTTGACCCAAAGAACAGTGACTATAGTAAAGGAGTAAAGTGCGCCATAGGGGTGCAAGAGATGGATGGATACTTTAGAGCCGTATCCGCCACGTCTGACCGAGAAGAATTGGAAAGAATGCTTAAAGAGGCAGTGAACAACATAAAGGTGAATACATGCAAGCTTGTCCATAATCAGGTCGAGAAGATTTGGCGGCTGATAAAGCTTGATGGATGGCGCATCCACCGAGTGGATGTGTCCGAGATTTTAACATCAAAATTGGCCAGAACTCGGGATGCTATGGAGCAAAATGATCTGTGGGAGCAGGTGGTAGCGATGCCTTGTCGTGATATTGTGAAAGAGTTCTTGGATGTGGAAGCGAAAAATAGATTTGAACCGGAGGCGAGCGAGAAGATGAAGAATGGTTTTATATGTGTTGATACTGCAGCAGCAAATGTTTTTGGATAATGAAGCGCTAAGGTTGCTGATAGTAACTCTCTAAAAGTTTATGTCATCCTATAATAAATAAGATAGAAGTTTACTAAATTTATATTAATTTAAAAAATAAAATGATGAATGTTCCTATCTACCTATTTATCAATGTTATCAGAACCGAATTGGACATCAACTTGGTAAAATTTTCAGGTTAATGGTTTACTGGTCTAACCATTGGGTCAACTGGTTCAACTGCTGATTTTTCAAATACTTATATCGATATGAGATTTGAGGGTTGTTATAAAATAAACAAATTTATATGTTGTACGTGCGAAAATTTGCACATACATATTGCATACTTATGTATTATGTAGAGTAAAGCTATTATGTTTCTAAAAGTATGGAATTTTTAACTCAAAAATCTATTAAATCGATTTCAAATAAAAAATTTAAGTTGTTCAATAAATTTTTCATATCAAAATCTTGTAGAATATCGAAATTTCCTATTTTTAGGATTTTCAAATTATTTGTTTCGGATTTTTTAAAATGACTCTAATAATAATAATAAAATAATAAATTTTTGCATATAAAAATAGGTGATTTTCAAAAATATGAAACAGATAATTATAAAATCCTAAAAATAAAAAATTTCGGTATCCTATAAAATTTTGATATGAATAATTTATTAAGTTAAATAAATTGGATAGGTTTTTGAGTTAGAAGTACTGAAAAACTCTGTACTCCTAAGAACACGCTAGCTTTACTTATATTATGTAATATAATATATGGATGCATTTTGATATTTTTCATCTAAATAAAAGGAAATATTATTATTTTTCAAACACAGGTCTGAATTTTTTTTAAGAAGGAAAAATATAATATTTCATTTTATTTTTATTTATAATTATGAAGAGGCTATTTTATAGTCCTTGACAAAAGAAAAAATGAATGATATTGACAAAAGATTTAAAAAGGAAAAAATTTTTCCTGTGTATAGCTGTCTCATGTGATTTTACTACACGTGTGCACGTTAGTCAATTTAATCATCGTCGTCCTCTTTTTCCAATTAATTGTTTTAATCAAAATATTTTTGCAAGATAATTTCCAGGAGATATTACAATTTTAAGAGATTGGAGATTCTTTTGCATTTTTATTTTTGAAGTAGAACACTTGAAATTAGTGTAGGATGATCAAATTTAATTAGATTATCATTTAATATATTTCTCAAACTTCGGATTCATCTAGGATCTGAGAATTAATTTTGCCAAAATAAGTTTATTGCTTGATAATCAGTCTTATTTTGTTCTTTTATTGGTTCATCATGAAAAATGAAAAACACACAAAAAATTGATCAGCTTAAAACCGGATATTTTACAAGATGGATTGTTGGTTTTTTTTTTAATCCAAAATCCGTCAATTACCCGGTTTTTATTGGTTCACCAACAAATATAATCCTGCACGTGAACCAAACCGGCAAGAGACCTAGGTCCGGTTTTTTCTGAGCCAACCAACCGGTCCAGTTTTGATAATGCTACTTCTCAACTTCGGATTCATATAGATCTAGCTGATTTTTATGGCGGAAAAAAATTCTTCGAATTACAAAAGCTAAAACGAAATTGTCCAAATTACAAAATAAGAAAAATATTTTTTTGGAAATCCGGTTAGAGAGAGACCGGATTCTCAAAAACCGGTCAGGCTAATATGTTGGTCGGATTCTAAAAAGTCAGTCCGAGAAGGTTGGATTTTAAGAATCTTGTCAGCATGTCAGTACAACAATTTTCCAATTAGATAATTTTTAAAAAAAACCAAAATTGAATTTAATAAAAATAATCAAAATCAAAGTTAAAACAACAAATTTTAATGATGTACACACACACACATCTACATTATTAATTATTATTATCCTTTATTAAAAATATTTATTTTTAAAATTTAATAATTTTAATAATTTCTGCATTTTTTATATAATATAGTGAAAGTTGAAAAATAAAAAAATTCAGATAGCATAAAAAAATTCTCAAAATTTCAGAAAATTATAAATGAAATATTGAGTTTTAAACATACATAACTTTTGATAAAAAAAATGCATAAAAAATATTTAAATCAATTCGAAAAGCTCATAAAATGATCTACATTTATTGCTACGAAAACCCTCTTACATCAATCATTTTCGAGCCCAAGAGATATCATTCAAGCCCTCTAAATTTAGAATTTAATTTTCTGAAATCTTAAAAGTTTTTTTTATATATCGTTTGAATTTATTTATTTTTTATTTTCAATTTTCACTATCATTTATAAAACATGGAGAAATTATTAAAATTATTAAATTTTAAAATTAAATATTTTTAATAAAAAAATCATATTAATTAATAATGAATATATACATATAAATATCATTAAAATTCAATTTTGATTTTTTTTAAAAAATATCTAATTCAAAAATCTAGGCTTCTTTGACTAGTTTCTCAGAATTGGACTAGAATATAGGATTTAGGGTTTAGAGTTTAGGATTTAGGGACTAGGATATAGGACTAATGTACATCAATCATCTCTCTCTAACTAAATTTTCAGAAAATAATTTTGCTTATTTTGTAATTTTGACAATTTCATTTCAGTTTTTATAATTCTGAAATTTTTTTCTTAACATAAAAAATTAGCAAGGAATTAATTTTTACAAAATGAGTCTATTACTTATAATCAGCCGTTGTGTTCTTTTGTTGGTGCATCATGAAAAATAAAAAGCACATAAAAAGTTGAACCAGCTTAAAATCAGATACTTTACAGGATGGATTATTGTTTTTTTTTTTAATCCAAAACCGGTCAAATACCTGGATTTTGTCGGTTCACCAACAAATACAATCCTGCAAGTGAACCAAAACGGCAAGAGACCTAGGTCCGGTTTTTTCCGAACCAACAAACCGGTCAGGTCCTGATAACACGGCTTATCAATAGTGTTATCAGAACCGGACCGCACACTAGACGAACCGATGGGTTTTCTCCGGGTCGGTGGTTCACTAGTCGAACCGATAGGTCAACCGATTTGACTACTGGCTTTTGAATTAGTTATATATATAAAAATATATATGTATATATATTCATTTCGATATTTTCAACTAAAATCTAAATTTTAATTTAATATAGATATATAATGTCAAATGTGAACAAATTTTGCCCCGTCGCTGTTCCAAATCAGCAAAAAATAAATAATTTAGAGCATTACAAATTTATTTATTCTTAAGAATAATCCAGAATATCAAATACAGAATTAGCTCGTTGATGCCCCTTGTTAATTTCCCCTTTGAACTCATTTCCAATAAGGTTCTCTTTACTAATAACTGCAATATTATTAGTTTATCATGTTTTAACAAAAACTAAGCTGCAAATAACAGTATTCAAACTTATTTATGTAATTTTCTGTCAGAAACATAACAGCATGTACAACCATGTTCTCACCATGTAACTAATCATACCAACATCTATCTACTATTCTAATTATGTAATTAGGTTTGCAGTATTCGCATTCTTAGCCTGAAGTGAAATTTTGGTTGGAGAATTTCGTCGAATACCTTCAGAGCATTCACCATCGATTGAGTGTAATCAAACATCACGCTTTCAATTATCATTTACAAACTCAAATTCACCAGATAAATAAGATACTTGCATCAAGAGCTTTTGGTTAGGAATTCAAGCCAATTAAACTTCAACTTATTTTCGTGCAAAAAAACTTCAATACAATGGAAATTGAGATGAAAAGAAAAAATCACACACGTTTGCATAATAATAAACGAAATATCCGAGTATCTGAATGCAAAAAGGCCACAAAAATTTAAGGACCAGTTTGCCAGAATCTCAACTCGATTTAGATCTTGGCAACGTACAGCGCTGAGAACGCTATGGCAATTTAGCGCAACAGAGACTCTAATTATTGCCTTGATTTTATAAAAAATTCAAAGATAGAGATAAAAGAAATTTACGAAAAGAGACTCAGAGATTAGTGGAATATCAACACCGCTAGATCGCTTCGGAGTTTGATGGTACATTCGATTTCTCTTCACAGTACAAACGAAAAAGAAAAAACAATCAAACATCTTAGAAACAAAGAGATATATTTTCATTTCAAAGAGAAATAGAAGCAGAAGAAATCATGAGGCGGCTGGTAGTGTTGTTGGTATGGTAGGATGCCTTTATAAGGGGAGGAGATTAAAACCCTAGCGAATTGTAATTCGTAATGTTTGACCCGTTAAGAGCCCAAACCCAATGAGGGTTCGACCCGTTAAGGGCCTAATGGAGCCCAAACCCAATAAGGGCCCAATATTTAAGACTGCTTTGTTGGATAATTGGATTGCTTGTTAACATTTGATGTTTAAACTTCTCAAGAAAATTGGCATTTACAGATTTACTGTCAAAAGGAAAATGTCATAACCAAATTTATTTAGGATAATTAACCAAAGGTGAGGCCGAAATCTCAACCAAATTAGCTGAATAAATCACATTCTCCTATTTTTAAATTTTTTTTATATGTATAACTAGCACAATTTTTTGTTTTGTGTGATAATGTGATGGATTGGAAGGAGAAATTATCTGAACAAGCAATAAATATCACCTCAATTTCTGAAATTCAATCCATTATCAACCTCATATTAACGTTGTACAAAAAAAAATTACAAACCCAATACAATTTCTACAATCAATGGACACCAAAATCTTGAAAATTAATCAAAATAACTCGACACAGCATCCTCAATAACAAGCAAGAAATATACAAAAAAGAAGAAAGTTGAAAAAAAAACTCTCATTTTAATTACCATATTACACTGTGCTAACTTGGAATTGTTGATCTATTAATTAATTAGTGAGCATAAGAGCAAAGGATGGAACAAAACGGAATAGTTTTATCCGGCGGGTTGTTCTTGCACCGTCTTCGCAAGAAGAGGTTGGAGAGCCTTCACGACGATCGTCATGTTCGGTCGAAAATCGGATTCATATTGAACGCAGAGCGCCGCAACTGCTGCTAGCTTTATATATGAAATGCAGAAAAATTGCACAATATGTGATCAGCTAGTAAAAATATAAGAACCTTTTTTGTATTTTCAATTGGGCACAAGAAAAGGTATCACTGAACTTCATGTACATAAAAAAATATTGAAAAATTTACAGTACTAAAATATAAAATTGATTATATATACCTTTGCCACAGCCTTAGGAGGGTACTCATTGTTAAGCTTGGGATCTACACATTGTTTTACCTTATCTTCACTTAATCTTGGAGTTGCCTAATAAATAGAACAAAAAAAAAACAAAGAATTTTAATTTGGTTTATGTATAGCAGTACATTAATTTCTTATAGAGTTCCAAAATTGAAAAACCAAAAAAAAATCAAGGGCGATTTCAACTTTTCCATTGTACTTTGAGGTAATAAGTATCTCAAGTTCTTATAGACTATAAGGTTTCTTAGTATCAAAAGATAACACATTTTATACATAGATTCTCTAATTTTCCCTTTGAAAAAAGCTAAAATATAAATAGGCCAGAATATTATTTCTTTCTTTCCTTACTTTATGTATTTGGGTTCTTTTAATTGCAACAAAGTAAGACACAACGAGGAAAAAATATGAAAATTTTTATTAACAATAATGATTATGCAGGATACTGTGAAAATTTTTATTAACAATAAAATTTTAGCAAATTCAGCAAATAATTATTTACCCATGTAACAAGACTTTGTTGGCCTTTAGGCATGGTATGATCCACTGGCTTTCTTCCAGTAAGAAGTTCAAGCAAAATGACACCAAAACTATACACATCACTTTTTTGTGTCAATTGTCCTGTCATAGCATATCTGAAAAATCAAAGAGAAAAAAAGAAAATTGAAATTCATAATAGTACACAGTATTTTTCATGAGAACTATTATGATTAGAACTATATTTGCTTTTAAAACATTGCTGATATGTTTATTCCTTATACCAGTAAATTTAATTATAGCAACAAGAGGGCATCCATGTATAAACTGAATTAATAAAATGTACTTTTTGTCGAAAAGCATTTGAAAGAAGAATTTGCGATAAACAAATTTTTGAAGGACTTTAGGAAAAAAAAATACTTACTCAGGTGCATGGTAACCGAAAGTGCCCAAAACTCTCGTAGAATGGAGGCGAGCGGCCGTGTCGGGCGACTGATTCGTTAGAGTAAAATCCGCCATTTTAGACTCGTAGTCATCAAATAGAAGTACATTGCTGGATCTGACATCTCTATGCACAATCGGAGGTTGCACTTTCTCATGGAGATACTCAAGACCACGTGCTGCGCCGTATGCTATTTTTACTCTCTGATTCCATGTCAGAACGGGACCTGGCTCGGCACCTTGAACCCCCTTCCTTCCTACATCAACAGAATGCGACAAAGATTAATTCCTTTCTTTTTTTGACAAAAAAGGTGGAGCACAGTATCACAATTGAGAATGGATACTGAGCAAAACGTACCGTGCAAAGTGTCGTGCAAGGAGCCCAATGTGGCGAACTGGTAGATAAGTATCCGGTTATCGTCCTCCAGACAGTAGCCGAGTAACTGAACGAAATATTCGTGCTTAAGCTTTGAGACCATAGCTAGCTGAAAAAGAAAACAATATTGGTTTAGTTGTAACAAAAGAAAATATAAATAAATAAAGTGGAAAGAGAATGTTTGCAAGCTTGAATTTATTAATTGAAATTATCAGTATGACGAATTCCTTCTGTGAGCTTTTGCCTAGTTATTGCAGATGTATTTAGATCTAACTCTCAATTCGAGTAAAAAATAATTAATGACAATCAAAACTCTTCTAAAGCACCTGTGCCGTGAAGTCTGAATC
The DNA here is from genome assembly GCA_037678475.1 of x Bolboschoenoplectus mariqueter. Classification (NCBI taxonomy): domain Eukaryota; kingdom Viridiplantae; phylum Streptophyta; class Magnoliopsida; order Poales; family Cyperaceae; genus x Bolboschoenoplectus; species x Bolboschoenoplectus mariqueter. The sequence goes on from CM075268.1 coordinate 3,422,286, forward strand.
GGGCTCTTGTGAGGCGGTCGGGTCGAGCTTCTTTATAGCAGCAGGTTGTCCATCGGTTAATTCCGCTTGATACACACGGCCATACGATCCCTCCCCGATCAATGCCTTGTCACCAAAATTGTTTGTGAGACTTTTCAGATCGGCCAACGGAATTGCCGGCACCTCAATGTTCGCAACCTTCGGGGGACCACCAGGTCTGCTTGCCATGGGCCCTCTTGGTCCTCTCTCATTACCTTTGTCATGTGGAAATAAGAGCTCATTAATTTATGATTATTAATGAGGTATTTGGCAAAATTTGTTCATACAAGCTTCTTTGGGATTATTTTTTTTTTGCTTTTGATATAACAATTTGTACCAGAAAGGATGTTTTCTAACATCTTTTTTTTCCTGGAAACTAAGTTGTTTGTCCTAGAAAGTATGTTATTGAGGAACGACATAGAGGAGTAATTGTTATGTAATAGAGTTGATAAACAAAAGCATAAAATGTTTGATAATAAACTTTGCATCTCTTACCTCAAAAGGAGAAGACAATAAATTAGCATTTCAGTTCAAAAAGTTCATGAATTTATTTGAGTTATGGACAAAATGTGGATTAAAGCAAAACGTTAAGCAACTCATGCTTGATAAATCAGAAAACTAAAATAATAAGAAAGCCTCAATTTCAGAAAAGCAGAGAGAATGGGTGCCTTGATTTAGTGAAATGCATAAATAGAGACAGCTTATAACAAAAATTGCTTCAGAATTCATGTAAGATAAAGCTAGATATATCAAGAGGTACAACTGAACCACCTAAAATTATTGAAAAAAGATAAGAAAAAACAGTATATACAAACAGGGAAAAATATGTTTATTATTGAAAATGACTTAATTACAAGGAGTCAATTTAATATAACAGATTACATGAATACAAAAAGGATTATAATTAACTCATACCGGGATGACGAAGATTTGGTGGCGGTGCCGCCTGGTTTGCCGGGGGGCCGAAACTGTCCTCCTCGACTCCTCCACAACACAACATTTTCCTAATTTTCCTGGGAATTGCCCTGCAAATTCAACAAATTACAAAACAATCCTCCTCTAATGTTTCTTTAATTTACCTTCCTCCTTTTACTTTCCTATATTATAATAACAAGGTTTCTGATTACTCCGGCCAAATCATCGGAGAGTAACCATTGATCCTTTCTTTCTTTTTTGTGTTGACACAATGTGCAAAAGAGAAGAAAAACAAATTTTGATCAAGAAATGGAACAATGGTTGGAATCCTCACATTTTTTGATAACCAACTTTGAGCGCCTGTGTAGCAAAGATAGGGTGGAAATGCAGAGAAAGGTTTCTCATTCTATATTTAGAGAGATTAGTGATCATGAATTCATGATGCATAACGGTTCAAAACAAAACAAAAAAAAAAATTAAATGGTTTTGGCATTTTACATTATTTATGATATACTATATGTAGCAAATTAAGTATATACTAGTTGATTATGAATTTCAAAGTTTTTAGTTTTGTTAAATTTATTCGTTCGTAATATCGGACGGTTCAGATGCTTGATCAAACGTATGATTGGATATTTTGAGATTTCAGATATCCTAAAAGAAATGAGAAAATTCAATTTGTCAAAGTTTATTTTGGAAAAAGTTCTAAATTTCTTGAATCTATTTATGCTTTTAAGACTTTAAGTCCTTAGGGCATAACATTTTAATCCGCATATATTATGTAATTATATGAACCCAAAATGTTATTATCTTATAATATAAGTAAAGTTAAGGTCTGATTAATCTCATTAGTAGAACTAATTATGAGCTTGAATTAAAACTATCAAATTAATTTCTAAGAAAGACTATAAACTGTTGAATATATGTGTTATATTTTAATCTTAAACTTCTATCCTAAATTTTAAAATTTTGTAATTAGTTTCTTTGAAGATCGAGATATTAAAAATATTTACATAGTAAATATTTTACTTCATATCTACATGATTATTTTGTCATGTACTAAAGTAACCAAATTGCATTATAGTGTGTCATTTAGTGCGTTGGATACGTTACATAAAAGTGTATGGTCATTTTTCTTTTTTTTGCAGATTCTAAATTATTCTGAACTTTCTTTACTTACTAATTAGTAAAAGAATGGTATATTTTTTCAAGTGTATATTCAAATAGATAACAAATACCTTAAATTCCTAAAAAAAGCCATTCAAAATAAACTGTGACATCTACATGATATTATTTTATCCACTCCTCATCATATATTAACGATATTGCCAAAATTGGATCGATTGCAATCCGAAATTCTCAATAAAACGGAACAAGTGTAAAATTAGACATCAGGGAGGGGCAGAAGTAAAATTCACAAAAGAGAAGTACTAAAGTAGAAAATTGCATCGGGTTTCTTTCTTCGAGCATTCTCCCCTTTTCGAAAGAGGTGAGAAGCAGCTCCAGAGCTTCCAGATTATTCGGACCAGAACAATCCAGAACAAACCAACCCCTTCTTTTCTCTCTCTCTCTCTCTCTCTGACGGCCGCGGCTTATATCCTCTCTCTCGGACTCCAGATCTCTCCGCCGAAATCCCAAAAAGCTCTAGACCTTTCGTCGAACGCCTCTTGTGCAATCTCTTTCTCTCTCTCGAGGTTCCATGGCGCGATACGGCGAGGGTGACAAGCGCTGGATCGTGGAGGATCGCCCCGACGGGACGAACGTGCACAACTGGCACTGGTCGGAGCGGGACTGCCTGGACTGGTCGCGATCTCTCCTCTCCTCTCTGCTCTCCAATCTCGAGATCCTCAACGGGGAAGGTGGGCTTTATCTCCGCACCAAGGCCATTGATAAGGTCGAAGGTGAGGCCTATGTCAATGTCAGGAAAGGGAAGGTGATACCGGGGTACGAGCTCTCGATCAAGCTCGCATGGGAAGGGGAGGCCAAGGATGTGGAGGTCAAAGTCACGGGCTTGGTTGAGGTGCCGTACCTGGCCGATGAAAATGCTGGAGAGGATCCAGAGTTCAAGGTCTCTGTCAGAGACGACGATGGTCCTGTTGGGAGGAGGATCAAGGATGCAATGCTCACAAAGGGTAATCTTTGACACTCTTGTACTAGCTTTTTTTTGCTTGGAAATTGTTGGAAAGTTTGTTACTTTTGGAATTAACTACACAGTTGGTTTTTGGAAGGTATAAGTAGCAGCTAAAATAACCAATACTGGAATAATGATTAAATAGTTTGGGGTTCTATGTTGTGTTACTACCTTGTGTTTTTACTCAATTCTCAGCATACAATAGACATTCAAGCAATGGGACCTGATTTGGATTATAATAACTATGACATGTCATCAGAGTTATATTCCATTGTTTACTTTGAATTATATGAAGTTGATGAAAATGTTACAGTACTGAGGTTTGTCCTATATTTACATGCTTCTGAATGTATTTGAGTAAGTCAATTGAGAAATGTGTGCCAGAATTGCGAGCAAGTCCAGTAGTACAATTTTGCACATGTTAGTAGTTGGTGCAGCTTTCCGACAGGTTTCATTTGCTATTCAAATTATTTGTTTTTGCCAATATAAACATGTGTAGTCTTCATGTATTGGTACCCACATTGCTTTAGTTTGCAAGAAGTAAATTAAGACTGATGGGACCTCCATCACAGGTAAACCCATAATCCTCGAGAAAATCCGTGCCTATGTTGATGCTATGTCAAAAGGTGGACCTGCCAGGGATGAACTAGAGTCCAAGAAGCCCCACTCCTCTAATGCAGCACCGAAGGTTGCACCAGACTCCACCACAGCAACCAAGACAGCCACCGCCGCCCCTGCCGCAGAACAAAAAGAGAAAGAGAAAAAGGAGAAAAAGAAAAACAAAGAAGGGTTTAAGAATATAACCCTGACCGAGAAGTTCTATTGCCGAGCTAGAGACCTGTATGAAATTTTGATGGACGAAAATAGGTGGAGAGGTTTCACACAGAGTACTGCGAGGATCAGCAGGGACGTTGGGGGTCAATTTAGTCTTTTTGATGGGTCGATTACTGGGGTCCATGAGGAGTTGCAAGAAGGGAAACTTATTGTGCAGAAATGGCGGTCTGGGAGCTGGCCTGATGGTCTCTATTCATTGGTATGGTTTTGTATTGTCCCTTTGCACTCTGCATCCTGCAATATTCTCATATTCAATAGTAACATAAAGTTCTTCAGTATGCAATTTATACCCAGTATTTTCTTATTTAGTTGTAGTTGGAGATAACACCAAGTTGTTGAAAGGATAATGAAAACAAAAGAAAATGAAACTAAGGTTGGAGCTTATGTGCAGCATTTGTACTAGTTCAATAAAATCTCTTTCTTTTGGCTGATATATTCAATGCTTGGTCTTTACGTAATTAAGTTTTAGCCTGAGAGAAACATGAAATGTCTTCCATGTTGCTTTCACCACTGGTATAGTGGAAACATGTTATTTGCACATTAAATAATAAAGATTGGTGTATAATTTGTTAGATGAAAAATGTTTTGGTTATTGTAGCGATAAGGCTTAGTATATATTTTTTTAGATAGTTGTGGTTAGTGTTTGTGAGTTGGCTTGATGTGATGCTGTTTCCGTAGGTGAGAATTGTTTTTGACGAGCCAGAGCCTGGTGTAACCATAATCAAGCTCACACAAACTGATATACCAGAGGAGGATAAGTAAGTTCCTTTTTCTTGATTAACATTAGTTTAATTACTAGATCAATATTTGCAAAATGTCAATCAAGAACCATTGTTTGGGCAGTGTCGATTATTTTGTTGGTAGATAGAACATAAAATGTGTAAATCCTCAATCCAAAATATTAGGTGCAACAAAAGAAGTGAAAGAAAATTGGAAAGTTCAACCCTGCTATGCATATGTGTGGTGTGCATGGAATTTGAAAGTTGGTGGATTGTTACATGGGAGCACTGCACGAACTAAGTGACCATAATATTTAAAAGGAAACTGATTCATTTTTTATAAATTGTTTTTGATTTGATATTTTCTTCAGGTATGGGAATTCGACAGTGGTGGAGAACACAGAGAGGGGATGGAGAGAATTGATCTTCCACAAGATTCGTGCTGTTTTTGGATTTGGAATTTAGTTATGAGGAGGGGCCTTTACGAATAATCCTATTTTTTATAACTTCAATGATCTTGGCCTTTCTGATGCCTGTTTGCTTTGTTTAAGTTGATCAATTTAGAAAATGACTTGATCTTAAGTTGTTACTAGTTGATGTTAAGTGGTGTGCCTAATGAAATCTGTGGGCCCTCCTTGGTGTTAGTTTTGTTGTGGTTCTTGTGGAACTATGAAATTGACGTATTTGAAGAAAACATAGATATTCTTTCAGAGATGAGATAGGATCGTTTTTTATTTATTTTATTGTTGTTATTTTCAAGTAAATTGTGCCTATAGTTGGAATACTTGTTCTTTTGGGTATTGAGTCGATGAATATTTAGTAGGAACCACCTATTTTTGTTGTCATTTTGAAAGGTTTTAGTGTGCATGTATGTTTTGTTTTCAGAAGCATCGTTAGAAAACTTTCATGTGTTACAATGACAAACATATTTTGTTTACGGTTGAAAAGTTAAGTCGGTGAGTTTATTCGAGGAAAAAGTACACAAAGGAATGACCCTTTTGCAAATCAGAGATTATTGGGCCAAATTGAATCATGGATTTTTCTCTAATCTTGTATCTCTGTGTTCTGTTTTGGGCCTGAATCCCTGTTGGTGGTGTATGAGCCTTAATTTCTAATAAATACTGTCACTGTCACAGTTGTTAACACAGGCTTTTCTTGCTTATACTAGATGAATTTGTCTTCCTTCCATTCCATGTCTCTTGTCAGACATGGTAAAGAAGTAAACAGCGACCACTTTTCTTAACTTACAAATAACTTAGGCGAATAATTAAATTTCAAATTTGTACAAACATTACTATGTCAAGCAAGATACAGACTGAACATTACTTTCACATAAGAACAGACACGGTCCTAGACTTGTAAATGCCATTATGGCAACTAATTACAGATTTCATCCTAACCAGTACTTTTGCATGCTAGAAAATACAACTACAGATTACAACACATACTTATCATTCTTAGACTGTATGTATAATTACATACTTTAACACAAGGGATAATTAATTGCTTTATCACAAGGTTTCTCTCTGCCAGGTTAAAACCAAGGTTTTGACAACAGTGATCCAAATGTAGCAGGTTTGCGGTCTGACGGACCTGTTGTTGTTGTATCTGAAAAAATCGAAGTGCTATGCATGCAAGAGGGGCAGGACGGCAGGCCACTGGTTACTGGCAGGTGCTTGTAGAACGGGTGAGTTGCATTTGCATATGCCGTGCTGAAGGCTCGTAGTTCTGCCACTTCCCTCTTTAATCGGTAGTTCTCTTGACTGAGCAAATGGTACCGGTGTTTCAGGTACTTGCAATCTGTTTCTGTTTGCTTGAGTTTTGTCCTGTTAAATAGGAAAAACCAATTAGCAATTAGTGCATCAGAAGTAATAACATAAAGCTTTTTCATTATGTACTTGCTAGTCCTTCATAGTACAATGTTTTTGGTAGTGCTTTGAAATTGTGGCAATTATAGTACACAGTTTTCAGGTTGGTTTTATTTATGGAAGTTAATTAATGTATATTCATCCAAAGGAGGGAAGAAGAAAATGATTAATGATGGACTGGAACATTAGCAAATAGCGTTAACTAGCTTGACATAATATGCTATATTTAGATGTTAAAATTGTGATCACCTTTAAATCTAAGTTTACTACCTTGCTCTCCTGTTCTGGAACCACACTTCAACTTGGCGTGGCTGAAGACTCAGTTGTTTTGCCAGTGTTACCTTCAGCTTCTAGTTACCATGAAAAAAATACAAATAGATAGAGAATATGTTATTATAATCCTGCTGCTTCTTGTTAATTATCCTTAGCAATCAGGTCAACTCTCCTGTTTTATGATACATGTACAGAATGGGTACTGTTTTAGATCTTATTAGGTAAAATTGGAGGTGGTGATCATTTTAACCAGAAAGCAGAACAGCTGCCTTTTCTAAGCCTGGTGAGAAGTGGAAAAATAATAAACCATTTAAATTGATATTGTTGGCCACCTTTCCATGTTTATTATGAAAGGATATATGCACTATATAAGTATATAGTGCAATTTTGTTTTTGTGTTCTACTAGTAGTATGGATTTGTAAAAACTATTACTAAATTACCGGGTTGAGTGTAGCATGCTTTCTGAAATTCTCTTCAAGTAACAAAGCTTGTTCTTTTGATAGCCTCAGCTTCTTCCTTGCATGGCTGTTCTCTTCTTCGTTCATAGCCGCTATATCACTATTTGTATCCACATGAGAATCAGCTATGTTTGCTTGGTTTTCTTTTGTTTTGTTTCCAATTGATTGTTTTTCTTGTTGTGATGATGCTGTGCTATGCTGAGAGGTAGCAGAGAGGGCTGGTGTTGCTTTACTGTTTTCTTGAACCATTGACTGACTAAACTGATCTTGAAAGGATCCTTTTTGCTCTACAAAATGATACGACTCAATCATATCAGTATCTGTTATTTGGATCATGTGTACTTTTTCATTCTGTGAATTTTCATGGCATGGTTCTTAGAAACGAAGAATAGAAGAACATAATTTTTTTTTTAATATGAACATCAATAATACTTGCACAAAGAAACAAATCAAGAGCTCAAACAAAGCAAAAAATTAATTGAACCATGCATCAAATAACCTCAGAACATGTTAAAACCAAAACCTTTTGTAATTATTTGCTGATAATTCATATATAGCTCCATATATACAAATTGAAATTAATAATTACTTCAGATTTTACATATAAGTAGCAAGAACTCTTACTGTTCTTCATCTCAGATAGCACCAAAGGAAGGCTAAGATGCATGAACAAAGGCGCTTCCAAATTCTTCTCCGTTTCTGTTTCTGTTTGCTTTCCAGCTCCTCTTTGATTATCTGTCATCTCCTTTTCAGAAATCTTTTCCCTTTTTCTTTTAGTAAAACAGCCTCCAAGTTCCAAACTCAAGCTCAAATCTTCCTCCATGATTTTCCTCTTACTTTGTCCTTTTCTGGAGATTGGAATGGACAAAATGGGGGAAAAGAACAAAGAGGAAGTCACAAAAATGCTCTCATTTACTTTTCTGAAGTGTGTTAGAAAATCTGCTGGGACACACACAAACACGTGTTAGTTGAGGTCATATTAGTTAGTGCATATATATATTTATATAAAGCATAATAACGAAAGCAACTTTCAAATGGGTATTTTTTTTAGGAGGAGAGATTCAACGCCCATAGTCATTGATTTCATATTAATGATTATAAAATTAAATTTCAAATAATTATTTATTAAACTCTTAAATAACAAAACTAATTAATTGGACATTTTATATATATCATATTATATAGATACACAAAAAAGATACACCATTTGAATTTTATTTTGATATACATTAAGTACTAACAAAAACCGATAGATCAAATTTTATGATTTAATTTGCTCTCTTGATGACTATCTAAATAAAGTTAAAATTTAATAGTTTTTTATATGCATGTTATTGAGATGAGTTAGAATATATTTAACGGTTTACATATATTAATTAAAGTATAAATATTAAAATAGATATTATGGACACTAATAACCATAGACTTTGGATCCCTTCTTTTTTTTTAATTGACTCAATGGGCGGGTTATTATAGCACAAGTGGTGGTTAAAAAAAGATAACGATGCCACTGTATAATGTCTAGCAATAATTCAATATATTAACGGTTTTGATTTTGGAGCTTCTTTTTTAACTAACAGCCTTATTTAAAAGATTTTTAAACTTTATAGAGGACTCCGTTTTAATTATTTCGGAATTAATTCATTTTAAAAGAAAATTTCAGAGCATACAGATTCAATCTTTATAGTAATAGTGTTAAAGATATCTAAAAAAGTACAAACCATTTTTTTCTCAAACTGATCATTTTCAAGGCTCAACTTCTGCTCCAATCAATGTGAACCAATAAAGAACTTCATATATCAATACAAGATTTTAGACAATAGATGTTCTAATATATCCTGATAATGAACTTGATCAAAATATATATGACATCATTTTGAATTTCTGATCCAGTTCATATATATCTTATTTGAAGTTGTTTACTGATTTCTCAGAATTTTGTAAAACCATTAAGCTGAAGGTTGTGGCAGTAACACATTAATTATGACTTTAAATGTTGCATCTCCTAGTAAATTATATCTGACGACAATATACTGTATTCTGTTAAGGCCGTAACAGCTTGGTTTTCTGAAAATTAAAATTGGCATCTCAGTTTGAGGGATTTTTCTTTCAAAGAAAAAAAAAACATGAAAAACGTGACATTAGTTCAGATCTGATTTGCCATTATGTATGAAGCAATGACACTAGAGCTCTTAATGGAAGAACAAAAAAAAAATATACTTCTAAAAAAAATTAAATCTCCTGTTCTGAACAAAATCCAAGGATGAAGAAGTCATTGAGTTAATTAATGAATAAAAAAAATTATACTTATTCATATATATCAAGCACTTTTGCATGATCGACATCCATATTAGGTATTGATCTCCTAGATGAAAATCACATTTATACCATATATAGATTACTGTAATGCAAAAAAGATCATTCGAGGCAATAACTGGTAAGAAAATAATAAACAGAATGTATCTTCAGGAATCGTTCACAATCTTGATGGATCAGTGCACATGACGAGGAATAACAATGAAAGAATATATAATATAATACATATAAGCACAAAGTCTCAATAAAAATCAGTCCTTTTCCATGTCATCATGGTGCGCTGAAGAATTTCTAAGCCAAATATTATGTGCCATTAATTTAATATGTTACCGTTGAGCAAGTTGCATCATGATGAATACATTCAATTCTTCTTTTGCATACAGATTCTGATAAATTCACATTCTGCGTAGAATTTAACTCATTCAAATAATTCGTATTTCTGAGAAAGTAAATTACATTGGGGTTTTAGATATATAATGATGTAATTCAAATTGAAAGATAATCATATTAGTAGTCTTTGCTGTGTGTATAGCACTGTTTGATTGTATATAATCAACCAATCTGAGTAGGTTGTTCAATTTAATTCATTCAATTATACAAGTTCAAGAACCAGAATTTTAAAATAACCTTATATTAAAGCAATTTTAATGGTAGGTGCCGTACACGCCTTCATCATTATTCTGATTATTTCAAAATATTGAAAAGTACACCATGTTTTGATTATGTTAACGAAGAAATCATTAACATAATAAACAATCGGTTCATTTTTTAATTTCCATGTGTAACTTGCATGATGACATCCAGGCCAATGAAGAACTATAGGTGATAGCAATCATCCATTATATGAATTAGTAACACAGAATAGATGATTTTGTTCTTCACTTATTATATATACCCAACTCAATATAATTACAAATGTGAATGGTAGAAAAAGCCGTCTTACATAATATATACATATATTATCATAGAATGCTAACTCTGCATATGACAGATTAATTTACTGTTGTTGTCTGTAACTTAAAATCTGAAACTACCATGAAGCTAAATGTATGCTACATATATTTGAGATATTGAACTACAATAATACTAGAATAAATGCTATATTTTTACTTTTTTAGTGTAATTAATTAGTGAGGAATTAATTGAAGGTGCAATGGGCAACTTGATCGATCATTACTTTGCATGTTCTGGATACCATTTCTATATTACCAGCTTCTTAACAGTAGAGGTTATCTTAATACTTTCTCATTTGCTGAATCAGTGATACCTAGGCAATATATAATAGATTAGTTTAGGTTGCATAGAATACTCAATTCTCTGGGTCTAAACCGGATGTAGTTTGGATCTAATTTTGCACTGGAAATGGAGCTTGACAGTAGGGAAACTTAAAACTTTCATTTAAGTTTGGATCAAGAGAGGCATTTTTGTGCTTTTCTGGACATTGCAGATTGATAGAAAAGTTAGTTAGAAAGACAAACATCACAGATACAGAACAGTACTTTTTATCCTTTTATAATACTTCCATAGTGCAATCCTTTATTTGCTATATGAATATATAGCTATTGTACTAACATTATTGGCTATATATATAGATGTTGTACTAATATTATTTGCTATACCTATCTATTGTACTAACACTAGATTGGATTGCATTCTTTTTTTTCTTTTCTTTTTTTTAATTATTGCGCGTACAAGTTTGATCGAGTTTTCTTTTTCTTTGAATGTCACCAATGAGGTAATTAAACCTATATTGCCAATTCAACAAAGCAAGACAAGCATAATTATCAGCTAATTAATTCTAATGCCAATCCTTTTCCTCCTGATTTTGAAATGATTACTCCAAAAAGAAATAAAACCATGTTGTCAGAATTTATTTCAACCACATCTTTATTTAGTTATATAAAGAATTTTTTTTATTTTCTCCTTACATATATTGTATATATGCTTCAAACCGAGAGGCAGAAATCTTCCAATCATGTCATTGTTGCTTCTATGACCATATTTTTGCTTATATTACTAATTAAGGATGGACGGCTTCTAAGGTCATTGGTTAGCTTGGTCTACATAATTTCACTCATTTTTTGTTTGCAAATGTAACTTATTTATTCACAAATATCAAATTACTAATAGATATATATTAGACTATATATGCATAACTGATGCAAATTAGGATAAAACTATCTTCATGAATAATCACATTTTGTAACATGGTAATCTGAAATACATAAGCAATGTGATGTGGGAAAACAGAACAAATGAATACATGGCTCAGTTCTCACAAGATCGCATATATAGATCATTGGAGAACCAATAAAAGTATATATGTGACATTATGACAAGCATCAATCGGTAGTACTGAATAAGGTTTACCGAATACTAAAGTTGCGCCCATAAATAAGCATCTTATATATAGTGCATAGTAATATGATTCAGAAGGAAGTGCTTATTTGGGAAAAAAAAATACTGCACACTACATTTTTTAACTGAGGGTTGAGGAACCATTCATAGCAAGTGTAATATGTCGGGGAAGAAGTTTGTTTCTGTTTTCTGATAAAATCATAAATCTTCAGAAATGATAGAATAAACCAAAATTAATTAACCCTACTTCTGATTTTTTAAGTGAGTAATATATTAGCCTTAATCAAACTATTTACTATAATAATTGATTTACTAGCTCCAGAAATTTCTGTCAATTATATATATACTTATGTCATCAATCCCCTAACTGGTTCTGAGATGTACATATATCAACCAACATTCAAAAACAACTCCCTTCAAAACCCACATAATTTATGAGGGGTTCTCAGGATTGGCCTAAGTAATGCATTACATCATCAGAATGTTTGAAATAGTGAATATGGAATCTTTGAATCATCATTTCATCTAGGTGATAGAAACATATATGCGACATTCCAATAAGTAATTTATAATCCCTAGATATTTCTCTTTTCTAAAGCCAATTCTTCATACTTTTTCATAGCAAAGAATCAATGGACTTCCTCCTAGAGGCAGATGAACTTAATATAATTATGTAGCTTATCATTTTTATTTTAATAAAATGGAAAATGACTTCCTCTTTGGTTGACAGCCCATGAGTTTGGAAAAATTAAAAAGATGGTTAATTGAAAACAATTCAACCATTATAAACAGAGTAGTTGATTAAATGGAAGTTTAGAAAAATTAAAAAGATGATAACTTCATTAGTTTCACTATTAATCTGTTTGCATTATGAAATGTTTAATAGCATATGATTGATGCCAGAAAGCACTATATATTTTTTACCTACTATATTGTCTGCAATTGACCTTATCGCTCATTTTACGTCACGTTATGATGTCTGACACCGTTGCTACGTATTTAACGTGTATAGATAAAAAAAATGAATAAACAAAACAAATAATCTTGTTAGGAAATATTCCTAGGGGACATGTGCCATCATTGTGTAGACTTAAACATTTAAACATTGATTTACAATGAAAGGTTGTATAAAATAAACTTGTCAACAATCTCGCGTGCTGTAACACGGCATCGATGTGGTACATATTGTCATAATATGATGCACAATTTTGACAATTTGCACTCATTAGAAATTAATCATCCATGTGAATAGCTTCTAAAAACTAATCATAGACCTAAGCTGTCTCTTCTATGAGATCATGCATCTAATTCTATGAGATTATTATTGCACACTTAATTAATTTGCCTAATTAATTATCTTTTATAGGGAATATATATGTCAGTGCCTAATGGTGCAACTTAATGACAAGGTAACAGCTACTAAGGACCACATCCTGTCTATCATTTGGTTTACATTTTACTTCAAATAACATGTTTTCAGAGTAGACAAATGTAATCTTCTTAATTTGCATTTGTTAAAATTTTCCAAGTCTAATCTTCTAAGTTGATATTTTAGCCTTGTCCAACACACAATTTTATACAACATGCATGTTCTGAACTGACAGAAATATTTGATCGAGTGCATCTCTACACACAAACACACAGACACTATATACAGTATACACACAACACACAACACACACACACACACACACACACACACACACACACACACAAACACAGAGCGCCTACGTGCACGTACAGAGTAGTTGAGGGGACGTTGCATGGGAGACCCTTAATTAATTATAATATTACTCCTACATATAAAAGTCAATAAGTCAATGCTATTAAGCTATATTTAAAGAGGCAGCACATATGCTACCAAGAAAGAAATGTAATTGTTTAATTGTCCACTACGCGCCATGTTCTGATGTAGCATTCTTTATCCATCCAATGGAGAAAGATGTCTGACACTTGATTCGCTGATATAGCTTCTGATTTGTTGAATGTTAACCAACTTCCAGTGAAATGCACTATACCATATGTGCATGTTTGTTCTAGACTTCTAATTAAGAGTTGTCAGAGAATTAGTTTGTTCTATATATACCAATATACCTGTTGTGTCCTGTCACAGTATATATTTACATATATACCAGTACACATGCATGCATGGTGCATATTTTTTTTTTAACTGGGATGCTTGTAGTAATTTTTATATATATAGAACAAAAAATGTTTGTTCCAATTAAGAGCTGTCAGAGAATTAGTAATTTGTTCTACCAACATACCTGTGGTGTGTCACAGCATTTCCATACCAGCACACATGCATGGTGCATGTTTTTTTGACCAGGATACTTCTAGTAATTTATATATATATAAAAATTATGCAACAAAATAACAAATCAATCATTGTTTCTTTTCGCATCCGTTAAAACCTCCCAAATTGAGTGCTTTTCACCTATAATGGTGAAATTATCTACTTGCAATCTGTATATTTAATATGTTTAATTCAATACCATGTTCTTTATTCATCTTTTATTTTCAAATTAGGTGGCAGAATATTGAGGTCAGCTCGGCGATTCCTTGGTTTCAACAACTTCAACATCGAAACGAATATACATCCTAACCAAACTTCAATTATTCTGAATAATTAATCTCTCAGTGATGCATCTTGCAATCTTTAAAAACTAGTGGTCACTCTCTCTCTCTCTGTTTCTGTAAACCTATATATTTTATTATAAAAGTGATCAAAATAATGCAACTTCTAGTGTATCATACTATCATTGTCAAATCAAAAAGTTGCCTTCTAATTAACATCAAGTTGGTGTGGATTTACACCAAGGTTGTTGAATTATATTATATGAAATCTCTCCTGTGATTGGTAGTAATTCTGCGATCTGACGACAGAAACAGTATCACCAACTAATCATTAATTGACTCCTCCGACGGGAACTAATATTCTGGAAAAAGTTAGAGAATCAAATGCGGAATTCTTCTCACATGGAGCCCAAAATTCAAGATTGTAATCAAGTCATGAAAGGCTGTTAGCATAACTAAATCTTAAATATCACATCTATTCAAATGATACTTGTGGACTTTGCATTTCAAGCAGCTAGTTTGATTTGCACAATGATTACGGAAGACGTACATGTCTGTAATTAATATAAGGTTTTTAATTTGCAAGTGACAATTGTTAGTTCTTCTTTTTTTTCCAGATCAGTTCATAACTAACTAATTGCTAATATTATCATTGTCCAGTTATGTATATTGCAGCATAGAATAATTTCTGCACACAATATCTTCAATGAATTATATATCCTACCAGTAGAACAAAAGACGGAAATTAAAGATAAACATTCGTCGCTTGCATTAGTTCATTTTGTATATATATATGTTGAAGTTTACTAAGGAACTATACCTTGCGTATAAGCATTCAAATCTATTATATGATTAAATGAGATTAAAATTATTAGTATTGTAAGAACGACAAGTTGACATTCATAAAAAAAAATGTAAATTTACATTCTAGCACAATTTGAAGAAGGAAACATCTCAATGATTACCCGTTCTTATTCAATGAATGGTGTATGGAGCTCAGAAGACAAGATTGGATCATTATAGCTACTTATTCTACGGCCTTGATCGTCATGTGTCGTTGACATGTAACCTTTCTTATTATGATCTTTAATTGTTTCGTGTACGGTGCAACTTGCAAACCAAGTGAAAGCTTGTATTTTTTAAATTTGAATATTCGTTTTCGATGACAACATACAATAATGATCAGCATGGGATCTGAATTCAATCATTATTAAATTTAATTAAATACTAGTAATAATAACATTGTCAACCCATGTAGATAATTACCAGTTCATCGATCGAGTGGTTGAAAAAGCGCAGAAATTAGTTAATCATTCATAGGAATCACATGTGTTGCTTGAGGAAGCTAAAATTAGGCATTTAACTAACCAATTTTTCTTTATTATTGTTTCGTTTAATTAAAGAGAGAGAATTAGGTAAGCAAGTACTCAGTTCTTAGGTTGTCTGAAGATTCATATAGCACTTAAGCTTCTGACAGTGTATCATTGAACAAATTAGAATAGTTGACAACGAATTTGCCAAATTTTTTTGTACTCACACTAAGGTTTTCACGTGGTCTTTATGTTGGTGCCTTGGTGATAAAAATTGACATTAATTCATAATTAACTGGTTTATTTCCAACTTAAACATTTATTCATAAACCTAGATTTGCTGATATCGGTATTGACATCCTGTTTTTTGCAAAATTGAATGTAATAACTTGGTGCATTTCTCATTGACAATACTAGCTAGTTCAATTGTTGACAATACTTCATGTATTGTAATTGCAATTAATGACAATATTGGCCGTGTATATCACTGGATCAAAATTCTCAAAAATGTAAAACTAGATAGCAAGCTATTTTGCATATAAAGTTAGAAAAGATGTGTACAGAGTAAGCTAAAACGTGGGCTTTAATTTAATAATTACTTTTTAGATCTTAATCACTTCTAAGAAAAAAAATGATATTCCACTATTATATAATTATATATACACAAATAATTACTGATAAATGAAGTTGCACCATATCAATTATCTAGTATATACAGAAAGAAAAGCGCCATTGAAGAGGAATAGAAATCCATCGCGGATAATACAGGAAGCGGGAATTAATATTATTAAAATAAACCATGTTGGTACTTGGCACGACGACATATTCTTTTGGGAAAATAATTGTTTACTATGTCTTCAACTTCTTTGCACGATCGGTGTGTATGCGCCATTATTTATTCACCTACCAGAATATAGATAGAATATAGAATATATAATTAAACAATTAATTAGGTATATAATAAGGTATGATATGCGCATTTATTACTGCGATGGAAACAAATGATGCTCATGCATGAGCACGAGATTCCAGCTGTCTCCATAGAATGTGTGATATAATGCATTAAAAATAGTGTATATATATCGTTTATCGAAAAGAATATATATCTGATTGCATTTAATGCGCCATGCATGCAATGCAATGCAATGGCTGCACGTGAGTTAGAGAGAGAGAGAGAGGTGCCATGGCCAGTGCATGTTTTGATTTACTGCGTATATAAATTAATTCTCTCAGGGCAATTATCTGGTAAAATTATTTAATTAGTTACATGAAATTAATATGTTAGAACAGCAGAGAGGTAGTTGAAGCTGTGAAAAGCGGACATGGGAAAGGTAGATATATATGTTGGAAATTGGAAGAATAACAACGAATTTTTTATGATAAATTTCTTCCTGAATATATAACTAAATTTTGGTTCATGTCTGAAAATCTCAGGAGCATTTATTTGTCGGACGCATCAATATAAGTCACTAGATTTGTTTTTCCCCTAATTAGTAATTCAATCATCTTTTCTGAAATAGAATGATGATTGATTATTGTAAGGCTCTATATACAAGTAATCATTACAGGGTAAAACTAATCATGAATTAATTTGAGCATTTTCAATTAGCCCATTCTTACCAGTGCTTATTGGATATATATGGTATGGGATTTATGTTCCTTTTTTAAAAAAAAAACTTGGAATATGTATACCCCAAATTAACCAAAATTCTAGTTGAAACAGGACATTTGACTGCTTTGAACTGAACCCTTTATCCATATAAGAATTGAATATTATTTTCTGCAATCATGTAAATATGTCGACAAGATTAGCTATTAAATATTAATTGTAAGAAATAAATACAAGAGAAATCCTGTAATATATATGAAAGAAATTAAAAAATATTTGCGTTTTCAATTTTCATTTCACATTAATGAATTTGAATTTTAAAGACAAAAAAAGAAACACTGATAGTCTAGTAAAGAATATTAATTAACCATCTATTTAATAAAAATTACAATGCTTAGTAATATTCTAATTTCTAAATAACACTAAGACGGTGCTATGATCATATATATCAAAATAAAACCGGTTCAAATTAATATATATGAAACACATAGGAGAGATATATATATATATATATATTGACATATGCAACACAACAAAACGGATCAATGAAATGGCAGCACAAAAGAACCCTCTAAATTAGATCTCTGTACAGATCAGGCCCACATCTCATTTTAATTAATCTAAATATTTTAAAAACTTTTTCATTTTAAGGAATATTCAGTAGAAGTCGAAGCTGATGCTTATATGCTTATTAAACTATGATACATGATCTCTTTTATTTTTTTTTTTAAGTCCATAGGTCAACTCAGTTTTTTAGGTATGATTTCTCCATCTCTTAGCCAATCATCCTCTTAAAACAACCAAAGAAAGGGAAAATAAATTAAAAAAGAAAGTAATTAATGATATGATTAGTACAATACAATAATCTCAGGCACTTAATATTTTTTACAAATTGATGCTCTAATTAAACTTTTATTAGTTTTTAACAATGCATAATTTCAGATTTAATTACTAGTTCATTAGCTAGCCAAGAAGAATCTTATCTACAACTGATAATTCGAAACACTAAAAATAAATTTCAGTCGATGTTAGGTACGTATTCCCTAACTTCAAAATATCTACCGGGACATATACGATTAACGCCAAATCAGCAATTATTGCCAAGCTGTAACGATCTGGCTGAAACCAGGCTTAGATAAGAGAGCAGCAAAAGAGTTGGGCTGATTGCCGAAAGCTGTGACAGTTGCAACAGATGCCGATGAAGAAATATTCGTGTGCTTATAAGAGGGGCACAAACTAGGGTTTACATGCATGTAGAATGGATGCGTGGCGGCATTTCTTCGGAGCATGCGTAGCTCGGTAACCTCTCTCTGAAGCCGTCTATTCTCAAGTGTCAACATATGGCACCATCTCTTGAGATACTCGTAATCCATCTCGGTTTTCTTCAGCTTTGTCCTGTTTTTTTTTTCAGTGTGAAAACAGAAATGTTAATTTGTGTTTTCAATCAAAGTCATGTGCACAATTGGGTAAGGAATTATAGAGACATTTGGTTGTGGATGTCAGATGGTATCCAATATAGGTATTAATTCTTTCTTATTCTTAAATTCTTTTACAATCAGTGAGCATGTGAGCTACTGGTAATTTGAGCATCCATTAATTGATGATAGTGAAAAGCAAAGAGAACAGGACACAGTTATTTTATACTGTGTATTTGGAATGTAAGGAATTAGCAGAATAACAGAGCTAGGCAGGTATATAGAAAATTTATACTGTGTATCTGGATCTAATTGCGTTAAATATCAAAATTTTTTAAGACAAGAATATGATATAAAGTTAAACTATGTACCTAGCTCTTCTGTTCTGGAACCAGACCTCCACTTGCCGCGGCTTAAGGTTGAGCTGTTTTGCAAGAGCTAGCTTTTGTTTCTGTTGTTTCAAGATTTAAAACAAGCTTTGTGTAAGTAATACTTGCTCAGGGATCTTCTAGAAGCAAAAATAAAACAAATACACGAAAACACACACCGCGTGCGCACACATACCGGATTGAGAGTGCTGTGTTTTTTGAAGCTCTCTTCAAGAGAAGCCGCCTGATCTCGGGATAGCCGCAGCTTCTTCCTCGCAACACCGTCTTCTCTTTCCGTCTCAAATAAATTGTTGGCCTGATCATGATCATTTTTGCTTCGGGAATCACCTGATTTTATGTTGGAAGATGAACAGATAGCTGCTGGAATTTGGTCACCTTCTTCTATCGACCGTGCTCTCTGAATATTTCTTCCTTCCATAGATTCTTCTCCATTAGCTGCATTTTACAATGTACATGTTAGTAATTTTATTTTTTCACATTCTGTAACAAAAAAATGAGAAAATGATCAATCAAGAAGTTGTTGCTTTTGTGGAATGTAAATTTTCTAATAATACTGGGTGCAATTAATATTTCAATCGCCAAAGAAATAGTATAAAAATAACTATTTTAGTATGTCAGAATTATGCAAAATAATGGTAATTCTTATAGTGTGGAAAGAATATTAATTTGTAGTTTTGTACTACAAATTAATTATAGTTTTAATTGTATAATAATTAATTATTCCTACAAACTATTGGATTATCGCAATAATGTTAACCTAACTTTAATTCGGAAAAGTGAAATGCCTTGATTATTGCATCCAAATGACACTGTTCCAAGAAAGTGCTATTTTCAAGTGTTCAATTATTTATGTTGGATCTAGAAAGTCAAATGAGCATGGACATAAAATAAATAAAACAAATACATTTTTTTTCTTGTTAAACATCAAGCTTAGGCATGCAAATATAACATTATTGCGTTAACTTCATTGAATCTTAAAGGAAAAAAAAATAACAAATACTACTAAAATTAGAAATTAAGAGTAGTCACCGATCTGTGCTTGTCACTTAGCGGATCCACCATTTTAGATGCATAACAACAAGGTTCTCAAATAATAATCATATATAACCTTCTATATGCAGTTATATCACTAATCAAATTCTAATAAGCCCCAAAAATTTGAATAAGGTGGAAAATTTCCTCATTTTAATATCCAATTAGAATAATTAGTATAATCCAAAAAAAAAAGAAACCATAACTAAGAGTATATCAACATCTTACGAAATTCGGACTCGCATATTACGGAGCGATGAAGGCTAAGCTTCAAGAATTGTTCTTCATCACCATGCATCATCTCTTTTCTCTTACGTTTCTGATCCCTTCCTGCTGTTTCTCTTTTCTCAGCGCTTATTATTTCTAATTCTTCCTTGTCTATTCCTTCTGATTCCGCTTCTCTGAATAATCCATCTCCCAAACCCAAATCTAAGATCAAATTGCCTTTCTCCATGAGGGTATTGATCTTGTGTGTGTGTGTGTGTGGGTGGGTGTGTGGGTGTGTGCAGAGACTGGAGATCTAGAGAGAGAGAGAGAGAGAGTTCAAATTGGCATGCAGATGCTGTCAATTATTTGAAAGAGAGTGAGAGAGAATATGATTAATTCAAATTCTGGATCTTTGAGTTGGATGGTAGCTTTTATACATATATATATATAAAGGCAAGGGATATAAATCTATAATTTTTTCCTTATAATTAATAACAGTGAGAACGAGATTTCAATATTGTATTGCATAGATATAATGTAAAACAGCGGTTTTAAATATCGAAATATTTTTTAATTAGGTAATTTGGAAGTGACATAAAAAATAAGTCAATATCAACTATTTAGATTTTAGAATACGAATTAATTTTGGCAAACAAAGAGAGAGATAAAAAAAATTTCTTTTAAAATTGATAATCAATTAATCTGCATGATTCATGAAGGAAATGAGAAGGAAATTAAAACTTGCACTCAGTGGTTGCAATTATTTAAATTTTGTTTAGTATAATCTGTTCATGCAAGTAATTAAAGTTAAGTGTAGTGATATTTAAATTTGTAAGCATGTAATTGTTTTTGACTCTTTATATCTAGAAAGTATCAATTCATAAAAAAAATAGTCTACACCTTGTGGACTTGTCACATAAACCATAAATTTAACAAGGTACCATTATTGTTAGGTACCTAACACACATTAATTTTTTTTCATTATTTTGCAAAAAAAAAAAATTCATTTACTTCTATCTGGTTCTATGTACCAAACCAATTACACAACATTACCAACAAATTAATTAATTTAGATGACAAAAAAAATAAAACAAAGTACAAACTTCTACAGTAGTTTGGCCTAAATATTTACTGATAGACCGAGTCTATCCTTACAAAACGGAATTAAAAATAATGTTGGCGTAGCTACATAGCGGACCATCAATTAAATGCTAGACCAAGTAGCAAAGTGCAGTGTGAACTTTTTAATTTAGATTATTGTACTAATGTTGCTTTGCTTCATTATCCGAAATTCCAAATTAATATTTATATAAGTTTCATTGGAGAGTTGTCAAAGTATTCCATCAGCTAGAATATTAGAAGATAACATTCCAGATTAATTATTGAAGTTTGCATAAAATTATAATATTATTATTTACAAAGTCAGTATTTTGAAGAGAATTAACAATGCATGCGAAAACGAACACAACAATTATTAGAAGATAACAATTTAACATTTTACCATTTTTATTTAATTATCGTCTTAGTGCGGAGAACTATTTTTTCATCATTATTTTAATTAATTATTATATTAAAAGATAATAATTGACATTAGATGTCTTTTCCTATTAATTAATGAAACCCACACTTCAAATTTATTTCATTTAAAAATGTCGGAATCTTTTTATATAAATATGATATCTTTGATTTTAATCATATATATATATATATATTATGATTTAAAATAACAGTTCAAGCATTTTTAATTTAAAAAAAAGAATAATTTCATAATTATGTCAAAGTTCAAGCATTTTTAAAACATTTTTTTTGAAGCAAATATGTGAATGTCTACTTTAAATTTTGATTAAATTAATAAAAAAGAGTTTGTCTACAAGCGGAGGAAAATTCATATGAAGCAAGTACTACTATAATTATAATTTTTTTGTAATTGTACTTTCAGAGATATCCTGGAATTATCCACAACAATCTAAAAATGTAAAAGGTCAACTTATAAATTTGGAAAAATTAAAGGAAAGAAAAATGGCCAAGTTACCTCTTTGGTTGGAGACACGTAACCTCCAATATACAAATGGTGCGCCATTTTTGTTCCGAATTCAAACACAAAAGCGAAAATCAAAAGAAAATAAAAGCAAAAGAAAGGAAAAAAATAATGAGCAAAATTGAGAAAAATTAAATAAAAGAGAAAAGATCATTTTAAGTAGTTGTGAAATATTTGATTTTTTTTCTTTTAGGATTGAATTTCTTATGTACTTTTGTTATTTTAAGCAGGCATTGCAATCCAAATTAATTGTGAATTCAACTTAAACTTGTGCATTTTCTGAATTTAAATCATTTATGTCATGAATCAAAATTGCGTGACTATATTGATCTAAGTAGTGCAAACTGATTTATAAATGACACCTATCTTAATGGAATTAAATATGTGTGAGGATCACTAGTGTATCTCAAAGTTTTGTTCAATTATTTTCAGAAAATAATTAAACAAACAGCTAGCAAATTAAATTAATACATAAGTTCTTAAATAAATATAGTTTTCAAGGTAGCTTGCTAGTGATGTCATTCTCATCATTCATACTAGATTGGTATTTGCTAGTTTAGGCAAGTTTGAAAGTATTAATTATAACATATAATCAGTGATTATTGGATTCCCAACTAGATGAGTATGGTACCAGAGTGGTACGAAACCGGTACAAGGACGGTATTAAATCACTGAAATTTGCAAAATTAGCTTACACATTTATATGCACAATTAATTAATTCTTTTTAAGAAAATGATATCCTTTAATTGAAATTGAAAAAAAAATATGAACCTGTGAAAAAAATATATATTATTTTCTTGATTGGTCAAAAGTAAATTATAAATTATAAATTATAAATTAAATTGAGACATGGGGCATGTACATATAATAATCCCCTTGATTAATATGCAAAATTTATTTTCATATAATTAATTATTGATGCTCCAATGGTGTTGTCTTAGGTGGTTACCCTCAAGGAAGCATCATTGAACCAATTTAAAAATTTGAACCTAAATTTGTAGATGTATGTAACCTTGATTAAAATTAAAAGGTACCTTTTGCAATTAACCAACTAAGACCTTGAACTTATCGCCAAAAGGAATTAATATAGCCGCCATTTTGTGAATGATGCATTTTATAATTGGTAAAAGATTAGTATACATCATTGTCGTCAAAAATTAAAAAAACAATATTTAGAAAATATGTATATAATTGGTTTAGTTAAACAAGTAATAAGTTGCTTAACACAATAAATAAATGAGTGATTGTGGTAAAATTCAACTCTGTGCTGTTGACATTAACTAAAATTAAGAACAAATAATTAAGTATATATTGGGCTTGATCCGCTTCTCTTAATTAAGTCCATTATTTAATTTTCTCTTTAATTAGGAGAAATCTAATTATAATTAATTATTAAAGGCATCAGAGCAAATTAACAATTACAAATTGGACTGTATTATCAAAATATTAAGCAAAAAAATTGGTGCATTTTTCAGAATTCAGAATATTATTAGTGTAACTGGGCCCACAACTTCCTATTTTTCATGAAACAACAAATTATTTTCATATAATAAATATTGCACCATTACGCTTCACGTTGGAGATGAGACACATTTTAATTTCGATATTTAATTTCTGTGTTCGTGGAGCTCACATTTTTTTGATACATAATTTATGATTGATGCATGCATGCACCAATAAATGATGCTCATGCAAGATTTTATATTTCTTTGGATTGATTGAGCTAGAGAGGATGAGGATCTGTGATTGTGTTTAATGTTCGAATCTAATTAATCATGAGAATCCCTGTGGAATAATTAATGAATGATTTTAATTGCTAGGTAGTTAGTGCTTTGGTTAACCATGATTATAAGGAAATTAAAAAAATGTTAACAATTATAGCTAGTTCTTACCTCATGTGTAACAATTACACATGAGTTTGATTGATAATTAATTAATCCATTAGTCGTGAGTTCTTTGGGACTGCTTGATCGGATTGGATCAAATCGGCTCAATTTGCTCCAAATTTTAAATTTTATTTACTCGTTGTATCTGGTCAAATTATGATTACTCAAAATGCATAACTTGAGATGATAAACTTAACAAATGCAAGAACTTACACGATAATTGTGTTAGATGCATCTAACATTTATTATTGTCTTTGTTTCTTTTATTATTATTATTATTATTATTATTATTATTATTATTATTATTATTATTATTATTATTATTATTATTATTATTATTATTATTATTATTATTATTATTATTATTATTATTATTATTATTATTATTATTATTATTATTATTATTATTGATGATTTATTTACTTTCGGAGCCTGGCCACTTGCTCTCTCACGTGCGTGCGGTCCTTCGTGTAGCGAGACGAAACCTTATATATATTCTTAAATGAGAGCGCAACCCGGCATACATCGATACATATAAAAAATCGCACTTGCTACCACAGAAAAGCCTGAAATTGATTAGGTGTTTTTGTTTATCAATTAGCATCTTCAAACGGCTGCCTTAAGTACAATTTCATAGCGATGCTTTGGATCTCAAATTCAACCCTTTTTTATTGTTTTTTGTTGAACTCGTCGATCATCATGATAAACTTAAATATATATTATTTTTTTAAATCAAAATCAAAATCAAAATCAAAATCACTCAACTTTAAATATTCGTAAAAAACCTTCTCATTCCGACTTTCCACACGGATTATTAAAAGTTTAAAACATATAAATAATCCGTTCAGCCTAGAAATCACGGTGCTACATCAATACATTCAACATGCTGATAAAAAATATGTTACGTGTGTACCAACATTTCAATTTAATTATGATATATTGATGTTGAATTGAAGCCCAAAAGAAACACACAAAAAATGTTTTTTAATAAGAGAGAGAAGGTTCGGCCCAAATTCTTGGGGCCCAAAAACTAGTTAGTAAATTTCTAATTTTTCATTGGATCAACTTGGAATTATGGGCTTTGAATTGATTTATAGTTGAAAAAAATACACCAGAATTATGGGCTTTGAATTAACAAAATTGAGTACCAATTTAAGAGTACAAATTCATGAGGAATAAAATTAAAAACAAGTACAATCCCTTCAATCATTTCCAAATTAAGCTAACATGCAATTATTTTGAGGAAATGAGAGGACTCAAGATGATAAATTAATGATCTAAACCCAAAATTAATTAACCCAAGAGAAACTTAATCAACAGGTTTCATCCATCTATAATTATTTTAAGTGAACCTATTAGTTCAACTTCAACTTAATTAGCAGACACCGGCCATGCCGGCAGTCTTCTTGCGTTCACTCACGAGCTTCCTCCAATAGCCGGTGATCTCCCGCATGCTCTTCTCTAGCTTCATGCTCCCGTCCTCGGCCAGCTCAACGTGCCCAACTACCGTCTTGCGGGTAGCATGCGCTTCCAACTCCTCCATC
Organism: x Bolboschoenoplectus mariqueter; assembly: GCA_037678475.1. NCBI lineage: Eukaryota > Viridiplantae > Streptophyta > Magnoliopsida > Poales > Cyperaceae > x Bolboschoenoplectus > x Bolboschoenoplectus mariqueter. The sequence continues at coordinate 3,448,185 of CM075268.1, forward strand.
ACCTTTCTAAGATCAGTTATCAACCTGTGTTTACATTTTTACATTTTAATTATTCTCATGTTTGAATATTCTTTTATTTTTATTTTTTTGTTGTTGCTTGGTCTCGTAAATTTTTATGTATAGCAGAATAGGGGGAGAAAAAAGGAACAACTTGAAGCATGAAGGATTTTACATCACAACATTTAAAGAAGCCATAATTTGTGGGTTTAATTGTTAAAAAAAAATGATGAAAAATTGGGAAGTTGTGTGATGTGTAATGTATTCAAATTCAAAATTTGGTACACACCTTTCAGCTAGACTACGGCTGAAATCTTCACGAATAACAACCCTGAGCACCGCAATGTGCTCGGCGTTGGCCGGCATGGTGTAGGCCGGTATGATCCAACCGAAACGGCGCATGTTTTCAGACACATCGAAGACTGTATGAGCCGACGTGTCCTTGAGAGAGACCGCGACCAAGGGAACGCCGACTTCTTTAGAGACGATGTCGAACTTGCCCATTTTATCGATGCCTTCACGCAGTACTCTTGCATTCTCCATGCAGTTTTCCATTATGCCTTTGTATCCCTGCAAATTGAAACATGGATTAAAGACTTAATTATAGTGCATTGACAATTTTTTAAGTTGTTTTTTTTCTTTGTCATGTATTATGTTTTATTCTGCCTGAGAACTTCTGGTAGAAAATGTACAGCACTCAGATTACCTCGAAACCGAGTCGGATGAACTGGTAATACTGTGCAATTATCTGGCTAGAACCTGACAAAATACAACAAAATAAATTCAGCCATTAAGTATTAAATGTAGGTTAACAACATACCAAAAAAGAAATAATAGAAGAAGAATAAAGAAAAAATATGGATTTTGATCAAAATTAAAGATTCCAGTAGAGTTATTTCAACATGTTGCATTCGGCTCCAACATACAGGTACAGCCCGGTACGGATCATGCAAATAATGTCTCTCAGGTTAATTCCTTTTTTATCGCACACAAGGTGCTCGATGAAATGTCCCACTGACATTTCTAACTGTAGGTTGATCCCACCGACTTAATGATTTTCTGTTAAATAGCTTTGTTTTACATTCTTTTTATGTATGGTTAAAATCAAATGACATGTATAAGCTCCAACTGTAAGTTCAAGAAGCAATTATATCCTGTATAAATTGAAATGCGTGTAACCGACACTGATATATTTGTACTCTTTTATGCACCTTTAGAGAAATTGAGTGTGAATGTAGGCTGATCGGCACCGAGATAGTTGATATGAAAGATGAGCTCTTCCGGTAGATCTTCTTTGCTCCTCCACACAACCCAACCAACACCGGGGTATACGAGCCCGTACTTGTGACCACTCACATTTATGCTTTTCACAAGAGGTAGTCTGAAATCCCATTCCAGCTCAGGGTACAAGAACGGCGCAATGAAGCCTCCGCTTGCCCCATCAACATGGATCGGTGTCTCCCAGCTGCATCCATTATTTATAATTTCAATAGAATTTTTTTCAATTAGGTCAGGAAAATTTGTCAATTATTAAAATTTTAACAAAGCTTTGGACAATTGAGAAATGAATGGATCAGGAACGGTACGTACCCAGTTTCGTTGTTTTTCTCGGTGAGCAGATCGTTTAATGTCTTGACATCTTCGAACTCTCCGGTGAGAGTGGAACCCAAAATGGCGGCGACGCATATGGTGTTCTCATCGACCATCTCCACTGCTTTCACCGGGTCCATGATATAATACCCTTCACTCAACTTCACCTCCTTCAGCTCCACCTCGAAATATCTTGCGAATTTTTCCCAGCACACCTAGATTTATTTGGTGATTTAAGAGAAGATATATAAACCAATGTGAATTAATACTTCCAGATAAAATAACCAACTTATATGCAATGTATAGGTTGCAAAAAAGATATGAATTTACTACCATTCTACCAAGTATACTAAAAAATATTACCTGAACATTGGCGCCGGTTACAATGTTAGGTTTGTCACAAGGCTTGCCTTCTGCCTTGCGCTTGTTTTGCCATCTCCGTTTAAAGGCTAATCCGGCAAGCATTATGGCCTCTGACGACCCGACTGTCCCGCATCCGATAGCTGTCTCATCATCTCCAATCGGTGCATTGAATAGGTGTGCAATCATGTTAACACATCGATTCTGCATTTAGCGAAGTAGGCCATTGCAAACTCAGTAAAAGATGCATATGAGAATAAAATTTTGTTCCATATATTTTCTAAAAGTACAGTTGATTTCAAGCAGATAAGATACACAGTGGAAATTAAATTGAATTAAAAAAGGTGCATAAATTAAATTACTTTAATGGAACCGGGTGCGTTCCAACGCCCATCAAACCATATTTTGGTCCGATGGGCAAAATCACCGTTGGATCATCAAATCTAACAATTTGCATGATTATTAAAGCGTGGGAGCAAAACTTTTGTGCAAATCTTGACGCCATCGAACGGTTATTTTGCCCATTGGATCAAATATTGGTTCAATGAGCGTTGGAACTCCCCCGCTTCCTACTTTAATTACCTGAAGTTCGGTTGTGACGGGATACTCATCCATGTCGACATAGTTCTTGTTGGCAGCCTCCATAATGAGCTTGTCGCACTCTGGCTCCATCCATGTCGTGACAAACGATGCCAGGTTCAACCTTGGGTTCCCGTCCAGCATCAGCTCATCATTTATGATCTGGTACGCCGCCTCCTTTGGTATCGACTGGTCTGGCATCTTGAATCTATACGTACAAAATTATGTACCCTTAAGTCAATCCAAAGACCCAGTATTAAGTAATTTCATATTTAAGTTTTGCATTATTAGATTACATCCGTATGAACCAATAGCGTGCATCCGCTAGCCTGGTCAGGCCCGGTACTGGTATCTACTATTGTACCTGTGTAGTATGGATCAGGTACCACCTGCTAGTCATATGGCAAGGAAATGTACGAGTAGTATTTTTTTGAGTCTTAATAAAGAACATAAGACTTATCTCAACAATTTATTTATTGCTATAAACATATGACAGTAACTTGAATATCTTTTTTTTTGTACCAAAACAGCAACTTGAACGTCATTTGTCACCCTTTCAACTCTACGGCAAAAACTGACCGTACCAGCCACCGCACAAATGTTATCTATACGTACCTGGGAAGACAAGCTCGAACATAGCGAGAAGCGAAAGTGGAGCAGTGGAGAGGCTCCGCCGCTTGTGTAGTCGTCGTTGTCAGCACCATTTTTTCGACTGTTTTGAGATTTGCTTCAAGAGATTAATTTGCTTGAAACTTGGAATGGAGAAGAAATATATATATAGGAACTTGGTAGAAAGAAAGAAAGAATGGGTCTTGGAAAAGAGAGTATGGATGCTTATTAAATGCACACAGATTCACATGCTATATATAGTTAATGTACTGAAATTTCATCCCAGGTATTATCTGACCCAAATTTATGGATGAGAAATCAACAACCAGTAGATTGAGCAATAATTTTAGCAAAATTATCTGCATTCCAAAACAGCTCCAAACAACTTTATCCTAAACTTTAATTAAACATTTATTTATTCTGAAATCAACTTGATGTGATATGAAAGTACTGTTAGATAATTTACAAAAGTTATGACACCAAATATATTTAAGTCTTCCTTCTTGGAAAGGATCGCACCGCACAGAGAATAATTGATTGAATAAGATGGGCCTTGATGAAAATGGGCATTTATATAATCTCTGCTTTGAATAGAACTTCAGATTATGGCCCAAACAATTTCGGCCCAAAAATGATGTCATATCAGATTTATTTTCTTTTATTTTTATCTTTGACAAACGTCATATATCACATATAATCTAGGTTTTTTAATTTAAGAATTTTATGCTCGTGTCTCTTTGAATTTATTATTTTTAACATATCATGTGATATGTTAGACTGTTTTTAAAATCCTAATAGTACATGAAAAGGGCTAAAGTATGGGATACTATAAAATTGTGATAATGGAAAGATACTTTCTTAGGTATACAAAAAATGTTGCATTTACAATAATTAGATATTATCGATTATACATTTTGAGGAAATATGTTATTTGCCCTGTATTTATTATTATAGAATATGACATACAAAGATGTAGCCACATGAAATAGTTTACACAATGGTTTCCCTTGTCCATAATTTCTTATTTTTTCTCGTAATTATTATCTTTGTGCCCTGAATAATTAATTAAAATTAATGTACTAAAAAATCAGTAAATTAAATTGCACCTCCAACTAAGCAACCAACCAACTAAACACAATTCTTGGAAGCAACTATGTGTTCCTTCATTCCTTGTGTAAAGCATCTTTGACTCTAAGTTTAACAATCAAGAAACAACAACCTCACAAGCAACACCAACATTTCTACAACCAAGGAAGCAAAGCAAAGCATAAGAACCCCTATTTCCAACACTAACAATTAAAGCACTAATTAATCATCTCCAATTGTGTATTATAACTCTGTACATTCTCTGATAACAAGTAGAGAAAATTTAAGGTTTAATTATCTGTAGCCATGGTTCTGACTGAGGTGCAACAGCCGGAGGAAGGTAGCTCGGCTTTTGTCGGGTCAGTATTTGCCTCGAGATATGTACAAGAACCCCTACCCAGGTAATTTTAATCTCCTCTGTATATGATTTCTTTTTTCACTTATCTAAAAGTAATTTTAAATTTTGAAAACCAACATTTAAAATGTGATCAATAGTATTTGTATATCATGCATAAAAAAAATGAAGAATCTTGACGCAAGTTTTACCATCAATTAAAGGGCTTGAAATTTTCAACGGCCCAAATTAAATGGTTTCTAATGGAACATTGAATAACACTTAAAATTCATAAAATTTAATAAACAATTAGTATATAAAATGTTAACAATGTGTCTACATTCTACAAAAGTTTTTCCGTCATTTAAAAAATTTTAGATTAATTTGAATTTTTTTTAATGAATAATTATTTATCAAATATCATGTTTTATGTAACTTTGAGTATAATATAATTGATATTTTGAACTGTTGGGATTAAATTGACCAGTGTGGGATCTGGTTAGGATCATGTTGAGTCAGGAATAATTGTAAAATCAAATTGACACTACAAAAAATATGCAACGGTACCTCCTCTGTTTCTTATTTGCTTTTTACATAAAAAAAAGTTCCATATTTCTGTATCCATGCGTGATCCACACAAAAAAAGGGTTAATTTAACTGTTATTTTGTCTTGCTTAAAAAAATTCCTAATTTCATGATAGATTATCCATACAGTATATTTCAGCTTTTAAATTTTACAAATGTTATTTAGATACGAAATGCCGGAGAAATCGATCTCAAAGGATGCGGCATACCAAATAATCCACGATGAGCTGCTACTTGATAGCAGCCCCAGATTGAACCTCGCTTCTTTCGTGACGACATGGATGGAACCGGAATGCGACAAGCTGATGCTCGAAGCTGTAAACAAGAACTATGCTGACATGGACGAGTATCCCGTCACCACTGAGCTACAGGCTAGTCTTCCTTTAAATCTTTAATAGATTGCTACATTGAGTCTATATATATATATCTAGCTGTAATTAAACTATTTACCTTGATAGCAGCCCCAGATTGCATTTAAACTATTTACCTATGTTAAAAGTTTGAATATTTTGATTTTATTAATATATGTGATGCTGATTAAAAAAATTTTGTTATCTTTCTCAAGAAACCAAGAATTTTATTGGGAAAAAAGAAGGGTCAGAGCATAAATAATTTCAATTACAATATATTTTTTCTTCTACAATTTTTTTTTTAATTTTTCTCCCTTCAGAACCGTTGTGTGAACATCATTGCTCGGTTATTTAATGCTCCTTCGAGCGACAAACAAGCAGCAGTTGGAGTTGGCACGGTCGGGTCTTCAGAGGCTATAATGTTGGCTGGACTGGCATTCAAGAGGAAATGGCAGAATAAGAGGAAGGCACAAGGAAAACCCTTCGACAAACCTAACATCGTCACCGGAGCAAATGTTCAGGTAATTAAAGATCATCTATCATCCCAGAATGTAAATAAAATAGATATATGGGTAAATACTAAACAATAGAAAAGAACCCAACAATTTAATTATTGAGGAGCTTTTCATGGAAACTATATTAATCTAGCAAAATGTTGCAAATTAAATGAAGGTTTGCTGGGAGAAATTTGCGCGATACTTTGAGGTGGAGTTGAAAGAGGTGAAATTGAGTGAAGGATGCTACGTGATGGATCCGGTGAAGGCGGTAGAGATGGTGGATGAGAACACCATTTGTGTGGCTGCCATCCTCGGCTCGACCTTGACCGGTGAATTTGAAGATGTCAAACAACTCAACGATTTGCTAACTGCGAAGAACAAGATAACAGGGTACATAATAAATTTATTGAGACAAAAAGATAAATATTAATGTCATGTATGAAGGTTTATGATAAATTCTGTACAAAAATTGATACAAACAAAACTTGATATATGCTCCTGCCACATATATTCTGTAGGCTTAAATTGAATTTCCCCACAAAAAGTTAAAAGAGTAAAAATAATAAATCCAAATACTGTAGCATTATCTCCTTTTGCAAATCTATATATCCAGGTGGGACACACCAATTCATGTTGACGCTGCCAGTGGAGGCTTCATAGCACCATTTTTGTACCCGGAGCTAGAATGGGATTTCAGACTTCCCCTCGTGAAGAGCATCAATGTGAGCGGTCATAAGTACGGGCTCGTATATGCCGGTGTCGGTTGGGTTATATGGAGGAGCAAAGAGGATTTACCAGAAGAGCTCATATTTCACATAAATTACCTAGGGGCCGATCAGCCTACCTTTACCCTCAATTTTTCTAAAGGTTTGTTCCTTAATTTGCTTTTCGGAATTGTTCTTCTCTGAACTTATATTTATTATCTGATTGTAAATGCAATTAAATAACAGAGTTAAACAGATGAGTACTGAGATTTTGGATAAATTTCTCTGGTTTTAGGATCCAGCCAAATCATTGCACAGTATTACCAGTTCCTTCGTCTGGGATTCGAGGTATGCTGATCCTCAACTATAAATTTCCCCAATTAACATACTTGTTCAAGTAACAATACATTTACATGTAATTGGGTATTTTCATGATTCATGATATGTTTTCGAAGCTTAATTTCGGGTATGGATGCATCAATCTGCAGCATGATTTGGGAGGGTCGATCTCAAACTCTCAATTGTTCAATTATGTCTAAAATTTAACTAAATTCATGAATTCGCACATATGGCAAAACTGTGTAATGAATCATAAAAATACTGGAATTTTACTCTTGATTTCGGGTACCAGTGAAATTCTACTGGAATCTGAAAATACGGTTCACATGATGCAATTTGTCGATAAATTAAGTTCAAAAATATCGTATAATGTAAATATGTAATGGAATCTTAAACTTTGTTCCTTGCTAGGGCTACAAAAATGTAATGACAAACTGCATGGAGAGTGCCAAAACTCTGCGAGAAGGGCTTGTGCGTACCGGCCGCTTCAACATCATCTCTAAGGAGAAAGGCGTACCACTGGTAGCCTTCTCATTTAAAAACAAGTCCCACGACTCAGCGTTCAAGCTGTCGACTTTGCTCCGTAGGTACAGCTGGATAGTGCCTGCCTACACCATGCCAGCCAACCTAGAGCACATGACGGTTCTTCGTGTTGTCGTCAGAGAAGATTTCGGCCGACCGTTGGTGGAGAGGTTTCTGTTGCATGTGGCCTTGGCACTGGATGAACTGGACTCTTTGTCTAAAGCACCTCTAGTACCGGCAATGAAATATACCATAGAAGTAGTCTCTGGTACTGATGATGCAAGCGAGCCTTTCATGGTTCGGGTTTTACCGCTTGAACCAAAGACAGTAAAAACGACTGTGCCTCTACTAACTGGAAAAACTAAAGGGGTTTGTTGATTTATTGTAAGTCGTACGATAAAAGGATTGTTGCCATCGTATAGCTTGTATGTGATAATTGATACGAATAATTGTATGATTTACATGTGATGCGCAGCGCAGATGCAATCATGTAAATATGTTCAAGTGTTTGAATATGGTTCTTAGAATTAGCGCGTGCAATTTCTTTTTCTATTCCCATGTTGTTATTAACTTATTATTATATCATTCTTTTTCATTTGAGACTTGGTAAACCCAAATTCTTGCTAGGAAGAACGCAACCAAGGCATTACTTGCGTAATTATGAAAGTTTTAAAAATGGAGCTAGTAGAATGCACAACATTGAATAAGAAGGAAATTGAAGAAATTAATTTTTATATGACACATATTCGCCATATGTCAAATTATATATGATGAATTGATGAAGCCACCATTCATTCTAATTCTATTGGATCTGAAAAGTTACTTTCGGGCCACTTAACTTGGGCCGGATTGCGCAGACACAACATCCGATCCGTATGCATCACAACCAAACATCAAAGGAGAACGCAAGGGAATCCACTCGATCACAGATGTCACACCACCACCGTTTATCTTCTATCCAACGGTAGATTTAAGTCCGACAAAAGTGAACTGTGCTGACGCCGCTCGATGATAACTGATTGATCTAAATTGAACCATCTAGATCCAATGTAGACCCAAAATACAGTCCACCCAATTGTAGCAGATCCTATTCCAAATTTAATACTATAGTACAGAGTACAGACTACAGAGAGCAACACAATAGTACACACCGATGGAACCATCCAAAGTCTCCGCCGTGTCGCGGTTGCAACGGCCTAGCGCTGTAGCCGGATACGGCCAGGATCCGAGAAGGAAACCTCCTCCTCGAATCCCTACAACAAAACTCAGCTCAGGCCTCGCAATGCCTCTTCCCTTGGTCGGAATGGGCACGGCGGAGCACCCGTTCGACCCGGAAAGAACCAAATCGGCGGTCTTGACCGCGATAGGGTTGGGGTACCGACACTTCGACACGGCCGCATTTAATCAGTCGGAGAAGCCGTTAGGGGATGCCATAGTGGAGGCGACGAGTCTCGGTCTCATCGGATCCCGGGAGGAGGTGTTTGTTACCTCTAAGCTCTGGTGCACAGATTGCCACCCGGAGCTTGTTCTCCCTGCGATCAAAGCTAGTCTCAGGTCAATTCAATTCTACAGTTATGTAAATTCTTTTGGGGATTTGTCTATGAAAGTTTTGTTGTTTACTTATTTGTTACATTGTGTAGTAAGCTAGGAATGGAGTACCTTGATCTGTATCTGATCCACTGGCCGATGAGTGTGAAACCAGGGCCACCCGCGTTCCCTGTGAAAAGAGAGGATGTCGTGCCGATGAATTTGGAGGGGGTGTGGGGAGCAATGGAGGAGTGCCAGAGGCTGGGTCTGATGAAGGCCATAGGTGTCAGCAATTTCACAACTAAGAAATTAGATGAGCTGCTTAAATTCGCCGAGATTGCTCCGGCTGTTAACCAGGTTTTTATTTGGATTTTCACTTCTTCTCATTTTACAATGATGCCCTTGCTATTCATTGTTTGTGCTTAATTATGTTCAATTTTACTCTTTATTCTTATCTAAACCTTAGCTGTCTACTGGTACAAATAGACACAAATTTATCAGCAGTTATGAGTTAGTCATAACTCAAATTTCATAAAATGTCCATATAAACATGTTGTGCAATTATGCCCTTGTCAAGCTTCAATTTTGTAATTATTAATTAAGTTGAATCAGGCCACTTACTCAATGTCAATGTACAGCAATCTGTTGTAAAATAGATTATATTAACCATAGAGCCTTTCACATAAGCTAGTATTCTATTTGAAATGCTCACAGATAGCATATCACGATCAGTTTTTTACCGGTATTTCAGTAGTTCCATACTTCCATTTCTATTTCAGGTGGAGATGAACCCAATATGGCGACAGCAGAAGTTAAAGGAATATTGTGCAAAAAGGGGAATACACATAACAGCTTATTCTCCTTTGGGTGGCCGAGGCAGAGTGGGTAATAACAATACTGTGAACTGCTTCTCCTTTGGGTGGCAACAGCAGAAGTTATGGACTGTGAACTGCTCAAAGAGATAGCAGCAGCCAAAGGGAAGAGTCTTGCACAGGTTATTTTCTTAACAATACTGTACATTTATTTTTTATATAATATCACAATAGGCTTCTTGCAAGTGTTGCATGACACTCGAGTTTATTTCTTTTTTCTTAAAGTATATACCTTTGGGCATCCTGATTTTAATTTATTATCTACACCCAATGGCATTATCAATGAGATGTTGCTTATAAGTGGGGCAAATTTGCCTCACATTCACAAAACTTTTGCTGGATCTATATGATTTATTACTAAGGATCTAAAGTGTCTCTATCTTAGAATTTGTACACAATTGTTGCAATCTGTTCATTGCACTTTTCAAGATATCTACGATTATTATCACGCCAAACTGCACTACATGGCCTTTCATGTTATATGTATTTATCAATTTGATAGTTGAGAAATGTGGTTATTTTCTACTGAACCCATGCGCCAAAATATCTTTAGGTCTGTCTAAGATGGCTTTACGAGGAAGGCGTAAGCTTTGTGGTAAAGAGCTTCAATCAGGAAAGGCTTGCAGAAAACTTGGAAATATTCAACTGGGAATTTACTGATGAAGAACGGCTCAAGATAAGTGAGATACCCCAGAAAAAACGGGTTTATGTAGAGGCCATGCTTTCAAAAGATGGATCTCTAAACTTGGTTGATATTTCCGATATAGATATAGTTGAAACTTGACTATTAGTTGTACAATGCATTCACACTTGAGATGCAAAACAGGTTCAGAATGGATTCAATTCGGGTCGGGTTGTGTTCAGATCCAGTTCAACATCTTGCCAGGTTGTTTCTGGTGCCATTTGAGGTTTCAGGTCACTCTTGGTTTGGTTCATTCGTTTCAGCTTTTATGGGTTCTAATCTGGCTCGTGTTTCTATTGATTTCCTTTGTGGTTGGGATAATTCTTTGATTTTGTTATTCAAAAGAAATCATGGAATTAATCAGAGACACTTGTGTGGTCCTCCTTGTGCAACAGTTGAGATACCGTAACAGCATTTCTTTCAAGATTCAAGTGTAGCTTTATGTATATAGTTGTAAGATCCAGAGTAGAGTAGTGAAAGATCAATTGCTGAGGACTTTGATGGAGGCCAAACCCGATTAAAGAAGAACAGTTGGGTGGGGTTCGCCAAACAAAATGACTCGTCACACCGTATGACCCGTTACATGATGGAGTCCAAACCCGATTACAGAAGATCAGTTGTCAAGTTTCCTGTTTGGTTTGGTCGTTGAGGGCTCCTTAAGCCTCCTCAAGCCTCCTTTCCTCCTTTTGCTTTTTTATTTATTTATTATTTACTAGGTCCTAATTCATCGGTTTTTTTTGTGATTACACGTTGCATATATAGCCGAGGTTGTAAATCACTCTAATAATAAAAATAAAATAATAATTTTTTGCATATAAAAGTATGTCATTTTTAAAAAAAATATGAAACAAGTAGTTAAAAAGTTCCAAAAATAGAAAAAAAAAATAGTATCCTTTAAGATAAGAATTTATTGAGCAACTTGAATTTTCCTTTTAAAATCGATTCGATAGGTTTTTAAATTAGAAACACCGAGAAGCCTCGTATTTTTAGAATCACCGTAGTTTTACTATATATATATATATATATATATATATATATACACAATTGATGTGATTATTTTATCAATTATCAATTACATGTTCTCCAAATGATATGTATTTTTTATCTATTCCCTCGATTCTTACCGAATCCAGAGGTTTTTCCGAGGATGACTTTGTTTGATTTTTGTGCACTTTGTGGTTGTTGTTTTATATATTTTAATATGCATGTGGTCAACACATGAGCGGGGGATTTGGAACTGAAATTAATTTCTTAAAATTATGAGGGGACGGAGGGCCCACACAGGACAAATTAATAGTTATGTTTTATCAAGTAGCAGCCAAATATTCAAAAATATTATCTTATCATTAATTAATTAATTAAATACATATATTTATTTTGAAAATTTACGCTATTAATTAATTAAACATTATATTGTTCTTCGTATATATGTGAAACATGTACATGCCAAAATGCCAAAATCAAATAATTAAAACGCCATGCCTCGTCATCTTTATTTATTATTGTGGGATTGATAGCTATGCAGCCCTCAGGAAATTACAAAAAAGGAACCAAATATATAAATGCAGTAGCGGAGCTTCATCAATAAATTGGGGGGGGGCCGACTAATTTAATTTAGACCCGTTAATTTTTTTTAAAGGAATGGGATTTGACAATAAATTTTCAAAAAATTAAAAAAAATAAAAAAATTATAAACATATTATTTAACTTATAGATCGGTTGTGTTTTAAATTTCATATAATTTAAATATTATTTGATACTCCATCAAAAACCATCAAAATTACATAACATTAATAACGGTCTATATTTAACGATCTTTGATGGAATATCAAATGATCATTAAATTACATAAAATTTGAAAGACTATCAATTTATAAGTTAAATAATATGGTTGTCCACTTTTTTCTATTTGTGAGAATTTTTAAAAATTATTTACAAATTGCAATATTTATTTAGACCTAGTAATGAGTAACTTTATTTGCGCTGGTGTTTGATGTTAAGCCATTTTATGGAAATAACTAATTAAATTGAGCGAGTCTGAGAAGATGTAAATGGACAATTGGAAATCGCTAAAAAGTTACTTTCAACAATCCGCGATTCCAATTGTTGAAAGTAATTTTTAAAAAAGTTACTTTCAACAATCCGCGATTCTCTGCAATCCAGACCTGTGTAGCGAACAATGAGATGCTGAACTGATATCAGCATCTCAGATGCACGTTCAGAGTTCACTTTAGACGCTCGCGTTCAGTGGAGAAATAAATGAAATCCCTAGTTTCTGTTTCTGAACGAATACGTTTAGACGCGACGTTCAGTTAACAGGCTTTAATTCCAACCCGTGTACCACCCGAATTATAAACCACTCTCTCGTGACCCGTTTCAATTATTTCTCCTCTCTTTTTCACAGAAACGCTCTCTCCCTCTCGATCGCGATCTGCTCTCTTCATCCATCGATCGATCCATCTCTCCGCCTTTTCTCTACTTCAAAGAGATGGTGATAATTAACTCTGGATGAGCAAAGAACCAAAAAAAATCTTGCAGAAATTGTGAATGCTATGCATGTAGCCGCCATGTCTAAAAATAATTATCCAATTTCTTTGCTCGATGGACAGTACACAGGCATAGCATTCACAATTCACTCTGAATGCGGCGTTCAGACGTACGTCCGGACGTCTGTGTTCATTTATTTTTTTCAAATATAAAGAAGTATTAATTAAGGGTAAATTTGATATTAGAAAGTAAAAATTTCTCTCAGCTCTCAATAATCAAATTGTTGCGCTCAAAATATTTGGATTAGTATATGCTCTTTGAAGGAAACCAAATAATTAATTAAGGAAAGAAACTAGTAATTAATGAAATCAAATAATTACTAAAATATCAGATGTTAAGTACGTTAAGGAAAAACACGGTAGCTGATAAGCTAGATATATGAAAGAGGGTTAAAATTGTCCACGTAATATTTTAATACAAATTTTGCTGTTTAATAACTGATCTTGAGAAAACGTAATTAACTTAGCCATAATAAACAGCTTACACATGAGCCGCAAATGTTCCAATGGTTTTGTGGCTGTTTAAACTTAGCTTATTAAACTAATTAGTCTAATACATAGTTTATAGGAGTCCTATTAGACTAGTTTAATAAATATAAATAGTTTATTAAATAACTATAAATAGTTCGAATACATTGTATGTGGACCAAGCATGAGATTCGCACATTTTTGCTGAATAATCTTTTAAGGTACTTTTCAAGTCCAACCTTAAAAATAATTTTTGAGGATAATTGTTTGGGAATAATCAACAGCCCATAAGGTTCTCTTAAAATCTCATCATTAGGTTGTCATGCTAGTATTAGTAAGCATCACAATCAAACGGTATGCAAAACACTTTCACGCTTTATTATCAGAGAAAGTAAAAACATCACCAATTAATTAATTCACATCAAAATAGCAACAACAAGTATTTAAATTTCAAAAGCATATGTAAGTAATTCTACTTTCTGACAAAGCCAAGATTTTATGTTTCCACAATATCTATATCGGCATAGTCGACGGAAGTTAAAGATCCTTCTGGCGAGAGCAGGAGTTCTGCACTGACCACTTTGTTCTGCGGGATCAAGCGGATCTTTGCGTGTTCTTCTTCGGTTAATTCCCAATCGAAGATTTCCAGATTCTGTATGAGCCTTTCTTTTTTGAAACTCTTGACCACTATGCCTGCGCCTTGCTCCAAGATCCATCTCAGTGAAATCTACAAAACAAAATAACAGTTGAAAATTTAACTAATTAGTTGTTGGTTGTTGGAACTAATCAAGAAGAAAACCTCTTAGGGGAAATTATATTTGTCTGATAATTGACTGATATATATGGTGTTTAAATCCCAATGCTCAACTTTTGAGATATCTGACATGTACGCTTGCTTACTTTTGGTAATACCAGTATGATGCCTGACTGATATGGTATCAGAAATTTGGTATTTAAATAGTGAAAAAAGAGCACCAATCGAGCACCTGTGCAACACTTTTGCGTTTGGCATCAGCTATCTCTTTGAGAACATCAGATGTTAAAACTGCGTTAGGAATGAAGTTGATTTGGCCGCCTAAAGGCGAGTACGCAGTGATAGTTATTCCTTTCTTTGCGCAATATTCCTTCAATTTCTGTTGCTGCCAGGATGGGTTCATCTCCACCTAAATCAAAAGACATTTCTTAGCTATCCTTAGTTAATTTCTTTGCAGAATTTTCCTAGCATTCACATAAATGAAGAACCATTGATTGGGTTAGTTACTCGTAATCCTTTTGGTTATATATTGATCGGATTGGTTAATTACTAGTAATCCTTTTGGTTATATTAGCACAAGGGCTGTTATGCAAAGTTATATTATTTTGGGTGATTTGCAAAGTTGTAGTTATAAGATGGATTGTTGAACAGAAAAGATAATAGACCTTTTCTGTCTATACTGTTTCTTCCAATTCGTCTCTACATTTGTTGCTACCTCAAATTATTTGAATTGAACCATGAAAACTTAACCAGGATGATGTAAGCCACACTCATTTACTTTGATATATGGTTCTGATCACAGTACAGTACCAGATAAGTTATAAAAGCTGTCGAATTTGAGAGGGCACCAATCCCCGGTATATCGAGCTGTCAATTTCAAATTGACGGTCGAAACCAAACTGAACATGTCATGGTCAAGATGAGCAGGTAAGAGTAGGCTTATCATCAAGCTTGATCTGAATGATCTGATAACAAAATAAAGGGACCAAACCTGATTGAAACAGTCCCACCAAATTGATACTACCAGAGCAGAGAGGAGGCAATGTACTCTCAGTGATCTAAAAGATTTTGCTATCCTATCTAAAACGAATGGTCAATATCAGCAGGGATTTTCCATGGAAAAAAAATAACCTGATATACATAATTTTGTTTTTGATATAAGAATTTTGTTAATTCAGACATCTTTCCCTTTTTAAATACCACTCATTATGAATTGAAAGCCGTCTCTGTATAGAGAGGTGAAATCCATACCCTACTATTCATATTACATTTAACTAATTAATTAATGAAAAAATTCCACCACATTTGAAATTAATTACCTGGTTAACAGCAGGAGGTATCTCAGCAAAGTGAAACAGCTCCTGAAGCTTCTTTGTTGTGAAATTGCTCACACCAATGGACCTTGTCAGACCCAGTTTCTGGCACTCTTCCATGGCCTCCCACACACCTTTCAAATCCAGGGGAATCACTTCCTCCCGTTTCAACGGGAAGCTCATCGGGCCCGGTTTCATACTAATCGGCCAGTGTATCAGATACAAGTCCAGGTAGTCCATTTTCAGATTGCTATAATCAAGAATTCTAATCCATTAAATGAATTGAGCAGAGGATATATAATTAAGTAAATCAAGAATTTCAATCATTGGTAAATACATTATGTGTGGGAAGAAACTAAGAAAGAGGAATACAAAAAATAATTGTCTGGGTATTGTGTGGCAATAATTAATTTGTATCCATAATACTAAATTTTTTCTTCTTTCCCCTTTTCAAACATTTTTATTTTATTTTTTAGTTTTGCACCAAGAGCAAAATACTATAAAAAAAATGTCTTATTTAAGGAAATATAAAACAAGATTTGAAATAGTACTGCATGCACATCTTATTCAATGTTTGAATTTTCAAAGTGGTAGGTTCCTCATAAATTCCAAATTAATTAATATCTTCAGTTCAGATAAGTATTGTGTGGCAATAATTACTTTGTATCCATAATACTAAATTTTTTCTTCTTTCCCCTTTTCAAACATTTTTATTTTATTTTTTAGTTTTGCACCAAGAGCAAAATACTATAAAGAAATGTCTTATTTAAGGAAATATAAAACATGATTTGAAATAGCACTGCATGCATATCTTATTCAACGTTTGAATTTTCAAAGTGGTAGGTTCCTCATAAATTCCAAATTAATTAATATCTTCAGTTCAGATAATTAGCCCACCAAAATTGAACAGAAAGAAGGGGAAAAAAGCGTTACCTGAGACTAGTTTTAATGGCTGGTAGCACATGGTCGGGGTGGTTGTCGTTGCACCATAGCTTGGAGGTGATAAACACTTCCGCACGAGACCCAATCAGGCCGAGCCGCACGGCCTCAGCAATGGCCTCTCCCAAGGCACTCTCCGACCCATACTGTGCCGCGGTGTCGAAGTGTCGGTATCCGATCTTGATCGCCTCTATGATGGCCGCTTTTGCCTTCTCGGGATCAAGCGAGAACTCGAACGTGCCTGAGGCGATGACCGGCATGTCATGGCCGGAGTTGAGGGTTTTTACTGGGATTTTGGTACTGGGTTCTGATGCCATGTCTGGTCTGATGTCTCTCTCTCAATTCGAAGAAGATGTTGAGTTTGCTAGTCGTTGGGTCATCCTTTATATAGGAAAAGAAAAGAGAACTGTAGCTTGGACTCTGAGCCTCTTCTAGAGGAAATGAGGAACCTTAATTTGCAACAGATTTTCTACGAGACACAAAGTGGTGAATCATGTGTGCATGCATGAATGCATGATGCATCCTTATGTAATTTACTTTTTAAGCCGTAATAATTATAAAATTATGTTGGTAACAGACTCTGCCTAATCGTTCTTGTAAAGTTCTCTGAAAATAATACTGGCTCGTTTTTATAAATGACAAAATGGGCCTTTAAAAATAGAAGTAAATTTGTGTGCCTTAGTGACTCGTGACACTGTTATTTACTAAGATGCCACAGAAGATCCCAACTTGTACACCTTCCTTGGCCCAGTTTATTGGAAGAGGGAGGCGTCAGTGCTGACTGCTGAGGGGAAGTAAGGCTGCTTCTAAGAAATTTGGTATACAATGGTACAAAGTAAAAGCCAAGCAGAACTTTGATTTTAGTACTAGTCAAAGCGAAGTAAAAGCCAAGCTGGACTTTGATTTTAGTACTAGTCAAAGCGAAGTAAAAGCCAAGCAGGACTTTGATTTTAGTACTAGTCAAAGCAAAGTAAAAGCCAAGCAGGACTTTGATTTTAGTACTAGTCAAAGCAAAGTAAAAGCCAAGCTGGACTTTGATTTTAGTACTAGTCAAAAGCAAGATTGTCGCGTAGAGAATAAAAAATATAATTTTGTCACGTTGTTTTATATAAAAATATAGTGTATCTCGACGTATCGATTAAAATATTTTTTTATATAATATAATAAAAATATATTATATTTATAGCACAGTATATATATATGACAAGTCCTACTATATCATAATAATTATTATATATGTTAATAATTTATTATATAAATTTGTTTTATATAATTTTATTATTATTTAATTTAAATGAATTATTATGTATATTAATGATATTTAAGTTGGATATATAATAAATATATTGTAAAAAATAAAATCATTAATATATATAATAATTCATTATAAAAGTAGTATGTATAATAAAATTCGTAGTAAGTTTTTCAATCATGTATCTCGGCAACATTTTCTTTTGTTGAAAAGAGAGAAAAGTAATCAAATTGAACGAGCTTAAAATAAGACATGTATTAAAAAAAGTTGTATAATAATAATCACAACTTCTGGCTAGTTCTAGGGATCGTTTTCTTTAACTTAATTTTTTGACTTACACGGGGCACTTTTCCAACCATGAGCATACATATGGGAATAATATATGAGCTCGTTTAGAAATTATGTATGTATTTATTTATGTGGGCCCCTTGATGAGTCACCCATTTCACTGAGAATTTAAGCCTTCTATATAGATTAGAACGACCCAAATTAAGCAACTTAATCATAATTATGGGCTTGTTCCAATTCTGGGTTTTTCATAATACAGCTCCATGAATTCTTCCCTTGTTTAATGGCGCCATAAGGATGTGAAAGATGAAAATGCATTAATATAGCCTTAATTTTTGTCTATATTCTTGAACTTTTCTTTATTTTCTTATTTCCTCTTTTAGTCTTACATATTTCTAAGTTGCCACTAAACTCTTATAAATAATTTCTTATTTGCACTTCAAGTTAATCATGTATAATTAATTATGGTTATGGTATTAAAGCTTCATAATTAATTCTAAATTAAAATAAGAATGACCAAAATGCCCATTTTTTCCCTCGTCTTTTCTGATATTTCACCTCCTCTCTAATTCTCTCTCTCTTTCTCTAATGATAGATATTCACTATAAAAGAAGAGGATATCGATCCTTTCTGAACCGTTATAATTCAATCTCAATATCCCTCCTACATGAACAACGATTCCCTCCAGTTAAGCCCCAGTCTCACTCACAAGTCTGAAAAATTGAAGCTGAGAAAGAAAAAAGGACATAAGAGGTGCTAACGCAAGCTAATATTGTAACTAATAATTGGAACTTCATTCCTTTTTTTCAATTGATGTTGTTTAGTCTGAAGAACAAAAGTTTGTTAGTAAAACTGTATTAGTGCTAACTACTAAATCATAGGCTATCATATAAAATATTAATTGTAAGTATTAGAGATGATTTGGTTTTTCAAATCGTTTAAAAATATAACCCAGTATCTAACATTTGACATAATTTGGGTTTATAAAACAGGTTTTTAGTTCTGCCGGTTGTCTGGTTTGCCAATTTTTTAATTTGCTGTGACCATCTGATTTGATTTGGTTTTTCTGTACTTCTTTAAACCAATTAAAAATGGTAATTGACAAAAATACTGTTTTGGCATACTGAGGACCCTTAATTTGGGCTCAGCATACATAACTTTTGGTGAATTGCTTGAAGAATTTACTACAAGAAAATCAAGCCTTCTCACTATGTTTTCTGGATAAGAGTAGCTATCAGTTCACAACCATTCATTCAGCCCGAGGATGATAATAGCTTTTAAAGGATGCTTGCTATGTATGAGAACAAGAGGGAAGTTATGATATATGTGACCATAGTGGATAAGGAAAATACTAGTATGGATTTTGGGGAAGAGTTTACATTGCAAACTGAAGAGATAGAAGAAGAGAATTTTGAATATTATGAAGGATCAAATTATTGTCTTAGCGAGGATTTACCAATATATGAATTTTATGGATGTTCTGTGGATTTACCAGTGTATCAATTTTATGCAAACATAGGCATATATTTACTGTCTCTAAATTTGAAGATAATTGAATTCACTGGCTTTGCGTTTGTAGATGTTTTCTGGATTTACTGACATTTGCATTTGTTTGCACATTTGTTGACAGATTTATCTTTCTGTATGCTATACTGTGTCAATTTGCTGTAAAATACAGTACCGGTTTACTGTACCAAGCGATGTCAATACTGTACCTATTTTACTGTACAATTACTCTAGAGCATTGTATCGATTTACTGTACCAATTGGAGCCAGTACTGGTATAGATATGGAACGTGAGTTGCAATATCTATTCTGTTCTGAAGAAAGGAGGAAGGAATAGCATCAGAGTACATGACAGGAAGAATTTTCTGCGATGAGAAAAGGGGGGAAAAGGACAGGAGCATGAAATGAAAGGTCATTTTGATCATTCTTATTTTAATTTAGAATTAATTATGAAGCTTTTATGACATAACCATAATTAATTATACATGATTAACTTGAAGGACAAATAAGAAATCATTTATAAGAGTTCAGTGGTAAATTAGAAATATGTAAAACTAGAGGGAGAAATAAGAAAATAAAGAAGAATTCAAGGGTATAGGAAAAATTAAGTCATCAATATATTAAAATAATTTTAAATTTATCAAATATTAAAGTCAGAATTTTTTTAATTTTTCATGCCTAATTAGATAAAGAAAAATTAAAAAACCAAAGTCAGGTACTGAATATGCTGTGCATACTAAAGCACTGACTGTAACTATAGCACACAATTTAATCTGTCTGATTGGAATCGAACGCACACGTTCCATTTTGATATTTTGAAGGGGAATTCATAGGAAAATGTTTGGGAGATACTATCGTTGATATCATCATCAATACCAACTTTATTATTCATATAAAATAAATTATTATTTATATTAGCGATTTTATTATGTAATTTATTTTGTAAATACTTTATTATTCAATTCAAATACCATTAATCTGAATAATAACTCACTTAAATTGAATAATAAAAATATTATACAAATAAATTACATAATAAAATCACTAACATGAATAATAATTTATTTAATCTTAATAATAAAGTTAATATCAACGACTTTATCAATGACAATATCTCTATATCAGCTCTCATGTTCATAATATGAACCCGAATACAGTTAGACGGCTTAATTATATTCCATATCATGATATAGATAATTGTTGCATCAGTATAATCGCGATGCGAAATCGAGCAAAATATAACTCATATATATATTTCACATAAAATATCATCAAACCATCTATATATTGCAATATATAAAAGGCAGTTCTTAAAAGCAATCGCAATTAGCCAATAATTAATCAATTTGCATCCAACAAGGTAATTAATTAATTAATTAATTCTCAATGATGTCTATGTCAGAAATATTGACTGATAAACAGCCTTCTTCGGTCAGCATGAATTCTACACGGGCAGCCTTTTTCTGTGGAATTGAGGAGATGCTGAGCAGTACTTCTGTGCTTAATTCCCAATCAAAGATCTTCAGATTTTGTATGAGCCTTTTTTTGTTGAAGCTCTTTACCACAATTCCCACACCTTGCTCCAATATCCATCAAAATGAAATCTACAATAATACTCAGAATAGTAAATAAATAATGAGTTCATAGTACATATATCGTCATTGATACCGTTATCGATACCGATTTTATTATTCAGATTAAATAAATTATTATTTATATTAATAATTTTATTATGTAATTTATATGTATAGTATTTTTATTATTCAACTCAAATGAGTTATTACTCATATCAGTGATATTTGAGTTGAATAATAAAAGTACTATACAAAATAAATTATATAATAAAATCGGTACTAATAACGGTACCAATGATGATATCTCCCACACATTTTCCTTCCAATTTTATGTGATGAGCATTCAATTACCTGAGCAACAGTCTTTCTCTTGGTACCAGCTATTTCTTTGAGCACATCACATGTCATAACTGGATTTGGATTGCCAAAGGTAACCTGGCCTCCTAATGGAGAGTAAGCTGTTATAAATATTTCTCTCTTTGAGCAATATTCCTTTAGTTTCTGCTGCTGCCATCCTGGATTCATCTCTACCTACATTAAATTAATGAGGCATAATATTGTTCAACTTATAATAAGTAATTGTATCAAGTATATATACATTTTTTGTTATTACTAAAATTAAGAAAATCAGGCCAGAGAAAGGAGAGATATTTATGTGTTCTGAGGGGTAATTAAAATCTCTAAGTTACACGTTTAGACCGGGTAATACTTGTAAAGAAAACCATGTTCAAATTAAGCTTGAAATTGGAGAAATTTTATAGTTTAAACTTAAATTTCAAGCATATTATTTCGAGGAGAGAAATATGCTGACCGACCTCAATAATTTACATCCATATTATATGGAAAATGTTATAATTAATTAGCAACTTTTTAAAAAATTTCCCAACATATTTGAAATTCAATTAATTACCTGGTTAACAGCAGGAGGTATCTCAGCAAACTGAAACAGCTCCTGAAGCTTCTTTGTTGTGAAATTGCTCACACCAATGGACCTTGTCAGACCCAGTTTCTGGCACTCTTCCATGGCCTCCCACACACCTCTCAGGTCAAGCGGAACCACGTCATCTCGTTTCACAGGGAACGATGCGGGTCCCGGCTTTGCACTCATCGGCCAATGTATTAAATACAAGTCGAGGTAATCCATTTTGAGATTCCTATAAAATTAAATGAACAGTCAGTGTGTTTTACTATAAAAAAATTTTACAGGCAAACCATTATAATATATACATCAATTAAAATTTCCTATTGGTATCAACATTTTGATATTTCTCTATTGTATGTCTGTATTCTTTAGGTAAGCTAGATCATGTTGAATGAAAAAAACTAGTTATTTTGGTACTTACAATTTTTTTAAGTCGATATTAATATAAGAAGATTAATTATGTAGCACATTTATCAAGTCCCCGTTTACAAACTCAAATTTCTTTTTTTTATTTTAAGATCTCAACCATGCATTTCATTAATTTTTGTCTTCAACCGTTCTATTAAAAAAATTATCTTCTTATGTAAAGTATTATTTCATTGACAGTTTAGCATAACAGATTCTGATTTTGATCCATAATACAAACCATGGACAGAGATGATCCAAAATTGTTGGGTATTCCACATTTATTTTTAAATATTTTTTTATAAAATTGAACTTATATTTTTTTCATTAAAAATAAAATACATCACCATTTATATTGAGCCTACAATTTTATTTAATTTAATATTTCCTAATCCGGTCATAAATTGAAAACCCCACCTCCGATGTCATGAGTAAGTTCATTTTTGATAATGTCATTTGACATGCATATCTGAACAGCAAGACATGCCTATATATGCATATTTATTTGACAAGTTGCTGGATATATATGAGAAACTGATGTATGCATTTATGTTAATTAGGCACATATATGCTCTGTTTTTCATTTAAGGACCGATATGCAATTAAGTTATGATGCCCGTCAAACGTGTGCACCAGAAAATCCTGAGAACTAAATATAATTTATGCCTACTACAAAAAATAAATAAATCAATATACCATAATTAACTTTTGTGCAACGGAAATAATTAAATATCATGATGTATACATGTATGAGATTCCTTTTTATTCATATCAAGAAGTATTATGCACTTTAGTTGGTTAATTATATTTCAAGTTCGACATTTAGAGGTCTTTAATGAATATTTTAAATTAGATGGACTGATTCTATTTTTATCTCAAAGAAAAAACAAAGAAGTTGGTTAATTAATTATTTTTCATAGATGATGCACACCTGAGGCTAGACAGAATCGCAGGGAGCACCCGTTCAGGGTGGTTGTCGGTGCACCAGAGCTTCGAAGTGACAAACACCTCTTTGCGGGACCCGACCAGGCCAAGCCGGATGGCCTCTGCTATGGCCTGACCCACCACACCCTCCGATCTGTACACTGATGCCGTGTCAAAGTGGCGATATCCAACCTTAATTGCCTCTATGATCGCCTCTTTCGCCTTCTGTGGCTCGAGCCGGAAATCAAACGTGCCCAAAGCAACGACCGGTATGACGTGGCCGGAGTTGAGCATCACAAGAGGGATTTTGGGGCTGCTCTCTGAAGCCATATCTGTGCTTTCTTTGAACTTTTGATGGTTTGGTTGAGTTGTGTGTTGCTACTTATATAGGGAATCAGAGAGTACCAGTGCCATGTTGTCAAAAGTTCTTTGTGGCAGAATTTGTATAGCACATTGTGTAGCGAATCTTGGGTTCTGACTCCTGAATAAATTTCATTTTCTTTTTACAAGCCAAATGACTCCAAAACAAAGTTGATCTATTTTTCACAAAAGTGCATAAACTACACAAATATGCTGACAATGAAATCTGATTGTGACTCACTATATAGAAATGTCACTCATACATGACATTGCATGCTCCAGGAAAGAATCTTTTTTTATTTTTTAGTAAAATTTGTTGATCCGACCCAAGTAGAATTAATAGTTTGGGCCTTGGTCAGAGATTTTTATCCCAATTTTAAATTCATGTAAAATCAAAGATGATCGTTTTAGTAATTTGGAGTTGAACTGTTCATTTTTGTTTTCCTCGTTCTAAGTGGGGATGCCAATTAATGGAGCGGGCTCAAATCGGATTTTAATATGCTCCACAAGCTAATTTACTAAGATTTTGTAAATTTTAGATATAGATTTTACGTCAAATGAATTGGGATTTATTTTTTTTTTATTATCGCAGCAAATAAATTTAATGAATTTTCCTGGGCGTTAACAACGGAAAAAACTAACATAAATTAAAGCCAGTTAATAATTCTCTTGCATATAAAGAGGTATATATATGCACCAATAATCCGAACTGGAAACCCAATCCTATTTGCGCCCCCAGTTTCAGTAAGCAATAGTCAAAATCTATTTTATTCTAACTGTGATTTGACATGTGCGCTCCTTCTAGCCACATAGGAGAATTTTTTTAAAGCAGTTATATATCCTATGTTATATTTTTTAGAAATTTATTCTATGTTATATTTTTTAGAATTTTATGGTGTGATTTTAGGACCACTTTTAATTTAAGTAGCCTTAGATAAGTTACCAAACTACACATTTTAGTGGTTGAATTTTGGGCTTTAATGGGAGATTACAAATTGTTGAGCCATGATTTGGGCCTTAATTAGCTTGATTGAACCGCTCAATTAAACCATCTAGAAATTGAACAAACTTTCCAATTTAGACAGCATATGGCCCACTCCCCTTTGCCCAGAAATTTTGTAGAGAAATCATAAAAGATTAATTATATCATAAATCAAAATTTATATTATAATGAAAAAATAAAAACAAAATTAACAGTTATAATTCATTAGCTATTAAAAATTTTAATCTATAGCAGCACTGCTCATCATAAAAAACTCCCAAATTGCTTGAGCTATTGCTATATTTTTAAAAGGTTTTGGAGAAATAAAATATTTTATTTCATTATGTGGTGCCACATTTACATAACTACATAAGCTAAACCAACTAGTAATTATTTCTCTGTTCTTTAAGACTAAATTACTTCATAAACTAGGCCTTGGGGGTGTCCAATTTTCAATTTAGTTGATTTTGTTAAACCGAATAATTGTGATGAACTCAGTTTTTTAGCCAACAATATGAGTACCAATTTGATATTTTTATGTATTGGCATGTAAAATATTATAATAGTAACATAACAGTAATAACATTTTTGAGTTACTTCGTTTTTTTTTTCTTAATTTGCTTTCATTCTTTTTTCATCACCTTGGAATCGCCTTTTTTTTAATGACATTTGAGTACTTTTCTTAACATTTAAACTAAATGAGTTTATAAAAAATAGTAATTTTTATCAATTTGATACAATTAATATTGTATATTAAATTTTTTACTTAGTGATGAAGAAGAAGATATTTGTAATGCCTTCAAATTTAATTATTTTTATTCCGTTATTTTCCGACATTATTTATTAATTATGTAATTTTGGCAGTCCATCCCAATTCTTTTTCCATAATACACGGCGATCATATATTTATAATACTCCCTTCTTAACTTGTTTCTTAAGATACTCTATAACCAATAATTGATCTTTGTTAGGTGAGACTAAGGATGTTTGGTTAGAACAATAAGATTAAAACATGCACGAGATAATATAATCAGTTAATCTCCAACAATGCCATATTTGATATTTGATGTGATTTTTGGGTTTTTGACATCACACCAACTCAGTTTGTATCTGCCTCCGGGTTTGTTCTCCAAATTAAAAAAAAAAGTTAATTCATTTTGTTTTGTGGCTTGTATTATGCAGCTAAAATTTGGGAATGCTCTCTTAGTATATTGTTGGCAAGTATATATTTGAGTTCATATTGCATATTTACTGTCGGATACAATGTGATAATGACAATAAAAAAATAACCAATTTTAATTATAGCATATATTCAGCTTTAACTTTTATTATGAATCTATTTGATATCTTAAAAAAATTATTCAAATAAAAGATCTTAAGTATTTTGGGATTTTTTTTAAATAGTTTATCAAATTTCTGTCAACTTGATATTTGATTTATCATAAAAAAAATGCTAAAATTCAACCGGCCATGAAAATTTTAAGTTATTTTATGGGAGGTTGTATGTCTTTTAAATTCATTCAAAAGTCTGTGTAATTTTTATTTAAATGTGATCATGTACCCATGAGGTTAAATGTATGTTGAACCCTTTAAAAAGTTATAAATGCTGTTGAGACTTGTATTCTTTTTTTTTTTTTTTATAATACTTGTATCTTTTTCAGTAAAGGTTGAGACGTATATATATCAGTGAAAGATTGGGTTTGCTAATTT
This sequence comes from x Bolboschoenoplectus mariqueter, assembly GCA_037678475.1. NCBI lineage: Eukaryota > Viridiplantae > Streptophyta > Magnoliopsida > Poales > Cyperaceae > x Bolboschoenoplectus > x Bolboschoenoplectus mariqueter. Next base: position 3,474,761 of record CM075268.1, read on the forward strand.
GTTTAGGATGGAGATATATTGATAAAAAAAATAGCTTTAACAATCTCAATAATTATATATATATATATTTTACCACTAAAATGTAACTTTAACAACCTTAACACAGGATTTGCTAACTACTTAATGACCATGGCTTGTGTCACATGAAGCCCATCATGTCTGAAATAATGCATTATAAGGTCTGTCAAGTGTCTGTTTCATCCGCGATATCAAAGTTTTTATTTTTATTCTTTTTTCCAAATCCATATCAAGTGCCTCCATCTGTCTTGTTGACTTCAAAAGTATCAGTGTGGCAGTTGTATAGCTTTTTATTTGTTTTTAAAGTTATTAATTTCTTGTTTTTATCAGGGTGTGAGTGACAATTGTGTAGCATTTTAAATTATTGAATTTTTTGTTCTTATTTTTCATGCATTTTCTTACCATGATCCGCTTCAGGATTCTTCTGTTAGATATGGAAGTTGGGAAAAAAAATGGATACACAAATTGTGATAAGTTGCAATGACTATAACAATTTGTAACAACTAAATTTCAACTATTTCTATTGCATAGTCATAATTTTTTTTATTAAAATGAGAATATGAAAAAGGTACGTAAGTGTACTGAGAATCGGAATCATTATTTTTTAAAACTAAGAAATTCACGGGTATTGTATGAGAATCACATTTTTATGTTCGTAAACATTGTCTAAAATATATTACATGTAATGAATACATAAATTTATAAAATTAATTTGTCAGATAATAAATGCAAATTATATTTAATTCGCATAATAAAAATGAACTTTTTAATTTTAAACTTAGTAAAGTTTTAAATTATGTTCTTCAAACTTTCATTCTAAAATTATCATTAAAAAGAAGTGTTATATTATGAAATCGGTACCGGGGGCCCACTACAAAGAAGCTCGCTCATATATTTATGGTTGGTACTAACTTGTCAGAAGCGTTAGCTTTTTCTTTTTCCTTTTCCACGTCCCTTATTTTCTCATAGTTTTATCATAACAATAGACGAAAGAGACCCGGATGGACAATTTAATTTTATATGAAAAACAAGTAGCACTACTACCAAACCAAATTGGAGGGTTCCATTATGCATTCAATTAAATGTGACCTCTACCACTACCATCCAAAGGGAAACCTACAATTCAGTACCTCACCTAATTTCCTGGGCCACAGTAAATGTTTAAATAATGCATTCAATTAATTGGAACACAATGGTATAAGTTAATTGGAAACCCACAATTCATGAGAATATTTTTTTTTCATTTTCAGAAAATTGGCTATGTAAAATAAATTAATTGTATATACGCTTTTCTGACTTGAAGATCTAAAATGAAAAATGCTGTTGCTTGGAAGATCATGGTTCACAAAATGGTGATTGTAAAATTTCCATTAACATTTATTAAAAGAACAATATTTGTTAATTTTCTGTGATTATAAAATACATAAAAATATTGTTTGACCTTCGTCAACCGAGCAAATGTGCAGCAGTCCAATCCAATGCATTAAAAAAATCAATTGCAGTGATGTTAAATTTCTCCACCAAACCACACACACATCCCCCTTCCGCTTTCTCTCTCTCTCTTTTCTTGGTGTAACCAGGACCTATCAGTGCCAGTCTTTTTCCTCAATAATTCCTCCTCTCTGAATAGCTCAAATGCAGCCCAGACCAACTGTTGATCCAGTGCAAACAGTCCAACAATGAAGAACAAAGATAACATGGCTCAAGAAGTTAGTTTCGCAAAGAGTATTTGCCGGTTCGAGCCGAGATACCTCGCCGTCGGCTTATTGTTCGGGTGTTTTCTCCTCACATTTGCATACTTCTCCATGACAAAGTTTGATAGTTTCCATTTCTCTCTAGGTGAGCTCACCATTCCCGTTGCAATTTGTTCCGATTTTGCCCCGTCAGTTCCTTATTTTTTGGGTTTATTTGGATTTGCTACACAGTACTACAGTCTTGCAGTTCTTGTTTCTCATTCGAACTCTCTTTATTATATTTGACAGTAAACTCTGCATCTGACATGAATGTAGCTTCTCTTAGAGGTGATGTAGTACAAAAAATGGCAAGCTCAGAGCAAGTAGGTATGTCTGAGACAGAAATATACCAGAAAAAAGAAATAGGAAATAAATACTATTATTAACAGCTAGTATTTACTGATCAGCATAGGTCCTTTTCACACTGTAAGTTTCTCAAACTCTACTACAAAAATAGGAAACCATGTAGAATATTGTACCTTATTTTTATTTCCTTTTCATTTTAAATAAGGTATACTACAGAGATGCTAGTTCTAAATTTTATAATAATTTCTGAAATTACAACCAGATGTGGATAAAGAGCCCCAGGATCTACCAGTAGGAGCACATAGAAATATTAGTTCAATTATTTCAACAAATTCTTCGATAGTCTTGAAACATGCATCAACGAGTGAAGAGTCCCGACAGACTATAGTTCATGATTTAGGTATATTGATTCTACATCTTTCTTTTTCTTCTTTGGAGATTTGAAGATACCAGTTGAATTTACTAATTACCAGTAAACAGGAAACACTGAAATGAAGTGAAAACGTGAATATAAGTTATAGATGTTCTTAATCAACTGTTGAGAGACTGAGAGTAAACCAAAGAGCAGTTCAAAAAAGTTTTAAACTGCTTGTTTTGTTAAATTTGGTAAATATATTGTTTGGTTCTAACTCTTATTTCTTTTCTTCTATAGATAGTGATAGTAAGGATAATATTATGGAGATTGCTGAAGCATGTAAACAAAATCCTGAGCTATGTAATACCGGAAAAAATTCTACTTCTCTACCTTCAATCGGTACCAAGCAACAAGGTAAAGTTATCCTATATGCATTATTTAGGAATATAAAATTTTATAAGAACGCCAGCAGTATAGTTCATTCCAGCTATCTTCTGCAATTCATAAAACATGTCTACATATTCCCCAAAACATGGCCCATTTGCTATTAAATTTACAAATTTGATAAGAAATAATTAGCTTTCTTTCTAAGTGAAATATGGCGACATTGGTTACGAAAACAGATTAAATGAACTGTAGGATTAGTACTACAGCAAGAATGTTGAATGCAACAACCAAAAATTTTATCATACAAATCCAAGTATTAAATGTGGAACTACCGTACCTTGACTATAGTTAGATGTCATGAGGGGTGAAATAATAAGTGAAACACATCATATGATTCATGCTTTCATTTAAGTAAATTTTATTTATAATGAAAAATCTCCTTTTCTTTTAATTTGTCCTTTTTATTTGCTTTAAGATACAACTAAAAAGATCATACCAAAGAGAGAAAACAAGAAGCAAGTGCCATTGTGTGACCTCTCCCAAAGAAGAATCGACAAGTGTGAAATTGAAGGAGATGTGAGAATTGTTGGAAGAAATGGCACCATAATGTGGGTCCCATCACCAGAATCAGATGATGGTCCAGATTACGAGAGGAAAGTCTGGCACATCAAGCCATATCCTCGGAAAGAGGATAAGAGGGCAATGGATCCGGTGAGAATGGTCACGGTCAAAACAGTAAACGGTCCAGATGAAGCCCCTGCTTGCACAAATCACAGTGACCTGCCGGCTATTGTGTTCTCTGATCGTGGGTATACAATAATTAATACCTAAGTAGCATTGTGATTCTTCATCAATTTGTATGTTGCACCTTAAAATCTTGGTTGTTAATGCTAATTTTATAGTGCCATTGCAATTTTCAGGTATGAAGATAACTACTTTCATGACTTCACTGACGAGCTGGTCCCGATGTTTACAACTGCTCAAAAGTTCCGAGGGGAAGTTATATTTCTTGTGACGGATTTAACGATTTATCGTATTGCCAAGTTTGTCCGGGTATATAAGAACCTCACAAAATATGACCTTATTAACTTCGATTGTGATGAAGAAGTCCGGTGCTACAAAAAAGTGTATATTGGCCTGACGAGTCATGATGATTTTGATATCGATCCTGAAAGGATTCCCGAAAGATACACTTTGGTGGATTTTACAAGATTTATGCGCACAATTTATGGGCTTAAGAGAGACACGGCTGAACTTCCGATACAGAAAACATTAGGAAGGAAACCGAGGTTGTTAATTGTCGCTAGAGCAAAAACAAGGAGGTTTGTGAACCTAGATGATATTGTCCGTGCAGCGGAAGAACTAGGATTTGAAGTGGTGGCAACTGAGGCAACAGATGGATTGGACCGATTTTCTCTTGTTGTTAATTCTTGCGATGCGATGATGGGCGTGCATGGTGCCGGATTGAGTAACATGGTGTTCTTGCCTATTAATTCAGTTTTCATTCAAATCCTCCCATGGGGCGATCTCGAGTGGGTTGGTAGGTTCCTATTTTGTTTAGTTAGTTTTTTTTTTCTTTTCCTAAAATTGGGTTTCTGAAATTATGAATGATGTAACAAATTGTGTCATAACAAATTATGCAGGGAACTATATCAAGAGGCCAGTTGAGAAGATGAAGCTCAAGTACTTGCAATATGATATCACACCAGAAGAGAGCACTTTATCAGCGCAGTACCCGAGAAATCACACAGTTTTCACCGACCCGATGTCAATACAACGGAAAGGGTGGGGTTCACTCAAAGAGGTGTTTCTTGTCAAGCAAAATGTGAGGTTGAACATAGAAAGATTCAGACCTACTCTGAAGAAAGCACTAGAGTTTCTCAATTCAGAAGATTCATAAATCTAATGTGTATAACATAGTCAAGGTTTTTTTTTTAATTGTATTTTGTGTTTCATTTTTTGCTAGAGAGCAGTACATAGCTTTATTACAAGTATATATTACAGAACTCAAATATAAACAGGAATTTTTTAGATTATTAACAATCTATGGGCGAATTACACCTCGATGAACTCTCTATCCAAAATGTGGACTGAATTTAAAAATCCTTCTTTCCCCAGCTGGAGTTCTAAACTAGCTCTATTTTGCTGTGGACTTGTGCTGATCTTTTGTCATTCTTCTTCAGTTAATTCCCAATCGAAGATATCCAAGTTATGTTAGCAAATGCAAATAGCTCTTCTAGCTTTCTTGTTGTGAAATTACTCACTCCAATGGCCTTTGTTAAACCCATCTTTTGGCATTCTTCCATTGCTCCCCATACACCCTTCAAGTCTAATGGGACCACATCCTCCCATTTGCTTGGGAATGGTTGTGGTCCAGGCTTCATGGCAACTGGATCTGATACAAGTCGAGATAAACTATTTTCAGATTCCTACGAAGCAAGATGAGCAATGAATCAACAATTTCAGAATTCATATTTTTAGAAATTGTGCAGACTGGTAAAGAGTCGTGCAATAAGGACCACTAATTCAAAGTTCAAACTGAATTAAATCCTCCATTTCATAGGCAATTTATTGCTTGTGAATTTTCTATTTGATTGATTTGTATGCAAGACGAGAAAAGTCAGGAAAAATTAATTGATATGATGGTGGTACGAAATAGAACTGCATATGAACTTATGTACCGGTTAATTAATCCTTTCCACACAAGTATCAAAAGAGTCAGAGTGGTTTTAATTTTATGTTCCACAGAACCAAAGGATCAATTAATAAATCATTTACCATAAATTTTAAAGAGATATCTGGTATTTTTACAAGAGCAGCTTGAACTGAGAGCACGTACCAGAATCCTCTCTCTTGAAAAAACCAGGATCATTATTAATTTTGACCATATGATTTCAATCTAATAGTAACGGATTAAATAATAGTAATCAAAATATATACCGACAGCAGGTAAGGTATAGACTCTTTATTAATCAGGTCCAACAGTAACATTGATAAATAATTCAGCCTCTATTTTGGACACTTCCAAGGAAACTAAATATATAACTAATCAACTCAGCACACAAAACTTGACTTCAACAACATCTTTGATCAATCAATCCACTTACCTGAGGCTGGCTTGAATGGAAGGAAGAACGAGCTCTGGGTAGTTCTCGGTGCACCAGAGCTTGGATGTGATGAACACTTCTTCCCGTGATCCAAACAGGCCGAGCTTTATAGCCTCCTCTGTGGCCTCCCCTAGCAGCTGCTCCATCTGGTACAGGGAGGCCGTGTGAAGTGGTGGTACCCAAATGCAATCGCATCCAGACACGCCAGTTTCATCTCTCCGGTATGACTGGGAACTCGGTTGACCCTATGCCCACCACTGTCATCGCATGGCCACTGTTCAGTGTCAGTTTTGGGATCTTATCACTGGTTCCCATATCTCTTTTTCTGTTAGTTTTGAGAAATAAAGACAGAGGAAGATGATGAAATGTTATTTGTTGCATTTCTGATGTTTACAAAGTGTACAGTGGAGCCTTTTGTATTGGCTCTTTCTAACTGTTGCCTACTCCCCTATTACAACGGTTATTTTCTATTTATGGAAAAAAGGTTGAAGCTTATTTTTATTATAAAAAAATATAGCTCCATTTATTCTATATATGGGCCGATGATGAAAAGTAAATCCATATGGATTTCAGGCCCATCATCCCTTAATCCTCAGTTATTTTTCTAATATTTTCTCTACTTGTGTGTACTTCCTACTATGTATTTATGTTTTTCTCAGAAGAATGAATGAATGAATGATGTTGCTACTAGCTAGAGGTTGTGAATGGCGTATACTGTATAGTAAGGGGACTATTCAAATATATTTTGTTTTCAGATAGAGCCGTTGAGAAACAAAAGAGAGATTGATATTGATGGAGATAGCTTGTGATAGGTGGGTTGAAATCGACGTGGCACAATTAATCACACTCCAGTCAGAGAGGTGATTAGTCAAAATGAACAAAACAGAATTTTAGTCAGAGAAAGATCAATCTCCAAGTATATATTTACAAATGATAGGGTTTGCCCCTCTCCGGTTGAAATCGACGTGGCACAATTCATCTAAAATGTTTGTTTGGCATTCATTTTATACAACTACTACCCCGAAGATTTTCTTTTGTACAATTTTATAATATTCTTTTTTTTTATTTTTTTATTATTTTACCCTTGTTTAGGTTTGAGATTATTGTTGTTTTACTGATAGGTTTACACTTTACATAGAAATCACATAGTTTTCACCGACCCGATATTCATACAATGAAAAGGGTGGAGTGCACTCAAGGAGGTGTTTCTTGTCATGCAAAATGTGAGGTTGAAACATAGAGAGGGTTTAGACATATCCTGGAGAAAGTCATAGAACATCTCAATTCAGAGGATTCATAAATTTATTTTGTACAATACATATAGCCATGATTCTTTTGTTGTATTTTTGTGTTTATCTTTTGCAGCTGGAGATCAGTGCATAGCTTTATTGCAAATATATGTTACAGAACTCAATATAAACAGGAATTTATTTAGATTATTAACAAACTACACACGAATTAATTACACCTCAACAATCTCTATATCAGAAATGTCGACTGAGTTTAAAGATCCTTCTTTCGTAAGCATGAGTTTGACAGTAGCTCTCTTTTGCTGTGGAATTGTGCTGATCTTTTGTTGTTGTTCTTCGGTTAATTCCCAATCGAAGATATCCAAGTTTTGCTGAAGCCTTTCCTTATTGAAGCTCTTCACAACAATGCTCACTCCTTGCTCCAAAAGCCATCTCAGCGATATCTGCAAATTTCAATATTAGTGACTAGAATCGGAGAAGGTTCTTTAGAGAAATAACATTTTTTCTGGATGCATTTCACCAGTGGCTTCTAATCAATCAGAATTGACAACTGTGCAATTAATTAGCAACAAGACAAGCCGAAGGCAAGATTATGATTAAAATAACTTGTGTTTTTATGCAAAATCAATAGAGAGAGAAACAAAAAGGTACTTGTGCAACTGATTTTCCTTTAGCATCAGCTATTTCTTTGAGCACATCAGATGTCAAAACTGGATTGGTACCAATCTTCATTTGGCCACCCAATGGAGAGTACGCGGTTATCCATATTCCCTTTTTTGCACAGTAATCCTTTAATTTCTGTTGCTGACATACTGGGTTCATCTCAACCTTCATTAATACACACAAACTTACTATAATTCAGACTGAAAGTACTGTCAGAAAAGCAACTGTAACTATTTCAAGATACTGGTACCAGTACATTTGTATTGCATACCTGGTCAACAGCAGGAGGTATCTTAGCGAATGCAAGTAGCTCTTCTAGCTTTCTTGTTGTGAAATTGCTCACTCCAATGGCCTTTGTTAAACCCATCTTTTGGCACTCTTCCATTGCTCCCCATACACCTTTCAGGTCTAATGGGACCACATCCTCTCGTTTTATCGGATATCCATGCGGTCCAGGCTTCACACTCACTGGCCAGTGCATCAGATATAAGTCGAGGTAATCTATTTTCAGATTCCTGTCAAACAAGAATAAAGCAAAGAATCAGCAAATTTAGGATTCAGTTTTGTAGAAGATTTCTGGCCTGGTCATGAATGATGCAATAATTAAGGACAATAAACTGAACCCCCCTCTCTTAAAACAACCGGGATACAATATTTTGACCATATGATTTCAATGAACAGTAGTGATTACATAATTGCAATCAAAATATCAACACCATGGTATGAGCTTTATATTAATTAATCACGTCTAACAACAAGTTCTTAATTTGGTTCTCTTACAAGGAAAGTAAAAATATATAACTAATCAACAGAGAACACACAACTTGACCTATTAACAGCATCTTTGATCATTCCACTTACATGAGGCTGGATTTAATGGAAGGAAGAACGAGCTCCGGGTGGTTCTCTGTGCACCAGAGCTTGGATGTGATGAAGAGCTCCTCTCGTGATCCTATGAGGCCGAGTTTAACAGCCTCCTGTATGGCCTCCCCTAGTGGCTGCTCTGTATGGTAGAGAGAAGCTGTGTCGAAGTGGCGGTACCCGACCGAAATTGCATCCAGATATGCCTGTTTCATCTTCTCCAGTACGATCGGGAAGTCGGCTGTCCCCATGCCCACCACCGGCATCTCATGGCCGCTGTTCAGTGTCAGTTTCGGGATCTTTTCCTGACTAGTTGCCATCTTTCTGTTTTCTCTGCTTTGTGCTCCTATTATGTATTTATGTCTTCTTTTATATATTGATTGATTTCCAAGGAGAACAATGAATAATCTACTAGCTAGTGGGTGCAAATGGTGATAGCTAGCAAGGAGAATAACAAAATATTTCTATTTTAAAATAGAATGTCGTTAAGAAACAAAAGAGAGATTGATGGAGATGGCTTGGACGGATTAGTGGAGATAATTTCGTGACAAGTTGATTTCATTAGTAAAAGAAAGATGGACTCTTCCAACCGTGCGTCTTCGTCGTTTTCGTGCTCCAATTTTCATGGGCTGGAGATTTCAGATTTCATTCACACTGGCATGCACTTGAGTTACATAATTGAGGAAAGAAAGTCTTTGTTTTTTTCCAACAAAAGATAATATTTGATTGCACATTATGCTGATCTGCACTGTAATTAATAAATTATATACTGGACGGTCTAATTTTCTGACAGCCGCTGTCAAGATTTTCAAAAAAAAAAAAAAAGCGGTCTAGTTTTCTGTTTTTTTGTTTTTTTTCCTATCAAGTATTTGTTGAAAATTGATAATGGAAAACAACTATTTTGGGGTGAAGAGAAAATAAAAATAACAAACAAACTTCTTTCTATTATCAACTCATAAATTTTTTTCTTACATAACAACATAATACGACTTTTTTTTTATATCCCTAAGCATTAGATGTAAATTCTAAACATTTGTACAAAATTAAATAAAAAAAAAACAGAATCTAAACAAGAGAGTAAATTATGACCACCCTTCATTAAAACAACCATCCATAATTATCTATTGGAAAATCCAAATGACTTGAAACCTTCACCATTTAAAACCGGACTTAAAGAGCCTAATTTAAGTCCATAGTTCATACACCAGAAATGACCAAAGTTTGGCTTTTCAAAATCCTTCTTAAATCAGTCTCAAATTCTATCCACTTCAGAATTCAAAGAGTTTTATTCATATTTCTAATTTCTAATTAACAAACCTAATTTTATTATAGAAATTTAAGTTTATAATTCAACAAAGTAGGCTTTAAGGCAAGCAGCTTGGTCAAATTTAATTTAAAACGTCTTGAGTTATCAAGCTACTGTAAGATATATTAGTGAATTAATGTACTCAACTACAGGAGATATATGGAGCTTATTGATTTTTTATAACAAAATAAAATTAAAACCATTTGAGCAGGGTACAATACATGACTTAAATTTGTCTGTTTAATTATGTAATATTATTTCTTCATTTCGTCACTACGCTCATTTAAGGCTCATCTCATCTAATAGTTGAGCACCTTGCTCAATTGTAGAAAGAGGCCCAATTAATGAGATAACTAATATGGATTTAAATTGCGTTCAATTCTTTATGGTGGCTGCTGTGGCGCTATCAAATGTAGTATGTTTTGGGCAATGAAATTTCTCTAGTCAAATTCCAACTTTCATATATATAGCAAAATTTACCTTTGTAATTAACTCGATAGAACCAAGTAAATATCTTTTACATCTTTTTTTCACAAATTAAGTGTTAGTCAAGGTTCTTTTTATTGTATTTTGTGTTTCATTTTTTTCTGGGAAATCAGTGCATAGCTTTATTGCAAATATATGTTACAGAACTCAATACAAACAGGAATTTATTTAGATTATTAACAAACTACATGTGAATTAATTACACCTCAACTATCTCTATATCGGAAATGTCGACTGAATTCATAGATCCTTCTTTTGTGAGCATGAGTTCGACAGTAGCTCTCTTTTGCTGTGGAATTGTGCTGATCTTTTGTCGTTCTTCCTCAGATAATTCCCAATCGAAGATTTCCAAGTTTTGCTGAAGCCTTTCCTTATTGAAGCTCTTTACAACGATGCTAACACCTTGCTCTAACAGCCATCTCAGTGAAATCTGCAAATTTAGCATATATATTTGTACTCAGAATTAAAAAGCAATGTTTCTTGAGAGAGTTGCATTTTTACTGATGCATTTCACCAATTGCATCTGATAATTAGGATCAAGATCATATGGTACAATTGTGCAATTACTTTGATAAATGCAATTCACCCTCTATCAATTAGGCATAAAAAGATATCAGCACAGTTTTGGAAGAAATTTGTAACAAAGGCTTTTTTGATCACCACCATCTGACAATTGTGCAATTACTTTTGGCAACAAGACATGCAAGATTAATAAAAGAGAACAAAAAGCACCTGTGCGATGGTTTTTCCTTTAGCATCAGCTATTTCTTTGAGCACATCAGATGTCAAAACTGGATTAGCACCAATATTCATTTGGCCCCCCAACGGAGAGTATGCGGTTACACATATTCCCTTCTTTGCACAGTAATCCTTCAATTTCTGTTGCTGCCATGCTGGGTTCATCTCAACCTTCATTGATACACAAAATTGTGACCATGTTTACTTAATACACAAAATCAACCTTTGTTTGCTATACTTCAGACTGAAAGTACTGTCAGAGAAGAAACTGTAACTATTCTGAGATACTGGTACCAGTATAATTGGTATTGCATATATACCTGGTCAACAGCAGGAGGTATCTTAGCAAATGCAAGTAGCTCTTCTAGCTTTCTTGTTGTGAAATTGCTCACTCCAATGGCCTTTGTCAAACCCATCTTTTGGCACTCTTCCATTGCTTCCCATACACCCTTCAGGTCTAATGGGACCACATCGTCTCTTTTTATCGGGAATCCATGCGGTCCGGGCTTCACACTTATTGGCCAGTGGATCAGATACAAGTCAAGATAATCTGTTTTCAGGTTCCTATGAATCAAGATGAGCAAAGAATCAGGAAATTCAGAATTCAGATTTTTAGGAATTGTGCTAACTGGTAAAGAGTTTTGCAATTTATTGATTGTGAATTCATATTTGATTGATTTGTACTCAAGATAAGAAAAGTCAGGAAATTTAATCAGTATGACGGTGGTACGAAATAAAATTACACATGAAATCATGCACCTCTAAATCCTTTCGAAACAGGTATGAAAATGATCAGAGTAGATTATATGCTATGTAGCATAGAATCAGAGGTTCAAATAATAAATTCGGTCTAAAATAAGGAAATTAGAAGCTTATATAATTTCGTCAGGTCTAACAATAACTTCAACAGCATCTTTTGATCATTCCACTTACATGAGGCTGGATTTAATGGAAGGAAGAACTAGCTCCGGGTGGTTCTCTGTGCACCAGAGCTTGGATGTGATGAACAACTCCTCCCGTGAACCTATGAGGCCGAGTTTTATAGCCTCCTGTATGGCCTCTCCTAGTGGTTGCTCTGTCTGGTACAGGGAGGCGGTGTCGAAGTGGCAGTACCCGATAGCAATACCCTCCAGATACACCTGTTTCATCTTCTCCGGTACGGCCGGGAACTCGGCTGTCCCCATGCCCACCACCGGCATCTCATGTCCGCTGTTCAGTGTTAGTTTTGGGATCTTTTTCTCACTAATCGCCATCTCTGTCTCTCTGCTTGTTTACACTCCCTACCACTACTACTATGTAGTTTTCTCTTCTTTATTATTCTTTGTTTTCATATTTCTCAGGAGAATGAATGAATGGTCTGGTTGTTAGTGGCTGTGGATGGCGATAGCATGGTGAATATGAAAATATTTCTATTTTGAAGGTGAGAGTTGTTGACAAACAAAGCAGAAATTAATATCTGATGGACATGGCTTTGAACATGATCTTTTATTACATAATATTGTATTATATAGCGTACAAATAGGTGGATTAGAATTTTGATATTTTATTACGTAATATTGTATTATATAGCGTGGATTGTCGGAGAATTTTAGATTTATTTTACATTAATTTTAATGTGATTAAACGGATAATATATTATATTATATGATATAACCTAATAGAAGATATGACCTAGCCACTTTTTGTGATAAGTGTGGGTTGAACTCCACGTGGCGCAAGATTTCATTTACACTGACACTTCAGTGACAGGAAAGTCTTCGTCTTTTCCAACAAAAGATAATGTTTGGTTTGATCCTCTCTATGTTGCACGGTATATTCTTTGCTATCTCTTCATTGATCCTATGCTGATCTGTACTGTAGTTAATACTGGACGGTCCAGTTTTTGTTTTTTTTTTTGTTTTTTTCTATCAAGTAGGCTTTAAATAAGCAGCTTTGGCAAAATTAATTCCGTGATTGAGGTTATTGTGTGTAGTTTTTCATATAAATATTTTGTGGTAGTTTAATTATAAGTTTGCTATTTAATTAGCATGTTTGTTGTCGTATATATAAAAAATTATCACACTTACAAATATGCAATTAAATAAATAATTTTAACAAAATAGTATGTGTAACTAAAAGATATGTTTACAACATTGTTTAGGGTACCACATAATTAGTACTGTTTAAATTACTGTTAAATTAAAGAGATAAAACAATGTAATTTCAAAACAGTTGGCAAATTAAATTTGCAACTCCGGTACATGCATGCCCTCAAAACACTTGTGATTTGAAATTTACTTTATTAACAAAAATTAGAAATTGGAAGTATTCTCATCAAATTCAAAATCTTCTCATATTTTTCCCCATCTGATAGTTTAGTGAGTTTACTACCAATCCCAACATGATTTAACTATAACTAATCTTTAATAAATTATAAAATGACCATTTTAGCCCTTCTTTTCTTCTAAACTAAAAATGATGTTGCAACAATCATACTAACTAAAAGGGTGAATTTTCCGAGAAATCATTAAACTTCACATGACCAAATATGAATTTCAACAGTAATTTAGTGACCTCTCCCAAAATTTACCTCATCTAAAACAATACTCAAACCTGTGAAGGCGTCATATGGTCATAGTTCCTAAGAGCTCAACTTGAGAGGACATTATTAATTCTGATTGTTTGTTGTTGAGAAACTGGGCTTATGCCTTTCTACATACCACTATAAGCTCAATTAAGGCCCATGGAAATGGCCCACAACCTCTTACGTGTATTACAAAAAATTAATAAAAAAAAGAACCTTGCAATTAATGCCCCATGACCTCTTATGAGTTAGCGCCAACGCTCTCAGTCCCAACATTTGTCACTTGTGCTAACAAACTTTAGCAAAGGTTTCATGATTTGTTAGTTTGAAGTTTCCAAAGCACTCTTATCCCTTGGTACCTATGGGATTTATAATCTTTTAAATGCAGCTTATACAACAATTCTAGTTCATACATATTGTACCTCTTTCCCACTGGGCGCACCAGTTTTATCAGAACCAGCACTAGCTAGGAAGTGGCAAATTTCAAGCTTCTGATCTGAATTTTCGACCAATGGTCCCAACTGTTAGGTATCTCATTTTATTGATCAATTTGTGTTTATAATTGCAACCAGGGAAATTGATATTTGACTTTGATTTCTTGAACAGTTTGATGCTCGCAAGGTGTTTGATGGATTGCTCAAACCAAAAAGTTCGCTTCTGTTTGAGAGCTCATGAGTTCCTGATCATTCAACCAAAATTTTACTTCTGATGGGGGTTGCGTAGATAAGGAATTGAGGCATGATTAGGTAAATAATTATTATGTAGATTAATTAATTTAATAATTAATACACTGTCTGTAGAGATGATTAATTTGGATTGTTGCTCAATATATATTGATGTTGACTGTCATATTTATACAAACTTTACCTATCTTAATTAGGAAAACTAGTTGTTGAATCAAAAGAATTGGAACAGATGAGGTATGTTGATCATTCTCTCACTAAAAGTTCATCGTCAGCACATTTTAAGTAGTTATTAACTTCATAAAAGAGCATTGCTTTTTCTCAAGAGATGATCACAGGCTAAAAATATTTTCATTTTGTTTTGGAATCATTTTAATTTTGTTTTTGGGTACTTGTATTCTCTTAAATAAGTTCTATTTGCTTCATTAATATTAGCCAGGCCCTAGGTGGCTTTGTTTATATTTGAGGACTTCTACAAAATATTGTGTTAACATTTTGGCATATAACAGATTGCAATCCATAAAATCCAGTCGATAGAAATAATTGATGGGTATAGGCCCTAAAAAATTATAAGATTCTTCAATTATTTAATTACCAAAACATTGGGCTATTTCATTTTTCCGAAAAGAGTTCTGGATCTCAACACACGTATCGGTTGGATATCACCTATTATCTAACAGATGATATTGATTTATTTTGCTTTAAATAGGTTTGAAGAGGCATTAGGGTTATCCATCAAAGAAAGCTATGCTCATATAGAGAGTGCGGCGCTGCCAAAATTCTGTTAGCCAAATTAAACAAATCAAATAAGAAGAGATGAAGGCTTGGAAAGATTGTTGTACTGATTCATTTGCTAAAGTTCTCTTACCCAAGTCAGCAATCCATATCACCTGTTTCTGTTTCTGTCTTTCTTTCTTAATTTTTATAGTTTGGTTTTAGGAGTAAAAATAAAAGGTCTAACTTAATTCGAACTTTGTCACTGTACCTTGAACTGTAAGTTGTCAAAATTTTGTGTGTACAGCAATTAGTTTGGAGCCATGATCCAAAGGGTAAAGATTAAAGGCGAGAAGAGAGAGAAGGAGAGTCGGGAACGACTCTGATTCATGCTTTTTGACAGGTTCCTCTGGCGTTGTCCAATTTCTACAAGGCATGTTAGTCTATTTCATTACCTTATTCTTTCACCTTTGTCTTCAATTTACAGTTGTGTAAAAATTTAGATTATTTAGGAAAACTTATGACCAAATTAACTTTGCAACACTAATTTCTGTAGTAATTTTGAATGGATTGTATGTAATTAATAGTTGAGGCTGCAGTATTTTAGAACTATCATTAATGTGACACATGCAATTCACGGAATATTCTGGCAGAACAACCACTTCTATCCATAAGACAGATATAGCATACATGATAGGTGTGTGGTGCTGAAATAAATGCAAATGTCTTGGAATTTTGATGCTCACTGTATGGTACCTTTGGGTAATTTTGGTGGTACAATATACACAATATTTTATTCATGGGGCCGAAATTTAAATTCAAATATCTCTACATGTAGTAATAGTTTCTATCATTTCTAAATTCTAATTGAACAGGGGCTCATGTGGAAATTGGATAGAGATGATAACATCAATCACTTTTACTATCAAATAAGAATTGGACCCACGGAATGGGCATCAGATCCAATCGGGCCCATTCAGCATTACAGTACTTAAAAAAGAAATTCATGGATGATAGAAAAAGCTTGCTAGATATTAGCTTGTTTGGTTATCTCTAATAAATGCTATAAAGTTTGAGGGGGGTACTGGCAGGGCTTTTTGATGCAAAGCTAAAAACATGAATTGTTTGGATACACGAAGCAATGAACAGATGTTGTGCTCCATTTCAGATATTATACTTGGAAGCTAAGATCAAGCTTTTATCTTTTTTCCAGACTTTTGTAAGTATATGGAGTGCCAACCAAAAAACTCATAAGCATTGCTTGTCCTGATGAGGTCCTATTACTATACTACCCTTCTGATTCTTTATCAAAATACCACATGAACTGAATGTCATCTTGCTTTGACATTCTACCATATTTCACCTCTCAAAACGGGAACTTTGGCTTATTCGTTTTTCCCTGCATAAGTATGCAACTTTAATTAACTATAATTGTTTTTATTATTGTCCTATGTTATGTGCATTTTGTTGTTCTTCTTTAGTGATCATTATTGCCCAATTTTGAAAAATTATTAACCAAAAAGTTAAGGGTTTGAGTCCAAACTTTTTGCAATGATAACAACATAGGAGGAGATAAATGTGTATACCTATAATATTGGCAATTGTTTAGAATTAATGGCGACTTTCTGCAATATTATATTTGATTTGTGTAAAAATTTGAACTCAAATATCTGTACGTGCACACTAATTGTTTCTATTATTGCTTACTCAACAGGGGGCATTGGTGGGAAGTTGATGGAGACTACACCGTCAATCAGTTCTACTCTTTCTACCAAATTTTTTGTTGGACTCATGGAATGAACTCGATATAAAGTGTACGCCATCCAACAGTACCCAACCATAATTAGTAGAGAGAAATTATGAATGATATAGAAAAGGTTTAGTAGATGTTAGCTTGTTTGGTTATCTCTAATAAGTGGTATAAAATTGGAGTTCATGGCATGGCTCTATGATGCAAAGTAAGTTGAAAGCATGGTTTGTTTGGATATATATGAAGCAATGAACAGATATTGCAAAAGATTTCAGATACTATACTTGAAGCTGAGAGCAATTAAAATGCCATCTTTCTCCAAACTTTTAGAAGCCAAAAGAGTGCCAATTGTCAAGCAAATAACTCATAATTAAGCATTGCTTATACATATCAGTCTCTATTTAGAATTAAATTGAGACTGGTGCATCTCAGCGTGCGCTTTTTGGAAGAACAATATCAGTGCATATAATCAGCTGGAAATTTTATTTTATGCCATGTTCAGTGGAGAACTTTCTTTACAGCAAGATACATGAATATAAATTCTCTCCAACTTGATCACCATCAAATGTGGAAGCTTTGACAATTTGTTTTCTCCTGTGCTCAAGTAAGCAATCTATATCTCTCATGTATTTATTATTATTTTTTTTTATCTCCTTAGTGTATATATACAGTAGTGAGTCAAAACCTTCTCCACAAAATGTGAAAACAAAGCATCTAGATCTAATGTCTTTCATGACAAGACTACAATATGAAAATTTTACTATAGTCTGTTTTAATTTTTATCTAGCTCAACTAGATGACAGCTATAACGCAAGTATAAGGGATGGTTCCTTAGTTGGAAGTAGAAAAACTGGGCAAATTCATTTGTTTTTGGGTTGCCGTCTGTCCAATATATCAAGTATAATTAAATCGCCCAGCTGGTTAGATCTTTTCTATGTCTTACTAATTTCCATAATTTTTGTTGGCTGATTGATGTTTCTAGTATAGGTATGCAATCTTAAAAAAAGTACAACTACGTAGTTTGAAATACAACAAATCAACAAAAATCCAAAAAAGTTGTCCATAAAATATTTACTAGATATAAGAAAAGCACCCTAAACCCTAAACCCTAAACCCTAAACCCTAACAAAACAATCGACATCAAAATTTTTTGATTTTTCATTAGGGTGCTTTTCTTATATCTAGTAAAAATTTTATGGACAACTTTTTTGGATTTTTGTTGATTTGTTGTATTCCAAACTATGTAGTTGTACTTTTCATTAGGGTGCTTTTCTTATATCTAGTAAAAATTTTATGGACAACTTTTTTGGATTTTTGTTGATTTGTTGTATTCCAAACTATGTAGTTGAACTTTTTTTTAACTATAATTGGTTTAGTTCCGTCCTCTGTTATGTGCATTTGTTTGTTCTTCTTTGGTACTCATTATCACCAAAATGGAAAAATTCTTGATCAAAAAATTTAAATTAAAGGTTAGAGTCACAATTTTTGCATTGAATTATAAGTTCCAAGTTAAAAATTTAGAATTTGAATTGTCATAACAACATACCATAGACGATATATGTGTATAGCTATAGTAAAAGCAACTGCCTTGAAATGGTGACTTGTGCAATATTTTGTTACTTTGATTGGTGTAAAATTTGGACTCAAATGTATATTTGTAATGTAGTAAGTATGTACGCTAATAGCTTCTATAATTCTTGTTTAACAGGGGGCATAGGTTGGATGTGGATGGAGAAGACACCTCACCAAGGTATAATTTGGACTGATAGAAAGAAAGAAAGAAAGAAAGAAAAAAATTCATGAATGATATGGAAAAAGTCTAGTTTGGTTATCTCTAAAAGTTCTGTGAAGTTGGAGGGGGATGGCAGGGCTCTGTGATGCAAAGTTGAAAGCATGATTTATCTGGATATATGAAGCAACAATGAACAGATGTTGAGCTTCATTTCATCAGATACTATATATACTTGAAGCTGAGAGCAAAATGCTATCTTTTTCCAAACTTTTAGAAAACTGTAGAGTGCCAACCAAAGAGGTTTCTTGGATGGTCAGTTTTCTCATGCGCCCGAGTAAGCAATTTATATCTACTACTTAAGAAGTCAATTAGTTTCCATTTTTTTTATTTTTTATTTTCTTAGGTGTTCCTATACGGTAGGAAGCCAAAACCTTTTAATGCACAAAAGTGGAAAACAAAATATCTAGATCCAACATTCTCCATGACAAGACCACAGTATGTATAGCAAGAAATATACTATTTTTGTTTGATTGGTGTAAAATTTGAGCTTCAAATTAATATCTGTATGTGCATTAATTAATAGTTTCTGTCACTGCTTAATTATCCAATTGGGCATTAGGTCTGAAGAGGATGGCGAAGACACCATCAATTGGTTTTACTTTTACTATTCCTACCAAATTGCAGCTGGAATTAAGCAAGGAACAGAATTGATAGCTGATATACATGGTGTGGGCCATGTGGTAGTACTGACAGCAGTAAAAGAAAGAAATGGAGAAAAGAAGGATAGTGAAATAATTTCTCTTGTTTATCCTCAAAACAGAATATGATGACATGAAATGAAATTGTACGATAAGTGGACCGAATATCATAAATTATACATAGACAGACATGCTAGTGGTGGTGGTAAAAACATGGTTTGTGGGCTGCCCACAATTTTTAAGCTATCGATCGAGAGACAAAGGTGAATTAAATTCTAACCCGAAAGAAATGGTAGAATTTGGGATGGCAAGATTTTGAAAGCTCCTGTAAATTTAATAAATGCCGTGAATGAAAGTCTGTTTATACAATCTTAGCAGATATTGAAGTTTGTACAATTTTTTATCTCATTCTTAGTAAAATTTCACATTAAAAGAAATCCGAATTTGTACTAGTCGTAATATTTGTTTTTTCCTTCAAATTTACCCACTTAGTTTTTTTATTCAAATTCAGATTTTATCAATATATATTTCTAAAATATAAATATATGTAGAGTTAATTGAAGCTATATTATTCAAAAAGACATTATTATTACTACTACTATTACTACTAAATTAAATTAGTTGTACCAAGCACCAAATTCTTAGAAGTAAACTTTGCTAATAATATAAAATAACATAGCAATTTAGCAAACAAATGCAAGTAAAAATCTCGCCACACAAACTCTGCCATTAAAATTAAACATACATTTTGTATTTTTAATTTTGTTTATGACGATGACAATATCTCACCACAAAATGAAAAGCCAACACCAACAATCCATTAATTCAACGTACATAACATATATTTCATTCCAAAAAGATACCCAAAAATTGATAAACGTGTATCACGGGTAGCATGGACTTGAAACAAAAATAGTATTACAGTCAGTGTCTTTTCCAATAAAGAGGACAACATTTTGTTGCCAACTCATCAATGAACCGGGGGGGACAATACTTGGGTAATCTTACATCTATTCTTAGAAGTAAATGGGTCTTTCTCCTTAATTTAATCATCAGGCTGGTCCATTTCAAGAGCAACATGCCTCCAAATTATGTAAAATGGGGCCCAGATAGCAGTTGTAAAGCAGGTATGCAGCTGTCTCTTGTTCAATGGGACGACTGATGCAGTGATTATAGGTGATAATTGGACGGACCGGGTCGATTAAGTCGGGTTAGTTTGATCAAAAAAGATTATCGGATCATGAGTCTGATTGGATCAGATCAAATCGGGCATTGGGTTATTTAGCGTCGACTTTTTTCTGGGTCTTGGGTCGGATTCGGATCAGTTTGATTTTTTTAAAAATTTAAATCAAGTCGATCAAGCTGGTTTAGCAGATCGAGTCAGATTTTGCTATTTCTAACAGTGATGCATCTTGATATATATATATGAACAAGAAGATGCGATGAATCTAACTGTTGACGCTTGCTGAGTAGGTACGACAAGTGTGGTTTGACAAATTTATATACGTCAGGTAATCTGAAACAGAGCATCAAATATATATAGGGTAATTAATTTTGTCACTCCAATTAATGAGACAATGATGTAATAGTAATACTGTTGCCAAAAGAGAGAACAAGATTGCCTTCAATCATTCTTTCTATTTTATAATAATTGAAAGATTATTGAAAATTTTAGTTTAACACTTAAATAGATTAAGAAAAGTGTTTTTTTTTCTTATTTAGTTATACTTAGTATTAGCTCTCATGCATATCAAAATAACACTGAAATTATGTAATTTTTTCGTACACATATAATATGTACAAAAATATCTAATTAATTAATCTTATTATTTAAAATTTAAAAATAATTATTTAAAAAAAATTCTTTTGTTTATTTGAATAATTATACTAGCTAACTAGGCCAAAAGCACTGTACGCCTATATCATATATTTTAAATTAAAATATTTTGCACCATTAATACGCTAAAATAATTATTTAATTTGAATTGTTATGCTGTTCATAACAAAATGGATTAATAAGCACACAATAGACTGAACCACCCTTCAAATTAAAGTTCATAATCAGTTCTTTGATGGAATTTAATTTGATAATTAATTAACCATGGATAATCATTAATTTGGTTGGCCATGCTATATTAGTTATAAATAAATATATGACAAGTGGTGCATCGATCACAGGGCTGAGTTCTTAAAGCAGAAGAAAGATAAAAGAAAAGGAAAAGTAACATCAAAATTTCCATAGTGTATTTCAACAGTCTACATAGTGAGTTCTCCGAAAGAAATGGACAAAGTACTAATATAGATAGTAAATAGCGGATCCGTATATGCTGCTATTGTGAGTTATAGCAGCATAGTTATTATAATTTTTGAATTGTCGGATCTAATTTGAATGATCAAGATTTAAATATAAGGATGTTTTTTTATTTATAAGTTATTGAATTCCTTGGTCTAAATTTTTTCTATGACTGAATTCCGTCATAAAAAAGTATGACAACGGATGTGAATTCATAACTAGCAAACAAACTAAGACAAATTAAACTAGTTGCATCTGTCTCCATTATTCCACAATATATTTTATCATATGTTAATTTATCAAATATACATATCAAATTTATGAAAAAGGCAAAAAAAAAAAAGCAGCAAAAAAGATCTCATTCAAATACCCACACCAAATATGAAGAACATATAGCTAGAGAGACTGCTGAATTTTATTTTTTTCTTTTAAACTTTTGTATAGTTATTGTGATAACCCGGTGAAATTTTAAGTTGCGATTTGCCTAGGTTTTGCAACCAACTCAAGGTCCTCCTTCCTCTTCAATGACAAGCTCGGTGTCTCGTTCATGTCAACGTCCTCCGGCTTCATCCCATTTGGGAGCTCCCAATCAAACCTCCACAAGAGATTTGCTAGTGCCAGCTCCATCGTCAGAAGTGATAGCTGCATGCCGGGGCAGATCCGTCTGCCCCCTCCAAACGGAACGATGTCATAAGTGTTGCCATTATAGTTGAATGGTTTATTGACAAATCTCTCGGGTCGGTACTCCAACGGGTTGTCCCAGACATCAGGGTCTCTGCCCATGGCATATGTGTTGACAAAAATTCTAGATCCTTTCGGAATATCATAGCCTTCGACGTTGCAGTAGTCCATGGACTCTCTAGGGATCAATAGTGGAGTCGGGGGGTGTAACCGGAAACCTTCTGTCATGGCGGCCTTCAGGTAACTCAGATTGCTGACTTCTTCGGTTGTTAGAAACTCATTTTGTGACGGAATCTTGCGCACCTCCTCTTGTAGCTTCTTCAGCACTCTCGGGTGCCTGAGGAGCTCTAGCATGATCCACTCCAAACTTAAGGCTAGAGGTTCTGAGCCGGCGGTCAACGATTGCTGCATAAATAGTTGCAACGCTTAATGATTTTACTTTTTGTAGTGTGAAACTATATATTGAACACATTTAGCGAAAGCTTGCTACTTCAACAAAAAAAAAAGAAAACTATATATTGAGCATGTTATCTGCAATATTATGTTTGTTTAACATAAAGGACCACTGGTTCTCATGGCAAAATCTTTGTGCACACATGCATGGTGCATGTATTTATTATCCACTGGGATTTTTTTTTGTGCAAATTCCAAAATTTGTTTATATGTATTTGGAAAGAAAAAACTCACATAACAAAGTGCTTTGATGTGCATATCATTTATCTCAAATTCTTTCTTTTGTTTCTCATCCTTTTGGAGTTTGAGTAAGATGTCGAGAAAATCTTCATCACCCTCGGTCCTCCCTTCAACACGATCCTTGAGCACTGCAGTCATCATCGCATAGCCGAGCAGAAATATTTTTTGTGCTTCGTTTCTCACCTTGGCACCAATAATAGGGCCTATCAACTTGAGAGAAGGGAAGAAATCCTCTGGATTAAATCTGCCGAGGAGAGGGACGCTGTCGAGCACCATCTCCATCAACTTCTTCTCCCTCCCTTCTCTCCTAAATGACTTGCCGGTCATCATATGGCAAATGATGTCATTGGTGAATTTGTAAATGGTGTTTCGCATGTTCACGATCCCTTCCGGTGATGCCGCCGCCTCTTGTTTTATTTTATTTATCATGAACAACACCTCTTCCTCCCTCAGTGCCTTGAAAGTCTGCACGACTCTCTTGGAACTAAACAAGTGCATGCTGGTGATCTTTCTCAGACTCCTCCATTGTTCACCGTATGGCGAAAAGGCAATATCATGGTGATTGTATGACAGGATGGTTGCAGCTTTAAAGTGAGGTCGGCTCGCAAAGACGGAGTCATGGGTCTTTAGAACTTCACGTGCCATATGCGGGGAAGAAACAACGAGCGTTGGTATTTCACCAAGGTGAACGAGCATGATGGGTCCATATTTCTTCGCAAGCTCTTGGAAAGAGCGGTGCGGTAACGGACCGATTTGGTGGAGGTTGCCTATTAGCGGGAGCTTCGGAGGAGATGGAGGGGGGTTGAGCTTGTTTTGGGAGAGCCTTTTTGCAACAAATAGGAGTATAAGTGTTAAGGTGATGAGAGAGAGGAAGAATAATGGAGGAGAAGAGAGAACTGGTTCAATAAAAGAAGACATTGCTCTATTACACAAAGTTTACGGTTTCTTTGTATATCAGTGCTCTGGTTAATTACTCTCAGTTTTCATTTATAAGTGTCCTTGGTGGTAGTTAAGATACCCAATCCTCTTTCTAGAAGACATTTTAATGTTTTACTTTTTAGCACCAATACAAAACTCTTTCCATATGAATTATTTCCCACGTAATTAGGGTTTAAATTTCTTCGCTGTCATGGTCAATGGAGAAACCTAGAAAGTCAATAGAGTGTTATTCATTGTGTTTGTCATGAGAGCGAATATGGTATGATATATTGATCTGGTAAATTATGTAGCTAATTAGTCAGATAATTGAGGTACTGAAGTATTCAACAAGGGCAATGCTATCTTGAGAGCATGATTTACAATATTGAGCGCTAAGAGAATTCTTTCATCCTTTGTTCCAGTTTTGCCCTTAATAAATGCTTCTACATGCTAATATTTTGTGCATAACTAATGAATCATTAAATAAGAAAGTTAAGGATAGTAATATATATTTAGTAATATTCTATTGTTTTCTTTCCATGAGTTATTCACTTATTCTATTCCATTCCAGTCGTTAAAAAATAATCAAATTTAATAACTTCCAACTACATCAGTATAGGTTGAGTGCTAAGAAATTCTTTGCTCATTTGCATGTTATATAGAATTTTAAAATTTCAATGCTAACTGAAAATTTACATGTAACACCTAGCAGCATATGTAATTTTGTGTAGTAATATTCAATATTTTTGTTATATTTATTTGTTGTGTATCGATTTTCTTAAATTTGATTTAATGATGATATTTGAAAGGTGTTATATTGTTTGATGTAATTAAAAGGAAAACAATCAACCAAATATTGATTTATTTGCATATAAAAACTGTTCTGAAGAAATGCATGGAAAAATAATTAGAGCATTATATATAAGGTACGTACGAATTTGAATTCTAAATAGGTACTTTATTATATTTTTAACCAGTGCTCATTAAATGCTTCCATTTCATTTCAACAATGACAACAATGGTAATTGCATATATCATGGCGTAGAAAAATTGTGCTGCATAGAATTAATTTGCATCATAATAATGATAGTTAGTAGACCTGCTATATAGTTAAAACTTTTTCAAAGTTTTGAAATAACCAAAGGAAGTTGATATACAGATATCATTATTGATACCGTTATCGATACTGAATTTGTTTATTCAGATTAACTAAGTTATTATTCAGATTAATAATATTTGAGTTGAATAAAAATACTATATAAAATAAGTTACATAAGAAAATCTTTAACGTAAATAATAATTTATTTTATATAAATAATAAAGTCGTGTGGTATCAATTATTGTCTCTCTCAAACATTTCCTATAACTAAAAAAGGATGGAGCGTCTCATATCGTTCTCTCTATATAGTGAAGATCAAACGGCTGAGAAAGCATCAAGAAATATATAGTCTTTGATATCATAAATAATTAACTATCATCCTTAATCATAAAGCTAGCCCAACTACTTTTGAGCTTTGGCTTGTAGTGCTGTCTTTCATAGTCATAACATCATCCAATAAGAGGGGGCAACGACTCTAGCTCTACTTGAATTACTTAAATATTTTTTAAAGAAAGACGAAGCATTATAATATTATGATGATCATATTTTAAAGATGTCATTCTAATACTTTTCAACCGGGTGCATGATAGTCTATTTAACAAGGT
The DNA here is from genome assembly GCA_037678475.1 of x Bolboschoenoplectus mariqueter. Classification (NCBI taxonomy): domain Eukaryota; kingdom Viridiplantae; phylum Streptophyta; class Magnoliopsida; order Poales; family Cyperaceae; genus x Bolboschoenoplectus; species x Bolboschoenoplectus mariqueter. The sequence goes on from CM075268.1 coordinate 3,500,400, forward strand.
TATATTCCGATCCCTTAATTCAAACTCTGTCACTGTCGAGAGAGACGTAACCTTACACGAATTGATACACTCGGTGAGATCTTGAGAGTTTAGATTGAATAGGATGAATTTTGTTGGAATCAACGAACCTGATTTCTTAGGAATTTCTTGTACAGAGGAAAAGTTAATGCCAGATAACTTGTACAACCTACCCTGGTTAGTATATCCCGGCATCACATGTAGCTTATTTGCTGTCTGTCAATTTATCTTTTCTTATAAGTTCGCGACCAAATGAATGAAAACAAACGCTAGAGGTGTTTTAAATAAAGAAAATTATTATTGATATTGTTATTAATATATATATATATATATATTTTTTATTATTTAAGTTAAATAAATTATTATTCATGTTAATTATTAGTGACCAATTCTGGGGCTTAGACACAATTCTTTTGTTATCATTATTATCATTATCATTAATATTAATGAAAATAATAATAATACTGATATTGGTATTAATATCTTGTAACTGAAATATCAAATATCACTATGAAGCATAGCTACCAAATGTCTAGATGGACTTGACTACGAGAAGAAGTAAAAAAAGATAAAAAAAAACAAATAGTTCTAAGCTTTTCAATGGAAACTTGAGGTCCTCTGAATATAATAAAATTTTAGCTTATCTTTAAGATCTTCAAGGTAGCTTTTAGCCCTATGAAAAGTAGCAAAACAAATCTTCTATAGACTTGTACTTTATACATCTAAGCTCACTTCTGAACAAAGTCTAGGCACAAATAAACTCAGACAATATCTTTTCATATTCAAAAGAGAGCAATTGATACTGACGCTTATTTATGAAAGTCAAGCCTGGCTAGCTCTAGGTTTGCCCATATCTTAGTCAGTTTTTATTAATGATTTTATTAGATAATTTATTTTATATAATATTTTTATTATTTAATTTAAATATTATTAATTTAGTTTAAATAATAATTCACTTATGTCGAATAATAGAAATATTATATACAATAAATTATATAATAAATTATTAATAGAAATAATAATTCATTTAAAATAAATAATAAAGATGATACCAATACAAATATTGATGATGATATTTGTACAATAATGGTTTAAGTAGTGTTCATAATGTTTGCTACAGTAATTCTCCATGACAAACGATATGTATTGGTGGTGCTATTAATACTTTAATAATTTTGTATTATGATACAGTTATATTTTACTAATATTTCAAAAACTAATTGTATATAATGGTTTCGGGACAAATTGAACTAATTAAATTATACAACCTATATGTCTAAACTATAGAGACCATAAATATTATTTTATTTTGGAGTCACTTGTCATGATGGTCGAACAATCTGGTCACTAATATGACTTTTCAAAAAACAATTTGTTATCTTTGTTGAATATTTAGACTTACAAGTTGTAATATAATAATTTTTGTCAGATGATCTTTTTTTCTATCTGTTTTCATCCATACCAGCAACCCCTAAAAATTGTTTTCTAATTATATCATTTTTTGTAATAAATAAACCATTTAGACATATTCAACTTTCCTTCAAAGATGATGTTCAAGTCTCTCAACTTGAATTATTCATAAAAATCATTTAATCGAATTTGAACCAACAACCTCTCATATAATAGCAACCTCTCATATAATGGCAGATATATATTTTTAAATGGGGATCAATTGACCCTCATTTATTTTCAAAATTGTTATGTTTCATATATATTTATATGCACTTTCGAGTAAAATTGTTATATGTACTCTAAATTAACCTCCATATTATTTATAATTTTTTTTATGTTTGACCCATATTCTTCTAAAATAAGAAGAAAAAAAATTATAATTCATCCCCATAGTTTGAAATTCTACATTCACCCCTGCTCCCATAAATACAATATAATAGTTAAAACTTAAAACAAACCTTTATATCTATATAGTACAAACTGATAATATCCACAATAACGTCAATTAATAGTTATTTGTTGTTATAAAAAATGCTCGATAATTATAAATGTATCATCCTTCATTTAGATTTTATAAAAGAATATTATGTTGACCATTATGTTAAGTAGTGTATTAATAAAAATATATGTGATATATTTGCATTGAGATTTATAAAAAATGTTCAATACTTATTAACAAAAACATAACACGATTTGCATGTGTTCAAATATGACATAAACACAACACACATACTTATATATATCATGCTCACATGCTCATATGCTATGCCTTTAGAAGGATCGTGTTAAATGATAAATATATTAAGCACGACACAACACAATACGTGACATTTGTACATAAGTCGAAACATGCAAGTATAAGGATATACCTTTAAGCATGTTTTTTTTTTGAAATATTTTAATAGAAAATAACAACTCTCTTTGAATATTAAAAATTTTAATTATTGAATATTTTTTTGGTAAGATTTTCTAAATTTTCTAAATTTTGTCTATGTTTAAATAATATAATATTATTAACAATTAAAATCTCTGAATATTTCAAAAATAACTAAAAAAATGAATATATATAAGCTTGTGCAGGCATGACATATCAGTACATGCATATCGTGCCGTTCCTAACACCATTATGAAAAAACACAATACCACACAACACACTATCATTGTATACGTATCTATACGACACGATACATCTGACCGACACCTACAGACACCGGCAACCCACTTTCATAGAACGCTAATATCAAGCATCGATCATTCAAGACTTCACATCTGTGCTTTGCGGAGAGAAGTCTCTGACACTATCCGGAAAGTTCTTAGCTAGGATTAATTTATAATAAGATTTATGAAAATGTTGAATTCCAAACCAGGGATTCTCTGATAATATTTTAATCTCCATTAATTTTAGTCAAATTGTGTTACTGTTGATATCTCTGAATCTAAATGTGCCTTGACCTATTCGATCCATTCATATCTCTGATTTACATGGTAGACCTTATTAGGTTAGTCTTTCTGTTTTTCCAAAAGAATAATATTACGAAGATATATTTAAAACCTATGGATAGGATTATTTCCGCACAAAGTCATGGATTTAGTTAGGAAAAAGAGAATGTTACAGACTTTTTTTTATCACAACTTATGCGAGTATAGACTTTTTTTAAATTTGTAGAACTACAAATTTCCTCAGATGTACATGATCCTTCAATAAAAGATTTGTAGATATTTTCTCTTTTAGTAATAATTAATGTGCTCTAGTCCAATCCAATAAGGAAAAGTAGCACTTACATTATCAACAATAGCAATTAAGATAGTAGTAAAAATAAAAGGAAAATTAAAATGCAATACGTTATTAAGATGGATTAATACAACGGCTCAAAATCTCAACAACGATAACGTCAATGACGACAATAATATCAATAATAATAATAATATATAAATAAATAACAATAATAAAGACAACAAGGATGATGATCATGATATCTATGACAATAACAATAATAATAGTAATCATATTAAAATTATTTTAGTTACAACTTGTGCCGATTTTTTTTATTTAAGAAAGTTAATATTTAAAATTAAATAAGGAAATCGGATGAGAAATCACAAATATAGGAGGGACGGATTTTGAAAATAACAACGATATGCGATTTTAGCAATTTTTATAAAAAAATATTTTATTAGGGGATATATTTTGAAAATCCGTCCTTTCTATTTTTGTAATTTTTCATCCAATTTTCTTATTTATTTAATTTTTAATATTGTAATTCTAAAATAAAAAAAATCGGCAACTTGTGAATCCTACTAAAAATAATTTGAGAAATAACTCATTCCACCCAAAAAAAATTGCATAAGTTGGAATTATAACTTTCTTTTATTTTTATTTATGTCTTCTTTGTTGGAAAAAAATGTGTTAAACACAAATTATTTTTTTGTCACGTACATTTTCTAGGTCTCACACCTATTGATGAGTAGGTACATGACTACGTACTTTAATAATAGGTTTTTTAGTTTATTGTATTTTCTAATTGTATTACTTTATGAAGTACTTTTCAATCATTTCATTTTTTGAAATTTCTTGTTTCATAGTATGTTGAATATTAAATAAATTTTATTTAATTTTCTGTTTGGTTAATTATATTATATAATAACTATTAGCAAAAAAAATAAATATCGATATCATGTCTTTTAAATAAAAAAGCAAAATCTCTCACAATAATTCTCATGATACAATCAAATAATTATCTCTGTATATTCCCATAATTCAAGATGTACATTTTCATACGAGTGTAGGTTCCCGCAAATCGACTAGTGAATTTCATATATATAGAATTCCATTATGTGCAATCCCATGACAATCAAAGACCTTTTAAGTAATTAGCACATATATCTATAAGAATATTGGCTTATAGAGGCATTCAAAAATGCCACCAAAGATCTAAAAATGCCTCCCTTAACAAACGGTGGCATTTGTAAAATGACACGAAGTCATGTGTCGTTAAAGATATATGGTGTCATTTTTTAATATATTCCGTGCAATGCATGGGATTTAATTTTCAACTAGTTTAATATTTGTCATAATTGTTTCTCAATTCTATTGAATTTTTTATTTTATTTTAATTTAATTAATCAGCAGAATTTATTTCTCATACTTTAAAATAAATTATTACATATGCTGGAAAGAGAAAATGATGGAACCTTGGTTCAGAGGTTCTAAAGATATTTATCGAAGAGTTGCAAATAGTCAAAACATATTTTACCAAAACATAACAAAAGATAATTTTTAGATTAAATTATTTTGTGAGACATAATTGATAGATTGATTTTAATTAGAAAACCCTAAACCCTAAAACCTTGAAATTAACATATTTACTTCAAGATTTTATACTCATCAGTTGATGAAGCACCAAATCAGTGGTAGCAAAAGCAAAATGAAATAATTCTTGCCATATATGAAAAATCACAAATAAAAGAAATTTTCGTTCTCTACGAAAAAAGATATGAATCCTTAAATTTTAGTATTAAACTTCTTATTTATTTAAATAATTAGAACTAACTTTATATTTTCTATAGTTATAATTATAGAGTTTTCTTTAATTTCGAATCGAGACAACCCTTTACAAGGCCTGCATGTATGATGTTTATTTTCGTTATCTTTAAACTCAAAATCTATTTTGCTTTGTTTTGCATATTCTTGAGATGAAAAAGTATATGCTCGCTACATCACATACATGACAAATTTGGTATTTTGAAATTTACCAAAATAGAATCCTTATGTCTCATCAATACAAGGTGAAAAAGGAATACAACTAACACATCACAATAACTCCCCATGTCATTGCAACTTTCTCAAGAAAGAAGTTAGACAAAAATGGAAATAAAACATTTTAAAATATTACATAAATTTGATATAAAATGAAAATGATGTCTGGTTAAATTTAATAAATAATAGACTGGTATATGTGTTCTAGTCGAATCCAATAAGGACGAGTAGCAGTTATATTATTAATTGGTCATTGAATTCTTCCAGTAGATTGAAAGAATTTTGAATAAATGAGTGAGAAGGAAGAAATTAAGCCACTTGACTTTTCATTGTTATTCCTTCCTCTTCTATTATTAATCAATTTGCTTAATTTCTCCATTGAATCTAACCATTTAAGCTTTGTAATATGGATACTATGGCTACACATTCTGAAATATTTTGTTGTATATATACCTTACACGCTTCCTTGGACCATTTGGCTTCGGGAAATGAACTGCAAGTACATGATTCCTCTAAATTGTTTTCTTCAGAAAAATAAGTGCCTATACACGGTGCTATTTGCAAGATTGGATACAAATTAGTTTTCATTATTTATAGTTTATTGCATCTTGTCTTTATCACAGAACATCATCGTCCTTGGGACTAAGTCTTAATCATGAATATTTAATTGCTAAAGGAAGTTTCAGTTGGAGAGAAGGGAAAATAAGTCAATATATTTTTAATAGAGGCTAAGTCCTAATCAAATGGCCAAAAGGGGATGAAAGAAGTAATTAATATTTTTGATTGGGAAATAAGATATTGTGATATTTTGATTGGGATATTGATAATTTCTAAAGTTGTGATGGGTATATAAGAAATTAACCCAAATAAAAAACCCAATGAACAATAATCGGAGTTCTATAACCAATTTTTTTTTAGGAGAGTAAATCTTAATTGACAATAATATATCAATATATATTTCATACATGATAAAATAAATTAATAATCAGAAGCATTGATTTTCTAACTCCAACTTACATGATCATAACTTATAAAACCTACCCCTGGTTATAATCAAAAGCTCAATCACATATTCCAGGATAAAAAAATAACACCTAGTCTTAAAAAAATTGAAACAGAACATACTATTATTATGGGGAGCTCTCATTGTTGATCCGTTCAAAAAAAGAGAAGAGAGAGTAAAGAGATTAGTGAATTGACTTGGAGAAGAAACCGAGAGAGAAGAAGAGAGAGGACGCCAAGAGATCGATACTATTTTGTGTGTTTGAATGAATGGGTGGTTAGTTGGATAAGTAACTATTCCAATGATTTGGAATAGTAGTTAATCTATTTTTTTATTCGAAGCAAAATGAACTCATTAATCTAATGATTTGAAATAGCTATCTACCCATTCAAACATAAAATAGTAATTAAAAATAGTTGCTAATCCGAATTAGTATTATTCTCACTTCATCCAAACATACCTGCATTTTCTTTTTCAGGAATCCCAAGAGGCGCGAAAGAAAGGAGGGAAAAGTTATTGAGAGTAAACTTGATGATTAAATCTCTGTCGTTGAGATAACAACATCTAACGGAAATTAAAAGATGAAGTAGCTACATGAGAATGCAATGTTTTGTTCTACTATATGTTCTTCTATCTAGAAATAGATTACCTTAATTGCATTGTTGCTGTACCAGTAGATTAATCAGTGCCACTGTGAGGGACTTAAGTAGTTTGGGTATTGTACCTATCAATTAAAACATTTACCAGCATGGGAGAATTCTTGTGCTGGGTCCTTAATTAATTCATAGTTCCTTTTTTTTCATCTTTTATTTCCTAATGTCTGCATGTGTTTTATGTAGCATGTCTTTTCGTTAAAAGAACCATAATAAAAGAAAAAGAAATTGGATTATCTAACAATTATCCCTTTCTCTTTAAAAGGACACTATATATTTTTCCTTCTTTAAATTGTGTAGCATGTCTCAACTGTTCTCATGCCGTGTGGCAGCGCTCCATGTGTTCTATTGTGTGTCACGGTGAAAGGAGGAACCGAATTGGAGGATTCAATCCAGCAAGCAACTGCCACAATAAAGAGATTTCTGCTAATGCCTCATTTGTTGGAAAAGATTTTTCTTAAAATCTGAAATTTGATCAAGAAAATAAATTAATAAAATAAAAATTACACACATTAGCAGACCTAAGATGATTATCCAATTTTACACATAAAAATAATCGAGTGAGAATGACCTCAAATTATATCGAAATTCTTTTTCCTATGCAGTGGCGGAGCTTTATAGTGTACAATGGGGTCAAATGACCCATTGGATTTTGCAAATACCTTAGATAATTCTCCAATTTATAATGTGCATATGATAGTATTTTACTATTTGATACTTATGAACCCACTGAATTTTTTTTCGAATTTCTCACTATTGACCGTACTAATTTTTCAAACCAATGAGTGAAAGAAATATCTTTTTTTCTTTATAATGGTGGATCATCAACATTTATTTTGACGATTTTGAAATTTTTTATTGTTGTGTACAATCTATTTATAATTTTATCTTAACAAAAAAAAACTTAGTCTCTTAATTTACTAGATACCTTAATGCCTCATTCAAGAAACCCATGTTATCGGTTTAGAAAATATGAGAATTAAGTGATCAATTTTTTTTTCTTTTCCAAAAGTTCTCTTATAACATAAAAAAGGGTAATACTTACTGAAATATCAGTTATATCTTTTTTACAACTTAAAAAATAGTAGTTATGTTTTTTTATTTTATTTTTGTGCTAGTTTACAAACCGACTTTGACAATTTGTCTAAAATGTTCATTTTCACATTTTTTTCATAGATAAAAAATGAATATGTTTTTAAATAAGGGAGGAACAAAATTTATGAACTGTAGGGATCTTTTTAATGAAATTTATGATTTCATAAGTTTGGGGGTGAATCCTTCCAAATACACCCTATTTGAAAAAATATTTTATTTGAATATGGGGTTCATTATTCTTCTAATAGGCGCAAGCCCATTTGTTAATTACCCTGAATATTATTTAGGAACCTTCAATTAAGAGACTCGATAAAGTTGCAGCACTCATTTTGATGTTGAGAGAAACTGGTCAGGTTTCAATATATAACCTGACCGACTTATTTTTTTTTATTTTAAAGAGAGTTTGGTATTCATCAGGTGTATGTGTCCAGTCTCAACCATATATTTTGGATTTAGATTGGGGTATTTGATTTGATAATAATCAGATATATCTATCCAATTATAATCATTCATTATGAATCTAAGGAAACTGACCGAGCTTCAAAATATAAACTCGACCGAGTTATTTGATTTGATTTGATATGATTTTGAATATATCGAGTTCCGATATATGATTTGGATATATTTTGGATGTGATTTATGCATTTATCGAATTTGCATGTGACATAACATAGACATATTTAATTTTGATTTTGATATGACATAAACATATTTTATTTTTGATATGGTTTGAATGATTGACCATAAAGGTCTTCTATTTAGTCGAATGAATTTAATATCATTTTGACGTGAATTTGGCTATGGCTTCAATGTATTCATTTTCAATATGAATTGAAGATTTGACTTAATGTCATCTATGCACTCAAAATTGAGCATATGTCTTCAACTTGTTCTTTGATTTTGACATGTATATATTGGTATGCAATTCATTTTTATTGACTATATTTTTTTAAACTAAGGTTTATATAATTATTTAAGCCTTAGTCAATAATTAAGAGAATATTATTTCAATATTCATGTTTATTCAAATTTCATTTGAATATTATCTTCAAACCTAAGATTTATATATTTTTTTATACTTATGTCAATCATCAATAAAATATTATTTGAATATTCATGTTTATTCAAATTTAATTTGAAAATATTCTTTTAAAGCTAAGGCTTGATGTAACCTTTTGAGTTTTACGTCAACCATCAAAAAAATATTACTTCAATATCCATATTTATTCAAATTTCATTTGGATATTATCCATTTATGATTTTTTTTTCTCGAGAGCGCGTTGCGGTATGAAGCCTCAACTTACTTCGATTTATTGTGAGAGTGCGTCAGGATCGAAATTCTAACTTGCGTTGATTTATTGCGAGAGCGTGTCTAAGTCGAAACCCTAACTTGCTTCAATTTAATTGCGAGAGCGTGTCAGGATCGAAATCCTAACTTGCTTCAACTTTATCGTTGTCAGTGTCGGGATTGAAAAGGTAACTTGCTTCGACTTTATTGTTGCGAGAACGTGTCAGGATCGAAAGCCTAACTTGCTTCGACTTTGTTGCGAGAGCGCATCGGGGTTGAAACCATAACTTGCTTCCATTTGTTCGTTTGTGAGAGCACGTCAGGGCCGTAACCCTAACTTGCTTTGACTTATTTGTCATAAGAATGCACCAAGAAAATATCTTGGATTATTCTCGACGTGATAAAAAGATCTATCACCAAAGATTATTCAATATCGGTTTCTGAACAGATGACCTCAGATCGGTTTTTGAGATGGTTATCTGTCTAGATGACAAAGTCTGGGCGGCAGTTTGTTTTTGTGATTTTGGAGCGGTTAGCTTTTGAGTTTTTGAGCATATGATATCTTTCTGGAAAGTTTGATAGATGAAGAAGAAGGATATGTAGAGTTTGGTGGTGTTGGAGAAGTTTGGATCTCAGAATTTGATAGAGGGAGGACGCATATCACATTGTCCCTGTTTCCGTTTTGTGCGGACTTTCTATCTTTTCTTTTTCTCTATCTATTTTGGCAGAGTTTTCCCTCTCATTTCTCTCTTCTCTCCTCTGAAAGAAGCCTTGGGGTTTTTTTTTTAACTAGAGCATATAGAAACATCAAAGGATGAGTTGAAGAAAGTGGGAAATGTGGGTTGATGTCCTGCTATCCATTAACCATCCACTGCTTTAACTTGTTGGAATTAATTTCTATTAATTACAAAATTATATGGGTTTATATGTAATATAAATATATATTGAATAATAGACTGTCAAATATCTAATTAGACCCGTTATGAAGTGATCAAATTAAGTATTATTTATCGGGTTTCAATATGTGTCATAAGAAGTAGGGCCCTTAATGTATAGAATACGTATTAATAACTTTATGATTTAGTGATGGTCTAAATTATATAAAGTTTAGTAATAATACAATTATGTTATTGGTCCCTCGAGAATACAACTAATATGCAGTTTTCTGATTTTGAAAGTAAACCCGTTAAGAGAGAAATTGGATCTGGTATGGATCCGCTAAGGTATAACCAGTGGTTTGCCAACCTTTCGGTTATTGACACCCATTATAAAGGGATCAAGAACCGTCCTTTTTCTATTACCGTCATAAGGCAACCAACAGATTTCCTCTCTCCAAACAAATTCGGGTTTTTGGAAAAGAGAAGAAAACCGTCGGGCCGATTCTCTTCGTCTCTCCATCGGAGAAGAGAAGGATCACCGCGAAGGCTTAAGGAATCCGGTGATCAACGGGGTTGTGTCTCTCCAGAAAACCGACAGCATGGATCAAAATAATTTTATGTTAATTTAGAGTTCACTAGAGGATCACGGGTAATGTTCTAACAAGTGGTATTAGAGCAAACTCTAGTTGAACGATGAAATTCTGATTTTGGTTCGGAAATTGAAAAGATATTTGTGCTTTTGAAGATCTGTTTAGTTAATTTTGATTTGTTGGTTTAAATTAAATTATTTAACCAAATCTGATTTTTCAAATAGTTCGGAAATCAGTATATCTGTTGGTTAGAATTTTAGTTTCAGAAATCAAAATATAGTTTTGAAAATTGATTCCGAAACTCAAAATTGACAATTAATTGGTTATTCAATTTGGGAATTAATTCTCTGTTTATTATTCAGTTAAGTTTTAATCTCTGCGTTTCAAAATTGTCAATCAAATTTGAAACTACGTTAAATTTAAGAAATTAATTGGCCAACAAACTAGTTTCTGAACTGTTTATGATCAATTATGAAAATTTATGGATCAAATCAAAGGTACAAATTTCTGATCTGTATTTCGCCGCTGTTAGGAAGCCTATTTTGTATTGCATGCTTAACTCTGTTTTGCAGTGGTGGATATATGAGATAGTATGACCCCGTTGCCTTGTGTGAAAAATTGTAATGAATGCATGAATGATGTGTGTAAATGCGGCCTAAGGTGCCCCGTTGAATTAATTAAATTTCGTAATTAAATGTGACTTGCATGTCGCTTATGTGTATTATTTATGCGGTCTGCGAGCCGTCATCCTTAGGACTTTAATGTAAATTTTTCATTTATTACTATTAGAGTAGTAATTTAGTTAGGATGAAGAACATTGAAGAAGATGGATGAAGGCCATTGTCGTGTGCATTCTTACAATGGAGACTATCGTGCCTTGGGTCATACTATCTCAGTTGTGTTTTGGGCTCATGTTAATTATTATTTTATTTTCTGTCTTTCATGAGCCCATCATGGTTAAATCGATTAAGCCAAATCTTGATATATTTTATTTGGATAATATTGAATCATCATGAAGGCTTATGAATTAGATATATTTTGAAAAATGATTGATAAAGGTATCAACTTACTAAAGTAAGCTCTCATACTTGAGTTGATCGTTTGTCAATTTATACACAGAAAATATACATATGATGTTTGGTTATTGGATTAGCCCAAAGGAAAAACAATGATTAAATATTATATGTGTATACTTATAGTGATGAATGGGTAATGGTCATAATGTTTTTTGATGTAATTAGTTAAATCGGCCAAAAGGAGAGTTGACTTATTGACATCAAAATGGACTGTTATATTCTATTGCATACCTATTTATCCTAGAATAATGATTGACTCTAAAGAGCACTTATTATTCGAGGATATTTAGTTGATGGAATATGCCTTATTTTGATTTTTTATTATAATTCAGACTTTTTTAATTCGTTTCTTTTACCAATAATTTTCATTAATCCATGACAAGCTTTTATATGCAGACATTTGAGCAAGGTGTCAGCCGACCTTTGATCTATGAGTTAGCATTGGACATTTCATTATAATTTCTTTTAAAAAAAAATGTACACTCAAACATGGACAATGAATGAACGGTTCTCTAGTGACATTTATTGAGAAAGTTTGCATTTAGTAATGAAGTTATCATTTAATATTAGCAAGACATAGGATTTCATATGTTCAATTTTGCAAAAAAAAAGAATAGAATATTTTTTTATATGAAAAGAAATAGAATGTCCCTATTTTATTTGTTATTGACATAATTGTTGCTCTTTTGTATTTTGATTCATATTGTAATGGGTTAATTTTTACAATTTCATATTTGATTTAAATCTCGATCCAACAGCTCAATAAAATCTTTGTATCAAAGTCTTGTAGAACATCAATTTTTGAAAGATTATCCTATTTGGCATACAAATATTGATCGGATCATTTTTTTAAATCATTAAAAATAATAAAAAAAATCTAAAAGATTATGATATAATGATTTTATTGTGCTACTTGGTTATGTGATATTTGAAAATTTGGACCTCTTAACATATGAACCGAAATACAAATAAAAACATATTAACAAAATTACATCTAAAATAATTAATTTTAATTTAATTTTAATTATATTAATTGACACCACTAATGTGAAATTTTGTCTCTGCCATTGTTTCTATGGATGCTTCTAATGTAAAAATTGGTGTAGTATTTTTCAACAGTAATTGCAGAATAATAAAAAAAAATTAACAGAAATATTTATGCAGAAATGTAATTAGATGATATTTGGGCAGATCACTAAAAAATAATATTTTATTTTTCCGATGCATGCATGAATCTGGCAAGCACCAATGGAAGATGTTATGTAGGCCCATGTTTTGACGCTAGTATGTATTCTCTGGCATTAGGAAGAAAATACATGCAATGATTAAAACGTTGTGGGAAGGTTCATGGATAAATGATATCATGGCCTGTGAATGGTCAATACAATTAAAGCATTGAGATATCATATCAATGGTCAAAAAGAAATTTAGAATTTTTTTAATATATAAATAAATGTATCTACTACTATTGTTTAATTATACTATGTATTGCATGAGAATATTTTTCTTCACATTTAGTGTCAATAATTTTCTGCCTAAGGTATAGAAATAAATCATGTCTTGAACAATGATCCTTTTGACCGAGTTTACATTATTGCACACATAATATAGATAAATACATCAGAGTTTGTGCGTTTCAGACCATACTTGATTTTTAATGAGAGTAATTTACGAGTTGCTCAAACATGATAGTAACGATCTTTGATATAGTCACTCTAATGTAAACAAAGTCTAATTTGAAATGTATGCAGAGTCACATCTCGCGAATTAATAAAAAGGTTTTTTTCTAATTCAGACTACTTCTTATGATAGAGATGGAATTTGACTAAAAGTCCATACATATAAAAATATACTTGTGCTCCTTAGACAACATATTGGTTTATTCTTATTCATTGAGTCTCCTTTAACTGACCGTCTACACAGAGATTGAATTCTCCCAACAAAGTAGTTAGTCAAGTAAAATTATTTACATTCCATTCCATGACTTTAAAATATTCATCATAGTAATACCATTTGTGAATAATTTGTCCTTAATTCGTATTCAATATTTAGACAAACATAATGACATTTAATTTGGTACTTCACGAATTATTTATTTAACACTTCGAATTAATCGTGAATTTATCAAATATTCACGTATAAAACAATCTTTTTCCTGAAGAATTCTTCAGTATTAGCTATGTTTTTGGAGTGAGTTTACGCTTTTCTAAAAGAGAGGATATCTTATAACAACCATTAATTTGACAACGTTGATAATGAATTTTCAAATGATTTTGAAAAAATTTGAAAATAAAAAGAAATTTATAAATATATCTTCAACTAATAATTTGATTGTGTTTTAAATTTAATACAATTTAAGTATCAATTAATATTCCATTAAATATGGACCGTTGTAAATATCATGTAATTTTGATAGTCTTTAATGGAATATTAAATACTACTTAAATTATATGGAATTTGAAACATAATTAATCTATAAATTTAAGAATATATTTTATAATTTTTTTCTATTTTTAAAATTTTTTTTGTATATTATTTGAAAATTCACGGTTAATATTATCAAGTAGTTATGAAGAAATCTCACCTTTGTAAAATCTCAAACCTAACACGTGAAGGAAGAATAGTTGCGGCTAAGCATTGCTCAGGAAAACAACAAAAATGAATATCTTCTTCTTTTTCTTTTCAAATTTCTACGGAGAAACATCACCTCGAATTTTAAAAAGGAAACCTACATAAGAGAGTGATAGCGTGCCAAGGCGATTAGCCAGCCTAAAAGAAAACTTAATTAAAATAACAAAAGAATCTTATCGTCTACTATCCTACTGGTTTACGATATGCAAGTTCCCAATGAAACGAATACATTATTTTAGATAATGTCATGGTTATCTATGAAACGAATACATTATTTTAGATAATGTCATGGTTATCTCTTTCAACTTTTGCCTTTTGATTTCGTGATAAGTTGGCTTTTTAATTTTCACTTTGAACAAACACTCTTTTTTTCTGAACTATATAATCAGTGACAATTAATTTTCTGTTTAGTTTTCAATATATAAATATAAAATTATCAAAATATCCTTACATATTTATAGTATAATATGAAAAATATTTATGAATTAAGAAAGTTAGTAAATATTTAAATAAACAAAAACATTTAATTAAATATTCACAATACATGAAATATTTGTTATTTCACTTTTAGTTCCGTATGTTTAGTTTTTTTTTATTTTTATAAGAAAAATATAGTTATATAAATAACAAAATTTGATGAAATTTAATTTATGAATATATGAAAACTAACAAAATTATGAAATAATATAGCATTTTATTTATATATGACTGATATTAAAAGTTATAAAGTATTAAAAAAATAAAGCATAAAATCTTTTGAGAAATTAGTTTTGCACTCCAATGTTAGATATAAATACTTTTGAAAAATATATGTTTCAAAAATAATGAAAGGACCTTTGTTGAATTTTTATTGTAATGGTAACACTAATGAGGAGGAAGCAGCGAAATATTAATTCTCTGGCTGGACAAGTAAAAAGATTGGCGTAATTTTTTATGACAAACTTGGATTGAAACGTATAACTCTAATCTGGAAAGCTTGCTAGTAACGCCCACATTCGGACAAAAAAGAAAGAGTCAGATCAATCCTTCAATTTTAATTAGGGTTAAATTTCTTATTTTCTAATTAAATATTCACTCTTATGATATATATTTTTGTTATCTTTGAATGTTCTCTGTACTTTTTTGAGAAGAAAAAGTAAACCCTCACCACATCACATACATGACAAATTTGTTATTTTGAAATTGTCCAAAATAGAATCCTTACGTCTCATCAATACAAGGTGAACAAGGAATACAACTAACACATCACAATAACTCCCCATGTCATTGCCACTTTCTCAAGAAAGAAGTTAGACCAAAATGGAAATAAAACATTTTAAAATATTACCTAAATTTGATATAAAATGAAAAATGATGTCTGGTTAAATTTAATAAATAATAGACTGGTATATGTTTAGTCATTTGGCATAAATCAATCTACCAATAAATAAAACAAGTTAATCACGTTATAATAGTAAATGAGAATTTGAACGGTAAAAAAAATAAACACACGTCATTGTTTTCCAAAGCCAAGGCCAGATCAGTCTTGATATTGACTCCTTGATATCCTTTTCTATATATAGTCAAAAGATGATGTATGACATATAAATTAGTTAAAGAAGTAAAATACTAAAACAGATAGCTAAATTATTGTAGAACTACAAATTTCCTTTGAATAAATGAGTAATAAGGCAGAAATTGAGCCACTGGACTTTTCATTGTTACTGCCTTCCTCTTCTATTATTAAGTACTCAGTTAGCTTTCTCCAGTAAACCTAACCATTTATGCTTTGTAATATACATACTATGGTTCATTCGGAAATATTTTGTTGCATATATACCTTACACGCTTCCTTGGACCATTTGGCTTCGGGAAATGAACTGCAAGTACATGATTCCTCTAAATTGTTGTCTTCAGAAAAATAAGTGCCTATACACGGTGCTATTTGCAAGATTGGATACAAATTAGTTTTCATTATTTATAGTTTATTGCATCTCGTCTTTATCACAAAACATATCATCGATATATTTCTTAGTCAATAGTTAATTGCTAAAGGAAGTTTCAGTTGGAGAGAAGGGTTAATTAGTCGATATATTTCTTAGTATAGACTAAGTCTTAATGAAATGGCCAACAGGGGATGAAAGAAATAATTATTAATTTTGATAAGAATATAGGATATTATGATGTTTTCATGCGGATGTTAGCAATTTCTAAAGTTTTGACGGGTATATAAAAAATCATCCCAAAAAAACAATGAACAATAATTGGAGTCCTATCAGAATATACCTGGCCAATTTTTCAAGGAGAGTAAGATCACCCTTACTTGTCAACAATATCAATATATATTTTATACATGATAAAAAATAATAATCAAAAGCATTGCTTTTATCATTCCAACTTACATCAGCATAAATAAAACCTAACCGTGGTTACGATCAAAAGCTTAATCACATTTTCCAGAAATAACTCATTCCACCCAGAGAAGTTCCCTGAGTTGGAATTATAACTTTCTTTTTATTTCTACTTGTGTCTTCTTTGTTGGAAAAAATTGTTTTGAAATCTAAAATTTGATCAAGAAATAAATTAATAAAATAAAAATTTCAAAATAAAATTATCCAAAATTATGTTAGCGAACCTGAGATGATTCTCAACTAAAAATAATATTTATATATATATCTCATAGCCCATGAGCAGGCATTAGGAAGAACATACATGCCGTGATTAAAACGTTGTGGAAAGGTTCATGGATAAATGATATCATGGCCCATGAATGGTCAATACAATTAACGCATTGAGATATCATATCAATTGTCAAAAAATAAATTTAGACCGGCCCTTAATATCATATAATTGAAGCAAAAATTAATGTAGAAGATGATCTCGAGTGTTGTAAAATAGTTTTTAACAACCTCCACAAAATTCAATTTCTATTTTTTTATGTATAGGTAAATATTTCTACTACCATTGTTTAATTTTATCACGCATTAAATGAGAATATTTTTCTTCACATTCAGTGCCAATAATTTTCTAGCTGAAGTATCGAAATGAATTATGAACAATTATCCTTTCGAGTAGGTTTACATTATTGCACGCACAATATAGATAATTAGATCGCAGTTTGTGCGTTTCAGACCATAATTGATTTTTAATGAGAATAATTTACGAGTTGATAGTTACGGCCTTTGATACAGTCGCTCTAATGTAAAAAAAGTCTAATTTGAACCTCGCGAATTAATGAAAGGGTTCTTTTTTCTAATTACACTAATTAAGACTACTGCTTATGATAGGGATGGAATTTGACTCAAAGTCCATATATATAAAAATTATACTTGCACTCTTTGGACAACATATTCGTTTATTCTTATTCATTGAATCTCTTTTAACTGTCCGTCTACACAGAGATTGAATTCTCCTCAAAGAATAGTTAGTCAAGTAAAATTATTTCTATTCCCTTCGATGACTTTACAATATTCATCATAATAATAAGATTTGTAAATAATTCGTCTTTAATTCGTATTCAATATTTAGACGAACACAAGATTTGTGAATATATGATGGTTTGATTTTGTTTTAAATTTCGTACAATTTAAGTATCAATTAATATTTAATCAGAAACAATGAAATATGGACTGTCGTAAGTATTATATAACTTTAATAGTCTTTTATGAAATATCAAATGATATTAAAATTATATGAAATTTAAAACACAATCAATCTATAAGTTCAAAAATATATTTATAATTTTTTCCTATTTTTAAAATTTTTTATATATTATTTGAAAATTTATGGTTAATATTATGAAGAGATCTCACCCTTTGTAAAATCTCAAACCTAACTCTTGAAGGGAGAATAGTGGTGCGACTAAGCTTTGCTCAGGAAAACAACAAAAATGAATTTATCTTCTTCTTTTTCTGTTCAAATTTCTATGGATCGAGAAGCGTCACCTCGAATTTTAAAAAGGAAACCTACATAAGAGAGTGATAGCGTGCCAAGGCGATTAGCCAGCCCAAAAGAAAACTTAATTAAAATAACAAAAGAATCATATCGTCTCCTAGCCTTCTAGTTTACGATATGCTAGTTCCCAATGGAACGAGTTAATTAATGACTTAGGTAATGTCATGGTTCTCTCTTTTAACTTTTGCCTTTTGATTTCGTGATGAGTTCGCTTTTCAATTCTCACTTTGAACAGCCACTCTCCTCATCTCAACTATATAATCACTGACAATTAACTTTCTATTTAATTCTCACTATATAGATATAAAATTATCAAAATATCCTTACATATTCATAGTATAATATTTGAAATATTTATGAATCAATAATTTACTGAAACTTTCTATAACTATGTAAATAAACAAAAACACTTAATTTAATATTCACAATATATGAAATATTTGTTATTACACTTTTAGTTCAGTTTCGTATATTTAGTTTTCTTTATTTTTATAAGAAAAATATAGTTACATAAATAACAAAATTTGATAAATTTAATGTATGAATAAATGAAAATTAACAAAATTATGAAATAATATAACGTTTTCTTTATCTATGATTGATATTAAAAGTTACAAAGTATTATAAAAATAAAGCATAAATTTTTTGAGATTATATTTACACCCAAAATTCTACACCCCTTAACCTCACTCTGATGTTAGGTATATATACTTTTCGAAAATATATATTTCAAAATTTAAGCTTGAAACTTTGTTGAATAGATTAAATACATATTTTTAAAATTTTAATATCCAATAACATAAAGTATAAATAGTGAATAAAAGCTGTGACATGCCGTGATGTTCCGTGATATTTTGTGTAAAAACACGTGTCTCGGTCACGTGACGTGCCCAAAATTTTTTCACGTGATGTGTAAAAAATGATAAAATGAAGACATGTCACATTTAGACACACCGTATTATACCGTGACGTATCAATACGTGACGTGATGTATCATACGTATAATGCATCACTTTTTTTTAATTTGAATTTTATCTATTCATTGAAAAAAATATTAAAAATATTATAAATTTTTTCATGATAAAAAATATATTTCATATTTATATTAAAAATTAAAAAATATTTAAAATAATAGATATATGATTTCACGTCATTACGTGACGTGTCAATTTTAATTAAAAAGAGATACGATATGTAATAAACACGCGTACTGTGATATGTCGATGATGTGCCATGATGCTCCCTGACGTGACTAGTCATTACTGCTATTTTTAAATCTAGATATAAATATTATTATTAAATATAAGTATATTTTGAAAAACAAATATAAACACAGCTCGGCTTAGATAAAAGGTGTGGATGGGTATACAATTATTATTCCTCAGTTTTTTTTTAATCAATTTTAACAATTCACGTAACCATCTCTTTCTTATAAAGATTAAAAAAAAATAAAGCATATGAAACCAAACTAAAAGTAAAATAGCAAACATATTATGCAGTGTGCATGTCTATATTTGCTTTAATTAATTGCTGACATTTTGCAAATTAATAATTAATCAAGTATTTAAATATTTTAAATATTATACTATAATCATATAAGCGTATTTTAATTTGGTCATTTCTATGTAAAAATTGAGTGCACAGAGGGGGTCATTGGCATTGGTTGCATAATTCAGAAAGAGAGTTGTTCAAATTAAAAGTTCAAAAACCAATTTGTCACATACCAATAAAATTATTTTTAATAGAAATATTTGTGGATAAATCCAATTAGAGGATATATGACCAGATCGCTGGAGTAATATTTTTTGTCCGATGCATATTCATACATCAATCAAGCACAAGTGGAAGATGTTATATTGTTATGTAGGCCCTAGTTTGAATGCCCATATGCACTCTTAATTGAGAGGCATAAAGATAATAATTAGAATATTGCTGGAAGGTTTGAATGGATAAATGATATCATGGCCCAGGAACCGTCAATACAATTAAAGCATTGGGCTCTAATATCATTGGTCAAAAATAAATTTAGACCGGCCCTTAGTTAATATCATCTAATTAAAGCAATACTTAATGTCGAAAACAATTTTGAGTTTTATAAAATAATGTCCAACTTCCTTAAGTTATTCATATATGCTCCTACAAATAAAAATAAGAATAAAGATCATATTCCTCATATGCAAAGGTTCAAACTTTCGTTACTATTGTTGCTGTAAAATTTGAGTAATATATTAGCATTGCTTGTAATTCGGGACATATGTACACAAGAATTAATAAATATTGTTTTGCATAGAAGTTGAAACCAGATATCTGGTTTCTTTTTTTTTAATGTTTTTAATTATCATAAAGAAAAAAATGTATAGCTTGAGAGAGAGAGAGATTAACCAAAACTGATGATTAAGACAGAGGATCTCTCCGAAAGTTTAATTATTTTAGCGTCGTAAAAATATAAACATTAATTAGTTTTGTTTACATTCAAGAGATCTGTATAGGATAAAAACTTAGTTTGCGTACAAGTTAAGACAATTAAGACGTAATTAATTAATAGAGATGACAAGTGAAACCATTGTGCTCTCAAGTAATTGAATTTTGTGTGTAGATGCCAACAGAGACGGACACCTTATTACAGCATATGAAAGGATGCATGCTACCAACCAAGCATATAAATAATTATTTTATCTCGGAGATAATTAAAATAGTTATAAAGGCTCAAGCCAACATGAAAATTCTATCCAGCCATTGCTTCCTAGATTAGAGTATAAGATTAAATATCAGAAACAACAATTAATTGTTCTATGTAAAGAAGAAGTAATTGTACAACGCGAGATACAGATGGATAGAAAAGGACGTCCGAAGTGAGTGCAGGAAGAAGACAGGTCAAGTAATAATGGATCCATGAATCTTAATTAGCTTGGTAATTAATTAAGGGGGTGATGATGATGGAGCCAGGAGACCCCTCTCTTATGGTCAAATGAAATGATAGATAGTCAAGACCAGTGACCTATGCATTAATTGGACTGTCAATAGTAATATGGAATCTGTGTTAATTGGTTGTCCTGCTAGAGCTACCTGACAAAACTCGGTTTTCGTTTGAGATCTGCGAGAGAGCTACTTGAAAAGGAGTCGTATATATAGTAGCAGTACGCATCACTGTATCAGAGAGCGAGCGCGAGAGAGAGATTAAGTGTTGGATTTTGTGTTTTCGTGTGAGCACGAATTAATGACTTAGCAGCAGGAACGCCCAATGGGGAGAGAGAGGGTAGGTAACGATCCTTCTGAAAGCACCTAACCATTAATTACCCCATCGCTTGATGCATTCATTACTTACTTAATTAATTAATTTCAGCCATTCATTTAATTGCAACCGTATATGTAATTATATATGCATTTGCACCAATCTTAACACACAAAGTTTGGTTGGATGGTGTAATTAAGGATGGGCACAGAACTAGTCCAGCGATAGAGATCATAAGTTGAGATAAACATATATAATCAACTTTCTGTTATGAACAATCAGATGAAACTTAGATAGTATAAAATTTGAAATAAATTAAATTTATAAATTTAAAAATATATCTATGGTATTTTTTTATTTTATTTGAAAAATCCAATATAAAAATGGTCAAAGGAATCATTGTCACGTGACGTCTTCTCGCACATGTATATTGTGTACATGCATGTATGGAGGTTAGGTTTTGATCTGAGGTTAAATAATAAATGTGCTCTCTGAAAAATTGATGCCATGCCATACATTTTATGCGGTTGTTGTATGAATTGGTAGGTAACAAAAGCTGATATATAGTTGATTATGACTTATTATGACCTGTTTGTTGACTTCCTTTCTGATTTCACATTCCAATACTTTTTCTTTGATTGATTCTGCAAAAAATTCTCACACGCATTTTCCTTGGCCCCAGTTTTCAATAAGATAAATAGACAATTACTTGTTTAAAGAAATGTTCCGAGTATCAAACTTTGCGAAATTTGGATAATGAATTTGAAAATTGTAACATCTACCTTAAAGAGAAAAACAAGGTAATAGTTCTTAATAGTTATTTTAATTGTATAATTTAAGATGTGCCTTATTTGAGTTGAAAGAAGCGACAATTCTGACAAAAGAAAAGTACAATATTTTATGATGAGTATCAACCTATATATGCTGGGGTTAAATAGTGGGAGAGATTAATTAAGCAGTTAACACGTTCACATTAATATCTTTAATAAAATTAGAGAGATTCTGCTATTTCAAATAATAATAATAATCGGAAGAATAATAGAAAGAGTCGTGTAGGTTTCTCTCAGACATTATCTAGAAGTGTGGTAGCTAGTTCTAATTAGTGTTTGGTAGAAGAATAAAAGGAAGAGTCGTAGTTAATTAGAAGATTAATATATGGATCAGTTTTTTATTTTATTTTAAATAATAGTATGTATTTAAATTAAGAAAAAAAATATTTTTACACATCAAATTCTGTGCCCAATGTCAGATATAAACACTTTAAAAAAAATACATATTTCAAAATTTAAATTATAAACTATATTGAATAGCTTCAAATATTTGGAGTGCAAATAAGAAGTGAGGATAAGAAATGTAATTATCACTCCTCTTAAATTAAATACCCAATCATTCATTAATTATCACACTTAAAATTATAGTAATTACGATGAGAACTCAGAAAACTTGGAAAGCTACTATGGAAAATTGGAAATTAATAATAGATAGTTATTGTATAGTGCGATTTTAATACCATAAAACAAATATACATTGTTCCAAGGTTTGCTACATCAAGAAAGAACACAAGAACGCTATAGACGCATATTTAAAAAAAATGTGACTATATGTTCACAACCTGGATTCATAAAAAGTTATGTTTTAATAATTCTATGTCATTGTTTGTCCGATTCATTTTCATTGACCTCATTTATTCTGACCATGATCTTTTATTCTAATTTTTATCTCCTAATAAAAATTATGTTGATTCATGTGCTCTACGGTTATAAACAAAATTGTTTTTGTACATTCTTCTGTATGGTTTTCTCATGATGTATTTGTTATATTTTATAAATTCAAACAATATACTTAATTATCTAATCTGAAAGAAATTAGTGACAGAAGACAATAATTGGCTACTAAATAATGCGCGTGCATTTTAGTGTGATTTTAGTGTGATTTTGTTTAATTATTAACAGAAATCGTTGTCCAAATGTCTAACACGCAATATTATTCAACAACCAAACAGATCTAGTAAAGGTGGCATTTAAATGCTAGGAATTGAAAAGAAATCGAACGGTCCCGATTCTTTCTCTCTGTACCATTCCAGCTGTTTTGTGGAGTTCGGTCGAAAGTTTTAGTACTTTTTTATGAGGAAAAAAGATACTTTCTAACACTTGAAAACTATTTGTCGTCTTTGTTCGTAAATGAGGGAATGTTTTGCAAAATAGGCCACACGTGTAGGTGTAGCCTACTCTATTTGAATCTATGAGAAAGTCGACCCCCATTTGCGAAATAGGTCGATAGTTTTTTATCTAAGCAATAAAATATTATATTTGAATCGATGAGAAATTCTCAAGATTATTTCCAAATCAAATAGTGCCGTCGTTTCCAACTCCGATCCAAAATCGAGCAGACATACATTCTCATGTTTATGTTTGTTTGCGACTGACACTGGACTTTCGTTTTCTCTAATATTCATTGTTATTATTTTTCTTGATGACGATTTTATCTTTTTTCTAATTGAAACTATATATGACATTTATACAATCCATGACTGAATTTAATTCATGTTGTGTAAAAATGTCCATGCCATCACAACACTGACCCAAATATTCTAGTGATGGCACCTCAACCATAGACTAGGCAATTTGAGACCAGTTCTTTAATGACTAGCCTCAGCAATAAGCTGTCATATTTATACTTGACTGAAATTATTTTATATATTTTTTAAATAGTATTGTACTACTATATTTTGTCATGATCATTGATCACTCAATGGTATACATCCTATTGCCGCTGAAATTATCATCTAATGATTTTGACATGTATAGTTTTGAAGAAATTATGTACGTAGGAGATGTTAGTTAATTAAATACATGCAAAAGAGAAAACTGTTTTGAAGCAATCGTGATTATGCAAGCCTAGGTAGTTAATCGGTTAATACTTAATAATTATGACATCCAAGAAATTAAAATTTGGAATTAGCAGTATATTTCTTTGATTGCGATTGGATAGTAGTTATTCCTGTGACGGAGACAACTCTAGAATATTGAGTCAAGAATTGAAACGGAGTTTGGCTACAAAAATGTGTTGCTTTTTCCAAAAAACCAACCAAACCACAGGAAAGCCGCGTGGCACCAATCAGATACTGCCATTTCTTTTGCATGGTAGAATTAGAGCAGCTAGTTCCTCTATATAAGCACCCTTCATGCCACTAGCTACTCCACCAACCTTCTCCTGGCAAATTAATCTTCTTCCACCTTAATTTGTTTAGCTTCAATACTATCTCCAACTACTCTAAAAGGTATATAACTACATATATATATATATATATTAGTATTGTTTTTGTGCTATAAAAATGCCTTTACCATATGAAACTGATAATTCTTTTTTTTTTTTAATATTCCATTGGTATAGGGGGGAACCTTTTTGAATTACTTGTAGGTATATATATATATATATATATATATATATAGTAAAGTAGTGTGAGTTTAAGCTCACTAAGATCATTGCTAAATTTAACTTAAAAAATTATCAAAACGGCTTTAAATGATAAATCTCATTTGCTCAATAAATTATTCATATCAAAATCTTAGAGGATATTAATTTTTTCTATTTTTGAAGCTTTTTAACTATTTGTTTCAATTTTTTTTGAAAATGGCTTATTCATATATAAAAACATTCATTATTTATTATTATTTTAGAATCATTTTCAAAAATTCGGAAAAAATAGTTAGAAAACTCTAAAAATAGAAAATTTCGGTATCCTAATAGATTTTAATATGAAAAATTTGTTGAGTTACTCGGATTTATCATTTGAAGCAATTCGATCATTTTTTGAGTTAAATTCACCAAAAAATTTGGTGAGCTTGAACTCACGCTAGCTTTACTTTATATATATATATATATATATATATATATATTGAGGGTCATGAATTAATTTTTTTTTATAAAGTACGGATGTGAATTTTGTTTTTTTTTCAAAAAATATGTATACAAAATTTTTAAAATCTATTTTTATATAAGTTGACGAATTAAGTTAACACTTTGTTGTCTGATGAAAATTGTACACTGATCGGTGTTTATAGATAAATTTGTAAGTTGACAGAGCACTAGACAACTTGTTTTAATTCTCAATTACATAGTTCTTTCTTTAATTTTTTTGAGTTATATTTTTTATGAAGGCACTTAATAATATACTGATAATATCTATATATAGTATTTGTTATTTAATTACTTGCATTATTTCATTCTTGCTAATTGCATGCATCATTCATTCTGGCATTAAAAGTTGTATGGTTATCAACTTAATCAACTCTGTATTCAATTATTTCGCATATGTTATGATTATGAATTAAATAATTTTTAACAACCATATATGAATGTCACATCTGATTTTCGTATTTCACTTTATAAATTATCCCATATATATGGGACCCACAGAATTTATCAGAATTTCTATCTGAAGGAAGTTTTCATAATTTGGAAAGCATATCTATACATAATAAAATTAGCAGTTTGAACTGTATGGAGATTCTCAGTCTCTCAATTAGATTGCATCTTCATGCATCTCCGAAGATTTAGCAAAGTAAGGAAGTAACTAAAATATTCTATTGTGTTGCTAACTTGTAGAAGCAAATGGAAGCGATGAACCAGATACGTCAGGCACAGCGGTCACAGGGAACAGCAGCTGTGCTCGCAATCGGCACGGCTACGCCACCTAACTTCATTCTCCAATCGCAATATGCCGACTACTTTTTCCGTGTTACTAAGAGCGAGCACCTCAACGAACTCAAGCAGGAGTTCCAGACTATCTGTAAGAACTCCACCAAACACACATATAACATATGCATGCATTAATTAATTGATGCACTTGTGGATTTCTCATATGTATATCCTCACACAGTAAAATTAACATTTCAGTTCATTAATTGAATGGCAAACAAGAATGATTTCACATTTTTCATGGTTTGTTTGTACATGAAAATACTTGAGCTAGATAATGGCCTAACTGAGAACATAGACCAAGGTTTGCATCATGTATGCAGAAATATTTCTGAGAAAAGTTTCTTGCTAATTTGTACCCAATTTATTATAGGTGACGAGACAAAAATCCGTAAGCGTCACTTTCACTTGACAGAGGAAATGCTTGGTAAGCACCCGAAGATAACCTCCCATAAGGATCAGGAATCGCTTGATGCCCGGCAAGACATTGTGTACAGTGAGGTGCCGAGGCTCGGTCTTGAGGCAGCAGAGAAGGCCATTAAAGAGTGGGGACAGCCGAAATCGAAGATCACCCACCTAATTTTCCACACCACGACAGGCAGCATTGATATGCCTGGTGCCGATCGACAGATGTTGAGGCTTTTAGATATTTCTTCCTCGGTCAAAAGGTCAATGATGTACCACCAGAATTGCTCTGGTGGTGGCACAGTGCTCCGTCTTGCCAAGGATATAGCCGAGAACACTCGAGGCACCCGTGTCCTTATTATATGCTCTGAAATCTCCTTGACGGCCTTTCGTGGGCCTTCCAATGGCCGCCACGACACTCTCCTACCTCAAGCAATTTTCGGTGATGGAGCAGCAGCTGTTATCGTGGGGGCTGAGCCAGACTTGTCAGTTGAGCGCCCACTTTATGAAATAATCTCAGCTCGTCAAACCACTTTCCCTGGCACAGAAGATGCTTTTATTGGCCACATTAGGCAAGACGGCCTCACATTGCACATGTCACCTTCCGCGCCCGAGCTTATCTCGAGGAGCATTGTCAGCACTCTCGCTGAAATAGTCGGACCGCTTGGGATTATTACCAATTGGAATTCAGCCTTTTGGGCGGTAAATCCCGGATTTCCAAAAATCCTAGAACAAATTGAAACTGAGTTGGCACTAGACAAGGAGAAACTGAAGGTGACGAGGCATGTGCTTGCTGAGTACGGCAACATGATGAGTTCGACCATATTTTTCATGCTAGATGAAATGAGAAAACAGTTGGTTGGAGAAGGGAAGGCGACGGTCGGAGGCGGAATGGAGTATGGGGTTCTTTTGGGATTTGGGGCTGGAGTCACCATGGAAACAACTGTCTTACGCGCCAATGCAAAAACTTCTTCTCAAGTAGAGGACGAAGTGTGGACCATTTAAATAAATATGCATGTGTATGTTCTTAATTAAATAAGCTCATATTGTATAATGAGCCGGATATTAATTAAGGATGCCTTGAAGTTTTAATATTTTGTAAGTGTGAAGTGCGGACTTAATTATGGTCTTGCTTTGTAATATTTACTACAAGAAATAAAGAAAAGCGTGCTCTAAACAAAATTTTGTTCTCCATAATTTTAGTTAAATATTTTCTGTTAGTAGGAACTAGGAAATGAGTGGATAATGGAGCTATTAATTTTTGACAAGATATTTGCACGTTGACATATAATTAATTGTTCTTTGTCTTTTTAATTTCCTTCAGTTTATGCTAAATCTAAAATTGACAAAAAGTTTTCTTGCAGGAAATTGAAATTCTAGAAATATTCAACTTTATTTAACTAATGTGTATGAGTAAATGCTATTTGGAAAAGAGTCAAATTATGACAATTCTTCACAATTTACATTTTATTGAGGATCTTGATTCGCCTATATATTGGTATTGGTAGTGGATTCCTCAGGCATATTTACAGTTAAATCATAATTATATCACTTTTTAATTTTCTTTTTCTTTTTGTTTGTTTTTTTTTTGGTGGGGTGGTCAACATGTAATTCAGGCAAATCAGTTTGGATTCTTAAAATTTCACTTAAATACATTAGTATAAAAATGTCAATAGTGTCAGTACATTAGTGTCAGACATTAAAAAAAAACGATATTGATAATAACAGTGTCAGCATTTGCACATAACCGATATTGATTAGTCAGCAAGCCTGAGTGTCAGTTTTCACAAATAATCGATACTGAAAGTGTGATGATTAGTGTCGATTTTCAAGAAAAAAATAATACTGATTATT
This sequence comes from x Bolboschoenoplectus mariqueter, assembly GCA_037678475.1. Taxonomy (NCBI): domain Eukaryota; kingdom Viridiplantae; phylum Streptophyta; class Magnoliopsida; order Poales; family Cyperaceae; genus x Bolboschoenoplectus; species x Bolboschoenoplectus mariqueter. The sequence goes on from CM075268.1 coordinate 3,528,966, forward strand.
GAGCAAATCTTAGTGTTGATTTCTTTTTGCAACCAACAATGAAAGTTGTGATTATCAATGTTGACAGGTTAAAAAAACTAACACTGAAGGCGGAATATCGGTTTAAACTTTAGTAATTAAGACTAAATATTTTTCATTTTTCTTTTATTTTTGTTTTGCTTTAGATTTTTGCTTGCTACTCACATTGAATTCTCTCTCTTGTAGAAATTAGCATGATTAACCAAAATCAATTTTTCGGTCTAGCATACGATGACCCAAACCAACACGTAGCAACCTTTGAGGAAATTTATAACACCTTAAAAATGAACAATGTTACACAAAATGCAATTAAATTAAGGGCATTTCTGTTTTCTTTTAGGGATAAGGTTAAGAAATTGGTTGCGGTCTTTAGAACTAGAGTCTATAAATTCGTGGGTCAGATGTCTAGAGTATTTCTCAATAAATATTTTTCATCATCTAAAATTGCTCATTTGAGGAACCAAATCACTAATTTTAAACAAAGGGACGGGAACCACTTAGTGAGGCTTGAGATAGATATCTGGAGTTGTTGAGGCTATGCCTACACCATAGATTGGAAAAATGGTTAATTTTGCAAATTTTCTATGAAGGGTTGATTTATAATACTCGTATCTCTATTGATGCAGCGGCAAGAGATAGTCTCATGAGCAAGAGCGCAACCGATGTCTTCAATCTCATCGATGAGATGGTAATGAATCAACATCAATGGTCGTCCGAGCACGGTGTTGCAATAGCAACTCCCGATCATTTGGAGACGGATGTAGTGATGAAACTCTCAACTAATGTAGAAGCAATGCAAAAGATGTTCAATCAAATGAATATCTTGGTCGTAAGTCAAGTTTCTCTTTGTGGGATTTGTAATGGTACGGATCATCTTTCAAATAATTGTACTGAAACTTTTACTAGTGATGGGGATTTGGAATAAGTCAATACTTTGAACAACGATTTTAGCCCGCAAAATAAACCATATTCTAGTACTTACAACCCCGGTTGGAGGAACCACCCAAATTTCTCTTGGAGAAATGACCAAAGTAATTCGAACCAAAATCAAAACCAGCCTAATTAAAATTTTGGTCAAAAACAATTTAAGTCAAATATGCCACAAAAGTCCAACCTAGAAAGAATGATGAAAAATTTCATTGAGCCCCAAAATAGAACTAATAATGAGATGAATGATAAATTTGATAAGTTGAATGTAAAAGTCGATTTGTTAGCAACTCAAAACAGGATAATAGAGAACTAAATAGCTCAACAAGCCGCGTCATCTTCGCGCCAAAATGGACATCTTCCACCTAAATCCGAAGACAATCCGAAAGAGAATGTCAAAGCCATAACACTTCGAAGCGGGTTTGAGTACAAAGGACCCGAGATGCCAAAGGAAATGAAGGAGAGCAAGTGAAGGAGCCCGAGACAAAAACCAACTCAACCAGAGAGGTCCCGCCTCAGGAACTGTCACAAGAGAAGAAAACTGGTAATGACTCCCCAAAATAGGTAAGCACGGAGGTACCCAACTGGTAATAGCCCCCCCCCCAAAAGACTTGTCAAGAGTAATATGGATAAACAATTCGGTAAGTTTGTGGAGTTGTTGAAACAGTTCAATGTGAATATTCCACTTACTGATTTTTTGACTCAAATGCCAATCTATGCAAAAATTTTTAAGGACATTTTGTCTAGTAGGAGAACACTTGAGTAAATCCAAACTGTGACCTTAAGTGAGAAAGTTAGTGCACTTTTATTGAACAAACTTCCTCCAAAACTTAAGGATCCTAGTAGTTTTTTCATTCCTTGTTCTATAGGTAACACCAAATTCAAATAAGTCTTGTGTGACCTTGAGGCAAGTGTGAGTCTTATGTCTAGATCAATTTATGAGAGAATTGGAGTAGGTGATCTAAAACTGACACGAATATCATTGTAACTTGCAGACAAATCGATTAGATTACCAATGGGTATAATAGAGGTTATACCAATCCAAGTTGAAATTTTTTCGTTCCTATTGATTTTGTTGTAGTTGAAATGGAAAATGATATCCAAACTCTACTTCTTTTGGGTCGTCCTTTTTTAGCAATTGTGGAAGCTTTAATTGATGTTAGGGATGAAAAACTAACACTTAGGATTGTGGAGGAGTCACTTGTTTTTCATGTAGAAAAATCTCTTAAGTTTTATTCTAATGAAGATATAATTTTCAGGGTTGAAATCATCGACGCCATTATAGCGGAGGAAATTGAGAAGATCATAATCGACGATCCGCTAAAGCGCAAGATTGCAAACCCAACGGAAGATGAAGTTGAAATGAATTTTGAAAAACTTTTGAGTCAATTAAATGGTCAAGCAATGTTGAATTTTGAGTTGATGGGAGAAGATGATCAAGATTTGGAATAGTTTGACGAAAATTTTCAGGAAATCAGAGGTTCTAGCCACTTTCTATAAGAAATTGCAGGTTGCAATAAAAATTAAGAATCCAAAAAAATTGACATTTTAGGGTCAGGGAATTCAGAAAGTTGTGAACTTGAAATTACAGGTCTCAAAAATTTGTCATTTTGGAGCTAGAAAATTCTAAGAACAACATGAAGAAAATTGCGGGTCATAAAAATTTTTTGAGTCGCAAAAAATTAGCAGTTTGGATGCAGAACATTCTTAGGATTCCAATGCTCTTTGTGGATCATATTTTTCATTTTGTGGGTTGTAAAAAGAAGTTTTTCTAGCTGAAACTCAGCTCTCCGAGTCCAAACCCAAAGCACAAAAGATTGAATTAAAACCACTCCCCTCTACTCTCCGCTATGAGTACCTTGGACCAAATGAAATCTATCTGGTGATTGTCAATACAAATCTAAATCGAGACCAAAGCGAAAATCTTCTTGATGAGTTGAGATTGCACCGAAAGACTATTAGGTACACGATTAAAGATCTCAAAGGAATTGTGCCTTCCCTTTGCAAGAATCTAATTTTCATGGAGGATGATCACAAGCCTTCAATTGAATCGTAAAAGAGGCTCAACTCAAATCTCAAGGAAGTAGTATGGAAGGAAATTCACAAACTCCTAGACGCCGGCATCATTTATCCAATCTCCGATAGCAATTGGGTAAGCTCGGTACATGTGGTACCGAAGAAAGGAGGAACAACGACTGTCAAAGGCACGAATGGCAAGCTAAACTTAACAAGGCTCATGACGGGATGGCGAATGTGAATTGATTACTGCAGGCTCAACTTCGCAATGAGAAATGATCATTTTTCTCTCCCATTTATTGATCAATTACTTAAAAGACTTACTAAACACAGTTTCTTTTGTTATCTAGATGGTTATAGTGATTTTTTCTAAATACCAATTCACCTCGAGGACCAAGAAAATACCATATTTACATGTCCATATGAAACATTTACACACCGTAGGATATTATTTGGTCTTTGTAATGCACCGGCCACTTTTCAAAGGGTCATAATGGATATTTTTTCAGACCTTATTGAAAATGTCATGAAAATTTTTATGGATAACTTTTCGATTTATGATACCCCATTTGATGAATGCTTAATTAATCTCTCTAAAATGCAAACAATAAGGAGGTGAATTTGGTGCTCAATTGGGAAAAGTGCCACTTCATGGTGTAAGAAGGAGTGGTACTTTACCATGTCGTGTTGGAGAAAGGATTGAAAGTTGACCAAGCCAAGGTCGAGGTAATCGAAAAATTACTGCCACCAACGAATGTGAAGGAAGTGCGAAGTTTCTTAGGACATGCGGGATTCTATCGGCGATTTATCAAAGTTTCTTAAGCCTTTAACTAATTTAACCATGAAAGATTCAATTTTTGACTTTAATACAAAGTGTCTTGATGTTTTTTTGTAGGATAAAAAATGCACTTGTCTCAACACCAATACTTCAACCGCCGAATTGGAGCATTCTGTTCGAGATCATGTGCGATGTAAGTTACACGGTAGGAGTCGTGTTGGGACAGCGGGTAGACAAGAGGTCACATGCAATTTACTACGTGAGCAAAGATCTCGATGAAGCGCAAATAAATTATACAACTATCGAAAAGAAGCTACTCGCAGTGATGTTTGCCATCAATAAGTTTCGGTCTTACTTGGTGGGGTCGAAAATTATAGTCTACACCGACCATGCCGCTATCCACTATTTGTTGAATAAGAAAGATGCAAATCCGAGACTCATTCGTTGGACGCTCTTGGTTCAAGAGTTTGATTGGAGATGAAGGACAAAAAAGGCACAGAAAATTCAGTGCGGATCATTTGTCTCGAATCAGGCAAAAACCAAAAGAAGGAGAGTTGCTCATTGATGACTCATTCGTATGCGAGCAACTTTGCCGCGTGAGCACTCTCCTAGCTCCATGGTATGCCGATTATGCCAACTTCCTTGCTTGCGACATAATACGGCCGGAGCTCACCTATCAACAGAAGCAAACGTTTTTCGCCGATGTGAAGCACTACTTTTGGGATGACCCATTTCTTTTCAAGTTGGGAGTTGACGGAATCCATAAAAGATGTGTTTCGGATGATGAAATCCATTCCATAATGTTCCATTGTCATTCCTCACCTTATGGCGGGCATGCTTCAACCAACAAGACCGTCGCTAAATTCTCCAAGCAGGATTCGTTTGACCAACTCTCTTCAAAGATGTGAGAAATTTTATTCAAGCATGTGACAAGTGTCAATGCATGGGAATTATTTCGAGGCGACACGAGATGTCACTCAACAATATTTTGGAGGTAGAGTTGTTTGATATTTGGGGCATAGATTTCAAGGGTCCCTTTCCAAGTTCAAGCAACAACAAGTACAATTTAGTTGCAGTGGACTATGTGTCGAAGTGGGTTGAGGAAATTTCGAGTCCGACGGTCAACTCACAAGTGGTCAACCGCCTTTTCAAAAAGGTGATATTTTCGAGATTCAGGGTGCCTCGAGTAGTGATAAGTGATGGTAGTTCTCATTTTATTAACCGCCAATTTGACAATATTCTAACCAAATACAGAGTCAAACATAAGGTTACAACATGTTACCATCCGCAAACAAGTTGACAAGTAGAGATCTCTAACCGTAAAATAAAAAATATCTTGCAAAAGATGGTGAGTCACACGAGAAAGGATTGATCCGCGAAACTAGACGAAATATTTTGAGCATACCGCACGGCATACAAAACTTTGATATTTGTTTTAGTTCTCCTATTCCTTTACTTGTACTTGTATGTATAGTTGTTTTTAAAAAAATAATGAAAATCAGAGAATCAATTTTTGATTTAGTGATAAAATCAATATTGTTTTTCATCTAAGAGGTTTTAGATTTGAAACTTAAATAAATAATTATTTATGAATATTTAAATTTGAATGACTTAAATCTTCTTCTTTATATAAAAAAAATGATGAAAATTGGTTCTCCTGCTTGAAGCAAATTTAAAAAGAAGAAGAATAGAACCTTTTTTTCTCAGCTTTCAAATGTTCAGTAAGATCTCATAGTAATAATTTTATGTGATTCCATACGCACACAAAAAGAAAAATAATTTGGTTTTACAATTAATCTTGTAATTTTCTTTCTTTTTTGATAAATCCGCTGGTTCTTCAATTTATATGATGGTTGGCACATGTCAACATATTTAAACAGTAAATAGTTTGGCTGCTTCTTGGACTAGATCAATAACTAACACCGTGGAGTTTACAGAAGTCATAAGAAGGAAAAAGAAAACCAACACGTATGCAAGTCTTGATAATCATGGAAAAAAATATAGTTTCTGATTTTCTATTATGCTATATAGTATATAAATGATAAATTATAAAAGAATTTTTTTCAAATTTATTTTATATAAATCTTAACATAATTAGATAAATAATATATTACATTATATTATATTATATAATATAACGTAATAAATGATACAAATCTGTCGAAAGAGGTATGTCTATGATTAAAAGTTTGGAACCTAACTCTTAATATTTGAAGCTCTTGTAACATTAAACTTTGCAACAAAGTGGCCATAGTATTTTATGAAGTTGAAATGGACTATGGACCTAGGCCTGAAAAAGACAGGAGCAAAATTTATAGAGCTTAATCAATGTTTCTAATATAAATTGTTTTATAAACTTGTTTGTCCAAGAAAACAAGAATCTGGAAGCCAAAGCCTCGCTCCTTCTTCCAGAGAAATATTATAAATTGCAACTTGAACTTTAAGTAAGCATTTACGTTTCGCTGTAATATATTTTTATATATTTTTATTTTATATAAATATTTTTAGTATATATTTAATTTTCATAATATATTTAATATTTATGATAGATATATTTTTAATTATTTTGAAAGTTATTTTGAAAGTAGTGTATCAAATTTAAGTTAATTTGAAATTTCTCTAATATTCTGTCAAACAATATAAAAATTTTAATTATAGAGTTTTAATCGTTTAATGATGAATGACTAATTAAATTTTACATTGACTTAAATTTGATATATTATCTGACTAAATAATTAACTATGCATCTACAAATATTTTTTTAACTTGAATAATATTTTTGACATATATACACTGTAAAATAGATGTATAATAAAAATTAGATGTATGTTAAATTTATTCATTTTATATATACAAGAAAACCATGAGTAGCAAAATAAAAGGGAAAACGAAAATAATAAAACATTGATAAAGATATTTCAAATCTAATAGGGGGATAAAAAAATGCTAACTTCTGAGAGTAAAAACTAAAAAAATAACAACAAAATGATAAAAAGATGGAAGAAAATGAATAATTTTTAATTTTCAAGGAGCACCCTAATTAGTTTAGAGAATTAAGCAGCCATTAAATAATAAAAAAAATTTCATGCTCATAAGTTCAAAGGAGAAAAACATAATGTACTTTTACATCACTAATATCAAAAGTAATAAATTTTGATTGAATCTAGATGGTTGTATATAAACCTCAAACTTTAAAACTCTTCTATCAAGAGTGTTTAATTTGTCGTTTAGTTTCAAGGTAAATCAAAAGGCTACGTTCAAGAGAAGAAGTCTAGGCGAGCGACAAGGATGCGAGAAGGGCTTTGAGAGAATAAAATTGATATCCTACAACTTATATAAAATTAGAATAATGTATACATATAACATATATTATAGGACAAGTATATACATAAGATTTCATATTTGTCACAAGTATAAATATTTATGTTGTTGTCAATTAAAAAAAATTACTTCAGCTGCCCAATACGTAAATAAAACCAACAATTTGGACATATATCAAAGTTTAGTGACTAAAAACGGATAAATAAAAGTTGAGTGTTTGAAAACGATTTGAGGTGAAGTTTAGTGACCTCTGAAAAAATTTATCCAAAAAAATTGTTCAAATAGTTGTAGAAATATAATGTCCAATTTGAATAATTGAAAATAAAAATGTTCAAACAACTTAAAAAAAAATTGTTCAAATAAATGTAGAAACTACAGTGACCGAACTATTCTCAATACTTATATTATTATACTATAAATAATTGTAAAAAAATATTGTTGAAATATTATAAAAACTATAATGTCTGAACCATCTCTCAATATATACATAAACAAACAACTATTAAAAAAAATGTGTTGTTCATTCAACTATCGAAAGTACAATCCGATCCATCCTTTAATATTTATATTAAGGTACTACAAAAAATTAAAAAAAATACTGTTCATATAATTGTAGAAATTATAGTGTCTGAACTATTCCTAATATTTATATAAAAAAAAGACAAACAAACACCTAAAAAATACTATTTATTTAACTATAAAAACTACAGTATTTTTTGTGATTACCAAACCTTTATATTAGTATTATTATTATTATAGATGTGCATCTGGTAGGATATATTAATTATTCAAGTCTTATTTGGTAAGATATATTGATTTGGTCACTGACAGGCAGGTATGGAGCTCATGATTTGGTAGATAAACAGTTTTGTTTTCATGAGAAGATTTTCACCTATGTGTGCAGAACTCATTTTTGTTTATTTATTCTTTTAATTTTGCTGTAGGAAGTTACCAATTTTGATGTTGTTTATACATTGAATTTTGTGATTTAAAACGTCAACGTGAGGCGTTCAGCGAATTCCTAAAATATGCTTAATTATTTATTGCTTAAGAAGGAATCTTCCCGAAGAAAGTTATCATATATAATAAGTAGAATATATAGGGTGGAAGAATGCTAACAAAACTTGGAGATCTTCATCCAACACTTGGGGGGAAGAAAATATCTACCGGGAGAAGAGCAAAGTCTCCCGTTTTATATTACAAAAATGTCATTCATTATTAAGCAAGTTTAGTAATTATATTATTTGTTGAATACCGATAAAAATAAAAATTATTATTTATTATTATAACTATATATTGTTAATATAATGTTATGATTTTGTAACAATATTTTAGTGTCAACATTGAAATAAAAAAATTATAACTCTATATACTTTTAGAGTATATATCAACAAAATGAAAAGTTATAATTTTTATAATAATTTACGTTATAGTTCATATTAATCATGATGATGATGATTATTAATATTAATAATAATAATAATATTTTTTTTTTATTTCTGAATGTAATTTTAATCATCACAAGAAATTTATATGAACAGTAATTATTTCTTGTAATATTTGTTAACAATCAACATGTTCTTCTTCCAAATTAAGAATACCAAATATTCCTACAAAAAAGTGGAATTGAGTGGTAAAACAATTCTTCCATAAGGTTTTTTTCTTTCACCTAATTTCAGAAAAAAGATTTTTTTTTATGGATATTTAAAGTTGGATAATTATATTTTTATCTTTATTTTGAAAAGAAAATTATGTGCTAAAGTGGGCGCATAGGTGTCCTGTGAAAAGAAAATTATGTGCTAGTGGAACATATATATGAAGAAATATATGCAGAAGAAATGAACTTAGAAGGCGATGTTGACGAAGTCCTTCTGGATGGTTAGGAGAATTAATACGCATTAATTGAATAAATCTCTGGACATGATGTAATTGTTTCCTAGCTAAAAGGTGCTACGTGGAGATAGGATAGTTTTTGTCTGACTCTGGGGTAGTTAGTCTCACCTTGGGCAGCGGCAGACTTACAAGTAGATATGGTCAATTGTACGTTTTTTTTTAATAGGCACGATTTCTTATATTTCCCTCACAAATTTTATAATATCATATTTATACTCTTAAATTACTAAAACTCTAATTTTCATTCCACCAACCCACTCTTAGCCATCACAACTACCTCGTCTTTTGTTCAGGGAATCCGAAACTTGGAACTCAGCCGTATTCTTTTGAATGGAATTGGAAAATAGCTCCTGAGATGGAGACAAATTGGAGAAATTTGGAGACTGACAAAATTGTGACGGAAGCTTTGTGCAGGAATTTGCCTGGACAGATGTATTTAACTTGGAGAATTTTGGGAAAGTGGAAGGACCCACAAAATTTGACTGTAGCAGTTGTTTCCTCATGTCTACTATAAATACACCTATGATGCCGCTCACCAATTCATCACTCCATCCACCTCCTAGCAACCCAGTTCAATTTCTCTTCAACTTCTATACACATAATTTCTTTGTTTCGTTTGAAACATCTACCACCTTAGTTATTTACTTCTATTATGTAAGTAACTGTTCTTGTGTAGTTGGGTTAATTATAATTTATAAAATAATGCTTTTTCTGTATGATATATATACAAGTTTTAAATGAAATGAAATCTATAGGAGATTATGGATAAATGTTTAAGTTGACAGATCATGTCATTAAAACCACTTTATTTTCTTAATTACCAAGTTAGTTCTTTCTTTGAACTTTTGAGTTATATTTTTCAGGATGGCACTTAGTTTTATCTTAAAAAAAAAGATGGAACTTATATATATGTGATAATGACTACATAGCATGTCTTATTTCTTTTCTTTCCTTCTTTCTTACTTTTTCCCCTCTATATTATTATTATGATCATTATTATTATTATTATTGTTCTTGTTGTTATTATAGTTATTATTATTATTATTGCAGTTTTCTTCCATGTCTTAATCTTAGCATCCTTAAAACTTGTTTTACAAACAAGTACATCATAATTCATTGAATATCTAGGTGTCGTATAGTCGCTGGTCCCAAAAGTTGTATGGTATCAGCTTAGCCAATTTAATATTACATTAATCTGTATGTGTTATAACTTATAAGTAACAAATATGATATATATATATATATATATATATATATATATATGTGGGTCATCAGAATTTCTGATATATAGTTTATCTGATTTCATTCTATAAACGTACGTCTTCATATGGGGGCCCGTAGAATTTGTTAGGACTTTTGTTGTTATCATTTGGCAATAATTTCTGTAATTAATAAAATAATCAATTTGCATTAGGGACTCTTAGATTACTTCTTCATGAATTCATGCAGTTAAAAGATAATTAACCAGAAACTAAATTATTCTTTTATGTTGCTAATATGTCAGAGGAGAAGCAAAATGGAAGCCATCAATCAGATACGTCAGGCACAACGGTCACAAGGAACAGCTGCAGTGCTCGCAATCGGCACTGTTACACCGCCTAACTTCATTCGCCAATCTGAATATGCCGATTACTACTTTCGTGTTACCAAGAGCGAGCACCTTAAGGAACTCAAGCAGGAGTTCCAGACTATCTGTAAGAACTCCACCAAATATATATACATATGGATGAACTGATGCACTTATAGATTTCTCATATAATAAATATTTCCAACCATTAACATTAAAGCAGTTGGTGAATTCAATGCAAACAAGAATGGTTTCATTTTTCATGTGTTAATCTTACATGAAAAGTTCCTTGAGCTAAGATATAAATGCCTATCTGAGAAATTGATCAAATTTAGCATTATGCAAGAAGAAATATTTCTGGGGAAATTAAGTTACTTATTGAGCTGTATACTTAAATGCCTTGTAGGTGACGAGACGGAAATTCAGAAGCGTCACTTTCACTTGACAGAGGAAATGCTTGAGAAGCACCCTAAGATAGCCTCGCATAAGGATCAGGAATCACTCGATGCGAGACAAGACATTGTGTTCAGTGAGGTGCCAAGACTAGGGGCTGAGGCAGCGAAGAAGGCCATCAAAGAGTGGGGACAGCCGAAGTCTAAGATCACCCACCTAATTTTCCACACCACGACAGGCAGCATCGACATGCCTGGTGCCGATCGCCAGATGTTGAGGCTTTTAGATCTCCCTTCTTCTGTCAAACGGTCAATGATGTACCACCAGAACTGCTCCGGTGGTGGCACAGTTCTCCGGCTTGCCAAGGATATAGCCGAGAACACCCGAGGCACCCGTGTCCTTGTTATCTGCTCTGAAATCTCATTGACGGCCTTTCGTGGGCCATCTGAGGCTCACATGGACACTCTCATACCTCAAGCAATTTTTGCTGACGGTGCAGCAGCTGTTATCGTGGGGGCTGAGCCAGATCTGTCAGTTGAGCGCCCGCTTTATGAAATAATTTCAGCTCGTCAAACCATTCTTCCCGGCACAGAAGATGAATTCATTGGCCACATTAGGCAAGACGGCATCACGTTGCAAATGTCACCTTCCGTGCCCGAGCTTGTCTCAAGCGGCCTTGCCAATACACTCTCAGAGACAATTGGACCACTTGGGATCATTACCGATTGGAATTCAGCCTTTTGGGCAGTAAATCCCTGTTTGCCGACTATCCTAAAACACGTGGAGGCTGAGTTGGCTCTAGAGAAAGAGAAACTGAAGGTGACGAGGAACGTGCTTGCCGAGTACGGAAACATGATGAGTTCGACCATATTTTTCATGCTAGATGAAATGAGGAATAGTTCGGCTAGAGAAGGGAAGGCGACGGTTGGAGGAGGAATGGAATACGGAGTTCTTTTGGGGTTCGGGGCTGGGATCACCATGGAAACGACCGTCTTACGCGCCAACGCAAACACCTCTTCTGAAGTAGAGGATGACGATGTCTGGACCATCTAATTATGTAGACTGGCTAGTGTGTTCTTGAATAAGCTCATCTGATGCAATGAGCTCCCTATTTACAAAGTGATGCCTACATATGAAGTAATTTGTACTTTAATTTACATGTGTGTACTTATGTTTGAACATGTTTTGCATTGGTAAAAGAAATAAAGAAGAACATGTCGTTTCATTTCTAAATCTTTCAAATGATATTACTTATTGTGTGATCCAAAGGATATCTATAATCTATTCCATTTAGCGCAAAAAGAAAAAATAGTTTCTCTTTACAATCGCTCTTGTGATTTTGTTTTCCTTCCTTCCTTTTTTGTCTTATTATTTTTATTATTTCTTTTTGTGGATGAATCTGATTCTTCATTTATATCGTAGGACTTGGGACGTGTCAATAGACATGTGAAATAATAGTTTGGCTTTCTTCTTTGATAAGGTCAATAACTTACACATCAGCTTTTGGAAATTCATAAAATCAGAACAAAGGAAGGAAAAAAAAATAGAAGACGGGGGCACATATTCAAGTCTTCACAATTATTGAAAATTTGAAATAAACATAATTCTGCTTAGATGTCGAAAGAGCTAGCTAGGCACATAATCAGCAGAAGTTTGACCAGAGAAATTGAAAACCTACCTTTACCTCTTAATATTGTTGAAGCCATTTCCACTTGACTCATTCATACTATTTTCTGAATTTTGAAATGGCTATGGACCTAGGGTCTCAACATGTACAGACCTAATTAAAGGCCCAGCACATGCATGCTCAGCCTATGCTTTGTGGCTATGGAAACCATTTAGCAGGCCGACATATATAAGAGAGTTTTATAGGTCATTTGTCAAAATACTAAGCAAAAATATAAGGAAATTAATGGGTGTGGATGACTTGATGACAACACCTTTATTCGGTCAGGTAATGCTTCAAAATTTCATTAGAGAAACCCTTTTTAGCGCTTTTTTTTGTTTTGAGAAAAGTGGGGAGATCCACCAGTTTCATTGAAACAGTAAAAATTAGGTGTTGGTACCACCTCTCTGGTACCAATCACCCAATAGAACAGTTTACACATCATACTAAATTTTTCTAAAATATCACAACCTATCTACCAACAAAATACTAGCAAAAACAAAAACATAGGTGTTATGCTAAAAATTATCACCAAAGCAAAAGATTTAAAAGCACATGAAGCAAATTTATAACACTATTAAGAGGTAGCTTCTTCATCTGTCACAATATCTTCATTTGCTGGTACCAAAGCCAGATTACTCTCTGGTCCAGACCCAAGGGTGAGTTCCTTGGCCTCCATTTCCTCCTGATTCCTTCTTCGTACCTGTAAAAGAAGGAGGTCTACATCCTGTGGTAATATCAAGGTTAATTTAATTAACATTTTTTCATTTCTAGACTTGCATCAAAAGCTAGTTAAACTAATGATGTGCATTCCAAGAGCCTGTAATGATCTACATTGAGTATGTTGAAAATAAATTTGAGTTCTCTCTAACCAGATCATCCATAAAACTGCATCCGTTACTAATTCTACTAAACAAGAGTCCTTAAGTGGTATATAAGTATCCAAAGTCCACAAATTTGCTAAAGTATCACCAAGAAACTGAAAATTATTGTGTGTAGCAATCCAAGACCATAAATTTCTAATATCTGAACAATTGACAAATAAATGATCAATAGATTCATATTCCCCACAAAAGACACAAGATGAATCACCCTTTCAGAAAATTTTTTTTATTAATATTTTATTTCTTTTCACCAACCAAAGAAAGATTTGAATTTTGTAAGGTATTTTTGTATTCCAAATTGAAGCATATTCTGTATTAGGAATTCCTCAATAATCTAACCAAGCATAAAGAGATTGAACATTGAATTTTCCTGAACTATGCCATCTCCATGTAATTTTATCTAAAATTATGGCTGAAGTGTAAAATTTACCAATAAAGAATTCAAATTCCTGAAATTCTTTGAGATAAACATGAACTAACTGCCTATTGAAAGTAATATAGGGAGTATCATTTAGGAAAGCTTGAGCTACCGTAATAGAAGGATTTGTAGCAATAGAACATAAGTTTGGAAAAATATGTGAGAAAGGAATTTCACCAAGCCACCTATTTTGCCAAAAGCTAACAGTTGCACCGGAACCTACTATTTTATAAATACTAGTATCAACTATGTGCTTATCAACTAGTAATCCTTTCCAAAAAAACAAAATATAGTAATCTGTTATGTGTGTTAGAATATTTAGAGATTAAAATTTGTTTCCATATACCTTTTTCCTCAGGATTTTGTAGTCTAATCAATCATTTGAAAAAAAGAGCCTTGTTCGTAGTATTTAAGTCAATAACACCAAGTCTACCTTGATTTTTTTTCCTACATACAATTCTCCTAGAGACTAGTGCATATTTTTTCCTAACTGAGCTACCTCCATATCACAAAAACTTTTTCTAATTTTATCTATTCTTTGCCAAACATTCATAGGAAGTCTATAAATAGACATCCAATAGAGAGGTAAAGCTGAGAGTACAGAATTCAGTAAAACCACTTCCTCCTAATGAAAGCATTTTGCTTTTCCCACCTTGTAATTTGTTTTCAATTTTTTCAATTAAAAAGTTCCAGTGGGTCAGAGGTTAGATTTTTCCAATGCAACGGAACTCCCAAATAAGTTAAGTAATAGGTAAAAAACCTATTTTACATCCTAACGTATTTGCTAAATGTAAGCCATCTTCTTCAGAAATATTTAAAGGAATTAATTCACATTTAGCGTAATTAATTTTCATTGCTTATAAGTTCTCATAACCTATAAGTATCCATTTTAAAGCCTCTATATTAATATAACTAGCTTCTAAAAACAATAACGTATCATCTGCAAAATGCCGACAATGGTTTTTTTTAGCACTAGAGTTTCGAGATAGACAACGGGTACTTCGGTTTGTTTGAGTAGTCAAAAACAATATACTCATTAGAGGACAATGGCTTCCACTATTACAAAAACAACTTTCGTAAATGTCATTTTAGCAATGGTTATTTAGGAAAACCGTTAATGAAAGTGTCTGGTGGTAATTCGAAAATTTATATGAACACTTTAGCAACGGTTATTAATAAAAAATCGTTGCTAAATGACTATCCAGAAAATAAATAAAAAAAAGACTTTTAGCACCGGTTTACTAAAAAAATCGGTGCCAAATGTCAACCCTTCAGTACTGGTTTTTAAAGAAAAATTGGTGCGAAAAGACTGCGTACAAAATAAAAAAAATAAAAACTTTCAGCATCGGATTTTCTTAGAAAACCGGTGCTGAAAGTCGCCTTTCACAAACGATTGTTTAAATAACCGTTATCGAATCTCCTTTTTTTAACTTTTTTCTGGAGGGAAATCTCGCGTTTGTTGGACCTTTAACAACTGTTTTACATCGTAACTGGTGCTAAATGTTTGTATTATTTTTTAATGTGCATACATTAGCACCTGTTTTCTTCTAATAGTCGTTTCCGAAAGTCTCAATAGATGAGTTTTTTTCTCCCCCAAAGAGTTTCTTTGTCATTTAATATTTTGCCTAAAATTTCAATAACTTCACCAGAACAAAGAGGCTCCCATAGAGAGTTTTTTGTCATTTCATACTTTGTCGAAAATCTCAATAACTTCACCATAATAAAGAGGCGGCAAATTAAATTAGCTCCCATCACCAACACACACCAACACAGGCTCGCACACCCTAACCCTAGCCTGGGCCTTTCCCTACTATTTGATTAATTATATACACTAATTATAATTAGTGAATTATTTTTTAATCATATATTATTATATAGCATTAATCAGTTGTTAGCTGCGTTTGAGATGTAGTAGTATTGTTGTATAGGCACTAATTTAACGGAATTTATATACCCCATTAGGTCGGTACCCATTCGAGATTAACCCAATAGGGGTTAATCTCCAATAGTCCCCGTTGGGACTGCTCTTTGAATACTTTGTCTCATTTAGAATTAGTGGATATACCCTAGCCAATCTGGTGTTTGAGAGAAATCCAGCAGCATTTTCCCAGATTGTTCCTACGGGTACGTACGTACATGCACGTGTGCGTTTGTGTACCTGGGGAGCTAAGGGGAAATGCTGTCGGATTTTTTTCAAACTCCAGATTGGCTAGCGTATGTTGACTTATGAGACAATGTATTCAAATGTGTTGGTTTGGATGGTTGGCCATCCTGAAGCCTTGTAGGTTATATTCAACCCTAAAACCTAATATTGTACGCATGCATAATTAAAAATAATTTTTTTTACAGATAGATGGTAATAATTGGATGTACTGAATTATGCGGGATACAATCGAATATTTGACAGAACTTCGGAAGTAATTGGATGTATGGAAAATATGAGGCGGAGGGGTTGACTGTATAATTCTATGTCCTTGTCGAGATTGTCAGAACTTGCGAAAATTTCCAAATCGAAGACGTGAGAGATCATTTAATTTGTCATGCATGTAAGGAACGATACATCCGATGGGTATGGCATGGTGAGAGCTCTGAAGAATCGATTAACGTCAGGCCGAGTAGGACTGGACCTGACTCGGAAGAATTTTCATATCGAGGCACTGATGTACAGTCTGAAATGGAGGGTGAAAATGCCGAAAATTTAGATAGTACATAGTATATGAAACATAATGAATTGAAAACCGACGTGAAGTTTGAAAAAATAAAGATGGGTTTATATCAGTTAATTTCAGCCGGTTGTGATATCACGACGACTCTTTTATACTGGCAAAACAAGTAAAGCAAGTGTTTTACGTTGTTGATCCGGCCGATAAAAAATGGCATGTTGTCATTTCGGGTAAAAGATGTATTGTTGGGATTGGAGATGTCATGGACGAAGAAGATTGTGATTATTTTGACGAAATCCCTCCATTTTTCTATCGGTATCGAATCCATGCCATTTGACAATAATCTTGAAGCAACCTATTTACAAAAAGATCATGAAGAAAGATTGTGGACCCAAAAGCGAAAATCAAAGAAATCGAAGAAGACCGGCTAGATTTGATTGTTAGGTGACTTTTAGGATTATTATATTTTTCTATCAATTTAATTATGTTTTATTTTGTAACACTTTATGGTTATATTTTATAATTTAATTTTGAGTGAATTATATATTATTTTTGTTTTTCTCCATATTCTGTAGCATGATATGTGGGGTCCACTATCATTCTACCCGAAAAGGAGAAAAACATGATAAATTTTCGGCACCGGTTTCTTCAAAATAACCATTACGGGAGGGTTACTTTCAATACCGGTTGTAGTATAAATTCAGTGTGAAAAGTACACTTTCCGCAACTATTATTTTGTAATAACCGGTGCGGAAAGTAACTCATCCACAACGGCTATTTTTAAAAAATCGGTGCTGAAAGTTTCTTTCAGCAACGATTATTTACGAAAAATAAGTGCTGAATGTTTTCATTTCGAATTTTTTTGCCCCTAAACACCCGAATGTCTCTAGGTGTAAACCCTTAACTTCTCTCCCGATCAACCCTTAACCTCTCTCTCTCTCTCTCTCTCTCTCTCTCTCTCTATCTCTCCCTGCCTCTCTCTCTCTCTCTATCTCACCCTGCCTCTTTCTCTCTCTTCCTAACCCTTCTTTGCTGCGCCCAACCCTTTTCCGCTACTCCTAGCCCGGGCAAACTTCTTCGCCGACCCTCTCCTTTCTATGACCGCCTCTCTCCCTGTCGTGGCCTCTCTCCCTGTCCTTCTCAGTCCCTTCCTGTCCCTCCCTCAATCTCTCTCCTAAGGTTAGTAATCTAATTTTTTATATGTAATTAGTTTAATTAGTTTAGATAATTAATTAGATTAAGTAATTAATTTATACAATTAATATGTTTTAGATAGTTTAATTAGTTTGCCGAGTTTAGATAGTTTAATTAATGCAATTAATTTAGATTATTGGATTAATTTGGATTATTTAGATGATTGTTAGATTGTTGGTTTAATTTTTTTACAATTGGTTAGATTATTAGATTATGTAATTAATTTGAGGATCTTGATAAATTAATTTCAGACTTTAATTATGCTTGTAATTTGGGATTGATATCTAATTTTATTGAATGCAGTAATATCTGGATCCGGAGGATCTGGGGGGTTCGGGAAAAGAGTTAGAAGATAAAATACTTGCGGTAAGCACATCGCAAAAAATGACGGTGACATGAATATCGAGTTTGCTGAGGACAGCACGCCATTCGGCCTAAACTGTAGCTTATTCAGGAACTATATTGTAGTGATAGCAAGATATCGGGTATCAATCCCAATAAAAGACTAGAAGCATGTCGACCCGAGGGTAAAGGATGCCATATGGGCCGAAAGGTAAATTGCTAAAACCTAAACTATAAAGTTAAACCGCTCAAAACTAAACCCTAATTTGTCGATAATATTTGTGTTTTTAGGATTTCTGGCATATCGAGAATGACGGCTATAAACCGAAGTACACTTAAATCATGGCCGAGCGTGGGAAGGGATGAAAATCCTGGATGGTAAGGAAGTACACTTAAATCTGAACCCAGGTCAGCAACATCCGTGTGATTTGTATAATATCACTTTGGAGGATTAGAACCAGTTTGTTCAACATGTGTTGTCCGAAGACTTTCAAGTGTAAAATAACAATTATATAAAATAGATTTCGATTTGTCAATTTTTTTATCACACTAATAATCTCTTTTAATTTTATTAACAAAAAAAAGTGCGCAAGGGCGAGAGGCGGCGAAGAAAAACATCCATCCTCACACACATGAATGAATTAGCTGGTTATGCTGGGGCGATGAAAAGATGGAATGAGTCAGACATAATTTCATCGTCGTCGTCTTCGCCGTCTCCAATCAGCTCTATAGTCGATCCAAGAAGCTACAAAAGGTTGAGAGCGCGAGCGACCTCTACTAGTGAGTGACTTGCTGTCATCTAGAACTCGGTGACTCAACAGGCCCTTCGACGAGCGGCACGTAATTTTACAAACTCAAAATTTCATTTTTAATGTAAATTTCTTCTTTAACAAGAAGAAACGCTTGAAAAATTTAGTCAAGGTAACTTTGTATTTTGACGTAAATTTCTTTCTCGACAAGAAGAAACGCTTGAAGAAATCAGTCAAGATAATTTTATTTCGTATTGGCAGAACGATATCTTGACATCGACGATTGGGACACTCCGGATTTTGCCGGGAGGCTAAGAGGACACTCCGGATTTTGCCGGGGTGAAATCCGTTTTCGACAAATCGGCGAAGAGGAAGACAATTCACTCCGATTGCATCTCCAAGTCGCAAGTAAATTTTCAATAAATTAACATTTAAAATAAATAATACATGCATTATTTACCGTACTACCATTGTAAATTTTCTGTTTGTTTAATTACATTTAAAGGAGGAGCTCAGCAGACAGATGGAGGAGCTTAGTGTTGAGTTCGACAAAAAAATGTAAGATTTCTTTGTACAAATCTGCATGCCGGCGTCAAATCTTGCTGCCCCTCCCCATGATTTCTTTGCAAATCCTATTTCTTTCAATAAATTAGATTTCTTAATGTAAAAATATATTTAGTGCAGCTACGCGAGCAGGTACTATAATTTAGTCCAATGACCGACAACTTTAGTGCAGCTACGCGAGCAGGTACTATAATTAACCGA
The DNA here is from genome assembly GCA_037678475.1 of x Bolboschoenoplectus mariqueter. Classification (NCBI taxonomy): domain Eukaryota; kingdom Viridiplantae; phylum Streptophyta; class Magnoliopsida; order Poales; family Cyperaceae; genus x Bolboschoenoplectus; species x Bolboschoenoplectus mariqueter. The sequence goes on from CM075268.1 coordinate 3,548,560, forward strand.
AGTTTGTATTCTTATTTAATTTTCATTACTAATATTATGATGTGGAGGACAAGACGTCGTTGAAGTTTGAGAAAGGGAAAGGTAAAGCAACGGTGCCAACGGTAGTTTCGATTGTCTGTCGGGAGGCGCTTCTCGATGAGAGCGCAGTGAAACTCCTTGACGAAACTTGTTTCCATCTGTATCAAGTGTTGATGTCCCAACCGGCAGAAGTTGACAATTTTGAGGTCCCTTTTGGCGCGAAGTTGTTCGGGTTTGAGGGATGCATCGTGCTCGGTGTGTCCGACATCATCGACATGCTGAAGTAAGATTGGCTTGACGCATCTATTCTTTAGCTTTTTTGCATGTAAGATTTTTTCTAACTTAATATTTGGTTAATAAATACAATGGAATGTAAGTCATAAATATGGTTTTGCAGTGTTAGTGCGAATTGGTGCAACACGTTCGTGATTACTCGATTTTGTTTTCTAGATCCGTACTGTTGCTCGGAGGCTAGTATCAAGAGCGATTATCTAGCCACGGTGGGTTACATTCAAGACTTTTGGAATAAAGTTGACGAGCACTCCTTCGTCTTTTTGCCGTATATTGAGGGGTTAGAACGATTAATATTTGAAAAATTATTTATCTATTTCATAAGTTATTATTTATGAAAAATAAAAACTCTAGGAAAAATTGGATTCTTCTTGTTCTGCACCTCTGTGGGTCCCGTTGTTATGTCCTGAATACTTTAGATTTCGACGGGCCCATAATATTGTGTATTGAAGCGACATTGAATACGTAAGTTATTTTATTCTAACCCGGATCTGAATGCTAATAATATATATTAACTTTATTAATTTATATTGTAAGGCGTTTCGGCATTATTGGCTACAGAGGGGCATTACCAATATGAACAATAAAAGATTCTCATATGTCAGGATTAGGGTACGCAGCTTAATTTAATTTGATTTGTAATTTCTCAATTTGTAGGTTTTGTATGTAAATATTGTGTGTTTTATCGAAATTACTTGTTATTTTCGTAATTTTAGAGTCTGCACCAACCGGACGGTAAGGAGTGTGGCTATTATATCATGTGGATGATGCATGATATAATCAATAATTTTAATAATGCGCAAACATTGTCTACGGTATGAAAAATAAATACATTCCTATATGCATTTTATTTATTTCTTCAATCAAACTACTCGGAAATTTTGTTCTTCTTTTTACAGACTTTGGAGCCTTCATCGTAGTCCTCAAGCGACATCGAGGAGATACGAGCTATGGTTGCTACACTTCTTACTTATAGTATTTAATTTTGTATATTGCAAGAATATTTTTTATTTAGTAATTGTGTGAATTTGAAATATCTGATTGTGTGATTGTATAATTTTAATATTGTGATTATGTTAATATTATTTATATTTGTTTGTAATTAAATTAATTAATTAATAGTTTGTGATTCTGGTATATGCATGACATATATATGCTTAATTTCGACTAGCAATTGCCGGGCTAGTCACAAAAAATGAACGGATAATAACAAAAATACATTTAGCAACGGTTATTAAAAAAAATGGCTGTAGAGGGTTTAACGATTAAAAAAAAGAGAGAATTGACACCGATTATTATCAAATAACCATTGTCAAATGATCACTTTTAGCGCCAAAAGTTATCTTTTGGCAACAGTTATTTGATAACAATGGGTGCCGAAAGTAACTTTTGACACCGGTGCAAAAGGTCACTTTTGGAAACGGTTATTTGTTAATAACCGGTGCTGAAGGTTTTACTTTTAATAATGGTTATGAACAACCGTTGTTAACTTTCAACAACTCTTCCATTAACACCGGTTTCATAATCGGTTGTGAATATATTTTATAACCGTTGCCAAAGTCTTTTTCTCTAATAGTGTTCCCTCCCTTCACCAAGCAATCATTAACTGAAATCTGCTTGAAAACATGCCGGTAAATAGGCATCATTGAGGCGAAAATACCGCATGCCATGCGAACGTCCTCAACTGGTGCATAATTTAAGTTGATGTTGTGAACGGTGTATTTCGGGATGTGGCCTGCTGCCCATCCTGATGAATATTGATGGATCAGTACATGACCAATGTTGCATTTTTTCCCGAAGCATGGCTTGTTGTTCCCCTGAAAAACACAAAGAAAGACAACCGTTTGCAAAGTTGAATCTGGAAAAGTGAAAATAAATAATACCATACAGAAAAGCAAAAACAAAGAACAAAAAAAGAGATATGTGTAATTCATAAAATTTTAGTTATTCAAAATCAAAAATAGATGTTCGGGAGCTAAAATATTTAAATTTGTTAAATAAAAACCATCGCAAACTAATAACCATTATGGGAACCATTGAACTTTCTAAAATCAACATAAAATTGAAAGAAGATTGAGATTACATCCGCTGATGATCTGACAATTGGTAATAGAATGGAATTTTACATCCAAATACAACAAAAAAGAAGTGAACTAAAATTAAAGGAACATTTGTAATAGTATATTAGCATCGATGACTTAAATTTTGTCTGATCGAAAGGTTCTCTGGCCGGGTTGATGAACCAACAAGAGCTGACGTTCCTATCTCTGGCACGGTGTAATCTTTCTCAAAACCTTTTTCCATCATAGGTTTCTCATGTCTTATTAATTGAACAAAGCTGATGTCAACTGCAATGATAATGGAGGTTTTTGTCGCTGTTAACAACAGGAATTGAACTGAAGGAGGTCGACAGGTTAGTAAATGAAGGCGAGATTTGGAAATGACTGTGTTTGCTATGTACTCTGTTTGAAATTCTTCTCAAAGATGTTATGAATACGAATCTTAATTTGATTTAACAGAATACAATAAGACTGCTAAGCATCAATAATTAGTAATCAGTTCTTGCTCGGTAATTACGTGCAGGCAGGCATGCACGTAACTATAAGCAATCATTTTAGCCATTTCGGCCAATAAACAATAATCGTTTCTTCATGCATCATCAAGATTCAAGACCACACATATGCACACGTATGCACACACATGAAGGCATGAAGAAAACTCACTTTTACAAGTTCATATGCAGAGGTAGCAGAATATAATGTTAGTTTAAAGAAGCACATTGCGAGAGATTGAGAGAGAGAGGCGGGAGGGAGAAAACCTGATACAACACAAGCACAAAGTAGTAGTAGTACTAGTAGGAGAATCAAAGATAGAAGAGACGACATTAATTAATTCCAAAAGAGGCACATACAATGAGAAATTAATGTTGGATTATTAATTCAATGTTGAGGCTGATTTTGGTATTTATGTATGATTTTAAGTTTAGATCAAGAATTAAGCTAATTACGGTTAATCTAATCCTCTAAGAAAATTGAGAATCAAAATCAGAAATTAAAATATTTGATTCCCATTTGAGTTAAGATGGATTTAATTTGACATCCATTTATTATTAACGGTATATTATACATATATGTGTGGAGTAGAAATTAAATAGATACAAGAAAGGATATTTATTTGAATTAAGATATACCTTAATTGGTTATTCAATTCAAAATTCAAATACGTTATGAATTATGATACCACTATATATGTATATTATTTGGTTATAATATTAAGTTCAAATAAAAATACTACCGTAGTATATATTTTAAAATTGATTGATTTCATCCATATCTTACTAAAGTAAGCTCTCTTGTTGAAATTAATTTTATTTTAAAATATAAAAAGTTTTTTTATGTACATATAATGAGTGTAAATATTCGATTGGCTCAAAGGAAGGTCAACATTTATTAAAGTTGCGTGTACATTTTAGTGGCAATTAGTGCAGTGATGATTATTTGGTTTTACATGTGATCAATTTAATCGGCCCAAAGGAATGCAATTGTTTGACACGTTGCTTTATTATCAGTGCTTGATTACTACGCTAATATATCATAAGTTAATATTTTCATCCAAAGACAACTTATTAATGGAATCCAGTATCTTGTGATGGGATTTTATCTTTATTTGAACTTATTATTATATATTTGATATATTATGTGAGTATGTTGTATTTGTTTGTTGTTCTGTATTTTTTAGTTAAACTTTAGTTAATATCATTACAGCATCAAATCAATTTAAATGCGTTAATACATATTAAAATATTATTCAGAAAAATTCCTTACAGATATTGAAAATAAGTTTTTTTTATAGTGAAAATGCTAGGGTCGATACAATCTTGACAAACTACTTATTCAATAAAATATAGGGGAATATAATTAAGATAAAGAATATAATGGCTGCATATACAACACCTCAAATGGTAATAGTTGTTTATTTAGTGGTGTTGAAAAGTACAAAAAAAATTAATACTTATCATGCTTCGTGTGATAAGAAAAGTAACAATCTTAATATGGTTTGTTTTTTAAAATTTATTTAATTTCGATACTTAGACACACGTGACAGATAGATTTTGATGTAACAATTCACATCAGTGTGTATATATGTAAGTTTGCTTGAGTAACAAATAGCTAAGTAATTGTGAAAAATACATTTATGCAGGCTATGACAAGAAGGTTAAAGCAATTGAAAAGTTTAACTTATTATTAAAGACTGAATTTTATTTGAATCCAAATGAAATACTATATTATGTCTTTCAGATGTGACTTGATTTTATTTCTATTTTGGACAAATATGGTTTTATTTGTTCGTTTGATTTAGAAAATTTAGTTGGTTTCATGATTTAAAATTAGCTGGATTCAAGTTTTTTTTAGGTTATGATTTATTGATAGAATTGCTTCATAATGAAATCTTGCATTTAAGTACGCGAAATACTAATAGAAATTTAAGCAATAAGAACTAAGCCACATTGGGACACAAAACGATTTGGTTATATCTCCTGAAGGAGAAAAGAGAGACTTGTGTTAAATGAAATTCTTTAGCTTTTACGATTTCACATATTTTCATGTTTGTATAAATTGTATTAAGGTAAAACAAACCAATTAAATGAGGTTTGTAGTCAACAGGTATTGAAATGTCATAGAGCTAATATTATATTATATTCAAAGATGGCTATTTGAAATATGACCATTTATAATAGACATGTTTAAATTCTATATGGTTAAAGTTGAGAATTAACTCAACAAAAAAATTAAAAGCATCAGGTCTAACCATAATATCTAATACTATAATAGATATGACGATTCACGTGAACAATGTTCATGAACTTTTACTAAATTTTTGGAGATAAAAAATGTTATTTGACATCACAATATATTATGTTAGATTTATTTACAATGAATAATATTGCTAAAAGACAAAATAGAATGTTTAAGGGCGTGATAAGGAATATCATTAATTATATTTCTTTGTCATAATCATTGTAGAAATAAGGATTTAAGACTGCAACTTATATTCTTAATAAAATCCAACAAAAACTACTAACAAAACACATACTTTAGAAAGGCCACTAGCCTATTATAAAAAAAATTCATATTCAAGGATGTCCAGCTGAGGTAAGGTCTTACATGCTTAAAGAATTAAAATTGGATAAATATAATATAGTTAATTGTTAAATTGTTTGATATTCAAATATTATAATAATAAGTTTTAGAGAAAAGATATATCCCCCACAATGAAATCCCCCAATTTTGCCCCGGAACCCAATCTCTCCTTATTTGATATAACTAATTTTTTTAACTTTGTTATTCCTTAACTGTTTTTAACTTCAGTCTCGTCAATATGAAAGTATTAATATTTTAATATCAAAGTAATACTTTGATACAAAAATATTAATACTTGAGCATGAAATCATTAAAATATACATTTTTGAGAAAATATATAATCTCCAATGCTAATATGTCCATCAGTCTAGTTAAAGTTTATTTGTTCATAACTAACTCATTCAACTTTCATTTTTTTTCGAAATTTTCAATTTTTTTCTTCGCATTTGTACTATCAATACTTCAATATATAACTATTAATAATTTAATTTTATATTGTTAATACTTTAATGTACAACTATTAATACTTCTGAATATAATTGTTGATAAGTATTAGTACTAACATGCAAAAAATATTAATACTAATTTGTTATAACTAACTTTCTTATTTTTCAATTTCCTAAAGTTCAGGCCACTAAATATGAAAATGTTAATACTCTGATATGAAAGTATTAATACTCTGATGTTAAAGTATTAATACTCCGATATGAAAGTATTAATATTTTAATACAAAATTATTAAATATATTTTTCTCTATGTTGATATCTCTCATTCTTGCACCCCCCCTAGTTCAGTCAAAATCTATTTATCCATAAGTTACTCTCTTAAGTTTCATTCTTTTTTCCTTTTTTTCGAAAATTTCAATTATTTTCTCTTCAACTATTAATATTTCAATACATAATTATTAATAGTTCAATTTTTAAACTATTAATACTTTAATATGAAATGTGAGAGTATTAATATTTTATAATTGTACTTCTATCGACAAATATTAGTACTAACTTTTAGAAAAATTTATACCGACTTTAAAAAAATATTAACACTTTAAATAATTCCGTTGAGAAGTATTAAGAATTAACCTGCAATTTAATAATTTAGATGGTTTGTTTTTGAAGTTGAAAATATGTGTTTCTTTAACAATTATTAACACTTCAAAATTTTGTCTATAAACAATTTCATTCAGTAGTATTAATACTTAACTTATAAGTGGATAATTTAGATAGTTTATTTTCGAAGTTTAATATTTTCTATAGTTACTTTGAATAGCTAGTATAGTGACTTGCTTATATAAACTATAATGACTTTTATGTTCTTTGATTTGGAAGATTGCTAATGTCTGATGATTAAAGAATTTAGTATTTATTACAGTTATTTTGAATAGATAGTATAGTGACTTATCTATATGAACTATAATGTTATTTATGTTCATTGGTACTAATTCTTTGTACTTATGTTATAATGATTTCTATAGTTAAAATATTAATATTTTCAATTAGTTATGATTTTATAGTATTAATTAGTTCACTGCTTCATATAGTGATATTTATAACTAAGTATTAAGTCTTTCAAATATGTGATATATATTTGCTTATATAAGATCTGAAGACTGACAAGAGTTTTTTAGTTTAGTACTATGACTTTATGTCTAATGTATTTATATTTTGTTAATTAAGTAATAAGACTTTCTGTTTAGAGACATTATATTAACTTGAAAAGTTGGAAATATGCATTTTGCACTATTTAAAAATGCATGATGAAGTAAATATTTGATCTTTGTTAATTAAATATTAAGACTTTTTGTTTATTATATTAATCGACGATTTAGTACATCAAGTATTAAGTATAGAGATATTAATATTTTGTGATGGTGGAAGTAACAGAGGGCTAATCAACTATTAAGACTCTAACGTTTTTAAAAATGTGAAAGTCTTAATACTTATGGTCAGACTGGGGGATTTTACTTGGGGGACAATTATCATGTTTCTTTAAAAAATATCATTATATCTATGTAGTAGGAGCATAGTCGATTATGTATGTGGTTTAAACACTTTTAATTACCTCCACAAGAGTAACAATGAATAAGTTAAATCTTCCATTTTTTCTCAGAGGAATATAATAAACTGGAATTGAAATACTTATGTGCATCTCACTCTATACAAGGTTAACTAGTAAACAAGTACACTCTCATGATCTGTTAGGTATATATATACCACACTAGTAAATAAACACACTCTACCACGTTTTGAACTATTTTTAATATTAGTATATTGTTTTTTCGGGTATTAGATATATATACAGTGCATATTATAAAATTTTGTTTGCATGACAGAAAATATTAGTTTTTTTTAAAAACAGCGTAATTAGTTAAAAGTAGAAAGTAGAGATAGATTTTGTTTGGATGATAATAAATATTAGTATTCTGTTTGCATGATAGAAAATATTAACTACGGTAGAAAGTAGAGCATGCTCCGTTGTGTCCTGCTACGCCGTGAAAAATTTGTCATTGATTTTTTAGCACATATGAAATAAGATCATTAGCTAATTGCATAAGAATATGAACAGTTTGTTTTTATGAACAGTAATAAGAGCAGTGATCTTGTTGGAACATTATTCTTTACTGCTGTGAGTAAACAATAATCTTCGTGAGAATTTCTATAATGTGGACGGTAATCATAAATAGTACCTTCTTGGGACAGTAATTGTGAACAGTATTTTTTTCAGATTATTATTTTTCGCTACTGAAAATAGACAGTAATATTTCTTGACGTCTTATATAATTATAGATATCCAATAATTTACTTATATTTCTTTGGCTTATTAGATGATCAGTTCCTCCGGTGTAGGGACTCTGTTTCCGGTTGGAATTTAAAGCATTCTCTCTCAGATCAGGAAAACATAAACATGGATAGAATCTTAGCATTTTAAACTGGAGAGGATAGATCTGCATCTCTCCGTTTAATCCTTTATTTATAATCCCCATTACCATCTCCCATCTCCATCTCCCATCAGCCCCATAGAGCGAGCAGTGTTGTAAAACACAGCCGCCAACAGGGCTGATTAGTTGACCGATCAGTGTTGGTAAACCGTTACGTATAATATACTCGGAGTGTATTTTACTGTTATGAATAATTAGTCGGCCATCAAAACCAATTTGTTGGCCGTCAAACCAATTAGTTATCTGCTAAATTCAATTAATCGCCCATCAAATTCAATTAATCACCCGCCAAGTCCCATTAATCATTCAAATTCCAATTTTTATGATCTAAGACTCTATATGAATTGTTGGAGTTATTACATTTTTTCATCCAAACTCTGATTTTTATGATCTAAGATTCTATATAAATTAGACTTCATAAATTTTAATGACATTAAGTTTTATCAATTAAACATTGATAAAAATTCTAATAATTTTTTGAATTTGACTGATTAATTTGCATCATATTTATTACATAAAACCAACCAAGAAATAGAATTTCTTTTATTATTCTTAGTTGAAAAATATATTTTAGAAGTGTTAAATTTTGTGTATATTTAGCATTAGTAAAATTTTTGAAGGTGTAGTTATGTTATCACAACTCACAAATATAATATTTCTCTTAATTAGATGTTTACAAAAAAATTTTAAAAGTAATTGATATTTTACAATGTAAATTCTTCAAAAATATATATTTGAAAGAGGAATCATTTTACTTTTTTTTGTTTTTTGTTTCTTACTTGATTATGAATTTCCAAAACCTTTCCTCTACCTTAAAAACTAAATAAAGTAATAAGTACTTTTGTATTATATTTTTTTTTGCCTCAAGATGACTAAAATATCATTAATTCAATCATTTAAATTCTATTTGTTATTTCAAAGATAAATTAGTAAATAAATTATTATCAGCTTCGTAAATAACTTTTTTTGTTTGAATTATTAATATTTATGTATTAAAATACGAATACCAAATTATCCGTAAAAATCCAATTAATTGGCTACATAATGATTAATTACTTGGCGGTATACCCTCCTTCAGTCAGGCGCATTATGTTTTTTACAACACTGAGAGTGAGCGATCTATGCTTGATTTCTACTATGCTGCGCGGCGCTGCAATCAGGACTGTCTGATTAGGTGGTGGGGAGGTGTTGATGGTAGATAGCACGATTCTCAAGACAAGATGTGTCGTTCGAAAGAACAGATAAATTATCTGCTTTTTTGAATAAAACAATAAGAGATAATCAAAGAAGGTGTTTTAAATTTATGCATGGCCTCTTTTTTTATTTTTTTGAAAGAAGTTCGCCCGAGCAAGACCTGGCATACATACTTCGAGCAGCTTTTATTTGGTAATATGATGAAAAGTCTCTCTTGCCTAATTCTTTCTTATGCCTAATTCTATTTCTTATTCTGTACGCTATTTTTTCATCTTTTATCAACGCGTAGTATCTTTATTCATCTGACATCGGTGGTGAAAGTTGATGTCAATTGGTTACTTTATTTTTTTACGTGGAAGGTGGCAGACTTTGAAAATTTTCAGTGAACATTGAGGAATTCTGCTTATTTTCATGTTTTCGCAATTAATATTATTTTGCGAATCACATAATTTTTCAATATTGCAGCTTTTTACCAGTAATATAAAGGTTGGTCCCTGAATATCTGGTACACACATTAATCCAAGAATTGAATTATAGATTTGCAATTGCAGCTTTTCAGTTCTTCTTTGTACTTTGGTGATATATGTGTCGACAGGTGTCGTAAGATTTGGATTACCGATAGTAAGCCAATCAACATGATTTCATCACTGTGCGGTCTTTTTCGCAGCTCACACGTGATGCACCAGCGTCCTCGTTCACGGGGAAAAGGTACAGCTATATCCTTGTGCGTGTTTGTGCGTTCGAGAACTTATTATTTAGATAATTGTGGAAACTTTTATTTTCTGACGTGTGCAAGCCCCAGTCGTTAATTATCTTGGTTCTTGCCTCAGGAACCTCTGATTAATGAGCTAAAATAATCAAAATATATAGGTTGATTTCACGGCTTTTGTTCTCTTCCTTCAAATTTATTTTATTTTTGATGAAATTGTGAAAAAGAAAGTTTATTTATTAGCATGGCTATTTGACCTCTTTTTTTTATTTGTTTTATGTTATACTCAATGGTATGCCTCAAAGAATCGAAGTGACTAGAGCGTATAATTTTTAATGATCAGACTAAAGACATATAATCTAAAGTTAGAGAAACGTATAATCTCTCATAAATTATATATCGAGGACGTATAATCCTATTAATCTCACAGAGTTCGAACATGAAGGGCACTGCCGATTCGATACTCAATGAACTAGGGATGTTTAATCTCTATAGAGGTCCATGTCACAGACAAGGATGTGTTGTCCTAAATAATCTATTGACCTTCCAAATTCTCAATCTGAAACGCTATGTCAATTCGAAACTGGGAAAAAATTGGAGAATCGAGAATGTATAATTTTTTATCGATTTTCAAAATGAGGAACATTAAATCTAAAACGCATTGCCAATTTAACGTCTTCAAAACATGATTTGATATGGTTTGGTATGCTAGTATATTTTACCAAGATTTAGACATGATTTTAGTCGGTGTTCGACTTCCCAAGGGGCATTCTGGGAATTTTGATTGACATTTGACCATCCTGTGTCATTCAGGGGCATATTGATCGTTTTTGTCATAATGACATATTTGATCAACATTTAAACGTGTTTTGTATATTTGCACATAATGATATGTTTGATCAATATTTAATTGTGTTTTGCATATTTGAACATAATGACATGTTTGGTCAATGTTTGAATATATTTTGCACATTTTGATATAATGATATGTTTGGTCAAGTTTTAAATGGGTTTTACGTATTTACCCATAATAACATCTTGGTTAAGATTTGGACATATTTAGTCAATTTAAGTATGATTTGAACATTTTGACATGTTTAATTACTTTATCAAAATGTGACATGATTTTGTTATTTTGAACATTTTCAATTTGTTTTATTAAAATACAACATGATTTGGTCATTTTGAACATTTTTTAATTTATTTTATCAAAATATAACACAGTTTGGTCACTTTGAATATTTTTTTTTAATTTATTTTATCAAAATATAACATAATTTAGTCATTTTGATAATTTTAATTTATTTTAACAAAATATAACATAATTTGGTCAATTTGAGTATTTTTACTTTATTTTATCAAAATATAACATAATTTGGTCACTTTGAATATTTTTCATTTGTTTTATCAAAATATAACATAATTTGATCATTTTGAATATTTTTAATTTATTTTATCAAAATATAACATAATTTGGTCATTTTGAATATTTTGATTTGCTTTATCAAAATATGAGAAGAATATAACATGACTTCGCACATTTTATCATAATATGGGTATATTTATATTTGGCCAATGATTTGGACATATTTGCATATTTGACATGTTTGGTCAAAGATTTGGGCATATTCACATATTTGACATATTCTTTTTTATTTGACAAAATTATATTATCAACAAAATTCAATTTTGTTCTTGTGATAACTTTATTTATCTATACAAAATAATATGCATGACATATGCTTTGAATTTTTTTGAAATAAAAAAAAATCGAAATTAACATTTTTATTGTTTTAAAAATATCTTTAAATGAAACCATGATTTTTGATATATTTTTCATTATTTTTGGTTTTAAGGAATCATTTTTATTTAATGTTTAAAATTTATTTTCGAAACAAATTAATGTGAGCCTTTGATTTAAAGTTAAATCATTAAGATCCAAACTTTAGACTTTTTGGGCTGTCGGATGACATCAAGATCTGTGCTATTTCCCTCCCATATATTTGAATTAGAATTTTATCAATATTCGTAATTTCATATGCATGAGTATTCGCACTCTTGCTATTTGACCTTGATTGGAGCATTGCCGGTGTCGGAACATTGATCGGAGGGCATCACCAGAGTCGCCTTGGAGAGGAGGACGCGATTGCACCTGCATAATAGGGCAGATCTCCGCTGATCGCTGGGAACAGGGCCACCAGTTCGGATGGGGCTGAAAATGTGTAGGGAATTGGTTTTGGGTCGATTTCGATCTCGTTTTGTCAAATTGGTTCAATTACTTTGAGTTTTGTGTCATTACGGCCTCATAAATAAGTTTGTGAGGCTTCTTTTTTATTTAAATTTCTCAATATGTAAGTTTCACCAATCGGTACCGAATGAGTTCAAATGAATTCGGTACCAGTTGACAATTTGTGCATTTATTCTTTTTTCTTTTCAATTGATTCTTTTAAAAGCATATTTAATCATGTTTCAGTATATTCGAGTGATAAATTTCATCAATTTCGATGTGCATTATCCTTTATACATATTGGAGCATTTCGTGTATTGATTTCAATTTGGTTCATTTTGATTTTGTCACATTTCTTCCTAGTTTTATATTAAAATATATTCAATGAAGTTAATTATATGTTCTAGGAGGTCCTAAGATCAAATTTGTGCATGTTTATCATTTTATACAATTCATCTTTTTGTCAGTTTTCTAATATAAAACCAGAATCGACTCAGTTTCTTCTTTGATGGACCCAACTTCAAAAATTCGTATAAAATCACAGCAAATTCAAAAAATTATGAAATTTTAGAAATTGCAAACATATTCTATATTCTTGAAAATTTTCAAATCAAACGGGTAAGTAAATTGAGATATATTAGCTGATCTTTGAGTTGGTCAGATAAGGCACATGTCAGATCTGTACTAGTATGCTGGTTTGCTGATTTTTTTTTATTTTGAGCAATTTACACATCCTAATCATCTTAAAAGCATCCAAAACAATTAAAACAATCATCCTTTATTGTGCTAATTTTTTAAAAATATTTAAATCAGGTTTTTTAAGGGTTTTGAATTCGGTGTTGACCAACAGTTGACTGTTTGTAGAAATTTCAGACCAACGAGCTTCAACATGCAATATCTCACTGTACATAAATCCAAAAATTATGAAATTTTAGGACCATGTTTGTTTAGGCTTATCCAAAGCTTGTCCAACTTTGAGGCCAATTGACTTAAGAAATAAAAAGATATGAAATTCGAAAAAAATTGACAAAAAAACAACCCAGTTTGGTACTAGTTGAGCATTAGAAGGCTCAATGAGCTTCAAAGCACTGGTACAAGCTCACAAACAACATTATTTTGATTGAATAAATGTAAGAAAACTTAGAGTCAAGATTTAAACAATTTTTTTTATTTAAAAGCATGAACTTATGTCAAAATCATAAGCTTTTCTTATTTGTACAAATTATTGGCAGCATTTTGGTTTAATTTTTATGATCTCAAGCTTGATATTGTGTTTTGCTTGATGCCTAGTAGTGCATTATATCTTTAACAATGGGTAAAATGCATTACAACACCTTATTTCCAAATCTTGAGAGATGACATTCACCATAACTCTCTTAAAAATGTTTATTTGCCAAAAATTTATAAAATTGTATTAACAATAGATTAATTGGATATAAACTAATTTCAAATTGAGAAAAATAAAAATATAAAGGTAGAATTCACTACAACACTAATCTTTGTTTTCTTTTTTTTTACTTTTCATTTAAGAGAAAAAAAACTCTAAAACCATGTTTCATCCATCAAGAGCTATAAAACGAAATTTATTATTAATTGCATATATACCATACATTTTCACAACTTGAAAAATAAAAAAATGGATTTAAAACTTATTAATGGAGATTTCGGTTTTCAATTAAACTAAAAATTTTGAAATTGGCTAAGCCCTAAAAAAAGCTTCTTTTTTTTTCTCTGAGGGTCTATTTATAACCTAAGGAGCATGGTTTAAACTTTAGGGCTGAGCTAAAAGCATCCCACCCTTTGGTTTGATCAAATGACCAAAATTAAGCCTATTCGGGCTACAACTGGCCTATAGTTTGTTCTCGCGAGATTCCTTTTGTTTCCTTTGCAGAATTGCGTCGCCTATCATAGCCTAACATGTGTATTGGTGCATTGGCTCTCGAGAATGAGCATGGTTTGGTGTCTCCCGATGGCGGTTTTGAGGCTTAACGTGTTTCAATTATATTGAAGCCTCTCTGACACTTGTTTATCATGTCAACAGGTCTCAAACATATTACATTTACATGTTTTATGTATTTTCCAAACTCTCACATCTTAATTTTTGCCAATTTAAAATTTTCCCGGTTTACATCCGAATGTGAATCGGTGGTTCCATCAATTGAGCGTTCCAAATCTCAAATATATACTTTGAACATCATCGTAACACTGTAACGATGCTCTAAGACCATTCAATTTGATCTTTTGATCGTCGGTTTGTCGAGTCGGGCTCTCCGCCAAATTACTTTCTCTCTCTCTTTTCTCCTTTCTTGTTTATCTTTTTTTAAACCAACAGCTCCTTCGTGTTCCCCTAGTTGAGCTTTACTCGGGGCTAGAAGGAATCAGCTTGAAAGGCTCTGAAATGCCATCTTCCCCTTGGCCAAATCCGGCTAGATTTGGCTTTGCACAATGGAGAAGAAAGAAAGGAGGAAGGTCTATCATGTGGGTCCCACCTACAGTGAAATAGCCCCCTCTGTTTTTTTTTGTTTCCTTATGTTTATACTTCATGTGAGGCCCATGTGTAAGAGAGAGAGGGGCTAGGGGTCCCATATGTAAGTATTAATGAGATTCAATCTCTTTCAAAAATTTGTACGGAACCGGTGTATGTATACTTATATCTTGAATTGGATGAAAGGGGTGTATAGAACACCAAGTGCAAGGCCCTCTTTTTTGTTCCTCTTTCGCTAGTGAGAATTTTCTCACCAAAGTAGTGTTTGTTCACCCCAATTTATTTAAAGGTATTCGACGCTCCCCAAGTTACATACAATCATGTCTCCAACTGTTATTTTATTTGTTTTTTTTATTTTTAAATTATTTTTTATTAAATTGTTTGTAATAAAATCATTAAAATTATTATAAAATCATAGAATGCCTCTCTATGATTGTTTTTAAGAATATTTTTGATATATATATATTTGGAATGAAATTAGACATTGATTTCATTTTATCATAGTGTATTATATGAAATTAGACATTAATCTCACATAATCACTATATTTTGCATGATTATTTCGTGAAATTATTTTTTTAATTTTAAAAAATAAATTTCATACATAATAAATCATGAAATTGAGCATAATTTCATAATTTTAAAATTTGGCATGAAAATTATATGAAATTATATTTTTATTTTCATATAATTTAATTTGTGTATATCTCCTTGCATATTTGAAGAGATTTTGACCTGATCAGTGTTTCGACATGAGTCAATTATGAAATTAGAGCATCAATATCACAATTTATAAGGCTTTTGACCTGTTATAAAAATGGTTTATCTTTTTAGGGATAAACAATCAGTTTGATACTTTTGCCCAATATCTATGTTTCTTAAATTAATTTCAGCAGCTCATCGTCCAAAAATTTTTTCCAGTCAATAAATATTTGTTTAAGTAACCATATTAATTTGTCACTTCTGAGTCAGAGAGATTATTTGAATCATTAGCAAGCGCCATCGTCTGTCCAATTTCCATTTTCATACTTTATTGTGTACTTCATGTTAAAACTTCCCATCTTTTTCCAGAGGACACAATAAACTGAAATTGAAATACTTATGTGTATCTCACTCTATACAAGGTTAATTAGTAAAAAAGTACCCTAGTCTCATGATCTGTTAGGTAAACATACCACATATCCAATAATTTACTTATATTTCTTTGGCTTATTAGAATTGAGATACGTGGAGTAATTAGCAACTTCACTTTGTTTCTGCTACTTCTCTGGGAAAACAATGGAAGTTTTGGTTACTCATTGTCTTCTTCTCTGAGTTACAGATGTTGACCGCCTATAATTAATTAATGATGTCGTGTTTGATTTGTTTGCGGCTCACAATTAAGTGATGATTAATATATAGAACCCCCAATTCCTCCTTTTCTGAAATGTATATATAGGCGCTCCTTGTAACCAACTCTTTTGGTCCTTTACTTAGTAACATGCACAATATCATGTAATTGGATCAGTGACTGTGATAGGTGAGATGCAGCAATGATGCTAAAAATTAGGTGAGAACAGTGGAAAAGAGCAATGCTGGCGTAATGAGTGATGCCATTTAGAAGAGGTCTCTGTGTTAAGAACATTATCCGTGATCCTCTAGTGAACTTTAAATTAACATAAAATTACCTTGGTCCATGCTGTCGGTCTTCTGGAGAGACACAACCCCGTTGATCACCGGATTCCTTAAGCCTTCGCGGTGATCCTTCTCTTCTCCGATGGAGAGACGAAGAGAATTGGCCCGACGGTTTTCTTCTCTTTTTAGAAAACCCGAATTTGTTTTGAGAGAGGAAATCTGTTGGTTGCCTTATGATGGTAATGGAAAAAGGACGGTTCTTGATCCCTTTATAATGGGTGTCAATAACCGAAAGATTGGCAAACCACTGGTTATGCCTTAGCGGATCCATACCAGATCCAATTTCTCTCTTAACGGGTTTACTTTCAAAATCAGAAAACTGCCTATTAGTTGTATTCTCCAGGGACCAATAACATAATTGTATTATTACTAAACTTTATATAATTTAGACCATCACTAAATCATAAAGTTATTAATACGTATTCTACACATTAAGAGCCACACTTCTCATGACACATATTGAAACCCGATAAATATTACTTAATTTGATCACTTCATAACGAGTCTAATTAGATATTTGACAGTCTATTATTCAATATATATTTATATTACATATAAGCCCATATAATTTTGTAATTAATAGAAATTAATTCCAACAATCTCCCACTTGGTCTATATGTATATCCAAATAATATATATATTGATAAAACTGAATTGAGTACTCTAACTGTGCTGTCATAGCTTTTTGTGTCATCAACCAATTCTGTCCATCAATTATATTCACAATGACTTAAGTAGTATTTGTTTCATAATGTGAAACCAAACCAACATAAATCACCGTGTAAATATAACTGAATGACATGAATCATGAAGGGGATGTGTAGTTTGAAAATTACATGTAATGTGATCCACATGCTTATCTTCAATTTGGTCACCCTAAAATAATTTTGAGATCAATCACAAATTCAGAATGCCAACTGAAAAACTGAATATCTGAAAACTTTATAACTGAAAACTGCATGATACATACAAAAGTATATCATATAAAACAACAAGCACAAGTACAACAATCTCCCACTAAACCTGTAAATCCTCTGCTACACAGATACCCATATGAGCGACATGCTCATAAAACTGCTTGGGCACTAAAACCTTTAGTCAGTGGATCTGTAACCATGGAAGCTGTTCCAATATGCTCGATATTGATTAGTCCATTCTGAACTCTTTCCTTCACAGCAAGAAACTTTATATTGATGTGTTTTGACTTCGATGAGCTCCTATTTTTGTTTGAATACAGTACTACAGAATTATTGTCACAATACAATTTTAGTGGTAACTTGATAGTATCCACTATGCGCAGCCCCGTGACAAAATTTCGCAGCCATATTCCATGATTTGATGCCTCAAAACATGCAATGAACTCTGCTGCCATGGTGGATGGGTTAATAAGCGTCTGCTTTGCACTTCTCCAAGAGATAGCTCCTCCGGCTAACATGAAAATATAACCGGATGTAGACTTCATGCTATCTTGACAGCCCACAAAATCGAAATCAGTATACCCAATAATCTCAAGCTTATCTGATCTCCGATAGGTGAGAATATGATTCTTCGTTCTTTGTAAGTACCGTAGTACCCTTTTGGCTGCTCTCCAGTGATCCAGTCCAGGATTACTCAAATATCGGCCCAGCATTCCCGTAATGTACGCAATATCCGGACGCGTGCAGACCTGAGCATACATCAAACTCCCAACTGCTGAAGCATATGGAATTTGCTGCATTTCTGACCTTTCAAGTTCTGTCTCAAGGCATTGTTTGAGACTAAATTTGTCTCCTTTTGTAACCGGGGTATTACCTGGTTTACAATGTTCCATGCCATATCGCTTGAGAATTTTGTCGATATATGCTTGTTGTGAAAGGCCCAAAATACCCTCAGCGCGATCTCTATGTATTTTTAGACCTAACACATATGATGTTTCTCCAAGATCTTTCATTTCAAAATTTTTGAAAAGAAATTTCTTAGTATCACGCAACATATTTATATCGTTCGTGAGAAGCAATATGTCATTAACATATAAAACCAGGAACATGAATTTATTCCCACTGAACTTGTGATATATACATTCATCCACCAAATTAGCCTCAAAACCAAATAAGACAATCACTTGATGAAATAAAAAATACCACTATCAAAACGCTTGTTTGAGTCCATAGATGGATTTCTTTAATTTGCAAACCGTCTGCTTTGGGTCATCCGACTCAAAATACGGCGGCTGCACCATGTAGATTGTTTCATCAATTCTACCATTGAGAAACGCTGTCTTTACATCCATCTGATGTAACTCAAGATCATAATGTGCCACTAAAGCCATAATAACTCTAAAAGAATCTTTCATCGACACAGGTGAGAAAGTTTCCGTAAAGTCAATGCCTCCTTTTGTGTAAATCCCTTAGCAACAAGTCGTGCTTTGTATCTTTCAATATTATCTTTGGAATCCCGTTTGGTTTTAAATATCCATTTACAACCAATAGGTTTCACACCTTCAGGTAATGAGACGATATCCCAGACTTTATTGTCATGCATCGACTTAATTTCATCATTAATGGCTTCGATCCACTTCTGTGAATTTGCACTTTCCAAAGCTTGACGGAGGCTGACCGGATCATCTTCCATCATGCTTGACGGAGGTTGCACTTCTTCTCTCTTATGGATCGTCTTAAATGCACTTGTTCTTGAAGTTCTTGAGGTGGTATAGGTTCCTCTTCAACATCAACATTGTCTTGTACCTGATTCTCTTCCATTTCTGGAGGTACATTCACAGTAGGTTCATTCACTGTAGGATTTTTAACCAATGAGTCTCCAGATATTCTTATTACAATTAGTACCAATGTTGGCGCCCCTTGTATAGGAGAATCATGTCTTTCTTCAAAGACAATTTGATTTGCATTTCTCCCTTGAACCATAACATCCTCAAAGAACTTAACTGTATTTGTCTCGAAAATTATTCTATTAGTGAGATTATAAAATTTATACCGCCGGGACCTATCCGCATAACCGACAAAATAGCAGCTAACTGTCCTTTCGTCCAGCTTTTTCTCTTGTGGCCTGTAAGGCCGAGCTTCAGCCGGACAACCCCAGATTCTAAAATGTTGGAGACTGGGCTTCCGCCCAATCCACAACTCATATGGAGTCTTGTTTGCTGCCTTAGTCAGTACCCGATTCAGAATGTATGCTGCTGTCTTGAGCGCTTCTCCCCAGAGGTTCAATGGAAGCGAGGTATGAGAAATCATACTCCCCACCATCTCCATTAACGTTCGATTGCGCCTTTCAGCCACACTGTTCATTCCGGACGAACCCGGCATTGTATACTGTGGAACAATTCCACTTTCCTCTAGAAATTTAGCAAAAGGCCCCTAGACGTTGTTCTCCTGAGCCGTCATATCGACCGTAATATTCACCACCACGATCCGATCTGACATTTTTCATTCTTTTATTGAGTTGTAACTCAACTTCAGTCTTAAAGAATTTAAATGTGTCCAAAGCTTGAGCCTTTTCTTTAATTAAAAATATATAGCCATATCTAGAATAATCGTCAATGAAACTCATAAAATATACATGTCCATTCCTAGTAGCTATAGGGAATGGCCCACATACATCCGTATGTATCAGCTCAAGGACGTCCGTCATACGATTAGCTGTATATTTACGCATGCTTGTTTGTTTGCCCTTTGCACACTCAATGCACGGACCGAGATCCGACATGTCTAAGGGTCACAGAATTTCACTTTGAATAAGACGTGTAATTCTCTGTTGAGAAATATGACCTAAACGCCTATGCCAAAGTACAACTGAATCCTGATGTGTTACCTTTTGTCTAACGTTTCCAGTTTCATTGTGCAAGGTCTCATTATAGGAAGCAATAGTATCTAAAGCATAAAGATTATCCAAAATAGACAGAAACCAGAAGCAACCAATTTGGAATTTTGATACAAACTAAACTTTCTATCTCCAAATGAACAAGAAAAACCTAATTTGTCCAATACAGAAATAGAAATTAAGTTCCGCCTAAAAGACGATACAACAAAAGTATCAACCAAATCAAGATACAAACAGGTTTTCAAAAGTAATCTAAAATGCCCTATAGCTTCAACTTCTGCCTTGTTGCCATCGCCCACATAGATGTATCTTTCACCATCACTTGGCTTCCGGTAACTTCGGCAACCCTGTATAGACACGGATATGTGAGCAGTTGCACCCGAATCTATCCACCATGTGTCTATTGAAACTGAAATCGCATTAACTTCTTCACAAACAAAAAAAAAATCAATACCTTTCTTAGCACGCCATGCGTGATAGTTGGTACAATTCTTCTTCACATGCCCTTCAGATCCACAAAAGAAACAACCATTCTTGTTTTTTCCGTTTCCCTTAGACGTAGAAGCAATGTTTGCGCTTTCGCTCTTGTCTGACTTCAATCTCTCTTCCTCCTGAACACAGTGCGAGATGAGTTCATTAACTGTCCATGATTCCTTCTAACAGTTGTAACTCACCTTAAACTGTCCAAATGAGGCCGGAAGAGAGTTAAGGGCCAAATAGACCAGCATATCATCCGATATGTCTAGCTTATGTCCCTTCAGTTTCGAAGCGGTATGCATCATTTTAAGAATTTGCTTCCGGATATTGCTCTTCCCATTATACTTCATTGTGCAGAGTTTATTTAATTGAATGTCTATTTCAGCTTTCCCATTCCTAACAAATAATAAGTCTTAATTGCATACACTTTTTGATAGTGCTATGTTCATTTAGTCATTATACGTCATTATACCATTTTACATAAGTTTTAGATCATTTAGTCAAATTTTGCACTAAATTCGAGATAATGCTATGTTCTGGTTTGATTTCAGGAGTTTGGAGCATTCGAGAGCAAGAGAGATATGTTGAAGGCAAGGCAGAGCACAAATACAGCACTAGAAACTTACTGGTGGAGTTTTGCACAATTATTGCGGGTCGTAGTAAATATTGCGGGTCGAAATTTCTCATGGCTAAGAAACAATTTTTCCTGCGAATTCGCTGGCGCCTTTTCGCCCCAATTTTGCGCGACGCAATAATTATTGCGGGTCGCAAAATCAACCTTGTTTCAGATCTGAAAAGCCCAGAACAGGCCTATTCATTTGGGAAAGATATAAAAGGGCCTGGGCTCGACTCTCAAGAAACCCTAGTCGCCCCCAGACCTCTCCTCACCTCTCTCCACAACTCTCCACACCTAGGAACTGATTTGGGACCAAGATTCGAAGGATTTTTGGGTTGCTTGAACAGATCTAGCGCGTGACTTGGAGAAGAAGAAGAAGAAGAAGACTACTCTTGTTTTGTTTTATCTCTCTATTCTCTCTTCTTTAAATTCTTATCTGTCGTTCTAGATACTCTTTGAGATGATGTGTGCCCCTATGAGAGGCTAATTCCCTCTCTAAGGGCGATGGCATGTAAAACTCGAAACTAGTGCTTTAATTTTACTTGGTTTGTTGTTTTTAACTGATTATTGTGATTTGTTCTTTTGCGAATTGTTAAATGCATGAATTGCTTGTTTAACCAACTTTAGTAATACGTGTACTTAGGATTTTGAGTAAATGACTAATCCAATACTTGCTTGAACCCGGATCAAGAGAACAAAACTAGACTAGAGGTGAGGTACCTAATGGTGAATCCAAAGGTCTAGACGGGTATTTTTGGTTATGTTGAATTGCTTGTGAGAGGTATATCTAACGGTGAATTACAACTAATTAATAGAACCAAAATTTATATATTAACCCGCATATGTTTAGAAAATATAAATACGCAAACCAAGTAAATTAAAGTCTAGTGGAAAGTAAGCCAAAGCCCCTAGAATTCTTGTTATTGAATTAAATCCCAGGATTTTAATATTTGTTTTCTCTTCATCCGATTTAGTTTAGAAAACCAACAAAAATTAATTCGTCTAGCTTAGTGAACTAGTAAGAACCGGTACTTTACGAGTTTGTCCCTGTGGATTCGACACCCCAATTACTACTTGACAAGGTTGTACGCTTACAACCGACTTAGGTAAATTTAGGGTATTATTAGTTATAGGTGAAATATCCCAACAAGCTTTTTGGCACCGTTGCCGGGGACAACGGTAAATATCGGTTTAAGCTTTGGTAATTAAGACTAGACATTTTTCATTTTCTTCATTTTCTTTTATTTTTGTTTTGCTTCTGATTTCTGCTTGATACTCACGTTGAATTCTCTTTTGTAGAACTCACTCTGGCTAGTGGATCGACAAGGATACCACACTTTCGCATTGTGTACAAGAGGAAAAAATTCCGAACCAAGAAGAGGGACACCACGTCTACTCTAACCCGACCTAGAAGGTTGAATTTCGACGAAGAGTCAAGGTTGGGGGAGAACGTACAACAGCCTGACACTAGGCCATTGCGTGATTTTGCCGCACCACAAGCCGAGTTCATTCGCATGGGTTACACTGTGCCGGCAGTTGCCGCCAATAGTTTTGAATTGAAACAAGCCCTCATTAACATTGTTAACCAAAATCAGTTTTCCGATCTAGCATACGAGGACCCAAACCAACATCTAGCAACCTTTGAGGAAATTTGTAATACCTTAAAAATAAACAATGTTTCACCAGATGTGATTAAATTAAGGGCTTTTCCATTTTCTCTTAGGGATAAAGCTAGAAATTGGTTGCGATCTTTAGAACCAGAGTCTATAAATTCGTGGGCCCAAATGTCTACAGCATTTCTCAATAAGTATTTCCCGTCCTCTAAAACTGCTTATTTAAGGAACCAAATCACTAATTTCAAACAAAGGGACGGGGAACCACTTAGTGAGGCTTGGGATAAATATCAGGAGTTGTTGAGGCTATGCCCACACCATGGATTGGAAAAATGGTTAATTTTGCAAATTTTCTATGAAGGGTTGATTTATAATACTCGTATCTCTATTGATGCAGCGGTAGGAGGTAGTTTCATGAGCAAGAGCGCAACTGAAGCCTTCAACCTCATCGATGAGATGACAATGAATCAACATCAATGGTCGTCCGAGCGCGGTGTTGCGAGAGCGACTCCCGGTCGTTTGGAGACGAATGCAGTGATGGAACTCTCGGCCAAGGTAGAAGCAATGCAAAAGATGTTCAATCAAATGAATATCTCGGCCGTAAGTCAAATTTCTCCTTGTGGGATTTGTAGTGGTACGGATCATCTTTCTATTAATTGTACTGCGGGTTTTACTAGTGATAGAGATTTGGAACAAGTCAATGCTTTGAACAACGGTTTTAGGCCGTCAAATAATCCATATTCTAGTACTTACAACCCCGGTTGGAGGAACCGCCCAAATTTCTCTTGGAGAAATAACCAAAATAATTCGAACCAAAATCAAAACCGACCCAATCAAAATTTTGGTCAAAGACAATTCGAGTCAAATATGCCACAAAAGTCCAACCTAGAAAGAATGATGGAAAATTTCATTGAGGCCCAAAATAGAACTAACAATGAGATGAATGATAAATTTGATAAGTTGAATGCAAAAGTCGATTTGTTAGCAACTCAGAGCAGATTAATGGAGAACCAAATAGCTCAACAAGCCGCGTCATCTTCACGCCAAAATGGGCATCTTCCACCTAAATCCGAAGACAACCCGAAAGAACATGTCAAAGCCATAACACTTCGGAGCGGGTTTGGGTACGAAGGACCCAAGATGTCAAAGGAAAATGAAGGAGAGCAAGTGAATGAGCCCGAAGCAAAAACTGAAGAGGTCGTGCCTCAAGAATCGTCACAAGACAAGGAAACCGGTAATGACTCCCCGAAACAGGTAAGCATGGAGGTACCCAAGTATGTGCCTCCGCACAGGTACGCTCCTTTTCCTCAAAGACTTGTCAAGAGTAATATGGATAAACAATTCGGTAAGTTTGTGGAGTTGTTGAAACAATTGAATGTGAATATTCCACTTACCGATGTTATGACTCAAATGCCAATTTATGCGAAATTTTTTAAGGACATTTTGTCTAATAGAAGAACACTTGAGGAAATTCAAATCGTGACTTTAACTGAGAAAGTTAGTGCACTTTTGTTGAACAAACTTCCTCCAAAACTTAAGGACCCCGGTAGTTTTTCCATTCCTTGTTCTATAGGTAACACCAAATTCAAACAAGCCTTGTGTGACCTTGGGGTAAGTGTGAGTCTTATGCCTAAATCGGTTTATGAGAGAATTGGAGTAGGTGACCTAAAACCAACCCGAATATCATTGCAACTTACAGACAAATCGGTTAGATTACCAATGGGTATAATAGAGGACATACCAATCCAAGTTGGAAAATTTTTTGTTCCTATTGATTTTATCGTAGTTGAAATGGAAAAGGATATCCAAACTCCGCTTCTTTTGGGTCGTCCTTTTTTAGCAACAGTGGGAGCTTTAATTGATATTAAGGACGGAAAACTAACACTTAGGATTGGGGAGGAGTCACTTGTTTTTCATGTAGAAAAATCTCTTAAGTTTTCTTCTAATGAAGATATAATTTTCAGGGTTGAAACCATCGACGCCATTGTAGCGGAAGAAATTGAGAGAATCACAATTGATGATCCACTACGGCACGTAATTGCAAACCCAACGGAAGACGAAGTTGAAATGAATTTTGAAGAAGTTTTGAGTCGATTGGATGATCAAGAAATGCTGAATCCTGAGTTGATGGGAGAAGATGATCAAGATTTGGAAGAGTTTGATGAAAATTTCGATGAAACCAGAAGTTCTGGCCACTTTCTGCAAGAAATTGCAGGTCACAATAAAAATTGCGAGTCGCAAGAAGTTAGCAGTTTGGGTGCAGAACATTCTCAAAATTCTAATGCTCTTTGTAGGTTACAATTTTCATTTTCTGGGTCACAAAAAGAAGTTTTTCAAGCCGAAACTCAGCTCTCCGAGTCCAAACCCGAAGCACCAAAGATTGAATTAAAACCACTTCCCTCTACTCTCTGCTATGAGTACCTTGGATCAAATGAAACTTATCCGGTGATTGTCAATGCAAACCTAAATCGAGACCAAACCGAAAAACTTCTTAATGAGTTGAGATTGCACCAAAAGACTATTGGGTACACAATTGAAGATCTCAAAGGGATCACGCCTTCCATTTGCATGCATCGAATTTTCATGGAGGATGGTCACAAGCCTTCAATCGAATCGCAAAGGAGGCTCAACCCAAATCTCAGGGAAGTAGTGTGGAAGGAAATTCACAAACTCCTAGACGCCGCCATCATCTATCCAATCTCCGATAGCAATTGGGTAAGCCCGGTACATGTGGTACCGAAGAAGGGAGGAACAACGGTTGTCAAAGGCATGGATGGCGAACTAATCTCAACAAGACTCGTGACAGGATGGCGAATGTGCATTGACTACCGCAAGCTCAACTCCGCAACGAGAAAGGATCATTTTCCTCTCTTTTATTGATCAATTACTAGAAAGACTTGCTAAACACACTTTCTTTTGTTATCTAGATGGTTATAGCGGTTTTTTCCAAATACCAATTCACCCCGAGGACCAAGAAAAAACCACATTTACGTGTCCATATGGAACATTTGCATACCGTAGGATGCCATTTGGTTTTTGTAATGCACCGGCCACTTTTCAAAGGGCTATGATGGGTATTTTTTCAGACCTTATTGAAAATGTCATGGAAATTTTTATGGATGATTTTTCGGTTTATGGTACCTCATTTGATGAATGCTTATCTAATCTCTCTAAAGTTTTGCAAAGATGTGAGGAGGTGAATTTGGTGCTCAATTGGGAAAAATGCCATTTCATGGTGCAAGAAGGAGTGGTACTTGGCCATGTTGTGTCGGAGAAAGGATTGGAAGTTGACCAAGCCAAGGTTGAGGTGATCGAAAAATTACCGCCACCAACGAATGTGAAGGAAGTGCAAAGTTTCTTGGGACATGCGGGATTCTATCAGCGATTCATCAGAGATTTTTCGAAAATTGCTAAGCCTTTAACTAATCTGACCAAGAAAGATTCAATTTTTGACTTTGATGCAAAGTGTATTGATGCTTTTTGTAGGATAAACAAGGCACTTGTCTCAGCGCCAATACTTCGACTGCCGGATTGGAGCATTCCGTTCGAGATCATGAGTGATGCAAGTGATTACGCGGTAGGAGCCGTGTTGGGACAGCGGGTAGACAAGAGGTCACATGCAATTTACTATGCGAGCAAGGTTCTAGATGAAGCGCAAATGAATTACACAACTACCGAAAAGGAGCTACTCGCCGTGGTGTTCGCCATCAACAACTTTCGGTCTTACTTGGTGGGATCGAATGTGATAGTCTACACCGACCATGCCGCTATCCGCTATTTGTTGAATAAGAAAGATGCAAAGCCGAGACTCATTCGTTGGATACTCTTGCTTCAAGAGTTTGATTTGGAGATCAAGGACAAAAAGGGCACAGAAAATTCAGTGGCGGATCATTTGTCTCGAATCAAGCACGAACCGAAAGAAGGAGAGTTGCCCATTAATGACTCATTCGCAGATGAGCAACTTTGCCGCGTGAGCAATCTCCAAGCCCCATGGTATGCCGATTATGCCAACTTCCTTGCTTACGGCATAATACGGCCGGAGCTCACCTATCAATAGAAGAAAAAAATTTCCGTTGATGTGAAGCACTACTTTTGGGATGACCCATTTCTTTTCAAGTTGGGAGTTGATGGGATTCAAAGAAGATGTGTTCTAGAGGATGAAACCCATTCCATAATGTTTCATTGTCATTCCTCGCCTTATGGCGGGCCTTTTTTCATCCAATAAGACCGCCGCTAAAATTCTCCAAGTAGGATTCTTTTGGCCAACTCTCTTCAAAGATGTGAGAAATTTCATGCAAGCGTGTGACAAGTGTCAACGCATGGGGAATATTTCGAGGCGACACGAGATGCCACTCAACAATATTCTGGAGGTAGAGTTGTTTGATGTTTGGGGGATAGATTTCATGGGTCCGTTTCCGAGTTCAAGCAACAACAAGTACATTTTGATTGCAGTGGATTATGTATCGAAGTGGGTTGAGGCAATTCTGAGTCCGACGACCGACTCACAAGTGGTCAACTGCCTTTTCAAAAAGGTGATATTTCCGAGATTTGGGGTGCCCCGAGTAGTGATAAGTGACGGTGGTTCTCATTTTATTAACCGCCGATTTGACAATTTTCTAGCCAAATACGGAGTCAAACATAAGGTTGCAACGCCTTACCATCCGCAAACGAGTGGACAAGTGGAGATCTCCAACCGTGAAATAAAGAATATCTTGCAAAAGATGATGAGTCACACGAGAAAAGATTGGTCCGCCAAGCTAGACGAAGCACTTTGGGCATACCGCACGGCATACAAAACTCCGATAGGTATGACCCCCTTCAAGTTTGTGTATGGGAAACCGTATCATCTCCCGGTTGAATTGGAGCATAAGGCATATTGGGCTATCAAGACTATAAATTTTGACTTAAAAGCCGCGGGGGAGAAAAGACTTTTGGATTTGCATGAACTCAAGGAACTCCGTCTAGAGGCTTATGAGAACGCCAAGCTTTACAAGGAGAAGACTAAAAAGTGGCACGATAAACATATTCTTCGAAGGACCTTTCAAGTTGGGGATTGGGTGCTTTTATTCAATTCTAGGCTCAAACTCTTTGCGGGAAAATTGAAGTCAAGGTGGACTGGGCCATATCAAGTACTAAACGTGTCCAACCACGAAGCGGTTGAGATTTGGAGTGAGCGCTCGGAAGCTTTCAAGGTGAATGGGCAGAGATTGAAGCATTACGTACAAGGAGAACCGATGGGAGAAGGGATCAACATCTCCCTCGCTGACGCACCATCCGGATGAGAAAACGAGGGTCGAGCTCACGACCTTAAATGGAGAACTACTTGGGATTGAGTTCCAAAATTTCTCTCTTCTTCTTTTCACTTTTGATAAAATGTATATATATATATATAAATAAAA
The DNA here is from genome assembly GCA_037678475.1 of x Bolboschoenoplectus mariqueter. NCBI lineage: Eukaryota > Viridiplantae > Streptophyta > Magnoliopsida > Poales > Cyperaceae > x Bolboschoenoplectus > x Bolboschoenoplectus mariqueter. The sequence continues at coordinate 3,577,152 of CM075268.1, forward strand.
AAACAAAAAAAAATATAATAATAATAAAAAATATATATAAAAAAAAGATATATATATATATATATATATATAATAATAGATTTTCTTTTTATTACTATTAATTTAAAATTTTTAACACTCACAGGCTAGATTAGTGGCGAGTTTGAAAAGTGGCAATATTTTAAGATTGGAACGAGAGTTCAAGTCGAAATACAAAAATTCTTTGCAAGAGCATTCGAAACTCGTGTTGGAGTCCAGGGAGTTCAATCTTTCTTTTTCTTTAATCTTGAGAATTTTCTAGACTCATTTTTCACAAAAAGTGCGGGTCACAATTTTTATTGCGAGTCGCAATTTTTGGAACAAAACAGGACAGGGGATAGAATCCCTTTTTGAGCTATTTGGTTTATTTCACTTTCCCCCCCAAAATTAACCCTAACTTTCCCACACTTACTCTCTCTCTATCTCTCTCACAGCCGCCTCCACGCGCGTCTCCGCCCAGAGAAGCGCCACCTCGCCTCCACGCGCAGCCGTGATCCCATCTCGCCGTACACGCGCCTCTCCCAGCCTCGCGCCGGCTCTACTTCACCTCCACGCGCCACCTCGCCTCCACGCGTAGCCGCCTCGCCTCCCGGCCTCGCATCGCCTCTGCTTCGCCCTGCCTCAACCTCGCGTCGCCTCTGCTCCGCCCCACCTCCACCCCCTCGCTAAGCCGCCTGCTTCACTTCTCAACTCTAAACCTTTTATCTTCCCCAATTTTTCACTATCTACTTTTTCCCCTACAAACCACATCTCTGAAATTATCTAGACCACCATGGACAAATCACCTCCATTAAAGAGACCCAGAAAGATTTGTGCGTCAAAGCCAAGAAGGGGACGTGCAAGCCGAACCCCTAACACCACGGATACTGACGAATCGCATGATGAAGCCCCGCAACATCCTCTTGCAAATATCCCCGAGAATGAGTGGCCAGAGAATACCACGTCCGATTTCGGACTGACATTATCTACACCACAAGCACGCGAGCGTTTCAAGGCGCTACTAACGCGGAAGCTCATTCCATCTCGCTTCCTCTATGAGGAGACACTTCGCACTTTGGGCATCTTCCATGAGGTACGCGAACTCACAGATAGTATTTGGCTTTAGAACTTCCTGTCCACCGAAGTGCCAACTTATCGGACCCTCACATACGAATTTCTCGCTAGCTACACTTGCCACCCTTCATATAATGAATGTTACTTCCAAATGGATGGTGAACCCTGCATCTTAACACTGGAAGACCTCAACAACCTTTTAGACACAAAAATTACGGCCGAACTCACCACCAACTCCTAATGTGGGATATTTCATTATCCGCCATCTCGAGCGGGTTGTCGAAAACACAAGACCCGGTGGTCACATCTCGGTTGGGGGTCTTGTTACAAGAATTGGAAAGTCACTCGGCGTCATCACGGATGGTCCCGTCTATCGTACTGTCCTCCCGAGAAGCACAAGGATCGACATCAAAACTCTCGTCAACGCTCATTTGATCAAACAAGTGGACGACTATTATGTCACCATCGGCCATAATGGAAAAAGAGCAAAACTTCCCTTGCCCACGAGCGTCAACAAGTTTAACCCAACCACTTGGTTGGTGCATTCACAGGACCCAATGGTATGTTCCACTGATGACACGCCACATGACCCCCATGCTGCTGGAACTTCTTTAGCACAACCCACTCATCCGGTGGCCGAGCCTACAAATACCATGATCTATGCTAAGTTGTGCGAGATCCAAGAAACTCAACTGGATCAACAAGAGCAAATTGACGACTTGGACAAGCGGTTGTATGAGACATGGTATATTGCCCACCGCATGCACGCATTCCACCTTGAGCGTGATGATTACGAGCAGGAGGACATGCCTACTAGGCCGACCAGGCAGCACCGCCGACGCCAGCAGTCTGAGACACACTCGCCACGTGAAGGACCCACAGATTGAGTCAGCAGCGCGATACTGTAGCACCGCCACCATTGTAAGTATTCCATGTCTCATTTACTTTCTTTTGTAGCTTGGTTGAAGCATTGAGGACAGTGCTTGATTTAAGCTTGGGGGGGAGAATTTGAGATTGTATCCGCATTCGCATTTTTATGTAGGATTTGTGATTTTTCCATGTTTTTAGTTTAGATTTCTTAGTGGATGTTTTAGCAATATATTGTGAATTAACTTGTTAAAGGAAAAGTTGACAAATGAACAAACCTTGTCGGAAAAAGAATTGAATTACCATGACGGGTTTTTGTGGGAAATTGATTAGGGAATATTTCAGAGTTTTATAATCTAACCCATGATAAATGAAATCGGTACCCACACCGGTAGAATGGTTGAATATTTTGTGAGATTCTTTAGAATGAGATATTTTTAATTTCAAATCTAATATTGCACAAAGAACCGAGATGGACAAACACCCCCACAAAAAACAAAATTAAAGTGACCTAATCTAGAGAAAGTTTTGTAGTAGCCGGTGGATCCGAAAAATCATGAAAAATCAGATGGTCCCCACTTGGTTGTGCGTTTTCGCACGAAGCTACATGCTTGACACACAGAAAAAAAATATATAAAAAAAAGATAAAGTGATCTTAAGCCTCAAATAAGTGCTAGGGCTACGCCCACGGGTTATCCGCATACGGCACGAGGTAGCCTCAAAAGCGCAATTAAATAATTCAAAGTCATTCTAAAGAAAAGCGCGAGGTTCAAGATTAGCACTAAATTTTTCTTTTTCGAAAAAAAAGGGGGTTAAATCCAATAATCGGAACTAAGTGCAAGAAAAAGGTGTAGACTTGAAAGCATAACATTCTTTTGAAAATCACATGATATAGAGAAGTGAAAGTGGGGCTGTGGGGTATATTCCTTAAGTAAAATATCGTGGAGTGAAATTTTAAATAATTGAAAATTCCTAAGAAATTTCCTAAAGACCCGGGCAAGTATTTGGTAAATTTGAAATCATTTTCCTTTCGAGTTAATTACAATTATCTAAAACATTCGCGACCTTTTGCATGTTGATCTAGGAATTTTATGAACTTGGTTAGTTTGGAGACCGGTCCTAGGCTCTCGAGCTAGACTTGCTTAGGGACAAGAAAGGTTTAAGCTTGGGGGAATTTGATAAGTCTTAATTGCATACACTTTTTGATAGGATTTGATCTCTAAAACGATACCATTTTACATAATTTTTAGATCATTTAGTCAAATTTTGCACCAAGTTCGAGATACTGCTATGTTCTGGTTTGATTTCAGGAGTTTGGAGCATTCGATCGCAAGAGAGAAATGTTGAAGGCAAGGCAGAGCACAAATACAGCACTGAAAACTTGCTGGTGGAGTTTTGCACAATTATTGCGGGTCGCAGTAAATATTGCGGGTCGAAATTTCTCATGGCTAAGAAACAATTTTTCCTGCGAATTCGCTGGCGCCTTTTCGCCCCGATTTTGCGGGACGCAATAATTATTCCGGGTCGCAAAATCGACCCTGTTTCAGATCTGAAAAGCCCAGAACAGGCCTGTTCGTTTGGGAAAGATATAAAAGGGCCTGGGCTCAACTCCCAAGAAACCCTAGCCGTCCCCAGACCTCTCCTCACCTCTCTCCACGACTCTCCACACCTAGGAACTGATTTGGGACCAAGATTCGAAGGATTTTTGGGTTGCTTTAACAGATCTAGCGCGTGACTTGGAGAAGAAGAAGAAGAAGAAGACTACTCTTGTTTTGTTTTATCTCTCTATTCTCTCTCATTTAAATTCTTATCTGTCGTTCTAGATACTCTTTGAGATTATATGTGCCCCTATGAGAGGCTAATTCCCTCTCTAGGGGCGATGGCATGTAAAACTCGAAACTAGTGCTTTAATTTTACTTGGTTTGTTATTTTTAACTGATTATTGTGATTTGTTCTTTTGCGAATTGTTAAATGCATGAATTGCTTGTTTAACCAACTTTAGCAATACGTGTACTTAGGATTTTGAGTAAATGACTAATCAATCACTTGCTTGAACCCGGATCAAAATAAGGCATATTCCATCAACTAAATATCCTCGAACAATAAGTGCTCTTTGGAGTCAATCATTATTCTAGGATAAATAGGTATAGCAATAGAATATAACAGTCCATTTTGATGTCAATAAGTCAACCTTCCTTTGGCTCGATTTAACTAACTACATCAAAAAACATTATGAACATTACCCATTCATCATTACAAGTATATATATATATATATATAATATTTGATCATTGTTTTTCTTTTAGGCTAATCCAGTAACCAAACATCATATGTATATTTTCTGTGTATAAATTGATTAATGATCAACTCAAGTATGAGAGCTTACTTTGGTAAATTGATACCTTTATCAATTATTTTCCAAAATATATCTAATTCATAAGCCTTCATGATGATTCAATATTATCCAAATAAAATATATCAAAATTTGGCTTAACCGATTTAACCATTATGGGCTCATGAAAGGCAGAAATACTAAAATACTAACCATGATGGGCTCAATTTTAAAAACTATATTTTAATTTCTGAAACTAAAATACTAACCAACAGATATACTGATTACCGAACTATTTGAAAAATCAGATTTGGTTAAGTAATTTGATTTAAACCAACAAATCAAAATTAACTAAACAGATCTTCAAAAGCACAAATATCTTTTCAATTTCCGAACCAAAATCATAATTTGATCGTTCAACTAGAGTTTGCTCTGATACCACTTGTTAAGAACATTACCCGTGATCCTCTAGTGAACTCTAAATTAACATAAAATTATCTTGATTCATGCTGTCGGTCTTCTGGAGAGACACAACCCCGTTGATCACCGGATTCCTTAAGCCTTCGCGGTGATCCTTCTCTTCAACGATGGAGAGACGAAGAGAATCGGCCCAGCGGTTTTCTTCTCTTTTCAGAAAACCCGAATTTGTTTTGAGAGGGGAAATTTGTTGGTTGCCTTATGGCAGTAATGGAAAAAGGACGGTTCTTGATCCCTTTATAATGGGTGTCAATAACCGAAAGGTTGGCAAACCACTGGTTATGCCTTAGCGGATCCATACCAGATCCAATTTCTCTCTTAATGAGTTTACTTTCAAAATCAGAAAACTGCCTATTAGTTGTATTCTCTAGGGACAAATAACATAATTGTATTATTACTAAACTTTATATAATTTAAACCATCACTAAATCATAAAGTTATTAATACGTATTCTACACATTAAGGGCCCCACTTCTCATGACACATATTGAAACCCGATAAATAATACTTAATTTGATCACTTCATATCGGGTCTAATTAGATATTTGACAGTCTATTATTCAATATATATTTATATTACATATAAGCCCATATAATTTTGTAATTAATAGAAATTAATTCCAACACTCTAAATTTTCCTTTACATCAAATTAATTCAATTCTTGAACTTTTTCTAAAAAAATCAAATTAATCCTTCAACTTTTTCAGAAAAATTAAATTGATATATAAACTTTAAATTACAATAAATTGGTAGGTGATTGCATGGGACCTTCCAAAAATCACAAGGAATAAAATGTATGGAGAGCAGAGAGCAGGAGAGGGTTTAATTATGTTAAAACTTATATTTCAGAGTAAGCTTTTAATTTAATAACAAAAATAGTATTTTTTTATATAAGAAATACTATGTTTTAAATCAAAATGAGAGATTTCACTTTCATGTTTATTTCAAAAAATTATTATATGTTACTGTGGGTGCACAGAGGTGTCCAGTGTGATGGCTATACCTAAGTAATTAGTGGAACATATATTATATATGAAGAAATATCTGCAGAGAGCAGTCCAAAAACTTAGCAGTCCGTGCTGACGAAGTTCTTCTGGATGGTCAGGAGAAATAATATACAAAATTGAATAAATATTTGGACATTATACACTTTGTTTCCTAGAAGTTGATAGGTGGGATCTGATAGTTTCTGTTTGCCTATGGGCTACGGGGGTAGGTACTCTCACCTTGGGCAGTGGCGGACTTGGGAGTAAATGTGGTCAATTGTACATTTTTTTAATAGGCACAATTTCATTTATCTCCCTCACAAACTTCAAACTTGAGTATTTCTCCTTCTAAATTTTATAATATTATATTTACCCTTCCAAACTACTAAAATTCTCATAATTACTGAATTTATAATCTTTGAAACTAAATCAACTCCACACTTATAAATTACTCATTTACTCTTATTGTAAATAAAAACTAAAATTATTTTTAATCGATTAACACACATGCTCTTATTTTGGGGATGTTGTATCTGCGTCTCAAGGAAGAAGAACGCTCCAATAAAAAGTCAGGAGATATAATATACTTTAATGCTTGAAAGATTATTATTCGAACAAATAAAGGATAGAAGACAATAGTGTAATAGTCATAAAATATTAATTGTGATATTAATTTTAGTTATAGCATATTTAATCAAGGTTGTTGGATATATTTATATATCTCTGATTTAAAATACTTAATTCCTTTACTAAGCAATGAAGAGAAGTGACCTTTTGTTTGGGTCACTACATTAACAAATAACATAACAGATGGCTTGTTAAGTTATACTTTTCAAGACCAGAATGGGCATGACAACTAAATGGTGAATTATTATTATCCTTATTATTATAATGAGAGTAATTCTAACGTATATTTAACTTTTATGATGCATTCAATTCTTACAGTATATTTTTTTCAAAAATATTGTTCAAATCAAAAAGTTAAAAATGTGTTTTCTAATTATTTAAATAAAATATGTATTAATTTTGAGTCAATTTAGAATTTGATATTAGTTATAAATTACAAAATTATTGAAAATCATTCGTTAAATTTTTGAAATTGTTAGATGAAAGATAAAATCTCTTTCAAATCAACCCAAATTTAGTGCATATTATATATAAATAGTTACAAACACAATTTCACTTTTTAAATTTGATCAATGTTTCTGAAAAATATGTACCATAAAAATTGAATATAACATAAAATTTGAATGTATACCATTGTTATTATTAATTAATATAAGTTTTACCCATTTTCATTCTACCAACCCAGTTTTAGCGATCACAACTACCTCATCTTTTGTTCAGGGAAACCGAAACCTGGAACTTAGCAGTATTCTTTTGAATGGAATTGGAAAATAACTCCTGAGATGGAGAAAAATTGGAGAAATTTGGAGACTAACAGAACTGTGATGGAAGCTTTGTGCAGAAATTTGACTGGAAAGATGTATTTACATAGGAGAATTGTGGGACAAGTGAAAGGACCCACAAGATTTCGCCATCGGTTTTACTTTTGAATATTGGAAATAATTGTAGCACTTAGTTCTTCAATTCTAATATAAATACCCTTGATGCCATTCACTAATTCATCACTCCAACTCCTAGCAAACCAGTTCAATTTCTCTTCAACTTTTATACACATAATTTCTTTGTTTCTGTGGAACACCTACCACATTAGATATTTACTTCAATTCTGTAAGTTACTGTTCTTGTGTAGTTGGGTTAATTATAATAATGCTATTACTGTATGATATATACAAATTATAAATTCTGGTAAATAGTCCATTCTGTTTATATGTACATGAAGGGATATATACCATATTTAGGGGAGTTACCAACAATATATAAATTTTGGGTTTCGAAATTAACTTATTTTTCTTGCTTTTCCCAATCAATACATATAAGAAATTGCTTTAGTCTTGTAGTCATATCATCTGGAAGCATATTAATTTCTGAGTGACAATAAAGGAAATTGTTTTGGTAGTAGAGAAACCGCTTCTCCATTCATTAATTCTAAGAAAGTTACCATTTTGTTGTCACATGAAATGAAATCTATAGGTGATTATTATTATTATTATTATTATTATTATTATTATTATTATTATTATTATTATTATTATTATTATTATTATTATTATTATTATTACTATTATCATCATCATCATCATCATCATCATCATCATTATTATTATTATAGTTGTTGTTGTTGTTGATGCTGTTGTTGTTGTTGTTGTTATTATTATTGTTATTATAGTTATTATTATTATTATTGCAGTTTTTCTTCCATGTCTTAATCTTAGCATCCTTAAAATTTGTTTTTCAAACAAGTACATCATAATTCATTGAATATCTAGGTGTCGTATAGTCGCTGGTCCCAAAAGTTGTATGGTATCAGCTTAGCCAATTTAATATTACATTAATCTGTATCTGTTATAACTTATAAGTAACAAATATGATATATATATATATATATATATATGTGGGCCATCAGAATTTCTGATATATAGTTTATCTGATTTCATTCTATAAACGTACGTCCTCATACGGGGGCCCGTAGAATTTGTTAGGACTTTTGTTGTTATCATTTGGCAATAATTTCTGTAAATAATAAAATAATCAATTTGCATTAGGGACTCTTAGATTACTTCTTCATGAATTCATGCAGTTAAAAGATAATTAACCAGAAACTAAATTATTCTTATATGTTGCTAATATGTCAGAGGAGAAGCAAAATGGAAGCCATCAATCAGATACGTCAGGCACAACGGTCACAAGGAACAGCTGCAGTGCTCGCAATCGGCACTGTTACACCACCTAACTTCATTCACCAATCTGAATATGCCGATTACTACTTTCGTGTTACCAAGAGCGAGCACCTTAAGGAACTCAAGCAGGAGTTCCAGACTATCTGTAAGAACTCCAACAAATATATATACATATGGATGCACTGATGCACTTATAGATTTCTCATATAATAAATATTTCCAACCATTAACATTAAAGCAGTTGGTGAATTCAATGCAAACAAGAATGGTTTCATTTTTCATGTGTTAATCTTACATGAAAAGTTCCTTGAGCTAAGACATAAATGCCTATCTGAGAAATTGATCAAATTTAGCATTATGCAAGAAGAAATATTTCTGGGGAAATTAAGTTACTTATTGAGCTGTATACTTAAATGCCTTGTAGGTGACGAGACGGAAATTCAGAAGCGTCACTTTCACTTGACAGAGGAAATGCTTGAGAAGCACCCTAAGATAGCCTCGCATAAGGATCAGGAATCACTCGATGCGAGACAAGACATTGTGTTCAGTGAGGTGCCAAGACTAGGGGCTGAGGCAGCGAAGAAGGCCATCAAAGAGTGGGGACAGCCGAAGTCTAAGATCACCCACCTAATTTTCCACACCACGACAGGCAGCATCGACATGCCTGGTGCCGATCGCCAGATGTTGAGGCTTTTAGATCTCCCTTCTTCTGTCAAACGGTCAATGATGTACCACCAGAACTGCTCCGGTGGTGGCACAGTTCTCCGGCTTGCCAAGGATATAGCCGAGAACACCCGAGGCACCCGTGTCCTTGTTATCTGCTCTGAAATCTCATTGACGGCCTTTCGTGGGCCATCTGAGGCTCACATGGACACTCTCATACCTCAAGCAATTTTTGCTGACGGTGCAGCAGCTGTTATCGTGGGGGCTGAGCCAGATCTGTCAGTTGAGCGCCCGCTTTATGAAATAATTTCAGCTCGTCAAACCATTCTTCCCGGCACAGAAGATGAATTCATTGGCCACATTAGGCAAGACGGCATCACGTTGCAAATGTCACCTTCCGTGCCCGAGCTTGTCTCAAGCGGCCTTGCCAATACACTCTCAGAGACAATTGGACCACTTGGGATCATTACCGATTGGAATTCAGCCTTTTGGGCAGTAAATCCCTGTTTGCCGACTATCCTAAAACACGTGGAGGCTGAGTTGGCTCTAGAGAAAGAGAAACTGAAGGTGACGAGGCACGTGCTTGCCGAGTATGGAAACATGATGAGTTCGACCATATTTTTCATGCTAGATGAAATGAGGAAACGTTCGGCTGATGAAGGGAAGGCGACTGTTGGAGGCGGAATGGAATACGGAGTTCTTTTGGGGTTCGGGGCTGGAATTACCTTGGAAACGACCGTCTTACGTGCCAACGCAAACACATCTTCTGAAGTAGACGACAACGATGTCTGGACCATCTAATTATGTAGACTAGCTAGTGTGTTCTTGAATAAGCTCATCTGATGCAATGAGCTCCCTATTTACAAAGTGATGCCTATATATGAAGTAATTTGTACTTCAATTTACATGTGTGTACTTATGTTTGAACTTGTTTTGCAGTTTTGGTAATAAGAAATATAGAAGGACAAAAAGAAAACATAGCTTCGCTTTACAGTCGCTCTTGTGGTTTTTTTCCTTCTTTGCTTTGTTGTCTTTTTATTATGCTTTTTGTGGATGAATCTGATTCTTCATTTGGCAAGGTCAATAACTAACACATCAGCTTGCCAAACTTCATGAAATCACGAAAAAGGAAGGGGGGGAAATACAATCCTTATTAGAAGTGGGTCCCCCATTTCTCCTTGGAAGCACAAGCACTAGGACACTCTCCGATAAACACCACACATCTCTATATATACTAATTGAGTTCCAGCCGCAGACGACAATTCAGTTTCTCGTATCAATCTTCACCCACCATTTCTAACATACAATCCTCTCCAGTTATTCAATGAGGCATCCTGAGAGACGTCAGATCAAGATCTGATCCCTATCAGGGGTCCAGCACGTACCTGGTCAGCCCATGTAATTTGTGGCTATTGAAACCAAAGTTCAAAATCCATCAGCATTGCGTCTTGCAAAAGAATAAGGAAAAAAAACAATTTAATTATATTGCACGAACGAAACTAGCAACGGCACACGTACTTGATTCAAACAATCGAAGCACAATTGAAATCACTTGAGTTGATTGGGTCAAGTATTCACTTGACTACATATATATGTGGGTTGATTGGGTCAAGTATTCTGAAATTAATTTCATTAGAGAAACCTGTTTAATTAGCACTTGAGTTGGAGATAGACAGCGGGTACTTGGGTTCATTTGAGTAGTCAAAAACGATATAGTCGTGAGACGACAAGGACTTCCCTCCCTCCATTCCGATGATCTATCTCAGGCAAGGTGTAATCTTTGTGACGTTCAGATTTCTCAAAAACTTTTTCACCATAGGTTCCTTACTTAAGACCAATTAAATATTAATTGCACTAAGCCGACACGCATGATATATTAATTATATATAACAAAGCAACATCTTAGTTGAAATTTAGTCACAATATATAGTCAATTCCAAGTGACATTACATGTGAATGATTGATATAAAAACCATCATAATTGTATTATATTAATTAATTAATTAGTTATATCATTGTGATGATGGATCATCCTTCTTTAACTAACTAATTGTTCAATATTGCTTGAAGTTGTCCCACAAGGATTTCTCTCTCCAAATTCTTCATTTATGTCTGCGTGTGTAGTCACGGCGTGGCAAAGGGGGTCGGTTGATGGTGTGGACCTATATCTATATGAGGTGATTGCATGCGTTGCCAAAGACTCTTAGCATTATCACTATCAAAATTCGGAAGTACAAGCAATCTTTGTTTTTACCAGCAAAAGACTGGTTGGCCTTTGTTTTCTTATAGGGGGCCCGCGACTTACCGAATTATGTTGTTTAGTAGCACTCCTAATTTAATTACAGAACAAGGCATTTTTGTAAATGAAAAAAGAAGATGGCACCGATTTCAATATTTTCTTTATGAAAAAATAATGGCTTTTTGAAACACGATAGGGAGGGAGCACTTCAATATAAAAAAAATATAAATTGTGTGAACTAGCGATTTCAACTGTACCCCATAATGTTCTCTTTTCAGATCTTGAGAAACTGCTCTTCTATGTTTTATTTTTTTGGATAAAACAGACAAATTCTCTCATTTTCCATTTCTTTTCGAAAAATCATTGTTTTTACAAAAAAGAAAATATGAAAAATACTGAACCCTAACCCATTGTTTCCAAGCCCTCAAAATAACCAAAATATAAAGTTCACCCCACTTAAGTAAACAAAACCAACAATGTTTATAATTAAATAGAGACAGCAGCAATTAACAGTAAAACAACAAAAAAGATCAATCTTGCACCGGTTGCATCCGTACCACATCTCTGACATCATCAAGATCCACCAATACAATATTATTGCAGTACAGATATTCCAGCTCACTACAAGTCCTTGTCCACAACATAAATTGAGATAACACATTAGAATAAAAAGTATTAAATGAAAAACTGGCATAATCTTGAAAAATAAACTTATTCCTAAGTAATAAAAGCTGCCAAGTCATAACAACAATAGGAGATTGAACATAAATCCTATTAGTTTCACCAAGGATCAAAGTACAATCCCATAACTCAGAAAAAGAATTAAGAGATAAAAAGATGCCCTTATTGTTAAACCGATTAAACTTATTCCAAAACTGAAAGCTAATAGGACAATGAACACACAAATGATCAATTGTTTCAACCGCATCACAAAATACACAATCTAATGAACCAACCCAGCCTCTGAAACACAAATTGTCTTTAGTCAAAATTCTCCCTTTCAATGACAACCAGATAAATACCTTAATTTTCAAAGACAAGTTTAGTTTCCAAACAGAACCAGTCATATATAGAAACTTTAATCCTCCTAAAATTTAAATACATATATATATAATGTACAGAGAACAGTCCAGAAGAACCAAAACATCAAAGAACTAAATCAGTCTGAGTAGAAACAAAACTATAATAAATCAAAATGTCAATAACTCTTTCTTGTTCTTGCCTCAGCAAACTACTGGCACCCTTAAATAATGGAATTTTAATTTGACCATTATTCCAAACCTGAGCCACTGTAATAGTCAAATCAAATTTAGCTTTTGCAAATAAATTAGAGAACTGTTAAGATAGAGGGCAAGTACCAAATCATGTATCATGCCAGAAAAGAGTATTAATACCATTACCCACTAGTTTCCTCAGTCCTAATCGAGAAAAAATAAAATTTACAAACTTGTTTCCAAAAGAAAGAAAGATTGCATGTGACCCTACCCTGATATTTAATTTGAATCAAAATTTTCCAAAGGCCTAAATGATTCTCATAATGCAATTTCCATAACCATCTGGTTAATAGAGCAATGTTCATTTGCTCTAGAAGATGATATTTTTTTAATAGTACTAGAATCAACCCTAGCCCATAAAATGCCACGTCTAATTTGATCAATTTTATTTAATGCCCATTTAGGAATCCTATAAATAGATAGATAATATAAAGGAAGAGCACTAACAACAGCATTCAACATAATAAGTCTACCCCCAATTGATAAAAAATTGCCTTTCCAAACAGCCAATTTCTTTTGAATTTTAGCAATTAACCTCATCCAATCCTCCTTATTAGGACCTTTCTAATGTAACCAAACACCCAGATACCTAATTGGTAAAGTAGCTAATTTACATTTAAGAATATTACCATAAAACAAAGCCTCTGAATGAGAAATATTAATAGGAATTAATTCTATCTTAGAAAAATTAACCCTTAAGCCATAAATACCCTGAAAAGTCAAAAAAACTCATTTGATTTTTTCAATCATTATATTATTTGCCTCTAAAAAAATAAGAGTGTCATCTGCATATTGTAAATTAATAATCTTATGACCAGAAAGAAGAACAAGACCTAAAACCCTCAAATGCTCCTAAAGCATACCCTGTTGAATATGTTTATGAAGACCTTCAATAGCTAAAATAAAAAAATAAGGAGATAAAGGGTCACAGAACCTGTGCGGCCTTTTTTCACGGCTCACACGCGAGGCATCGGCGTCCTCGTTCATGAAGGAAGAAGGTGCAGGTACACCTTTGTGCGTGTATGTGTGCTCAAGGATTTATTATTTAAGTGATTGTGGGAACTTTTATTTTTTGACGGGTGCAAGCTCTCACCGTTAATTACCCCGGCTCTCGCCTCGAAAACCTCCGATTAATGGACTAAAATAATCAAAATATATGGTTTGAATTCATGGCTTTTATCCTCTCCCTTCAGATTTATTTAATTTTTGATAAAATCATGCATAAAAAGATTTAATGCAAACAAAATTTATTTATAGCATGGTTATTGAACCTTTTGTTTATTATTTCCATTATTTTATGTTATACTCAATGATATATGCCAACTAGTCGAAGTGATCAAAACGTATAATTCTTAATTGTCAGACTAAAGACATATAATCTAAAATCAAAGAAATGAATGTTTAAACTCTTAAAAGAAGAAAAAGCAAGGGGTGAGTATATAACCCCATCAGCCTACAATTTTGGAGACCAAGAACGTATATATCCTATTGGTCTCAAGAGAGTCAAAGTATGAACTGCACTACCAAAGTATTGAACCTTTTGTTTATTATTTCCATGAAATTCAGGTTAGTGAACCAGAGACTTATAATCTCGTGCAGGTTATTATCACAGATGTAAGATGCATTGTCTTAATTAATCGTGTGACCTTTCAAATCCCGAATCTGAATCACTATACTAACTAAAACCTAGGGAACTAGCAAACCGGGAACGTATAATTCTTTATCAATCTGTAGAATTCAAAAAATATTAAATATGAAGCACATTGCCAATTAAAAGCTTAGCGTAGGAAACAAGAACATATATTTCATTGTAATCCCTTTCACATATTTACATATTTAACATATTTTAGCATACTTTGGCATTTTAGGCACATTTTGGTAATTTTCGATCAACATTTGACCACATTGACGCATTCAAGAGCATTTTGATATATTTGGTCAACATTTAACTACCTTGAGGCATTTAAGGGCATTTTGATAGTTTTGATCAATATTTAACCAGTCCTGGATATTCAGGGGCATTTTAGTAATTTTACTATAACTTGACATTGCTTGGACATTTTAAGCATGATTTAGAAATTTAGACAATTTGAATATATTTAATTTGTTTTATCAAAATTTAAAATGATTTTGACATTTTGAATATTTTTAATTTGTTTCATCAAAATATGACATGATTTTGACATTTTGAATATTTTCAATATGTTTCATTAAAATATGACATGATTTTGATATTTTGAACATTTTTAATTTGTTTCAAAATATGACATGATTTTGTTTGAACATTTTTAATTCATTTCAAAATATGACAAGATTTTGACATTTTGAACATTTTTAATTTATTTCATCAAAATATGACATGATTGTGACATTTTGAACATTTTTAATTTATTTCATCAAAATATAACATGATTTTGACATTTTCAACATTTTTAACTTGTTTTATCAAAATATGACATGATTTTGACATTTTTAATATTTTTAATTTATTTTATCAAAATCTAACCTGATTTTGACATTTTGAACACTTTTAATTTGTTTTGTCAAAATGTAACATGATTTTGAGATTTTTAATATTTTTAATTTATTCTATCAAAATATAATATGATTTTGATATTTTGATTTTTATTTATTTTATCAAAATATAATATGATTTTGGCATTTTAAATATTTTTAATCAAAATATAACATGATTTTTACATTTTTGAATATTTTGATTTGTTTCATCAAGACATGACATGATTTTGACATTTTTAACATGATTTAAGCATCATGATTTATTTTAACAAAACATAATGTGATTTGGACATGATTTTAAATTTTTGACATATATACGTATACACAATATATGAGTGTATTTCAAATATTTAATTAAGACATAATGATATAACACACATATACATCATGTATATATCAAAATATGATTTCTATTTTCATATCATATGTTTTTGTATCATTTTCTTTTACCAAAAAGAAATCCTGAATTTTGGGATTTTTAATAATTATTTTATCTATTTTTATAGATTTATAACTATTCTTAAATATGATTTTAAAATATATCATAATAAAATAAAATCAAAATTAATATTTTTATTGGCTTGAAAATATTTACAAATGAAATCATTTGTAAATATTTTCAAGACAATAAAAATATTAATTTTGATGATTTTTCATGATTTTTTGGCTTGAGAAAATAATTTTATTTAATGTTTTAACTTTATTTTCAAAATAGATTAATATTATCCATTGATTTAAAGTTAAATCATCAAGATTCAGACTTTAGACTATTCTAGGCTGTTGGATGGCATCAAGATATTTGCACTTTTGAGACATCAAAACTTGCACTTTCCCTCTCTGATTTTGATCAGAGCTCTGCCAGTGTCAAAATGTTGATCAGAGGGCACCACCAGCATTGCTAATGAGAACTCTACTGTCCCAGTCCCGGGGTCAGGAATGTCGGCAATCGTCATGAACATTCCTGACCTCCTCGATTATGGCTGAGAGAGGGGCTGAAGTCGATTTCGAGTTTGTTTTGTCAAATTGGCTCAATTCCCTTGAGGTTTAGTATCGTTGGAATGTAATAAATAAGTTTTTTGATGTTTAACTTGATTTATATCACTGAATGTGTGAGTTTCACCAATCAATACAGAACGAGTTCAAATGAACTCGGTATCGGTTGATAATTTGTGCCTTTATTCTTTTTTTCTCTTCAATTGATTCTTTTAGAAGCATCCTTGAGCATGTTTGAGCATGTTTGAGTGATCAGCTTTATCAATTTGGGTGTGCATTGTGCTTTATGCATATTGGAGCATTTCGGATATTGATTTTAATTTGGTTCATTTTGATTTTGTCACATTTCTTTGTAATCTTATATTGAGATGTATTCAATGAGGTTAATAACAAGTTCTGAGATGTCTTGAGATCAATTTTGCGCATGTTGTCATTTTATACAATTTTAATTCATTTTTCCAGTTTTCTAGTATGACCCAGAGCTGATTCAACATTTTTTTCTTGACAAAACCAACTTCAAAAATTCATATAAAATCACAAAAAAATTTCAAAAATAGTAAAATTTTGTGATTAAATGTACCAAAACTATTAGAAATGCTCATAAAATTTTAGATTAATTGGAGCAACAAAAGGCATGTTTTGAATTTTTTTTATTGAACTGGACAGAAATGCCCCTAGCAAATTAGAGCTGAAACCAAATCTGATTTAATCCATGATATTAAAACCTGATTTAAATGTTCAAACACCTTTAGAACATCACATGAAGTATTATAAAAGTGAGACAATAAAGAAATTTTAAACTTGGTGTTCAAAAAGGAGAAGTGACCTAGTTTGACCAGAAATTGACTTTTTGAGCTTTTTGGACTGATAAGTTTGGAAAAATTATAACAATTCGTTGAAACTTCCAAAAATTGTAGAATTCGGACTGTAAGTTACAAATCTACTCAACATGCATGTGAAGTTTCATGAAAAATGGACAACCATATTGAGAGATATGAGCTGATCTCTCAATTGGACAGAAAAAACACTGCTGGATTCAGAACAACATGCTTATTTGTATGTTTTTCCTCTGCTCAAACATCATTTTGAGCATCCAAACATGTTTAAAATACAAAATAAAAGATCAAAAAAGAAACAAAGCTAGTTTTGATCAAAAAACTTCATATAGTATTGCATTAACATATCATATCAACATACAATATTGCATAAACACGGGGATTTGATTTTTATAAAATGTGACATTATAATAGCTTACATATGGCTATTTTAAGTTGGGTATAGCTATTGCACATGTGCACAGAGATTAAGACATAGAGAATGAACATGTGCTTATCTCTTTTGCATCAAATCAGTATGTGTCGATTGGTTATCGTGTGTTTATAAAATTTCATAGAAAACATGCGTAATTAAATATATGAAACTCAATTTAGACATCACTTGAGCTCTGTGAGAAAAAAGACACATGTGCATCTCCCAAACCCGAAGGTTTTAGCTATCCCACTCGTAAATGTGAGACTAGCATGATAACACAAATGGGACTAAACCAAGCTCAAGGCTTTGCCTCTTTATGTCTTACCTAATTACAGAAGCTTCTTCTTTCCACCCTAATAGAGCTTTGAAAGGATAAGAGGCTTGGTTTCGGTTTTGACAAGGCTTGAGCTTATGGGGGGGTCTTGGCTATGGATTTCTCTTCTCTGGGGCCTATTTTTAATTCAGTGAGTAGGGTTTAAACATGGGTATGTGTTGGTAGCATCTTCATCGTTGATTTCATCCAATGGCCGAAATTGAGCTTACCGGGCTACAGCTGGCCTAGGGTTGTCCTTGTGAGATTTCATCTGTTATTTGGCGCCCAAGTCATCCTATAGGATACTCACACGTGTCCCAGTGCGTCGGTTAAGAGAGAGAGAAAAAAAACGTTGGTTTTGTCACTATTTAAGGCCGATTTACAATGCTTTTCGGCTGAGAGCATTTTTGAAATATTCTATTGCCTTGATTGCATTTAACACGTAATTTAGACATCACCGAATGTGTTCAATGCATTGTTTTTATCCCTCGTATTTGTTGCTCAAATTGCTAAATTAATGATTTGAACATCGTCGTTACATCCCTACGATGCTCCATGACTATTCAATTTGAGCTCTTGATCGCCAATTTATTCGGTCGGCCTCTTCAGCGAGATTGTTTCTCTATCTGTTTTCTCTTTATTCCTTCTTTCATTTTCAAAATTAATAGCATTTTCATGTTCTCCTTAGTGCCTTCTACCTCCAGTTTAAAGGATTGCATTTCTCCAAATTTCCGATTTTAATTGGTCTCTTCTGTTTAAAAATTGCACCATGGAGAAGAAAGAGCTGGGGAAGAAGATAACCATGGCGCAGTGGGTCCCACTTGCAGTGAGCATCGCAGGAGAGAGGGAAGCTGGGCTTGGGTCCCAATCAGCAGAGAAAGAAATGAAAAGAGGGCCATTTGTCATATTTAATTAGACACAAACCTTTCTCTATTTTTCATGCTCCCGGTGTATATAAACGAATGTATGAAGCAAAGATGGTTCACATGCACCAAGAGCACCTCATGCTCCCTCTTTTCTCTTTCGCTGAAGAAAAGTAAAGGCAGCGTTTAAGCTCTTCAAATTGCACCCAAAGTGTTTCATACTCCAAGTTACACCCAGCTATATCTCCATTTGCAGTTTTCTTTGTATTTTTCCATTTCTAAATTACTTTTCATGAAATTATTTATGAAAAAAATATGAAAATTACCATAAAATGATAGTATATCTTTCTATGATTTTTAAGAATATTTTTGGTATTTTTTTGGAATGAAATTAGGCATTAATTTTATTTTATCATTGTGTATCATATAAAATTAGACATTAATCTCACATAATCACTATATTTGACATGATTATTTCATGAAATTGTTCTTTAATTTCAAAAAATTAATTTTATATGTGGTAAATCATGAAATTGAGCATAATTTCATAATTTTAATATTTGACATGATTATTTCATAGAATTATTTCTTAATTCCAAAAAATAAATTTCATAGTGATAAATCATAGTGACTCAAATGCCAATTTATGCGAAATTTTTTAAGGACATTTTGTCTAATAGAAGAACACTTGAGAAAATTCAAATCGTGACTTTAACTGAGAAAGTTAGTGCACTTTTGTTGAACAAACTTCCTCCAAAACTTAAGGACCCCGGTAGTTTTTCCATTCCTTGTTCTATAGGTAACACCAAATTCAAACAAGCCTTGTGTGACCTTGGGGCAAGTGTGAGTCTTATGCCTAAATCGGTTTATGAGAGAATTGGAGTAGGTGACCTAAAACCAACCCGAATATCATTGCAACTTACAGACAAATCGGTTAGATTACCAATGGGTATAATAGAGGACATACCAATCCAAGTTGGAAAATTTTTTGTTCCTATTGATTTTATCGTAGTTGAAATGGAAGAGGATATCCAAACTCCGCTTCTTTTGGGTCGTCCTTTTTTAGCAACAGTGGGAGCTTTAATTGATATTAAGGACGGAAAACTAACACTTAGGATTGGGGAGGAGTCACTTGTTTTTCATGTAGAAAAATCTCTTAAGTTTTCTTCTAATGAAGATATAATTTTCAGGGTTGAAACCATCGACGCCATTGTAGCGGAAGAAATTGAGAGAATCACAATTGATGATCCACTACGGCACGTAATTGCAAACCCAACGGAAGACGAAGTTGAAATGAATTTTGAAGAAGTTTTGAGTCGATTGGATGATCAAGAAATGCTGAATCCTGAGTTGATGGGAGAAGATGATCGAGATTTGGAAGAGTTTGATGAAAATTTCGATGAAACCAGAAGTTCTGGCCACTTTCTGCAAGAAATTGCAGGTCACAATAAAAATTGCGAGTCGCAAGAAGTTAGCAGTTTGGGTGCAGAACATTCTCAAAATTCTAATGCTCTTTGTAGGTTACAATTTTCATTTTCTGGGTCACAAAAAGAAGTTTTTCAAGCCGAAACTCAGCTCTCCGAGTCCAAACCCGAAGCACCAAAGATTGAATTAAAACCACTTCCCTCTACTCTCTGCTATGAGTACCTTGGATCAAATGAAACTTATCCGGTGATTGTCAATGCAAACCTAAATCGAGACCAAACCGAAAAACTTCTTAATGAGTTGAGATTGCACCAAAAGACTATTGGGTACACAATTGAAGATCTCAAAGGGATCGCGCCTTCCATTTGCATGCATCGAATTTTCATGGAGGATGGTCACAAGCCTTCAATCGAATCGCAAAGGAGGCTCAACCCAAATCTCAGGGAAGTAGTGTGGAAGGAAATTCACAAACTCCTAGACGCCGCCATCATCTATCCAATCTCCGATAGCAATTGGGTAAGCCCGGTACATGTGGTACCGAAGAAGGGAGGAACAACGGTTGTCAAAGGCATGGATGGCGAACTAATCTCAACAAGACTCGTGATAGGATGGCGAATGTGCATTGACTACCGCAAGCTCAACTCCGCAACGAGAAAGGATCATTTTCCTCTCTTTTATTGATCAATTACTAGAAAGACTTGCTAAACACACTTTCTTTTGTTATCTAGATGGTTATAGCGGTTTTTTCCAAATACCAATTCACCCCGAGGACCAAGAAAAAACCACATTTACGTGTCCATATGGAACATTTGCATACCGTAGGATGCCATTTGGTTTTTGTAATGCACCGGCCACTTTTCAAAGGGCTATGATGGGTATTTTTTCAGACCTTATTGAAAATGTCATGGAAATTTTTATGGATGATTTTTCGGTTTATGGTACCTCATTTGATGAATGCTTATCTAATCTCTCTAAAGTTTTGCAAAGATGTGAGGAGGTGAATTTGGTGCTCAATTGGGAAAAATGTCATTTCATGGTGCAAGAAGGAGTGGTACTTGGCCATGTTGTGTCGGAGAAAGGATTGGAAGTTGACCAAGCCAAGGTTGAGGTGATCGAAAAATTACCGCCACCAACGAATGTGAAGGAAGTGCAAAGTTTCTTGGGACATGCGGGATTCTATCAGCGATTCATCAGAGATTTTTCGAAAATTGCTAAGCCTTTAACTAATCTGACCAAGAAAGATTCAATTTTTGACTTTGATGCAAAGTGTATTGATGCTTTTTGTAGGATAAACAAGGCACTTGTCTCAGCGCCGATACTTCGACTGCCGGATTGGAGCATTCCGTTCGAGATCATGAGTGATGCAAGTGATTACGCGGTAGGAGCCGTGTTGGGACAGCGGGTAGACAAGAGGTCACATGCAATTTACTATGCGAGCAAGGTTCTAGATGAAGCGCAAATGAATTACACAACTACCGAAAAGGAGCTACTCGCCGTGGTGTTCGCCATCAACAACTTTCGGTCTTACTTGGTGGGATCGAATGTGATAGTCTACACCGACCATGCCGCTATCCGCTATTTGTTGAATAAGAAAGATGCAAAGCCGAGACTCATTCGTTGGATACTCTTGCTTCAAGAGTTTGATTTGGAGATCAAGGACAAAAAGGGCACAGAAAATTCAGTGGCGGATCATTTGTCTCGAATCAAGCACGAACCGAAAGAAGGAGAGTTGCCCATTAATGACTCATTCGCAGATGAGCAACTTTGCCGCGTGAGCAATCTCCAAGCCCCATGGTATGCCGATTATGCCAACTTCCTTGCTTGCGGCATAATACGGCCGGAGCTCACCTATCAATAGAAGAAAAAAATTTTCGTTGATGTGAAGCACTACTTTTGGGATGACCCATTTCTTTTCAAGTTGGGAGTTGATGGGATTCAAAGAAGATGTGTTCTAGAGGATGAAACTCATTCCATAATGTTTCATTGTCATTCCTCGCCTTATGGCGGGCCTTTTTTCATCCAATAAGACCGCCGCTAAAATTCTCCAAGTAGGATTCTTTTGGCCAACTCTCTTCAAAGATGTGAGAAATTTCATGCAAGCGTGTGACAAGTGTCAACGCATGGGGAATATTTCGAGGCGACACGAGATGCCACTCAACAATATTCTGGAGGTAGAGTTGTTTGATGTTTGGGGGATAGATTTCATGGGTCCGTTTCCGAGTTCAAGCAACAACAAGTACATTTTGATTGCAGTGGATTACGTATCGAAGTGGGTTGAGGCAATTTCGAGTCCGACGACCGACTCACAAGTGGTCAACCGCCTTTTCAAAAAGGTGATATTTCCGAGATTTGGGGTGCCCCGAGTAGTGATAAGTGACGGTGGTTCTCATTTTATTAACCGCCGATTTGACAATTTTCTAGCCAAATACGGAGTCAAACATAAGGTTGCAACGCCTTACCATCCGCAAACGAGTGGACAAGTGGAGATCTCCAACCGTGAAATAAAGAATATCTTGCAAAAGATGATGAGTCACACGAGAAAAGATTGGTCCGCCAAGCTAGACGAAGCACTTTGGGCATACCGCACGGCATACAAAACTCCGATAGGTATGACCCCCTTCAAGTTTGTGTATGGGAAACCGTATCATCTCCCAGTTGAATTGGAGCATAAGGCATATTGGGCTATCAAGACTATAAATTTTGACTTAAAAGCCGCGGGGGAGAAAAGACTTTTGGATTTGCATGAACTCAAGGAACTCCGTCTAGAGACTTATGAGAACGCCAAGCTTTACAAGGAGAAGACTAAAAAGTGGCACGATAAACATATTCTTCGAAGGACCTTTCAAGTTGGGGATTGGGTGCTTTTATTCAATTCTAGGCTCAAACTCTTTGCGGGAAAATTGAAGTCAAGGTGGACTGGGCCATATCAAGTACTAAACGTGTCCAACCACGAAGCGGTCGAGATTTGGAGTGAGCGCTCGGAAGCTTTCAAGGTGAATGGGCAGAGATTGAAGCATTACGTACAAGGAGAACCGATGGGAGAAGGGATCAACATCTCCCTCGTTGACGCACCATCCGGATGAGAAAACGAGGGTCGAGCTCACGACCTTAAATGGAGAACTACTTGGGATTGAGTTCCAAAATTTCTCTCTTCTTCTTTTCACTTTTGATAAAATGTATATATATATATATAAATAAAAAAACAAAAAAAAATATAATAATAATAAAAAATATATATAAAAAAAACATATATATATATATATATAATAATAGATTTTCTTTTTATTACTATTAATTTAAAATTTTTAACACTCACAGGCTAGATTAGTGGCGAGTTTGAAAAGTGGCAATATTTTAAGATTGGAACGAGAGTTCAAGTCGAAATACAAAAATTCTTTGCAAGAGCATTCGAAACTCGTGTTGGAGTCCAGGGAGTTCAATCTTTCTTTTTCTTTAATCTTGAGAATTTTCTAGACTCATTTTTCACAAAAAGTGCGGGTCACAATTTTTATTGCGAGTCGCAATTTTTGGAACAAAACAGGACAGGGGATAGAATCCCTTTTTGAGCTATTTGGTTTATTTCACTTTCCCCCCCAAAATTAACCCTAACTTTCCCACACTTACTCTCTCTCTATCTCTCTCACAGCCGCCTCCACGCGCGTCTCCGCCCAGAGAAGCGCCACCTCGCCTCCACGCGCGTCTCCGCCCAGAGAAGCGCCACCTCGCCTCCACGCGCAGCCGTGATCCCATCTCGCCGTACGCGCGCCTCTCCCAGCCTCGCGCCGGCTCTACTTCACCTCCACGCGCCACCTCGCCTCCACGCGTAGCCGCCTCGCCTCCCGGCCTCGCATCGCCTCTGCTTCGCCCTGCCTCAACCTCGCGTCGCCTCTGCTCCGCCCCACCTCCACCCCCTCGCTAAGCTGCCTGCTTCACTTCTCAACTCTAAACCTTTTATCTTCCCCAATTTTTCACTATCTACTTTTTCCCCTACAAACCACATCTCTGAAATTATCTAGACCACCATGGACAAATCACCTCCATTAAAGAGACCCAGAAAGATTTGTGCGTCAAAGCCAAGAAGGGGACATGCAAGCCGAACCCCCAACACCACGGATACTGACGAATCGCATGATGAAGCCCCGCAACATCCTCTTGCAAATATCCCCGAGAATGAGTGGCCAGAGAATACCACGTCCGATTTCGGACTGACATTATCTACACCACAAGCACGCGAGCGTTTCAAGGCGCTACTAACGCGGAAGCTCATTCCATCTCGCTTCCTCTATGAGGAGACACTTCGCACTTTGGGCATCTTCCATGAGGTACGCGAACTCACAGATAGTATTTGGCTTTAGAACTTCCTGTCCACCGAAGTGCCAACTTATCGGACCCTCACATACGAATTTCTCGCTAGCTACACTTGCCACCCTTCATATAATGAATGTTACTTCCAAATGGATGGTGAACCCTGCATCTTAACACTGGAAGACCTCAACAACCTTTTAGACACAAAAATTACGGCCGAACTCACCACCTTCGACTGGCCGGACTACATGCCACAAGCCAAATTTGAGAAGTTGATCATAGGCAGGCCACGGCAGGACACCCGCGCAAGCCAAATCCAACACCCGGCACTCCGTTGCATTCAAAGGGCATTAGGTTATTCGATTTTCGGCCGAGGTGAAACTTCTTCTACTCTCAACAAGAAGGATCTATTCTTTTTGCAATGCATTCTTGATAGCAACCCGCCCACTGCGCGACCAACTCCTAATGTGGGATATTTCATTATCCGCCATCTCGAGCGGGTTGTCGAAAACACAAGACCCGGTGGTCACATCTCGGTTGGGGGTCTTGTTACAAGAATTGGAAAGTCACTCGGCGTCATCACGGATGGTCCCGTCTATCGTACTGTCCTCCCGAGAAGCACAAGGATCGACATCAAAACTCTCGTCAACGCTCATTTGATCAAACAAGTGGACGACTATTATGTCACCATCGGCCATAATGGAAAAAGAGCAAAACTTCCCTTGCCCACGAGCGTCAACAAGTTTAACCCAACCACTTGGTTGGTGCATTCACAGGACCCAATGGTATGTTCCACTGATGACACGCCACATGACCCCCATGCTGCTGGAACTTCTTTAGCACAACCCACTCATCCGGTGGCCGAGCCTACAAATACCATGATCTATGCTAAGTTGTGCGAGATCCAAGAAACTCAACTGGATCAACAAGAGCAAATTGACGACTTGGACAAGCGGTTGTATGAGACATGGTATATTGCCCACCGCATGCACGCATTCCACCTTGAGCGTGATGATTACGAGCAGGAGGACATGCCTACTAGGCCGACCAGGCAGCACCGCCGACGCCAGCAGTCTGAGACACACTCGCCACGTGAAGGACCCACAGATTGAGTCAGCAGCGCGATACTGTAGCACCGCCACCATTGTAAGTATTCCATGTCTCATTTACTTTCTTTTGTAGCTTGGTTGAAGCATTGAGGACAGTGCTTGATTTAAGCTTGGGGGGGAGAATTTGAGATTGTATCCGCATTCGCATTTTTATGTAGGATTTGTGATTTTTCCATGTTTTTAGTTTAGATTTCTTAGTGGATGTTTTAGCAATATATTGTGAATTAACTTGTTAAAGGAAAAGTTGACAAATGAACAAACCTTGTCGGAAAAAGAATTGAATTACCATGACGGGTTTTTGTGGGAAATTGATTAGGGAATATTTCAGAGTTTTATAATCTAACCCATGATAAATGAAATCGGTACCCACACCGGTAGAATGGTTGAATATTTTGTGAGATTCTTTAGAATGAGATATTTTTAATTTCAAATCTAATATTGCACAAAGAACCGAGATGGACAAACACCCCCACAAAAAACAAAATTAAAGTGACCTAATCTAGAGAAAGTTTTGTAGTAGCCGGTGGATCCGAAAAATCATGAAAAATCAGATGGTCCCCACTTGGTTGTGCGTTTTCGCACGAAGCTACATGCTTGACACACAGAAAAAAAATATATAAAAAAAAGATAAAGTGATCTTAAGCCTCAAATAAGTGCTAGGGCTACGCCCACGGGTTATCCGCATACGGCACGAGGTAGCCTCAAAAGCGCAATTAAATAATTCAAAGTCATTCTAAAGAAAAGCGCGAGGTTCAAGATTAGCACTAAATTTTTCTTTTTCGAAAAAAAAGGGGGTTAAATCCAATAATCGGAACTAAGTGCAAGAAAAAGGTGTAGACTTGAAAGCATAACATTCTTTTGAAAATCACATGATATAGAGAAGTGAAAGTGGGGCTGTGGGGTATATTCCTTAAGTAAAATATCGTGGAGTGAAATTTTAAATAATTGAAAATTCCTAAGAAATTTCCTAAAGACCCGGGCAAGTATTTGGTAAATTTAAAATCATTTTCCTTTCGAGTTAATTACAATTATCTAAAACATTCGCGACCTTTTGCATGTTGATCTAGGAATTTTATGAACTTGGTTAGTTTGGAGACCGGTCCTAGGCTCTCGAGCTAGACTTGCTTAGGGACAAGAAAGGTTTAAGCTTGGGGGAATTTGATAAGTCTTAATTGCATACACTTTTTGATAGGATTTGATCTCTAAAACGATACCATTTTACATAATTTTTAGATCATTTAGTCAAATTTTGCACCAAGTTCGAGATACTGCTATGTTCTGGTTTGATTTCAGGAGTTTGGAGCATTCGATCGCAAGAGAGAAATGTTGAAGGCAAGGCAGAGCACAAATACAGCACTGAAAACTTGCTGGTGGAGTTTTGCACAATTATTGCGGGTCGCAGTAAATATTGCGGGTCAAAATTTCTCATGGCTAAGAAACAATTTTTCCTGCGAATTCGTTGGCGCCTTTTCGCCCCGATTTTGCGGGACGCAATAATTATTCCGGGTCGCAAAATCGACCCTGTTTCAGATCTGAAAAGCCCAGAACAGGCCTGTTCGTTTGGGAAAGATATAAAAGGGCCTGGGCTCAACTCCCAAGAAACCCTAGCCGCCCCCAGACCTCTCCTCACCTCTCTCCACGACTCTCCACACCTAGGAACTGATTTGGGACCAAGATTCGAAGGATTTTTGGGTTGCTTTAACAGATCTAGCGCGTGACTTGGAGAAGAAGAAGAAGAAGAAGAAGAAGAAGACTACTCTTGTTTTGTTTTATCTCTCTATTCTCTCTCATTTAAATTCTTATCTGTCGTTCTAGATACTCATTGAGATTATATGTGCCCCTATGAGAGGCTAATTCCCTCTCTAGGGGCGATGGCATGTAAAACTCGAAACTAGTGCTTTAATTTTACTTGGTTTGTTATTTTTAACTGATTATTGTGATTTGTTCTTTTGCGAATTGTTAAATGCATGAATTGCTTGTTTAACCAACTTTAGCAATACGTGTACTTAGGATTTTGAGTAAATGACTAATCAATCACTTGCTTGAACCCGGATCAAAATAAGGCATATTCCATCAACTAAATATCCTCGAACAATAAGTGCTCTTTGGAGTCAATCATTATTCTAGGATAAATAGGTATAGCAATAGAATATAACAGTCCATTTTGATGTCAATAAGTCAACCTTCCTTTGGCTCGATTTAACTAACTACATCAAAAAACATTATGAACATTACCCATTCATCATTACAAGTATATATATATATATATATAATATTTGATCATTGTTTTTCTTTTAGGCTAATCCAGTAACCAAACATCATATGTATATTTTCTGTGTATAAATTGATTAATGATCAACTCAAGTATGAGAGCTTACTTTGGTAAATTGATACCTTTATCAATTATTTTCCAAAATATATCTAATTCATAAGCCTTCATGATGATTCAATATTATCCAAATAAAATATATCAAAATTTGGCTTAACCGATTTAACCATTATGGGCTCATGAAAGGCAGAAATACTAAAATACTAACCATGATGGGCTCAATTTTAAAAACTATATTTTAATTTCTGAAACTAAAATACTAACCAACAGATATACTGATTACCGAACTATTTGAAAAATCAGATTTGGTTAAGTAATTTGATTTAAACCAACAAATCAAAATTAACTAAACAGATCTTCAAAAGCACAAATATCTTTTCAATTTCCGAACCAAAATCATAATTTGATCGTTCAACTAGAGTTTGCTCTGATACCACTTGTTAAGAACATTACCCGTGATCCTCTAGTGAACTCTAAATTAACATAAAATTATCTTGATTCATGCTGTCGGTCTTCTGGAGAGACACAACCCCGTTGATCACCGGATTCCTTAAGCCTTCGCGGTGATCCTTCTCTTCAACGATGGAGAGACGAAGAGAATCGGCCCAGCGGTTTTCTTCTCTTTTCAGAAAACCCGAATTTGTTTTGAGAGGGGAAATTTGTTGGTTGCCTTATGGCAGTAATGGAAAAAGGACGGTTCTTGATCCCTTTATAATGGGTGTCAATAACCGAAAGGTTGGCAAACCACTGGTTATGCCTTAGCGGATCCATACCAGATCCAATTTCTCTCTTAATGAGTTTACTTTCAAAATCAGAAAACTGCCTATTAGTTGTATTCTCTAGGGACAAATAACATAACTGTATTATTACTAAACTTTATATAATTTAAACCATCACTAAATCATAAAGTTATTAATACGTATTCTACACATTAAGGGCCCCACTTCTCATGACACATATTGAAACCCGATAAATAATACTTAATTTGATCACTTCATATCGGGTCTAATTAGATATTTGACAGTCTATTATTCAATATATATTTATATTACATATAAGCCCATATAATTTTGTAATTAATAGAAATTAATTCCAACACTCTAAATTTTCCTTTACATCAAATTAATTCAATTCTTGAACTTTTTCTAAAAAAATCAAATTAATCCTTCAACTTTTTCAGAAAAATTAAATTGATATATAAACTTTAAATTACAATAAATTGGTAGGTGATTGCATGGGACCTTCCAAAAATCACAAGGAATAAAATGTATGGAGAGCAGAGAGCAGGAGAGGGTTTAATTATGTTAAAACTTATATTTCAGAGTAAGCTTTTAATTTAATAACAAAAATAGTATTTTTTTATATAAGAAATACTATGTTTTAAATCAAAATGAGAGATTTCACTTTCATGTTTATTTCAAAAAATTATTATATGTTACTGTGGGTGCACAGAGGTGTCCAGTGTGATGGCTATACCTAAGTAATTAGTGGAACATATATTATATATGAAGAAATATCTGCAGAGAGCAGTCCAAAAACTTAGCAGTCCGTGCTGACGAAGTTCTTCTGGATGGTCAGGAGAAATAATATACAAAATTGAATAAATATTTGGACATTATACACTTTGTTTCCTAGAAGTTGATAGGTGGGATCTGATAGTTTCTGTTTGCCTATGGGCTACGGGGGTAGGTACTCTCACCTTGGGCAGTGGCGGACTTGGGAGTAAATGTGGTCAATTGTACATTTTTTTAATAGGCACAATTTCATTTATCTCCCTCACAAACTTCAAACTTGAGTATTTCTCCTTCTAAATTTTATAATATTATATTTACCCTTCCAAACTACTAAAATTCTCATAATTACTGAATTTATAATCTTTGAAACTAAATCAACTCCACACTTATAAATTACTCATTTACTCTTATTGTAAATAAAAACTAAAATTATTTTTAATCGATTAACACACATGCTCTTATTTTGGGGATGTTGTATCTGCGTCTCAAGGAAGAAGAACGCTCCAATAAAAAGTCAGGAGATATAATATACTTTAATGCTTGAAAGATTATTATTCGAACAAATAAAGGATAGAAGACAATAGTGTAATAGTCATAAAATATTAATTGTGATATTAATTTTAGTTATAGCATATTTAATCAAGGTTGTTGGATATATTTATATATCTCTGATTTAAAATACTTAATTCCTTTACTAAGCAATGAAGAGAAGTGACCTTTTGTTTGGGTCACTACATTAACAAATAACATAACAGATGGCTTGTTAAGTTATACTTTTCAAGACCAGAATGGGCATGACAACTAAATGGTGAATTATTATTATCCTTATTATTATAATGAGAGTAATTCTAACGTATATTTAACTTTTATGATGCATTCAATTCTTACAGTATATTTTTTTCAAAAATATTGTTCAAATCAAAAAGTTAAAAATGTGTTTTCTAATTATTTAAATAAAATATGTATTAATTTTGAGTCAATTTAGAATTTGATATTAGTTATAAATTACAAAATTATTGAAAATCATTCGTTAAATTTTTGAAATTGTTAGATGAAAGATAAAATCTCTTTCAAATCAACCCAAATTTAGTGCATATTATATATAAATAGTTACAAACACAATTTCACTTTTTAAATTTGATCAATGTTTCTGAAAAATATGTACCATAAAAATTGAATATAACATAAAATTTGAATGTATACCATTGTTATTATTAATTAATATAAGTTTTACCCATTTTCATTCTACCAACCCAGTTTTAGCGATCACAACTACCTCATCTTTTGTTCAGGGAAACCGAAACCTGGAACTTAGCAGTATTCTTTTGAATGGAATTGGAAAATAACTCCTGAGATGGAGAAAAATTGGAGAAATTTGGAGACTAACAGAACTGTGATGGAAGCTTTGTGCAGAAATTTGACTGGAAAGATGTATTTACATAGGAGAATTGTGGGACAAGTGAAAGGACCCACAAGATTTCGCCATCGGTTTTACTTTTGAATATTGGAAATAATTGTAGCACTTAGTTCTTCAATTCTAATATAAATACCCTTGATGCCATTCACTAATTCATCACTCCAACTCCTAGCAAACCAGTTCAATTTCTCTTCAACTTTTATACACATAATTTCTTTGTTTCTGTGGAACACCTACCACATTAGATATTTACTTCAATTCTGTAAGTTACTGTTCTTGTGTAGTTGGGTTAATTATAATAATGCTATTACTGTATGATATATACAAATTATAAATTCTGGTAAATAGTCCATTCTGTTTATATGTACATGAAGGGATATATACCATATTTAGGGGAGTTACCAACAATATATAAATTTTGGGTTTCGAAATTAACTTATTTTTCTTGCTTTTCCCAATCAATACATATAAGAAATTGCTTTAGTCTTGTAGTCATATCATCTGGAAGCATATTAATTTCTGAGTGACAATAAAGGAAATTGTTTTGGTAGTAGAGAAACCGCTTCTCCATTCATTAATTCTAAGAAAGTTACCATTTTGTTGTCACATGAAATGAAATCTATAGGTGATTATTATTATTATTATTATTATTATTATTATTATTATTATTATTATTATTATTATTATTATTATTATTATTATTATTACTATTATCATCATCATCATCATCATCATCATCATCATTATTATTATTATAGTTGTTGTTGTTGTTGATGCTGTTGTTGTTGTTGTTGTTATTATTATTGTTATTATAGTTATTATTATTATTATTGCAGTTTTTCTTCCATGTCTTAATCTTAGCATCCTTAAAATTTGTTTTTCAAACAAGTACATCATAATTCATTGAATATCTAGGTGTCGTATAGTCGCTGGTCCCAAAAGTTGTATGGTATCAGCTTAGCCAATTTAATATTACATTAATCTGTATCTGTTATAACTTATAAGTAACAAATATGATATATATATATATATATATATATGTGGGCCATCAGAATTTCTGATATATAGTTTATCTGATTTCATTCTATAAACGTACGTCCTCATACGGGGGCCCGTAGAATTTGTTAGGACTTTTGTTGTTATCATTTGGCAATAATTTCTGTAAATAATAAAATAATCAATTTGCATTAGGGACTCTTAGATTACTTCTTCATGAATTCATGCAGTTAAAAGATAATTAACCAGAAACTAAATTATTCTTATATGTTGCTAATATGTCAGAGGAGAAGCAAAATGGAAGCCATCAATCAGATACGTCAGGCACAACGGTCACAAGGAACAGCTGCAGTGCTCGCAATCGGCACTGTTACACCACCTAACTTCATTCACCAATCTGAATATGCCGATTACTACTTTCGTGTTACCAAGAGCGAGCACCTTAAGGAACTCAAGCAGGAGTTCCAGACTATCTGTAAGAACTCCAACAAATATATATACATATGGATGCACTGATGCACTTATAGATTTCTCATATAATAAATATTTCCAACCATTAACATTAAAGCAGTTGGTGAATTCAATGCAAACAAGAATGGTTTCATTTTTCATGTGTTAATCTTACATGAAAAGTTCCTTGAGCTAAGACATAAATGCCTATCTGAGAAATTGATCAAATTTAGCATTATGCAAGAAGAAATATTTCTGGGGAAATTAAGTTACTTATTGAGCTGTATACTTAAATGCCTTGTAGGTGACGAGACGGAAATTCAGAAGCGTCACTTTCACTTGACAGAGGAAATGCTTGAGAAGCACCCTAAGATAGCCTCGCATAAGGATCAGGAATCACTCGATGCGAGACAAGACATTGTGTTCAGTGAGGTGCCAAGACTAGGGGCTGAGGCAGCGAAGAAGGCCATCAAAGAGTGGGGACAGCCGAAGTCTAAGATCACCCACCTAATTTTCCACACCACGACAGGCAGCATCGACATGCCTGGTGCCGATCGCCAGATGTTGAGGCTTTTAGATCTCCCTTCTTCTGTCAAACGGTCAATGATGTACCACCAGAACTGCTCCGGTGGTGGCACAGTTCTCCGGCTTGCCAAGGATATAGCCGAGAACACCCGAGGCACCCGTGTCCTTGTTATCTGCTCTGAAATCTCATTGACGGCCTTTCGTGGGCCATCTGAGGCTCACATGGACACTCTCATACCTCAAGCAATTTTTGCTGACGGTGCAGCAGCTGTTATCGTGGGGGCTGAGCCAGATCTGTCAGTTGAGCGCCCGCTTTATGAAATAATTTCAGCTCGTCAAACCATTCTTCCCGGCACAGAAGATGAATTCATTGGCCACATTAGGCAAGACGGCATCACGTTGCAAATGTCACCTTCCGTGCCCGAGCTTGTCTCAAGCGGCCTTGCCAATACACTCTCAGAGACAATTGGACCACTTGGGATCATTACCGATTGGAATTCAGCCTTTTGGGCAGTAAATCCCTGTTTGCCGACTATCCTAAAACACGTGGAGGCTGAGTTGGCTCTAGAGAAAGAGAAACTGAAGGTGACGAGGCACGTGCTTGCCGAGTATGGAAACATGATGAGTTCGACCATATTTTTCATGCTAGATGAAATGAGGAAACGTTCGGCTGATGAAGGGAAGGCGACTGTTGGAGGCGGAATGGAATACGGAGTTCTTTTGGGGTTCGGGGCTGGAATTACCTTGGAAACGACCGTCTTACGTGCCAACGCAAACACATCTTCTGAAGTAGACGACAACGATGTCTGGACCATCTAATTATGTAGACTAGCTAGTGTGTTCTTGAATAAGCTCATCTGATGCAATGAGCTCCCTATTTACAAAGTGATGCCTATATATGAAGTAATTTGTACTTCAATTTACATGTGTGTACTTATGTTTGAACTTGTTTTGCAGTTTTGGTAATAAGAAATATAGAAGGACAAAAAGAAAACATAGCTTCGCTTTACAGTCGCTCTTGTGGTTTTTTTCCTTCTTTGCTTTGTTGTCTTTTTATTATGCTTTTTGTGGATGAATCTGATTCTTCATTTGGCAAGGTCAATAACTAACACATCAGCTTGCCAAACTTCATGAAATCACGAAAAAGGAAGGGGGGGAAATACAATCCTTATTAGAAGTGGGTCCCCCATTTCTCCTTGGAAGCACAAGCACTAGGACACTCTCCGATAAACACCACACATCTCTATATATACTAATTGAGTTCCAGCCGCAGACGACAATTCAGTTTCTCGTATCAATCTTCACCCACCATTTCTAACATACAATCCTCTCCAGTTATTCAATGAGGCATCCTGAGAGACGTCAGATCAAGATCTGATCCCTATCAGGGGTCCAGCACGTACCTGGTCAGCCCATGTAATTTGTGGCTATTGAAACCAAAGTTCAAAATCCATCAGCATTGCGTCTTGCAAAAGAATAAGGAAAAAAAACAATTTAATTATATTGCACGAACGAAACTAGCAACGGCACACGTACTTGATTCAAACAATCGAAGCACAATTGAAATCACTTGAGTTGATTGGGTCAAGTATTCACTTGACTACATATATATGTGGGTTGATTGGGTCAAGTATTCTGAAATTAATTTCATTAGAGAAACCTGTTTAATTAGCACTTGAGTTGGAGATAGACAGCGGGTACTTGGGTTCATTTGAGTAGTCAAAAACGATATAGTCGTGAGACGACAAGGACTTCCCTCCCTCCATTCCGATGATCTATCTCAGGCAAGGTGTAATCTTTGTGACGTTCAGATTTCTCAAAAACTTTTTCACCATAGGTTCCTTACTTAAGACCAATTAAATATTAATTGCACTAAGCCGACACGCATGATATATTAATTATATATAACAAAGCAACATCTTAGTTGAAATTTAGTCACAATATATAGTCAATTCCAAGTGACATTACATGTGAATGATTGATATAAAAACCATCATAATTGTATTATATTAATTAATTAATTAGTTATATCATTGTGATGATGGATCATCCTTCTTTAACTAACTAATTGTTCAATATTGCTTGAAGTTGTCCCACAAGGATTTCTCTCTCCAAATTCTTCATTTATGTCTGCGTGTGTAGTCACGGCGTGGCAAAGGGGGTCGGTTGATGGTGTGGACCTATATCTATATGAGGTGATTGCATGCGTTGCCAAAGACTCTTAGCATTATCACTATCAAAATTCGGAAGTACAAGCAATCTTTGTTTTTACCAGCAAAAGACTGGTTGGCCTTTGTTTTCTTATAGGGGGCCCGCGACTTACCGAATTATGTTGTTTAGTAGCACTCCTAATTTAATTACAGAACAAGGCATTTTTGTAAATGAAAAAAGAAGATGGCACCGATTTCAATATTTTCTTTATGAAAAAATAATGGCTTTTTGAAACACGATAGGGAGGGAGCACTTCAATATAAAAAAAATATAAATTGTGTGAACTAGCGATTTCAACTGTACCCCATAATGTTCTCTTTTCAGATCTTGAGAAACTGCTCTTCTATGTTTTATTTTTTTGGATAAAACAGACAAATTCTCTCATTTTCCATTTCTTTTCGAAAAATCATTGTTTTTACAAAAAAGAAAATATGAAAAATACTGAACCCTAACCCATTGTTTCCAAGCCCTCAAAATAACCAAAATATAAAGTTCACCCCACTTAAGTAAACAAAACCAACAATGTTTATAATTAAATAGAGACAGCAGCAATTAACAGTAAAACAACAAAAAAGATCAATCTTGCACCGGTTGCATCCGTACCACATCTCTGACATCATCAAGATCCACCAATACAATATTATTGCAGTACAGATATTCCAGCTCACTACAAGTCCTTGTCCACAACATAAATTGAGATAACACATTAGAATAAAAAGTATTAAATGAAAAACTGGCATAATCTTGAAAAATAAACTTATTCCTAAGTAATAAAAGCTGCCAAGTCATAACAACAATAGGAGATTGAACATAAATCCTATTAGTTTCACCAAGGATCAAAGTACAATCCCATAACTCAGAAAAAGAATTAAGAGATAAAAAGATGCCCTTATTGTTAAACCGATTAAACTTATTCCAAAACTGAAAGCTAATAGGACAATGAACACACAAATGATCAATTGTTTCAACCGCATCACAAAATACACAATCTAATGAACCAACCCAGCCTCTGAAACACAAATTGTCTTTAGTCAAAATTCTCCCTTTCAATGACAACCAGATAAATACCTTAATTTTCAAAGACAAGTTTAGTTTCCAAACAGAACCAGTCATATATAGAAACTTTAATCCTCCTAAAATTTAAATACATATATATATAATGTACAGAGAACAGTCCAGAAGAACCAAAACATCAAAGAACTAAATCAGTCTGAGTAGAAACAAAACTATAATAAATCAAAATGTCAATAACTCTTTCTTGTTCTTGCCTCAGCAAACTACTGGCACCCTTAAATAATGGAATTTTAATTTGACCATTATTCCAAACCTGAGCCACTGTAATAGTCAAATCAAATTTAGCTTTTGCAAATAAATTAGAGAACTGTTAAGATAGAGGGCAAGTACCAAATCATGTATCATGCCAGAAAAGAGTATTAATACCATTACCCACTAGTTTCCTCAGTCCTAATCGAGAAAAAATAAAATTTACAAACTTGTTTCCAAAAGAAAGAAAGATTGCATGTGACCCTACCCTGATATTTAATTTGAATCAAAATTTTCCAAAGGCCTAAATGATTCTCATAATGCAATTTCCATAACCATCTGGTTAATAGAGCAATGTTCATTTGCTCTAGAAGATGATATTTTTTTAATAGTACTAGAATCAACCCTAGCCCATAAAATGCCACGTCTAATTTGATCAATTTTATTTAATGCCCATTTAGGAATCCTATAAATAGATAGATAATATAAAGGAAGAGCACTAACAACAGCATTCAACATAATAAGTCTACCCCCAATTGATAAAAAATTGCCTTTCCAAACAGCCAATTTCTTTTGAATTTTAGCAATTAACCTCATCCAATCCTCCTTATTAGGACCTTTCTAATGTAACCAAACACCCAGATACCTAATTGGTAAAGTAGCTAATTTACATTTAAGAATATTACCATAAAACAAAGCCTCTGAATGAGAAATATTAATAGGAATTAATTCTATCTTAGAAAAATTAACCCTTAAGCCATAAATACCCTGAAAAGTCAAAAAAACTCATTTGATTTTTTCAATCATTATATTATTTGCCTCTAAAAAAATAAGAGTGTCATCTGCATATTGTAAATTAATAATCTTATGACCAGAAAGAAGAACAAGACCTAAAACCCTCAAATGCTCCTAAAGCATACCCTGTTGAATATGTTTATGAAGACCTTCAATAGCTAAAATAAAAAAATAAGGAGATAAAGGGTCACAGAACCTGTGCGGCCTTTTTTCACGGCTCACACGCGAGGCATCGGCGTCCTCGTTCATGAAGGAAGAAGGTGCAGGTACACCTTTGTGCGTGTATGTGTGCTCAAGGATTTATTATTTAAGTGATTGTGGGAACTTTTATTTTTTGACGGGTGCAAGCTCTCACCGTTAATTACCCCGGCTCTCGCCTCGAAAACCTCCGATTAATGGACTAAAATAATCAAAATATATGGTTTGAATTCATGGCTTTTATCCTCTCCCTTCAGATTTATTTAATTTTTGATAAAATCATGCATAAAAAGATTTAATGCAAACAAAATTTATTTATAGCATGGTTATTGAACCTTTTGTTTATTATTTCCATTATTTTATGTTATACTCAATGATATATGCCAACTAGTCGAAGTGATCAAAACGTATAATTCTTAATTGTCAGACTAAAGACATATAATCTAAAATCAAAGAAATGAATGTTTAAACTCTTAAAAGAAGAAAAAGCAAGGGGTGAGTATATAACCCCATCAGCCTACAATTTTGGAGACCAAGAACGTATATATCCTATTGGTCTCAAGAGAGTCAAAGTATGAACTGCACTACCAAAGTATTGAACCTTTTGTTTATTATTTCCATGAAATTCAGGTTAGTGAACCAGAGACTTATAATCTCGTGCAGGTTATTATCACAGATGTAAGATGCATTGTCTTAATTAATCGTGTGACCTTTCAAATCCCGAATCTGAATCACTATACTAACTAAAACCTAGGGAACTAGCAAACCGGGAACGTATAATTCTTTATCAATCTGTAGAATTCAAAAAATATTAAATATGAAGCACATTGCCAATTAAAAGCTTAGCGTAGGAAACAAGAACATATATTTCATTGTAATCCCTTTCACATATTTACATATTTAACATATTTTAGCATACTTTGGCATTTTAGGCACATTTTGGTAATTTTCGATCAACATTTGACCACATTGACGCATTCAAGAGCATTTTGATATATTTGGTCAACATTTAACTACCTTGAGGCATTTAAGGGCATTTTGATAGTTTTGATCAATATTTAACCAGTCCTGGATATTCAGGGGCATTTTAGTAATTTTACTATAACTTGACATTGCTTGGACATTTTAAGCATGATTTAGAAATTTAGACAATTTGAATATATTTAATTTGTTTTATCAAAATTTAAAATGATTTTGACATTTTGAATATTTTTAATTTGTTTCATCAAAATATGACATGATTTTGACATTTTGAATATTTTCAATATGTTTCATTAAAATATGACATGATTTTGATATTTTGAACATTTTTAATTTGTTTCAAAATATGACATGATTTTGTTTGAACATTTTTAATTCATTTCAAAATATGACAAGATTTTGACATTTTGAACATTTTTAATTTATTTCATCAAAATATGACATGATTGTGACATTTTGAACATTTTTAATTTATTTCATCAAAATATAACATGATTTTGACATTTTCAACATTTTTAACTTGTTTTATCAAAATATGACATGATTTTGACATTTTTAATATTTTTAATTTATTTTATCAAAATCTAACCTGATTTTGACATTTTGAACACTTTTAATTTGTTTTGTCAAAATGTAACATGATTTTGAGATTTTTAATATTTTTAATTTATTCTATCAAAATATAATATGATTTTGATATTTTGATTTTTATTTATTTTATCAAAATATAATATGATTTTGGCATTTTAAATATTTTTAATCAAAATATAACATGATTTTTACATTTTTGAATATTTTGATTTGTTTCATCAAGACATGACATGATTTTGACATTTTTAACATGATTTAAGCATCATGATTTATTTTAACAAAACATAATGTGATTTGGACATGATTTTAAATTTTTGACATATATACGTATACACAATATATGAGTGTATTTCAAATATTTAATTAAGACATAATGATATAACACACATATACATCATGTATATATCAAAATATGATTTCTATTTTCATATCATATGTTTTTGTATCATTTTCTTTTACCAAAAAGAAATCCTGAATTTTGGGATTTTTAATAATTATTTTATCTATTTTTATAGATTTATAACTATTCTTAAATATGATTTTAAAATATATCATAATAAAATAAAATCAAAATTAATATTTTTATTGGCTTGAAAATATTTACAAATGAAATCATTTGTAAATATTTTCAAGACAATAAAAATATTAATTTTGATGATTTTTCATGATTTTTTGGCTTGAGAAAATAATTTTATTTAATGTTTTAACTTTATTTTCAAAATAGATTAATATTATCCATTGATTTAAAGTTAAATCATCAAGATTCAGACTTTAGACTATTCTAGGCTGTTGGATGGCATCAAGATATTTGCACTTTTGAGACATCAAAACTTGCACTTTCCCTCTCTGATTTTGATCAGAGCTCTGCCAGTGTCAAAATGTTGATCAGAGGGCACCACCAGCATTGCTAATGAGAACTCTACTGTCCCAGTCCCGGGGTCAGGAATGTCGGCAATCGTCATGAACATTCCTGACCTCCTCGATTATGGCTGAGAGAGGGGCTGAAGTCGATTTCGAGTTTGTTTTGTCAAATTGGCTCAATTCCCTTGAGGTTTAGTATCGTTGGAATGTAATAAATAAGTTTTTTGATGTTTAACTTGATTTATATCACTGAATGTGTGAGTTTCACCAATCAATACAGAACGAGTTCAAATGAACTCGGTATCGGTTGATAATTTGTGCCTTTATTCTTTTTTTCTCTTCAATTGATTCTTTTAGAAGCATCCTTGAGCATGTTTGAGCATGTTTGAGTGATCAGCTTTATCAATTTGGGTGTGCATTGTGCTTTATGCATATTGGAGCATTTCGGATATTGATTTTAATTTGGTTCATTTTGATTTTGTCACATTTCTTTGTAATCTTATATTGAGATGTATTCAATGAGGTTAATAACAAGTTCTGAGATGTCTTGAGATCAATTTTGCGCATGTTGTCATTTTATACAATTTTAATTCATTTTTCCAGTTTTCTAGTATGACCCAGAGCTGATTCAACATTTTTTTCTTGACAAAACCAACTTCAAAAATTCATATAAAATCACAAAAAAATTTCAAAAATAGTAAAATTTTGTGATTAAATGTACCAAAACTATTAGAAATGCTCATAAAATTTTAGATTAATTGGAGCAACAAAAGGCATGTTTTGAATTTTTTTTATTGAACTGGACAGAAATGCCCCTAGCAAATTAGAGCTGAAACCAAATCTGATTTAATCCATGATATTAAAACCTGATTTAAATGTTCAAACACTTTTAGAACATCACATGAAGTATTATAAAAGTGAGACAATAAAGAAATTTTAAACTTGGTGTTCAAAAAGGAGAAGTGACCTAGTTTGACCAGAAATTGACTTTTTGAGCTTTTTGGACTGATAAGTTTGGAAAAATTATAACAATTCGTTGAAACTTCCAAAAATTGTAGAATTCGGACTGTAAGTTACAAATCTACTCAACATGCATGTGAAGTTTCATGAAAAATGGACAACCATATTGAGAGATATGAGCTGATCTCTCAATTGGACAGAAAAAACACTGCTGGATTCAGAACAACATGCTTATTTGTATGTTTTTCCTCTGCTCAAACATCATTTTGAGCATCCAAACATGTTTAAAATACAAAATAAAAGATCAAAAAAGAAACAAAGCTAGTTTTGATCAAAAAACTTCATATAGTATTGCATTAACATATCATATCAACATACAATATTGCATAAACACGGGGATTTGATTTTTATAAAATGTGACATTATAATAGCTTACATATGGCTATTTTAAGTTGGGTATAGCTATTGCACATGTGCACAGAGATTAAGACATAGAGAATGAACATGTGCTTATCTCTTTTGCATCAAATCAGTATGTGTCGATTGGTTATCGTGTGTTTATAAAATTTCATAGAAAACATGCGTAATTAAATATATGAAACTCAATTTAGACATCACTTGAGCTCTGTGAGAAAAAAGACACATGTGCATCTCCCAAACCCGAAGGTTTTAGCTATCCCACTCGTAAATGTGAGACTAGCATGATAACACAAATGGGACTAAACCAAGCTCAAGGCTTTGCCTCTTTATGTCTTACCTAATTACAGAAGCTTCTTCTTTCCACCCTAATAGAGCTTTGAAAGGATAAGAGGCTTGGTTTCGGTTTTGACAAGGCTTGAGCTTATGGGGGGGTCTTGGCTATGGATTTCTCTTCTCTGGGGCCTATTTTTAATTCAGTGAGTAGGGTTTAAACATGGGTATGTGTTGGTAGCATCTTCATCGTTGATTTCATCCAATGGCCGAAATTGAGCTTACCGGGCTAC
This sequence comes from x Bolboschoenoplectus mariqueter, assembly GCA_037678475.1. Taxonomy (NCBI): domain Eukaryota; kingdom Viridiplantae; phylum Streptophyta; class Magnoliopsida; order Poales; family Cyperaceae; genus x Bolboschoenoplectus; species x Bolboschoenoplectus mariqueter. The sequence goes on from CM075268.1 coordinate 3,618,716, forward strand.
AGCTGGCCTAGGGTTGTCCTTGTGAGATTTCATCTGTTATTTGGCGCCCAAGTCATCCTATAGGATACTCACACGTGTCCCAGTGCGTCGGTTAAGAGAGAGAGAAAAAAAACGTTGGTTTTGTCACTATTTAAGGCCGATTTACAATGCTTTTCGGCTGAGAGCATTTTTGAAATATTCTATTGCCTTGATTGCATTTAACACGTAATTTAGACATCACCGAATGTGTTCAATGCATTGTTTTTATCCCTCGTATTTGTTGCTCAAATTGCTAAATTAATGATTTGAACATCGTCGTTACATCCCTACGATGCTCCATGACTATTCAATTTGAGCTCTTGATCGCCAATTTATTCGGTCGGCCTCTTCAGCGAGATTGTTTCTCTATCTGTTTTCTCTTTATTCCTTCTTTCATTTTCAAAATTAATAGCATTTTCATGTTCTCCTTAGTGCCTTCTACCTCCAGTTTAAAGGATTGCATTTCTCCAAATTTCCGATTTTAATTGGTCTCTTCTGTTTAAAAATTGCACCATGGAGAAGAAAGAGCTGGGGAAGAAGATAACCATGGCGCAGTGGGTCCCACTTGCAGTGAGCATCGCAGGAGAGAGGGAAGCTGGGCTTGGGTCCCAATCAGCAGAGAAAGAAATGAAAAGAGGGCCATTTGTCATATTTAATTAGACACAAACCTTTCTCTATTTTTCATGCTCCCGGTGTATATAAACGAATGTATGAAGCAAAGATGGTTCACATGCACCAAGAGCACCTCATGCTCCCTCTTTTCTCTTTCGCTGAAGAAAAGTAAAGGCAGCGTTTAAGCTCTTCAAATTGCACCCAAAGTGTTTCATACTCCAAGTTACACCCAGCTATATCTCCATTTGCAGTTTTCTTTGTATTTTTCCATTTCTAAATTACTTTTCATGAAATTATTTATGAAAAAAATATGAAAATTACCATAAAATGATAGTATATCTTTCTATGATTTTTAAGAATATTTTTGGTATTTTTTTGGAATGAAATTAGGCATTAATTTTATTTTATCATTGTGTATCATATAAAATTAGACATTAATCTCACATAATCACTATATTTGACATGATTATTTCATGAAATTGTTCTTTAATTTCAAAAAATTAATTTTATATGTGGTAAATCATGAAATTGAGCATAATTTCATAATTTTAATATTTGACATGATTATTTCATAGAATTATTTCTTAATTCCAAAAAAATAAATTTCATAGTGATAAATCATGAAATTAAATATAATTTTATAATTTTAACATTTGACATGATTATTATATGAAATTGCATCCTTAATTTCAAACAATTTGATTTGTGTGTAACTGCTTGCATATTTGAAGAGATTTTGACGTGATCAAAGTTTTGACATGATTCAATTATGAAATTAGAGCATTAATTTCATAATTTATAAGACATTTAGCATGTTATAAAAATGGTTTATTTTTTTGGAGTAAACACATCTTGTATAACCCCCCTTCTACATTCAAAATAAGGACAAGGAATCCCATTAATTAAAGCATTAAACCTTCCACCCCACAATAATTTGGAAATCCAACCCCCCAAGTCTCAGAAAACCCCCTCTGTCTAAACATGGTTAACAAATAATTTCAATTCACATAGTCGAATGCCTTTTGGAAATCAACTTTTAGTAAAATACTAGATTCTTTAGTAATATGAAGCGCACGGAGTACTTAATGAGTTGCCACAGCACCATCCAAAATAAATCTACCTTTAAGAAAAACATTTTGAGATTCACCTATAATTTTATCAAAAATAGGCAGCAACCTATTAGTTAAAAGCTTGGAAATGATTTTATAAGAACAATTTAACAAACTAATAGGTCTTTATTCAGTAATAAAAGAAGTATCAGGGACCTTAGGAATGAGACAAATAGTTGCCCTATTCAGTTTAGCTATATCCAAATTACCAGAATGAAAAGCATTAAACATACACAACAAATCACCTTTACGTAATTTCCAAAAGTGTTGATAAAATCTAATAAACCATCAATGCTTGGGGCCTTCTCAGCAGCCATATCAAAAATAACCTTTTTAATTTCAAATTCAGAAAAAGGAGCAATCAAATATAAATTATCATCAATTGAAACTTTCTCAGAATCAGTCCAAATATCAGGATTAAAAGAAAACAAAGAATCTAATTCATCAGAAACTAAATTTCTAATATCCTGTATATCCGCTAGATTTTTAACTTGTGAAGACAACAACTCTTTTTTATCTCTCAAATCTTTGTTCAGATTAAAACTCCATCCTTTTCACTTTTGTTTTAAAGCATAAATTTTAAATGGCCACCCTTTAGCCTTTTCCCTTCCTACAGAAAGCTCATTACAACATTGAACCACCAGAGCATCAAATCCATCTACTTGGAGCCTAAAATTTTCAAATTTAAAATGAAATGGACGTTTAAAATCAATAAGGCCTGTATCCATCACTGTTAGAGAATGATTAGAAAAAACTCTAGAAAGATAATATGTAGAAGTATCTGGAAAGCGATCATCCCAATCAAATGTTATAAAAAATCCTATCTAATAATGCCTTTTGTGAACTATGACCACCCCTTGCGCAAGAATTTCTTTTTATTTGTACCCTTATAATCAAGTAGAGAACAAAAATAAATCCCCAAATTAAAAGCTTCAGTACTCCTCAAATCAAAAGATAAGCCAACTACGGATAATAATTAAATCATATCCTTTTCGTTTTCTAATTTTCAGATACAGACTCAGATACATATAATCTCAGATACAGATACAAATCAAATATTAAACGAATATAAATACAGATTCAGATATTAAATAATAATATTATATATATCATTAAAAACTAATTACATAATATTTTTTTATGACAGAGTCACTAATTAAAAAAGTTAAATATTAATATAAAAATTAATCACTAATTATCATTATATTATTAATTCAAATATATCAAGAAATTATAAAAAAGAGAAACATGAACACAAATTTAGTCTAAAGTTACTTGGATTTGTAATCTATATCAAAAGCCCAACAAGCCCAATTAAAAGATATATAATGAACTTTTATAATGGATATCCTAATTTCAAAATAATCTAGATCAAAATAATTATCTGAATCCATATCTGTAACCTATTCCGAATTAAAAACCGTATCCGCATATGTATCTGTTAAAAAAATATTCAATTCCGTATTTGTATCCAATAACTATCCGAATTCGTATCCAATAACTATCCGAATTCGTATCTGTATCCGCGAAATATCCGAATAAAAACGGATAATATCCAATCCATTTACAACCTAAAGCCAACCTTTTCAGATCTAGATCTAATAATGTTAAAATCTCCCCCAACAACCCAAGCTTGTAAAACAAGATTATTGATTCCTCCCAAAATGAAGCTTTCAATGAAGATTCTACAGGACCATACACATTAGTAAGGGCCCAAACAAAATTATCAACCTTATTTTTAAGATAAACAGTAATTGAAAATCTATCTAAACCATAACTACCCACAAAAAACAAAACATGACTAAAACCAATCAATAAACCACCAGAGCGACCCACGGCCGGTAAACAAACCACTAAGAAAAAGATCTAGAAATCACCTTATACTATCTTTTAGAAAACTGATCCTTTTTAGTCTCCTGAAGACACAAAATATCAATTATTTCTTTTAAAAGTAAATCAATCACTTAAAAATTTACGTTTTTCAGAAGAATTACATCCACGACAATTCCAAAATATTACTCACATTGAGAAACAAAAGAATCCCTAGAATATTTAGCAACCACATTAGATTGCTCAGACAAAACCCCAACTAAATTATGCATAAAAGTAGAGAAAGAAACATAATCAACATATTGAAGATCCTCAATAAATAGAAACCTTACGAGAATCTATAGTATGAAAACAAACGCCCAAATCCTCCACAAAATTAACCACCCCATCAGCAGATAAAGAATTAAAAGGAGTTTGATACAGAGTATCTGACTTCCTGCGTTCAGCACGTCGGTCAGCAGCGGATGGCATCTGTCAACAAACTAGACACAAGTTAAAACGACGTATAGGCTGAGAAGCCAGGGGCACCACACCCAAAGGTGCCTCAGGCCCTCGAACTTCAGTCTCTTCCTCGACAACACTAGTATCCAAAGCCTTATCAGACTCAATACCATTATCTGGCTGAGACAACTTGCCAGTATCGATGTCACCCCCAGATCCCTCACCAGAACCACTATTATCACCCTAATCCATTTCCATTGCCTGAGCCTTACGTACCTCCTTGAAAATTTTCCTCTGAGACTTAATTTCCTCCAAATTAAGGTCATCCTGAGAAAGAACAGGAATTCCCTTACCCTTATCCTTAACCACCTCAAGAACAAAAATAGGAACAAGAACAGGAGCAGTAACACTAACAGGCTCCACCGCTGGCTGCTCAATAAAGACACCAGCCTGAGAAGAAGCCAAACGAGACCATACCTTGGATTACCGCCCTGGGAAGAACCAGATACACCTGAATGAAGACCATAGACAACATTACAAGATTAGGAACAACACCTGAACCAGATTGACCAGCACCTGAACCAAATGGTTTGCGCCAGAACGTTTTCAATCTGTTACCAGTCCTTTGAACAGGGAGAGGCCGAGGAACAGTTTGCTCAACCTCAAAAACGATCTTTAACACCTCCTTTTCCCTCGATTGTTGAACATACTCAATCCGCAAGAAAGGAGGAAGAACATCCAAATGAGATTACTCAATCAATACCCGAGACCACTAAATATCCCCCCTAAGAAAGGAAGGAATATCACAATCCACCAAAGTAACAAAATCAAATACAAGGTAAGCTAAGGCTTCCTTGCTACACAACCCCAAAGGCAGATTATAAACCTTGACCCAAGCACGAACACTAGCTTGACCTCGTCTACAATGCCGAATGTACGTCAGAACATTCACCTTAACATAGCCAAGAACCACAAAAACCTTTTCTAACGCCTGATCTCTCCATTGATCAGGCGCTGAGACCAGATACTGGCGATCACCTAATAAATTGGCGGTCCATTGATGACCACCACAGGGAAAACGGAACCGAAGAGCAGCCAATAGATCTGCCCGATGGATGTGCTTAGGAATCACCAAAATCACACTCCGCGCAGCCTCATTCTCAGTACGAGTAGAAATCTCATTTTCCATAAAACGAAGAACCTTTCTTCCAGCCATAGCAGAAAAAGTGGAGGGAGAAATAGGAGGAGGAGATGGCAAAGGAAGAGAAAGTGGAAGAGAAACAGGAGGAGGAGGAACAGAAGGAAGAGGAACAGAAGGAAGAGGACAAAAGAGTTGCAAGAGCGAGAAATATGACCAGTTTTACCCCACTTAAAACACACCTCCGCACTTCTACAAAGAGATGCCAAATGGCCTCGATCGCCACAATGAAAGCATCTAGCAGTACACAACCTTCCCCCTACATACCTCTGCGGGACGCTAGAACTCCCCATCCCTTTGAATTCCCACCTGAAACCTCGAAATATCCACCCTAGCAAAGGCAGTGTCCGCCTTTCCCCAATCAAACGGCGCGGATTGAGCCACATCAACATAAGTTAGACGAAACACCCCCTCAGAAGATGACAAACAAATCCTATCCATCGAATGGATGATCCGACGATGAGATGGAGTAACCAAACTAAATCTTGAAGGAATGACAGGCTTCTTGGGCCTAGCAGGAGGAAATCTTCAAGTTTTGATGTTCTTGGCCCAAGAAGAGGAAGAAAGAAAGTGCTCCATTTCAAAATATAATTAAACTGGTCATCTATCATTGGTCTATTTCTTCGCAACTGTTAATTTGCCGATTTATTATTTTCTTTTCACTCAATTTGTAGTAGTAGTGTTGATCTCCATCTTCTCTCTACTTGAGTTATAAGTAACGATCTATATATGCACTTTTTTTGTTAATTTTTTTTTACTTTAATACTTAATTTATCGTGTTTTCATTATCTATATAATTTACTCATATATATCTTCTATGATATGGTGGTATTAGGGTTGTCAATGGATATCTTGTGTTCTAAAAGTTATCATTTGTTGATTATCTTTTATATATGTTATATTTATGAATTGAATGTGATTTAAATTTTGTTCCATGAGTTTTATATTTATATTTAGAAGTGTTCAAGAAAATGCACTTGGTCTTGAACTGTAGGACTCTAAGTAAATAAATATACAACACTAAAATGTTCACAGGTCTTGCATATTAGCAGAACACTAATATGACATATAAAACTGTCGTGTTGATTAAAAGTACGTTGTAGTTCTGCAAACATTGATAAAAAATTATCATTTAATAACACGAATATATGAAATGCTTCATATATTGAACAAACCTAATAGATGAAACATTATATGGATTGTGTTAGTGTCATTAATGTTTTCATCGTGTCTTTTGATTTCAAGATTGAGACATATATTGTTTTCACATGAAGAATGTACAACGTAATTATTATTAAAAGCTACTTGCAAGAAGTGGTGATAAAAATAATAATTCTTTATATGTAACTTGTGCGGGAAAATAATATATGTCAATAGCATCATTGCCACTCATTAATAATGAGAAATGATATTTTGGGCCCCTTGGTAAAGTAGAATTATAAATGGATCCAATATAACTGAAGTGCAGTTATAATTTTATAATTTGCTTAATAGAGATCAAGAAATGATTATAATACAAAGATGACACAGTCCTACTTTGAATGTTAATCAGAATATCATAAGGCAAGAAATGAACACAAGTAATGACAAATGTTACATTACTGTAAGGATCGCGTTTCGTAAAAGGATTACTAAACGTCTATGTTATTTGAGTAGCTGTAATGTATAGGTAGAATACCGCTTACAGTTTATGAAATTAAATATTTAATTTCATTGCCAACATAATATAGATCCTCAATATAGGTCACACCAACTGAACGGGAAACAAAAAATAAATACTATGTCACATGATTTGGCTGACTAGCAGAGAAATAAATATATATATTGTAATGTGCATATTATGAGAATAATATTCGTTGCGCATATCGTAATATGTGAATATTATGAAATATAAATTTATTTCAAGCCCAAGCCCAAAACATATTTTAGCAAATTGAGAAGAGAATAAGCCCAAACAAATATTGATTATGACCATTAAATTCGGATTACAAAATGAACAGATTTTAAGGTAATTTTGAATGAGAATTTGAAGGGGCATACATAAACCAATCTGAGCATATGATATATGAATTCTATAGCCCTTCGAATCTAGAATCCAACGGTGAAAGTTTCAAGTCGTTTGGAATTCTCTACAGAAAGTTATGATAGTTGTAGTAACAAAAGGTCAGAAGTTGATGTGCTGTTTCAAATTCTATTCATGGTTTAATACGAATTTAAAGAGTTTAATTAATTTTCTTAATGACTGAAAATAATAGAAAAGATATATACATCAGGCTTTTCTCTCTCTCAAAAAAAAAATCTAGAGTTTTTCCTCCAAAACATATTGCTAAAATATATATCGATTGATTATACAATCGATTAATTGACGGGTGAAAAAGCTAGACGCGAAAGAGAGTTCGATAGCACGAATTCGACACCGTTCTTATTTCGGATTCAAGGTGAAACTCAGAGGAATCAAGCTACCTTAAAAATCATAGGTATGATATAAAATTCCCTCTTGTAAGAATAGGTATATGATTACGACATGGATAAATTAGCAATAATAAAACGATCTTAGATGTTATCGGATTAAATTTTTTTTTATTTTTATCCGATTCGCATCATGAAATCCTTCATATCTATAATCTAAACGAATGGATCCACATGTAAATTTTAAAAATATATGTGATAGTTTATTAAATTTGCATATGGATCTTGAAAAAAGATCTATTTTACTTTTTTTATTCCCATTTGGATCATATATGATCTGAATCCAAATCTGCTATAAATCCGATAAAATGATATTATTTTAAATTTTTTAATAGAAAGATATATATAATAATAATTTATTTTGAATTATTATAATTATTTATAAATAAAATTGTAATCTAATTAAATTAGTCTCGATAATTTTTACCATTTCCTATTCTATCTATTTTTGCATAAGAAAATTTATTTATATTTGCATGTTATATTAAAATAATTTTCATTATGATAATTTGATCATATTAATTTTACAAAAAATATTTTCTAAGTCATGCAAGTTAATTAAATTAGAGTTATTATCTTAATTCTTATTTTATAATGTTAAATTATATGCATTTATTTATGTTAAACATGTATTTCATTATTTTAAATATTTGAATAAAGATCTGATACATAATCCGAATCTGATTCAATATCTGCTAAGAAAATGGATATGAATCCGCATTTGAATTCTTAAATTATAATTGGATATCAAAATTTTCTATTTTTGGAGTTTTGTAACTATTTTTTCAAAATTTTTAAAATGATTCTAAAATAATAATAAAATAATGATTGTTTGTATATAAGAATAGGCCATTATTAAAAAAATCTGAAATAAATACTTAAAAAACTCTAAAAAATAGAAAAGTTTTGTATCCTACAAAAATTTAATATAAAAAATTTATTGAACAATTTTGATTTATCGTTTTAAACCGATTTAATAATTTTTTAGTTAAGCTTATTAAATAATTTAGTAAGATTAATCTCACCCTAGCTTTACTCTCTAGATATATATAAAGTATAGTTAGCGTGAGCTTAAATTTACTAAGGGGTTTGATGATTTTGACTCAAATATCTATCGAATTGACTTGAAACGATAAATCCGAATAGCTCAATACAATTTTTTTTAAAATGACATATTGCTATAAAAAAACATTAATTATTTTATTATTATTTTATGGTCATCTTAGAAAATCCGAAAAAAATAGTTAGAAATTTCTAAAAATAGAAAATTTTGGTATCCTACAAGATTTTGATATGAATAATTTATTAAGCTACTCAAATTTATCATTTGAAACTGTTTGCATAGGTTTTTGAGTTAAGTTCACTAAACCTCTTGGTGAGTTTAACCTCATGCTACTTTTATATATAGAGTAAAACTAGCGTGAGCTTAAACTCACTAATACATTTGATGAGTTTAATTCAAAAAACCATTAAAACGGTTGTAAATGATAAAATCAAGTTGCTTAATACATTTTTCATATCAAAATCTTGCAGAATATCAAAATTTTCTATTTTTAAGGTTTTTAACTATTTTTTTAGATTTTCTAGTATGACTTTAAAAATAATAATAAAATAAAGAATGTTTGTATATGAAAATAGATAATTTTCAAAAATATAAAATAAATAGTTAGAAAACTCTAAAATAGAAAATTTTGATATCCTACGGAATTTTAATATAAATAATTTATTGAGCAATTTGAATTTGAAAATTTAAACCGATTTAATAGATTTTCAGTTAAACTGAACTTAATTTTAACACGAAAGGAGAGCATAGTTTTACTCTCTCTTTATATGGAAGGAGAGAAATGCTCGCACTTTCTCCAACAAGGTGAAACCAATTAAATTAATTGATTGGCTTCTTGAGAAGATCAAGAGAGAGGCGGGGCCATGTCTCACGCACTGCTAAGGCATGGCATCATGCAAGGATGCTGCTGAGTTTGTAGACTAGGTTATGTTCTGGGATTGCCAAATAGTACATATTTAGATGTTTTTTTATTTTTTATTTTTCTTTTTTACTTTAATTGGCGGCCACTGCCAATCTTAAAAAAAAAAAGCACGCGTGAGTTTAAGCCTAGTAAGAAATTTGATGAGTTTAATTCAAAACTTTATTAAAATTGTTTTAAATGATAAATCTAAGTAGCTCAATAGATTTTTAATATCAAAATTTTGTAGGATATTGAAAATTTTTATTTTTAGAGTTTTCTAATTTTTTTCACATTTTTTAAGATGATTCTAAAATAATAATAAAATATTGAATATTTGAATATTAGAATAGATCATTTTGAAAAAAAAATCTGAAACAAATACTTAAAAACTCTAAAAATAATTTTTTTTTTGTATTTACAAGATATTGATATAAAAAGTTTATTGAGCAAATTAGATTTATCGTTTAAATTCGATTTGATAGTTTTTGAATTAAGCTCATCAAAATTCTTGATGAGCTTAAGCTCACTCTAACTTTACTCTCTCTCTCTCTCTCTATATATATATATATAGAAAGACTAAAATGCAACGGGTTGCACGGATGGACCCATGCAATGGGTGAATATCTCTAATTTGAAAATAAAAATAATTGATTCGAACCGTTCAATATAATTTCCATAAAAAAAATCTTGTATAATACCAAATTTTACATTTTTTTAAAAAAAATTTTGCTATTTTTTCGGATGGAAAAAAAATCAATTGATCGGAGAATTTTGGAGCATCCAATAAAAATAATTTTCTCTTTATCCGAAAAACAAAAAAATTCTAAAAAAGTTAAAATTTAGTATCCTACAATATTTTAATATGAAGATTATATTGAGCGGCTCCGTCAGTCATTTTTTGCTCCAAATGTGAGATTTGAAACTATTCTATAAATTCATCTATGCAATATGTTACATTTTATTCTTCCTCTATATAGATATATAGACACACATTAGCAACAATCTATGTATGTATATATAATCCAGTAACTAATTAGCTGAATTGGGGACCACTTAATTATGTTACAAAATATTCAATCTTTTCATAGTAATCTATCTGTATTTGAGTAAATCTCAAAGATGAGAGTAGCTCGCAGATTTAATTAACTAAATCACAAACAATAATGAGATATTACAAGTAAAGAAAAGTTATAACAAAAAAAAAGAAAAAAAATGACAAAATTATTTACATTAGTAAAACACAAAAAACTAACTTGGAAACCATTCCTTTCTCTGCTTTGTTATTTCTCTTACTATATCCATTACGTCTTGTGTTTTTTTTCAGTAAAGATCTTTCTACACCTCCCCTCCAAATGATAAATAGTGTTATAATTTATAATTGTCTCCAGAAGCTATCCTCCTGCTTGGATGTCATTAGTTTTGCAGTTTTGAGAAGTGTATGTTGTCAGAGGCCTTCTTGTTGGAGGCTGCATGTCTTGAATGTATTGCCTCAGCTGTACAGTGTACTGATATGAATGGAATAGGTGCAGCACTGATTCTTGATTCTACCTACATAAGTGACAGATGTTGGGCATGATCTGATAAAATTTATTTTAAGCATAATCAAATCGTAATTCATAAATCTTAGATTTATCATGATTATCTAGTGAATTTTTAATCTTTAATTTTGAATTATCTCGATCTACAGTCATAATTTTTCAAAGAGACACGATAACTGACGATCACTAGAAGCCCTCAGATCTTCAAACAATCCCTCTCAAATCCGATAGAGAGAGTAAGAGAGGCGGCAGCAATAAACCCTCTTCTGCATAAGGAGAGACTGCCGATTCTCAAATTCTTGACCCAAAGCACTTCTTTTTCTCTCCTATCAATATTTTCTATTTTCTTATGTATATCTTTTTTTTTCTAAAGAGAGAGATCTGAAATTATATTGAGAGAGAAAGACTAGGAGGTGCCAGTAATGGAAAAAATCGCATCTAAATTCCAAAATGTTATCTATATTAGATCTTTAGCGGATCTTAATTCAGAACTTGTCTATAATTAAGTATTCTCTTATTTACAGAATATTGTCATATTTAATTATGTTTTCCCGGGGACCAATAGTATAATTATATTATTACTAAACTTTATATAATTTAGATCATCACTAAATCATAAAGTTATTAATACATATTTTACACATTAAAGACCTTACTTCTCATGACACATATTGAACCCGATAAATAATACTTAATTTGATCACTTTATAAGGGGCCTCATTAGATATTTAACAATCCATTATTCAATATATATTTACATTATATATAATGTTGTAATTAATATAAATTAATTCTAACATGATCCACCCTCTTCTGATTAGATTGTTTGTTGTGAGAAGTTTATTTTGGAGCATTAACTATGGGAATGTCATTACTCTAGGTGGTGCATGTATGCTCCATGTGTTCTGTAGATCTATCACTATATGCGGTGTATGAGTAATGAATTTCTACGCTGACTTGGTAGAGAATACACCTGCTGAAGCTCTATCCCAGTGGATCTTGTCAGTTTCTTGATGCCTTGGCTGAATATATTGTAATTTGTCCCTCAATTCAGTCAATTCCAACTGAGCTCGGTATGAGATGGTACCAGTAGTGGTTATGTGCCAGTCCCCATCTTGAAAACATTGCGCCATTGATGCACCTTAATTCTGTAGTTGATTAAAGAGGTTTGGATATTGGTAGCTAAGTGGTCCTTGTAACCAATTGTCATACCAGAATTTGATTCGAGTACCTTGTCCAAGTTCAAAACTCACAGATGTGTTAAATATGTGTGTCAGTTTAGTTAAGTCTCTCCAAAAATGTGATGCTTGTTCAATCTCCCAAGGTCTTACATGCATTTGATTGATTACTGTGGCCTCTTTCAACCAGTGTTGATTTCCATGTTCCCATTGTCACATTCATTGCAAGAGGAGAGATGTTGACCTCTTCAATGTCCCTAAACCCTAAACCCCCTAACTGTTTTGGTCTTGTAATGAGTCGCCAGTTAGCCAAAACATTGGTCTCTTTTGCCCCTGCATTTCCTTGTGCCCATGCTATAAGCATCTCCTTCGAATCTTGTCAATCTATGATGTTACCCATTTTAGAAGAAGAAAAGTTGACATGAAAAAAAACTGGCATGGCGGTAAGAATGGAATTCAGCAGTGTCAACCGGCCTCCACTACAAAGTAGGGCAGCCTTCCATCCCGTCAACTTTTTCTGTATCTTTTGTAATAGCGGTTGGTAGGTTGATTTAGGGAGGGTTTTGTCAGAGAGTGGCAGGCCAAGGCGAGTCATTGGAAATTGTGATGCCTTGCACTGTAGAACATTTGCCAATGTGTAAACTCTCCCTATCCCACTTTTAGAACCTGCATTTGTTGTTGTACTCCCCTTTTCAATATGAGCGTGTCATTGGCATAGAGTAAACATGTTCTGCAATTAGAGAAAATCAATTGCTATATTGAATAGGTAGGGTGACAAAGGGCTTGCCATACTCCCCTTTTCAATTTGATGTCTCTCCCAGCAACCGAGTTGAGAAACACTTTGGATCTTCCTTGTAATACCAAAAAATAAATCCATTCTATCCACCTTGATGTGAATCCTAGAGCCTGTAAATATCTTACGAGAAAAGGCCATTCAATCGAATCAAAAGCCTTAAACACTGCCATCTGTTTCTTCTGTCTTGTTGTTGCCTGTATAATCTCCTGAGCATAATGAAATCCTTGAACTATGTTTCTTCCTTTGAGAAAACCCGTTTGAGTGTCACTTAGCAACTTATCCATATGCGGTTGTAATCTGTTTGCCAAGATTTTTGAAAATATCCTCTGGATTCCATTAAGTAAACTTATCGGCCTAAATTCAGATGGTTTGTTGGCTGCATCCTTCTTTCGAATTAGTGCAATAAGTCAATCATTCAAAGGAAACCATGTAATTTGTGGGTCTGCCATCACCGTGCTCATTACTTGCATCAAATCTTGCATGATGAGTTCTTTAAAATATTGATAGAACTCACTTGTGAATCAGCCTGGACCGGGAGTCCTGATTTTTGGCCATTCATCAGTGACTTGTGATAATTCCTGTTGTGTAATGGGTGCATGCAATTGTTGTAATTCTTCTTGACTCGGATATTGACTGTATAGCTGAGCAAAGTCGAAATTCGCTGACATGCCTGATGTTGTTCCCATTAATGAACAAAAATATCTAAAAAGAATTCCCGCCTTGTCCCCATGTTCACTGTGATTTTGCTCCTCCTGTAGTGTAGCTATCCAGTTGCATCTTTTTTTTTTTAGGCTATTGAATGAAAATATGTTGTATTTTTATCACCTTGCTCAAGCCATGTTCTTTTCGCCCTTTGCCTCCAAATTTGTTCTTCTTGTATAACAATTTCCTGCAACCTTCCTTTGATGAGTCATTTTGTGAGCAATTCAAGTTGCGTAAGTTGTTGTCACTCTGCATTTCAGTCCAGCCACAGAATTAGAGTCTTGCAAACCTTTTTTTGTGAAGTTAGGTTCCCTACTTTCGTCCTTCTCCATTTGGTTATGCTTTTCCTTAACATGACCACTTTACTATGTAGTTGATGTGGGGTGTCAGCCACTGGCTTCTGTGTCCATGTGAATTGCACCACTTCCTTGAAATCCGGTAGCCTCAACCAGAAATTCTCAAAGTTGAAAGCATTTGGCAATGGAAATTTTGTTGTACATGAACATGAGATTGGACAGTGATTAGACACAGTTGATGCCAAAGCTGATTGCAGGAGATTTGGGAACCTTTGTGCCCATGAATTTGAGACTAGAAATCTGTCCAATCTTGAAAAAGGTGGCTGATCTCTTTTGTTACTCCAAGTATATCGTTGTCCGTATAAGTGTAAATTTATCAGTCCCCGTGAGTGAACCAACTGACTAATACCCATGTCCTGTTGCCTTGAAGTTGTTGATCTGTCATATAACAAAATTGTTTGATTAAAATCGCCATTAATCATCCAAGGTATATCATCATGTGGCTTAGTTGTTGCCATTTCTTGAAAAAAGAAAAAAAAGATGCGCCTGTTGCTTGATGTGAAGGTCCATACACTTCTAGTTACTCTGACAATTGTATCATCCATATTAATTTTGAGGTCCATTATTGTGTAACATGTCTGTATGAGATGACTGACTTTTCTGAAGATTGAAGACTTTCATGCGAGTATAAGACCCCCTGCTGTTCCATTTGACAAGATATGAATCTCAGAATCCAGTCTACTTCCCAAAATCTCTTTCAATAAAGTGTTGTTAATGGAATTTAATTTCATCTCCTGTATGCACACCATATCAGGCTTCTCTGATAATATGAAATTCTTCACATTCTGACACTTTTGATAGTCATTTAAACCCCTCTGCACATTCCAAGTCAAAAACTGATAAGATCTAGATTCATTAGCATTCATCATTAAACACTTACAACAGAAAATCAAATTAAGTAGAACTAACTAGAACTCAGGAGCACAACCCAAAAACCAACACTCCTGATTCAACAAAAAGCTATTATATGGAACAAGAGGATCTTGACTTGTGACAACCGCCTTGTCGACTTGATCGACCATATCTAAGTCTATTTCGAGTCCTGGGGCCTGGAGCAAAGTGAGAGTTTGGTCTGTGATCAATGGTGTCTCCTGTTTAGTATTCTAAAAACGTGCGTGTCATGTCGTGTCGTGTCAAAACACGGCGTGCTGTGGCACGGCATGGGAGGTTAAAATTTTTTTTTGGCGTGTGTGCTGTGTCGTGTCAAAAATGGGAATAGAATAGTGCGGCAAGGATAAGGCACAGCACGGTTAAGACACGGTGTGCTACACGTGTTGTACTAAACGTGACATTCTTTAACCGTGCCGTGCTGTGTCGAGTTGACATACAGTCCTACATGTGCTTTAACTGTGTTAAACGTACTTGGTGGGAAAAAAAACGAAAAAATCGGAAAAATTGAAAAAAAAATAATATTTTTATAAAGATTGCCAAAAAATTAGAAAAATCCGAAATTTTTGTTAAAAATTTTGAAAATTTTTTTTGAAAAATTCAAATTTTTTTTACAAAATTCAAAAATTATTTATGTGCCTTAACCATGCTAAATGTGTTTGGTGGGAAAAAATTCGAAAAAATCGGAAAAAAATTGTAAAAAGTTCGGAAAAATCTTAAAAAATATAAAATTCAAAATTTTTAATTTATTTGCTGCTAAAAAAGTAAACAAACAATTGGAAAAAAAATATTTTTATAAAAATTGCCAAAAAATTAGAAAAATCTGAAAATTATTTTTGAAAAATTCAAATTTCTTTTACAAAATTCAAAAATTACTTTGAAAATTTTTTAAAATTACTTTTAACATATTTTATTTGGTAATTTTTTGGTCATTTTCTTATTTTAAATTTGAATTTTAAACTAAAATTTGTTTATTGGGATACATTATTTAGGTAGTGTTCAAAATTGCTAAAGAAATGTGTTAGACCCGTGATCTTCTAGTGAACTCTAAATTAACATAAAATTATCTTGATCCATGCTGTCGGTCTTCTGGAGAGACACATTCTCGTTGATCACCGGATTCCTTAAGCCTTCGTGGTGATCCTTCTTTTCTCCGATGGAGAGACGAAGAGAATCGGCCTGGCGGTTTTCTTCTCTTTTTAGAAAACCCGAATTTGTTTTGAGAGAGGAAATCTGTTGGTTGCCTTATGACGGTAATGGAAAAAGGATGGTTCTTGATCCCTTTATAATGGGTGTCAATAACCGAAAGGTTGGCAAACCACTGGTTATGCCTTAGCGGATCCATACCAGATCCAATTTCTCTCTTAACGGGTTTACTTTCAAAATCAGAAAACTGCCTATTAGTTGTATTCTCCAGGGACCAATAACATAATTGTATTATTACTAAACTTTATATAATTTAGACCATCACTAAATTATAAAGTTATTAATACGTATTCTACACATTAAGGGCCCACTTCTCATGACACATATTGAAACCCGATAAATAATACTTAATTTGATCACTTCATAACGGGGTCTAATTAGATATTTGACAGTCTATTATTCAATATATATTTATATTACATATAAGCCCATATAATTTTGTAATTAATAGAAATTAATTCCAACAATCTCCCACTTGGGCTATATGTATATCCAAATAATATATATATTGATAAAACTGAATTGAGTACTCTAACTGTGCTGTCATAGCCTTTTGTGTCATCAACCAATTCCGTCCATTAATTATATTCATAAGAACTTAAGTAGTATTTGTTTCATAATGCGAAACCAAACCAACATAAATCACCGTGTAAATATAATTGAATGACATGAATTATGAAGGTGATGTATAGTTTGAAAATTACATGTAATGTGATCCACATGCCTATCTTCAATTTGGTCACCTTAAAATAATTTTGAAATCAATCACAAATTTAGAAACGTTGTTTTTACATCCATCTGATGTAACTCAAGATCATAATTTGCTACTAAAACCATAATAACTCTAAAAGAATCTTTTATCGACACAGGTGAGAAAGTTTCCGTAAAGTTAATGTCTTCCTTTTGTCTAAAGGCCTTAGCAATAAGTCGTACTTTGTATCTTTCAACATTACCTTTGGAATCCCGTTTGGTTTTAAATATCCATTTGCAACCAATAGGTTTCACACCTTCAGGTAATGAGACGATATCCCAGACTTTATTGTCATACATCGACTTAATTTCATCATTCATGACTTCGATCTACTTCTGTGAATTTGCACTTTCCAAAGTTTGACGAAGGTTGACCGGATCATCTTCCATCTTGCCAATGTCAAATTCATTTTCTTGAAGATATACAACATAATCATTAGATATTGCACTTCTTCTCTCTCTTGTGGATCGTTTTAAAGGCACTTGTTCTTAAAGTTCTTGAGATGGTATAGATTTCTCTTCAACATCAACATTGTCTTGTACCTGATTCATTCACAGTAGGTTCATTTACTGTAGGATTCTGAACCAATGAGTCTCCAGATATTCTTATTACAAGTGGTACCGATGTTGGCACCCCTTATATAGGAGAATCATGTCTTTCTTCAAAGACAATTTGATTTGCAATTCTCCCTTGAACCATAACATCCTCAAAGAACTTAACTGTATTTGTCTCGAAAATTGTTCTATTAGTGGGATCATAAAATTTATACCCCCGGGACCTATCCGCATAACCGACAAAATAGCAACTAACTGTCCTTTCATCCAGCTTTTTCTCTTGTGGCCTGTAAGACCGAGGTTCAGCCGGACAACCCCAGATTCTAAAATGTCGGTACTCGATTCAGAATGTATGCTGCTGTCTTGAGCGCTTCTCCCCAAAGGTTCAATGGAAGCGAGGTATGAGAAATCATACTCCGCACCATCTCCATTAACGTTCGATTGCGCCTTTCAGCCACACCGTTCATTGCGGGCGAACCCGACATTGTATACTGTGGCAGAATTCCACTTTCCTCTAGAAATTTAGCAAAAGGCCCCGGACGTTGTTCTCCTAAGCTGTTATATCGACCGTAATATTCACCACCATGATCCGATCTGACATTTTTAATTCTTTTATTGAGTTGTAACTCAACTTCAGTCTTAAAGGATTTAAATGTGTCCAAAGCTTGAGCCTTTTCTTTAATTAAAAATATATAGCCATATCTAGAATAATCGTCAATGAAACTGATAAAATATACATGTCCATTCCTAGTAGCTGTAGGGAATGGCCCACATACATCCGTATATATCAGCTCAAGGACGTCCGTCATACGATTAGCTGTATATTTACGCATGCTTGTTTGTTTGCCCTTTACACACTCAATGCACGGACCGAGATCCGACATGTCTAAGGGCCGCAGAATTTCACTTTGAATAAGACGTGTAATTCTCTGTTGAGAAATATGACCTAAACGCTTATGCCAAAGTGCAGCTGAATCCTGATGTGTTACCTTTTGTCTAACGTTTCGAGTTTAATTGTGCAAGGTCTCATTATAGGAAGCAATAGTATCTAAAGCATAAAGATTATCCAAAATACACAGAAAACCAGAAGCAACCAATTTGGAATTTTGATACAAACTAAATTTTCTATCTCCAAATGAACAAGAAAAACCTAATTTGTCCAATACAGAAATAGAAATTAAGTTCCGCCTAAAAGACAGTACAACAAAAGTATCAACCAAATCAAGATATAAACCAGTTTTCAAAAGTAATCTAAAATGCTCTATAGCTTCAACTTCTGCCTTGTTGCCATCGCCCACATAGATGTATCTTTCACCATCACTTGGCTTCCGGTAACTTCGGCAACCCTGTATAGACACGGATATGTGAGCAGTTGCACCCGAATCTATCCACCATATGTCTATTGAAACTGAAATCGCATTAACTTCTTCACAAACAAAAGAAAAATCAATACCTTTCTAGGCACGCCATGCGTGATAGTTAGTACAATTCTTCTTCACATGCCCTTCAGATCCACAAAAGAAACAACCATTCTTGTTTTCCCTTTTCCCTTAGACATAGAAGCAATGTTTGCGCTTTCGCTCTTGTCCGACTTCAATCTCTCTTCCTCCTGAACACAGTGCGAGATGAGCTCATTAACTGTCCATGATTCCTTCTGAAAGTTGTAACTCACCTTGAAATGTCCAAATGAGGCAGGAAGAGAGTTAATGGCCAAATAGACCAGCATATCATCCGATATGTCTAGCTTATGTCCCTTCAGTTTCGGAGCGGTATGCATCATTTCAAGAATGTGTTCCCTGACATTGCTCTTGCCATTATACTTCATTGTGCAGAGTTTGTTTAATTGAATGCCTATTTTAGCTCTCTCATTCCTAACAAACCTCTGCTCAAGTTCCTTAATGTAATCTTTGGCAAGAGTGGAATCAGAAACCGGTCCCCTAAAACTTTCAGGAATGGTCTTCTGCATGACTCGGAGACACAAGCGATTTGACCTCATCCACCGTGCATGAACATTTTGTTCTTTGTCAGAACTACTTTCATTAAGCACAGGTGGTTTGGTCTCCTGTAACGCTATGTCCAGATCAAGGCGCCCAAGGATAATCTCCAGATTATTTTTCCAATCTTTGAAATTAGAACCCGTAAGCATCGGAATATTATTGATCCTGGCCGTAAGATCAATAATTTTTGCTGGAAAAATATTGGTAAAAGAACGAATTAAAAAGTCTGAATTATAATAAAAAATCAAAATAAGACATATTTCATCAACTAAATATCCTCGAAAAATAAGTGCTCTTTGGAGTCAATCTTTATTTTAGGATGTCAATAAGTCAACCTTTCTTTGAGCCGATTTAACTAACTACATCAAAAAATATTATGACCATTACCCATTCATCACTACAAGTATACACATATAATATTTGATCATTTTTTTCCTTTGGGCTAATCCAATAACCAAACATCATATGTATATTTTCTGTATATAAATTGACAAATGATCAACTCAAGTATGGGAGCTTACTTTGGTAAGTGGATACCTTTATCAATTATTTTCCAAAATATATCTAATTCATAAGATTTCATGAGGATTCAATATCATCCAAATAAAATATATCAAGATTTGGTTTAACCGATTTAACCATGATGGGCTAATGAAAGGCAGAAAATAAAATAATAATTAACATGAGCCCAAAACACAATTGAGATAGTATGACCCAAAACATGATAGTCTCCATTATAAGAATGTACACGACAATGACCTTCATTCATCTTCTTTAATGTTCTTCATCCTAACTAAATTACTACTCTAATAGTAATAAATGAAAAATTAAATTAAAGTGTTAACGATGACGGCTCGCAGACCGCATAAATGATACACATAAGCGATATGCAAGTCACCTTTAATTACGAAATTTAATTAATTCAACGGGGCACCTTAGACCGCATTTACACACATCAATCATGCATTCATTACAATTTTTCACACAAGGCAACGGGGTCATACTATCTCATATATCTACCACTGCAAAACAGAGTTAGGCATGCAATACAAAATAGGCTTCCTAACAGCGGCGGTCCCACAGACTTAAGTTGAAAGGTTACAGATCAACAATTCTGGTTCGGAAATAACCGCAGCGGAATACAGATCAGAAATTTGTACATTTGATTTGATCCATAAATTTTCATAACTGATCATAAACAGTTTAGAAACTAGTTTGTTGGCCAATTAATTTCTTAAATTTAACATAGTTTCAAATTTGATTGACAATTTTGAAACGCAGAGATTAAAACTTAACCGAATAATAAACAGAGAATTAATTCCCAAATTGAATAATCAATTAATTGTCAATTTTGAGTTTCGGAATCAAATTTTCAAAACTATATTTTGATTTCTGAAACTAAAATACTAACCAATAGATATACTCATTACCGAACTATTTGAAAAATCATATTTGGTTAAATAATTTGATTTAAACCAACAAATCAAAATTAACTAAACAGATCTTCAAAAGCACAAATATCTTTTCAATTTCCGAACCAAAATCATAATTTGATCGTTTAACTAGAGTTTGCTCTGATACCACTTGTTAAGAACATTACCCGTGATCTTCTAGTGAACTCTAAATTAACATAAAATTATCTTGATCCATGCTGTCGGTCTTCTGGAGAGACACATTCTCGTTGATCACCGGATTCCTTAAGCCTTCGTGGTGATCCTTCTTTTCTCCGATGGAGAGACGAAGAGAATCGGCCTGGCGGTTTTCTTCTCTTTTTAGAAAACCCGAATTTGTTTTGAGAGAGGAAATCTGTTGGTTGCCTTATGACGGTAATGGAAAAAGGATGGTTCTTGATCCCTTTATAATGGGTGTCAATAACCGAAAGGTTGGCAAACCACTGGTTATGCCTTAGCGGATGCATACCAGATCCAATTTCTCTCTTAACGGGTTTACTTTCAAAATCAGAAAACTGCCTATTAGTTGTATTCTCCATGGACCAATAACATAATTGTATTATTACTAAACTTTATATAATTTAGACCATCACTAAATCATAAAGTTATTAATACGTATTCTACACATTAAGGGTTCCACTTCTCATGACACATATTGAAACCCAATAAATAATACTTAATTTGATCACTTCATAACGGGTCTAAATAGATATTTGACAGTCTATTATTCAATATATATTTATATTATATATAAGCCCATATAATTTTGTAATTAATAGAAATTAATTCCAACAAGATGAGGTACGGCGGGGTACACAAATTGAAGGATATATATCATATTAGCCTATTTTTTAAACCCATTATAAAATCGCTCCAAAAAATTACAAAATCAATCGTCCGATCAACAGCCAACTGCCCACAATCTGTACATACTATGCTTATCAGTGCTAACCGTGCTAAACGTGCCTACCTGTGTCTACCCGTGCCTATCCGTGACTATCCGTGCTTACACGTGCTGTACCTAACTGTGCCCAATCGTGCTGTGCCTACCTGTGCCTATCCGTGCCTACCCGTGTCTATCTGTGCCTACCCATGCTAACCGTCCCTATCTCATGCCTATCCGTACCTACGTGTGTCTCCGTGCCGTGCCCGCGTCGTGTCGTGCCGTGTCGTTTCTCTTATCTGTGCGTGCTCCGTGTGTATAATAAAAAAAATCGGAAACAACGTGGATAACGACACAACACGCGACACGCGTTGACACGCCATGCCTTACCGTGTCTTAACACACCGTGCCGTTTTTTATTCCCAACTGCTCTTCCAATGGGAAAGGCAACTCACTATCGGTTACCTGTATTGACATTCGGTGAGGCCGTGGTGATGTTTCTGGCCAACAAACGTGGGCTTCTTCTTGGTGAAAACTTTTCCTTATGGGTTGTGTTTTCTAATGCTTTGATGTTCTTTGGATTGTCATTCTCCATTGGGCCCTGTGTGATAAGCTGAGGTATGAATTCTCCGTCGGCCTGTGGGCTTGTTGGGTTTTCGTTCTTATTGAGGCTTTCTTTAGTAGTTTGGACTTGCATGATGACTTGAGAGCCTTCTGATAGACTCATGAGCTCTACGGTGTTAGGTTCATAGGCTTCTATGGTCAGCATCATATAGCATGCTATACTTTGTAGGCCTTGCTTCTCCATATGGTTGGGGTGCACTGTTGTGAGGCTCAAGAAGGGTGTGGGTTGTACTGTTGCGAGTAGAGATGGCAATAAGGTGATTGATGGGGTTGAGTTGACAGCAATTATAACCGTTTGGAGCCTAACGGTCATACTCTCCTTGGTAAGGCTTAGGTAGGGTTCTTTGTAGGGTGGCAGTTTTGTGACGGGTCCTGTTTGTGGTGAAGTCTAGTGTCATCTTTGGTGTGGTCTTGTCCTCCTTCGAAATCAAGACAGATTGGCTTGCCTTTAGCGTTGCTGTCTTTGGTGTCACCTTGCCTTCGGCATCCACATAGGTTGAGCTGCTTGTTTAGGTCAGTGCTGTTTGGGGACCCACCTAGCTCGTCTAGGTCTTCAATTTTGGCCCAGAAGTTTTGGGGGGAGCTTTGTTCCACTGTGAGCTCCTAGGTGATCGGGCTGAAAAATTTGGGGTCATGGATTTGTGTGAGTTACTGTCCGATGATGACGATGATGGTGGTGAATGTCGACGTCTTCTCTGCTGTGCAGGCTCCTCCCTTCTACCTCTTCTTCTCAGTGGATCAAATTCGGAAAGAACGGATCATTACTCCATATCCTCCAATGTCGAATAATCACCGTTATGGGTGTCGCGTAGAAGCCTTCATGAAACATCAACATGTGGGGAATAATACACGGGTGGTCGCAAGCTACGAGTGCCATAATCTCAATGAACTGACCTCCTGGAAATGCAAAAGGCTCAACATGGATAGGGTACCCAAAGCATTGTAAAATCCTGGCAAATTCTTCCCTTGTCCAGATCTAAAGTGGTACCCCTTTTAAAATTACCCATGCCTGCTGGGTTGGAGGATGGTATGTAGTGTTCTAAAAATTTTCACGTCGTATTAAGATATGACACGGCACGGTATGACACGTGTTGGGGCGATACATGCTTTCTTTGTTGTCTAATTGGAGTCTCCCATACACGCTTTAATAATGGTATGTTACTTTAGATTGCCCTTTTGGGCGTGAAAGTTCTGAAAATTGGTTATATTTTGTATTAAAGAGGTTTTTCCTTTTTGATGTGGTCCTCTCCCACGTTGTCTGGCGTGGCGGGTGGATCACTCCAACCTTTTGATTTGATTTCTGCTCGACGAGTGAAATCTAAGGATTGACAAAAGAGATCACAGACCAGGCCACGGGGGTCTAATAATCCCTGTCGCTGTCGGACCGGTTCCATCTTTCATCTCCTTGGATCTGGAATTAGAGAGTTAATTAATAAATTAGCGTCACTTATTCATTAACATAAATTATCAGCTATTCAAATAATTTATAGACCTTAGGCATTTTGATCGTTTGACTTTGGATAAATAAATTTATAAATTTTAAAGTTAAATTTATTAACCACTTGGGAACCATAAGTACATACTAATTTACTCTTAATTTAATTTTTTTATGATATAATTTAGTGATATATGTTGAAAGCTGCAATGGTTTCATACTTTATAGGGTTGGTTCACACCAAACACCAAATCAGAGTTTTTTGGAGCATGGTGCCAATTTCAATGTCAACATAATCTCAACCACCGGTCAAATTGTTAAAGTAATTCAACAACTATTAAATTTTCAAATTAGAAAAAAAAATTTGAATTTTTTTGCAATTAGCATTTTTCAGAAACAAAAAAAAATCATTCAAAATATTAGAACTATGTAAAATGAAAACAAAAAAACAATCTAACTAAATGCGTGATGGTAAATTTATTCAGAAAATACAAAAAATAATATATATCATTTTAAGTATTTAGTTACATTGTAAGTAAATAAAAAGCTCCTTCCATTTCAGAATAAGGAAAGATATGTTCTGCATTTAAAATAAATAAAGGAAAAAAAAAAGAATCGGAACGAACAATACAAAATACATGTAACTGAGATACTTGAAGATTTTTGTGCAAATCCAATGGGTTTGGAATAATGCCATTATTTTTCTTTTTGCAATTATGAGTATTACTAAACAACAAAATTCGGTAACTCATGGGCCCCATATAAGAAAACAAAGGTCAATCGGCGATGCATTTTTTATTTTTTCCTTATACCTTTTACTGGGAAAAACAAAGATTTCCTGTTCTTTTGAATTTTAACAGTGATGCTAAGAGGCTTTGTAAACGCACTCACCTCACAGGTCCACACCACACCAACAACCAACCCCTTTGCAACGCACTAGACAAACTTTTTTTTTTTTTATATATGTATAAAGTCACTCATTAATTTTAATATTTATTTTTTTTTAAAATATCTTTTATCGAACTTGAACATACGTCTTGTTGTATAAAAATAAAATCTACCACTACTATATTAGACTTATGATTTTCGTTCGTGACTAGACAAACCTAATGAAGAATTCATAAAGAAAAAAGCGTTGTTGAACAACCTTAAAGCAATATTGAAAGGAAGCTAAAGCATAGATATGATTGTTGATATGATCATCCATATAAATTTTATTATATACATTAAATAAGTTATTATGTATGTTAAATGTAAATTTATTTTATACAGTATTGTCATTATTAAACTTAAATAAGTTATTATACATATTAATAGTATTTAAGTTGAATAATAGAAATACTATACAAAATAAAATTATTAATATACATAATAACTTATTTAATATATATAATAAAATTCATATCATCGATGATATCAATAATGATATTTTCATAATATTTTCTATATTGAAATAATTAATAAATGATTAATTAGAAAAAAAGATTTTGACTATTTAAAGAAGGATGCTGTGCCAAAGGAATTATGACCCACACAAAGAACACCTAGAAAAGAATTATAAGAACTTTTTTTGTTGATCCATCATCATGGAAAGGGAACTAAAACAACCAATTAAAGAAAAGCAAACGTGATTAATCGGTTTTCAATCACTCAGAAAGTAATGTCACATGGAATTGACTATATATTGTGACTAATTTCAACTAAGATGTTGCTTTGCTTTATATAATGATATTAGAAATTTAGAAGGACAAGTTAGGAACAGTGTGCAGGAGTAAATTATTGGTTTAAGGCTTGTGGCTCGCCAATTGTATTATTATAATTAAAATTTTTAGAGAAATAATAAATAAAATTAGAAATACAGGAAAATCGAACATTGTTTTCTGTCCATACATGTTTTTTCCTAACAAAAACAGGAAAAATAAGAGAGATGGGAGATGATACCATGTTTTCAAACTTGATATGTAGTATTTCTCTGGATCACATTTCTCTCTCAGCTAAAAAATAAAAGTTTGGGGTGAAAAAGGATATCCATCCCTGTTTTGTTACACGCAATAACTCTCATATATACTTCTCTTGGTGAATGGCGACATTTCTCCACCGAACTGAAAACAAAGATTCCTCAAATTACCGATTCCATTGTTGAAATCATATAAATATCTAGTCTGTTACATCAGTTTACTAGTCACATGATTAAATTGTCATATGATATTTCATAAAAAAATTTAAAAATAAAAAATTTTTATAAATGTTCTTGAACTTAAAGATTAAACGTATTTTAAAACTTCATACAATTTAAGTCTTATTTGACATTTCATCAAAAATTATTAACTATAAACCATTGAAATGTCATTTATTTTTTATAATCTTTGATGAAAATATCAAATAATATTCAAAAGTTATATGAAATTTGAAATATAATTCATATGATGAAATCATGAAATATAAAATTGACCCGTACAAATTAATTTTGCTCCAGTTGTAGCTAGCTAGCATGTATGAATATAAATATATGATACTGATACACCTAATCAACTATATTTTTGGCATCCATATCTCTATCCTTCCAAGTTAGCATCATCCAAAAGAGGCTTGGCTAGCTGTATATTAATGTTACAAATTAATTCCAATAAGGTAAAAGCCTAAAAGGAGAGAGCGGTGCATGAATTTTCATTCCTTTCTGGGCAAGACATAATACTTCAATTTATTATAATAATTTAAACCCATTGTAGGTTATATAATTACATATTCAATGTACAAAAACACAAATTTGAAATTCATCAGATTCAATTGTTGGGACCGGCGAAAACCATCACCATCCTCTAGGATCATTCTATGTCGAGTCTAAAACTAAATGCGGAAACATACTTCAATATCATCTTTCTTGAGGATGAGAGTGCCACCGATTCGATCATCCAAAGTAGCAAGACTTTTTTAGACAGTTCATTTAATTTCTTTCTTCTCTTAGGTCTCTTACTCTCTAATCTGATAGGGTTTAGGGTGAGAGGATTCAAGCATATTATAAATCTTAGTCGATAATTATTCATTTCAGCCCATTAATAATATGAATATTACCATTTAAGTTCTACACATCAATGATCCACACCTTATATGATATATTAATGTCTAAAATATCCAAATTCATATTTATCACTATTAATTGAACATAAAATTGACATTATACAATGCATAATTATTTTACATATAAGCCCAACATTGAATTAATATTTGAACAATCTCCTATTGGGGCTATATGTGAAACCTTATAATTATGTATTGTGCATAAAACTGAATTGAGCTCATCCTTTTTGTCCTCACTGAAATGTATCCTGAAACAATTCCGTCCATCAAACATATCAATATAGAATCAAAGCAACTTTTGTCACATTTATCGTGACTCAACCAACAGTGATCACGTATATCGATATAACTAAATGACATGAATTATGATGTGAATGTGTAGCATGAAAATTTGATGTAATGTGATCACAACGTGTCTATTTCCAACTGGTCCACCTTAAAGTTTAGTGAGATCAACCTTATTGGAATCAAAATGTGAATAACCTGAAAACTTATTTCTGCAGAGATATCCTTAAACTTGAAAATGGTATAAATCATACAACCATCATTACAAACTCCCACTAAAACTGAATACCTTAAAACCATAATTGATAACTCACACGAGCGATAAGCTCATAAAACCATTCAATGACTATCCCTTCGTAATGGATCCGTAATTATGGAGTTTGTGTTCATATGCTCAATAAAAAACTGTCCATTCTGAACACTTTTTTCACAACCAAGAATTTTATCTTTATATGATTAACCTTGTCAAATTTTGTTGTTGTAAGAATATAATCTGTTGATTTATTATCACAATAATAAATTTAGTGGTATTCAATTCCTATCCACTTTGGGCAGTCACGTGACAAAGATTCACAGTTATATTATATAATTAGATATCTATACAACATATACAACATGTCGTATTTGCATCCACTGAAATCAGAGCCGATATGTGAGTACGTAGTGTTTTGTTCTCTTTTAACCATTTTGGCTGCTATCTAATAGTTCATTCATAAATTACATACCCAAAACTCCATAATTAGGGTTGAGGGTTTACGGTTGAGGGTTGAGGGTTCAGGGTTCAGGGTTCAGGGTTCACGGTTCAGGGTAATTTGTTATATGTGTCCCGTGCCATGTTGGGTTTTCGTCACCGAAGGCATGACACGACACGCACGGTTAAGAAGGTCGACGCGGCATAGGACATGCATAGGCATGACATGAAAACACGCATAGGCATGATATGGAAACACGCATAAGCACGACATACATGGTTAGACACAGATAGGCACGTGTAGGCACGGTAGCCATGGTTAGGCACATATAGGAATGTATAGGTATGGATAGGAACTTGTAGGCACTGTTAGGCACATGTAGGTACGGGTAGGCATGAGTAGGCATGTTTAGCACGGTTAGGCATGGCACGCACGGATTGTAGACCGTTGGATTTGATCGGACAATTGATTTTATAATTTTTTGGAGGAATTTAATATTGAGATTAAAAAATAGGCTAAATATGATATTTGTATCTAGTTTGTGTACCTCACAACATTCCCACCTCCTTAGCTATACTAAACATCTCCAAAATAATGTACCCCAGTACCAAATCCGGAAAAAGGAGGAGAGGAAATTTCAAAAATAAAATATTTTAAAAATAATTTTCAGATTTTTTTAAATTTTTTACAAATTTTTTCTAATTATGTTCCAACTGTTTTTTTTAATCATTTTATCAGCAAATAAATTTAAAATTTTGAAAATTTTGAAATTTTTTATATTTTTTTGAATTTTTTTCCTACCAAACACGTTTAACACATGTAGTACGCCGTGTCAACTTGACAAGACACGATTAAGGCATGTCACGTTTAGCACGGCGTATCGAATTGACACAGTAGGTTTAGCACGTCGTGTCTTACCCATGTCGTACCGTCCTCCCCCATTTTTGATACGGTACGGCACGCATGCGAAAAAAAAAGAAATTGTGCCGTGTTGTGGCACGCCGTGTTTTGACATGGCACGGCACGCACGTATTGAATTCCCTAGTTGTATGCCATGCCAAAGCGTGGCTGCCACTCTATCACCCTGAATTGGACATTCAGATGTTGAATTAAGTGTACCCCCTTCAACACTACGGTATCACGAATATGTGGGCCTGAGCAGATGATCACAAAAGGGGTTATGGTGGCTGGATGAATAATGCATCGTTCAAGGGTCCCTCCATGCTCTTCAGCCAGTTTATGGGAATTGAAGTAATGTTTATTTTTAAAATAGATATCAATACCCGTAGCATTAATTATACGGGCATATTAATCCAGTAATATTATAAAATCATGAAACTATGCAAAAGATATAAACACCAATTTTAAAAACATAAAAACTAGATATAAAATATTAATCCAGTATAATTAATCATGAAATTGTGCATGGTGCATAGCACAGTCTTGTCTTTCTATATACTACTAGTGTAGACCCCCGCGCTTGGCGGCGGAGTTGTGTTCTCTATGGGATATTATCTATTATGTTATGGTTAACCACAAAAAAAAGAAATCTATTACGTTGTGAAGTGTTAGCAAGACCAGTTGTAGTGACACTTCAAAGAGTAAACATCCAAAAGTTTGGCAAGGCATTTGTGTTGAGAAGACAAAAATAAATGCACGGTTCTACAACATGTATTTTTGGAAGGAATGTAACATAACAGTTATAAATTTGTCCTCATTAAACCAAGCAATATCCTATTTTTTTTTCTTTTGCTAAAAAACGTAGTGTGCAAAGTATTAAGTTAAGACAAAATATGTATGCAATTTTCCCTTAAGACGTTAACCATAGAATAATGAATTTAAAAACAAAGAATGCCACCTCCCATTTGACAATTAAGAAAATATCATGATGTTGTATTATTAAAACTCTCAAATTGAACTGTTAGAAATAAACTTAAAAGAATACAATTTTAAAGAGTACAATTTATGTTAAGAATTTAAACAACATAATGAATACATCGACTTGCATTGTCCTCTGTTCCAATGGGCGGTGAAATGAGAAAAAAATATTATCTTTATTAGGCAATCATAGTTGTAATTAAAAATAAATAATGTAAGGATTGCTAGATTGATATTAAATGATCAGTTTCATTTTTTAAAATTGGCCACAAATACAATGAATTTGAGGAAAAAACCAACAAAATACAAGTTGATTAGATGAACAAATTTGTATCAGTTGTCACTCTGAAGCATGATATCTAAAAAATCAAAATTCATATATTATCTATAGCTAAATCTAATCAACATGATTGTTAAAACAAAAAAGCTCTATGTTGTACTACACATTTTTTAACAAAAATATTTGCAAGAAGAATACAATCACAATGATAATTCTGATATTGAACATAAAAGCATCCATATAGATCTAGTTTAATTTCTGCTAATCTATTGAGCACTAAAATTTCAAATCCTTTTAAAAGTGAAATAGAATTATTAAAACATGTAAGATGTATGGTACAAGTTAATCCCAAAAAAAAGTTCTAATATGCAAGAGGACCAACTTATGCTTTGGCATTCTATCATAGAAGATCATATGGACTACCACTCTTGAGTTTGATATGAATCTGTATTTAAATAGAAGAAATTAGGACCTAAGATTTTCTTCCATCTCTTGAAGACTAAAGTGCATATCACATAGTGATCTCTATTATATCTATACTAAAATAAATGACTCACAAATCAAATTTTAAATGAAGAAGTAAAAAAAAAAAGAAAGAATGAATTTGCTTACCGCAAGCGAAATATGGGAGGTGAGATTCTGTTTGAGGGCTCTACCAGTTTTGGACTCATAACTCGGGTGTTATGACCCACATGCCCACTGATGGGTCATTGCTTATCCATCCATAAAACCGATTATTCTTGTGATCTAATGAATACAAATATTTGTTATCCATCTATACATATCCAAAATTCTATATTAATAATCGACATGACTTTTTTTAAAATAATAAAAAGTATTACACATCTCATTAATATAGACCTCCACCATTTAAAATTAGTGGTTGTTAATTTATTCTTGGTCGTTACCTCTCCTTTCGAAGTGTCTTAATTGGGACAACAAGAAACATAGCTTCTTTGTAAGCCAATTGCTTGTTTCGAGGTGATTGTCTATCTATTTCATGTCAGCATTTTCTTTTGCTTAAATCAGATATCACCATGTAATGAAATTTGGAGTACAAACATTCATAATTTAGATAGGTGGAAATATAAGATTAAGAAAAGTGCATGCTGGTTGGAATTAATTGCTTATGTTGAACCATTTTGGCTAGTGACAACTACTGTTAAGCTTATTATACCTTCATGTTAGGGTATATATATTTTGAATATATCCATTATATTTTTTCAATTAAGGAGCTCAATGCACATATAAGATTTAGCAAATTGTATGTTAATAAGTAAGGGACACAATGGTAAATTTTACCTATCAGCATTACGTTTGAAAGAAACCCAGGCCTCAGAAATATCGATGAGTCATAAATCTTTCTCTTGTTTATATATGGAATATGTATAAAATTGCGATACACCATGAAGGATAATGTACCTAGAAGAAACCACAGCGTGTTAATTACTTTGCCATTTTCGACCAAAAAAAATAAATGTGTTAATTAATTAAATGAATTAACATCCTTTGTCTTTATGTTACTTTTCCATGGCCATAGGCTTATATTATGTTGTGTCACCTATGCTGAGAAAAAGCTACAACAAAATGAAAAAAAAGTGCCAACCTGATATCAGTATTGAGGTGAGCAGTATTCTAATAGGAAGCAAGTATATCTTGAAGGAGACTCAACCTGGTCGTTTGTTTCCACCATTGTGCTCCGTCTCTTCTAATCTGCTTAACATAATAGCACGTGCTAGTAAGAGTTTTTTCTGTTTAGTCCTTGATAAAGGCGGGTTGTTCTTTACTAAAAGATATAAACTTTCATATGGCATCATGATTAAATCCCTTAGAAGGTAAAAGAAGGAAAATATTACCAAATGTAGACCGAAGAAAGTAGAGTAGAAGCAAAATTTGTCGTCTTTTTTTTGGAGTAAAGGGGCAAGAAATCGGACATCCAAAAAATAAAAAAATGCGAGTAAAGAAGTAGAAAAATCACTCACTGGAAAGAAGAAGTAACTTGGAGATTGGCCGTATATCCGGAAAAAAGAGTTCAAAGCTTCTAGGAAACACAATCTCGCTGTGAAGGCATAATGTTTTCTTTTTCACTTTGGTCTTGTCGTGAAGGGTGCACGATGGAGAGAGAAAAGAGGGATCAACTGTAAGAAGTGGAAGCAGGTGGAGAAGAGAGATCAACGATGGCGGGGAAGCAGTACAACCACATGAATCTGAAATCTAACATAGAAAGGAGGCTGGCATACCCCGTCGGAGGAGGAAATAGGTGGGAGATTGGTAGAGGAAGAGAAGTGGAAAATTATACTCCCACTCCCATTTGTTAGAAGATAAGGATGGAAAAAGAAAGAGAGAGGGAGGTGGAGAAAGGTTAATGATGTAATAGGCTCATACCATAAATAATCCTTGAACCGAAAAGTCTTCTGAAAAGCCTTGATTACGGGACTCACTTGTACTAATTTTTAATAGCTTAACATTAAATGCAGATCCAGGTTTATCTGCTATAAATCGTCATTTAAAGCATGTTTTTATGGGGGGCAGAGTTACATTTGATAACTCAAGAATGAATTATATTCTATCGAGAATGAATTATATTCTATAGAGGTGGATGATGATTATAAAATCGTATAATGACTATCATGCGATCTAAAATTTCCTAATAAAATAATTTCATGGAACTTATAACACAAAAATATATAAAGCTCACAATTTGTCTGTTGTTTTTTCTCTTGTGAAATCCTACAATGAGCATGTGTTGAATAACATATAAGAATTTACTATTTCGATAATAACAAAAAACAATTAGCTTCTTGTTGAGAGAATCCTCAGCATGTGATCTGAAAAAGCTACTACATCGGACGGCCCCTAACTCCAAACTGCTGAGCAGCTAGTATTCTCCTCCCTTTTAAGGGGTATAGATTATGTTGATCTGAAATATATACTATTTGCACCCAAAGGAACAACGGATTTAAATTAATATTTATCGGGTGCAACTAGATAATTAAGATCCAATAAACCTCTAAACTCCCATCTATAAATGAGCCATGATACATCTCCTCGTTTGCTGCTCCAATCAAAATAATCAAGAAAAGAACAAAGGAAAGGAACACCACACCTACCTCCCATGGCTTCGTCTACCACCTTCTCCTCTCTACTCCTACTTGTATTCCTCTCATTTGCTGCCAATTCCAAGCCGGTCACCTCCACTGCTCAAGCCGACACGTATCTCTTGAGCAGCGCGCCGGTTTCTCACACCTCCGTGGAAAAACAGAGTCACTTCCGGTTCTATTGGCACGACATTGTCAGTGGTCCCAATCCAACTGCCGTTCAAGTAGCACAAGCACCTGGAACCATGACATCATCCTCATTTTTTGGGGCTGTTGTCATGATCGATGACCCACTGACAACTGGGCCCAATGTGAACTCGAAGTTAGTGGGCCGGGCACAGGGATTCTACGCCTCAGCCGGGTTGCAGAAAGTTGAGCTTCTCATGGCGATGAACTTCGTACTTACCGATGGCAAATACAACGGAAGTACGATCGCTATTTTGGGACACAATGAAGTGTTTTCTGCGGTGCGGGAAATGCCGATTGTTGGCGGGAGCGGGTTGTTTAGATTCGCTCGTGGGTATGTGCAAGCCCGGACTCAGTCGCTTGAGAAGACTGGCGATGCCGTGGTGGAGTATAATGTTTTTGTCAATCACTACTGATCAGAGGAAACGAATTTGTGGACTAGAATTGGTTATCTTGAATTTATGTTTTTTTTAAAAAAAAAAAAAACTAGCTGAACAATTCTGGTTTTTAACTTTGTTTTTTCTTATTTCTTTGTTGTCTAATTGGAGTCTCCCATACACGCTTTAATAATGGTATGTTACTTTAGATTGCCCTTTTGGGCGTGAAAGTTCTGAAAATTGGTTATATTTTGTATTAAAGAGGTTTTTCCTTTTTGATGTGGTCCTCTCCCACGTTGTCTGGCGTGGCGGGTGGATCACTCCAACCTTTTGATTTGATTTCTGCTCGACGAGTGAAATCTAAGGATTGACAAAAGAGATCACAGACCAGGCCACGGGGGTCTAATAATCCCTGTCGCTGTCGGACCGGTTCCATCTTTCATCTCCTTGGATCTGGAATTAGAGAGTTAATTAATAAATTAGCGTCACTTATTCATTAACATAAATTATCAGCTATTCAAATAATTTATAGACCTTGGGCATTTTGATCGTTTGACTTTGGATAAATAAATTTATAAATTTTAAAGTTAAATTTATTAACCACTTGGGAACCATAAGTACATACTAATTTACTCTTAATTTAATTTTTTTATGATATAATTTAGTGATATATGTTGAAAGCTGCAATGGTTTCATACTTTATAGGGTTGGTTCACACCAAACACCAAATCAGAGTTTTTTGGAGCATGGTGCCAATTTCAATGTCAACATAATCTCAACCACCG
Organism: x Bolboschoenoplectus mariqueter; assembly: GCA_037678475.1. Taxonomy (NCBI): domain Eukaryota; kingdom Viridiplantae; phylum Streptophyta; class Magnoliopsida; order Poales; family Cyperaceae; genus x Bolboschoenoplectus; species x Bolboschoenoplectus mariqueter. The sequence continues at coordinate 3,653,375 of CM075268.1, forward strand.
GTCAAATTGTTAAAGTAATTCAACAACTATTAAATTTTCAAATTAGAAAAAAAAATTTGAATTTTTTTGCAATTAGCATTTTTCAGAAACAAAAAAAAATCATTCAAAATATTAGAACTATGTAAAATGAAAACAAAAAAACAATCTAACTAAATGCGTGATGGTAAATTTATTCAGAAAATACAAAAAATAATATATATCATTTTAAGTATTTAGTTACATTGTAAGTAAATAAAAAGCTCCTTCCATTTCAGAATAAGGAAAGATATGTTCTGCATTTAAAATAAATAAAGGAAAAAAAAAAGAATCGGAACGAACAATACAAAATACATGTAACTGAGATACTTGAAGATTTTTGTGCAAATCCAATGGGTTTGGAATAATGCCATTATTTTTCTTTTTGCAATTATGAGTATTACTAAACAACAAAATTCGGTAACTCATGGGCCCCATATAAGAAAACAAAGGTCAATCGGCGATGCATTTTTTATTTTTTCCTTATACCTTTTACTGGGAAAAACAAAGATTTCCTGTTCTTTTGAATTTTAACAGTGATGCTAAGAGGCTTTGTAAACGCACTCACCTCACAGGTCCACACCACACCAACAACCAACCCCTTTGCAACGCACTAGACAAACTTTTTTTTTTTTTATATATGTATAAAGTCACTCATTAATTTTAATATTTATTTTTTTTTAAAATATCTTTTATCGAACTTGAACATACGTCTTGTTGTATAAAAATAAAATCTACCACTACTATATTAGACTTATGATTTTCGTTCGTGACTAGACAAACCTAATGAAGAATTCATAAAGAAAAAAGCGTTGTTGAACAACCTTAAAGCAATATTGAAAGGAAGCTAAAGCATAGATATGATTGTTGATATGATCATCCATATAAATTTTATTATATACATTAAATAAGTTATTATGTATGTTAAATGTAAATTTATTTTATACAGTATTGTCATTATTAAACTTAAATAAGTTATTATACATATTAATAGTATTTAAGTTGAATAATAGAAATACTATACAAAATAAAATTATTAATATACATAATAACTTATTTAATATATATAATAAAATTCATATCATCGATGATATCAATAATGATATTTTCATAATATTTTCTATATTGAAATAATTAATAAATGATTAATTAGAAAAAAAGATTTTGACTATTTAAAGAAGGATGCTGTGCCAAAGGAATTATGACCCACACAAAGAACACCTAGAAAAGAATTATAAGAACTTTTTTTGTTGATCCATCATCATGGAAAGGGAACTAAAACAACCAATTAAAGAAAAGCAAACGTGATTAATCGGTTTTCAATCACTCAGAAAGTAATGTCACATGGAATTGACTATATATTGTGACTAATTTCAACTAAGATGTTGCTTTGCTTTATATAATGATATTAGAAATTTAGAAGGACAAGTTAGGAACAGTGTGCAGGAGTAAATTATTGGTTTAAGGCTTGTGGCTCGCCAATTGTATTATTATAATTAAAATTTTTACAGAAATAATAAATAAAATTAGAAATACAGGAAAATCGAACATTGTTTTCTGTCCATACATGTTTTTTCCTAACAAAAACAGGAAAAATAAGAGAGATGGGAGATGATACCATGTTTTCAAACTTGATATGTAGTATTTCTCTGGATCACATTTCTCTCTCAGCTAAAAAATAAAAGTTTGGGGTGAAAAAGGATATCCATCCCTGTTTTGTTACACGCAATAACTCTCATATATACTTCTCTTGGTGAATGGCGACATTTCTCCACCGAACTGAAAACAAAGATTCCTCAAATTACCGATTCCATTGTTGAAATCATATAAATATCTAGTCTGTTACATCAGTTTACTAGTCACATGATTAAATTGTCATATGATATTTCATAAAAAAATTTAAAAATAAAAAATTTTTATAAATGTTCTTGAACTTAAAGATTAAACGTATTTTAAAACTTCATACAATTTAAGTCTTATCTGACATTTCATCAAAAATTATTAACTATAAACCATTGAAATGTCATTTATTTTTTATAATCTTTGATGAAAATATCAAATAATATTCAAAAGTTATATGAAATTTGAAATATAATTCATATGATGAAATCATGAAATATAAAATTGACCCGTACAAATTAATTTTGCTCCAGTTGTAGCTAGCTAGCATGTATGAATATAAATATATGATACTGATACACCTAATCAACTATATTTTTGGCATCCATATCTCTATCCTTCCAAGTTAGCATCATCCAAAAGAGGCTTGGCTAGCTGTATATTAATGTTACAAATTAATTCCAATAAGGTAAAAGCCTAAAAGGAGAGAGCGGTGCATGAATTTTCATTCCTTTCTGGGCAAGACATAATACTTCAATTTATTATAATAATTTAAACCCATTGTAGGTTATATAATTACATATTCAATGTACAAAAACACAAATTTGAAATTCATCAGATTCAATTGTTGGGACCGGCGAAAACCATCACCATCCTCTAGGATCATTCTATGTCGAGTCTAAAACTAAATGCGGAAACATACTTCAATATCATCTTTCTTGAGGATGAGAGTGCCACCGATTCGATCATCCAAAGTAGCAAGACTTTTTTAGACAGTTCATTTAATTTCTTTCTTCTCTTAGGTCTCTTACTCTCTAATCTGATAGGGTTTAGGGTGAGAGGATTCAAGCATATTATAAATCTTAGTCGATAATTATTCATTTCAGCCCATTAATAATATGAATATTACCATTTAAGTTCTACACATCAATGATCCACACCTTATATGATATATTAATGTCTAAAATATCCAAATTCATATTTATCACTATTAATTGAACATAAAATTGACATTATACAATGCATAATTATTTTACATATAAGCCCAACATTGAATTAATATTTGAACAATCTCCTATTGGGGCTATATGTGAAACCTTATAATTATGTATTGTGCATAAAACTGAATTGAGCTCATCCTTTTTGTCCTCACTGAAATGTATCCTGAAACAATTCCGTCCATCAAACATATCAATATAGAATCAAAGCAACTTTTGTCACATTTATCGTGACTCAACCAACAGTGATCACGTATATCGATATAACTAAATGACATGAATTATGATGTGAATGTGTAGCATGAAAATTTGATGTAATGTGATCACAACGTGTCTATTTCCAACTGGTCCACCTTAAAGTTTAGTGAGATCAACCTTATTGGAATCAAAATGTGAATAACCTGAAAACTTATTTCTGCAGAGATATCCTTAAACTTGAAAATGGTATAAATCATACAACCATCATTACAAACTCCCACTAAAACTGAATACCTTAAAACCATAATTGATAACTCACACGAGCGAGAAGCTCATAAAACAATTCAATGACTATCCCTTCGTAATGGATCCGTAATTATGGAGTTTGTGTTCATATGCTCAATAAAAAACTGTCCATTCTGAACACTTTTTTCACAACCAAGAATTTTATCTTTATATGATTAACCTTGTCAAATTTTGTTGTTGTAAGAATATAATCTGTTGATTTATTATCACAATAATAAATTTAGTGGTATTCAATTCATATACAACATGTCGTATTTGCATCGACTGAAATCAGAGCCGATATATGAGTACGTAGTCTTTTGTTCTCTTTTAACCATTTTGGCTGCTATCTAATAGTTCATTCATAAATTACATACCCAAAACTCCATAATTAGGGTTTAGGGTCTAGGGTCTAGGGTCTAGGGTCTAGGGTCTAGGGTCTAGGGTCTAGGGTCTAGGGTCTAGGGTCTAGGGTCTAGGGTCTAGGGTCTAGGGTCTAGGGTCTAGGGTCTAGGGTCTAGGGTCTAGGGTCTAGGGTCTAGGGTCTAGGGTCTAGGGTCTAGGGTCTAGGGTCTAGGGTCTAGGGTCTAGGGTCTAGGGTCTAGGGTCTAGGGTCTAGGGTCTAGGGTCTAGGGTCTAGGGTCTAGGGTCTAGGGTCTAGGGTCTAGGGTCTAGGGTCTAGGGTCTAGGGTCTAGGGTCTAGGGTCTAGGGTCTAGGGTCTAGGGTCTAGGGTCTAGGGTCTAGGGTCTAGGGTCTAGGGTCTAGGGTCTAGGGTCTAGGGTCTAGGGTCTAGGGTCTAGGGTCTAGGGTCTAGGGTCTAGGGTCTAGGGTCTAGGGTCTAGGGTCTAGGGTCTAGGGTCTAGGGTCTAGGGTCTAGGGTCTAGGGTCTAGGGTCTAGGGTCTAGGGTCTAGGGTCTAGGGTCTAGGGTCTAGGGTCTAGGGTCTAGGGTCTAGGGTCTAGGGTCTAGGGTCTAGGGTCTAGGGTCTAGGGTCTAGGGTCTAGGGTCTAGGGTCTAGGGTCTAGGGTCTAGGGTCTAGGGTCTAGGGTCTAGGGTCTAGGGTCTAGGGTCTAGGGTCTAGGGTCTAGGGTCTAGGGTCTAGGGTCTAGGGTCTAGGGTCTAGGGTCTAGGGTCTAGGGTCTAGGGTCTAGGGTCTAGGGTCTAGGGTCTAGGGTCTAGGGTCTAGGGTCTAGGGTCTAGGGTCTAGGGTCTAGGGTCTAGGGTCTAGGGTCTAGGGTCTAGGGTCTAGGGTCTAGGGTCTAGGGTCTAGGGTCTAGGGTCTAGGGTCTAGGGTCTAGGGTCTAGGGTCTAGGGTCTAGGGTCTAGGGTCTAGGGTCTAGGGTCTAGGGTCTAGGGTCTAGGGTTTAGGGTTTAGGGTTTAGGGTTTAGGGTTTAGGGTTTAGGGTTTAGGGTTTAGGGTTTAGGGTTTAGGGTTTAGGGTTTAGGGTTTAGGGTTTAGGGTTTAGGGTTTAGGGTTTAGGGTTTAGGGTTTAGGGTTTAGGGTTTAGGGTTTAGGGTTTAGGGTTTAGGGTTTAGGGTTTAGGGTTTAGGGTTTAGGGTTTAGGGTTTGGGGTTTGGGGTTTAGGGTTTGGGGTTTCGGGTTTGGGGTTTAGGGTTTGGGGTTTAGGGTTTGGGGTTTGGGGTTTGGGGTTTGGGGTTTGGGGTTTGGGGTTTGGGGTTTGGGGTTTGGGGTTTAGGGTTTGGGGTTTGGGGTTTGGGGTTTGGGGTTTGGGGTTTGGGGTTTGGGGTTTGGGGTTTGGGGTTTGGGGTTTGGGGTTTGGGGTTTGGGGTTTGGGGTTTGGGGTTTGGGGTTTGGGGTTTGGGGTTTGGGGTTTGGGGTTTGGGGTTTGGGGTTTGGGGTTTGGGGTTTGGGGTTTGGGGTTTAGGGTTTAGGGTTTAGGGTTTAGGGTTTAGGGTTTAGGGTTTAGGGTTTAGGGTTTAGGGTTTAGGGTTTAGGGTTTAGGGTTTAGGGTTTAGGGTTTAGGGTTTAGGGTTTAGGGTTTAGGGTTTAGGGTTTAGGGTTTAGGGTTTAGGGTTTAGGGTTTAGGGTTTAGGGTTTAGGGTTTAGGGTTTAGGGTTTAGGGTTTAGGGTTTAGGGTTTAGGGTTTAGGGTTTAGGGTTTAGGGTTTAGGGTTTAGGGTTTAGGGTTTAGGGTTTAGGGTTTAGGGTTTAGGGTTTAGGGTTTAGGGTTTAGGGTTTAGGGTTTAGGGTTTAGGGTTTAGGGTTTAGGGTTTAGGGTTTAGGGTTTAGGGTTTAGGGTTTAGGGTTTAGGGTTTAGGGTTTAGGGTTTAGGGTTTAGGGTTTAGGGTTTAGGGTTTAGGGTTTAGGGTTTAGGGTTTAGGGTTTAGGGTTTAGGGTTTAGGGTTTAGGGTTTAGGGTTTAGGGTTTAGGGTTTAGGGTTTAGGGTTTAGGGTTTAGGGTTTAGGGTTTAGGGTTTAGGGTTTAGGGTTTAGGGTTTAGGGTTTAGGGTTTAGGGTTTAGGGTTTAGGGTTTAGGGTTTAGGGTTTAGGGTTTAGGGTTTAGGGTTTAGGGTTTAGGGTTTAGGGTTTAGGGTTTAGGGTTTAGGGTTTAGGGTTTAGGGTTTAGGGTTTAGGGTTTAGGGTTTAGGGTTTAGGGTTTAGGGTTTAGGGTTTAGGGTTTAGGGTTTAGGGTTTAGGGTTTAGGGTTTAGGGTTTAGGGTTTAGGGTTTAGGGTTTAGGGTTTAGGGTTTAGGGTTTAGGGTTTAGGGTTTAGGGTTTAGGGTTTAGGGTTTAGGGTTTAGGGTTTAGGGTTTAGGGTTTAGGGTTTAGGGTTTAGGGTTTAGGGTTTAGGGTTTAGGGTTTAGGGTTTAGGGTTTAGGGTTTAGGGTTTAGGGTTTAGGGTTTAGGGTTTAGGGTTTAGGGTTTAGGGTTTAGGGTTTAGGGTTTAGGGTTTAGGGTTTAGGGTTTAGGGTTTAGGGTTTAGGGTTTAGGGTTTAGGGTTTAGGGTTTAGGGTTTAGGGTTTAGGGTTTAGGGTTTAGGGTTTAGGGTTTAGGGTTAGGGTTTAGGGTTTAGGGTTTAGGGTTTAGGGTTTAGGGTTTAGGGTTTAGGGTTTAGGGTTTAGGGTTTAGGGTTTAGGGTTTAGGGTTTAGGGTTTAGGGTTTAGGGTTTAGGGTTTAGGGTTTAGGGTTTAGGGTTTAGGGTTTAGGGTTTAGGGTTTAGGGTTTAGGGTTTAGGGTTTAGGGTTTAGGGTTTAGGGTTTAGGGTTTAGGGTTTAGGGTTTAGGGTTTAGGGTTTAGGGTTTAGGGTTTAGGGTTTAGGGTTTAGGGTTTA